>CAKJTW010000039.1:1250000-2500000 GCA_917880005.1 Nanger dama
TTGGTCAGGTGTGGGGCCAGGACATCAAAGCGGCGGCGGAACTCGGAAAACACCATGTGGTCAGGGTAACCTAGGGAGAGAGGAGCCCAGGCCCATCAGCCTCGTCTGCTCCGAGAATGATGTCTTGAGGACTTCATAAAAACGAGGGCATCAGGGAGTAGCAGAGAGGAAAAGTGCAAGTGCCTGGGGCTGGAATCCTGCCCTGGCTCCTCCTATCACATGACCTTGGCTGAGTCACTCAACCTCTCTGAGCCTCAGTTTCCTCATCTTTAAATGGGGAGCCCTCCCACTTATCCCACAGTCACAGTGCTTACAGGAGAAAACACGGAGAAAGAAGCTTGGCTCACTTGTTGAATGTTCAGTAAAATGTTCCTTTCCTTTTCTCGGTTCCCTGTGGCAGGTATCAGAAAGGGCATCCCTCCTGCCCCCATCCTGACCGTGGGCCCTAGGCCCAGTGACCAAAAAGCCTTGTTGATTCCCTTTCTTTAAAGAGTGTCACCTCTAACAGAGATCCTCTACCACCTGGGCTTGAGGCAGGAGCAAGTTCAGGATGGAGGCCAGTGAGAGGTTACCCCAAATCACCCCAAGGACACCAGAGCCCATAGCAGAGGACCAAGAGACCTACTCCTACAGAATCTCAAACCAAAAAAGAAGCCTTAGAGCCAGAAAGACCTCATCCTCCAGAGCTGGAAACTGAGGCCTGTGAGGTGGAGGGACAGGCTTGCTCAAGCTCCCAAGGAGCAGCTGAGGGCAGCCCTGGATTCCAAACCGGGGCTCCCAGCAGCCCGTCCAGGGCTCGCTCTGCCACGGCAGCCAGAGCTGCTCTGGGAAACCCTCCAACTGGGAGAAGGGCTGATGCATGTGCCTGATAATTGAAACAGGAGGCGGGGGCGCTGAGGGGCCAAGACAAAGTGAGCTATTGATTGTATCTGAATTGCAATTAAATTGATGGGCCGGGATAGCAGGTCCGGACGCCTGGCATCTTAATTAATCATCAGTGCTATCGATGGGGGCTGGGAGCTGGGGGAGGGGAGGGGGGCCTGCTGCCGCGCTGGCCGCATCGACCTGCTTGTTTGAGTAAAGCACATTGATTTTGGTTCAGAGCGGTAACAATCTGGTTTTGAAATAATAAACACCAACTCCATATCAAGACGTGGGGACAGATCGATGATTTATTTTCAGCAGGGCAGGGAGCCCGTTTCCTGGCTCTGCCTGCTAAGGAAAAGTGACGGTGCCACTGGAGGTGCCTCATGGGGACCTGGTTGTTGGTGGGTGGGAGCCTGCCTGCTCCTCCAGCTAAGAGAGATGAGGGCAGAAACCTGGCAACTCATAACATCTCGGGCAAATGAAACACTCTGTGGAAGCTGGTCTGCTTAGGTCAGATCTGCTCTGCCACTCACGAGCTGTGTGACTTTGGGGAAGCTACCTTACCCTCTCTGAGCCTCAGTCACCGCATCTGGGGATGGTACTAGTACCTACATCTCATGAGGTTGTTGTGAGGATTAAATGAGTTAATCTGTGTGGTAGCTTTAAAATTGCATCTGGTATACTATAAAAGCACTAAGGATGTTAACTACTATTATTATCATCCTCTCTGGCCCCCTCTTCTAGATTGGTCCATAGAAAAGGTCTATCTGACCTTTCTGGGGAATTTCAAGTTCTTCTGAAAGGGTTAGCATCTCATTTCTCACTGAGGGGCTGGCCCCTTCTTACAGGCAGCTGCTCCAGTAGGACACTGGGTCAGCTGTGGGCAAAGCTGACCTGCCCAGACCAGGAGAGGGGAAGGAGAGAGATGTGGGGACAGGGCATGTGGGGTGCGGGTGGGGTGGGGATGAAGAGGGCTGGACTGTGGAAGAGAATGAAGACCAGCAGGATGGAGAGAAAGAGCAAAAGGAAAAGATGCGGCTGGAGAGATGCAAGGAGAGACCCCAGAGGAGGCAGGGACAGAGAAGAGCGAGGTCCAGGGCAGGTGGGAGACAGGAGGGGAGCAGCTCCCCTCCAGACCCCGGGGCAGGGCGTCCTGTTAGAGCCGTGGGAGGCGCAGGGGCGCTCTGGGACAGAGGGCCCTACCTTGGCGGTACATGCGCATGGCGTCGAGCAGGCGGGAGCCCCGGAGCTGGGCCCGAAGCAGTGGCACGTCCAGCGGCAGGAGGCCGCCGGCCTCGCAGTGCTCTCCGGGGGCAGGTCCAGCTCGCTGCTGCTGCTGACTCTGCGGGAGGCGGCGGAGCGGGACTCCCCGGCCCAGCCCTCTGCCACCGGCAGGAAGCAGTGGACGAAATGCAGTTTGGACTTCTTCACGGTGTCAATGAGGGCGTCCTGCCGAAGCGGAAGGATCGGCCCTCAGTGGGCGCTGACAGCCCGAGCCAGGAGGCGGGGACCGGGGCACCATCTCCACTCTGGGCAGGATGGCAGGTGGCCCCCCCCCCCCCCCCGGCCAGGACACTGCTGAGCCTGGACAACCCTGCCCCTACCAGGCCCCAGAGACCACTCACAGGCAGCAGCACTGAGGAAGGGCCGTGCCCCCCACCCCATCCCCACAAGCCGTGACCGAGGCCAGTGGGGTGCTGAGCGGGCACGGGTGACCTCAGTGAGCACAGGAGGCCCCCCGGCCCCCTGCCAGCGCCCGGAAGTGCCTTGGCACCCCCAGTGGGCACACTCACCACCTGCAGCTTAATCTGGATGCACAGGGACTTCTTCTTGACCGCTGCCATCCCCGTGGTGAAGGTCTTCCGCATGCTGGTGGCCCGGCGCAGCGCCAGCTGCGAGCCGCCCTCCAGGCCTGCGATGGAGCCTGAGAGCACCGTGGCGCCGCCCGCCCGGCCCAGAAACAGGTTGCTGATCATTTTTCTGCCGGCGGAGGGGAGGCCAAGGAGGGGAAAGGTCTTATTCATGGAGCCTGTAGAGGCCGGCTGCCCCCTCGCACAGCTCCTAGGATGCCCCACCACCCCCACATGACCGTGGCCAGGGGTCCAGGTTATCTGGGTGTGTGTGGGGGACCCTGGGGGAGAGACCTCCCCTCCTTCACCCAGCAGAGACACTGCAGAGGAAAGCTCAGAGAGCAAGAAGAGAAAACCGGCCGTTAGAGCCAGTGGCACTCTTACTTCTGGGAGTCCTGTAGGAGCCGGGGGGCATTCTGGGTGGCTGGGTTCTGCTTAGTGTAGCTCAGCCAGCCGACCGTGTTGTACTCCACCCAGTTGGTGCCGTGGCTGTGGCCCAGGAGGAAATGGTGTGGTTTGCTGCTGCGCAGGAGGGGGCTTTGGCCTGGTTTGGGGGTGGGGAGGAAGCAAGGTTCAGATCAGCAGTGCCCAGGACTCCCCCAACCCCAAAGCCCACGGACTCAGTGAGCCCCACCCCAGGCAAGGCCAGCTGGACCCATATATACATAACCAGGTTCTCAGGAGAGGAAGCGGGGAGCTGCCCTCCAGGGGTACCCACCTTTTTTGTCACTTTCCTGCGGGCCATAGTAGGAAAAGAGGCGCTCCAGGAGGGTGTCCTCCGTGGCCCCTGGCACCAGAGCCTCCTCTTCCAGCAGCCACAGCAGGCCCCTCGCCTCGTCCGTGCGGGCCAGTGAGCGGACCTATGGAGATGGAAAGAAATCCCATGGGGGCACAGGGAGCTGTGGCTGTGGGGGAGGGGGCGGCCAGGACCGCTGGTTCCCAACCACACACTCTGAACATGCTACACACACGCGCGCACGCACACACACACACACACACACACACACACACACACACACACACACCTCTCTCTCTCTCTCTCTCTCTCTCTCTCTCTCTCTCTCTCTCTCTCTCCAGCTCCTGCTACTCAGGGCTGCCATCCTGTGGAGCAGGTGGGCAGCAAGCAGAAAGAGGGGCCAGAGAGAGAAGCCCACAGCACGACATGATTCCTAGGAACTGTGTCCAAAGTCCCGAAAGACTGAGGCTTCTTATGAACGCCAGGCCCACGTCCAGAGGCTATCCTCCACCTTCAGCACCTGGAGGTCAGGGGGTGTTGAGCGAGCCCCATGTTGCCTGCACTCTCTGGGTATCACCTTCCAGGCACATTTAAAGGGCAGGTCTGTAAGGCTCTGAATACAGAGCTTGGCCCAAAGAAAGCTATCAGTAAGAGGTAAGAGATGGCTATGGGGTGACCCCTGGTGCCCCCAGGAGGGGAGAATGCAGAGAGGGACTGGAGCTCTGCGGGTGGGGTCACTGCAGGGTCATAAACTTGAGTGCTGAAAGCCTAAGATGGTTGACTTAATGCATGTGGCAGCTAAAATGGGCAGAGCTGTGGCGACCGGGGAGCAGGTGCCCACATCTACCAGCCCACACCCAGCAGCAGCCACCTGCCATCCTGGAAGAACGTGGGTCTGAGAGTGTTGGTAAATTCCCAGTTTTTCAAGGGAATGTGGAAATACTGAATTCTGTTTCTAATTCCCCATACAGACCAAATAACTAGGTGTGAGGGTGACTTTTCTATGCAGTTCCCAGGTCTTCCTTGGGCAGGAAGGACTCTGGCCAGGCTTCTAGGGACTGGGGACAAGAGAAGTGCCCTCTTTGACCCCAGCTGCCCAAGGGGTCTGTGCTGACTAGGAGGAAGCAGAAGGTCGCTACAGACTAGTGGGCAACAGAGTAGCTGAAGCTGAGTGGCAGGAGTGAGCAGGAAGCCACTAGAGGGGTGAGTGGTGGGCGGGGCACCAAGGGGCTCCTTTGCCCGGATGGTGCAGCTGCTGATGCCAAGGCCCATCAGGCGAGGGAGGTCAGAGAAAGGAAGGGACAGCCAAGCGCTATCCAAACACACCACCTGACCCACTGCTGCACGTAAGTCCCCTGGGCCAACTGGCCCACCTCCTGGGAAGGGCAAAGACTCTCGAGGGAGGCCTTGGTGGGGGGCCCAGGTATCAGGAAGAAAAGCCAACTTCTCCTGGGCGGTGGGGGACTTGGGCACATTAAGCACTTCTCCCAGGGGGATGAATGCTCGTTCTCTCAGGGCACCACCCCTGGGCCAGAGCCTTCCCACAGAGAGTGGGAAAGGAGGTGGGATCCAAGCAGAGGAGGGAGATCAGCAACCTGGCAAAATTGCCGGTTCTTCAATCAATCACCTTATGAAGCTTCCCTAACTGAAGACGATTGCCAAACGCCGAGTGCCCATCAGGCCAGCCAGTCCCCCAGGCTGCAAGGTGCCCAAGACTCTTGCCCAGCGGGTGACAAGGCCCATCCCCAGAATGAGGGGCGAGGGCTCACACCCACACAGCCTCTCGGTTTTATATCTGCATACTGTATCCGTATTCAGCCAGAATGCCACCTCCTCGCCCCTGCTCTGCAGAATGCCACCTCCTTGCCCTGCTTGTTCCTGTACTCGGGGACAAGGGGAGGGGATGATTGTGTCCTCTGGGTCTAGCCAGGCCCTCACCCACAAGGAAGTAGTATGAGGGCTCCTGGCAGACACATCTGAGGCACAGCTGGGACAGGGCCTGAGCCCAGATACCCAGGGGCGAAGCTCCCTATGGCACCAGGGCCGAAGGCCACAGTGTCCCCTCCTGGCCAGACCAGCTGACAGCTGAGGGCAGGCACACAACTGCAAAGTGCTTGGTATCCGGGCCTGACTGCTGCACGTCACCATCCCCCACCTGCCCACAGTGCCCCATCCGACTGGCAGGCAGCAGCTCACACGGGGAGGACTCTGCCGAGGGAGAAGAATGGGAAGGGTGATAAAAGGCCAGCCCAGGCCCTCCCTGGAATTCCTACCAGGGACTGATGGGAGGCCTGGTCCACGGCGGCCACAGAGTCATCCGTGGCCGACTCCAAGTCATCGAATGCCAGCTCGATGTTCTCCTAGGAAGGAAGGTGGGGTGATAGTGAGCACGGGGCCGTGTGCGGCCCTATGAGCAGGCCAGGCGGGGGACACTGGGGTCAGCAAGTCCAACGTCCCATCAGAGTGGGAGGGACGCACCAGCAGCCTGACTGATGGACGCTCACCACCTCTCAAGGCCCCGCACCGTGTCTCTGGGCAGTTAACCTTCTCCTCACCTCCTTCACAGTGACATAGTCTCGCACACATTGCTATTACTCACACCCGCTGATGTGGCCACGTGGAGTTAGCCCACTCTCGATTTCACATACTCATCCCTGAAACACTTGAAGAACAACTACCATTTTCCTCCTGAATCTTCTCTCATCCAAGATAAATATCATCCTCCCAAACCCCTCAGCTCATTCAACTCAGCTCCACGTGAGGTAGGATTCTCAGATCCCATCTGGGATACCCTTTTAGGGAGGCGGTGGGGAAGGCTTAATAATTAGTCATCACCCTAACACATCAGGAGACAGGGAAGGCCAGGCCAGACACACGTGGAGGCAGGAACTGCCCGGAGATGGGCCAAGGCAGGTGGCCTTGAAGGCAGGCAGAGAGGGCCCCCAGGGAGGGACCCTGCAAGTATCTTTGGCTTCTTGGAGAGCAAATTCCACAAACAAAGGATGCAGCCTCAGCAGGAAATGCCTCCTGCTCCAAACAGCACAGGGGACAGAAACGTCAGAGTAAAGAGCTGGGCAGGGAGCAGCAGGCAGGGAATCCGCTGCACCCACAGATGCCCCCGACTCCTGAGTGTGCCAGGGCCAAGTGAGCCTGGGGGCTAGGCAGCAGGGGCAAGGTCAAGCACTACCTCCTTGTATCTTTCCAACTCCTGAATGAAGGTCCGCTCGTGGAAGAGCCTCTGTAGTCGGTCCTGGGCATAGTTGTGACACAGCTCCTCAAAGGAGGCCCCACGGGCCGACCCACCCTGCTCAGGGTTCTGGAAGCCTGGGGTGTCCACAATCATCACGGAGCAGAGAGAGTGCTGGCTGGACTTGAGAGCCCTGCCCGGGAGAGCCGGGTCAGAGCCCCCAGGGCGGTGCCCTGGCGGCCAGGCAGCCTACCCCGCCCTAAGCCCAATCCCCATTCCTGCCCAGGAGCCCAAGACCCAAGGGGAGAACTCAGCTGCTGGTGGAGGCTGGCTCTACCTCAGCGACCCCACAGGCAAAAGGCATCAACCCTACTTCTCTCAGCCCAGGAAGCCGAGAGTGCCTGGCACCCACCTGTTCACCAGGGAGATGAGAAGCGTGAAGAGCTCGCTGTACAGGCCAGATGCCATGCCCTCCAAGCATTCCAGCGCACTCAGTTTGGGGCCTGTAGGCAAGAAGGTCGGCTCTATCTCCTGCTCCCTGGGACTCCATGGCATGCTCCCTACCCACCCCCACCCAGGCCCAGGCAGCATGGGGCAGACTGTTGGGCGAACAGATGGAGCATCTGTTCGCCCAACAGTCTGCCCACCCGGAGATGGCAGTGCACCCTGGAAGCGGCCTCCGACCACACGGGACGCGGGTACCTGTGCCGTCGCCCAGGCTGTTCTCCTCGGGGCCCTGGCGGAAGGACGTGGAGCGCTGCAGGGTGCCACCCTGGTGGTGGTGCTTGAAGATGGCTGAGGAGAGCTCTTCCAGGCTGCAGCCCAGCAGGTACGCAGCCTTCTGGGCCCACTCGTGGCGAGCAAACTGCCTGCGTCCAGCTGTGAAGTAGAAAAATAATCTAGCATCTTGGGTCTCCCTCCTCAGGCTGCTTGATGACCACTGTACTCCTTCGGCTTTCTCGCGCCTGTAGTGATAGGGAACAGGCACCCTCCAGAAGGAAAAAGCTCAGCCCTGATGACATCAGCAAGGGCTTCAGGCATTACAGGGACAACCAGCAGCTGCCAGTGCTGCCTGTGTCTCTTAGGGGTGGCCTTTCCGACTCTTTGTGACCCCATGGACTCCCTCCCCTCCAGGCTCCTCTGCCCGTAGAAGTCTCCAGGCAAGAAAACTGGAGTGGGTTGCCATTTCCTTCTCCAGGGGGATCTTCCCCACCTAGGGATTGAACCCCAGCCTTCTGCATCGCAGGCAGATTCTTTACTGTCTGAGCGGCCAGGGAAGCCCCTTGGAGAGAATGAGCAGATCCAAAAAGAGGAGGTAACTCCACGCTGTGGCCACCAGAGGGCTCCCCAACAGCTGGGAAAGCCCCTTTAGAGGGCTTGGCTCCAGGTGCCAGCAGTGGGGAAGGACAAAGATGAGCCGGCCCACCTGGGAAAAGCACAAGACCAGGCTGTGCCTGGTGGTGGTGGTGGGGTGTATATCAGAAGAGTACTGGCGCCCCCCCTTCCATGGACACACTAGGACCCTTCCCCTTCGCCCCAGGCATCCACCAGGGGAGATTTCAAATATCCACTGTGGCCCAACAGTGGGGAGGCAAGAAAGAGCCACAGGGGACTGGGACGACGCGCCTCAGCCAACACATGTCTAATCGAGGCAATTAGGGAATGCTAACAAGAAACAAGGCTTTACCTTCGGCAGCTTCTGTAAGGCAAAGGACCCAGCATGCAGCATGCAAAGAAAAACAGCGTGTTAGCAAACAGTCATCAGCTGAGCCTGCCAGGCCCAGGGAAGGGCCTGTGGGGGGTGGGGGTTTGTGAAGATGAGCCGGACAGAGAACAGAGCCCCCATTCAGAAACTCAGAAACACAAACATACACACACACATGTGCACACATTCACAGCCTCCCAGTGTTTGTATGGATATAATCACACTGGCACACACAGAAAGAGACTCACAAATACTTTCTACCACACATACACACACGTGCACATACACACACACACACGCCCCTAGCAAATCCTGGAAACTCTGAAGAGCTAACAGACGCTGCTCAACAAGGTCCATGTGCTGATGCACTCAGAGCTCTCCACATGCAGTCAGTACTGAGTAGGGCTACAGGAAACCTGGGCTGTCACCTCCTCAGAGGTAAAGAATGACCTCAGCACACAACCATACGCCCATCCACCGGCCCATCCACAAGTCTGGAGACAGCTTTAACTCTGATCCAGCTTCCTCTTTGGCAGGGATGCCACCTGCTGGGATCATAAGATACCTACCATAGGATGCCTGCTCTTTCCTGCTCCCACCCTCCCTCCACCCACCGGTGCTTCCTCACTGCTGCTGACAGCCTGGGGCCCTTCATATCCCAGAGGAAGATGAAGCCAGTGCCCCAGGTACTATTCAGAAGCAGCAGCCCTTTCCCTACACCGGAGGAGAAAGAGGTGAAGAGGCGCTCACAGCGCCGGCCCATCCATATCATCTCGGAGGAAGGCAAACCAAGCCACAATCAAGCTCCAGCCATTCGTGAGACCCCCAAGCACTAATGCTGAAGCTGCAGCCCATTCGATACCACGGCGCCTGCTGCCCCCTAGTGGCCGCCACCCTGACATGCAAGAGGAAGAGGCCCTTAATAACCATAGCGCCTGCTGCCCCTAGTGGTCTCCACCCTGACATGCAAGAGGAAGAGGCACTTAAATACCAAACCCTTGAAGACTAGGGAAGATTGAGGGGAAACTGGCCTTGGGAAGCCCCAGGAAGGAAAACACTCTTCCCCATCTATGCCCCAGGGAGGGCATCCTGAGAGGTTCCAGGATCTGTACCCAAAACACGTAGAAGCAGCTGTTCCTGGGGCTCTGAGAAGTCCCGCTGCCCACAGGCACCCTTTCCACCCTCAAACCTGGGGCTTCTCCCAGGCCAGTGCCCTCTGCTCTGACAGAAAAAAGCCCAGCCCCCAGAGAGAGCCCAGGGCAAGCACCAAGACAGGGCACAGTGGCCCCTACACCCCTGGTCAGGGTCAAGGTCAGTTACCCGCTTGCTCCTCGGGGGCCTCTGTCAGGAAGGGAACAGAAGGAGAGTTATTCTGGGGGGTGGGATACTCTGAGTTTGTGCCCTAGTCTTTCCCCCAGCCTCCAAAACCCCAAGCCCCCTGCTGTTCACAGCACTTCCGGCCAATGTCACCTCAGGCCTCTGGCCATCACTGGCAGAGACGTTCCTCTGGGTGTTTAAAGGCTTCTGCTCTGATGAGGGGGACTGGGAAAAGGGACAAGCCAGAGAGAGGTGTCTGATAACAGGCAAGTATGTGCAGGGCGAAGATGAACTGGGGGCAGGCCGGGTGCCCACCCGCTCTCCCGGGTGACCAGCCAGCCTGCTGGGCTCCATGGTGGGTTACCTTTGGTGGCGCCTGCAGCCCCCAGGTGGTAGATGGCAGCCAGGATGAGCCAGCAGGCTTTCTGTTCATCTGGGGAGACGCCCAGCACCTTCATGGCCGACTGGAGCTTACTGAACTGCTGAGCCGCCTTCTGCTTCTCCTCAGGCTGCAGGAGGAGGGGCACATGGGCAGCAGATCTCAGACGTGGTGTCCCTTCAGCCATCCCCATGCTGCCAGGCCCTCAGGGCAGCCCAGGCTGGGGTACCACCACCCACCTGGAGCCAGGTTCCTGCTATTCCCCTGGGGCACTCCAAGCTTCTCCTACTCTGAGGGCCTGGGCTGCCAACCACCGCACCCCCCGACCCTCACCATAGGCTCCTCACCTTGGCCAGCGGCACAATCCCAAACACATTGTTCTCTGCCAAGTGGTTCAAGTGGAGCTCTGTCCTAGGGGTACACACGAGGCATCAGCACAGGGCTGGGTCCCCACACCACCTCCATCTCCCCACCAGGGTGGAAGCAGAGACTCTGCCTCCAGACTCAGTTCTGTCTCTCCACCATGCCCTCTCGTCAGGCACCTTTCCTAACTGGCCCGCATGTGAGGCTAGCACCCTGGGCTGCTTGCTAGCCTTATCTTTTATCCTTTTTCAGTGAACACAGACAGCAAGCCTGAAGGTCTAAAGGGAAGAGCCCGGCAGAGGAGCCAGCATCGAGGCAAGGGGGCCAGCGTGGAGGGCAATGGAAAAAGGCTTAGGCTTTGGCCCCTGTATGGGCTCCAACACCAGCTCAGCCCCACACTAGCCATGGGACTGCAGGCAAGTCCTTGACCACCTGTGCTTTCCTCTCCAGATCTGGTGTCACGGGAGCAGAGATCCTAGCCAGGCCCTGGGAATGCTGAAGTGTCAATGGTGCCCCTCACCTATAGCCAGGGCCCCGGGGTCCAAGGCCAGGGAGCTCCTGCTGGGCAAGGCCTATGGCTCATTCAGGTCATCACCTCCAGGGCCTAGCTCAGAGCCTAACACATAGCAGCCATGAAATAAACAACTGGCATGGGATGCAATCAGGGGGCAAAGCCCAGGAGCTGTCAGTGGGTGGGAGCCCAGAGCATCCTCCCAGTGCCCTCTGTCCCACTCACCTGAGGGTGCCATCCCCACAGGCCAGCAGGTAGTAGAAGATGTTGAACGTGGCCTCACCGGCTGGACGTCGAGCCACACGCAGCTTTTCCAGAAGCATGGTCTGCGACACAGCATAGAGGGAGTGTGGGCTGGAGGGCAGGCCCAGGTCAGGCTTCCCCAACCAGGCTCGCGGCAACGAGCAGCTGCATCTTATTCTCCAGGAGCTCAGCCAGAGGCCAGATCACCTCATAGGCAAGCATGGGGCAGACCCCAGAGCTGGGGAAGATCACAGACCCTGCCACCCAACCCAGCCACCAGGGGAACCAGGCACTCGGGATGAGCTATTTCACAAGCACGGAAGGGAACCAGCCTCAGAGGGGGGCCTTACTTTACTGACAGGCCAGTCCTGCATGGGTCAATCAGGCTGGGAGAAGACCCTGAGCAACTAAGGTGTGGGCCACCCCAGGACAGGCAGGATGCCAAGCCATGCCCCACCCAGGGCAGGAGGCACAGGGGGTGGGCAGAATGTGGAGGCTCTGGGCAAACAAGACAGCCCTGCTGGGGCTGGGGCAGAATCTCAGGAAAGCGAGGCGCAGGAGAGAGTCTGCTTTCTAGGCATGAAACCAGGCAGCCAGTCTCTTACCACCCTGCATGCCCCTCACCTGAACAGAGGCGGAGGCCACCTGGCCAGCCTGGTCAAAGTCCAGGGAGAGGATCTGGGAGAAGCGGGTGGCGTTGCCATTCATGACGGTGGGGCTATTCCCAAAGGCCTCCAGGAGGGTGGACAGAGCCTGCCACTTGTCCACTGAAGAAAACAGGCCACGGAGCTGTCAGGAGGGCCAGGAGCTGCTCGCCCCCAGCCACGGGGCTCCAGAGGCCCAGGCAGAATCGGGAGGCCCAGCCCATAGCTGCTCCCCTAGTACCCAAAGGCTCAGTTACTCACACCAGAACTGCTGGGGACACAGGGGTTTTGAGGACACAGAGAGGCCCAGGTGGAAAAGAGCTGGTATCTTGGCAGGGCCTCCATCCCCACCCCCCTCCATCCCCAGCCCCGCCCCGCCCCTCCGGCCCCGCCCCTCTCCAGCTCCGCCCCCTCTCCGGTTCTACCCCCACCCCCTCCAGTCCATTCTGTTTCCCCGGTTGCCTCTGCCTCACCAGAAAACACCTTGTTCCCGCTGGTGCCTGCGATGGTGGCCAAATATTGCACCAGATGCTGGCAGCTGGTGGTCTTGCCACTGCCACTGCTGCCCAGGAGGATGATGGACTGGTCCTGACGGCTCATAAGCATCGCCCCTGTAGGCGGTCTGGGCTACTGCGTAGATGTGGGGGGCCATGTCCTCCCGCCGACACCCCTTGAACATGTGCATCACCTTGGGTGTGAGAGGGATGGAAAGAAGGGGTGGGCACTCTTAGCTGGCCCCATGTGGACAGCCCTCACCCCCAAGACCCACACCTTTCTGGGCTTTTCACTCCAGAGGAGCCAGAAAGTTCAGAGGCTAAGGTCATACATGGAAGTGCAGATACCAGTCAAGTCCTGGCCTCTGTGCGAGGTAGGTGGGGGACTTCTGTCCCCATCCCTTGAAATGACTCTTGTCCCCAAGGTCACTGTGAGTGTGGACAAGATCCCTGTGGGATGCCAAGTGGAAGGGGCAGAGCCGGGGAAGGTGGGCGAGGTGGGGAGGTCAAGGGTGGTGGGTCTGTGGGCCCGCACCTTCTCCGAGTACACGGCCGGGGCCCCTCGGGGACTGAGGACCAGCAGGCTAGGGCCAGCGTACGTGTGCAGCAGGCTGGCACCGTAGCGCTGGCGCAGCGTGTGCAGGACACTAGACTCATTGAGGTACACCAACGAGGCCAGATCCTCCAGACGGTCGCAGGAGGGAGCATTGGCCTGCGGGATAGGACAGACAGGTGGGCACCGAAGAAGAAGCAGATCTGGTTGGCCGCGCCAGCAGACAGCCTGCCCAGCCCAGCAGGGACCCCTCTGGTGCCCTCCACAAGCCTCCCGCAAACCTTCTCCACGTCATCCTCATCCACGTCCAGGATGGCCCCATCATGGTCGAGCTTCACGCGCACCTTCCCCTCGGGCAGGCTGAGCTCCTTGGATTTGAGCTGAGTGGCTGCAGAGCAGGGACAGACAGACAGACAGACAGACAGACATGGGCCTGGGAAGCCATGGCAGTCCTCTCTGGGACCTTCACGGCCCCGCCTTCTCCCCATGTACCATCCAGCCCTGGCCAAACCCAGGGGCCCACCAGCCGCCTAGTCCTGAAACCAGAGGGGCCCAGGTACCTGCCCCCTGGGCCTCCCAGACTCACCCAGCGAGAAGCCATCCTTATGGACAAGCCACACCTTCTCTGTCTCATACCAGGCTTCCTCGGCTGCGATCTGCTCTTCTGTCTTCACCTGCCGGAGGGAGGGGAAGGACAGAGAGTTGGAGCCTGTTCTGGAAAGCAGGCAGGGACAGCAGGAGGGGAGATGCATGACGAGAGGGGCTTCTGGATGAGCCACTAGGTGAGGGGGGACGAGAGACATCAGAGATGTCAGAGAAGAAAGACAGGGACACATGGTGGATGTGCCCAGGAGACAGCAGATCCCAGGAGAGCCACCCTCCTGTCCCCTCCCCACGAAGCCTGGACCATCAGTATTCTGCGGCCCCAGCCCTCACCCTGGGCTGTAGCTGCTGTGACCTCACAGGCCCAGCTTCTCCATCATCCACCTGACAGTCTCTCCTTCACCAAGCGGGGAAAAGGCATGTCCTCAAATCTGAATGTCTCCCAGGGACTCAGTGCAAACTGATGGGAAGGTCTGGAGTCCTAGCCTCGTCCCTGGCCTTCCTTCCAGAGGATGCTCTCCTGGCAGGGGCTGTGTTCAGATGCACATGCCAGCCTACTGTGCCCCCTCCACACCTCCCTGGAAGGGGCCCAGACCCCATATGGACATGCTGAGGCCATACAAAGGCATGAAGCGGCATGGCTGGGGACATGAGACAGGGGTGGGGCAGCACTGCTCTGTCAAATGCAGGAAGAAACATGCATGCCACACGAATGGACATGGACATGGGTATAAAGGGGCGGGAGCACCTGGAGGCCCAGGTGGCCACCAGTCAGAAAGAAGCATTCACGGGCACTGTCATTGGGCTGCCAAACCTGGCACCCCCTAAGACAACCTGAGCTGGGAAGAAATGGTTCCTGGGGGAGCTGGGCAAATGGGAGAGGGGCTCAGCCCACACGGCCCATCAGGGTCCTTTGCGGGCGAAAGGGCAGCAGGATTCATCCAGTGGCCTCGTGGGGAGATGGTCACCACCCCCCAGAGCATGAGCAGTCCTCGAACTAGCCCTAACTCCCAGCTCTCTGGGGGTCCCCAGCTCGGAGGTATTATTAGTCTCTTAGAGTCCCCCATCCTCACAAGGCCTGGGGCCAATGTATGGTCACTGCTTTGTGACACTGATCCTCTGGGTGAGGGGTCAGAAAGGTCAAAAACAAATAATAACAATAAGTATGTTCTCTATTACATTTCTTGGAGCTGAAAGAAAAAGATCTGTGTCCCACTCCCAGGGTGGATTCCAGCTTCAGATCACTCCCTCTCCCTCGCTTCAGCCCTCCTGGGCTCTAGAGTTAGAAGGATGGCTAACACAGTGGTCTCTAGACTCTGCACATCGTGGACGGGTGAAATTACCCCTCAAACAGGAGGATCACCTTCATGGGGCTGCCACCATTTTAATAAGACATCTTTAAAGAAGGCTAGATATTTGTATTTGAAAAAAATTGGCTTTATAAAACAAAATTACTTAAAAAGAAATCATGAGACAGGGGAAGCCTTTGTCTTGAATGGGCACGTTGTAGGGGTCAGATGTTTGGTGACTGATGACATCAAAGGATAAGGGGCTCTAATTAACTAACTCCTTTAAAGCCAATCCGAAGAGAGGTTCCCACATTGGCCAGCAGGGGGAGACAGAGGAGGCACTTTTTCAGGCTCCAGAGTGGGGGGGTGGCGGGGGAAAGGTGGGGGCTGGAGGGGAGGGGGGGCCGGGTAGAGATTCAGTCCTTTCAGCTTTCTCCACCCAGAGCTGGAGTCACAGGAGACTCGGGTTTGACCCCTGGGTCGGGAAGATGCCCCGGAAGAAGGCATGGCAACCCACTCCAGTATTCTTGCCTGGAGAATCCCATGGACAGAGGAGCCTGGAGGGCTGCAATCCACAGGGTCACACAGAGTCGGACACAACTGAGCAAAGACACACACCCAGAGGCCACGAAGACACACACCCAGAGGCCACGGAGACTGAAACAGCTAGGAACCGACACTCTGGCCAGGCCCTCGGGCTTCAGTGGCTGAGAACCTCGAGCCACAGAGGCCTAGACGCTCCTCCAGGGCTGGACACAGAGCGGCAGCCCCATGTCCAGCTTCCAGCATCGCCTCCCCCGGGGGGTCCCCCAGATACCAGCTGGGAGACAGAAGGGGAAAGAGGCCTTACACTCCAGCATGAGGCCCGAGCACAGACGCCAGCCCAGGTACAGGCCGGGGGTGGCGGGTGGTCACCGGAGGGCTCCTGAGGGGGGCAGGAGTGTCCTACCTGGCTATGGGCAGGAGAGGCGGCCTCAGGGTCCAGCTACCAGCGGCAGGCAAAGGAGAAAGAGAGAGAGAAGAGGGGTGAAGACAAGCAGGCTGTCCGCGTGTCCCCTTCAGCAAGCACCCCGGGCCAAGTAGGGGGAAGAGGGACGCATCCCCAGGAGGTGAGGAGGCTGGCTGGGCAGGCGCATTGCACCCAGGTAAGGAGAGGCCAGACCAGGTAAGGAGAGGCCCTGGGTGGCGAAGAAACGCTTGTCACCATCAGACTTCTTAATACAGATGCTCTGGTAAGTTGTTCCCTGTGGCAGGTGGCAGCCTCCTGCCTCTGGCCACAGTCTCTCCTGGGCTGGCCATCTAGTCTACTCCGCAGCAGCCTCTCTTCTGTGTTGTTAGGCCAGGCCACCTCACCACTGCAGGGCCCGAGGCCCCTGGGAGCCTGTGGCCCGATCTTCCGGGAACTGCCCAGCCTAGCTCCCCTGTGGCCACCAGACCCCAGCATGGGCTGTCCCTGGCCTCCAAACACCCACCCGAGGGTGCCACTCCCCCACAGCAAGGGCGGTCTTTCAGAGCTGTCATCTCTGCGTAGCTCATCAAACAAGACCACCAGCAGCTCCATGTCTAGGATCCCTTCTTCAAAGTCCCACAGCAGCCCTGCAGCACTCCCGCCCCTTGGGACCCCCACCCCACTCCCGCCCCACGGGACCCCCCGCTGCACCCCCTCCCCATGGCACCCCCGCCCCACGGGGACCCCCGCCCCACGGCACCCCCGCCGCACCCCCACCCCACGGCACGCAGAGGCTGCACCTATCCAGGTGCACCTGCCAGCTACCCAAGGACCACAGACGGTGTGGCCAGAGCCTGCAGCCAGCCTCCACCTCCCCATCTCAGTCTGGTTACTCCAGGGCCTTTCTAGAAACGAAGGGGAGGCCGCCCGGCCTTGGACCTTGCCTGTGAGAAATGGGCAAGGAGTTCAGAGCCCCACTTGGGTCTGGAGAATCAGGGCTTGATTGAAAAAGGAGTGACTGCTCCCTGCCTCACACCCACTAGGTCCTGGCACTCAGACAGGCCCTCCGGGGCAAGAGACGGGGGCCAGAGAAGCAGGCCGGATCTCTAGCCAAGAGGGACCCTCCCATGCGTTCCCTGGAGGAGCGGGCCTCACTGTGCTCAGACCCCCCCGCCCTGCCCTTCTCTCATTTCTTCACATGGGAAGCCCATGTGCGGGCCTCCAGGCCACCAGGGGGCCCCCTATCCATGGCTGGACACACACAGTCTGGCCGGCAGCCCCCACAAAGAGACCAGAGACTGGGAACCACAGGGAGAGGCGGCATTACTGGAGCTGTGAAGATCCTCTCGAGCCGCCGGTGGGCCTCCTCTGCGGGGGCTCAGCCAGACCTCAGGGGCAGCTCCAGCCTAAAGGTCAAACCACCATTAGTCCTGGCCCCAGGGAAGGTTAGGGGGCACAGCACACCAAGCTTCTAGCTCAGGAAGCCACTGGGACCCCCATGGGCAAGTGGAATAAGGTCAGTGAGGCAAGCAAGGCACCACTTTAAGCTTTTAAGCTATCAAATGAGAATAAAAGGGCTTCCCTGCTGTCTCAGAGGTGAAGAATCTGCCTGCAGTGCAGGAGTTGTAGGAGATAGAGGTTTGATGCTTGGGTTGGGAAGATCCTCTGGAGAAGGGTGTGGCAACCCACTCCAGTATTCTTGCCTGGAGAATCCCATGGACAGAGGAGCCTGGTGGGCTACAGTCCATGGGGTCACAAAGAATTGGACATGACTAAAGCAACTTGGCACGCACGCATGAGAATAAAAAGGTGCCTGGGAGCTCCAGGGTTAATTCTCTCCACCACCTTAACCCTTTCAGCTCCTAGTTCTCCCATGCATCCTCTGGCCCCTACCCCAGGCCCAGGAAACACATGGCTGAACTCCAGGTCAGGGGCCCATCTCAGCCCCAACTCCACCCCAAAGAGAGGCAGGGGCCAGAGAGCCAGAGGGAGGGCAGCCAGCCCACGACCAGGCATATGACCCTCTCTGGCTCCTTGGAGGTTCTCCTTAGGGGCTAGTGGTTCAACTCACGACCAGCCCATCCAGCCAAAATGCCCCTGCCAACTCCTATGTGCCAGGTCGTCACTTCCCTGAGGCAGAGTGGGCCAGGAGGGATGGGGGAGCTGCGGCTACTCCCCCTCTCAGTTCTTCAAAGCCCAGGAAGAATGGAATGGGGAGCAAGGCAGGTCTGGGACCTTAGGAATCTTAGCGGGTAGCACTCAGAGAGGTAGGCCTCTATGGCCTGGGGGACAGGACAGGCCTTTAGGAAGTACCCTGCCCCCACGTCCCCAACTGTCCCCTTCCAGCCAGAAGAAGCACAGAGAAGCAGTAGTGAAACTTGGCACGTACCCCACTCCCCTATGCAACCCCATGAGGCCCCAGAAGGGTTCACAAAATGGCAAAGCTTGAAGAGAAATGCCCCCCAACCCAAGGACCAGCCAAGCAGGCATCACCTTCCAGGAAAAGGGGCTAGATGGATCGTCCTCAGCCCTCCACTGTGCCTCTTAGTTTCCTGTCCCACCCAGAGGACACTCTGTGGACAGATGGGAACCCCAGATCCAAAGGGGGTCCCACTGTGCGCCTTTCCCACTCAGGCCTAGAGTTCCTCAAGACTCCTGCTGCCAGAGGGGACAGCAGGGGACAGCTGCCCAGGCCTGAGGAAACCATGACGGCAGGGATGGCATCAACAGCACTGTGTGCCCAGTTGTGGCCGACTGTCTGCGACCCCTGTGGACTGTGGCCCGCCAGGCTCCTGTCCATGGGATTTCCCAGGCCAGAATACTGGAGTGGGTTCGAACCTGCGTCTCCTGCCCCGGCAGGTGGGTTCTTTACCACTGAGCTGGGTCCTGGTTTTCTCGTGGAAAGAATGTGCTTGGTCACGGGTTGCTGCTCATTATGTACATCGTAAGACACTCCCAAATACAAAAATCACTCATTTCCAAAATACCTGTGGCCCCAAGGGCTTCAGAGGAGAGATGGTAGACCTATATGAACCCCATGCGACAGCGGAAGGCTCCAAGATGCTGAGGGCCCACAGGAGTGAGGGGCTGGGGGCAAGGTGTGAGCACAGGCCACCTGACCTCAGAAATTCTTTCTACCCTGGCAGCATCTGCTAAGGCTTGGGATGCGGCGCCTCCTGCTGTGGGGCTCAGGGCCAGGCCCCGCCTCCCACGCAACAGTGAGAAAAGAGCAGCTCCATGCAGTCAGCAGGGCCCCTGGGTTCTGGCATTCGGTAAAGGAAAGCCATGCAGCCCTGCCATCGGCACGTGGCCCGGGCCCAGCTTTTTGCAGTCATGCGGGGCTTGTGCAAAAGAGCCTGGGGAAGCTGACTTCCAGCCCTCCGTTGAGGACAGTGAGGGGACCGGGCGGTTAGTGACACACTCGGGTACCTCCTGCCGCTCATCAGGGACTGCGGACTTGTTCGGCTGCAATCCAGTGAGGTTCGACTTGAGGTTCGGGCCAGCGGAGCCTGGGTCCGCCAGCTCTTCCTGGCGGGGCCGGGGAGCCTGGTTTCCCCTGAGGAGGCTGGCTCCTGGCTGGAGGAGGGCTTCTCCGCCTTCCCAGGAGACTGCCGGCCCCGAGGCTTGTGGTCCTTGCCCCTGCCCCGGGACATCAGGCTCCGCAGGCCCACAGAGAGCTCGTCTGTCCGGGCGCCTCCTTCTTCGCTTCTGGCTTAGGCGGAGGAGGCGGGGCAGGTGGGGGTGGCGGCTTGGGGCCAGGGGCTGCCTTTTCTCCCTTCTTGCCTCGAGCTGGGTGCTCAGGGGATCGGACCCCTCTGCCGGGAGGCTCCTTGGCACTCCCAGGCTCCTCACCAGGCAGCACCCTGCTCACCACCTTCCTCACTGCGTTCGCCACCCTCTTCCGGGACAGGCCCTGGGCCTCCTCGCTGGGGCCATCCGCTGAGGTAGCCGCCAGGCCGTTCATGGCTGGGGTGGACGCGGGGCTCTTGGCTCTCTGGGAGGCTCGGAGGGCACAGGGCTGGTGGAAGGCTGAGGACTCTTAGATGAGCCACTGCTGCCCTTTGAGCTGCCCTCTGGCTACAGTCACACAAATACAGGGAGACATTAGCAGCAGGCCCTGTGTCCCTGCCCACCCTACCCAGAGGAAGTAAGAGGCGTGCCCTCACGCCTGCTCACGGAGACCTTCCATTCATTCAACAGACAACACAAGCTCCAAGAGGCCACCCCAGGAAGCCGCCGTTCTATCCTCCAGATAGAACAATTGCATCGAAGAGTTTGGCTTCTCTCTCCCACAGAGCACAGGCAGGCCACCTGCTGCCCATCTCCAGGCTGAGTTTTGAGAGGCCGGCACAGGATATCCAAAGGCCCAGGAGGCACCCCAGCAATACGGGCTTACGTCAGGACAGCAGTCAAGCTCGGATCCAGGGCAGCCCCCTCCCTCCCAGACCAAACACAGCAGATATGCAGCACAGTGAGGCCAAACACCCATCCCTACCAGTAAAATCCCGTGCCTAACTCTGGGCCTTCCTGCCTCTGTGGTCCTATGACCCAGCTTTCTCAGCAGTCAGCACTGGAGCCTGTCCACCCCAATGAAAACCACAGCCGGGAAGGAATTCTCAGCCCTCAGACATGCCAAGCCTTTTCCTCCTGACTCCTCTGGTCTGTGGCCACCATCCACTCCTCATCCGAGCTCTCCAGGGCTGTGGAAGACCAGTGCTGGCCCAGGAAGCTTCCACCTCAGCCTGCTTTCTGCCACTCTCCCTGCCATTTTCCTTGTGCAAACCTCTCAAGGGCTGGAGACCTCCTGACTCTCAGAGTGTGCGTGCGGAATAACAGGAGGAAGAGGGGGCAGCTGGGTACTCAAAGGGTTAAGCCCTCAAGCAACCACAGCTCCACTCAGCTCAGAGCTGGGGCCCTGGCTCAGCCCACTTCTGGGCACCCAGGAGTTCCCCAGAGACGCTGTGACATTCTGCCCAGTGGGGACAGTCTGTGGTCCCCAGGGATTGCTACTGGGCAGGGCAGACCAAGCTGGCTAGTATGAAAAGGCAGTCTCTTGCAAAGACAGCAACCCTGCCTAGGGTAGCCAGGTCAACCTGGGGGCCCCTTGCTGGTCAGGTAAGCCCCTGCCATTCATGAGATGTGCTTGAGTCCTCGTTCTCCCAAACAGTGACCTTGGTTTTAGGGTGTTCCTGGGTACCAGGCTCTGAGAGGGGCTGGCAGCCACTCTGCTGATATGCAGGAAGGCACTCAGAGAAGTAGAGAGACCTCTGGCTGCCGTGTGTGGACTGAGACCCACGTCCTGAGCAGAGCTGAGCCAAGTGACCTCAGCCCAAGCCTCAGCGGCAGGGGTGGCCCTGCTGCAGGGGTGGGGAAGGGGAAGGGGGAGGCCTTAAAGGGGCCTCCTCCTCAAGCTCTTAGGTTGAGTGTTCAGTGGCATGTAGGGCCCCGCAGAGCTGACGTGACCCCCACTGCTAGGTCCCACGTCCCACGCTCCACTCCCTTCTGGCTTTCCTCCCACACCCTCTAACTGAAGCTGATGATCACAGTGATGATGCTAGTAACTGCTAACATCATACGGAGCTTATTATGTGCCAGGCAGTCTTTTAAGATCTTTACATCTAATTCTCCCTCCAGAGCTGGCATGCTCTAAGGCCCCTCCCTCACAGATCTCCAACATATCCCTTTGAAATCACCCTGGCCTCGAAGAACTGCTTAAAGATCAGGGAGAAGCTGTTAACACCTGGCTAATCAAAACTCCACCCAAGGAAGGGGGGCGGGGGGAGGGCAGGCACCATCTGGGGTAACGGATCTGTTCCGTGACCCAGCAGTCCCAGAGCCCTGGGCCCTCCTGCCTGCTGGGCCAACAGCAGCCTTCGCTTAACTGCACATCTCTGGACCCGGCTGCTGTGCAACTCTTTCCTCTCTTGCCTTAAAAGAGTCCAGCTGTATTCAGGGTCACTGTCCCTTTATTCTGCCTCTGTCCCGAGCCAGAATGACTGGTGGGGGTTACGGCACCGGGTGGCTGGCGCCTGCCTCCGGGTTGCCGGCACCGAGCAGCTGACGGGGTCTTGGGAAGAGACGGCAGCAGCTGCAGTGAGGTCCCTCCCCACCTTGTCTTGTGCCATCAGAGCAGGACGCGGAGTCCCAACAGCTGAGCTCTCATGTGATGCTCGCCCACCCATGCCTCTCCAGCCCCAGAGAGTTCGGGAAACCAGGACAATAGGAAGGAATGAAGGAGAGAGGGAGTTAGGGAGAAGTCCCCAAAATGCCTGGCACTGCCATCTCCTTCACACACCCCAGGTTGGCATCACATTTGCTGTTCTTCCCATCATTTTAGTGGCCTCCCCTCTAGCCACCCCACACGAGAAGGGGGCATGCTAGCAGGCCTGCCGGCTCCATGGAACTGCCTCCCAGACACAGCCCGCCTGGACACACAACTCACTCACTCACTTCCTCTCTCTCTTACACACACACACACACACACACACACACACACACTACACACACGGGTCTGGGAGAACCACTTACAGCCCCTTCCTCTTTGGCAGGAGGGCCAGGCTTCGGGAGAGCTTTGTCCTCCTCTTTAACCTGAGGGAGCAGACAGAAGAAGTCACAGGCAGGTCAGAGGTCAGGGGTGGGGAGACCCGGCAGTGAAAGCACAGGAAGTAAACATCCAAGCTGTCACTCCCTCCGAGAGGCAGAGCTCCTGAGTGCTTAGCAGTCCTGGGGCTCTGGACCTGGGCAACAGTTATCCTAACCTGGGGTCAAGATTGTCCAGGGACAACTTCAAGGATGAAGCATCTCTGCAGGGCGTTAGAGACACGGATCCTTTGCCCTCAGTGACCAGCCATGTGGCCCACATGGGCTGCCTACAGAGGTCTACCCGTGAGAGTGACATCATGGTCTTGCTTATAGGAAGCATCCAGCGAGTTCAACTCAGGCTGAACTACAAGAGCCATTCCCAGCTCAAACAGGAGGTGGTCTGAACAAGAGCCCCCTGACCCTGGGACTGAGGCGAGGGAAGGACCCCTGTGTATGGGGAGCTCAGTGTGGAGTGAATAGGCGGCCCAATCAGGCTGGCCTCCAGGTCGGTACGATTTCCCCAGCACAGAGTCTGCTTGCCTTCCCCACCAGCCAGCCCGAGCTCTGGCTGGAGACAGGAAGTTGGGCAGAGGCAGGAATTTAGGAGACCAGATATCTTCCCAACATCAGACCCACAGAACTCTGCCAACCATGCAGTTGAGGGAGGCAACCCCAAGGTTGGGAGGGGTGGAGGAGGGGAAAGGAGGAAAGATGCCTGGGCTCTGGGGTCTGTGCCTGGCCTGGGAGCTGGCTGGCCTGAGTTAGAGAGGAGGAGCAGAGTTGGGACAGACGGCAGTGACCATAATGTATCTGGGAAAAGAACAGACACTATGGCTGCTCTGATGATTCTTTCAGCTCAGAGCCTGGCTCAGAACAGACCCAGAGGGCCAGGCCTCCCGGTCTGGATGAGGCTTCTCTCCCCCTCACTAGCATCCCTCCCTTCAAAAGCTCAGGCAGTCCCAATGGCTTTCATTTCTCTTTTTCCCCCAGTCACTTAGGACTAGAGGAAAAGACAAGTCTGTCACCAGGGACAGGAGCATGGGAAGGAGTCCTTGATTCCTAAAGGAAAAATCCTTAGAAACACATCCAGAATCATTTTAATTATCCACCCACGGGGACTCTCCTTGTGTAACCTGGGTCCAAGGCTGGTTTTGAGCTCTAATTAGCAATGCCTGGGGGCACTGACTAACGTGATGGCTGCTGCAATTTTAAAGCTAATAGCCCACAGAGCTATTTTCAGTGGGCTCCAGCTTCAGAGTTAGTTCACACTGCCAAGGACAGAGGGGAAAAGGCCATGTTTCATCAGAGGGACTCCACAACTTTAGAAATTTGGGACTGGAACAGAGAACAGGCAGAGAGGGGCTGGTGGAGAGGAAAGGAAGGAGAGCCTAGGTCTGCATCTGACGCCCCCACAAAGGCCCACACCGCCCATCCTCCATCACACCATGCATTAGTTCCTGGGCACACAGGTTAGAGGGTCAGCGAGTGTTCACACACCACCCAGACACACTCATTACGGCACGCAGTGCTGTTAGCTCGGGCCCGGCGATGGCCCAGACTCCAAGTCCACTCTGTGTCCTTCTCCAGCTCCAAGTCTGTCCTCCTTCTGGGTGGCTCAAGCTTGGGGCCCCAAGGGTCTTTCCCAAGTGGTGAGGCATGGCAGCCCCCTGAGATGGTTGTGACACCAGACCCAGCTCTGAGCTCAGGTCTGGATTTAGCCTGAGGCTGACTCACCACCCCTCCCCCACAGGAGGGTTCTGTCTGCTGGAGGTCATTGCCCAGCTGGGGACTGTGCACAACATAAAGGCGCGCGCAGGTCTGCAGCCAGAATCACCCTCTGGCCCCAGGCAGTCAACTGGCCCGGCTCCCCCACTCCTGGCTCCTTCTCGCCCTCCCCATCACAGACCCCAGACTTGGGGAGACCCAGTTCTGAGGCCTCAGAGCCAAAGCCATTCCCAGTGGTCCCTTCACAGCAGCTCAAGTGCCCAGGGGTGAGTCAGAGCAGCGGCGGGGTGCAGAGGGCATGAGGGGTTAACTTGGAGGGGCACCCGTGGGACAAAAGGCAGCTCGGCTTACCAGAGGTGGAGCTCAGGGGAGGAGCATGACCCAGCAGAGGAGCCCATCCAGGCAAGAAGAGGGAGTTCACAGTGCCCTCCGTCCTTCTACCCAACCCCCAATACACATGCCCCAGTCCATTGCCAGGTCCCAAAGCTCCCTCTCCCACCAGCCAGTCTCCTGCCTGCACACGCCATGCCAAGGACAGAGGTAAAAAGCACAAAGATTTTGAAGTGTAACTTTCCTTTTGCTCCCAGAAGGCAAACCTTGATGAAAAGGCCATGGTGCCGAAAGCAGCCCACACCCTGGGTCAGAGAAGAAACGGGGGCAGGCTCTCTCAGGGGCGCGGAGTCTTCCTAAAGACCAGGACCTGCGGGACAGAGACTGTGGGCCACAGGAAAAGGAAGAATGGAGTGGAGGGGGAAGGGTTATGAAGCTCCAAAGGTCAGAGAAGGAGTAAGGAACAAATGATTAGAGGAAAGAGAAGGCAAAGTGAGGTACAGGACCTCGACCTTTCTGCCCTGGGCAGCTGCGTGTCCTTGAATAAGCTGCTTCAGCTCTCTGGCCTCTCCGTGGAATCAGGGGATAGGCTGGTCCGGACAGTGGCTAAAGTCTTTTCTAGGTCTGGTGCCCTAGGAGTTGGGGTGCAGACAGACATGTGCATGCATGCTCAGTCGTGTCCAGCTCTTTGCAATTATAACATGGATTATAACCCGCCAGGCTCCTCAGTCTATGGGATTTTCATGCAACTCTTAATTCAGTGAACCTGCAGGCCTGGGAACCAGGAGGAGATTAAGCAAGGACTAGGACTCCTGTGGCTTTGCCTTTTACCTCCAACTCACCAGCACCTTCCAAGGGTAGGAGGCCTGGGGAACAACACAGCTGCCCCTTCCGGGGTTAGAAACCAGAGCGGGTCCTCTCGAAACTCAACAGGTAGAATCTGCCTCAGCCCAGGGAGAGGTGTCATCTCAAGAATCTGTTCAAGTCAGCGGAGTTTAAACTGGTTCATTCTTATTGAGTCACTAAGTCATGTTTGACTCTTTTCGACCCCATGGACTGTAGCCCACCAGGCTCTTCTGTCCATGGGACTTCCTAGGCAAGAATACTGGAGTGAGTTGCCACTTCCTTCTCCAGGGGACCTTCCCAACCCAGGGTTGAACCTGCATCTCCTACACTGCAGGCAGATTCTTTACCACTGAGCCACCAGGGAAGCCCATCACTCTTATTCTTACTTATCATGAATTCATAGCAAACAAAAAAAAAGGAGAGAGAATATTTTGTTTTCAGTGAATTATTTTTAATTTGCTTTCTTGATGTTTCTATCCTATTTGTTGCTGTTTAGTGGCTAAGGTGCGTCCAATTCCTATGCGACCTCATGGGCTGTAGCCCACCAGGCTCCTCTGTCCATGGGATTCTCCAGGCAAGAATACTGGAGTGGATTGCCATTTCCCTCTCCAGGGGATCTTCCCGACCCAGGGCTTGAACCCTCATCTCCTGCATTGGCAGGCATATTCTTGACCACTGAGCCACCATGGAAGCTTCTACCCTATTGTCAGGTTATATTCTAGACTGTAAGCTGGCTTGTTTAATTCACTGACTCATCCTCTGATGCCTTGCTCCAGCTCTCCCGTGTGTGCAGAGAGGAGCCCGTCAGCCTCAGGCTCTGAGGACACTGGGCTGCCTCCACGTCAGGTGCTCCTCAGGAGCATCCTTCCAACCACAGACGTAGGCTTTTCCCTGGAGGAAATTCTTTCTGTGGCTTTTGTGCTCAAGTGCCTGGATCTTTTCCTCTCTTCCTTATCACTAGATTTTAACTAAAATTAGAATCAAGAAATACCTGTCTTTGTCCCACAGAGAACAGGTAAGGAATGCAGTCCCAAAGATGGTGGGAGCATCTCCGCTAAAGTCACCTGCATCTCTCTCCGCCGCTCTAGCAGAACTGAGACCTGATGGTTCTGTGGAGCGAGGGTGCCTGGGAGCAACAGCCTCCCTTCTCTGACCTGCCCTCTCTCTGGTGAGTTCAGACATTTCCAACAACATTCATTACTGACCATGGAACACCTACAATGAGAAGGGCCCTGTAAAGGTGTTTTATGTGTATTTTTGTATATAAATCTTATAGCCTTAGGATAGGAGAACCATTATTATTCCCGTTTTACTGACAAGGAAGAAGACTCAGAGATGAAGTCACAAAGCTGGTAAGTGGTGGAGCTGGGGTTTCAACCCCAGTGGCTCCGGCTGCAAGCCTGTGCGGCTCCCTTGGAGGCCCATCTTTTCTGCTGTGTCAGGCAGGGTTGGGGGCTGAGTCATCCTTAGTGGCCAACTCTGGTTAAGATCTGTGTCAGCATGGAGCTTCGGGAGGCCTGGGTCCAGCCAAAGCAGAGATTGAAAGGGCGGAGCTTACCAGCATTCAATGTGCCCAAACTGAGTTTCTGGACTTGCAAAGGGACCACAACCCCACCACTCTCTAAGGCTCTGGCCTCCTGCCTCTCTGGCACTCCTGGCCTCTTCTCTTCTGGAAGGAAGAGAAACCAAGGCTCACCAAATCCTCACTGTGGTGCTCAGCACACACTCCCTCCTCACCTAATCCTCAAACAACCCACTTTCTGGGTAAGGAAACGGAGAAGGCAAGTCCCACGCTGAGGAGCCCCCAGTTGGCAGGTGGGAGCACTGAGATTCACAGCAGGATGGATCTTGGGAGCCGCTTGTGTGGACCCCGCCAGGCTGTGATTTCCTCATGGGCAGGACTCTGTTTTACTCATCATACTATGGGCACTTAATAGATGTTTGCTGCCTGACGCTCCTGCAGTGGGGGTCCACTGTACAAACCTCTTATTCCCATCTGGTCTCTTCTGTTGGCTGTAAATTATCAAGAATAAAGCTTGTCCATCCCGATTCCCAGGGATGTGGGGAAAAACAAGGGAGGTATAATCTCTAACTTTAGCAACAATAAGTAGATAGTAAACCATGGGGATGAGGGGAGGGCAGGACTCTCTGAAATTGCTTAGTAGCTCTTTGCAGAGCCAACAGTAGCCATCCCATCTTTCGGAATGTATAAGCTGACTTAGGAGAAACCACCCCCCCCACCAACACACACATACAAACCTATGCAAAGATGCACCATCTATAACAGCCCTAAACTGGAAATAATTAACTCCCTAAGAATGGGAGGGGATCAGGTAAACTGTGCTAAATTAGTACAATCCATTGTTATGTTGCCATTTAAACTAACAAATATGTGGACAATGTAGCCATATGGAAAATTCCTCCTAAAATAACATCAATCAAGAACACTAGAACCTAAATAGTAAGCAAACAGTGATCATAACACTCTTGTAAATTGTGCAAATTAGACGCAATAGAAACACTTGGTATTTATTGTGTTATGTACTTGTTACTTACTATTTGTTTCTATTATAAAGATGGCAAAATAGTCCATAAAAAGAAAAAGCAGAGGAGATAACAGTCAAAAACATTTGTTCTCAAGGAGGAGAAATCCAAGAAATGTGTGGAGAGACCCATCTACCCTCTGCCCTGAAGGCTTCCAAGGCTGGGGTTGGGTTGGGAGGCTGGGGCAGGCTGGGTCTCACCCTCTGCATCATGAGCAGGACCATCCGCTCTTTATTTATCATCCTCTGGGTCCCTTGCAGGAGGGAATGGGTGCATAAACCCCCTAGGAGAATCATTCCACCCATGAGGCACCCTCCAGGCATGGAGTGCTCAGCCTGGGTAAATGCATTGAGGCCCAAATGTCCATGCAAGATATCCACCCACTGTGAGCCCCCAAGGACAGTGGACCCCAAGAGTGAGTTCCTAAAGGAAGAGAAGATCTGCCATTTGTGACCAAGGAGCCTGGAAGCTCTCCCCTCTACCATTTGAATGCTGAGGTAATCTCCCAGGTGACCCTCTCCTTGCTAGTCCTAACCTAGCACCAACTTATCTAAGGATGCGAGAGGAGGGGTGGCGGTATAAGGAAGAAATACCAGTAAGAACAGTTAGCCTTTATTGAGCATGTACTAAGTGCCAGGTACCGTGCTGAACCCTTGACATGCATTATCTCAATTAATCCTCACAATATCCCTCTGAAGCAGACACTAGTATGATTCCTACTTTACAGATGAGCAAAAGGAAGCTCAGAACTGACCTGTCCAAGGTCTCATGAGTCAGACACGACTTAGCGACTGAACAACAACAAAGGTCTCATGGGAGCAAGTGGCTGACTGGGACGCACACCCAGGTCTGTCCTCCAGCAGGAACTTTGGAGGCTCATGTCAGGGGACAGAAGGTAGCCCTGCCCCTTCCCCTCCTTGGTTCACCTGCGTCACTGACCTCCCATGACACCTCCTGCCAGAGCAACAGTTTGGGTAGAAAGCAGGGGTTTTCCAGAGATGGCCTTACCCCCTCCACCTGCCCGTGACTGCAATAAGCTTTATACTGAGCCGCCTGAGAGGAGTGGGGGGCTCTGCCAGGAATGCCCTCAAGGCCAGGCTGCCAGAGGAGAAAGGGGAGAAGAGTTTGGAAGGGACAGCCCAGCCCCTTCGGTCCAGCCTCCAGCGAGAGCCCCTCCTCCGGCCCAGGGCGGAACAGAAAGCCACCAAGTGAGAGGCCACCGCCGGCTGGGCCAGCCTGGAGGAAGCAGGTGCGCTGGGATGGCTTCCTGTCAGCACTGCAGTTGCAGAAGGCCCAGGCTTCCTCTTCCAACGGCCAGAACTGCTAGGGGGCTCCCCTCCTCTGGGGATCCTCACTGCTCGCCTGCAGGGCACTTTGCCAACTGCCTGGCCATCATCGTGCATGGCCCCAAATTTGTGACCTGGTGCCAGAGACCTGGATGCCCAAGGTGGGCAGGGGTGGGGTGGGCAAGGGTAGGGTGGGGTGGGGTAAGGTGTTAAGCAGGAAGCACCCACTCCCAGGGTGTGAAGTCTCCCGGGCCCCACCCCCAGCCCGCCCACACACCTCGGCGCTGGTGCCAGTTTTGAGGCTGGGGCGGGGCAGGCTCTGGGCACAGGGGGACACAAATGCTCTCGGGCACATCTCAGGCTCCTGATCACCTCCGCCAGGCCAGCTCCTAGACTCAGCCAACTGCTGACACCACTGAAAACCTTATCCTTGGTGGCTGGGAGGAGCAGTGTGGGGGAGCAGAACACGCTGGAGGCAGCTCTGTCTCTCCTCACTTGCTTTTTTAAGGAACTTACTCTTCTGAAGTAATCTCTGCTAAAAAGAGACCTGTAGAGAGTCAGGGCATCCCTGAGATGCCATCTGTGCCCCGTATGAGTGTCCAGTTCACAGAAATGGAGGAGGTGACGCTGAGCCCACCCTCGGGGGCTCCGAGCGGGGAGCCCTGACAAGTCCGCACACCAGCCCTCTCAAGCCCCGCCTCTCGTTCACCAGGGGAAAGAGGGGTGGGGGGTAGGTGGAGGGCTCTGCTGGCAGCACAGACCAGGGACAGGACTTCCAAAGGCCTGGGAGATGCTGGGGCTCTGGGCTTTGGGAGATAATAGCATTCCCAGGAATGAAGGCCTGGGGCACTCACAGTTTGTGGGGAAGGCATGTCCCGGCAGGTGGGGTGACTGATATAGTCCCCGGACCCTGAGGTTTAGAGGGTGGTGCCCCCTCCCAAACTCCCAAAGTCATGAGTCAGGCCCAGGAGTCCCTGTCCCTCGCCTCTGAGAGGCAGAGGCTGCGGGGATGAAGGATTCCCTCCCCACCAAGAGGCCAAGAGAGGAGCCTGAGCCCTCCCTCCCCACCTACTTCGCCACATCGAGGGAAACGACAAAAGGCCCCTCCTTTCCTAAATGAGGAAACAACGTGAGGAGTCTGGGGCGTTTCCGGGGTGGGGGGGTCAGAGGGACACTCACCCGCATGGCCTGGCCCGGAGCAGCCCAGAGCAAGGAGTCTCCTCTCCGATGCTGCTCCCGTTAGCAGCTCAAAATAGCACTGGCAGCGGCCCCGCCCCTGTTCCCCTCCCTCTCCCCAGGCCCCTCCCGGCCGGAGCTGCCCAACCCTGGCCAGAGCCAGTCGGAGAGAGTGAGAGATTGAGTGGCCTGGCCGGGAGGACTGCGGGAACCAGGTATGCTAGGAGGCAGAGGGGGGATACAGCGTGCCTGGAGGAGGAGGAGGAGGAGGCTCTAAGGGGAAGGATGCAGGGTGGGGGTTGGGGGCCAGAGGTGTTGGAGGGCTAGGGGCAAGGGACAGGGAGGGGGAGACTTTCCGACTGACACACACCCACGCTCCCGACAGCTGAGCTGATATGGCCCCTAAAAATAGCAGAGGAATTTGAGACCTGCAGCCCCCCAGCCCCACAGGCCAGGATCAAGATGAGCATACGTACATACACACACAGACACACACACACCAGCACGCATGAACACTCGATCACAGCACAGTGTTCTTGAGAACACGCAATCATAGGCTCACCCCAGCCATCTAATGACTGCGGCAGAGGCCAAGACAACCACTAACGTCACCTCCAATACAACAACAGCAACAGACACACACAGGGCCCGCTGCACGCTGTGCCCAAACAGCAGCTGTACGGCCATCCTATAAATTCCTGCAGGAGCAGAGACCCACATGATCAGTCTGAGGCCCACTGTGGCCGCCTCCCTGTTATAAATACACCGGGGACGTGCATGGAATTGACTGCACGCTCTGTGTAGACGTCCCTCTCCCCCACAGTGCCAGCAACTGAGGAGGGTGGGGCTGGTGGGGTGGGGTGGGTGGGCCTGCAGGCAGAGGAAATTGTGGGTGTCTGGCTGATGAGCAAGCGCTGCAGCAAGAGGCCAGTGCTCCACATGAAGAGAAGCCTGTGGAGTTAGTATCCCAGGGTGCCCAGACCAGGGCTGGGGACACCCATGAGGCCGAAATGGGGGCTGGGAGCAGGTGAGAAGGAGCCAAGAGACAGCTCTTCTGAAGCTGTCTCAGACACTGTCAGCTCTGCAGAATAAAGGAAACAGCTGTCGCCTCCCCTCTTCCTCTCCAGGAAGAGCAGCGGTGGGGTGAGGGTGGGGGTGCTAAGAAGCCTGAGCAAAACTGTCACCTAACTAGGGCCCAGCAGGGGGTCTGGAGACCCCAGGCCTGTCATCCTGGCCGCTCCAGTGAGCCCAGGGAAAAGGCTGCTAAGCACTGCCCAAGAAGACCAAAGCCCAGCTCCACCTCCTACCTGCCACTCACTGTACCAGCCATCAGGACTGGGCTCCCCAGGTGGTGGTAGTGGTAAAGAACCCGCCTGCTAATGCAGGAGACATCAGAGACGCGAGTTGGATCCCTGAGTCGGAAAGATCCTCTGGAGGAGGCAGGACAATCTATTCCAGCATTCTTGGCTGGAGAATTCCATGGACAGAGGAACCTGGCAGACTATAGTCGGTAGGGTCAAAAGAGTGGGACATGACTGAAGCGCCTTAGCACTCAAGCACTGCTTTCTAGGGAGGGGGCTTCCCAGGTGGCTCAGTGGTAAAGAACCCGCCTGCCAATGCAGGAGATCCGGGTTTGGTCCCTGGGTCAGGAAGATCCCTTGGAGAAGGAAATGGCAACTTACTCCAGTATTCTTGCCTGGGAAATCCCATGGACAGAGGAGCCTGGCGGGCTACAGTCCATGGGGTCGCAGAGTTGGACACGACTGAGTGACTGAACAACATCAACTACTTCTAGGGAAGGGTGTGTCTTCCTAGGAAGATGATCTGGCCCCTCAGGGGCATGCACCGTGCCATAGGTCTCTGCATCTCTGGGGCTTTCTTGACACAATGCCACCAACCTTGGCAGCACACTGAAAACCCCTGTTGGACTTTAAAGATACCGATGCCTGGATCCCACCACTTCCTCCCAGTTTCTGATTTGATTGGTCTGGGAGGGCAGCCTGGACACTGGGATTTTTAAAAGCTCCCCAGGTGATTCCTACATGCAGGAGAGTTGCCTGATTGGAAAAAGTGAAGTCGCTTAGTCGTGTCCGACTCTTTGCGACCCGCGGACTGTAGCCCACCAAGCTCCTCTGTCCATGGGATTCTCCAGGCAAGAATACTGGAGTGGATTGCCATTTCCTTCTCCAGGGGATCTTCCCGACCCAGGGATCGAACCCAGGTCTCCCACATTACAGGCAGATGCTTTTAACCTCTGCACCACCATAAGGTCTAGGGCAGAGGTGCCTGTTTGTTAAATCAATGAGACAGTCAGTGAACAAAGGACTGAATGATTTAGCTGTGTGACCATGGCAGATGACTTAAGTTTCTGTCATCTGCGAAACGAGGATTAGGCTGCACTGACGCTGTTAGTATGATATTGGTGAAACCTCCGTCGGTGAAATGGCTTTGGTTTTCAAAATGTGGTCCCCAGCCCGGCAGGATCAACATCACCTAGGAACTTGTTAGAAATGTAAATTTTAGAGCTGCACCCCAGACCTACTGAATCAGCAACTCTGGATAGGGGACCCAGCATCTATGGTTTTACTAGCCCTCCAGATGATTCTGAGGAATACTGCTTTAAAGGAATTATTCACAGTGTATTGTGCTTAAGTCAGTGAGACCTCCAGAGTCAGACTGTCTGGTTCAGTCTTAGCTCCTCTATGCAGTAAACTACACAACTTAACTCTGTGCTTCCATTTCTTTACCTGTAAAATGGGCAGAAAAACAGTGCCTACCACATAGGGTTATTGCAGGGATTAAATGAAGTGGGACTTGGAAAGCCCATACGCTTTCAATAAGTTTTAACAATTATTATCTATCTGTGATCATTAGGGGAGAAAAGGGACATCACAAGCAAAATTTCTAGGTAACTGAAGTCTACCCCTTTAAGGGACAAAATATTTTCTATTTTAAGTAGTTTTCTCAATTCTGTGACTACTTAAAATCATAAAAATAATAGACTTTTTATAGACTCTCTAGATTTCTTCAGTTAAAATACTCTGAAAGGGAAAGTGTTAGTCTCTCAGTTGTGTTCAACTTTTTGCGGCCCTATGGACTGTAGCCCACCAGTCTCCTCTGTCCATGGGATTCTCCGGGCAAGAATACTGGAGTGGGTTGTCATTCCCTTCTGCAGAGGATCTTCCCTTCTCTAGGGATGGTACCCAGGTCTCCTGCACTGGAGGCAGATTCTTTACTGTCTGAAGCACAGAACTCATCTCAAACACCTTAAACTCTGAGCTTCTGCCTCATCGATGCCCCGAACCACTCTCCGAGGGCACCAGGCCCATCTGGGCACTGCAGCCAATGTGAAGCCTCGCTCCACCCCGTGGCTTCCGGACGCCCTTGTGTCTGTGTATCTGCTGTTCGTTCGGTTCATTTGTCCCCTGCCCCTGCTGTCACGCTGCTTGTCAGCGTGCCTGTCTCCAGCAGTCTCACCTCCTTCTGACAAGCTGTTTCTGCCAAAGGCTGTAAAACCTGATAACCAAGCCTGACAGAAGAGGCCAGAGCAAAACCAGTGGGATGTCGGCGAGCCCGCAGCCTCTGCTGGGAGTGAAGCCTGGGTTTTCACACACAGACTGGGTGTTCTCTATTGCGGCTGCATGAGAACCTTCGGGGCACCCCCTCCCACTCAGCAGTGTCCTGGAAGCTTCTGGGTGACTGAGGGTCACTTTATTTGCACAGTCTTGTTCTGACTTCTGGTAACCACAGGCCCGTCCACTCTGAGGTCCTGCTCATGAGTAGGTCCTGCTCATGACTAGGTCCTGTCTACTCTGTCTCTGAGATGCTTGGTGTTACTGACGGGGACCCTCTTGGAGCAGTTTCACTTCCCGTCGTGAGAAGGAGGACCTCTTCATTCAGAGGGGTTAGCTGGGGCCTGGCAACCCGCTCAGCTTCACACATAACCACAGCTGGTCCCTCTGTGGCCCAACACTCAGTGCTGTTACGGGGCCTGGTCCTTACACCTGCCCTACGGCTCTGGGGGGCCGTGCGGTCAAGCCCACAGCTAACCAGACCAAGCCAGCTGCCTCAAGTGCCTCCGGGGATGGCCACAATCTGGCTCCCCCTCACCTTTCTCTCACCCTCGCCATCTCCCCGGCACGCCAGGCTCTCACTCTCTCAGACAAGACCTCAGGCCCTCATCAGCCTCAGAGCCTCTACTTCTGAAAGCCTCTCCACCAGCCTCTCCACCTTCCCAGTCCTCCCCATTTCTCCAAGTCCATCTCGAGTCCCGCCTCCTTCATGAAGCCGTTCCAAAACCCAAGGCCTGCATGGTGTGGTAATGCAAAGACCGAATCTCAGCCTCTTTTTGTTTTTTTTTTTTTGCAGTCTGACCTAAGGGGAAGTTACTTCTTCAACTTTCCACTTTTTTGCCTCATAGTATACTTATCTTCTTGAGTTGCTGTGAGAATTTTAAAAAGTAATATGTGGAAAGTACCTAGCATCAGGTCTAGCAAATGGTTGATAGTGATTATTACTAAAAACTACAGCGTTCACTGTCTATACATAAATATTAATATCACCGCTCATGCACAGTGATTCTTGAATATACTTGGTACGGTGCTCTGTCACATACATGGAAGTCACACACCATGGGGGGTTAGATTCACTAAAGTCAACATGTAAGACAAAAATAGAATATAGTCAAAATTACTCTTAAAAACCCCTTAACTTGCCCACAGAATAGAGTACACATGCTTTTGTATATACCATCCTTATATCTGAAAGCGTAATGTACACAGTGAAGTAGACAAAATACAATGGTTACAATTTCAGACTACAAGTAATATCATTTCCTACACAACCACACACAGGTATCCTCTGCTTTTTGAAAGTCTGCTTTATGCCACTTAGCTTTACAGAAGACCTACATTAGTACCTGCTTCCGACAAGCAAAAAAATCTGAAGACGTGGTTCGCTTTTACGGAAAAAAAAAATGCTATAAAAGCAAAAACTGCATCCAGCGTTTGTTTTGCAGCAAGCGTTTTAGAGGCAGTACACACCCTGGGCAACCCTGCCAAGCTCCTTCTCTAGGAACCACACTCAGCCTCTCAGCATCAAATCACCATAGCTTTGAACTGAATCTGTATCTGTGCTTTATGATTTTGTAATGCATCCATTAGCAAAATGTGCCCTTAGGTAATTGCTTCTTCACTTTACACCATTTCATCTTCCAAAAGGTTTCATAGTAAAGCTCTACTTTTGCACTGGTTGTGTGTGGGGGTGGGGGTGGGTAGTGAGCTGTATTTGAATTTATTGAATTTTAATGAGTCAATATATGCCATGACCAAACTGATGTTTTGATGGTAATACATTTGTGTGATATGTTTAAACCTTCTTTCCCTGGAGAACAAGAACATTTCCTACTTCCTCTAGAGACCGTCCCACCCTGTAGAACTAGGCATATAGTAGGTGTTCAGTAAATACCCACTGGATTTAACCAACTGATCTGAAAGGTACTTGTGCAACTTGTTGTTTAGTTGCTAAGTCGTTTTTAACTCTTTTGCAACCTTATGGACTATAGCCCACTAGGATCCTCTGTCCGTGGGATTTCCCAGGCAAGAATACTGGAGTGGGTTGCCATTTCCTTCTCCAGGGGATCTTCCCAGACTGGAGACCGAACCTATATCTCCTGTACTGGCAGGTGGATTCCTTACCAATGAGCCACCAGGGAAGCCTATATGTGCAATTAGCTGTGGATAAAAGAATGAGGACCAAAGGAATATTTAGACAGAGTAACAATTTCAACTACCCTGCTCTCCCACATTGGTAGCGCTGGATGAGTGAACGGTCCTTGGCTCTGTTTTGGGCACTGGGCCAGGCAAAGCTGCTGAGCAGAGCTGGGGCAGGCTAGGCAGGAGGTTCTGAGGAGTAAGTGGTTTACTTGTGAAACTAGTATTGACATGTAATACCTCAAGGTGAACACTGTGGGGAAACACAAAGCCTGTTTGGGGTTTTTGGTTTTTTGTTTGTTTCATCCCCTAACCATTAGACTGTGAATTTCTTGAGGCTAGTTTAGAGGGAGATAGTTTGTAAAACATAGAGACTGAGGTTCTAGTTAGCATATTAATGAAAGAAGACTGCTCCGACCCCGTTTGTCTTTGTCATTTCCCTTTAATCAGAACTCAAAAAAAGAAAAAGGCTATAAGCACTGTCTCCATAAATGGATTCTAACTGTGTAGCATCCATTGTATTATTACTAATTTGCAATGTATAAAATGTCACTAATAGGACCCTTGGCCTGCCCCCTGGCACTAGTGGTAAAGAACCCACTGCCAATGCAAGAGATGTAAAAGAGGTGGGTTTGATCCCTGGGTCAGGAAGATCCCCTGGAGGAGGGTATGGCAACCCACTCCAGTATTCTTGCCTGGAGAATCCCATGGACAGAGGGAGCCTCGTGGGCTACGGTCCCTAGGGTCTCAAAGAGTGGAACACTACTGAAGCGACCTAGCTTGCAATGTGAAAGTCGTTCAGTGGTGTCCGACTCTTTGTGACCCCATGGACTATACAGTCCATGGAATTCTCTAGGCCAGAATACTGGGTGGGTAGCCTTTCCCTTCTCCAGAGGATCTTTTCAACCCAGGAATCGAACCCAGGTCGACCACTTTGCAGGTGGATTCTTGATCAGCTGAGCCACCAGGGAAGCCCAAGAATCCTGGAGTGGGTAGCCTATCCCTTCTCAGGGGATCTTCTCGACCCAGGAATTGAACCAGGATCTCCTGTATTGCAGGCAGATTCTTTACCAACTGAGCTATGAGAGAAGCATGCAATAGAACTCTTTATTTAGGGAAGCTGGGGCAAGTCCTGTTTCCAGCACTGAGCTCTGATGGCTGGGGAGGGACTGGAGCATTTATGCTTCCCGAGGTAGGAGATGCCTCACCACCAGACAAATGCATTCTCCAGGGTGATCAGTTCAAAGGTTTCTCAGTACTTGTGACTTTCCTCTGCTGGGAAGGATTATCCTTTATTACCTGTTTGTTTGTATAACAAGTCTTCTCACCTATGAAAAAACAGTGTAAAGGTGTTAGTAGTGACTGGTACCCTTTGAGATACTTAAGGTGTTTTTTCTTAAATTGATTTTTCTTAAATCAATAACCAGTGGACCCCAACAGACTTCCTTGAGGAAGCCTAGGGATGGGGAGGAGGGCTAGAGGAAACCTTATGGGAGGGGAGGAGGGCCAGAAGAAACCTGCTGAGACCCAGGGTGCACACCCAAGGCTGGGCAGACAATCCTGCCTAGGAGGTGGCTAGGGGCCCAGTCAGCCTTGGCCCCGCCCCCAACCCCTGAGGCCTACGCTTCCTGGCCCCGCCCGCTGGCCACCAGCGCCAGGGCGGGATCGGGAGGGCGGGGCCAGGTCGGCACATGCGCCTGGAATCCCGCGGTGCATCCGCCCTGTGTTGCTGCTAAAGCCCGGCAGAGGGCGGCCGCCTCCTTCTCAAGGGTCCGCCAGGGCCCAGGCAGTGGGATATCACCTCTGGGGGTCGCCTTCCCGGCTCCGCCCCCAAGAGGAACCCCCTGGAGAGGAGGCTGAAATGTCAAGATGGCCTCTCCCCTCGCCCCATGGGTACCGCGAGAAGAGGCTAGGACGAGCTCCGCGCAGACTTTGTGCTCATCACTGCTCCATTCTCACAGCCCCAAACAGTCCTCATGTATAGTAGGCATTCAAACGCTTACTGATGGAATAAAACGGATGAATGGATGACTTCATGAATAAACAGAAGACTCCAGGGACGCCTTGAGCCCGTGTGGTGGGGACAGTTCTGGGACAAGCAATCCAGAAGGGTCAGTGTGCTTGCCCCAGAGGCGGTCACTGAGGCTTGTGAAGTCGCTCAGTTGTGTCCCAACTCTTTGCGACCCCATGGACTGTAGTCCCCAGGCTCCTCTGTCCATGGGATTTTTTCCAGGCAAGAATACTGAGTGGGTGGCCATTTCCTTCTCCATGGGATCTTCCCGACTCAGAGATCGAACTTGGGTCTCCTGCAACATGGGCAGACACCTTACCGTCTGAGCCACCAGGGAATCCCACTAAGGCTTAGGGCTCCCTAAGTCCCTGTCTCTGCATACTCAAAGGTTTGTTCAGAGCCTGTGGACCCCATACCATCTCATGGGCACAGAGCCCAGACAGGGAAGTCTGGGCTTGTCCTCTGACAAGACCAGGAGTCCATTTCCTCAAAGTCAGGTTCTGGCTGCCGGCAGGGACCACCTGACTGGTGGCTTCATTTGGCCTGCTGCTCCCTGAGGACTCTCAGCTGGTGGGGATTTCCTCGTGGCCCCTGGGGATTTCCAAACTGGCTCTGCTTGCCAAGCTCCCACAAGGTCCAAAGCCAGAGGCCAGCCTTGAGGATGATTTCCCAACATCCTCCACTCTCCTGCCCCAAATTCCACCAAGACTTGGGGCACTAGTAAATGAATGACACAATATTCCCATCCCTGCCCCCTCTGAGAGACAGGAGCCAATAGGCATAATGAAGAACTGTTCTTCTCTTTTTCACATAATAGACAACTCTTCTCTATGTCCACAGGAGAAAAAAAAGGAAACCCAGTTTAAGGGTCAGACACACCAGTTTAAATAAAATATCAGTGAGGTCTCCTGGGGTGTGAGCTGGAAGCCTGTGCTATTTATTGTCAAAGTTAGAGGCATTCTTTCAGCTAAACCTCAGTGTCTTCCAAACACTGGACATTCAACAAATGTTTGAGGATCTGTGTGTTCACCTTTGGGGACCTCTATTGGGCCCGTTTCTAGAATCCTTTGAAGTAAAAATAAAGCACAGATCCAAACTCCATAGAAGCAGGAAGGAAGATGCAAAAGCTTCTACTTTTCCTACCAACCCACACCTCCATGTTAAGAGCCCTGGCCAAATCCACTGGGGCATGTGAGTGCCTGTGTGTTACCAGGCTGGGCAGAAAACATGCTTGGTGAGCTGGGGAAGCACTACCACAGTTGCGGTGGCACATGGCCAGGACCTGTTGGCCCTGGGGCATCAGGATTCCTGAGCTGGTGAAGTGTAGAAATTGCCCAAGAGGACAAGCCTTCCTTCCTGGGAGGAAGGGAAAACATGCCCCCTCCAACCCTCCGCCCGCCACCACATTCACCAGGGGGTGCTGCAAGAGGAGACAAGCTTCCAGACCACTCCACCATCTCTTCCTGAATGAGCTATCTAGAGCTGCCCTATTCAACATGGTAGCCATTAGTTAAGTGTGGCTGTTTAAACTGAAACAAAGGAATGCTTCTGATTAAATTAAAAATCAAATAAAGTTTAAAATTCAGTTTTTAGTCACACTGGCCACATTTCAAGTAGGCAATAACTATGTGTGGCAAAGAGTCGGACACGACTGAGCGACTGAACTGAACTGAACAGCTACCAAGCTGGAAAGCAAAGACGACAGAACAGTTATCACTCTGCAGAACTTTCTACTGGGAAGGTCTGGTCCAGAGGATCCCTGTTCAGCTTGTCCTTGACAAAGTCTTGTCCTCCCTGACAAAGACTCCTTCAGGCATTGTCCCTGACCCCCTGCTGTTCTCTCCCACCCCTGACCCAGAGTCAGCTTAGACTCCTGTCCCCATGTGCTTTGCCTTGACCTCCAGGCTTCAGAGAGAAGTGGGGGAAGGGATGGTAGCCGCAATTGAACCCCCCAGCCTGGGAGCAGAAGCCAGATGCCAAGGGGCTGAAAAGGCAAGGCTGAGTGGAAGCCAGCCCCCACCCCAAGGCATCCCAGGCCTGGGAGAAAGCCCCTCAGTGCCACACAATCGTTCCTTGTTTCTGCAGACTCTCTGGACCGTGCATGGGTAAGACATCTGGAATGCAGTGGCCTGAGGGCTTCCCCACATCACCGGCTGCTGGACTCATCTGATGTTAGTGCTCCCAGAAGGAGAATTGCCAGCAGAACCCTGAACCCTTGAGGGCAAATAAGGCAATGAAGTCTTGTACTGAGCAGAAAGCCAGGAAGTCTGCCCTGGAGTAGTGGGGACCATAGCTGGACACTTCCCTGCAATGTCATCTGGATAAAGCTAAAGAGGAGGGGTGGGACGAGGACTCTGGGGGCACGCTCATCATGCTAGAGAGGCTCCAACAAGCTACCTCGGGAGGAACAGGCAGCAAGGCATGGATCCGACTGCTACCACATTCTGTCACAGGCACTTCACTTGAAAAGCTTTGCAACAGTAGCTAGAAAATTCAAGGTGCGAGTGCGTGGGCAAACTCCTATGTGTAAAGGAAGGAGCGGAGAGCAGACCCAGGAACTGGTGGGTCAGGGCTGCCTCTCCGTCCTGTGCCACAATACTCTTTTTTTTTTTTAATATGTATTTATTTGGCTGTGCCAGGTCTTAGCTGGGGCACATGACATCTTCATTGCCACACTGTGGCATGCAGGATCTTTAGCTGTGGCATGCAGGATCTAGTTCCCTGACGAGGGATCGAACCTGGGCCCCCTTGTCCAGTGGCGAAGGAAGCACATAGCCTTCACCATTGGACCATCTGAGAAGTCTCATATACCTCAATTCCTGTTAGCCCAAATCCATATGGGCCGTCAGAGGCAAGGCAGGTGTAAAGAAATACATTGATTTGTAAAGAGACCACAAAAAGTATAGTTTGTTCAACTGGAAAACAAATAGATAGAAAGAAGCCTGGCCTTTGAAAGATACTGGTATCAGCCAAGAATTAGACTGAAGGAAGTCACAGGGAAAGGAGCAGAGCTTCGAAAGCTGGCAGCAAACTGCAGATGACAGTGGATGCTCAGGGCAAGGAAATCCCACTCTGAGGCTACGCTGTGGCCCCGAGTAAGCGTGGGGTCCCGCCTGCACCTCATTTCCCCTTCTCCGCCTGGAAGAGCTGACTCTTTGGAAAAGACCCTGATGCTGGGAAAGACTGAGGGCAGGAGGACAAAGGGATGACAGAGGATGAGATGGTTGGATGGCCTCACCCACTCAATGGACATGAGTTTGAGCAAGCTCTGGGGGATGGTAAAGGACAGGGAAGGCAGGCATGCTACGGTCCATGGGGTTGCAAAGAGTTGGACACTACCAAGCAACTGAACAACCACCACCTGGAAGGCCTCAGAGGCAAAAGCATCATCCTGAGAAGAGTAAACCCTTCCCCCTACCTGCCATGAGCTGAGCTGAGCTGAGCTATTAACAGGTTGTGGCACTCCTGTGGGCAGATGGCCCATCGAGCTCCCAGGTATCAAGAGCTTCTCAGCCGTCAGAGGCAGATGATAATGACGTGACACAGTTCTGAGTGACTTGTATTGACATTCATCCTCAAAACAGCCTTATGAGGAGAGTACTATTATTCTTATTTTACAGATGAGGGAAATGAGGCACAGAGAAATTAATTTGCCCAGGGTCACCAGTGAGGGTTCCCTGGTGGCTCAACAGTAAAGAATCCGGCTGCAACGCAGGAGATGCAGATTCAATCCCTGGTTTGGGAAGATTCCCTGGAGGAGGAAATGGCAACCCACTCTAGTACTCTTGCCTGGGAAATCCCATGGATAGAGGAGCCTGGGCTATGATTTGTGAGGTCGTGAAGAGTCAGACATGACTGAGCACATGCACCTAGTAAGCAGCAGGGCCAGGATTCAAAGTCAAGCATTCGGCTCCAGAGTCCGTACTATGCCCGGTACCAATGTGCTAACAATACACACAATCACATACAACTCTTGATTTGTGGGCCCTTCTGTTGAAAGTAGTTCTTGCAGCCAAAACCAGCCCTCCCAACCAACTTCAGATCTGCCAAGCATCTGTTCCTATAGAACAGTAAGAGCTGCAGTTTAAGGATTTTGAAGAGAAGGGGTGGGGAGGGAGGAGGGGAGACTCTTTATCGCAGGGGCTCCTCCTTCAGAGGCACAGAGAGAGACCTCAAAACCAGTGGTCTAAGGAAGACACAGGGGTTGGGTGGGGAACCTAGGGCCCTGATTCATAAACAGGAAAACTGTGCCTTCTTCTGCCCCAGAAACCAAGTCCTCTGGTTTGAGGCCAGCCTGCCTCTGCACAGAGAAGGTGACGGCTGGTTAGAAGGACTCATGGCAAAAATGCCTTGGAAGGGTCTGGGTAAAAGGACAACCCAGACTAAATTCTGCTGTGAGTGTGTATGTGTACAAGCCATTTCCAAGCCAGGCGTCCCGTCACAGAACCTGATTCTTCTCCCCAAGTCAGGGCCAAGAAATGACGGGTGCAGGGGGGGGAACGGCCCTGCCCAGGCACACAGATGCCTGCCTGAGAGGCATGCGGGCAGGCATCCGTGGGCCTGGGCAGCGTGGTACACCTCCCACGATGCAGGGTGAGGGCATTTTCCTAAGCGAGGTGTTCAGGCTAGTAGCCTCATTCCTGCCTGCCACCCCCAACCTCACCTAGATAAGAACCTCTGTCACTGTCCAGAAATACTGAAGCCAGAATCAGGCTCACCGGAGACTGCCAGAGAAAATGGGGCTCCGCCAGGCAAGGCTAAGCACGAAGAGGAATAAGGATGTTTGCTGGCCACTGGATTCCAGGAAGACAGCCCACAGCCGCCCCCGCCCCCCAGGCACTTCAGGCGGGGCGCCCAGTTTGCCTCTTGCCTCTATTGATCTTGACGCACCGCCAAGTGAGTGGGGACTTGACCTCACCCTGTGCCCATGTCCTTTAGGTAACCTAGGCCGCCTGCAGAGGAGGAGGCAAGGCTGCGGCAGGCCCAGTGCAGGCTGGGTTCCCCGTGCCCGCGGTACCAGGCACACAGGCTCCAGGGGGGAGAGAGAAGATGCCAGTCCACGCGGAGAGGAAATCTCTCACTGCCCCAAAGCCGGTGCCTCTGCAGGCAGCTCCACAATCAACCAGCACACAGAGGAGGGAGCTGGGGGCGGGGCGGGGAGGATGCAGCCACTGCAGGAGGAACTAACAAGGGCATTGTATCAGACCCCTCCCATCGCCTTGTCCCTGGAAGGCTCCTCGGGACTCTCCAGACACTTCTGATGGGACGGGGCTGGGCGTGAAACCGGGTGTCACAGAGAGCCACGACTGTCTCGTGCTGCCTGACGAGTGCTGTCACTGCTTGGCCTTCAGCCCGCGCCACTCAGGGCTGAGATCTATCTTTTCGCAGATGTCTTCTGTTCTAGAGAAAGCACAGGCTTCTTGATCCCAGGGATGATGTCATCAGCCTTTCTTCTCCCCAGAACCAACCCCCACCAGGGTAACGGGGGCTCAGGTGCTCCTCAAGGTTTCCCGATGTCCCACCCTGACTGTCCCAGGGCTCCAGACGTTCTTCCCTATAGCCCGGAGCCAAGCCCATCCCCTGTCCACCTTGCCTCCAACCCTGCTCTGCCCAGAGCCAGGGGCAGCCTCATAGTCCTGCTGACAGAGAAGGGAACCCAGGAAGTGCCCTGTGAGAGACCCCCCTCCCTGTGGGTACCCGCTTGCCCTAGGGCCTGCCAGTGAGAGAAGCTGGTGGGGAAGGAAGGAAGTGAGTCAGCTCCTTGCAGAAATGGGAGCGGGAGGGAGGAGCCAGCAGAACTGAGATCAGAGGGCAGAGGGACTGGAAAGGTCACTAAGAAACCAGGCCCTGGAGGTGGCTATGGGGACTCTGCAAGGTGGTGGAGAGATACAGGTGACAAACTCAGCAATGCTACCTTGTGCCAAGGCTGCTGGTCCCTAGAGGCCAGATAACCTGGGTCTGAGCAGATGCAGCCCCACCTGAAGATGGAATTCGAGGCGGCACCCTTCCTGATGCATGCACCGACTGGAGGAAGTGAGAGCTTGGAGGATAGGACCAGCCACATTCTTGCCTTGCTGAGGCGAGGTCTCTGGTCCCCAAGGCCTTCCACCGCTTCTCCAGGAGCCTGGCTGCCCCCTTGCTGGGACCCCCTTGCATCTCCCAGAGAGGATGGGAACTGAGTCCGGGCCCCAAGAGCAGAGCAGTTGGGGCTGTCCCACCTCTGCCCCCCGGCCCCACCCCGCCTCTCCGGTAGCCTCTGCCCACGGGGGAGATGTCCCCAGGCTCTAGCTGGAATCTGTCGCCCTGACTGGGAAAAATCCTTGCTGTGAACATTCCCAGCCTGCCAACATTCCAGCACTCAGGCAGCCCAGGGAAAGCAGAAGGGAAGAGGGTGCCCCTGTGCCCTGGCCAGGCCATGCTCCATCCCCTCAGAGACCTGCAGCCACTAAGACAGGCACATTCCTCCCAGGTCCCCTGGGCTGGACACTGTGTGACCCCATGTGACCCCGAATCTGCTTCTCACCCGCGCTCAGTGCCTCCTTGGGCAGGCTGTCCCAGCGGCCCTCTTCCCAGGGCCCCCTCCCAGGGTCCCGCTCCTGGCTGCCTAGTCCCATCTTGTCTCCACTCCTTTGAGGGACGCTGGGCATCCGAGCACAGAGCTAAGAGTCGTAAAACACTGCAGCCGAGTCACTGAGGACGGCCAGCGGGGAGGGTTCTAGGAAACCCAGACTGAGCTGAACAAGGACTCGAGAACCATCTTCTTTCCTTCAACAAAATATCCACCGTTCTCAAGCGCTCCAGCAGGGCAGAAATAAGAAGAGAACGAATTCATCACAATCCTGATGAAGGCTGTGAAGGAGGGGGGAGGTGTATAGAGCTGCCGTGGTCTGAGAGAGGACCAGGGAAGGTTTCCCTCGGGAAATGATGGTCAAACAGGTCCCGTGTGTATGTATGAATATACGGGGGTGGACAGGAAAAAGCATTACAGACTAAAGACACATCAGGGACTGGATGGCAGAAGCCAGTGGGAATGCTGAGCTGCACGCCCGCCACCTGCCAGGCACTGTGCCGGGCCGCGGTCCTCGCCTTTGTCCCACAAGGCACACTATAAAACGACATGCTCACTCCTGTATAAAGTAAGAGGACCTGCTCCTGGTCAGAGGCGACATCCTGGGATCTTGCTACCCTAAGGGCTACAGAGGTCAGTACCAGCATGTCAGGAGAGCCAAAAAGGTGAGGGGGCAATATGCCTGGCTTCCGGCATCTAGCAGAGGAAGATGTATAAGGGGCAAATGAACACCCCTCCCCCACTCCAGGGGACCGAACCCGAGGGCTGCCAAGACACTTCTCTGCCCATGGCTTCCCTCAGGCACCTTTCCAGGACCTCTCCCAGCTCCCACAAGGTTAAATCCCGGATTTCCCCAACGGTCCAGTGGTTAAGACTTCACCTTCCAATGCAGGGGGCACAGGTTCGATCCCTGGTTGGGAAGCTAAGATCCTACAGGCATCAGCACCCAAAAACCAAAACATAAGACAGAAGCAATACTGTAGCAAACTCAATAAAGACTTTTAAAATGGTCCACATCAGGGGAAAAGAAAAAGATTGAATCCTGCCTGCTGCCCCTTGGGCTCACTTCCTCAGGTGGATCCTCCAGAGAGGCTGAGAGCAACAGTCACATCCTTCCGTGTGAGTGGCCAGTCACCCCCTGGCGTCCTCTTTCCTTCTGGAGAAGAGGCTTCTAGGGACCTGGGAGCAGGAACCAGAAGACCCAGGCCTGGGCTGGGCAGTGGATGTATAAGGATACTCAGAGACTGCCTTCCTCTACTTTATGTAGATGTATGGATGTATACGTGGATATATGGACACACAGGGCTTCCCTGGTGGCTCAGACAGTAAAGAATCTGCCTGCGATGCAGGAGACCTGGGGTTTCATCCCTGGGTTGGGACGATCCCCTGGAGAAGGGAATGGCTACCCACTCCAGTATCCTTGCCTGGAGAATTCCATGGACAGAGGAGCCTGGCAGGCTGCATACAGTCAATAGGGTCGCAGAGAGTCAGACGTGACTGAGCAACTAACACACACATACGCGTGTGGATACACAGCTCTCCTATGCAGAGTGAAGGGCCAGGAGGTGTACCCTGAGTTCAAATCCTGACCAGGGACTTAGTGGCCATGAAACCATAGGCAACTTACCTAACCTGAACCCTCTCTGTAATCCAATTTCCTCATCTGCAAAACAAAGATCATTATAGTACCTACTTCAAAGGGTTGCTGGGAAAATGTACTGAGTTCATATGTGGAAGACATCTAGAACAGCCTCTCATTGAAGCGGGGTGAACACTAACCATGATCTTCAATCTCGCTACTATTTTTCTTGCCCTTCCCTCAGAGCATCTCTATTCAGACTGAATCTTTACCAGATCAATTAAATACCATCTAGGGAGCCTGTGTAAACTACACACTGTACTGGGTGCCACACAGAAGGCCAGGTGAACCCTCAACATTCTTTCCTGCCACAGAGTTTGTGCAGAGTGGCCAGGTGAGCCAGTCCGGGGCAGAATGCCATGCCCTGATTCTGAGGAATATATGGCAGGAGGTGAAAGGAGCCAGAGCAGTGACCCAGGTCTAAGGAAATAGTTTCCCAACCCAACTAGAGCCAATGACTGAAAAAATAAGCTTTGCTAACACTGTCCCCTGTATTTAACAGAACAGAAGCTGCTGCCAAACACCACATGGGACTCGAGGGCTGGCTGGGGGCCCCCAAACGGCATAGCAAGGGGTGGGGGACCATGATGACTCCACTCCTTGGCAGTGCTTGTCTGGCATGGTGGGCGCCCAGGGTGCTGTGGAGGCCTGGGGCACATTCATACCCACTGCCCAGACGGACAAAGGAGGCGCCAGGCAACCTGCCCGGGCAGCAGGGGAGCCCCCACCCCAACGGGTCACCAATCCCCACCCCCACCACACTGTTCTCCACCACAGGCTCCAGTGAGGAGAATCCAGCAGCTCAGGGTAGGGGGTAGCGGGAGCCCTGCTGGCAGGCAGAACGCGTGCTTGTGGTTTCTGGGAAATGCTGTAGAGATTTGCAGCATTTTTAAAATACTTGTGTTCCCACCCGCCACACACAACCCCCCATTCACCCCACTCCTCACCCACCTCCCCCGGTCTGGGTGTTTGCATATCTGGTATTTTCCAGAACCATTTCAATATAAATAAAAGAGATCAGAAGGGAAAGGAGGCCAAGGTGGTCTGGGGGATCAAGGTGGGCCGGAGGGGGTGCTGATCAGGGCTGGAAGGGGCTGGAACAGCCTACCTCCATCAAGGCCCTGCCCCTGCATCAGGGCTCCAAGCTGTGCCTGCGAAAACAACCAGTGACCATGACATGTACCCACACCCAGGCCAATGTGGCCTGGGCACTGTGCCCACCACCCACGGGCTGGGTGGCCAGCGCACTCTGGGGCTGTCGTTCGTCTAGCATCTCCCTGGGGAAAAAGCAGAATGGACCTCTGAAGACAGAAGGGAGACCTAGCAGAATGGAAGTGACCTAGTTCACCACACTATTCTGCTGGTCCCAGGCACCCCAGCAATCCAGGACAGACAACCCCCAAAATGCTCCTAAAGACCTTTCGCTTACCAGGTCATACATCCTTGAACCTACCCACTTGCCTTTATATATCCAAAAGGACATTGTTTGGGTTCCACCCTGAGCCTCCAAACCAGGCTCTCCCATGGCGAGACTCTGATGCCAGGAACTTTGGCATAAAATGAAGTGAAAATGTCCAGGAGTAGCAGTAGGAACAGGGCATTCTAGAACACTGAACTCGAGCAGTACCCCACCACCCCACCACCAGCAGAATCCCCTGGGAAAGCCTGTTGCCCAGAAGCCAGCCTGGCAGACCAGGAAGCAGCAGTTTCAAGTCTCCTCTTGGAATCTTTTGGGCCCCACTCGTGACAGCACCCAGGGGTCCTGGGGACCAGGAAGAGGAGGCTCACACCGTTTCTTCCCAGGGCCTCCATTATAGCCTTCTCCCAAATGCAGACAACCCGGCCTGGCCAGTCCCCTGCAAGGCCACTGAGGACCACGCCTTCAGGTCTGAGAACCCTGGCTCTAAAATGCGGAAAAAGCAAGAGAGCACCCAGTGTCCCACCTCTCCCACCAGTGGGCTGTCTTTAAGAACAGAGCTTCAGAGAAAGAGTTTGGACAAAAGTGTTAGGAGTCCAGTTGGAAAGAGAACCTTACCAGGGGAAAGAATGGAAGAGTACTAGAATGGGTTGATTAACGCAGGAAGCATGTGTGTGCGGGCTCAGTCATGTCCAACTCTTTGAGACCCCATGGACTGTAGCCCGCCAGGCTCCTCTGTCCAAGGGGATTCTCTAGGCAAGAATACTGGAGTGGATTGCCATGCCCTCCTCCAGGGCATCTTCCCAACCCAGGGATTGAACCCAGGTCTCTCCACTGCAGGTAGATTCCTTACCATCTGAGCCACCAGGGAAGCTCATGAATACTGGAGTGGGTAGCCTATCCTTTCTCCAGGGGAACTTCCCAACCAAGGAATTGAACTGGGATCTCCTGCATTGCAGGCAGATTCTTTAGCAGCTGAGCTACTAGGGAAGCTCCTCATTAACACAGAGGGTGTAAAATTGCCTTCCATGGATGGTACTAGAGACTGGGCAGAGGGAAGGGAACTAATCTCCCTGAGCATTTACTACTGCTAAAGTTTAATAAGTGACATCATCTAATACACAAACATGTTTATCTTCAATAAAGGCCCACAGAGCATGGTGTGCAGAATAAAAACAAGTCTCCCTTTAGCACCAGTCTTATTCTCCTCAGAGAAAACTGTAGTTAGCTGGGCGTGAACACTTCTCTGAGTTAGTCTTCTCAAATTCTGGGAAGAAAGAATAGAGCCCGTTTAGAGTGGGCATGGCTCACTTTGCCTGGGAGGCCTCTCCTAATTGCCGCCTCTTCTCCTGTGGCAGGACTGGCCGTTTCCTCTTCCTCACCCCATTGCAGAGCTGTTCAGACCCGTGATAGCAGTTATGGTACCTGGTTGCATTTCTTTACTTAGGTCTATATGGACACAACTGAGTGACTTCACTTCATGCTTCCTCAAGGAAAGACTGCATTTTATTTATTTAATCACCCTATGCCTGGTATAGTGCTAGTCCCTAAGCAGATTCATTAAATGTTTAAGGGAGGGACTTCCCTGGCAGTTGGGTGGTTAAGATTCCACCTTCCAATGCAGGGGGCCCAGGTTCCATCCCTGGTCAAGGAACCAGGTTCCACATGCCGCAACTGATCAGGGGTCTAGATCCTGCATGCTGCAACTAAGACCCAGCACAGCCAAGCAAAAAAATTTTTTAAAGCTTAAAGGAGTAAGTAAACTAAAGCTCACAAAAGCTTGGTAACTTTAGGAAAACGCAAACACAGGTCTTTCTGGCTACAAAGTCCATGTTGTTTACACTATAAATACTATCTTCCAGAGTCTCCTGAGTGTGGAGGTGGTTTTAGATGGACACGATGACCTTTTAGGAAACTTACAGCCCTACAGCCTTTGAGTACAAACCCCAAGTTCCAACAGAAGAGACTGGACTACAGACCTCAGACAAATGCCTGACAGCTTGAGAGGGTTCAGGAAACCAGCCTTGGATGGGAGGGGAGTGATACACCTTCCTTAAGCACCCACCCCCTCCCCTCCTACCACATCCTGGAAAGTTCAGGGGAGCGGTGCTTTCTAGGTACGGTTCCCATGCAGACCAGCTCCTCTGGCTCTTGGTGGCAGGGGGACAAATGCATTGGCCAGGGTTTAGCCAGGTGGGATTTTCTGAGCTCAACAGAAACACCCTCCATTTCTCAAACACCATATTTGTCCCCTATGAAGGCCCAATGAGAATATAAACAGAAAGGATTGGCTCTCCCCTCCCTCAGGTCCTAGTCCCTAACAGGGTTCTGCCCCTTCTTAAAGAGTATTGACTTGCCCACACAGACTCATGGACCTGGAGGAAGGAATTCTGAACCAACTAGGGTTTTAAGATCCTCATCATTACCAACACCTCCTCCAATTTCACTGACTCAAGGATCTCTTTGCCTTTAGAAAACTTGAGTAACTGATCCCCAAACAGACGTCCTAAAACATTTTCCCTGAGGAGCTGAAGAAAGGACTTAGCCTCTTCCCCTAACTCTGGCATCACACTTGACCCCTCCTCTCTTTCTTCTCCCACACCAGCGAATCAACAAGACTACAGGGCACCCCTAAGTTCATAAGAGCACTATTTACAATAGCCAAGACAAGGAAGCAACCTAAATGTCCATGGACAGGTGAACTGATAAAGAAAATGTGATATAAATATATTTATATTTATACCCACACACATACACACACATAATGGAATACTACTCAGCTATAAACAAGAATGAAATAATGCCATTTGCAGCAACATGGATAAACATAGAGATTATCATACTAAGGGAAATAAGTCAGAGAAAGACAAATATCCTAGGATATCACTTAAATGTGGAGTCTAAAAATTTGATATAAATAAACTTATTTACAGAAGAGAAACAGACTCACAGACATAGAAAACAAACTTATGATTACCAAAGGAGAAAGCAGAAAGTGGAACAGATGCATTAAGAGCTTGGGATTAACAAATACAAATACAAATAAAATAGATAAGCAACAAGGTCCTACTGTATAGCATAAAGAACGATATTCAGTATCTTGTAATGAACTATAGTGGAAAAGAGTCTGATAAAAATATATATGTATATATACACACACGCATAACTGAATCACTCTGCTGAACACCAAAAACTAACACAACATTGTATATCAACTATAATTTTTTAAAAAATTTAAACAAAAATAAATTAAAAAGACAACAGAGCCTACTTCAGTTGCTCCTGCCGGATATGTCTCTTCATCTGCACTGCTTCTACCCGAATTCAGGCCTCCGTCCCTCTTACTGAGACACTACGGCTCCCTCACTGCCTCCCCACAGCTCTCCTTGCTAGAGCTGAAAGCATTCTCCATAAGCAGCCTGAGAGGTTTTTCAAAAACCTGTTCCCATCACTCCCTAATTAAAATGCTCGCGGCCTTTAGGTTAAAGTTCGCATTCCCTAGATGACTCACAAGGGCCTCGGTGACCTGCTTCCTGCTCGCCTCTCCTGCTGCTCCTCTCACTAGTGTCCCCACACAATCCCCCTGTCTTATGCTCCAGAGGTGTCGTTCTTTCCAGTCTCCAGACCTCGCCATGCGTCTTACGGCCTTCCTCTTGCTCCTCTTGTCTCCCCCACACTCATCTCCCTGCCAGATACTGGTTCTCCCTCATTCCTTCCCAAGGCTGTGCTAGAAGTCCCTCTTCTGTGCTCCCCAGGACTATATCCTGGCCTCTGTCATTGAGCTTCTCAAATGGCACTGTCTTTGCTGCTTGAGCATCTCTCCCACCAGACTGTGAGCTCCTTGGGCCTGGGGGTTATGTGCTATTCAGTGCTGGACTCCAGGACCGAGCACACAGGAAGTGCTCAAGAATTGTTTATTTCACAGGCAGGTGAGTGGACGAAAAGACACAGAAGAGTGGCTCCTCCCGGGCCAGCTAAGTGATTCCTATTAGGTCCCAAGTCTATCCTCCTGCCAGAGCTCACCCCTGCTCCCAGTGGAACCCTGTCGAGCAGCCACAGGGACACACGAAGGAGGCGTGAACCGAGCATTCTGGGCACACACCGTGTGAGAAGGAAACCCACGGGGCTGTGTCTCCCTGGGGCCCTCTGAAGAGGTTGTGGAGAAAAGGCCCCATGGCCCCCATCTGTGTGCCGAGAGGGAACAGATGGCTAGCCAGCTCCCTCAGAGCTCCCTGGGGACAGGCGATGTGTGGACACAGTTGATGGATGGCCTGATGGGCAGGGTGACCGCCAGGAGCTGTCCCTGGGGGGCTGGAGTTGTCAGGGTTCCCCGCCCAGGAGCATGGAGGAAGCGGGAAGACTCTTTTCTTGGCATGGAACTGGGATTAGAATTGCTGCCAGGAAAAGGAGCAGGAGTAGGAGTGGGAGGAAGAGGAGGAGATAAAGGACGAGAGTCCCAGAAAAGGCTGCATACTCCTCCACCAGCCCCGGGGGGCTGTCCCAGGACACTGGAATGCTGGGCTCTCTGCTCCTCTCTGCTGTGGCCTGAGTCCCTGCCACCTATCCAGGTAGGAAAAGATGCAGGGGCTACTCTGAACCTGTCAGAGGGCTCTAGGAGACTCCTGACGATGGGGCTTTCTACTGCCTCCCATGCCTGATCCCCCAGGTGGAGGGAGACATCCTCCGGGCATCAGCTGGCTTTGCCCCACAGAGGCGAGAGCAACCCGGCCTTTCAGGGGTACCTGCTGTACTGCAGGATCCACCAGGGCCTCGACAGCTGAGCCATCCAATTCCCCAGGGAAGAGGCAGCAGCAGCTAGCTGGGAAGGGAGAGGGGCTGGGAAATGTGAGGTGCCAGGACGATCTGTGTGCTATAAGGACAAAACTGAACAGCATCTGGGATGCCAGGCCAAGAGCCCCTCAGAGGCCTGTGCTGTGGTTCAGCAGGGAGCTGGCAACAATCTCCCAGAGGGGATTCATTCTTAAAGAGGAAGAAAATTCCATCTGTTAAAAGCAATATCACCCTGGTAGAAAGCAGAGAGACCCGTGGTATGATCATGGTATGATCTCTGGCTCTGAAATAACGACTACTCCTCCTAGGCTGTGGTTCCCCAAGTTCAGTCTAGTCTGATGGCTAACACATAGTAGGTGCTTGATGGGTGTTTCTGGAATAAATGAGTTCCAGTCTTCCCCTGGATTCCATGACAGGCTCCCTCCCACTCATGATCTTTTCCTGACTAGCAGAGCGTCCTGACCCCACCAGCCCCAGGGTAGAGGAAGGTCGGGGACCTGACTCCAGCGCTTCCTGCCAGAGCCTAACCCTGCTGCTCCCAGGCCCTCCAGGCCCCAAATGCTGCCAGACTGAACAGCCAACCGAGCGTCCACTTCCCCTCCCTGGGAGAAAGCTAGGATGGGGACTCTGCCTGCTTCCTTAGCATTTCCTCCCACTTTTGACTTTGACACATCTGGCCGGTCACTTAGTGCTGAAAGGTCCCGGCCAGGCTATGCAGTGGTCAGGCTGCAGGGACTAGATCCAGACAATCCTAAAACCCACAGGCAGGAGAAAGGGAGGGCCACAGCCAACTTATCCCTCATGGATTGTCTCTAGGCAGAACATTCCAAACTGATATGTAGCCACCCTATCAAGAGTCCCCTGGGGTTAGAGATATCCATTCCCCTAGAGACCTGCTCACACATCTAATCTCAGTGTCTTCTGCTCCTATGTCACCCTTTCCATGGCTGTTTTGTGTGGTCTGGATACGAGTTGAGATCTCAGGGACAGTCAGGTCATACTATCTCTGTAGGCTAGATCCCTGTTGCCTTTCCAGGGCTGTGCTTTTTCTTCTTCCAGGAGATAATAGAGACTGTTGGAGCCCAAGTGATCTTTATAAATCAGGTCCAGTCACTCCCCTGCTGAAAATCCTACAATGGTACCATTTCACTGGACTAAAATCTAAACTCCTACCCTTATTTACAAGGTCCTCCATGATCTGGCCCCTGCTTATCTCTGCAACCTTACCTGGTGTTCAGCTCCTCAGTTGCTCAGGGGTAAAAGAAGGCCTGCAGTCACCCTCCCCAACCGCTACTACTAAAGCAGCCACACATTACAGACGTCCCATGTGAGACATGATTTAAAATAATTTATCTTTTTTTCACCTCCAATACATAAAAAATGGAAATCGTATATTTTAGTGCACATACCAGTCTGGACTAGTAGTAGTCCAGAGTGTCTCTCATAGCTGGAAGTGGCACGTGTTAGCTTTCTCAATGCCTCAATTTAGGGCTCAGGACATATAAGCCCACGTAGATATCATACAGTCTGTGTTGTGGTGTATCATATCTGCTGGGGTCACTTCTCCCCACAGGCCAGATAAGTTGCCCCGGAGCCCAAGGAGTGGACCACATCACCGCTTGCACTTGCTAGGCTCTGATGATAGCTATTGGGTAACCCAACCATCCTCCCAGGTACAAACGCCAGAGAGGCCAGCATACCCAGTCCCCGCTCACCCCTGGCTGCCCAGGCAAACACTCACATGGGCTGGCTCCCTGCGGAGTCCCTCCACGCTCCGCAGCCAGCTCTGGCTGAGCTCGCTGAGCTCTGGGATAGGCTGCACCTTGAGCCGCACGCTGTCCCCAGACTGCCGGATCATCTCCACAATCTCATCCCTGGACTTGTTCTCCACCTTGAGTCCATTGATCTCCACCAGACGGTCACCGGGCACCAGCCCCAGGGCCAGGTCCTTGGTGCCCGCGCCGGGCTCCGCAAAGTGAACCACCCGCCGGTAGACCTGGCCTTCGGGCCCCGATCCAGCATGGTGGTGCGCCGCAGGGAGAAGCCGAAGTCCCCAGTGGGCCTTCGCAGCAGTTCCAGTTCCCGAAGGGCAGGGGGTGGTGGGGGGCAGGACTGGGGGCAAACGCAGGTCAGCGGGAAACCTTTTGGTCACTAGCTCCGGGGCTCGGGACCGAGGTCCTGATCGAGGGATACCCGGGCCGGGATGCTGCATCAGCTGTCCCTCCAGGGTTCTCGCCTCCACCTGCGGAGATGGGGCGGCAGAGTGCTCCGAGGGGGTGGAGGTTTCCGACGTGCTCTCGTCCCGGCTGCGCTGGGAGAAGGAGAAGCGCTTGGCGATCATCTGCGAGTTCTGCTTGGCCAGGGAGCCGAACTTGGCTGCCCGCTGAAGCACCGAACCCCGCCCGCCGCCTTCCTCGCCCTTGAGGTCGTCGCTGGAGCTGGCTGTGCTCAGGTGGCCCGAGTCCAGGACGACGCTGCCCCTGTTGCTGTCCGAGTCGATGTCTGTCAGGTGCAGGTCCGAGCCACTGGCCACCTTGATGGGGATGGGGTTGGAGATCTCCAGGCGCGTCCTGGAGTCGCGCTTGGAGGAGCGGTTCAGGTTGAAGAAGCCGCGACGCAGGCTCATCTCTTCCAGGCTCCGCAGCTCCGCCGCCGACATCCGCTCCTTCTTCTCCTTCTTTTCCTTCTTCTCCTTCCGCCCGCCATCTTTGTCCTTGTCTTTCTTCATGAGGTTAAACATGGTGGGGGCGCTGTTTCCAGGGGTGGCACCCCCAGAGGATTACAGGTGCTTAGTACAGGGCCTTTGTGCCCCGCCCTTGCCGCTGCAGACAGAAAGAGAGAGAGAGAGAGGTTATTCCAGCAGAGCCCACACACGGCCCACCAATGAGCACAACTGTTCTTCACCAAGTGCCAGCTACGTGCCAGGGCCTCTGTCTCACCCAATACTGTCTCGAGGTGACCCTCACAACACTGCTATGGGTGTTCTTGTTGTTGTTCAGCAGGTAGGTTGTATCCAACTCTTTGTGACCCCCATGGACTGCAGCACACCAGGCTTCCCTGTCTTTCACCATCTCTCTGAGTTTGCTCCAACTCATACCCATTGAGTTGGTGATGCCATGGAGAGGTCTATCATTACTCCCATTTTACAAATAAGGAGACGAAACAAGTTTGTAAAAGCCCAGACTTCAAAGTCTATCATTTTCTATAATCCTTGGTAGACCCACAGGTAGGTGTAGACAGTGGTGGCATCTGGGAGCTCTAACCTCCTAGTTAAGAGGATGCTGTTGGGGCTTCCCTAGTGGCTCAGTGGTAAAGAATCCGCCTGCCAATGTAGGAGACACAGGTTCAATCCCTGGTCCAGGAAGATCCCACATGCCACGTGGAGCAGCTTAGCCCATGCACCACAACTATTGAGCCTGTGCTGTAGACCCTGGCAGCTGCAACTGCTGAGCCCATGTGCCACAGCTACTGAAGCCAGGGGGCCCTAGAGCTGGCACAGCCTAGCGCCTGGATCCCCAACAAGAGAAGCCACCCCATTGAGAAGCCTGAGCACCACAACTAGAGAGTAAGCCCTGACTCGCCGCAAGTAGATAAAAGCCCATGCAGCAATGAAGACCCACCATAACCAAGAATAAGTCAATAAATTTTTTAAAAATATCTTTTTAAAAGGATGCCATCAAGCCAACCTAGGACCTAACTTAAGATTCAGACACAAAGGAACAAGGCAAGTGACCTCCCACTGCCACTCTCCATTAAGGCACCAGACATCACGTGCTCCTGGGCTCTTTCCTAAACCTGCTACCCCCTGAAGCAGTAGCCTGAGCCACTGCTGGACAGATCTCAAAGAACCAACACTCATTTAATGACTGCCACTCACCAGCCATAATGCCAGGCCCTTTACACTATCTCATTTGAACCTCACAGTATCCCTGCAAGGTAGGTATCATTATCTCTACTTTGCAAATGAGAAAACGGGGTTCCGAAAATTAAGTATATGTTAGTGGTCACACAGCATGTAGATGGCAACTGCAGGATTCAATGGCAAATGTTTTCTTTCTAGGGCCTGGCTGCCCACAGTGAAGCAGGGAGGGAAGTAAGGGGGGAAGTTCCAGACTGAACAGAGGACAGACAGCTGCAAGGTGGGGGTGGGGTGGGGTCTGCTGGATAAACAGGATCCTGAAAAACTCACATCCTTTTCCCCAGACCGACACCTAAATATAGCCTTGGGAAGTAAGTTGTGGCAGCCGGAGAGAAAAACTAGCTCCAGAGCTCTAGTGTTTATGGTACCAACCTCCTCCCATCCCCAAGCACACCCGACTCAGGACAGGACCAGAGAAAAACCTGGTGGGCGTGGAGTTGAGAGAGGTTTCCTTGTTCTAAAGAGCAGGGAACAAGAAGTAGGCCATACCACCACATGAGAAATTAAATGTAATATTTTCTCGCTCTGTGAAAGCTTCCTGCTCTGAGTTCTAGACCCAAGACCTACAAGCTTACTCTTTGCAGCAGTGAGCTCTGGCCAAGCCCTGGAGAGGCCCCTCCTTTCAGTGTACCCCATCCTCACAACCAAGAGGGCCTTCCGGGCTCCCCATTCTACTGAGAAGGATTCCCAACCCAGGTACAGTGCCTAGGAAGGCTTCAAGGGCCAGGAATGCCCAAGGGCCCTTGGGGTGCTGGTTGATTGTTTCTGCTCCACCCAGTGCCCTGACCCATGTGGCTCCTGAGAGAGCATCGTATCTTTTCTAGAGCAGCACTGTCCACGAGAAATATAATTCAAGGCATATATGGAGTCATAAATTTTCTAGCAGCCACATTTTAGAAAAAAAAGGTAAAATTAACAATACACTTTATTTAATGTAAACATATCCAAAATATTGTCATCTCAACATGTTATTTATATAAAAATACTGGGACATTTTACATTCTCTTTTCCATATTAAGTCTTCAAAATCCAGTGTGTGTTTAGCATTTAGAGCATGTCTTGATTCAGACAAACCAGATTTCAAGTACAGTAAGTCCCCTACAGTACGTCTTGAAACAGAAATTCTGTTTCAAGAGCACGTTTGTAAGTCCAGTTTGTTCACAGGTCCAACAAAGTTAGCCTAGGTACCCAACTAACACAATCGGCTATATAGTACTGTACTGTAATAGGTTTATAATACTTTCCACATAAATAATATGTAGACAAAAAACACAAAAATAAGTAAAACATGTTTACTCTTACAGTACTGCACCTTGAAAAGTATAGTAGTACAATACAACCAACAGCTGGCATATAGGGGCTGGACCGCACATTTGTATCTTTGAAAGTTTGCAACGTGAAGGTTCTTAAGTAAGGGACCTGCTGTATTTGACAGCCCTGTATGGTTTGTGGCTATCAGATTGGGCAGCACAAGCCTAGAGAATTCTTGTGTTGTAGAGCATATTCAAAGAGATGGGAAATCTGGCCATCACCTCTCTGTGGACCTAGCAGGTACCCTTCTCCCCCTCTGACCTCAGTTTCTACTTGATAAAACAAAGTTCCCTTTGAATTGTTTAGTTCTTACTGCTCCATGCATAGTACCTGGGGGTGGGAAGCCAGGAAATCTAAGGGCCCAAGAAGTACAAATCCAGGAACAGCCTCGGCCAGCAGCTGCACCTGGATTGATACAGGGCGGCAGAGTGCCTGGATCAGGTATTGTCTCTTCAGGGCTCTATTTCAACATAGGGAGTCTTTCTCTCTACTCCTGAATGCTAATGGGGGTGTGGACAGACCTACCATATATTAGGATGAAGGATCTCTGGCTGATCACTGCCCATCTTACCTCTCACCCATCACTACCCGCACATTCTGAAAAGGCTAACTTAGAAGATGGTTCCAGAGGGACTTGTGGGGGAAATGGGGAAAGAAACCCACCTTGGGGACTTGGAGGGAACAAACCAGTATCTGAGCCCCAGTTCAACCACAGAGAACCCAATTGTCTCCAATGCTGTCCTACCAAGACACCTTTTATAGTCTGCAGTTCTCACTCTGCAGTCCTTACCCAATCCTGGCTCTTAGCTGGGGGCTAAGTATCTGAGTGGTATCAACGGAAAACAGCCCTGAGAATTCTAGACTCTTTGGGCTGTCTCGGCACAAGCTTGTCCCTCACTGTCATTGCAGCCGGCAGAAACCGCAGACGGTCACAGCAGCAGCACAGGGGGATGGTGCTGGCAGGAAATGTTAGATCTGGTATCTAGGCCTGGATCTGCCAACAAATCACTGGGGGACCTTGAACCTGTCACTTTGCTCAAGGTTGGATGACATGATCTAGGTCTCTTCTAGCTCTAAAATTCCAAATATCTAAGTCTCCTGTGGACACAGGTTATTTATTAACTTTATGCCAAAGTCACCCCTCTCTCATCCCAGTCCTTGGGGCCTCTGGAGACTAGATCCATTTCAGCCCTTCCCTCATCACCCCCTGTCCTGCCACTGTTATCTGCACAGCTCACAAGATCCCCCTCCACACTGTTGTCCCACCAATTGCCAAGCCTGGCTGTGGCCTGGGTTCTCTCCTGTGCCCCACGTTTAGAGCTACTGGCAGCATCCCCTCCAGGGTCAGACCTGCAATACAGCTGCAGTAGATTCTTATGTCTCAGAGCCTAGTTCGCCAGAGACCTGGGTTCTATCAACTTCCTATAGAACTTGGACTTTGCCACATCTCCTGTCCTCAAGTTCAGAGTCTCTAGTAGCAATGATATCATTACCTCCTGACTCCTTTCAGGCTGCTGTTTCTACCTACCTCCCCTTCATCTCTCACGCCCCTTCAGTGAAAATAACTTTTTTGATCCACTTCTCTGCCTTTAACCTGTCACCCTACTCCAGGAGGTCTTTCCTAATTTTAAGTGGAGGAAAGGTATGTATGCAAATTAGGATATGTACCTGAATCATCTTGACTGTGTGTGTGTGTGTGTGTGTGTGTGTGTGTGTGTGTGTGTGCGCGCGCACGCGCACACGCGCGCACTCAGTCGTTCAGCCATGTCTGCCTCTTTGTGACCCCATGGACTGCAGCCCACCAGGCTCCTCTGTCTATGAGATTTCTCAGGCAAGAATACTGGAGTGGGTTGCCATTTCCTCCTCAGGGAGTCTTCCCAGCCTAGTGATCAAACCCACGTCTCCTGCACGGGCAGGCAGGTTTTTTACCGCCACACCATCTGGGAAGTTCCCCATGTCGACCCTACTATTCCCCAAATCTAAGCAGAATACCATTGACTCAATCAACTCAGCTGCTTTATCACATTAAGACATAAAGCATTTTGAAGACAAGGACCATTCAATTCAAATATGCATGTATCGGGCTTCCTGCTGGTCCGATGGTAAAGAATCCACCTGGTAGTGGAGGAGACACCGGTTTGATCTTTGATCTGGAAGATCCCACATGCTATGGAGCAACTAAGCCTGTGCTCCAGAGTCCGAGAGCCACAACTACTGAAGCCCTGCACCCTAAAGCCCATGCTGCACAACAAGAGAAGCCATCTCAATGAGAAGCCTGGGCACCGCAACCAGAGAGTAGTCCCTGCTTGCCACAACTAGGGAAAGCCCAAGTGCACCAACAAAGACCCAACACAGTCAAAAATAAATACATAAATAAAACTTAAAAAACAAATATGCATCAATTCAATTTACACAGTCATATGATGGAATATTTCTCAGCAATAAAAAGGAAACAACTACAGATATACACAACAAGGATGAATCTCAAAACGTCTCTTGCTGCTGATGCTGCTAAGTCACTACAGTTGTGTCCGACCCTGTGCGACCCCATAGACAGCAGCTCACCAGGCTCCTCTGTCCCTGGGATTCTCCATCTCTTAAGTGACTGTAAAAGAAGCCTTGAACTACTATTTGGTACTATTTATGTGAACTTCTGGTATAGTCAAAGTAACCTATAGGGGAAAAAAATCAGAACAGTGGTTACCTCTGGGAAGCAAGGGTGGGTTGGGAGTGGGAATTGCCTGAGAAAGAGCATGAGGGGACTTTGGGGGTGATGTTCATGTTATGTATCTTGATAAGGACTAGGGTTAGGAAAGTTACGACCAACCTAGACATCATATTGAAAAGCAGAGACATTACTACATTACTTTGTCAACAAAGGTCCGTCTAGTCAAGGCTATGGTTTTTCCAGTGGTCATGTGTGGATGTGAGATTTGGACTATGAAGAAAGCTGAGCGCTGAAGAATTGATGCTTTTGAACTGTGGTGTTGGAGAAGACTCTTGAGAGTCCCTGGGACTGCAACCAGGAGATCCAACCAGTCCATTCTGAAGGAGATCAGTCCTGGGTGTTCATTGGTAGGACTGATGTTGAAGCTGAAACTCTAATACTTTGGCCACCTAATGCGAAGAGCTGACTCATTTGAAAAGACCCCAGTACTGGGAAAGATTGAGGGCAGGAGGAGAAGGGGACGACAGAGGATGAGATGGTTGGATGGCATCACCGACTCAGTGGACATGGGTTTGGGTGAACTCCAGGAGTTGGTGATGGACAGGGAGGCCTGGCGTGCTGCGGTTCATGGGGTTGCAAAGAGTCGGACACAACTGAGCTACTGAACTGAACTAACAGATGTAACAGTTACCAAGAAAGATTGGTGCATTTCATTGGATGAAATACTCAAAAGACAAAAAGAATTATAAACAAATACTGAACTCAAGTTTATGATATGTATGCTAACATTTTGGAGGCAAGGTATATTTAGTGTCTGTTATTTACTTTGAGATGCATCAAAAATGTAAGATGGAGGAATTCCCTGGTGATCCAGTAGCCAGGACTCAGCACTTTTACTGCAATGACCCAGGTTCAATTCCTGGTCAGGGAACTAAGATCCCACAAGCCACAGAGTGTGGCAAAAAAAAATAATAATAAAGTAAGATGGCTTAGAGTTGTATCAAGGGATAAAGATGTGGTAAACAGGAGAATAAAGTGTTCATTGTGGCTTCCCCAGGTGGCTTGGTGGTAAGAATCCACCTGCCAATGCAGGAGACAAAGGAAACACGGGTTCACTCCTGGGTCAGGAAGATCCCCTGGAGGAGACATGGCAACCCATTCCAGTATTCCTGCCTGGAGAATCCCATGAACAGAGGAGCCTGGTGGGCTACAGTCCATGGAGTTGCAAAGAGTCACACATGACTAAGCACACACAAACACACAGTGTTCATTGTAGAATCTAGAAGGTACTGGGGAAATATATATATTTATCAAGCACCTTACCAAATGCAGGGAATATAAAGATAAATAAAATTCATGAAGGAGTTTAGGTTTCAGCTATCAGGTAATAAAGCTGAGAACAAATGTGAGTTAATATCGATGCAATATTGGGCAAGTCACTTAAAGCAATGACTTAAGTCATTTTTTTTTAATGGAGATAATAGTACCTGCCATTTAAGCCATGGGAATTAAATGAAATACATATATGAGTTTAGTTCAGTTCAGTTGCTCAGTCATGTCCGACTCTTTGCAACCCCATGAATCACAGCACACGAGGCCTCCCTGTCCATCACCAACTCCCCGGAGTTCACTCAGACTCACATCCATCGAGTCAGTGCTGCCATCCAGTCATTTCATCCTCTGTCATCCCCTTCTCCTCCTGCCCCCAGTCCCTCCCAGCATCAGAGTCTTTTCCAGTGAGTCAACTCTTCGCATGAGGTGGCCAAAGTATTGGAGTTTCAGCTTTAGCATCATTCGCTCCAAAGAAATCCCAGGGCTGATCTCCTTCAGAATGGACTGGTTGGATCTCCCTGCAGTCCAAGGGACTCTCAAGAGTCTTCTCCAACACCACAGTTCAAAAGCATCAATTCTTCAGTGCTCAGCTTTCTTCGAAGTCCAACTCTCGCATCCATACATGACCACTGGAAAACCATAGCCTTGACTAGACAGACCTTTGTCGGCAAAGTAATGTCTCTGCTTTTCAATATGCTATCTAGGTTGGTCATAACTTTTCTTCCAAGGAGTAAGAGTCTTTTAATTTCATGGCTGCAGTCACTATCTGCAGTGATTTTGGAGCCCCCCAAAATAAAGTCTGACACTGTTTCCACTGTTTCCCCATCTATTTCCCATGAAGTGATGGGACTGGATCCCATGATCTTAGTTTTTCGAATGTTGAACTTTAAGCCAACTTTTTCACTCTCCTCTTTCACTTTCATCAACAGGCTTTTCAGTTCCTCTTCACTTTCTGACATCAGGGTGATATCATCTGCATAGCTGAGGTTATTGATATTTCTCCCGGCAAGCAATCTTGATTCCAGCTTATGGTTCTTCCAGCCCAGCGTTTCTCATGATGTACTCTGCATATAAGTTAAATAAGCAGGGTGACAATATACAGCCTTGATGTACTCCTTTTCCTATTTGGAATCAGTCTGTGTTCCATGTTCAGTTCTAACTGTTGCTTCCTGACCTGCATAAAGATTTCTCAAGAGCCAGGTCAGGTGGTCTGGTATTCCCATCTCTTTCAGAATTTTCCACAGTTTATTGTGATCCACACAGTCAAAGGCTTTGGCATAGTCAATAAAGCAGAAATAGATGTTTTTCTGGAACTCTCTTGCTTTTTCCATGATCCAGTGGATGTACATATTATATATACCTTTCATAAAATGCCTAGCCCAGACTAAACCCTCAAAAATGGTACCCAATAGTAGCAGGGCACAGTCTTGCCATCTAAATGGGATGGTAGAGAGGGTGATGAAGTACACAAGTGACTATCAGCACCAGCATGACAGAGTAAGTCTAGACATAGAATCTTTTTTTTTTTTTTTAACGGGTGATGTGAGGCACACAGGATCATAGTTCTCTGACCAGGGATCGAACCTGTGCCCCCTACATTGGAAGCTCAGAGTCTTAATCACCAAAATGCCAGGGAAATGCCTAGACAAACAATCTTAATGCTGGACAGGACCTTTGTGTATGGAAAGTAAAGCCTAAAGAAGTGAAGGCAATCCAGTGAGAACAGGGCCAAGGTGGATCACACTGGCTCAAGTCCAGAGGCCCCATAACACTATTGCTAAGATAAGGACAAGCAATTTATAGTTGCAGAAATATAAATGGCCAACAAATGTGAACAGGTATTCAGCCTCAATAATAATCACAGATGTATGAAATATAACTAAGATATACTGTGTTCACTTAGCAATTTAGTAAAAAGTACCAAGATTAACAACATCAATCAGAGGATGAGAATATAAATCAGAGGATGAGAATATAAATTGATATAAGAAGGGCAGGTTTGTGGTATCTATGAAAATATTTAAAGATACATATTCTTTGACAGGGCAGTTCCATTTATAGGACATCTATAGATATATTCACACAATAAATGAGGTTAATCTTTGCAGCATTGTTTGTAATAGCAAAATTCTGTCACTCTAAATATTCATCACTAGGGTAATAGCTATAATTATAGAGCTAGACAGTTATTTAAAAGAATGATGATATTTGTGTATACTAACCTGGAAAGATTCTATACTCTCTTGTGTAATGAAAAAGAAAGCTGCCAGATAGTATATAATTTTTACTAAGAACTTTTAAGCTATGTTATGTGTACATATATATACATGTGTATTATGTATAGTATTTCCACATGGATAGAAAAATGTATACTCTGGGAAAGAGACAAAGATTTTGGAAAAATCAAAGGAGACTTCTGTGTTTTGTCTATACTGTTTTAATTATTGACAGTGAGAATATGTAGCTGGTAAGGGTATGTGTGTATGTGCGCACCTGCATGTGTTCACTTAAGCCTAGGGCCTTTAGATAGTGGGATTATGTATAATTTTTCTTCTTCATGTCCTTTATTTCCCACAGAAAGAAAATTTATATAAAATTCTATTTATATAAAATATAAGTATTAAACTATAAATATATAATACATAAAATATTCATGACAAGCTTTTTAAAAAAATAGCCTGGAAAAATCCATTACACAAATATATCCGTGATTTTCTCTGTGGAGTAGTGGCAAAGAGGGGTAACACTTCTAGGCTTGCTACAGATGGAACCTTTTGAGCATGTTACTTTTGTGATTTTAAAGTTCGAAAGAGAAAAAAAGGAAGGTTTGACAAAGTAGTAAGCAATCCATTTAGCGTTACCGCTATAAACGGGTTGCAAGGGCAAGTTCAAAGCTTGCTTTCTCATGCTTTGAAAAAAGTGACTTGAGGGACTTGGTTAAAATAGATCTCATTGGTGTCTTGTGGCTTTAAGTCGGGGACAGATTTAAATGGGTCACCCTGCAGCTGGCAAACCAGAAACCCCAGGAAATGGAAACTATAACGTTAGAATCCCGAGACAGGGCGCTCAGACTTGGCTGCTGTGGGTGGATACTTAAAACGGTCAGTCCCCCATTCTCACTCCCCGACCGCACTCATAAATAAATACAAAGGAAATACTTTCCCAAGAGAGCCGGCCTCTCTCGCTCGGCCTCTGACCTCCTGAGCGGCCGTTTCCTCAGGCCCCGAGGCCTTGATGGGTAGCTGACCCGGCTCACCCGCCCGCACCGAGCAATCGCACGAGTGGCTTGGGGTGGGGGCTCCCCGGCACCTAGCCGGGCCCCGGGACAGTGCAGGGTGACGCCTGTCGCCGCCGCGGAGCCTCTTCCCGGCGGTGCTGCCGAGCCCCGCTGCGCCCCGTGACTCACGGCCGGGTCACACGGAGCTTATCTGGCTCCAGGTGTGCTCGCTCAGTCCGTCTGCACGCTTCTCACATGACATCAGCAGGCCCGCCCGCCCGCTCTCCCCGCCCAGCCCGCCACCGCGCGGGGAACCTCGGCCCTGGCACCTCCAGGCGGCCCGGTCCGGGGCAGCCGCGGCCCCGCGGCGCCTCCGCAGCGATACCGTCTCCCTTGAACGCAACCATCCCGCAGGTCCCGGGAGAAACGAATGCAGGAGCGATGCCAGCAGCCCCGCCAGGTCCCCCGCGGCTCTTCCAGGTGCGCCTCCTCGGCCCCACGTGGGGCCTGCCGCAGACCCGCAGGGCACCAACCTCAGCTGACATCCCCACACCCCACCTCCGGGGTGACCTTGAACCAGTCCCGTCCTCTCTCTAGACCTCAGCTAGTCCAACTCCAAAATCTCCAGGGACCTGAGACTTCAGACGTGGCCTTGGCCGAAGAGGTATTCCTTTCAACCACAGAAGGCAGGTTCGAATCCCGCTCTCCCGCTGACTGGCTGCGTGACCAACAGCCCAGTTATCCAACATCTCTGAATACTAGAGAATAACAAAAACAATTCCTTCTGAGTGACTCTAAAGTACTTGGCTGAAAGAAAGGGCCCTGGGCCCTATAAAATCGTCAGTCCACAATTTAAACTGCTGCCTAACTGTAAACTATTTGAAATGTCAAGGGAATGTGTATAATTTACAAGCCACACAATTCCTACCTCAAGAGAAAAGACAGGAATGTGGGGGGTGGGGAGTGGGGTTTTCAGGTCTGCTCCCCACCCTTCCCAATCCAGCTCCCACCACTGTACCACCTCACCCTCTAATTTAGGCTGCCTCAAAAAATGATGAAGGGGGTGGGCAGGGAGGTACAGTGAGCAGACCCATAAAGAACCCCAGGACCTGATGCAAAGCAGAACTTAAAAGCTCCATCAAGCCCCCAACCCAAGTCCCGGGGAAACCTGTTAATCATAGCACAGCGTGGGCTCGGCCCTCCTGTCCCCTCAAATGTTTAAACTACATGGGGCCAGAGCCCCTCGGCTTTACCCGCCACATCCAGGAGAGGTCTAGGACAAGGCCTGGGCCCCAGGGCCACCCACAGGACCCTGCTCACTAGGATGTTCTGGCTCCAGTCTGTAGTGTCCACTCCAGGTGAGGGAGGTCTGGCAGGGGACCGACCTCTGGTTGAGAAAGAGTCAGCACAGCCCTGCTGCCCTGGAGACCTGTGACACAGCAAGCTTGGATCAAGGCTTCCGAGTTCCCACAACCCTCTGCTCCACCCAAGCAGGGTGGATTCTCTCTTTCACACAAGCCCCAGTTCTGCCCCCTCCCATCCACCTTCAGGTGTCTGCCTCTGGGGGACACTGGAGTTTTCAGATTCAGCTTCTGAAAACACACACACCCCCTCAACGAGCAGCTGCAAACTCAGCCAATGAAGGGGGGCTGCCCCAGCTGCCAGGCAGTGAGGTTGAGGGAGCAGGCAGGATTCGGGAAAGGCATATCCATCTGAAGGCTTCTGAGGACAGCCTGGAGCATGACAGGAAACCCTTGGGCACCCACCCTGGCACCTGAGCCAGGTCAAGAGACTATAAACAAACCAGATATTCAGAGCTGCCAGGCGCCAGGTCATCGATTGTTCAAAGCTCAAAGTTCCCACAGGAAGTGACCATCAACATTCCCCCTCCCTCACCCACCCTGCACTCTCACCTGTGACCCTTCTCATTCCCCTAAACCCCCCAACACAATAGCTTTCCCCACCATCTTCCTGGAATTGAGCCCCAGTTTCAATGTTCCTAACCCCAAATGGACAAGCACACCTCCACCCGAGGCTGTATATATAACCAGTCATGTCCAGCAACCAGGAGGATATTTCCTGGAAAGTCTTCATCACAAAAGGACAGAGGGGAAGCTGGGGAGGTGGCAGGCCACTGACAAAGAGCCAGTGAGGTCTGTCCGGAAGCCAGAGACTTCAGGAGAGTAACTTTCAATATCCCCAAATAGAAAGCAACTTCTGAGCTAAGAGGGTGGAGAACAGGAGGCAAGGTGGAGCCCATTGCCGTGACAACAGGATACCAACCTGCCCAAGAAAAGGGCTCCAGACCTGGCAAGCACCTGGAAAGGCAGCTTGACCGTCTAGATTCAATGTCTTGCTACGGTGATCTTGCTCTTAATCACCTGGACGACCTTCCGTCCTGACCAGCCTGACTGCAGTGCACACACACTCAGCTCACTTAACTCTTTATATGGGGGTTTTACTGGGCCTCCTCAGCCACCAGCATACCAGGCACCCAAAAGACAAAATGAACCCACGTAAACCATTGCCATGGTGAAGAGCAGAGCAAATGCAATTCCATAATTTGGGGGACCATCTGAGGGCAGGAAGACCTTAGGCAGGAGAGCTCCTCCTAGGAAGCATCCTCCCAGGCCTCCCTGCACAAACACAAACCACCAGGACACTGCCAAACACATGCCCCATTGGCCAAGTGACCATGCAAAAGGGGCACTGCTTCAAAACCCAGCTGGTAGCCTCCCCCATCCTCCCCTCCCTACTGGCAGCCTCTCCAGCTAATCAGCAGGACACATGTGCCTTGCAACAGGGTGACACCCCCACCCCCCACTCCACCCCACCCCCAGCAAAGCCCCAATATGCAGTGTGTCCCTGCAGGCCTTATCTTAGCCAGGAACAGCACCCACTCTTTACCAGGCTGGGTACCAGCAGCACCCCCAGCAGGGCGGTGAGGCGGGGTGGGGTAGGGGGCTGGGAGGGAGAGGGGGAGATCGCGAACCTTACCACCTCCCCTTCCCATTGGTGAAGCAACTGGCATGACAGGTTCGCAGGGCGGGGCGTCGGGTCAGTCTCTCCCAGAGGCCTGGGGCAGGCGGGCCGACCTTCCCACACGTACCCCACCCCTTGGCAGGGAGAGACGAGGTGAGCCGCCAGTTGTAGGGGGCAGCCTGCACGCCCTAATGCCCGCAGCCTACGGTTCAAACCCCCGCCCCCTCATCTTCTGTCCCAAGGAGAGGGGGCCCAGGCAAGCAGGGTCTCCATTGTTTTGCCAGCTGTCTGGCAGCTGCTCCTTTGAGAGGAGCCCGGTGTCGGCCTGGCAGTGAAAGGGTTGAAGGCCGCTGGGAGGGATAAAGGGCTCTTCCTCCGAACCTCGGTCCATCGGTCTATCGAGGGGGGTGCGTGGGACTGGCCTCAAGAATCCTCCTTACACCCCCAGCCTGCAGCTTGCACCCCGCAGCTCGGGGCCACCTGGGCCTCCCCTAGCCCCGAACCCTCCCAAACTGAAGGCCACCCTGTCCGGCCTCCCCGCGCCGCTCGAGCAGGCAAAGGGGCGCGAGCTCGCCCCTCCCGCCCTCTCCGGATCGGCCCCGCGTCCGCGGCGCCGAGCTGCACGGCGCGGCCAGGGACCGGAGCCGGGAGTCCGGGCCGCCGCTTCCAGGGGACAGGAGAGGAGGAGGAGGAGCCGGCGGGCCCCGCCGCCCGCCCGCCTTCCCGGCCAGAGCCCGCCCCGCCGCCCCTCCACCCCCACCCCGGGCCCGGCCGGTCACTGAGCGGTCGCCCCCGCCGCCCCGCACTCACCGGCCACCGGAGCCCGCTCGGCAGAGAGCAGGAGCGGAGACGCGGCATCCAGCGGCCCCGGCCCGATCCGGGCAGGAGCGCAGCGCGGCGCAGCGCAGCGCCGCCCCCGCGGCCGCGCGAGCCGAACCGAAAGGGAGCTCCTGCTGGCGGCTCGGGGTATAAACGCCCGGCCTTCCTGGCAGCGCCTGGGCGCGCCTCCAGAGCGGGCCAGGAGGGCACCGGGCGCTGCCCTGGAGACCTCTGTGAGGGTCCCAGAGGCCCTGCCTGGAGGTTGCTCTACACCGGGCATCCGAGGCTGCTGGGCGCGCCCAGGGCGGGCACTGGGGTCACGCTGAGTGTATAAAACAGGCCCTGTCCTAGGCAGGAGCCAGTGGACTCTGCTGGCTGTGTCCAAGAGGGTGCCTTCCCGGGCCAGTGCTGTCCAGTTGAGTCTTGCGGGTCACATCTCCCCAGAGCAGCTCTGCAGAGGCAGACGCAGGATGATGCTGGAGGATGCCCTATGGCCCAGTCCAAAGCAGGGGCTGCCAAGGGGGCACTGGCAGGATGCACCCCTCCAGATTCTTGGTGGGCTGGTTTGAGAGAGGCATGCTTCAGGTGGAGCTGTCTATGGGGGTGAACCAAGACCCACTGGTGATAGCCATAAGTGGCACGCACTCCCTAAAGGAGCCCAACAATACCAAAATTAACAGCTTCAGAAGCTCTTAGGAATGAGGTCTGCCCCTGGGTCTTCATGTCCTGTCAATATCAGGTGAGCTGCTCTACCCATTGAGGAGGAATGTTAGACTCTCCCAAAGAGGCCACAGGCATTTAGAGACCAGGTTTCCAAGAAAGGGCTTATGTCTTGAGCTGAGAGAGAGAGGTGGGCGCTTCTACAGGCGGTGTCCATACTGAAGGGAGGTACCCCAGAATGTGGAAGAAACTGAGCCGGGTGGTGCAGGAAGAAGGGTGTAGCAGACAGGGGCAGCTGCCTCCATAAACAGCCCAACCCGGAACTTCTCCAGGCAGAGGTGGCTCAACCTGCCAGACCAGGGAAGGTTCAAGCGAGGGGATTCAGGAGCTAAGAGCTGAGTATTAGCTGGGCGATCCTGAGGAATAGACCACACCCAGAATGTGCATCTTGAATAAAGGAATAGCACGCAATCCAAACTTAATTCGACACACTTTTGCTGAGACCCTGCCAAGTGCCAAGGGCAGCACCTGGCACTCTGAGGAGCATGGAGATATCAGGTTTGGACCCTCTTTCTAAGGAACTCACATAGTGAAGGCGAGGGGTGAACTTTGACCACAGTAGGATTACCACGGGCTTCCTAGGTGGCCCTACTGGTAAAGAACCTGCCTGTGGATGCAGGGGACGCGGGTTCAATCCCTTGGCCAGGAAGATCCCATGGAGGAGGGCGTGGCCACCCACTCCAACATTCTTGCCTGGAGAATCCCAAGCACAGAGGAGACTGGCAGGCTCCGTCCACGGGTGGCAAAGACTCAGACATGACTAAAGCGACTTAGCATGTCCATGGATTCACTACATTGTCATCCCTTGGATGATGAGATGATGCTGTGATGGATGGCTCATTTGGCTGAAGGAATGAAAGAATGCTGCTCTGAGGACATGACGCTTCAGTGAAACCTGGGAAGCTAGGTAGCACAATGACTATCACAATTGCTTTCTGAGCACATTCCTCACAACAAACCTATTAAGGAGACATTATTTTTAGAGATAGGGATTGAATGCATGGACTCAAGAGTCAGGTTGCCTGGGATCACATCTCAGCTCTGTCATGCCTACCTGTATTACTCTGAGTGACTTACAAAACCTCTCTGTGCCTCAGTTTTTTATCTTACAAAAAAAAAAAAAGGCTAAAAATGCCCACCTGAAAGTTTAGTTTGAAAATCAAATGAATTTAGTCTTCTCAACAAATGGTGCTAAAACAACTCAACTTCCTCCACAGGCAAAAAAAAAAAACACCAGAGTCTAGACACATACCTTACACTCTTCACAAAAATTAAAATGAGTCACAGAACTAAACATATCCACAAAGCTGTAGAAAGTAACGCAGGAGGAAACCTAGCTGATTTTGAATATGGTGGTGATTTTTCATATACAGTATCAGAGGCACAATTTATGAAATGAAGAACTGATGAAAAGAAGAAAGAATTAATAAGAAGCTAGACTTCATTAAAATTAAAATTAAAAACTTCTGCTTCATAAAAGACAATGTCAAGAGAATGAGAAGACAAACCACAGACTGGGAGAAAATACTTGCAAAAGACATCTGATAAAGAACTGTCATCCAAAATATACAAAGAACTCTTAAAATTCAATAAGAAAACAAATGATCCGATTTAAAAATGGACCCAAAACCTGAATATACACTTCACCAAAGAAGTATATCTGTATATACAGATGGCAAATAAGCATTTGAAAAGATTTTCTTCATCACATGCCATGTTGTTCATTCGCTAAGTCGTGTCTGATTCTTGGCGTTCCCATGGACTGCAGCACACTAGGCTTCCCTGTCCTTGTCTCTGGGAGTCTGCTCAAACTCATGTCCATTGAGTCGGTGATGGAATCTAACTACCTCATCCTCTGCCACCCCCTTCTCCACCTGCCCTCAATCTTTCGCAGCTCAAGCACTTTTCCAGTGAGTCGGCTCTTCGCGTCAGGTGGCCAAAGTGTTGAAGCTTCAGCTTCAGCATCAGTCCTTCCAATGAATACTCAGGGTTGATTTCCTTTCTGATTGTCTGGTTTGATCTCCTTGTTGTCCAAGGTACACGTGTTATAGAGAATTGCAAATTAAAACAAGATACCATTACACAGTTAGAAAGGCCAGTAACTGGAACACAGACAATGCCCAATGCTAGAGGGGTTGTGGGGCAACAGGAACTCTCATTCATTGCTGATGGGAATGCAAAATGGTACAGCTTCTTTGGAAGACAGTTTGGCAGTTTTTTATAAAGCTAAACACATTCTTTCCATATGACCCAGCAATTGTCCTCCTTGTTTTTACCTAGTGGAGTTGAGAACATATCCACACAGACACCTGCACACGGATGTTTACAACAGCTTTATATATAATTGCCAACACTTAACAAGCAACCGAGATATCCTTGAGTAGCTGAATGGTTAAACAGATACATCCAGACAATGTATTCTTATTCAAAAATAAACTATTAAGCCGTGAAAAGACATGGTGTAACATGCATATTATTAAGCAAGAGAAATCAATGTGACAAGGCTATATGATTCCAACTCTGTGGTAAAACTGTGGAGACAATAAAAAGATCAGGTGTTGTCAAGGTTGTGATAAGGGAGGGGATAAATAGGCAGGGCAGAGAGGATTTTTAGAGCAGTGAAACTACTCTATTTGATACTACAATGATGGATGCATGTCCTGATACATTTATCCAAACCCACAGAATGTACAGCACCTAGAGTGAACCCTAACGTCACTATAGACTGATGATCCTGTGCTGTGTACGTGTATCAGGTGTAACAACTGTCCCACGCTGGTGCAGCGTGTTAACTGTGGGGCGGCTGTGTGTGGGGAGGTGAAGAGGGTATTATGGGAACACTGTACTTTGAGCTCAGTTCTGCTATTGCTTTAAAGGGAGTTCCCTGGCAGCCTAGTGGCTAGGACATCACCCTTCCACTGCAGGGAACATAGGTTCGATCCCTGGTAGGGGAATTAAGATCCTACATGCCAGTGGCACAGCCAAAAAAATAAACAATAAAATGGCTTTCAAAAACAAAGTTTACCAACTTTTAAAATAATTCAGTGAGTTAATGAGTCAAAAGGGCCCAGCATATACGAAGCATTCTGTAACACTTAGCTGTATTGTCATAACTTTCCCAACTCTCAGCTAAGGAAACAGCCTGTAAGTGGCAGCGCTGGGATTCAGATTGAGGTCCCCAAGGCTCAGAGCCCATGTTTTTTCCCTATATCATGGCAGTGAATAAACAGAGATATTAACATCTGTTTTATTTATGTGTGTCCACATCAGGGCACTTGGAGTATTGCACAGTGTTCCTAAGAGCTCCTCTAGCCTGCACCAGGAACTGATTTCAGAGACCCGGCAAGAACGAAACACCAGGGCAACACACACAACGACTTTGCCTCAAGCTCACTTGTTTTTCATCTTTCACTTCTCATAGGTCAGAATAATCCCTGTACTGGCTCTAAGTAAAAGTGGAGCCCCGTCCACCCCTCATAGAAAAATGGCACAGCAGTGTCCACATAAAATAGCTCAGATGACCATAGAAAGGCTGGTTTTTCCAGAAAATTCCTAAGCTCCCAAAGCAATCTGACTTGAGTGGAAAAGAGCCCTGAGCAAGAAGCCTGGTGATAATAAAAACTGATTACAACAATTGAACCCTCACTGTAGGTCAACATCATGCTAACCCCTTGGCCGGAATTGTCTCATTTAGTGCTCAATCTCATCCTGTTACAGAGGTGATGTTCTTTTTTATATTTTTTTAATTATTTTTTTCTTTGGAGTCTAATTGCTTCACAGTGCTGTGTTAGTTTCTGCTCTACAACAGCGTGAATCGCTGTATGCATACATATATGCCCTTCCTCTTAAGCCTCCCTCCCATCACACTCCCCCACACCCTACCCCACCATCCCACCAGGGAGGTGATGTTCTTATCCCCACCTTGCACATTAGAAACCAGGCTGAGGAAGATGAAATAATTTACCCAAGGCCACACAGCTAATAAGTAGTGGAACCCGGAATGCTTGCTCTGAATCACGCGGCTGGGCTGTGCCCAGGGCAGAGTGGAACACTTGGTCTAGCAGCTGTTAGCAAGTTTCTTTGCCTCTCTAAGCCTCAATTGCCTCATCTATAAAATGGGGATAATAATAGTGCCTACCTCATAAGCATGTAAGGATAAAACAAGCAAATTCATTTAAAGCAATTAGCCCAGTACTTGACAGATCATAAATGGTTAACAGATGTCAGCCCTTGTTAATCTCTCCGACTCTCCCCATCTGTAAAATGGAGACTGATAATAATGTGTAAGTCATAGAGGTCCTGTGAGGCTTAGGAGAAATGCCAAATATAGAGCATGTAGATGATACTTGTCATATAGTAAGCTACCACAACATGACCCTCCAGAAAGGACTGCAGGCAGGAAAGTCATTTTAAAAAACCCACTCCAGTGTTCTCGCCTGGAGAATCCCATGGATGGCGGAGCCTGGTGGGCTGCCGTCTATGGGGTCACACAGAGTCAGACACGACTGAAGTGACTTAGCAGCAGCAGCATATACATACATATATATTTAATGTGGACAATTTTTTTCTAAGTCTTTACTGAATTTGTTACAATATTGCTTCTGTTTTATGTTTTGGCTTTTTGGCCGTGAGACCTGTGGGGTCTTAGATCCGCAGCCAGGGATCGAACCTGCACCCTTTGCGCTGGAAGGCGAAGTTTTAACCCCTGGACCACCAGGAAAACCCCTAGGCAAGCCATTTTTTCAAGCCCACAGAACTGCATAGCTGCCTGATATAAGTGACATTCAGGTGACAAGAACACATATTGAATACTGTTCCTTAAAATGCATTTATTAGCATAAGATCCTTTATTCCTTTGCATAGACACTTGGAATGTGGGTGGAGAATGCTCTTTAGGGAACTTGAAGCTAAATCCTTGAAAAGAGCACCTGCCGAAGGTCAGCCCAAAATAAAGGAGTGTATCTCTGAAATGACATTAAGAAGTTTTATTTGGGAGGACTTCTCTGATGCTCCAGTGGTTAAGAATCCACCTTCCAATGCAGGGGATGTGGGTTCAGTCCCTGCTGGGGAACTAAGATCCCACATTCCCTGGGACAACTAACCCTGTCCACTGCAACGAAGAGCCTGTGTAGAGAAAAGGAAGAAAGGTTTCATTTTGAGAAAGTTCAAACACAGACAAAAGCAAACAAAATAAGACAACAAACCCCTGATTATCCATCACAAAGTTTCAATAGTTATGAACTCATGGAAATCTTACTTCAACTCTACTCCCTCCCATAACCTTAAAACAAATTCCAGGTATCATATCACTTCATCTGAAAACATTTTAGTGTATGTGTCTAAAAGATAAGGACTTTTAAAAAACAAAACCACATACTATTGTCAACTTAAAATTTTTTAACAATAATTTTCTAATATCATCAGAGAATCAATGTTCAAATTTCCAGTTATCTCCATAACATTTTTTTAAAAACTATTTGTTTGATTGAATCAAGATTCACATGTTGCAGTTAATTGACTTTTAAAGAAAATATAATTCACTTAATGAAAGTGAAGAAGTGAAGGTGTTGGTCGCTCTCAGTCGTGTCTGACTCTTTGCTACCCCGTGGGCTGTAGCCTGCCAGGCTCCTCTTACCATGGGATTCTCCAGGCAAGAATGCTGGAGTGGGTTGCCACGCCCTCCTCCAGGGGATCTTCCCAACCCAGGGACTGAACCCAGATCTCCCACATTGCAGGCAGATTCTTTACTGTCTGAGCCATCAGGGAAGCCCAGTTCATTTAATGGCAACAGGTAATCATCAAATTAGCAATAGTTATCTTCAAATGTTACACTGCATGCATGCTGAGTTGCTCAGTTGTGTCTGACTCTTTGCAACCAGGCTTTTCTGTCCATGGGATTATATCAGCAAGAATATTGAAATGGATTGCCCTTTCCTCCTCCAGGGGATCTTCCAACCCAAGGATCAAACCCACATCTCCTGTGTCTCCTGCACTGGCAGGTGGATTCTTTACTACTAAGCCACCTGGAAAGCCCATTATTATACTAGTTATACTGTAATTTCTCACGTTTGGTCAGATACCTGGAGTCACAGACATTTCCCACATAAGATGCATTGTATAAGTCAGGCTTGATTTACTACCAGCATTTATAAAACCAGAACTAAGGAAAGAACTAGGTCTGGAGACACAAACATGGTCTCAGTGTAGCACATGTTTAGCCTGCCCAAATTATTACAAAATTAGAGGAGCGAGCATATTCACAGGACAAGACTGTTAAGTATCTTTTATATCTTTTTTTTATCTCTTTTATCTCTATATTTTTTCCCCTTGCAACTTACCTGTAGAAGAAACTAGGTCATTTATCCTATAGATTTTCCTGTCTGGATTTTGTTGATGGCATCCCCATAGGGTAGTTAAATATGATACTCAGGCCTCTGTATTTCCTGTATATTGGCAAATTTAGAGGCTATAGCAGATTTGAGTTTTATTTTGAGGGGACAAATACTTCATAGGTGGCATGGTCTTCTTTTTTAGGAGGCATATAGTATCCTTGTCTCTCAAATGACACTTAAAAACGTTCGAAATATATAATTAACTTTATTAAAAGTATAAGAATATGAAAAAAGCTCATCCCTCAACAGATGTATGGATAAACAAAATGTGGCATTTATACAATGGACTATCACTCAGCCATTAAAAAGAAGGAAAAATTCTGACACAGGCTGTGACATGATTGAGCCTTAAGGATATTATGCTAAACGAAAGAAGCCATATACAGAAGTACAAATGCTGTAGGAGTCCATTCACATAAGGTACCTAGAATATGCAAATTCATAGAGGCAGAAAGTAGAATAGAGGTTACCAGAGTCTAGAGGAGGAGGAAATGGGGAGTCATTGTTTAATGGGTACAGAGTTTCTGTTGGGGATGATGAAAAAGTAATGGAAATGAATAGCGATGATGGTTGTACAACATTGTGAAAGTAACTGATGATGCTGAATTATCCACTTAATGTAAAAATGGTAAATGTTATGTTATGCGTGAGTGAGTGAAAGTTGCTCAGTCGAGTCTGACTCTTTGTGACCCCATGGACTAAACAGTCCATGGAATCCTCTAGGCCAGAATACTGGAGTGGGTAGCCTTTCCCTTTTCCAGGGGATTGTCCCAACCCTGATCAATCATCCCAAGGCCAGCGATTGAACCCAGGCCTCCCGCATTGCAGGTGGATTCTTTACCAACTAAGCTATCAGAAAAGCCCTCAGTTCAGTTCAGTTCAGTTCAGTCGCTCAGTCGTGTCCGACTCTTTGCAACCCCATGAATCGCAGCATGCCAGGCCTCCCTGTCCTTCACCATCTCCCAGAGTTCACTCAAACTCAGCCATCTCATTCTCTGTCGTCCCCTTCTCCTCCTGCCCCCAGTCCCTCCCAGCAGAGTCTTTTCCAATGAGTTAACTCTTCGCATGAGGTGGCCAAAGTACTGGAGTTTCAGCTTTAGCATCAGTCCTTTCAAAGAAATCCCAGGGCTGATCTTCTAGCTCAGAATGGACTGGTTGGACTCGAGGGGAGGGGGTGGTTGGGGGGGGGCGGGGGGGGGGGGGGGGGGGGGGGGGGGGGGGGGGGGGGGGGGGGGGTGGATCTCCTCGCAGTCCAAGGGACTCTCAAGAGTCTTCTCCAATACCACAGTTCAAAAGCATCAGTTCTTTGGTGCTCATCTTTCTTCACAGTCCAAATCTTGCATCCATACATGACCACTGGAAAAACCACAGCCTTGACTAGACGGACCTTTGTTGGCAAAGTAATGTCTCTGCTTTTCAATATACTATCTAGGTTGGTCATAACCTTTCTGCCAAGGAGTAAGTGTCTTTAATTTTATGGCTGCAATCACCATCTGCAGTGATTTCAAAAGCCCTATGTTATGCATATTTTACTACAACAAAACAATATTTAAAAGAGCCTAGCTATTGGGAGTTCCCTGGGCAGTCCAATGGTTAGGACTTGGAGCTTTCACTACTGGGGCCTGGGTTCAAACCCTGGTGGTTGAACTAAGACTCTACAAGCCACTCAAGTGCAGTAAAAAATAAATAAATAAAGAACCCAGCTATTGCATAGAATATGGGCCCTCTTAAACAACTTTGATGGCCTCAGTTTATATGTCTACTTTTGTTTGAATCTGCAGCCTTACTCCTTCTGTATTGATCTGCACATAGTTATAGGGTTCATTCCATGCTCCCAAGAATTTCATGGGATCCACAGTCCCACCAGCCTCCAGCCCAGTATCCTAGATTATAGATATCTACAAGCAGAGCCATGGAGGCATCCAGGACATGGGCTTCTGGAGTTATGAGGCTTGAAACTGAGCCTATTTTGCCATGAGAGCTTAACTGCTCAGCTTCCAGTCCAATAAAATTAGGGCTATGAACTCCTACCTCACAGGGTTGTTTTAAGGATGGAATAAAGTTGTGTAGTGGTCAAGTGCTGTACCAAGAGAGGGCTTCATGTTTTTATCATGCTAGCAGTGACTTAAAGAGGATCCAACTAGGATATATGTTTATCAGCTCAATGGGAAAATAATGTCTCTGGAAGTTAGTTACTTGTTTAAAATATTTTTTAATTTATTCAGTTGGCTGCACCAGGTGTTAGCTGCAGCATGTGGGATTGTCGATCTTCATTGTAGCATGTGGGACCTTTCAGTTTCAACATATGATATCTAGTTCCCTGACCAGGATCGAACCCAGACCACCTATATTGGGAGCGTGGAGTCTTAACCACTGAACCACCAAGAAATTCCTGGTCGGGTACTTTGCAAGCTAAACTTTTCTTGACATCATTTTTGGTGATGTCAGTAGTAGAACAACAAACTGTTAATGCCAACACTGAGGGTTCCCTGGAGATATGGGATTTTTCAGTGTCAAAACAGAAAGTTCCAGGCAAAATGGGACAAGTTAGTCACCCAAACCATGACCTACTAATTGCTAATCTAGGGACTGCCTCTCAGGCTTGCTCACTACTGCCTATTTGACCTGCCTTTTCTTCTCAACTTGGCCTCTAGAATCTCTTCTTCTGAATCTCCTTGCTGGACACACTTCTGTTTGCCTCTGAGTGTCGGTGCTTCCTAGGATGTCTTCCTTGTGTTCTGTTCTTTGGATCTTGCACCCCCTCCTTACGAGATCTTGTTCACTCCCAGGACCCCCAAATACCTCCCAAGCCATGGGTAACTCACAAATCTTCATGGCAGACATAACACTAGATGGCTTGATACTTTCCCCATCTCTTGAAAATACCCCAAGTAAACTGTATCCAAAGCCAAGTGTGCAAGCCTTCCTTGCTGACTTCTTCCTTTTGGTTGATGACTCTAACCCTCGGTCAGTAAAGCCAGAAATCCACTCTCCCTGCCTCCTCCCTCTCTCTCCATTCCCTCCTTCTCAGACCTCATGTCCTATTAGTTCTTTTCCTTAAGTATCTCTCCAGCCTGCATCGTTTATCCATCCACACTGCACTCCCTCAGTTCAGGCCTCATCAGTTCTTGACCAGACAATTCCAACAATCTCCTTGCAGCCACCTGCTCCCTCCTCATCCCCTCTGACACATCTTCCAGTGATGTTCCTAAAATACCAACTCGATCATGTCACTCCCTGGCTTGGAATTCTTCAAAGGTTTCTGATGATGGCCTAGTACTGGGATCAGCAAACTTTTTGTAAAGTGTCTGATGGTAAATATTTTAGGCTTTTCACATGTCTCAACTAGTCATTTCTATGACTGCAGCACAAAAGCAGCCGTAGACAATATAGAAACCAATGATCATGGCTGTGTCCCCAAAACAGTTTATTTATAAAAACAGATGGTGGGGACTTCCCTGGTGGTCCAATGGTTAAGAATCCTTCTGCTAATGCAGGGAACATTGGTTCGATCCCTAGTCTGGGAAAATTGCACACGCCTTGGGCAACTAAGTCCTTGTACCACAATTACTGAGCCCAAACTTTAGAGCCTGTGAGGTGCAGCTACTGAAGTCTGCGTGCCCTAGAGCCCATGCTCTGCAACAAGAGAAGCCACTGCAATGAGAATCACATGCACTACGATTAGAGAGCAGCCCCTGCTTGCCACAACTAGAGAAAACCTGAGTTCAGCAGTGAAGACCCAGTGCAGCCAGAGAAAAAGATGTGGGCCAGATTTGGCCCAAGGACTACACTTTGCTAACCCGTGGCCCAAGGAATAGTGTCCAAGCTTACTAACATAACTCAAAGGCACTTTTTGCCTTTCATTGTTGTTCATGGAGGTCCAAAATCAGAGACTTCACTTTGCTGACAAAGGTCCACCTAGCCAAAGCTATGGTTTTTCCAGCAGTCATGTGCGGGTATGAGAGTTGGACCATGAAGAAGGCTGAGCGCCAAAGAATTGATGCTTTTGAATTTTGGTGCTGGAGAAGACTCTTGAGAATCCTTTGGTCAGCAAGGAGATCAAATCAGTAAATCCAAAAGGAAATCAACCCTGAATATTCACCGGAAGGACTGGTGCTGAAGCTGAAGCTCCAGTACTTTGGCCACCTGATGCAAAGAACAGACTCGTTGGAAAAGACCCTGAGGCTGGGACAGATTGAAGGCAGGAGGAGAAGGAGGCAACAGAGGACGAGATGGTTGGATGGCATCATCAACTCAATGGACATGAGTTTGAGCAAACTCCAGAAGATAGTGAAGGACAGGGAAGCCTGGCATGCTGCAGTCCACGGGGTCACAAAGAGTTGAACACAACTGAGTGACTGAACAACAAAAAAAGCACTAGCTCACTGCTGCTCAGGACCTAGACACCAACTGCCTGAGGCCCAAGGAGAATAGTTTCCACTGCAGCAAGCAGGACTCTAATTAGACCTTGGAAAGAACTTTCGTAACTGTTAAATGATTGTTGAAAATTGCCCCAAGTTGTGGAAGGAGACAGAGGAATACCATCTCCTGTGGTTTTCTGACATGCTTCAGACGAAGCCCTGTTTGGCCACTCCTAATTCTGGCCTAACAATATCAGGATAAATCAGGATAGATGCATCAAGCCGCTATTCCATGCAGAGCACTGTTAAGAGCAGGACTGTGTGTCCTCTTTCCACAAAGCACAGCACCTCTCCCCCTCCTATGACTGAGATGCAAAGACATCAGAGATACGCGCAAAGTCACACAGCAGGATGGATGGAAATAACCACTGAAGGCGGCGGTCAAGGGAGTCACAGCAGTGTGTAACTAATTGTCGAATGGAATCGTCATGGAGGCTCAGAGGAGGAAGAGAGCAGAGGAGGAGTCAAGGAAGGCTTCACAGACAGAGGCTTGGATCTGAGCCTATAATAGGATTTAGATGGTAAGAGCACTGCTTGCTAAGGAGCATTGTGCACCTGGCACTTTATTTACATTTCTTGTTTAATCCTCACAACAACTCTGTGAAGTGGGTATTATTAGTCTCTCTTTCAAGATTTCTTTTTTTTGATGTGGACCTCTTTTTAAAGTCTTTATTGAATTTGTTACACTGTTGTTTCTGTTTTATGCTTTGTTTTTTGGCCAAGAGGCATGTAAGATCTTAGCTCCCCGACCAGGGATCGAACCCACACCCCCTGCATTGGAAGGTGAAGCCTTAACCACTGGGCCACCAGGGAAGCCCCTGTCAGTCTCTTTTTATACAGATGGAAACTGAGCCCCCAAACCCCTAGCTGCTTATCCTAGATCACACAGCCAGTGAGTGGCAAAACAGAGCTGGAACCCAGTCAGTTCGGTCCTGAAGCTGACCAGGGCAGAGCTCCCCAGGAGGGACTGGAGCAAAGGGTGGGAAGAAAGTCCAGGCACGGCCCCTAGCGTGGCTGGAATGGGAAAGAGTAGATAGCAAGTGAGGTTGGGGCTGACTCATAGAAGATGCTGGATGCCAGGCTGAGGAGCTTCAAGTGGTTAATTCAGCTGGAGCGCTGACCAGGAGGCAAGTGCTGGTTGGAACGGAGGGAGGGGACTGTTCAGGCAAGAAGGTGCTGGGCAGGTTCAGCAATGGCAGTGAAGGCAGGTCTGAGCCAGGGAGGCGATGGGGGACTGGAAGGAGGGGGACAGAATAGGAGAGATTGGGAAGGAGAATCTGTGTGGGGACTCAGCTAACAACAGTCATAGGAGAAAGTGAGGGAGGAATTAGTAGCTGATTTCATAGTTCTGGGTGCATGAGACAGCAAGGCAAAAGTAACTCTCCAGCGAGCTAAGTTTAACACAATGGATAGGGACTGCCCTGCTGGTCCAGTGGCTAACACTCTGAGCTCCCAAAACAGGGGGCCCGGGTTCAATCCCTGGTCAGGGAACTAGACCTCACATGCCACAGTGAAAATCAGAGATCCTGCAAGCTGCAACTAAGACCCGGTGCAGCTAAATAAAGAAATATTAAAGGAAAAAAAAATACAGTGGCTAATGTTTATTGCAATCAGCTACTATTGACAAGCACTTTACATTTATAAACTCATCTTCACAGTGTTCTTAGGAGATAGGGTTCATTTTTATCCCCCACTTTTTTTTTTTTCAGGTGAAAGAACTGAGGCACAGAGAGGTTAAGCAACTTGTCCAAAGCTATCCAGCTGGTACCTGGCAGAGCTGGGATTTGAAATCAGGCAGTCCAGATCCAGAAACCTTGCTCTTAATCACTTTGCTATCTTACATCTGTTGAAGTAATGCTTTCGGGAGGAAGCAGGGTTCCCCCACTCCCATGCCACATCCCCCAACTTCAAGGATCAGGCAGGAGAGTGATGGCCAGTGCAGGGTTTTTTGCCCAGTGAGCCTGAAGCACACCATGCTGGGGTCTGCACTTCGCCAGCTGCTATACCTCCATGCAGGAGGGCTCCTGGAATCCAGGGCTGTCTTGTTAGAAGGGAGCAGGGGAGGATGAGCAGGCCGGCCCAGAAGTGGGAGCACCCGATGCAGGCCGCAAGGAGGTGCTGGCAGGGAAAGACTGGGCTGGCAGGGGAAGAACTGCAGCTCCACCAGGTTCAGGAGGAAGCAGCCCACTTTCACCCTCACCGCCAATTCAGAAGGATCATCTTTTTAGTACAAGAGGGTGGGGTAGGAGCTGCCGTGAAACAAGAATGGACCATCCACCCCAAACAGAGGGGATTGCCCCAGCAGGAGGATCAATCCCATAAAGGCCCCCAGCACCAGATGGGTGAGGTAGATGGCCAAGGGCCTGTGTGACCTCAGGTTGGGGTCCTGGGCTCCAGCCTCCAGGCACTAAGGGGAGAATTCTCTCTCCCACCAGGATCTATGACTCTAGGAGATGAGAAGAGCCCCAGGAGCTCCAGTCTGGATCCCTGAAATCGCAAGCTTTAAGGAAGGAATTGAAGTAAGGGGAAGGAAAAGGAAGGGAAGGGAGAGAATATAAAGCCCCAGCAGCCAGATATTTGCATAACTATTTCTGGCCCTCAGCAAGAGCTCCAGTTCCATCTGTGCCTGAAGCCCAGGTATGCCACTTGCTGCCTGACAAGGACAAGAAGAACAAACTGGCAGAGAAAAGGACACTGAGGAGGAAAGGATGGACATAGCAACTCTCCAAGTTTCGCCCCAACACAACCGTGAATTAACCAAGACAGTCTGCACGCTGAAATGCTACAACTGGGCTTTGGCAAAAATGTTCCTGACTGATGAGATATTGAACCTTCCAGCTGTCCTGGGCACTTTTTTTTTCAGACTTACATAGCACAGGCATGTTTTTCCCAAGAGGCCACAGCAGACTATCCACAACTTAAATAGATTTTCCTCCAGGTTCCAGGGTCACATATAACTTTAGTCCTCATGGCAGGATTTTGAAGAGATAGGTCTGACAGCCCCCATTCTTGCCAGGTGGACCCTCTTTAAGGCCTCACATTGTAAAAATCTTATCTGACTTTATTTGTCTGTAGCTTCTCATCCTGGGAATTACTGAAAATATTTCCAAGAATAGTTTGGGGGTGGGCATTGACAGCCCTTGGCTTCCCTGGTGGCTCAGTGGTAAAGAAACTGCCTGCCAATGCAGGAGACTCAGGGTCAATCCCTGGATCAGGAAGATTTCCCTGGAGAAGGAAACTGCAACCCAATCCAGTATTCATTCCTGGGAAATCCCATGGACAGAGGAGCCTGGCGGGCTACAGTCCACGGAATTGCAAAATAATCAACGTGACTTAGCGACTAAACATAACACCCGTTAACACCATCAACCCTATCTTCCAGGCTCCCAAATGCACAATCTAAATAAACCAGCAGCTTTGTGCAAACTCAGGGGCTAGATAGGACTCCAGCCTTCACCACTGACTTCATTGCCTTCCCTCCCCTTGTCTCCTAAACAGGATCCTGGAGCCATCCTTAGAATCTTTCTATCCCTCTTAACTTTCTTTCTTTAAAAAAAATGTATTTATTTTTATTTATTTATTTGATTGTACCAGATCTTAGTTGCGACACTCTAGATCTTCTAGGCTTGACATGTAAACTGTTAGTTGCAGCATGTGTGAACTAGTTCAAACTCCAGCCCCTTGCATTGGGAACGTGGAGTCTTAGCCTCTGGGCCATCAGGGAAGTCCCTCTCCTTAATTTTCAAAAAGTGAAGTTCTCAGAATCAGTGAACAAGTGTTGATGTTTCTGGTTACCAGGGCTTTAAGGCAATGGATGAGAACATAATCTCTCAGGAGAACTTTGAAAATGGGGCAGAGATCTATCTGTGCCCAGCCTGGATTTCTCAACCCCAGCTTCAACCTTAGCACATTGACATTTTGGACCTGATAATTCTCCTTTATAGGGGACTGTCCTCTGCATTGAAGGAGGTTCAGCAGCATCTCTGGCTTCTATTCACTAGATGCCAATAGCACCTGACTTCATCTCCAGTCGAAGGCAATGGCACCCACTCCAGTACTCTTGCCTGGAGAATCCCATGGATGGAGAAGCCTGGTGGGCTGCACTCAAGGGGTCACGAGGAGTTGGACACGACTGAGCAACTTCACTTTCACTTTTCACTTCCATGCATTGGAGAAGGAAATGGCAACCCACTCCAGTGTTCTTGCCTGGAGAATCTCAGGGACGGGGGAGACTGGTGGGCTGCCGTCTATGGGGTCGTGTGGAGTCAGACACGACTGATGCAATTTAGCAGCAGCAGCAGCCATCTCCAGTCGTGGCAATCAAAAGTGTTCCCACTGGGATATCCCTGGTGGTTCAGTAACTAAGACTCCATACTCCCAATGTGAGGGGCCCAGGTTCAATCCTTGGTCAGGGAACTAGATCGCACATACCACAACTAAGAGTTTGAATCCTGCAACTAAGACCTGACACAGATAAATAAATAAATATATATATTTTAAGTCTTCATTGCCAAATAGCCTCTGGGGAACAAAACTGAGGACCACTGGTCTAGGCTAAGCACATTGTTTTCTTGCTTGGAGCAGGGGATGATAGAGCTGACCTGCAGATTCTAAGATCCAAAATGAAAAACTGCAAAAGAGGTAAACAAGATGCTGTAACTGGCTAGAAGTCAGGGAGCAGAGCAAAACCCCACATCACAGAAACCTGAGTCTCCAATCAGCTGGCCAAGGTCACACAGCGAGGACCCTGCAGTCAGCGGTGAGTCCCCAGGTTTTCTGTCTCACCTCTGGTGGGTCCGGTGCCTCCTCTGAACTCAGACCTTCCGGGGTTGGGGGAGGCTGCTGGACAGACTTCTCTGGGCTTTCCTTGGAGCCACAATCATAGAGGCTATTAAGAAGAACTAAGGCCTGGGAAGACTTCCAGGCCACTTCTTAGAGGATCCCTGCCCTTCCCCCAAACCCTAGGATACAGGGCCAGAGAGTGGCAGTGCTTGGAAATGTTCTCAAGCTCCTCTAGTTCCAGATCAGTAGTACAGAGTTTTCTTTTTGCCTCAGGCCCTAATGTGGCCTGGCACAATACTGTCACTGATCCTGTCTGTATAGAGAACATTATTGTGTTCAACATGAGTTTTATTTTTGCATTCGTTTAAATTTTTGAAAATATGTTTTTATCTTGATTAGTGAGTTTTTGGCATTCCTTCAATTTTGTGCCCGAGGCTACTGCCTCCCTCCACCTCACTCTCACCCCAGCCCGGCTCACTGGGTCCCCAACAGGTCAGCCTGAAAGGCGCAAGTGAATGCTGAGGCCACAAATGGAAACCCGTGGGCTGAATTCTGCACATAAATGTGTTTTGACTGGCTAGCACTGTGTTTTCAAAAATGTCTTGATTTGTTGCCAATCTTTTTAAAGTCAAGAGAATCACATAAAAATCCACATTTCTGGCTTCTTTTGAAACGTTGGGTGATCTAGATATACTATATACCATAGACAATGGCTGGCGGCACCTGGTTAGTGGTTTTCGGCTCAGGGTAGGGAAAAAGTGAAAGTGAAAGTCACTAGGTCGTGTCCGACCCTTCACAACCCCGTGGACTATACAGTCCGTGTTATTCTCCAGGCCAGAATACTGGAGTGGGTAGCTTCTCCCTTCTCCAGGGGCTCTTTCCAACTCAGGGATCAAACCCAGGTCTCCCACATTGAAGGCGGTTTCTTTACCAGCTGAGCCACCAGGGAAGCCCAAGAATACTGGTGTGGGTTGGGTAACCTATTGCTTCTCCAACGGATCTTCCTGACCCAAGAATTGAACTGGGGTCTCCTGTGTTGCAGGCGGATTCTTTACCAGCTGAGTTACCAGGGAATCTTAAGGTAGAAGGTGCTATCCAACTCCCCTCAGACACACTGCCCTGGCTTCTCCCACTTATAAGACCCATCTGATTTTCTGTGCCGGAGCTGGTTTATGCCTGCTTACAAGAGCCAGTGATCAAATTTCTAGAGTCAGCTGTTGAGCACACTCATCATAAAAAAATTATATTAGGGGACCTCCCTGGTGGCCCATGGCTAAGACTTCCTGCTCCCAATGCAGGGGACCCAGGTTTGATCCCTGGTCAGGGAAATAGATCCCATGTGCCACAGCTAAAAATTCACATGCCTCAACTAAAGATCCCTCATGCAGCAACTAAGACCTGCCACAGCCAAATAAATAAATAAATATTAAGAAATCTACATGGCACAACACTGCAAATCAAATATACTTCAATAAAATCAGTTTTTAAATTAAATTATATAAACTTACAATTAAGTACATTAAAATGAAAACAAAACTCAACTTCCTAGTTACTACTTTTACTATTTTACTATTGCTGTTCAGTCGCTCAGTCATGTCCAGCTCTTTGCGACCCTTTGGACTGCAGTACTCCAGGCTTCCCTGTCCTTCACTATCTCCCAGAGTTTGCTCAAACTCCTGTCCATTGAGTTGGTGATGCCATCCAACCATCTCATCCTCTGTCACCTCCTTTTCCTCCTGCCTTCAATCTTTCCCAGTATCAGGGTCTTTTCAAGGAGTCGGCTCTTCTCATCAGGTGGTCAGAGTATTGGAGCTTCAGCTTCAGCATCAGTCCTTCCAAGTTTTTACTATAACTATTATTTTACCATTTTATTATTATCTATGCTCTTGAGGTTATTTGTACTTATTACTCCTGTATGGTGGAAATATTATATATTGGTGTATTACTGCATCTCTTCCCAACACTGTGTTCAATTTTGTCATGTTGGGGGCACAAAATTGGCCACAGTAGGAGTAGTTACAGCATGGAAATTGGCAAACACCACAAAACAGGGCTTGTTCATTGTGTAGCTGATTGTCTAGGCTTAAATTGTTATTTTATTTTTTTATTTTTGGCTGTGCCATGCGGCTTGCAGATCTTAGTCTTGAACTAGGGATCAAACTCTGGATCCCCAAGAGTGAAATCACTGAGTTCTAACCACTGGACCACCAGGAAATTCCCTAGACTTAAGGTATTGGTGGAGAAATATTAATAATGTAGAATAAACTTAGTGCGTTACATCTATAGCCATTGTATTGTGAATAGCACAAAAATTTGAGGAACTAGCCTTCCAGTATTTGAAAACTGCTATGTAATTCAGCAAGGAAGTTACTCAGTTTTTAACCAACAAGTCAAATTCAGACAAAAAAAAAAAATCATGATCGTCGCCCTTTCATCTTATGTCTTAAACAAAAATATCAACCAACATTCATGTCAAAACTATACCTATTTGGAACTTCCCTGGTGGTTCAGTGGTTGAAACTCAGCACTTCCAATGCAAGGGGAGTGGGTTAGATTCCTGGTTGGGGAATTAAGATCCCACATGCCATGCACTGCAACAAGAAAATTAAAAACAAAAACACCTATTTATCATGTATAACTTAAGGTTGATTACTGATACAAGTGACTCTCAGAAATCAATGAAAGCATTTTGTGGGAATGAATTGGCTAAATGGAATTGACGAGAGTGTGGTATATTTTGTAATTATTTCTAAATTGTGTGCTACATGTTCTTTATACAAATAAAACATTTTAGTAACCTATGTGTTTGTACACATCTTTCCAGGGAGCCAGTTTTTAAACATTTACCAGCACACCCATGTTGGCATCTCTTTGCCATTCTTACTCCAAAATTTCTTGGTTAAGAAGGTAGTTACTTGCTCTTTCATTTTCTTCCCAATTCTTATTTCACATGATCCCAGGTGGGCAACATCGGAGCCCCTTGGCCAACAGAAAATTTCTCTGAATTCGCTTTCTTTGCAGAAACCACCTACCTCATGCCAGGCTATTCACATGTACACTATTTGAAGTTTTCCCAACAGCTAGTTGAGATGGATGTGATTATCCCCACTTCACAGATGAGAAAACTGAGTAGCAGAGCCAGGGTTTAAGTCTAGGTCCGCTGCCTCCAAAGCTTGTGCTCTTTCTATGACGCAGCCTCCCAAGCAAGAGACAAACAAGATCTAGAGCCCAAAGTGTACGGAAGAAATGCCTAGACGTCGCTCTGATCCCAGTTTTAAAAAAATGTCATTGAACCTGAGCCATAGACAAGGACTGCTCTGGAGCCTTCCTTCTCCTCCTTCCCATCAGCAAGGTAATCCTTCAGTCTATTCTAAATACTTTTTATGTTGGCTCTGGATTCTGGAGACCCCCAGAGTCAGGCCCACCACTTTCCTCCCTGAGAGGGAGTAGTTGTCGCTGAGAACTGGAGGCTGAAATAAATCTGCTGCCTGCTCTGGGATGCTGCAGAACTGGAAACATGCAGAACATGGGCTCTTTATCCCTAAGATGTGGGGGCCCTGAAGGAGGGAAACTCAGAAAAGGGTGGAGCCAAAACTGAGACAGGACCTCCCTGGTGGTCCAGTGGTTAAGAGTCTGATTTCCAGTGCATAGGACATGGGTTCAATTCCTGGTGGGGGAACAAAGATCCCACATACCACAGGGCAACTAAGCCCAAGCACCACAACTACTGAGCCCACACACTCTAGGGCCTATGAACAGAAACAAGAGAAACCCAAGCACTGCAACTAAGACCCAGTTCAGACAAATAAATAAAATGAAGATTAAAAAAAAAAAAAAAGCTGAGACACACAATGGGCATTCTTCATGTTTAGAATCCTACACACTCATCACAACAGAAACTAAAGGTATACCCCCCACCCTCCACTGTTCAGGACCAAGCTGTGGCCAGGGCCTGCCAGGTTTGGGAAGTTCCCTCTGAGCAATTTCCAGGTACAAACACCCTGACAAGTTACCCATGCCGAGGCATCCGTGAGGCCTGGCTTGGAAACACCCTGGTCCCCAGGAGAGCTTGGCCACCAAGACCAGGAATGAGTCAAAAGCTGGGGCTGTTCCATTCCCAAAGCGGAAGTTCTTACTAGTGAAAATCCTTTCTCCCTGCTTGGTAGAGGGGCCTGGGGAAGTATGACGTTTAGAAGTGTCTCCCTGGGAGAAAGCCCTCTTCTTCAGAAAGACTTCCCAGTGCATCTGACTGTCCTGATGTCTCCAGCATCTGATTCTGAAATCAGGCTCTATCACTTCCTGTGTGGCGTGGGGCAATTTGCTCCATCTCACTGATTCTCATTTATGTACCAGAAGCAAAGCAAATACTGTATGGCTTCCCAGGGCCAGACTCTGGAACTTTGCATTCCTTGACTCTTTCATATCCTCTCTGCAATCCTGTGGGGTTGATATGAGTATATGTACACTGTAGCAAGGTGGACAGAAGACCAGAGAGGTTAAGTAACTTAGCTGGGATCACTCATCTGGAATTCAGCCCAGATCTAGGGGACTCCAGCTCTACAGATTCCCTTTATGACTAGAAAGTACTGGAGAGACTTCCTTTGTTTCCACTGGCTAAGACTCCGTGCTGCCAATACAGGGATGTGGGTTCAATCCCTAGCCAAGGAACTAGATCCCAGATGCTGCAACTAAAAGGCTTCACATGCCACGACTAAGACCTGGTACAGCCAAATAAATAAATATTTTAAAGTATATTTTAAAAGTTATAGTACTTGACACAGCATAGCAGGAATAACTCTGTCCTCTACTGCAGAGTATGGGAAATAGATGTGAACTTTATATCTGTATTGCGGTGGTGGTGGTTTAGTCCTAACTCGTGTCTGACTCTTGCGACCCCATGGACTGTACCCCGCCAGGCTGCTCTGTCCATGGGACTTCCCAGGCAAGAATATTGGAGTGTGTTGCCACTTCCTTCTCCAGGGGATCGTCCCCACCCTGGCATCGAACCTGCGTTCCCTGCATTGCAGGCAGATTCTTTACTGTCTGAGCCAGCAAGGCCAAAAAGCATCCGAGGCATCATCCTCTGAGGCAAGGAGCACAAGACAACCCAGCCCCTTGAAAGGTGGGCAGTGGCGGGTGAGCTGTTAAAAACATCAACAGTAAGGGGGAGATGTGTAAGATCTCAAAAAAATTACATCAACAATCTTATAAAACTTACTATTCTTCTTCCAATTCTCTTTTCCTTAGAGGCAGAGATATAGCCTTGCAGGGCTTAGTATTAGCAGTAGCAGGAATAACACTAATGATCACGGTGGCTTAATATATGTTAAGGTGCACTGTGATAATGCCATATTTGTATTATTCCATTGAATTCTCATAAAAATCCTATGAGACGGTTCTTATTATTCCCATTTTACACAAGAGGAAATTGACCCTCAGAGAGCTGTGCCACTAGATCTTACAACATGTAGGTGAGGAGTCTGGCTCTCAGTTTTCCTGACTCCAGAGATTGTGCAGCAGCCACTGGGCCACACTGTCCGATGCACCATAAAGCCTCAGAGTTAGCTGGCCAGTATCATTCAGGCTGCTCCCTCACCAGCATCAAGAAATACTGTATACGAGCAAGTCAGGCACCTTCCCAGGCGAGGGTGTAATGGAATGTTGATGAGAACTTGTTTCACCTGCAGAAGCAGGAAGTTGGCTAGGAGGGAGGTTATTCCCAAGGACTGAAAGACCAGACTAGGTCCTTGGCCCACCTGGCACTGGGGTTCCCAGGCCGGGCTCAGAAGCATTGCTGGGATTCCAGGCTGCACCCACCACCAGCCTGTCTTCTCTCTCTTCTGCCGAATGCTGGAAATCACTGCCCTAATTCAGAATCTCTTCATCAGTCTGGAATGTGGGTACCAGAAAGTGGTATCAGATGAAGCAAGTGTAAGCAGTCTGGTCTTGGGAAGTGAGGGGCCAACCTCAACCAAATCTGCACATTCCAGGTCTGGCTGCTGCCTGGATGTACACACACACACATACACACACACACACTTCACACAGAGTGACAGAGATTGCTAATCTTCCCCTAATATGAGATTCCTTTTCTTCTATAGTGATAGAATTTTTTATTACTAGCTAGGCAATATCTACCCAAACTAAAGACCTCATTTCCCAGTCTTCTTTTCAGAGAGGGTGGCCATATGACTATGTTCTATGGATGTACATGGAAGTGCAAGTGCAACTTCCAGGCAGAGCTCAGGTAGGTGGTTTTGTGCCACTGACTGAGATCACCTGGTGGTATTCAGGTGGTGCATGAGTTGGCTTGGAATGTCCAAGTCAGCGTCACTCATATGTCCAGCATCTTGGCAGGGGCGGCTTTTAGGGAAAGGTCCCTGTGGTACCATCTTTTGGAGCACCCATGTGTGACCAGCGTGATAACCTCGGAAGAGCTGGACTTCGTACATGGTAGCTCAGGGCTCCAAGAGCAAGGCTTCCAAGGATCCAGACAGACACTCCATGGCCTTTTACAACTGAGCCTTGGAAATCACTTGACATAATTTCTGCTTATGCTATTGGTTAAAGCAGTCACAAGTTCACCCAGAGTTGAGGAGAAGGGTCACAAACCTATACTTCTCAATGGGAGGAATGTCAAAGAATTTGCAACCTTATTCTAAAAGCACACCAGCCCTAGACCACTAAGTCTGGACTTGAAGTCAGAGAACAAAGAAACTTTTATTTTGTTTAAACCAGACATATTCACAATTGCAGTGCACATACAGCTCACAAGACATGGGAGTTGGGGAGAGTGAGCAGATAGTGAAATCTCACAGGATCAGAACTATTCATTTACTCTCATTTACTCATTCAACAAACCAAGCTCAGTAGCTGCCTCTCCCTAAAGCTCTTATCTCACTCCATACTTCCCCCATCATAACACTTACCATGATCCACTATAATTACCCATTTACTTGTCCATATCATCCTTGCTCTGCTTATCTCATGGACCATCCCTGTCTTGTTCATCATGATTCACTTATCACCTAGCACAGAACCTCAATAAATATTTTCACAGGTTAATATTTTACAACCAGACAGCAACTGATGCTTCAGACTGCTGGGATCTGGAGATTGAGTGGAGAGAAGTGACACTGGTTAGGACTCTGCAGGGTCCCTGAAAAAGTCCCCAGCAGCTTCAGGGGGATGAAATGAAGAGAGCAGGAGGTGGGACTGCCAGGCCTTGGTGATGATGGGTGAGGGAGAAGCAGGAGTCAAGCATGTACCCACAGGAATTCTAACTACCTAGTGGTTAAAATTCCAGGCTTTCATTGCTGAGGGCCCGGGTTCAGTTCCTGGTTGCGGAAATGAGATCTGACAAGTTGCACAGTGCAGCTGAGAAAAGAGTGTTTACCCAGGTTTCTAATCTGAGTAATAGAATAATAAACAGTGGCATCATTTGTTGAGAGAGAAAACAGAAAAAGGAAGTAGAAGACTTGGGAAGAAGATTGTGAGCTCAGTTTGGGCTATTTGCATTTTAAACGCCAAGGGGGCCACCAGGGGAAGTGATGCAGGAGGCAGCTAGACACACAGCTGGACAGACGCGAAGACCGGTAAAGACATGCACACACACTCTGAAACGTTCCCACTTGTGTCCATTCATTGTTCATTAAAAGTGTTGGAGGAAGCCGGGTCCAGGGCAGAGCCCTGGGATGAAATGAAAGTTGGCAGACCCACGTGCCCGTCTCCACTACAACCTGTGATGTGTTGTCTTAAGCAAGAGGTTCTTTCTTTCTGGCACATATTTATCTGCTTTGTTGTAAAAATAAGAGGATCACCTCTGACTTCTCTCTTCCTTCCAGCACTTCATGCCATGATTCTTAGTGAAATACTTGAAGGTCTACTACTTGCAGGTTATCACGCTAGACTCTGACCCTATTCCTGCTCCTCACAAAAACCAGATGGACCACAACCAAAAGGAAGTCACCTTCAGAAGGAGGCTGGTAGATAACCCACTGTAACTCCCTGCGTCCCACCTGTTTTTCCTTTTTTTCCAGTCCCTACTCCCAGTTCTCTCTCTACCCAATAGTCACACTCGAATCCTACCTTAGCCTCCAGGCTCCTTCAGCCATTCTTGGCCTCACCCTCTTCTCTACCCTAACAGGTGTTTTCTTAAGACCAAAGAACAACAGTTATCCTAATTCTTCACATTTGTGTCACACTGTGTACTTCTACTTCCTCAGTATACTGCTAAGTCGCTTCAGTCGTGTCCGACTCTGTGTGACTCCATAGATGGCAGCCCACCAGGCTCCCTGTCCCTGGGATTCTCCAGGCAAGAACACTGGAGTGGGTTGCCATTTCCTTCTCCAATGCATGAAAGTGAAAAGTGAAAGTGAAGTCACTCAATCATGCCTGACCCTTAGCGACCCCTTGGACTGCAGCCCACCAGGCTTCTCCATCCATGGGATTTTCCAGGCAACAGTACTGGAGTGGGGTGCCATTGCCTTCTCTGCTTCCTCAGTATACATGATATTTATTGCACAGTAGTTACATGGCAGGCAATGTGCCAGGCTCTGAATGTGCCTGGAATGAAGACATGGGCCCTGCTCTTCTCACAAAAAGTAGAGAAGAGAATTAGCAATGTAATCTGATGTGATACACTCACACAAGGGTTAATAGAACCACATAGGAACCACACAGGGGCTGTAGAGGTGGTATATATGTGTGTGTGTGTGTACATGTTGTGTGTGTTTATAAGAATCCTCAAATCCTGTGAAGAGTTCATGAAACATCAGCACTGGAAGGGATCTCCAGACCAATTAGTCCCACTCTCTCATTTCATTTGTGCAGAAACTGAGTACCAGGGAAGTCGAGTGACCTGCCCAAGGACACACAGCTGGTGAGGGTAGCAGAGCCTACGCTGGAAGTAGATATCCCAGACTTCCTTGGGTCTCATCCACTGTCCTTTTCCCCTTCACTGCACTTCTTCCTAAGATCAATCAATAATAATGATATCTTGAGCTTTATAAGTGCTAACATACTGCCCAGCACCATGCTGAGCTCTCCACATGGATTGTCTCATTTATTACTCACAGCATCTCTTAAGAGTTAAGTCTGTTTTTAAGATCTTCTTTTATGATAATATCAAGTCTTAGGTTAATTGGCTCGCTCAAAGTCACCAGTTAACATGTGAAAAAGTCAGTATTTGAACACGGGTAGTCTGAATACAGAGCCATGTGCATGAAAAAAAAAATCACCTGATGACCTTGCTTAAGGTATAATTCCTAGGTTCTACCCCTGGAAAGTTTGAGTCCCCAGGTCTCGTGTGAACAAAATGGAGCTTGCCTTTTAGCCACACACAGTAAGTGATTATGATTTGGTGGTATTTGGACCACACCTGGAAAGACCCAATTCTCTTATATCTTTTTCAAAATTCAGAGTTTTCCTGCAGACTTCTTTCTTCCCCAGGGAAATGGCTTCAGGAGAAAAAGGGTGCACCAGGGACAGATATTGTGCCCCTGGTGGTCAGATATTAGAAGCCAGGAACTGCAGCCAAGAGGGCTCCTGGTCAATATCACAAATGTGAATTTTTCTACAATTCTGTTCAGCGAATGTTCCTAAGGTGCCACTGTGTGCCAGCACTGAGCCAGCATAACTCATGGTGCGTGCAACAGAAACAAGACTGACTTCTGAGAGCAGAATTCTTCAAGGTGGCGTCTTACTTGTTTTCACCCACCAATACAAAGGCATGGATTTCAAGCTGCAGTTGGGCGAATGTCACCTGTTGCAGGTAGTCATGTAGTCCATGGGGTTGCAAAAGAGTTGGACACAACTGAGTGACTGAACTGAACTGATTCCAGGTAGTCATATCTGATAACACATGGCTCTGTATTTTAGATTTTTGCATGTCCATGTGGGCTAAGTTGCTTCAGTCGTGTCTGACTGTGTACAATCCCATGGACTGTACCCTGCCAAGCTCCTCTGTCCATGGGATTCTCCAGGCAAGAATACTGGAGTGGGTTGCCATGCCCTCCTTCAGGGGATCTTCCCGACCCAGGGATCTAACCCACATCTCCTGTGTCTCCTGCGTTGGTAAGCAGGTTCTTTACCACTGGTACCACCTGGGAAGCCCATTTTAGATCTTTAGGGATGTGTAAAAAAGGTTTCTGAAAAAAGCTGAGCCTGCAGTCTGGCAGGAGGATGCAGAGGTGTATTTGCCATGCAGTGTGAGGAGGCCAGGCTTCGGAGTTAGGCTACTGGAACTCTGCTGCTTCAGGCTCTGGAGTCGTGGGACAGTTCTTTAATTTTCCTGAGTTGCAGCTCCCTCACCTGGAACATGAAGCAATAATAATTACCACCTTACAGGGTTGTAATGGGGAGAAAATGGCCTCTTAGAAGAGCGCCCGGCACATGGTAGAAGCTTGAAAAACTTAGTACTTTTGATATACTTTGTAGTTACATATCATGGACTATGGACGTCCCAGGTGGCTCAGTAGTAAAGAATCCATCTGCAATGCAGGAGATGCAAGAGAAGCGGGTTCAATCCCTGGGTCAGGAAGGAGAAGGAAATGGCAACCCCTGGAAGGAGGAGGAAATGGCAACCCACTCCAGTATTCTTGTCTGGAGAATCCCATGGACATAAGAGCCTGGCAGGCTACAATCCACAGGGTCACAAAGAGTCGGACACCACTGAGTGACTGAGGAAGCACACACATCATGGAATATAAGAGAGAAACCAGGCATTCTCATATCAATCTTGACTTACTCTCCATGAAAAGGAGCTAAAAGAACTACTCATGCTTCTCAGTTCTGTGCAATTGAGGGAAAAGATCTATTCTAGTTCCTGCTGCTGCTGCTGCTAAGTCAACTTCAGTCGTGTCCGACTCTATGCGACCCCATAAACGGCAGCGCACCAGGCTCCTCTGTCCCTGGGATTCTCCAGGCAAGAATGCTGGAGTGGGTTGTCATTTCCTTCTCCATTCTAGTTCCACAGACATGCAAACTACTCCACACTCTTAATGGGAGTGTAAATCAGTACAACATTGGAAACTTGTCTGACAGTGTCTGCTAAAACTGAGTGTGTTATGACCCAACAATTCACCCCCTAGGTATATGCTCCAAACAAATGCTTATAGATCTTAACCAAAAACATATATAAGTATGTTCATAGTGATGTTGTTGCTGTTCTTTCGCTAAGCTGTGTCCGACTCTTTTGCGATCCCCATGGACTGTAGCCTGTTAGGCTCCTCTGTCCCTTGGATTTCCCAGACAAGAATACTGGAGTGGGTTGCCAATTCCTTCTCCAGGGGATCTTCCCAATCCAGGGATTGAATCCGTGTCTCCTGCACTGGCAGGCAGACTCTTTACTGCTGAGCCAACAGGGAAGCCCAGTTCACTGCAATATTATTTATATTAGTCCCAGAGTGGGAGCTACTCAAATATCTATCAACAGTAGAATGGATTTTAAAAACTGGTATTTTCACAGACTACTACCATACATTCATGAAAAGGAGCAAACTAGGAATGAACATAATGACGTGGGAGAATCTCACAAATTGTTTGATGTTCAAAGAAGCCAAAGAAGCCAGACACTGCAGATGATGTACCTTACAGCTGCATGTATATAATGTACATTTTGGGAATTCCCTGGCACTCCAATGCTTCCATTGCAGGGGACACAAGTTTGATCCCTGGTCAGGAAACCAAGATCCTGCAAGCTACTTGACAGAACAACTAAATTTTAAGAAGTACAAAACGGTCAAAATGAATCTAATGCTGTACGGATTGGAACAGTAGTTACCTTTCAGAGCAGAGTACTGTTGTGCTTGGAGAAGGTATGAGGAGGCTTCTGCAAAGTGGCATCTAGTTCTATATCTTGATGTGTGTGGCAATTGTGTGCACTTTATAAGAACTCATCCTATACTGTGCACTCTTCTATGAGTATGTTGCACGTGTGCTCAGTTGCTCCTCTGTCCATGGGATTTCCCAGGCAAGAACACTGGAGTGGGCTGCCATTTCCTACTCCAGGGGATCTTCCTGACCCAGGGATTGAATCTGAGACTCTTGAATCTCCTGCATTGGCAGGCAGATTCTTTATCACTGAGCCATCTGGGAGGCCCTATAAGTATATTAGATTTCAATAAAAAGTTTACCTAAAAATCTCTTGATAGGTCCCTCATGACTGGTCACAGAATATACTCAGATCTCACTCATTACAAGAGTCCAGAGTCCTATAGGGTATCAGAATCAGGAATTTAATGCTCCTCTAAGGATGGGAGATGTGGCCTAGGCTCCTTGAGCTGGAGGCAGGTTTCCTGCTCAAAGCCAAGAAGAAAAAGTCTTTCTTGTGGATAAAACAGTTTCTAGAAAAACTACATCAATGTGCTATGGAACACAGCAAGAGGGCTCAGTATCTGCCTGGAGTCTCTAGGGGAAAAATCAGACTCTAACACTGAGCTGATCACAAAGCTAGCACCTGGGCCCATGCTAGATTGCCTGTTTGAGAACTCCATTCCACGAACTTAGGGAACAGAAGTGGTGAAACTCATAGAATAATAACACAGAGAAAGACAAAATAACCCCCTACAGGAATCCTCCAAAACCCTGAGAATGAGCAAAATGCTGACCCCTGAAGAAGCAAATAAATACTGAAGAAAATGTCATGATGGAGAGATGGCAGATGCAACAAATGAGAACACTTATACCGCTAGATGTACAGGTAAAAGCATAATCTGAAAACATGCTTCCATTCATGAAACATGAAAGTTGATTTAAAATAAACAAGTCTAAAATGTTCAACTGGAGAAGACAATGGCACCCCACTCCAGTACTCTTGCCTGGAAAACCCCATGGACAGAGGAGCCTGGTAGGCTGCAGACCGTGGGGTCACTAAGAGTCAGAAACAACTGAGCGACTTCACTTTCACTTTTCACTTTCATGCACTGGAGAAGGAAATGGCAACCCACTCCAGTGTTCTTGCCTGGAGAATCCCAGGGACAGGGGAGCCTGGTGGGCTGCTGTCTATGGGGCTGCACAGAGTCAGACATGACTGAAGCGACTTAGCAGCAGCAGCAAAATGTTCAAATATATGAAGGGAGAAGTAAAATCCATATCATAATGAGATATTGTGAGGGGAAAGGTGAGTTTGAAAAAGACCAAGTAGAGGGACTTCTCTGATGGTCCAGTGGCTAAGACTCTTCACTCCCAGGTTCAATCCCTGGTCAGGAAACTAGGTCCCACATGTCACAACTAAGAGTGTGCACGCTGCAACTAATGATGCCACATGCCACAATGATGATCAAAGATCATATGTGATGTAAATAAGACCTGGCACAGCCAAATAAATAATATATTTAAAAACCACATCTTCTCTAAAAACAAAACAAACAAAAATGACCAAATAGAAACTCTAGAAATAAAAATCATGTAGACATTTTCATTCTTTAAACAGAATCTAGTAGAGAGTTGGACGATTAACTAGATCCTGCTATAGAGTGAATTAATGAATGGAAGACAAAGATGAAGAAGTTGTTCAGGATGTGGTACAGAGAGATAAGGAGACAGAAAATTAAAAAGAGGAAGTATACATGGTATATAGGATGAGAGGGCTTCCCTGGTGGCTCAGACGGTCAAGAATCTGCCTGCAATGCAGGAGACCCAGGTTCAGTCCCTGGATCTGGAAGATCCCCGGAGAAGGGGAATGGGTACTCTCTCCAGTGTTCTTGCCTGGAGAATCCCATAGACAGAGGAGCCTGGTGGACTATGGTCCGCAGGGTTGCAAAAGAGTCAGACACGACTTAGCAACTAACACACTATACTGCTATAGCATGAGAAGTTCCAGACAGGAGTTCAGATCGAGGAAGATAAAGGGAGCAGAAAAGAGAGGAAGCACACTAACAGGTAACAGTGGGAAGTTTCCAGAACTGAAGGAGAGGTGAGGCTTCCAACCGAAGAAGCACAAAATGTAATTTTTAAAAGTCCGTATCCAGCACCTCCAATGGAATTGCAGAGCATTAAAGATAAACAGAATATCTTAAAGGCTACTAAAGATAAAAGATAACAGATTACCTACATAGGAACACTAATCAGATGGACAGTGGATTTCCCATCATTGCTGAAGTTTCAAGAAGACAATGACATAATATTATCAAACTGCTCAGGGAAATAACTGTCAATCAAAATTTTATACTTACATATAAAGTAAGGGTGAAATAATTTGTTTTCAGACTTATAAAGATTAAGAGAGTTTATTATTTTAATAAAATTGCTGAAAGAACTATTGAAGAATTACTATGGTAACAAGGAAGACAAATCCAGAAGAAAGGACTGAAATGCAAGAAGGAATGATAAAATACAGTAACATACAATATAGGAATAGAAAGTTCAGAATTAAGATCTTTATCTTGTTCAGAAGCATAGAGAAATTGGACACATTTAAGACTGTGTAATTGCTAAAATTAAAGAAACAGACTGTACACTTTTCAAGCCAGTGGAGGGAAAAAAAGGTCATTAACAGAGTCATAAGGCAGGAGTGAAGGGAGAAAAGCACAGGAAATCACAATTTTTGGAAAAAGACACAAAGTAAGACTGTAAATTACAGTAAAGACCCAGAGGCTTCGGAAGAATGAGGGCATGAAGAGAAAGGGAGAACAGAGTATGAGATGGTCGGATGGCATCATCGACTCAAAGGACATGAGTTTGAGCAAACTCTAGGGGACTGTGAAGGACACGGGAGCCTGGCATGCTGCAGTCCATGGGGTCACAAAGAGTGGGACATAACTGAGCAACTGAAGAATAAATTCACACTATGGAATATTATACAGTCCATAAAGTGAGTGAATGTATCAGCATGGACAGATTCCAAAAATATAGTGTTGAAGAAAGAAAAGGATTTGCAGAATTTATATGTGTTATTTACATTTATATGTATATAATTTACATGTACATTATGTATTAGTTTTGCAAAACATAGAAAATTATACACAAATGTTTTTATATATACTTATTTTTGCAAAACATAAAAATTATACACATATATCCTTATAAGTATGTACTAGAAATATACAAACATAGATGGGAAACATCCATACTAACTTCAGAATAGTGGTTAGTTCTGAGAAAGGATTGAAGGGAATAAGACGGGGTGGGGGGGTGAGTACAAAGGAATCTTTGATTTTATCTATAAGGTTTATTTTTTTAAAAAGATCTGAAGTAAATATGTCCAGATGTTAACCTCGTTAATTCTGGCTGCAAGGCATGAGGTTTAGAGGTTGAAGGCGGCTGGGAAAGTTCTTTCTTACTTTAGAAAGTCGCAGGGAAGCCACTCTCTCTCTTCTGATGGATGTGAACAATGAGACACACAGCCCCGAATGCTACTGGAAAACGTCCAGTTCATGAAAGCAACCAGCCTTACAATGAAGCCAACACTGAAGTCAGTAAAACAAAGATGGAAAAACCCAGGTTACTGCAACATCATTGGGTCAATCAAGCCTGAAGCTTACCTTACTGCATTATTGTCTGGGAAACGAGCTAAATAATTTTCTTATTATCTAAGCCAGTTTGCATTAGGTTTCCTATTACTTACAGCCAAACTTATAATAACTGATACAATGGGGATGGAGAAGTGGAGACATCTACAACTATTAACGAGGTAGAATTAGCAATATTCAGCCAAAGTTCAGATGGGATGGTTAGAAACAGAGCAATCAAGATTGATCCTGATTTCTAGCTTGGATAACTTAGTGGTGACATCATCTCTGAGGCAGCGAAAATCAGAGGAAGATCAAGTTGAAGAGTAGGAGTGACAGTGGAAATCATCTGAGCAGTTTGGCTATGTTGGGTTTGAAGAGTCTGTTTGAAGCTTTCTAACTAGACATGTCCAGGAGAAAGCTGAATACGCAAAACTGGACTTGAATGGTGAATAGTGTCTCCCCAAAATTTCATGTCCATCTGGAACCTCAGAACATGACCTTATATGGGAGTAGGGTCATTGCAGATGAAATTAGGCAAATTTAGATAAGATCATACTGGATTAGTGAAGTGAAAGTCATTTAGTCATGTACGATTCTTTGTGACCCCATGGACTATTGCCTGCCAGACTCCTCTATCCACAGAATTCTACAGGCAAGAATACTGGAGTGGGCTGCCATTCCCTTCTCCAGGGGATCTTTCCAACCCAGGGATTGAACCCGGGTCTCCTGAATCGCAGGCAGATTTTTTACTGGATTAGAGTGGGCTCTAAATCCAATGATCAGTGTTCTTATCAGAAATCAGAAATGTGAAGACACAGAAAGCCACCTGGGAAAAACAGCATGTGAAGATAATGGCAGAGACTGGAGTGATAAACCTACAAGCCGAGGAAGGCTAAGAATTGCCAGCAACTCCAGGAGCTACGAAAGGACTTCCCTGGTGGCTCAGACAGTAAAGCGTCTGCCTGCAATGCAGGAGACCCGGGTTCGATTCCTGGGTCAAGGAGATCCCCTGGAGAAGGAAATGGCAATCCACTGTAGCAGTCTTGCCTGGGAAAATCCCATGGACAGAGGAGCCTGATAGGCTACAGTCCATGGGGGTCGCAAAGAGTCGGACATGACTGAGAAATTTCACTTTCACTTAAGGCAAGTTTGTGGTTATTTGTATAGTAGCCCTAGGAAATGAATACAAAGAGAGATGTCTGAATTTGAAATTTAGCTTTGAGAGTTATCACCATAAAGTAGGTGGTTGTTGAGGTCTTGGGAGTAGATGAGATTATCTAAGGAGAGTCTAGAATGAGAAGAGAAAGGAGGCCAAGAACAGACTCAGGAAAACTGACATGGAAGGAGCAGGAAGAGGAAAGGAATAGATGAAGACTGAAGAGGAGCAGCAGAGAGGTCACTTGGATGGAGGTCAAGGGAAGAGAGTGTTTGTGAAGAAGGACATGTTCAATGGGCCAAATATCATGGGGAAAAAAAAAAGGGTCAGTTGGGTGTGGCAATATGGAAATCACTGGTCTTCTGGGCCAAAGCAGTCTTGGAAGAAAGGCAAGGACAGAAATAAGACTGCTGTTTTTGAAGCCTGAGAGGGAGGTGAGGAAGTTGAAATAGTTACTAAATTTTTTAAGGCCTGTGGTTATAAAGGCAGAGGGAGTGGGTGATGTCCAGAAGGGGAAGCAGAGGCTGGGGGAGGGGTAGATTGGGGTTTTGTTTTTGAAATGAGGGAGGCTCATGCATGTTTACAGGCTGAGGAAAAAGTCAGAGAGATTAAAAATTACAGGAATATGACACAGAAACCAAAAACAGAAACACAAACTCCCTCACTGATGAAACTAGAGACATGTAACTTCCAAGCAGATCTTTAAAACATAAGTCAAGAACTTCCCTGGTGGTCCAGTGGCTAAGACTCTGTGCTCCCAATGCAGGGGGCCCGGGTTCAGTTCCTGGTCAGGGAACTAGAGCCCACATGCTGCAAACTAGAGTTCACATGCCGCAGCCTAGAAAGGTCCCACGTGCCACAGCTCAGACCTGTTTTGGCCAAATAAACAAATATTTAAAAATAAATAAACAAAACAAAAAGTGAACAAGGGTCCTTTAAGGAGGTGGAGTATAACTCACCAGTTCCTGTGTTTGCGCTGTGCACAATGACCTGAAGAGTGCAGTATGACATCCAGAAGGGGAAACCAACCCAAGCAAAACATCACTGGTTTTTAATAATCACCAACAAAAAAAAAGGCTGACTGACCACCCTTTGCCATATAATGAAATCTACAGTTGACAGTCTACCCAGCCATCCCCTTATAGCTCAGTAGGTAAAGAATTTGCCTGCAGTGCAGGAGACCTGGGTTCGATCCCTGGGTTGGGAAGATACCCTGGAGAAGGAAATGGCAATCCACTCCAGTATCCTTACCTGGAAAATCTCACGGACAGAGAAGCCTGGTGGGCTGCAGTCCACGGGTACGACTGAGCGACTAACACTTACTTACTTACCCAGCCATCCAGAATTTCCAAACAGTTTTTCCCAGTCTGCTTTTTCTTTCATAAGGATGGAATCCACAGATCATGACACATTTGGGAAATGTCTCCAACATAAAATAATAATAATAAACAGAAGTAAAGGAATCTGAAGACAGTGAAGATTATGTAGGGAGAGGAAGAAAACTTCAAAGAAGCAAACACACCCTCAGAGAGATAAAAGAAAATGCTGTGTCTCTGAAATAAGAACAGGATGCTTTAAAAATGAAACAATCAGAGGAAACAAAACTGGACTCTTGGACATTAAAAATGTGATCGTTAATATAACAGTTATCAAAAAGTTTGTGGCAGACAGAATAACAGCCCTCCAAAGATGTCTACACAGCTTGTGAAAATGATCGTACCTGGCAAAGGGCCTTTGCAGATATGATTAAGGAATTTGAGATGGCGGAGGTTATGGTAGGTTATCTGGCTTAATAATTACAAGGTCCTTCTGAGGGATGCAGTCAGGAAGACCAGAGTCAGAGACAGATTCAAAGATGCTCTACTATTGGCTTTGAAGTAGAAGGAAGGGGCCCTTGGCCAAGAAATGCAGGCAGCCAGCCTCTAGAAGCTGGAAAAGGCAAAGAAACAGATCCTCCCCAAGAGCCTCTAGAAAGAATGCAGTCCTGCCTCCAGAAATGGAAGTCACCATGTTTGTGGTAGTAATTCGCTATAGTAGCAATAGGAGACTAATACAGAATTAAAAGCTAAAATCAAGGAAATCTCAGCCTTCCCTGGTGGTTCAGTGGTTTAGAATTGGCCTTGCAATTCTAAATTGGACCATTTTGATCCCTGGACTAGGAAGAGCCACCTGCCGAGGGACAACAAAGCCCATGCGCCACAACTATTGAGTTCACGCTCTGGAGCCCACTCATTGCAACTGTCGAGCCCACAATGCCGCAACTACTGAAGCCTATGCACCTAGAGCCCCTGCTCCACAACAAGAGAAGCGCACCACAACTAGAGAGCAGCCCCTGCTCACTGCAACTAGAAAGCCCACACACAACAACAAAGACCCAGCACAGTCAAAAATAAATATATTTTTTAATCAAGGAAATCTCTCAAATGTCAGAACAGAAAGACAAAGAGATGTAAAAGTAAGATAGGAATATAAAAAATTAGAGTTATCAGTTCAGGAGGTCCAACATTCAGAGAATAAAAGTTGCAGAGAAAGAAACATATTAAACAGAGGTGAGAAAATGATCAAAGAAATAATATAAGAACATTTCAGAGAACTGAAGGACATACTTTTGAAAGAGGCTACCAAATGCCCAGAGAAATAAAGAAAGATTTTTACAAAAGCACAGCCTCAGGAAATTTAGATCACTGGGAATTTTTCCTGTAAAGTAAGCCTTAAAAAAAAAAAAAAACTCTTATACAAAGGATCAAGAATCAAAGTGATATTATATGTCTCAACAGCAACATTGCACACAGAAGACAATGGGGAGCTGCTTTCCCAGTTCGTAGGTACTAGCAACTCTATACCCAGCCAAACCATCAATCAAATATGACCACATCAAAATACATTTTTATATATTTTGACCTTAAAAAAATGACGTCCATTTTCCATTTCTTAGGACAGTATTACAGAATATATTTTACTAACACAAAAAGGTAAATTATGAATGAAGATACAGATTCAACCCTGGAGCACTGCCAAGGGAGTTTCTAGGATGTCAGCCAAGAGAGGTATCTGGACAATACCTATTCAGCAGCATAGACAGAAACTTCTTCAGCCTGGAGTAAGAGAACAGAGGCATCCAGATGGAAGTCTCCAAGGGGAAAAATGGAGCCAATACATGCTCTGATGGGCTGACTATGTAGAATATTGTGTTAAGAGGCATTTCATGAATATACATGAAAGGCTCTTAATACAATAGAAATATAATTATTAAATAATTTTACTAATAAAATTGTTAATAAAATAATTTTAAATATTAACAATAACATATTGATAAAATACAAAATGATTAATGAATATTATAAGTAAATATTTATAATAAATAATAGCATATTAATAAAATTCATGAATAATGTATTAAGAGGTTTTTCCTGATGACTCAGATGGTAAAGAATCTGCCTGTGATGCAGCAGACCTGGGTTCGATCCCTGGGCCAGGGAAGATACCCTGGAGAAGGGAATGGCAACCCACTCCAGTATTCTTGCCTGGAGAATTCCATAGACAGAGGAGCCTGGTGGGATACAGTCTATGGGACTGCAGAGACTGCAGAGAGTCAATGACTAACACTTTCACTCTCACGTTTCATGAAGACGCAGAAAAACTGAACACATGACAAAACTAGGAAATGTTTAACTCCAGGGAAAACAAAACATGGTTCAAGAAAGAAGACATTATCATTCATCACGTGGACCAGTAGTAAATAATATTTACAAAGTCGTAGAAGCTACTACAATGATTATGGATTTAAGCAAACTTTGTAATAGATCTACAGAAGGGTGGGAAGGGCAAGAGAGCTAAAATTCCATCCGCCAAAGAAGAAATCAGCATGTAATGTCTAAAATCAGTGAATACCAAAGGAAAAGCTAAAAGAGTTGAAAATGGTAACCTATGAGAAGCAGGGCTGCTGAGTTTGTAAAAACTATCTATTGTGCACATTTTAAAAATATATGACTTAAGCCACATATACTTTTGTAATAAAATGTCTAAATTATCTTTTTAAATACTAGCTGAGAGAGTATTTTAAATATTTACTTCAGTATTAAAAATGTTTTTAATATTTACTTATTTATGTATTTTGGCAGCATCAGGTCTCAGCTGTGGCATGCAGCATCTAGTTCCCTGACCAGGGATGGAACCCAGGCCCCCAGCATTGGGAACGTGGAGTCTTAGCTATTGAATCACCAAGGAAGTCCTCAAGAGAGGGCTAATGAATTAAACAAAGTTCCTAAGAGGACAGAATGGTATGTTACCCAGGACAGGAAGTGGTAAACATCTGGGACAGGAGGGGAAGAGGTGGATGTGGAAATAGTGTTGCAGGTAGGGTAGGTTCCAGGGGCAGGAAGTTGAGGAAATCCACGTCTGATGAAACAGGATGTAAGGTCTCCTGCTGGGAGTAAAGGGAGCCCAGGTGGGTGAGCAGTGTGGAGAGCAGTGAAGTAACACAGCATGTCACAGGATGTGAACATGGGCATTAAAGTGGTGGATATTAGAAATCAAAGTGAGTTATGCAGCAGAACACTATGTTGCATAAAATTTCAAAGGAGGTGTTTGAGAACTGATTTGATATCTCTTAACCTTTCCTTCTGATGCTGAGGTTATCGAGTTGGAGAGATTCGAGACCGACTGTGGAGTTTTTCTGGGACATTGTGCTGGGAACCCCCAGCCCCACCATCCTTCAGGGCAGGAATGAAAGAGCTTCAGGTGAAGGCTCCAAAGGGTCCAGTTAGAAAACTGGTTATGTGTCCCTGTAGTGAGAAATCTAAAGGTCAGAAGTCGGGCTGGGCAATTGCTGAGGAATCAAGCAAAGCGAGGAGCCTGAGTAACAATAAGCCTGCATTCCAGAATTTGCTGAGGCAAAGCACGTGTGAGTGTTTCCCATGTAGGTCTGGGTTTCTGAGGTGGGTCATGCCTCAGAAGGAAATGGAACAGGGCTGGAGCAGATTTAGTCCAGCAGAATTCCAAGGATGGAGGGGTCCTCCATAGAGTAAAACTAGAGGTGAACCACCAGGTGCCTTGGGGCTGTAAAAGGAACAATAGGCAGAGCGGAGAGGCACAGACCTGGGTCAAGGTTACTGTAGGTGGGACTCTCCCCAAGAACCAGGAAGTGCCCACGAGACAGGCAGCTGTAAAGAGTTGCTGGGCATAGAGTGTGAAGCCATCTTATCACAGAACTATTGAGTAAGGAATGTCCTGCTCTCCTTTCTCTCCTATTCCCTCCAGTCTTTGAAGGATCAGAAGTCAGTGAGTAAGCAGGAGAGAGAAAAAAGAGTGCCCTTAACCTGGGTGTAGGCTTTCTGCCTAATCCAGGTCTTATCTGAGGTAGCAGGGAGAAGACTTACCTTTGAATGGAGATTGACATTTTGATGATGGATTGAACATTCTCATTTTAAATTAAGACTTTTATTCTTCAAAGTACCATCCAACTTTTTAATTACCTAAAAATGGCCACAAAAGTCATGGGACTGCCCAGGTTTATATCCAAGGCAAGGGAAAGAAATTAGCCACAATGGAAAAACATAACAAGGCAGAGGAGATGAAAATAAATTTGCTTTTATGGCTACTCACCATGAGTCATGCCTGTGTAAACAAATGAAGGGCAAGGGATTCCTGGGCATGTTAAAGAATATAGATTTTGGAACCAAAGAGAATTGAGTTTGAGATCTTGTTCTGCCACTTCCCGGCATTGTGACCTTGAGTAAGTAACATAGGCTTTCTGAGTCTGAAGTTTCTACTGTAAAATGGGGTTAATTAAAGCAGATCTCTCGGGCTTCCCTAGTGGCTCAGATGGGAGACACAGCAGACATGGGTTCGATTCCTGGGTTGGGAATATCCCCTGGAGGAGGAAATGGCAACCCACTCCAGTATTCTTGCCAGGAGAATTCCATGGACAGAGGAGCCTGGCGGGCTACAGTCCATGGAGTCACAAAGAGTCGAACACGACTGAGCAGCTAACACACAAACATATCTCTCAGGGTTACTTGGGAGGATTAAATAAGATAACATTTGGGAAAATACTTTAAAACATACAGATTTCCTCCCATTCTCCATTTTATCAAAGGATAGTTGTAGGGTGGTTGGTGGGACAGGGTATGTCAGGAAAATGATCATGAGGTGACTTTTTTTTTTCACACTGTCTTCTCCAAAGGAAAAAGGAGAAGTGGATTGGCTGAAGAGTATCATAGGGTACTCCAGATAGAGGTGGAAGGAGATTGGTGTTGGCAGATAAAATGCAGGACATCCGGTTCACTTTGAATTTCACATAAGTATAGTGAAGGTGAAAGTCACTCAGCTGTGTCCTACTCTTAATGACCCCCTGGAATAGTCCATGGAATTCTCCAGGCCAGAATATCGGAGTGGGTAGCCATTCCCTTCTCCAGGAGATCTTCCCAACTCAGGGATCAAACCCAGGTCTCCCACATTGCAGGTGGATTCTTTACCAGCTGAGCCACCAGGGAAGCCCATTTCAGATACACAACAGGTAAGAGTCCCTTGGACTGCAAGGAGATCCAACCAGTCCACCCTAAAGGAGATCAGTCCTGGGTGTTCATTGGAAGGACTGATGTTGAAGCTGAAATTCCAATACTTTGGCCACCTGATACGAAGAGCTGACTCATTTGAAAAGACCCTGATGCTGGGAAAGATTGAGGGCAGGAGGAGAAGGGGAAGATAGAGGATGAGATGGTTGGATGGTATCACTGACTCAGTGGATATGGGTTTGGGTCAACTCCAGGAGTTGGTGATGGACAAGGAGGCCTGGCATACTGCAGTTCATGGGGTAACAAAAAGTTGGACACGACTGAACAACTGAACTGAACTGAACATTTTAACATAAAAGATGTTGGGGGGCTTCCCTAGTGGCCCAGTGGTTAAGACTCCGCACTGAACATAGGAGATGTGGGTTCGATCCCTGGTCAGGGAACTAAGATTCCACATGCTGTGTGGTGAGGTAAAAAAATAGACAACAAAAACAACATAAAAAATGTTTGGGACCTATTTATACTTCGAAATAGTAATCATTCATCTGGAATTCAAACTTACTTGGGTGTCCTTTATCTTTATTTGCTAAACCTGGCTGCTCTAAATGAAACAGACTTCCCTAGTGGTCTAGCGGTTGAGACACCGTGCTTCCACTGCAGGGGCCATGGGTTCAATCCCTGGTCGGGGGACTAAGAGAGAGAGAGAATTGAGCTACTTGGTTGTGTTTGAGAGAGTGGGCTGAGTGCCTTGCAATAGGATACCTGTTTTTCTATTGTTATTGGTACCTATTTTTCTAATAGCTTCACAGGGTTCCAGTTGAGAGGAAATTACTTTAAGCTGCAGTACTGAGAAAGTTTTCCAATAGTCATGTATAGGTGTGAGAGCTGGACCATAAAGAAGGCTGAGCACTGAAGAACTGATGCTTTTGAATTGTGCTGGAGAAGACTCTAAGAATCCCTTGGGCTGCAAAGAGATCAAACCAGTCAATCCTAAAGGAAATCAATCCTGAATATTCATTGGAAGGATTGATGCTGAAGCTGAAACTCCAATACTTTGGCCACCTGATGCGAAGAGCCGACTCATTGGATAGACCCTGATGCTAGAAAGATTGAAGGCAAAAGGACAAGGGGGCGACAGAAGATTAGATGGTTAGGTAACATCACTGACTCAATGGACATGAATTTGAGCGAACTGCAGGAGAAAGTGGAAGACAGAAGCCTGGCATGCTGCAGTCATGAGGTTGCAAAGAGTTGGAAATGACTTAGCAACTCCACAACAACTGAGAAATTCAGTAAGATTGAATGGAATTGAGATGTCCTCCAGCTAGTTAAACACAGAAGAAGCAGGCTGGGAGCTCGACCCCTTAGGACAGCAGCAGTCCCTTGCAGGCAGGCAGGCATCCATTTTTGCCTGGAAGCAGAGGGAATGAATGAATGCAGAGAGAGCTCAGAAAGATTTGGAGGCTTGAGATGCCTCCCAAATTCTCTCCCAGTACTCAAGCCTTCTCAGGCCCAGCCAGGCCCTGGCTCTCCTACTTGTTGAAAGGTGTAGCAAGGAATAGGGCAAAAAGATCCCCCAGGAGCAGCCCCTCATGGGGGAGGTAGGTGCTGGCTGAACGCTGACTGGGCCCTTTGCTTTGTACTCAGCCTGCTTATTCCCAAACAACAGAAGTGCTGCTCAGCCGCCTGGTCAGCCCCATTATGCTCTTGCCAGAAAGTGCTGAGTCCAGGGGCCATCCTGGCCCCATGACCTCACCCCCTCCCGCCCTGGGCCTCATCCTGTGAGGCTCCCTGGGCCCAGAGGCAAGGCCAGGGGATCCAAGCCATTCATAAAGTTCTACTGAGCCTCTATCATGCCTGGCACGTAGCCCTAGTGTTGAGAAATTCAAGGTTCAAATTGACCATGTTACATTTGGGGTGGTCTCATTCTCCTTAATGTCTGGTGTGTATGTGTGTTCAGTCGTTAAGTCGTGTCTGACTCTTTGGGACCCTTTGCACTGTAGCCCGGCAGGCTCTTCTGTCCATGGGATCTCCAGGCAAGAATACTGGAGTGGGTTGCCAATTCCTCCTCCAGGGCATCTTCCCAACCCAGGGATCGAACCCACATCTCTTGCATCTCCTACATTGGCAGGCAGACTCTTTACCACTGTGCCACCTGGGAAGTCCCTTAATGTCTTTTATCACCTCCAAATCTTAAAGCCCATCCCACTGGGCAGACAGTTGTTCATGCAATGAGTGTGTGGAGTTAGAACAGATTTCACAATCCAGGTCCACCATGGATCAACGGTGCACAGAAAATAAGACAGAGAGTGAAAATGTTAGTCGCTCAGTTGTGTCCGTCTCTTTATGACCTCATGGACTGTAATCCAACAGGCTCCTCTGTCCATGGAATTCTTAGGCAAGAATACTGGAATGGGTTGCCATTTCCTTCTCCAGGGGATCTTCCCAACCCAGGGATCAAACCCAGGTCTCCAGCATTACAGGGGGATTCTTTACTGTCTGAGCCACCATGAGCTGTTAACATGGAACAGAGAAAAATACTGGGGAAAAACATGAACACACGTGGTCTTTTCCAAATTCAAAGCAAAAAATTTTGGTTTTTGGCCATGCCTCGCAGTTTGCAGGATCTTAGCTCCCCAACCAGGGTCCTAGGCCATGGCAGTGAAATCACAGAGTCCCAACCAGCCCCACTGGCTATCCAGAAATTCCCCAAAGGAAATATTTTTACCTGATAAATATCTCTAAAATCTTTGCTGCTTGCTCCCACTAATCTCTGTGAGAATCTGGCACAAAATTCTATCTGATTTGGAACAATCAATAATATAGTTACCATTTATTGATGGCACTGGGTCCTAACACTGCCCTAAATGCCTTCGTTTCCCTTCATCTGACAGCAATGGGTCAAGTAAGTATTATAATCTGACTTAATGTCAGAGAGGCAGGGTTGCCTCTCGGAGGAAAGATTACAGCTTTTGGAGCAGATAGACATACATTCAAGACCCTATTGAGTTCCCTGGCCCAGAACTTGGCTCCTCAGAACCTCAATTAACTCATCAGTAAAATGGGTATCATAATGACCTACTTCATGGGGTTGTTGTGAGGATAAAGGAGGCAGTGTCTGGTCCACAGTAAATGCTTCGTAAGTTGTTATTAAAGATGAAGAAGAGAGACCCAAACTCAGTTTGGGAGAAAGGGATACAAGCTGGTTTGCTCCCTTCATTCCCACTCTTGGAGTCAGTCTGCCCTGACTTTCCTGGAAAGAGATGGCAGAGTTAGTTGGAGCTTGGAGGCCATAATCATCAGGGGACTAGGGAAGCACCAGCTTCAGACAATATCAGAGGGTGCATCCTATAGAACTTGGTTAAAAACCATATTCAGATGCTATTTGCAAAGTATGGTGGTAGCCCTAGAGGTGGGTGATCCTTCTCTGGCTTCCTTGAACTTAGGATAATTGAGGAAAATGGATGGAGGACAGGCTAGGGATACTTATAGCTCTAGGAAAATTGGATGGATATTTGTAAATTGTTTGCGCAGTGACCCTCATCATTCCCCTCACAATATTTTTGTTCATGTGTTTGGATTTTTCAATCAAATGTAAATGCTCCATTTTTTTCTTTAAAACTTAAAAATTGGCTAAAAAAATTGATTTCATCAGTGTTCATGGTTCTAACACTTCAGTACGGTGTTCAGTTCAGTTCAGTTGCTCAGTCGTGTCCGACTCTTTGAGACCCAATGAATCGCAGCACGCCAGGCCTCCCTGTCCATCACCAACTCCCAGAATTCACTCAAACTCATGTCCGTCGAGTTGGTGATGGTCCAGCCATCTCATCCTCTGTCATCCCCTTCTCCTCCTGTCCTCAGTCTTTCCCAGCATCAGGGTCTTTTCAAACGAGTCAGCTCTTCACATCAGGTGGCCAAAGTACTGGAGTTTCAGCTTCAACATCAGTCCTTCCAATGAACACTCAGGACTGATTTCCTTTGGGATGGACTGGTTGGATCTCCTTGCAGTCCAAGGGACTCTCAAGAGTCTTCTCCAACACCACAGTTCAAAAACATCAATTCTTCTGCACTCAGCTTTCTTTATAGTCCAACTCTCACATCCATACATGACCACTGGAAAAACCATAGCCTTGACTAGATGGACCTTAGTCAGCAAAGTAATATCTCTGCTTCTGAATATGCTGTCTAGGTTGGTCATAACTTTCCTTCCAAGGAATAAGCGTCTTTTAATTTCATGGCTGCAATCACCATCTGCAGTGATTTTGGAGTCCCCCAAAATAAAGTCTGACATTGTTTCCACTGTTTCCCCATCTATTTCCTATGAAGTGATGGGACCGGATGCCATGATCTTTGTTTTCTGAATGTTGAGTTTTAAGCCAACTTTTTCACTCTCCTCTTTCACTTTCATCAAGAGGCCCTTTAGCTCTTCTTCACTTTCTGCCATAAGGGTGGTGTCATCTGCATATCTGAGGTTATTGATATTTCTCCCGGCAATCTTGATTCCAGCTTGTGCTTCCTCCAGTCCAGCATTTCTCATAATGTACTCTGCATATAAGTTAAATAAGCAGTGACAATACAGCCTTGACGTACTCCCTTTCCTATTTGGAACCAGTCTGTTGTTCCATGTCCAGTGCTAACTGTTGCTTCCTGACCTGCATACAGATTTCTCAAGAGGCAGGTCATGTGGTCTGGTATTCCCATCTCTTTCAGAATTTTCCACAGTTTCTTGTGATCCACACAGTCAAAGGCTTTGGCATAGTCAATAAAGCAGAAATAGATGTTTTTCTGGAACACTCTTGCTTTTTCGATGATCCAGTGGATGTTGGCAATTTGATCTCTGGTTCCTCTGCCTTTTCTAAAACCAGCTTGAACATCTGGAATTTCACAGTTCATGTACTGCTGAAGCCTGGCTTGGTGAACTTTAAGCATTACTTTACTAGCGTGTGAGATGAGTGCAACTGTGTGGTAGTTTGAGCATTCTTTGGCATTGCCTTTCTTTGGGATTGGAATGAAAACTGACCTTTTCCAGTCCTGTGGCCACTGCTGTGTTTTCTAAATTTGCTGGCATACTGAGTGCAGCACTTTTACAGCATCATCTTTCTTTATGATTCTAACACTTCAATAGGGTGTAAAGCTCTCAAATGGAGATGCTGAGAGTATATGAAGCACAAGACAACACAAGCAAGTCAGTTGTGGCTAGAACTGGTAAGGACTATATGTCAGTTTCATTTCTGCCCCCAGAGTCATGTAACCCTGTCATTGGATGTCATTCATTCATTCATTTATTCAGAACATATTTATTGAGCCAAGACTTTTGTTCAAGGCTGAAAATGCAACAGTGAACAAGACAGAGCTCTTACCCTCATAAAGAATGGTGTCTAGAGGAAAAAGCAGATAATTAACCAATCAGTTTCTTTATTTTCAAAATAGCCTTGTTTCTGTAGAAAATATGTCCACATTGTTCAAAACTTGAAAAATACAGAAAAGTGTACTATGAAAAGTTTTATCCTGTATCCAGGCCCCAAGTTGTGTCTTGTTTCTGTCCTTGGAGCCCAGTATTTCTGGTGTCTACAGCAGTTTCCAAGCGTGCAATAATCCCGCAAAAAATCAAGCCCCTCTTGAGTTCTTGAATAATTGATTATTGAAATCCATGCAATAATCAATAAGTACAGGGTGCCATGAGAGCATTTGATGGGGGTACCTAAGCCAGTCCAGGGGTTAAGGAAAGAATGAATGAATGAGTGAACAAATAAGTGTTTCCCTAAGATCCTCAACTCTGAGGAGGAAGCAAAGGGAAGTTGAGGAAGAACCTCCCGCCATTAACAGCTGATGCCTTAAGCCCTTGCACAGCCACCAGCCAGCCAGCACTTGCTATGATGCTTAAGGCCACTTTGTCCTTTGCCAGCCATTGATCCAGATGCCACCAGTTAATCACGCAGCAGAAACATCCTAGGGTGGCACATTGTGTTAGCATCAGACCTGTCTACTGGGAATGTTCTGTTAAATCTGCAAATGGATTTTTGGTTCTGAGAAAAGAGGGCTCAGACAAACCCAAGTCACAGGCTGGAGAGATTTGCAGAGGGATTAAGAGAACTTTACTAGGAAGAGTTCCTTCCTCTTTCCAAGCTGCTGAGACTTTTTATAGTATCCATCACCAGCAAGAGAGTAGGGTGATACATAATAATAAGCCTTCAATATGTCAGGCAGATAGTCTCCATTTTTGGAGGGAGGGGGGGTGGTGTTGAGAGAAGGCTGAATGACTTGCCTGGTCACCCACCCAGTGGGTTTAGGATTGGAACTCACATCTGCCAGGCTCAGAGCCCTCCTCACCCACGGCATCTTCCTGCTCCTCACAGCAGCTACGAGGCCTGAACAAGACATCCTCTCCTTCTACAAGACACCCTCCCCTCCTTCTGGGCAGGCCCCCAATTACTCCAGACTACTCTCACCAGGAGCCCTGAACTTCCAGGGAGCAATCATTTTACTTGTTAGTGTATCTTGGATTTGAGAGACTGCTAAGGGCCGAAAGCAGATATCAATATTAAAACAAACACACACACACAAGAAAAACATTTTGGCTCCAAATTTTAAAAAGAAAATTGCAAAATTAAAATGAATAAATATTAAAATAGCACAGCTATAGGGAGCTTCATGTCTACTAGGTGACTATATAATTGAATTCAACTCTTACATAGTTATATTAGGTTGGGCAAAAGCTTTATCTGGTTTTTTCGTTCCATCTTATGGAAAAACTCAAAAATTTTGTCCAACCCAATACATATAAATATGATATAATAAAGATTTCTGAGCACACACTGAGCTATTTTCTTTTTCTTTTTTTTTGGTGAACCACTTTTTAAAAAATAGAGTTCAGAATTGTCATAATCCTTAATTTTTAAACATCGACAACAAATGTATACCCCGTATGAGAAGGGAGGTGCATTTTGATGTGTTGATATGACACGAGGTCTTAGTAAGATCCTGGGGGTGGCAAGAGGAACCTGGAGAAGAGCAGGGGACAAGAACTCACGCAGACCTGTCCTCTCATCCCATCTGTTCTGAGAGCAAGTCCACAGCAGCAGGGCCTGCACTGACGCCTGGCCCACAGCAGCGGGGCCTCCCTGGATTTCTGTATCCCAGGTTTAAACAAAGCCCTGGGGGATGCCCGCCCAGCAGGCTGAGCCACCAAAGCTCCGGGATCAGGGGGAACAAAAGCCAAGGGAAAGCAGAGTGCTGACAGGGCCAGAGGCCGCTGGCCATGGGGCTATAAAGAACGGGAGCCACCGAGGAAGCGGCACCAGATGGAGACCCAGACTGTGCAGCAGGAGCTGGGTGAGTAAGGCCCTGAGGGTGCTCTGGTCTTTCCTTTCCTCCGCCTGCCCAGGACTAGGGCCCCGTCTTCCTGCCTTGTGGTCAGAGCCTCTCAGGATGGCTGGAGAAGACTGGGGAGCTCTGTGGGGAAGCAGACTTCTCTCGCCACCCCAAAGGAGCCACTTACATGACCATAACCACTGCCCTAGCCACCACAGCTGGGAGGGGGGACTTGGGGGCCCCAGAAATGACAGGCTTCTGGGGCACGGAGGGAAGCTGGGAAATGGGCAGAGGTAGGAGATGCTTGTTCAGAGGTTCAGAATGGAAAGATACATCACAGAGTTTACATGCATTCGTCCCAGCGCCAATACCAGTCAGAGCCATGAATGCTGGCTGTTTTGAATTAAGAAAACTGATGCATATGTGTCTGTCTGTCTTCCCTCTCTCCTTGTCCCCTCCCCACTGTCCTTCCTTCCTTTACTCTTCCTATCATCTTTTCTGTCTACCTTGCCTCTCTGAGCCTCAATATCCTCATCTGTAAAATGGGGATAATGACAGGGCTTACCTCATAGGTTCATTGTGAAGACTAAATGTATTCAGGCAGGTAAAGCATAAAGAACAAGACCTGGCACAGAGTGAGCCATGGTTGTGTGTGTGTTAGTTGCTCAGCTGTGTCCAATTCTTTGGGACCCCAAGGAATATAGCCCGCCAGGCTCCTCTGGCCATAGAATTTTCCAGGCAAGAATACTGGAGTGGGTAACCATTCCCTTCTCCAGGAAATCTTCCCGACCCAGAGATGGAACCCAAGTCTCCTGCATGGCAGACGGATTGTTTACCATCTGAGCCACCAGGGAAACCCTGAGCCACGGTTAAATGTTGGCTATTATTATCATCCTCTTTTCTTCCTCACTTCCCTTCAATAAGTCTTTTGATGCCACCTGTCCCACTCCTCCAACCCTCACCATCCCAACATAGGTTCAGCGTGGTCCTCTATCAATCACTATGGAGACCCAGTCCCTGCTCCTGAGATGTTCACCCAGGACATATTCAATAGGAACACAGATCAGTGCTGTGATGAGTACTGGGAAGGAGGAAAGAAAGCAAGTCGCCATAGGCTGAGGAAAGCAGCAGTCTCGGGAAGCAAGATCGAGGCTGGGTAGGTCTAGAAGACAGAGAGGCAGGGAGGGAATGGGAGCATGGCCGTGGACAGCTGGTCAGTTTGAGGGCTAGGCAGAGCCAGATAAGAGTGAGACCACGCCTTGGTGATATGAGGGGTCTGGACCAGGTGGTTGCCAAGGGGTCTATATTGCGGTATGTGAGAATGAGGCAAGGCTATCGCGGGCGCTTGGAGGCAGGCAAGAGAACAAGAGCCACGTTTATTAAGTTATCCTGGTATCTGTGCAGTGCTTTATCTGCATCATTGCTTCTCATCCTTATAATAACTCTGCGCATTGAAGTTTTACTGATGCAAAACGACTGAGGCTCAGCTAATGAGAGGCAGAGTCTGCACCCCACCCAAAGTCTGTTTATTGGACTTCAAGCCTCTTTCACTTTCACTCGTGCCCCTCATCCCTCACCCCAGAGGCCATGACACTGTTGTGTGTTCTGTCTTCCAGAATCCCTTCCAACCACCAAGATGGCTCAAACTAACCCCATGCCGGGGTCTGTGGGGCCATGGAAGGTAAGCCCCTCTCCATCACATGAAAAACTGAGGAATCCCTCAGGGCAGGGGTTGTGATACAACCTCAGAGCAGGACCCAAAGCTATGCTTTTCCATGGGACAGTGACCAGCCAGTAAAACATCAGTTTGTAAGGGAAGGGTCCAACCAAAGTCTAGATGCTGTCTCAGGAAGGCTCTCTCAGGATGCTCCCATTTGGACAGAAGGATGATCCTGGAAACCCTTGTTGGGTGGGAGATGTTACCTAGCTTTCTAGGTCAACTCTCCTCCATACTGCTAAAGTTATCTTAAAATAGAGCAGCCCAAGTGGATTATGATGTGGAGAAACTGAGGGCCCAGAAATGAGGAGAGACTTGTCATCAGACCTCAAATCAATGATTGGATCATGGTCTCCTCCTGACCTCAACATGAGGCTGACTGTAACCACTGCCTGAAGTGGCCAATCCTCAGCCACTGTTTCCCTCAGCACCCTTAACCTCCTCAGTGGATCAACTCTAAGTCTGGTTCACAGTTTTGGGAGCTGTCCTCTAGCCAGATTCAAGAGTCAATTTCTAGTTCTATGAAAGGGGTTTATCATAACTCTCCCTTTACACATTAGGTTTCTATAGCAGGTATGGCTGAATAAGCTAAAAGTTAATTCACAGGGAGCCCTTGGAGCTTCCAGAATCCTGGCTTTTGGGCCACACTTATGCAGAAAGCATGTTGGAATGAGTCCACAAATCCTTGGTATGTCCACAGGGCTAGCTATCATCCCCAGCAGATTCCTATCAGAAACCTGGCCCCATACCTCATCCCTATGGGCATGTGAACACTGCCAACCAGTGATATTACTTCAAACCCCTTCTTACCCTGTCTACACTGGAAGAGACCTCATCAGGCCTCCTGGGCTGCAGCTAGTGATGAAAAACATTGGATCAGACACAGGTTAAAGATGTTGGCCTGGGCCTCTGTTCTTCCTGATGGACCACGTTCTAGCTCTATTCTCCCATTTAATCCCATTTCAGATAACCATCTATGACCAGGAGAACTTCCAGGGCAAGAGAATGGAATTCACCAGCTCCTGCCCAAATGTTTCTGAGCGCAATTTTGACAACGTCCGGTCTCTCAAGGTGGAATGTGGCGCGTGAGTATCAACCTCAGCAGAATCTCAGGCCTCCTATTTCTGGATCCCTTCGACATGCAACCATAAAGATGGAGATCAGAGAAGAAAGATGTTCCCCCAGACTCTAGTCATTTCTGGGAGAGAAGCGTCCATACTTAAGTAATCTCAAAAAATTTTTATTACATGTGCAAGTCAGTTAACTCAAAGTTAGAAGGAACATGAGATTGTTCATGGCTTGGAATTGGATCTGGGGGAGATTAAAGAAATACATATCATGGAGTTGGGCAGTGAAGGCAAACAGTTCTGTGCTTCTGGAGCCCATAGGCTTCTGCCTGGGGTTCTCTCAAAACAAGCCACAGGCCCCCTGAGTTTTTCTTGCCTACACAAAATAGAGAGGAAACTATCAAGCGACAGCCTCTTCACAGCTAACTCCCCTTCTACATGTCCCAGAGCAGACACTGAGCTAATTTCTGTATATACAACGGAACTCGACTCCAGAGAGTCATATTAGATTCTAGCTAGTCTTTCAGGAGTTTCTTGGTGGTGATTAGTTTCCTTGGCAAGGAAGACCCTCTCTTGTTTTGTCTTCCTGCTCTTGGCAAGTTAGTTGAGTCCTTGATCATCTGAAAACATTTCACTGAGCCTCAAAACACAAAGGCTAGGTCTAGGCAGAACTGGCTGTGTATGTAGACAGGCTTCTACAAGTTGTTCACCCCCAACTTAGAGCTCTTCAACCCTCAAAGTGAAATACTTTAAGGTGTCATCAGTAACTAAGACCTGGTTGAAAAAGGTCAATCTGAGCTATTTTAATAAATAAGGCAAAATAAATAAATCAGGCATATAGAGGTCTGCAGGAGAAAGAACCCACAAAGTGATAAGGAAACAAGAGACTTAGGTCATCCATATGCTTCTTATTCATCTCTTTGCTTCCTTGGAAGCCAATAGGTTTGGCTGGAGCCAATGCCATAGTCTGGGGTCACAAAGAGAACTGAACGCCCTAGTCACTAGATCCTGAACCTGGAGCTCTAAGTAGAGAATATAGCACCTTGAGGAGAAAGGAAATATAATTTCAGAATGATTTGCCAGTACTCATTACTCAGGCCAATGAAGTAGACCTCTTCAGCAGACAATCCCAAAACAAATATATTTACAAACCCCCATAGTGAGCTGCCAGCTCATTCCCCACCTCTTGCGATAAATGTATGACTTTGTATGGCTCTGTTGGAACTGGCTATTTCACCCACTGTTAACATCTAAAACAAAGATGCTTTCTCCCTGTTGCCATGTAAGCTCTGAACACCATGAACAAACATCATTACTTGTCTTTGGCAGCTGGGTTGGTTATGAGCATACCAGCTTCTGTGGGCAACAGTTTGTCCTGGAGAGAGGAGAGTACCCTCGCTGGGATGCCTGGAGCGGGAGTAATGCCTATCACATCGAGCGCCTCATGTCCTTCCGCCCCATCTGTTCAGCTGTGAGTCCTTGCGATTTTCATTTCTGTGCATGTAGGGGATGGATAAGAGAGGGTGCATATGGACTGACTTATTTCCCATCAGTTGGTTATGCTGAAATGTGGTAGGAAGAGGATAAAAGTATAAAGAGAAAAACACAAGTCTACACCATTTTATTTTTTTCTCTCCTAGATATTTTCATTAAGCCAAAAGGGCAGGCCTTCCTGGGCTTCCTGGGGGCTCAGACAGTAAAGAATTTGTCTGTCAACGCAGGCCCTGGGTTGGGAAAATCTCTGGAGAAGGAAATGGCAGCCCATTCCAGGGTTCTTGCTTGGGAAAATCCCATGGACAGAGGAGCCTAGTGGGCTACAACTTAGCGACCAAACAACAAAGGGCCTTCTTAGAGGTGGCAGAAAGCGGATACTCAGATCTTCAAAAGTGCAGTAGGATAATTAGAGCACTTGGCATGTAGTAAATCCTTGAACAATTAAATTTCAATCTATATACTATTTTACCTAGAAACAGGGAAAAGGTGAAGTAACCCTTTAGTGTGTGGGATGACTGAAGAAATAGGCAAGACTTCCAGTACCTCTTACCATTGATTCATAACTTTGTTTCTAACACTAAAGCGAAGTCACTCAGTCGTGTCTGACTCTTTGCAACCCCATGGACTGTAGTCTACCAGGCTCCTCCATCCATGGGATTTTCCAGGCAAGGATACTGGAGTGAGTTGCCATTTCTTTCTCCAGATCTTCCCAACCCAGGGATTGAACCAGGTCTCCCGCATTGTAGGCAGATGCTTTATGTTCTGAGCCACCAGGGAAGTCATACACTAAGCATTACTCAATTATGCATCAGAATGGGATGCTTCTCCTCTGTGCAGAACTCAAGCACAAGCAGGATGATCTTTAGGGGTGTGTTGAAAAATGATCCCTATATGGGAATAAGGCTGGGCTAAAACCTTTTCAAATACTCATCTGTATCATGTGATTTTCCTCATTTTAGTTAACGATCTCATCTTAAAGTCCTACCAAAATTCAAGCAGTGGAAATGCTAAACACCTCTACAACTAAAAAGTATATCCCTATCTGGATGTTTTCAAACTCCAGATTTCCCCACCTCAAATGTATACTTTACACATAGTAAAATGCACAATTCTAACTGTATATTCTTACGAGTTTTGAAAACTATCCATACCCACATAACACCCTGATCAGATATAGAACAGTTCCATTGCCTCATAAAATTACCTGGTGTCCCTTTCCAATTGCTCCTTTCCACTATCACTAGGGTTAATTTTGCCCGTTTCCGAATTTCCTAAAGGTTAGTCTCTGCCTTCTCAATGCTTGTGTAGTCATGTCCCCTACCAGACACGTTTTTTCCAATGTTGTGTGCATCTACCCACCCCACCCCCAACACACACACACACAGACTTACTTTTCCTCTCAACTTGTAGAACCTTTTCCACATTAGTATTAATCCTTGGTTGGCTGTCTCAAGTATTTTTTCCTGCTGTCATATTTTCTTTCACTGGTCTCTTGTGGTTCCAAACTATACCAGTTATTTGTACATTTTTAATGTTATAGTATTAAACTGGATTATACAGGATTATGGGTAGTTTTTTAAATCTCTGTATTGCATGAAATACTTTTACATGAACTTTCTTCTGTAAACCAGGGGCATTTTGAGTTTGACAAATGTGGTAAAGAACTATGATGACAAGCCCTAACACTGCTGAAACTTCTGTATTACAGAATCATAAGGAGTCTAAGATTACCATTTTTGAGAAAGAAAATTTCATTGGACGCCAATGGGAAATCTGTGACGACTACCCCTCCTTGCAAGCTATGGGTTGGCTCAACAATGAAGTTGGCTCCATGAAGATACAATGTGGAGCGTAAGTGCAAAAACAGGGTTGGAGCATATTTCAAAACTCTTGCAGTTGTAAACCTTATGAATGTTAATGTATCAATGGTCATGTATTATCTGAATTCACACACTGATGTCCCATTGGTATGACTGTCACATTCTAGCTATTAGAACTCTGAATCTCAAGTTTTTGGTACCACTATCACTTAACTTCAGCTTTTTCTCCCCCAAACATTCCACTACAGTAGGACTTACGCTGACTGCTCTCATACCTCTTTTCCACAACTTTCAGCTGGTTGTAGGCACCTGTTCATACATGCTGCCTGGTATATTTAGGATTGGTATTAATTTTTAAGCCTAAAAGCATTCTATACTATTGTGTTAGGGAAACCAGAGGCTCAGGTTTGGGGGTTATTTACCAGGTCTCTAGCTAGTTTTAATAACCTGATATCCTCTGGGTTTTTCAGCTGGGTTTGCTACCAGTATCCTGGGTACCGTGGCTATCAGTATATCTTGGAATGTGACCATCATGGAGGAGACTACAAACACTGGAGAGAGTGGGGTTCTCATGCCCAGACTTCCCAGATTCAATCCATTCGCCGTATCCAACAGTAGTGGATTAAAAACTCCAAGTAAGAATTCCTCAAGCATGAGACCTTCCTAAACAATCTAGAATAAAATATATGTTCTGCTGATATTGCTTCCAAATGTTAGCTGCTGAAATCCACAATAAATGTCATTAAAAGAAAAAAACCCCAACAACTTGTAGAGTGAATGCTTTATAGAAATCACATTTACATGGCTAAGAATGTTTAAAGACAAGCTTCCATAAAACCCCAAGTTCCCTTTGGTGTCCTTCCAAGTAAGTCATTACCAGACCAAGGATGATGATCCTCTATTTCAAAGAACATTAAAGCATATAACCCAAATCTATCAGTCTGTATAGTGACATACACAATTTTGGTAATTGTTTTTGCATCTTTTCTCTTTTTCTCCTTACTCTCATTCTAACACTGATGTTAGCACTGCTCTTTTTCACCTGTGACAGATCACTGGTGAACAAATTTAGGAAGCTTCTCCAATTGTCATATTGTTTAGCTCAGTTTTGGCTTATTTCAACTGTAAAAATGTAAGGCTTGGTGTCATGACAAAACACAGCATAGCTGTTCTCATAGAGGTGATTTTTCCATACATATGCCAATTCTAAGCACCTTAATAACCTGATTAGGAACTTATCACCATGCTATATTTAAGCCTTAAATTATTTGTACATTTGACCCATTTGAAAAATATTACCCATGTCACAATCTTACCTTAGTGCTCAGTAGATTTTTTTTCAATTAAAGCACACAAAAGATGATAACACAAACACCTTGGAAACTTTAAAATTTTTTATTCAACAATGTACACTTATTGTCTCTTAATTTGATCTACAAATTTCTCAAGTTTTTTTTCTGATAAAATAAGTCAATCTGGGTATGGATGTAGAGTGCTTGTAATTTATATTTTTAAAACACTGAACATGAAGTAAGACATCAATAAAGGAAGATCATCACTTAACTGACACTTCCTCAGAATCCATGACATCAAAAACAGCTATGGCAAATACCTAAGCATTTAGCAAAAAGGAAATCTCTGGCCACTGTTCTTGTATCTAGAAAAGGCCTATCTTTTTGACTGGGCAAAACAAACACTGAAAGAACATTTTTAAAATTGGGAGACAGAAGGAAAAAATCCTCTCATATAATTGTAGCCCACTAATTGTCCTTTCCCCCAGATTAAGAGGTAAGAGCTCCTAAGTGCTAATACACAAAACACACAGAAATTACTGTGCTCCTCCAATACATTCCAAGACTGAACATGTGAGCTACTGACAGATGCTGAGGAGCAGCCGTAACCATCCAAGATGATGCTACACTCCTGCATTCATGCCTTTAAGGCCATGCATTATGGGCCACCTTTTGCATTCTGACTAGTAGACTTCATTTTTAACTGTCACTTCCAGGCAAGACACAGAGGGCGGGCTTGCTGTATTTTCAGTCAACAACATACATTAAGAGCACACTTGATGACAGAGAAGGTAATCCTCTTCTATACATAAACATAAAATGGAAATATTTCTTTTATATCTAGGAGCAAGGGGAAAATACCATTAGATTATCTCTACTTAAACATATTAGCCTCTTCTACGAAGGTCCAGAAGAAAACACAAAACAATCTTTTAAAAGATGATTGACAAAACCTGGCCAGTACATCTACACAATCCTTTAAGTACACAAACATGTGAAGTAAAGCTATTTAGTACATGCAGACTGCAGCAATGAAATCAAATCAGCTCAATTTCTAAACTTGTTCTAATCAGCTTGGGCAGTTTTAAAGAGATACACATTATCTTTAACTTGTGCTTTGATCTTTAAACAACTGAATGATTCTAAATCTCAAGTCAATCATTCAGTAAACCAAAATTTATGCCAAAGCAAAGGTAAAAGCTCATCCTACCTTTAAACCAGGTTTAAGACATAAAATTTTTACAAAACTCCACGTGGCAAAGGTCCTTCCTTCATTTCAGTTTTAACCACTTTTCATTTCTATTTGATCAAATAAACCAAAATTTCATTGGAGTATCCAACAGTTTGTAAAGCTGATAAAACTGCCGTTTTTTTTTTTTTTAAAGCCCTTTAGCAGACACAAGTCAAGCTCTCATTTTAAAACTATGTTATTAAAATAGGTGCCAATTTTTCTCTCTTCTAGTTCCAATGATGAACTAACCCAGAACTCTAACTTTGAGCCATGTTTCTACAGATGGTAAAGCTAAGAGCAGCAAAGTAATAAGGATAGGTCACTTTTGGTAATGACACACAAATTAAACTTTCAAAACATGTGCATAGCTTTATTCATCTACTTAGATCTAACCTTTTCATGGAGCTTCAGCAAAATTCGAGTGTGCAAAATGCATTTCTAAAACGTAATGCAAGCAAAGCTTTTCACATTTACACTGGCAGAAAATACAGAGAAACTAACAAGCCACAGTAGGGAGAGTTCAGATCTTTTCTTTTAATGACAAGAATTGCACAGTTCATTATTTTGAGACAATTGTTGCAGACATAAATATTTAAAATTTTCTAAGCAAGGTGCTTTAACAATAAAAATTTTGAAGTTGGGAAGAGCCAATAACTTGGATCATAGTTCACACAGAATTCCAAATTAAAGTGGACTCTTTATCTCCCTAGACTTTGCAAACAATGCTTTTTATAACACTTTATAACACTAAAGGAAACAGCAAGCTGAAACTTTTTTTCAAAGCACACAAGAAGTGGTGTCATCACATTACTTGAAGAAGGTGCTGAGCGGGGAGGGAAAGGAAGGATCTTTTTACTATTTCCTACTACAGAACAGCCACTAACAGACTAAAAACAAAACAAAAAAAAGAAAAACAACCAAAAATGTAACTTAAATCACTTCCCAGTTTATAAAACAGTTCCAGTTTGTGACAAGATCTATAACTTGAAACAGAGAGCACCAGTTGGGCATTAGAATGAACATCTCATACTGCATAAAAATTAGTGAGGTGGTTAAGAACCATCAACTATCTCAGGCATTGTAACATGGCCTTCCCAATTTTATTTTTTTTAATATACATGCAAGGCACATTGATATAAAAATAGATCTCTGGCCAACAAATATATTAAATAAGCAAATTAAAATTTTGGCTTTGCAATATTGGCAACATCAAAATATAATCAGATAGCTTTGGACCACGTATCTTTCTCATATTCCTCCACCCCATTTGGTGTTATTCCTCCATCATAATTGGGTTCAATCTCCTTCAAGTATGTGCTTGAGAAATGACTTTTCCTCATGTCAAGTAGCATAAGTTTATCTTATGCTAAGTAAAAATACACTAGAGAAGCAGAATAGTTGGTTTTGACTGATTTGACTAAACTAAATCGGATTGGCTTGGGGCAATATTACTTCTCCTTTGTATACAAACAAAATTCACTCCTCAGTATATATAGTAGACAATTCTTTTCTAAAAGATCAGCAACAAACCAATACTATTATTTCCTTTAAGCCATTCTTCCCAACTTCTCTTTTTGAGGCAGAGGGAATAATAGAAGCAAAATTAAGATTTTCAGTAGTAGAAGACATTTTAAGGCCAAAATGTGTAATACTAACAGAATATGTATTTTCCTAAGTTAATATCCTTCACAGGCCAATACTATAAAAAAACTTTTGTACTGATCTCCTCCCAAAGGGAATTTTTAAATCCAATCACTTTTGCTAGTGGCTGTGCTGCAGAAAAGGTATCAAAGCAACCTATAAAGGTATGGTATATAGTCACGTAAAAGTGCATCACATTCTTGATTTTTCAGTTTCTCATAGCAGCAGCAGGATTATTCCAAGACAGAAAATAGTTGTATTTTCATCTTAAAATCCAACACCTAATGAAATGTATTCAGTATCATGAAAGGATCTTCCTCCATGGAGGATAAATGAAACAGATTAGTAAGACAAACGGGCAAACTAAAGGCATTCATTCATATTTACATATTAAAACCACTTTTGTTAACACCAAATTTTTACACCTAGCAAAAGTAATATTTAAGGATAAAGCAGACATTACTAAAGCAGTATCCATTTTTGGAGCCTAGTTTAGCACCTGAGGAGAGGGTATATGGAAAGCTATAATTTACCTCAAGTTGGTTTGTTGGTCTTTAGAATAAAATTTCAATATGCAATCAAAGTGAAACTGGACTGGAAAATAAATGTTTGCAGCTATTTTAATAAGGCTGTAGAAAAGGGATACTGCGGTATTATAAAATGGCTTTAGAACTCTGGACATAAACAAAACTTTATAGGGTATATACGAATCAGCAATCCCATTTGTGAGGATGGCTGTTTCATACATTTCTAGCCCGGAATTGCTATTTGACTCTCCCAGTAATGCGAAAGCAACATACCATTCATACTGGGTGTTTTTGTTGTGCAGACAATTTAAAACTTCTACTTGTAAGCTCCGTCTTGAGTAGCAGAATCGTGTGAAATTTAATTAAAACCCAGTAAACTTTGAGTGATGTGAAATTCTGCTTTTGAATGAAGCCAATGACTGACTCATCCTTCTTTAAACCAACCCATGGTGGTCCTTGTTCTCACACATCTGAACAGATTGATGTATATTTTTAAAAAAACATTTTAAGATAATTAGAAGTAGAAGCTTAACTTTCTCACTATAAAAGAATCCTGGTGCTCTGTCAATTAGTTAATGAAAATAACATCCTTATTAAGAACTAATAACCTAATGCATCTCTGCAAACATAAAGCAGCTTTTCTCCTAGTCTTATCCTCTGGCCTCTCCCCTTAAACAAATAACACTTTGGGTGGGTGGGGGGGTGGAGATGAGAAAATTCTACCCTTTTAAAAATTCAACAGTAAAATTATGGGTAGGACTACTGAAAGACACTGCCTGATCAGAATCTACAACTGGTGCAGCATTAACGAACCTGATCATATGTATTTGTTCCACTATAGTCTGTTGTACACAGTTAGCACAGGTATACAAGAGGGATCATGTGTTATTTGAGGATATGGCCCAGTGACAGAGCTATACTCATAATCCTTGGAAACTGTGGACTTTTAATCTATTTCTAGAACTTGAGGAAGAAAGTCTTGAAACAATGACGTCCTCCTTAGAGGAGTTTAAAAATCAAACAATGTTCTTTTCCCAATTTCCTTGACTGTGGCCATTTGGTACATCACAAATTTTACACTAAATGGCTTTTTTGTATTTTAAAAAGTTTACAGCAAAAATAAACGCTTAGATGACTCCAGTTGGGTTAGCAACAAGCCTAACAACCAAGCACGAAACTACTGCTGCTATGTAATGTTTTGTGAAGAAACACATTTTGTATTGTGGACAACACTCATAATTGAGGCTTGCTGTATTTCCCCTAGAAACTGTTATTTGAAAAACAATGCAGCACTTTTTTTTCCTTTATAAAGTTTTCGCCAAGATTCTGTGATTAGGAAAGCAGATGATTAAGGAAAACAGCAAAATTCTAAACCTCTCTAGCCATTTATTTCAAGAAAAACAAACTGGCATTAACAAATTCCTAGTTATTGTCTATCCCCTCCTAGAAAGTAGAGGAGGAAGTGCTAACTATAGATGCTGTAAATACACTGTATGTGAAAGCTCATTACTAAAGTCAGAGTAAAGGCTATGGAATTAACTTCAGTTCATTAAAGTGGGGTGAATGAAGAGAAAGATAAATACACCCTGTCTTTTGAGGGGGAAGGGGAATTATTCAAGACATCTACGAGAGTGGTATGTGACGCAGACACCTACAATCAAGGCAGATTTAAAAAGAAATCTTCACCCATAATTAGTATCTTCATAGCTATTAAAAAAATAGGTCATGATTTCATTCTTAGTGCCATTTTTCAAATACTACCCTTTTAAGGATTAAAACCACCTGACTTTATTCTGTGTAATGAAAACAAATGGCACAAAATAAATACAAGTTCATTCTCTGAATACTAATATAATGTCTTACACACATTCACTTACTAATTTTTAATATTTCCTTCTCTCATACACACAGAAGCACTCAACACACACACAGACACACACCTTTTCAGTCTTTATAATGGAGGGATGTTAAAAATCCCTCTAGACTGTATTTGGTTTATGCTACAGTACTAATACTCTGAGTTGAAGAAAAATTCTTTATACCCAAACAATAACACATTAACGTTATTTAAATGTGCTAAATTAATCACAGCTGAAGTTTAGAAGCTTACACAAAATAATCAGGAAACAGATCAACTTTTTTTTTTTTTTTTTTTAATAAGTGCTCTGTAAGGAATTGTGTGAGGACCTAAGAAAGATTGCGACAAGTAGAGTTAAGTGTTACCAAACAGCACAAAGGAGATATGTCCCAAAGTCCTGCTTGTACCTAGGCAAGTAAGTCCATTAACCCAATGCCCCCAAAATACTGACAGTTAATATGATGGGGCACTAGGGTTCCAGAAAGTAAAGAGACATCCCTAACTCTATACCTCTAACCATATAATCAAGGAAATTTCAGTGGGGGAAATCAAAGTGAAATGTTGCATTGTTTCATTTAGAAGTGAGACTCAAAAACCTTTGGACAAACATAGAGAAGGGAGACATTCTCTTTTTGGCTTCTCTGAACAGGGAGGCCTGAGGGATATGGAAGGGAAGTAATAAAGCAACAACAGCTTGTCAAAGATATTTTAAAGATAAACGTTGCTTCTAAATTAAAAATTCAGATGGGGGCTGTTTTTCTAATTCCTTTTAAAATATATATTAATTCAACCTCTGTGTATCACAAACCCAGAAAGTTTCTTGTGAGTTGTGAGACAGAAGAGCTTTCAAATACCAGGCAAGCAAAATGGATGTTTAAAAAGGGGTGGGGGGGTGGGGAATGAGGACGAGAAGAGAGGGAGAGAATCTGGCCCTAAGGCGACAAGTGGTTACACAAGGCAATTGAACACACAGCAGAACTTTAAAACCTATAAAACAAACTGGAGCCTTTTTCCTTTAATCAACCTTGTATCTTTTTTTTTTAACCTTTTGAAAATTTTTATTAAAAAAAAAAAAAAAGAAACACAAAACACAGACTTCTTTCACTTCAGTATGTGGTATGATGCATTTTCCAGTTTGTTCAATGCTTTAAAGCTCAAGGATGCCTCTGCTTTCAATTGTACATGGGCCTGAAGCATCCTAGCTTTTGGCAAGCAGGCAGGAGACTCAACAAAAATCAAAATAGAACAAGGCAGACTAAATGCAGGGCACATCTGTAAACATATTATACATTTGAAAATTACAATATCCGTAAAAGTGATACAGTTTACAGGTGAAATGAAACTATCTGGAACTGGCCTACCACAAGTTTCTGAACCTGGACTGATACAATAAGTTATCTTATATATATATATATATATTATATATAAAAGTTTTGTTTACATCAAGTGGAATTGGCAATCCATGCTTATACTTTTAAAATCTAAGCAGGGCAGAAATCCAGACTATAAAGATATTTTCTCTACTCTATGCTGAGTCCAACAGCTTCTTTCACAAACTACTTGGTAAAAGCCTCAAATAATCAAACAAAACAAGAAAACTCATCCATACTACAGTCGCTCAAAACTGGACATTTCTTAAGCAAAGGGCTGAGCAAAAAGTAGCTACTTTCTCCCCCAAAAACCCTGGGGATCCAGTCTACTTTTATTAGAAGACTCTCTGTATAAAATACCCTGCTATTTTAACCTGTATTTGACATACATGGATATACTAATTTCTGTGTGTTGTGTGTGTGTGAGACGCGATGCTATGTCAGGCCAGAGAACTTGTTTTTATGCCACTAACATCAACCAACCTTATATTGGACCCTTAGTTTCTGCACACACACAAAAATTTATTTTAGCATGCTATATACAAGCTGCAGTGCAACAGGATGGTAATGTGATAAGACAGGGCTGATGCTCTTCTCTGCCCAAAAGAAAATTTCCAGAATTTCACATTATTTTCCTTTAAAAAAAAAAAAAAAAAACCATTTGCTCTAGTAATAAAATATATTTATTAAGATATAATTAGAAGCTAATAAGCTCAGAAGTATAGTTTGCATGAAAACACACCTTCTATAGGCAGGGTTTATTACCTCCTCACTGGCTAAAAACATGAAGTTTTAGTTTTCATGGACTTTTTCTTCCCCTTTTAAGATTTCTGAAAAATTAAAAGAATTTACAGAAAGGTACAGAAGTTTCTCTTCAGATGTTTGATGAAAAACAAGAAAAATAGCACATTTAGTGTTAGTGACAGAGAGCAAGTCTGGAGCACCTACAGTTGAAAAGCAGAATACATTTTTGCTCCCACTTACACAGTTATGTTAGAACATGGGCACAGGAGGATTTTTCCAGATTAAATATCTAAAGCCAATTGTTTGTTCTGTAACTTTTGTTTAAACGACACTCATGAAGTTTTTAAAGTCCAATAGGTAACCAAAGCCAAGTGAAACTATGTACCACCAACTATTTCAGAACTGTAGAACTTCAATGCCCTCCCCTATCCCCCCACCCCACAAAAAAATAAAAGGAAACAAAGAAAATATTTCCCAACACCCCACAGAGGCTGCTTATTCCTGGCAAGACATGCAAATCATATTCGCTTAAAAAAAAAAAAAAAAGACCCCTGCAAACTTCAAGGCATTTTATCCAGCATTCTCGCAGGGTTCAAAGTATAACCAAAGGATCAAGGGAGGAGTGGGGGAAAATGTTGAATCATTCTGGGTTCCCCGATATTAGTGTATACTTTAGTCACAGAACAAGATACAGAGATCTTTTAAAGTGGATTTGCCTTTCCAGTGGGTCATTTGTTGCCCAAGGTGATGACAGCAGGAACTTTAGAACCACGCTTGTTAATAAGTCCATATTCATTAATCACTTGCATTCACACTTAAAAACAAAAACTAAAAACAAAACAAAACTATTCAGTACCGGAGATTAAATAACCATGTGTAGTCTCTTGAAATAAATTTGTTTCCTTAAGAAGTCTAATTACTTTCAGTTGCCTTTTTTTAAATAACTATATATATATAATGTATATATATATATATATTTGTATATATTATCCTGTGATTCTACTTATGGTTCCTCTGCTGCGTTGAAGATCTAGGAGCATAAAAGCCTTGTGTCCCCCATGAATGGTGGCTCTAATGCTGCAGAAAGGTTACAAATAGGCAGTCTGGTCCTTCATTGATCTGGACTATCCATGGCTTCATTGTAAGTGATTATCCTTTTGGGATCTGGAGGGAAGGTTAAAACATAAACACATAAATAAAAACAAAGTCTGAAATTCCCAAATGCCCATGTTCAAAAAAATAAATCCCAATAACCATCATGAAACTGCCCTCTTTTATGAAAACACAATTTAAAGACCATTTCCTCTATTAACACACGTGTGACCCACTTTTCCTCAACCCATTTCAATGGATTCCCAGGAACAAGGTCCTCTTGCCAGTGAGGGAGACCTCATATTAGAGGGTTGAGTTCAGTTAACCAGGACAGTGTGCTTCTACTGACTATAAAAGCAGCACATTTGAAAAAAGCAGACAAAATTTAAGTCGTCAATAATCCAATACTTTAAATAAAAACTCAGATTTATTTTCTTTTGTTCCTGGCACAAAGTCAAAACTTATTTTAAGCAGTGCAGATTGTCTAGTAAAGAACTGTTCAAGTTAACACCTAACACCAAAAACTTCAGGTTAACTTAAGTCTGGCAGAACTATCACTTCAGTTTTAATTATGACTTCTTTCTTCTAATTTTCCACAGTACCTCCAGACTTTATTCTCAGCAACAGCAAAAACTTGTGGATATCCTGGGCTCGAGTATAAAACAATCAGAATGCGTTTGGCCAAATATTCCAGCGTTACTTTAAATTCCCGTTATTTATCTGTATGCCCCCTCTTCTACATCTATCCTAAGAACTTTTAATTATACACATGCTTTAGTAAAAAAATAGGAAACCAATAAAACTTGCTATCTAACAGAAAAGTATAAAGGCCTGAAAACAATATGAAAAACTCAAGTTCACCTCAGGCTAAGAATCAATCTAATTTTGTCCAGAAACAATACCCTTTCTAGAACTCCAAGGGACATCCACTAGCAACTTGCTGTGAAGATAATATTCATTCTTAACAGTTAATAACCATTTAAAAGTGAAAAACAGGTAGGTTTACTTTTGCAGAGTATATTTTATAGACTCTGCCAGTATGTTTAAATTTGTGTTTGAATTAAAAAGGTACACAGAGAGCAACACAAAATAAGAACTTGTTAGTTATTTTCAGGCCACAGCTGTGTTAGACAAAAATATCTGGACTAAGAATAAGAAAGAGCAATGTTGGAAAATCAGGGAAACTTACTTCACTTATTTTAATCAGCAAAGTAGATGGGAAGTGGGATCCAATTCAGTTACAGAGCTCTGAAAGCCAAAACCTATCAATATTAAGCTATCAGTGTCAGTGACTAACTCTCTAAACTAAAAATCACTTCCATTTCAGGTATACCACAACAAATGTATTTTACTATATTTGGACAGAAGGTACTCAGTAATTAGGACAACCAATTTAAGTTTTTGAGAACTCCAACACACGACAAAGTTTGGCCATACGTGGAGACACTTATTTATGTTGGTTTTCTAGATTAAAAATATTTTTGGTCTGTCTTATCTTTACATTCAGGGAGGAAAAATATTCACATTTTTTACACAGCAGGTAAAAACTACACTCGCATACATTTTTTTCACTTACAGTATTACCCTGTCTTTAGCAGTCCTGGTATGGCAGCTATCGTCCTTTGATTGTAGTTATTATTAAGTAACTTTAAAATACAAAGTCTAGTTATTTGGTGGGCCACTATTCATGTTATTCCCACCCAAAAATAATGTATGGTAACTACTGTTTAGTACTAACATTTCAGGTAACCTAACCATTCTTACCTTGCTTCTGCAAATTCCAAACAGATTCCATTTCTGCAAAGAAGAAAAAAAATATTTTTAAATACTCAATTCTGCAGAGCAAAGTTTAAAGCTGAGTTCTTCACTTTAAACCTAAGAAACCTAGACTGACTATTGCTGGGCTGGAGGTAGGGTTGAAATAACACAGTTCGAAGAAACCGAGACAAAACACTCATATTTTCCTTTAATTGTTGAGAGTGTCACTGAGACGGTCTGAAACATTGATTACAGAGTCTATTATCACCTGAAATCAAACCACCAAGAGAACAATTGTATCTGCACAAACAGCAAAGATTTGCAGATGCATGCTATAGGTAAATGATGAAAAACAAAACAAAACTCACTGTTATCAAAAACAACCCAACATCCTTCAACAAGGTGCCTAGCTCTTTTGAAGGAAGCATCACTGAATTTAATCAAACTAGACCTTAAAATGCTTTTATTAAAATTTTACTTAACTCTTTTGCTATATTTAAGTAGTTCTCTCCTCCGAACCCAACCTACTCATATTTAAGCCCAAAGGTCAAAATGCCAATGCATGCCCATTTATTAATAGCATTCAACCCTTATCTGCTCAACTCAAATGTGATTTGTAACATGCCTACTTTAGTACTTAGAATAAGTATGTACATAAAGAAACTATAGTGACAGTATAGACAGAGGACAAGGAAAACTACCTGAAAGCACAGAGAAAGCTTCACAGAAGGGATATTTAAGTCTTGAGGAGTAAGACAGTAGATGACTATTACAGCATAAGAACCAAAGGACTGTACCAAGTAATAGGAATGACCTGTAACTAACACTGAGAATAAATGCTCTTCCATGGCCAGATAACTACCATTCTGAAAAGACAAAAAAGTGATTTTTATTCTGTATAACTGGATGGTCTGTATTCTATAATTTTTCGTATTCTGTAACTTATCAGCAATCAACCATAGTTAAAGAAAAATGAAATTGGAGCTCATTAAGATCAGATATAGCTGAACAGGGATTTTTAAATATGAATTATAGTTAATGTACAACATAATGGCTCCCTGGGGCTAAAGCAATGTGTACAGATCTAAAATTATTACTTTTTGTTTGATGTGTATGGATGGGGGCAGGGAAAAAGACTGGCAGGAAAATTCCCATCTCCTACGAGGTCTAAGGAGAGAGAATTGCAAACAATTTTATTGGGGGGATGTGGTGTATCAATCAGGAAAGGATTTCTAGTCATGGCAGTCAACTATCACATCAATGCAATTTCTAACTCTATTAGTTTCAAACAATTAGGAGGAACTGCAAGAGTCATTAAAGCTGTTATCTATAAATTTCTGGATCTCAGAATAGCTAATTTTAAGAAGTCCAAAGATAACCCTTTCCTGGTTAACATCACTAAAAGAACATTAACCCAACCACATTTTCCCTTCTAAAGTACAATACCACATTCGCAACAAAAAATTCCTGAGGTGTTCTGTATTTACAGGTTCCTTGAGGCTCATTATTCAAAATTTGCTTAATGCAAAGATAAATCTATATTTAGTTGTATGTTGAGAGAAGAAAGGAATAATAGAACTTTCCAGTGTTATAGCCCACCTATATATTTTCCTTTCTCTTCCTCACCAAAGAAATCTTCAACCTACCCCTGCACTACTCTTTATTTAGGGGATAGGGAGGGTACTACATTCAAGAGTCACAGTAGCAGCCACACTACTTTAAAAGCAGAGTAAATATACATGTTTTGAATAAAAACAACAATAACTATTTGCAAACACTTCAGATTGAAGACATTTCCTTAATTTCAACTAGGACATTCAGCTTTACATTCTACTCTAATACTGTACATTTTAAGTTATTTCTGGCAAGAAAATCTTATTGCCCTCAAATATGAGCTCTGGAGTAGTAACTCTGACCGTGAGGAGGGAAAAGGGATGGTCTGACCTAGCTAAAAATTAGTCATGGGCCAGCCTAGCTTCCAGTCAGGAAATCAGCATTATCTGAAGTGTTATACTAAGAAATGAATACAATTCCCCTTCCTGTTATTTAATATTACTTAACTGGTACCAACTTGATTTCCTTGATTAGAATTTTAATGTTTCTATGAAACTCCAAGTTAAGATGTAAAAGGAAATAAATCAAATACTGTTTGTATGATTATATGCCATGTTTAAACCACTCTAAAAAGACTAACCAGTGATACAGAACAACATGGGAAAGAAGTGAATGATATTTTGCCTTCTTTTAGATTACAAGTTAGGATTCAGATGTTAAATATAAAATGAGTTTCTCTGTATAACCTTGTTTTAACTATCACAAGAGAAGCTGAACAGTAAAAAGAAGGCTATAGAACTATACAGAATCACAACATAGTAATTAATCTTATTTTTAATACTACCCTCTTCTACATACACACACACAAATACCCAAGTCTTTAACATCCCAGGCATCACAGCATCCAATTATGCAAACAGACATTGAGAAATGGCCACAGGGCCAAACTTAGTAGTCAATTTTGCCAAAATTCTATCATTTAGACCATTACCATACAAATTTGAGATTTTACTGTATCAAAATTTTAAAAATTCAAATAAAATTGAATTTTTACACCAAATTAAATTTCCTCAAGTAATGCCGCTCAAATGAAACAAATTTAACATTCAATTTCCTAAAGCAGACAACGTCTACCTAGTCCATATCACAAGGCTTCCTGTAGTAAACATCCCATTAAATAAAAGTTCTTAACTCCAAGTTGATTAAAAATGCAAAAACAGAAACACTCTGTGAGCTCATTAGAGTAGGCAGATGACTTTTCTAGGTAGAAGCATCAACATAAACAAAAGCTTGATGGCATTAAACTAACTTACAGCAGTCAGCCCACTGGGTTCTACATACCACTTGTTTTTGCAAATAAAATTTTACTGGTATAGAGCCTCACCCAGTGCTCTTTTGTCCAAAGCAGAACCAAATGACAACAGAGACTCTATGGCTCGCAAAGACTAAGATATTTACTATCTGATCTTTTATAAAACAAGTTCATTGACCCAGGCTTCAGCAGTCACAAGTAATTTAGTAAGTCAATAAGACGAAAAGATTTGGACAAAGAACACTGCCATTCAGAGAACAGAACTAACAGAACTAAAAGTTGCCACGAAGCAAAGATTCAGACAAAAATGCCATTTTGGTATTTGTGAGAAAGAGAACAAAGCATTCATGAAAGAAAGTTTATTATTTAGTATAGTACGTGCAAGGAATGGATGAAATGACAATAGAAAAAGCCCAATAAAATGTTACTGCAAAAGTGAAGAAATTAGGGCAGTTGCATTAGAGATGGAAAAGAATGAAGATGTTAGAGAAGATCCATATGTTAATTCACTGAAGAGGAAGCCAAGAAAGGGCAGTTGGGGGGCGGGGAATGAATTCAGTTTTATAAACACAGCACTGGAGTGACATCGAATTGAATACATGTGGTCTGAACTCAGCATAAAAGCAACTGAAGAAGTCTTAACTAATTCACAGAAACAGGATTAGTTACCCAGAGGAGTATGAAAGCCTGTAAAGGGGACTGAAGGAACATCAACATTTGAGAAAGAGAGAATGATAATACCAAGAAGACCAGGAATATTGTATCAAACATACAAAAGCAAGAAGAGTAGACAGAATTAGAGAATGTAGGGAGTATTCACAACTGCAACTCTTACCTAAATTTATCAACTACCACATCCCACAACATATGCATGTGTGCATAACTTAGTCACTAAGTCATGTTGACTCTCTGCGACCCCAAAGATTGCAGCCCACCAGGGTCCTCTACCCATGGGATTTCCCAGGCTAGAATACTGAAATGGGCTGCCATTTCCTTCTCCAGGGGATATTCCCAAGCCAGGGATCCAACCATGCCTCTTGCACGGGCAGGGAGAAGTTACCCATTTCCCTTTCTCTTGCCCAGTGCTATTGCCCTGGTTCAAGCAGTGGTATCTTATGCAGCTTTTTCCGAAGTTGTCTTTTATCTAGAGACCATTAATTCTCAGTTTCTATATTCTATGCCATGGTTATAATTCTTTCTTTAAAAATATAAATCTGAAATTGATCACATTGCTCAAAACATTTCAATGGATTCCCACTTGCCAACATGGGAGATTAGTTCTGTGTCTGATATAAAATTTATTTCTAGAATAGGTACATTAACAACTTGATAAATTAAAAGATTTTTAACATGCACCATTCACCTTTCCTGAAACTGAGTGAGTGGCAAACTTCAAATATATGCCGTTTTCACTTAAAATATTATGACTCTCCTTCTACAATAAACCAACATTCACTTCTTTGAATTCTAACTACCTTTGTCCCCTGACCCCACCCACTCAACCTTAGTGGTTTCTCTGTATTTCAAATCCATTTTTCTACAGAGCAGTCACATTAGTGATTTCTTTCCCATTACACTGAGTTTCTTAATAACATGAACACTGTTTTCATCTACTTAGCACCAATGCTTCACGCAGTGCTTGGCACAATAAATAAAATACTGATTTGAACAGAATACTACTCATAAATCAGTCAAGGAAGTAATAATATGGGAAATGTTTCTGGTAGACCCATTTGAAACTATTATTCAATCTCTTTTGACCTACAAAAAGCAACTTCATATAGATTCATATTTTAATTCTAAAATCCTTCAAAGAAAAAGACTGAGGTTAACTAAGAGGGTTAAAACTAAATAGAAGCTTAACTTTTTCCCTTTAAAACTGCAAGATATACTACTGCCCCAGTTAATAGAACATATTTAAAAACACTTAACATTTTAAGTACATAATGGCACCCTCCAAAAAGAATCAAATCACATATAAGGCAAAACAAGCTGACTCCCACAACTGTGAACCCCTACATCAATTTATCAGTAATCACGCCTTCCACCCCTCATTAAGATATTTTATATCAAATTCTATAAAATCCTGCAGGGGTGGTGACATAAATTTAAATTCTGCTTCTCTTCCTAGTTCAGATTTATTCATCCTTTTGATTGATTTCTGGCTATCCCAACACTGTGTTTTGTTATTGTAACTTCTCCTCAACCACTCCTTGTACCTACCTGCCTATTCTTTTGGTTGTCAGCAATTTCTCCATTTCCTTTTTCATTTTGACTGTACCCATAAAGAAATACAGTACATTTTCAAGTAAGTTGATTAAGGTAGTTGTAAATCACCACCTTTTCAGTAAATGGTAGATTAATTCTTCAGTAGATCAATTTCAATCCTATATTCCCAACTTGGAGCTACACCAACAGACAAGCACAATTGTCAGGACCACCTCTAAATACACACAATAGGAACTTGGAGCACTTATTCTATTACTTTTAATGGTAAAATATAAAATTTAAGTTGCTTAGAATGAAACTGCTGCTATGACAGTAACAGGCAATTTCTGCTACTATAGCATGGGTAATCACTTCCCTTTCCCTCAGGACTTGGTCTAACAAACTCTGGGAGTTAAATTTTATCTTCTATTAAATTCCTTAAAGTTACCTTCCAGATTAGCAGCAAAGTAACTAGTGTACTCATAAAGCAGAATTAATGAGAAATCAAGTACCCAGTCTGGTTGTTAAAATGCAAAGTCATTGATAAAAAGGATCTTATGCAATGTTACCAATTACTTGTCATATATATTCCTATATGTCTCATATCACAGAGAGAAAAAAAGGAGTCTTCCCAAATCTGCTGCTGCTATTGCTACTGCTAAGTCGCTTCAGTCGTGTCCAACTCTGTGCGACCCCATAGACAGCAGCCCACCAGGATCCCCTATCCCTGGGATTCTCCAGGCAAGAACATTGAAGTGGGTTGCCATTTCCTTCTCCAATGCATGAAAGTGAAAAGTGAAAGTGAAGTCGTTCAGTCGTGTCCGACTCTTAGCGACCCCATGGACTACAGCCTATCAGGCTCCTCCATCCATCGGATTTTCCAGCCAAGAGTACTGGAGTGGGGGTGCCATTGCCTTCTCCCTTCCCAAATCTAGGATGTTCAATATGGACTAAGCAAAGTGAAGTGAAGTTGCTCAGTCGTGTCCGACTCTTTGCAACCCCACAGACTGTAGCCTATCAGGCTCCTCCATCCATGGGATTTTTTAGGCAAGAGTGCTGGAGTGTATTGCCATTTCCTTCTCCAAGGGATCTTCCCGACCCAGTAATCGAACCCGGGTCTCCCACATTGCAGGCAGACGCTTTACCATCTGAGCCACCAGGGAGCTGCAGGTATTTGTTTATAAGACTGTTAGGAAGATAGCTTTGATGGCACAATTATGGGGCAAATGCAATAAAAAACACTGAAAATGCGTATCAAGCACTGCATTAACAAGAGAAAATTTAACATTCGGATCTATTCATGAACAAATATCTAAACTGTATGAACAGTTCTCATCAGCTTTATGGATCAATTTAATTAACCATAACTTGTCTCCTCAATATCCTGTTTCCCATATCCTGTAGATGTAGAAATATTTGTCAGTTCTCTCTTGGCCTTACCGAATCTAAAAGCTTTCTGAAATGTCTGTTTTATTTCTGGATAAGTAATAGTCACAAGACTGAAAATACAAGAGGAAAAACCTTTGTTATTTCTCTGCCTGGACTATCCCAATAATCTGACTGATCTTTTACTTCTAGTCACCAGAAAAATGCCTTCTAATCTACCCTACAAATTGGTGCCACATTAATCTACCTGAACACAGACCTGCAAGTCAACTGTTTAAGAGCAACTCAGTTTTTACAGCAGTTGAGTACAATCTGGTAAGACAAAACAAAGGCTGATATACTTACTTTATATTATGAAACCCAGGCTTAAAAATGATAAATGATTTGCCTAAGCACACAGGAGTCAGGAATAGCAGCATTAATACCCGTCTTTCGTCAGTTTAAGTTACATACTACCAGTCTACCTCCGATACTTAGAGGCTCCCCCCGCCCTCCGATGGGAATTAAAAACCTCCATGATTTGACAGTAATTTACCTTTCTTCTCTTTTATATACATATGTATCCTCTCACCACATCCAAAGTGGATACCTTCCAAGATTCACATCACTCTCATTTTCCAATTTTTCTGTTCTTTATGTTTCTGTTCTCTGCATTTTCCTTAAGTAAAAAGTCTTCCCTCATCCATCAAAATCCTGCTTAAATGCCACTGCCTCCAGGAAAACATACCCTGCACTTCTTACTCTTCCTACCTTTACTCCATTAGAAATTCTCTCCCTTCACTAAAATCTCTTATTTGTACCTTTCTTAAAACATTTAAAATCCGTGCCTTAAAAGTTGTGTATTATTTTCTCCTGTACTGAAGTTCTTTTAAGGAAAAGATTCACCCTGAAAAAGCAAGTCTTTCATAACTAAGCAAAGTATTTTGCCTATGAAGGTATAATACAAGGGAAAGGAAAACACAATTTATTATACAACTCTTCAGTAGTGTGGAAAACTGTGACACACACACACAGGATGAAGCTGAGGAAACCTCCCTATAGACCTAAAGTTCCAATCCTAGTCTGCAATTAGTGTCGCTCAGTGAGTTAAAATCTTTTTTAAAGTTCAGGGTTCAATTCAGATCTACTGGATCAAACCACTTATGCCAATAACCTGCCACTTATGGAGATAATAGAGAAATTTTTTCAATTTCATGCAATAGCCTAGAATTGCCTCAGGAATATTTTATACTAGGTAACTTTGACTTACCTCAACCATCAAAAATTAAAATTTATCTCCCCTACAGCTCTATGTGCTGGATAAAATTTACCATATCAAAGTATTTAATGAATACTCCAAAATGTCAGCATTTTGAATGCCTGACATCATTTAGTGCAATATTAGCCAAGCAAGGTAAATTAACCAGTTTAACACTATAACCAAACACAACTCAAATCAATGTTATTTCTGAAGACGTGGCTTCAAATAAGTTTAGACCATTTCAAAATCAGTGACATCACCTCAGAAAGTTAGAAATCTAAAATTTTAAGTCTCCGACAACAAATCAGCATTTCTGAGTAACTACTTTGAAGATGGTAATGACTGTATGTCTTGGGTATGTTCATTAAAAGCCATCACTCTATAACATACTCAAAAGTAGCAGTGAATAAAATGCTGACTCCGAACTTCATCCAGCGCTTCCCTGGTAGCTCAGTGATCAAGAAGCTTCCCAGGTGGCAGCAGTGGTAAAGAACCTGCCTGCCAATGCAGGAGATGTTAACAGACATGGGTTCTATCCCTGGATCGGCAAGACCCCCTGGAGAAGGGAATGGCAACCCACTCCAGTGTTCTTGCCTAGAGAATACCATGGACAGAGGAGCCCGGTGGGCTACAATCCAAGTGGTCACAAAGAGTCAGCCGTGATTAAAGTGACTGAGGGCGCACATTGGTAAAGAACCCACCTGCCAACGCAGGAGACACATGTTTGATTCTTGGGTCAGGAAGATCCCCTGGAGTAGGAAATGGCAACCCATTCCAGTATTCCTGCCTGGGAAATTCAATGCAGACAGGAGCCTGTTGGGCTATAGCCCATGGGGTCGCAAAAGAGTCAGACATCACTTAGTGACTAAACAAAGATGAACTTCAATCAATTTTACTTACAGATTACTTTTGAACACTTGAAAAGACCATACTAAAGGACTCTTTTAAAGGACAAGGGCTCTTGCAAAGGATATTCCAATAAGCCCCACTGATAACCTCTTTTAGAGTTTCAGAAAACTTGCCTTAATTTAAAAAGATCTTCATATCTTTCAAAGGTTGTGATACAAAACAAAATTCAAATAAAAGAAAAATTAGTGACCTGATGGATCAATCTACATTTGCCAGAAATTCGAAGAATCTGCCACTTTGTGACCTCACTGAACTGAGTATTGTTTGTCTTAGGGAAAAACAATACCAATTTCTTCTCAATAATGTCAAACTATAAAACTCAAACTGATATACTTTACTAAAGCACATCTTTCAGTAACATCACCAAAAATAAATATAACTGCATCCATGTATGGTTATTATCTAAGTATCACTGATTTCGTATCTGTTTAGCCCATCTGTAGGACAAATACATACACGTGATATCTAAGAATAAACAAATTAATACTCTCATTTAAAAAGGTCTGCATATTTTCCATAATAAAAATCAGACATATCACCAACCAAGCACCTAATGGAACAACTTGCCCCAGAATTCTTCTAGGTTGTGGGAGAACATAGCACAACAATACATCCTCTCGGGTTCACACAACCACCACGGCTGTAAAGTAGTTTGGCAAAGATTTTCCAAGTATAGTGGTCTCTGGAGGGCAGATGGCACAGAAAATATTACAAATACCCTGGCAGAATTTAACTTATAATTGGCAGTGATTCTTCTAAGGAAAATATGAATTGCTTCACCGTCACCATCAGATATGCTACCTCTTCTTACAGTTGCAAATCATTGCCTAAATGAACTACTGTTAAAAATGGGGCTGTGCAGTATATATTAGGTGGGTGCATGCATGCAGGGGGTAAGGATTTCTTTCAGGGGAGGTACAGGAGACAGAGAAGGAAAACTGAAAACCACTGTTCTCCAAAGCAGAGGTGCTTGTAACATCATTTGTAAACATCATTCACAGAACAAAAACACTGTTGGGAGTACGGGATATGGTATATATATGGAAAAACAAACAAGGTCCTACTGTATAGCACAGGAATCTGTAGAACTATACTCAATATCCTGTGAGATACCATAAAAGAAAATACGAAAAAGATATGTAAAACTGAGTCACTTTGCTGTAGAGCAGTAATACACTAATTCAACTACACTTCAATACAAAAATAATCTTTAAAAAAAACTGCTACATGAATACTGCAAAAACAAACAAGAAGACATTGTTTTAAGGATTTAAATTACACCATAAAACAAATTTTCCTTTAAGGCACAAATAAACCATATCCTAAAAAGATTATTAACATGGAGCTTGAAAGATATCTGGTTCCTTTTTAACATGGGCTTTGGGGGCTATGAAATAGACTCCCAAAACCTGGTCCCTATAATGGTAACTGTACCTGTAAGTATAGTTTTATACTTTTATAGTATATATTTTCTAGTTTACCTTTAGCACCCATTACTCCTTCTTATAAGAAAACAAATTAGCTGACACTCTTAACTTTTTAGACTTCTCCAAAATACTGTTCCTATTCATTTTAGGCAAATTAGAACTATTAATTGAGCTTACTAACAAGCAGATGATATAAAAAGCAAAGGAGACAACATCTATACAAAGAAAAAAAAAAGAAGAGTGTTTAAGAGAAAATAAAACGTCATCCCTTTAGCACCCCCACCCCTTTGTTCCCTGAACAAAAGGCAAGAGCTTGATTATAGCTTGTTTATATAAAAACAAATGTTTTTAAGTTGCAAAAGTGGATATTCCTTCTAAACTTCAGCTGTACTATTTCCAAGACCCTGAATTGTTTGATACCAGCTGCTTATCCATGTTATTCTCAACTAAGCTCTGCAATCCTTAAAGAATCTCATAGTAGCTTCCAAAATTCACCCTTAGCGTTAACAGCTGATAAATATGTATTAATAAACGACCAGTAAGAAATTTCATATAGGAAACAAACAAATTACCTTTAGTGTGATATACAATAGCAGCCCTCAGGTCAAAAGAACCCCAGCTATCATTCCTTTCTAGGCCTCTCTGGTATCTCTGTTCTTTGGCGGAGCCTAACAAAGTGTTCGTAGGGAGACGCCAGAGGATTTTGATTTTCTATCTCATAGTCCTTTGAGAGAAACACTAAAGCACCTTGACTACTGGTGTCTGCTTTTTGCAGGTCACCTATATGACTGGGTTCCAAGGATAAGGCTCCACTCTCACTAGTAGTCCCAGATTTTAGAATGCTACCCAGAACTTGAGGACTAGTCCGTTTTTCCAGCTCATATGCCTTGGGAAACACAGGATGCTCTGTTCCTGAGGGGATTATTTCAGCACCCTGTGAAACCAAAGTGGCAGGATATTCCCCTTGAAATGTCACCTCCATCACTTTATGATCTGATGACTTCCCAGTAACAGTTTCAGGGCCAGCACTGGGTTCATTGATAAATGATAAACCCCACTGATTCTGGAAGATATCCCCCAGGTTTTGCTGATCTGTCTGAGAGGGTAGATCCACTTGTGCTGTGCTCAATAGCACAGTTTGCATATTTGAAGGGTAGATAAAAAGGCTGGACTTAATTTGTTCAACAGCTGCTGAAGTCAGACTCATGTCTTGGAGAACTGAATCAGTCCCAGAAGAGATGGGTGTTAGAGCATTAGCAGCAGTAGTTAGCAGTGGCTGACCCCCTGGAGAATACACACTTGCATCAGTCCCTGCTATAACTGGCCCATTAGAAAAGCTGGCCGAAGTAACAGATTTCAGCGCTGACATAGGGACCTGGGATAATCGACTTGAAGCTTGGGTCTGAGTTTCCCCAGTAGATGATGAGGAGGATGATGATGAAGATGGTGACACAGAAGAGTTCTGTACAGTTTTGTTGAGGTTTTCCTTAACTTTGCTTGCATAACTTATTTTAGGAACGATTTTAGCACTGCTATTGTCCACTGGAAAAACTGGGGGTGGTTTAAACAGGGTCCACGAGTCCTCTTTGGAGGCAACAGCAGAAGTATGCTTTCCTTTGGGCCGATCATCAAACTTTTTGCTGCTCACACCAGGCTTAATATCAGAGCTTTTCCGCAGCATATCACCCACAGCAGGTTTTCCTCGACTTGTTCCTCCAGTCCCAGTTTCATACTTCCAAATAGGCTTTGAACCATCTACTCGACTTCCCTTTTGTTCACTGTAGTCAGGCTTGAAAGTTTCAAGTCCCTGTTTTAAGGTTGGGACATTGGTCTCTTGTTGCATTATTTTGTCCTGCACTAAATTAAGGTTTTCACAACCCTTGGCACTATTGCGCCTAGCTTTCCTTTTTTAGGAGTGGTATATCCGCTTTCAGATCCACTACCATCATTATCTGCTCCTTTGCCCATATAACCATTAGTAATATAGCCAGAATTATTTGTTACAACACCATTTGGAATTGCTACAGTATCAGTCTTATCTATAGATTGGTTCTCTCCAGATTTATTTTCATAAGACTTCCCATTCTTTTTGTCCATACTGTTTTTCTGAATAAAATTCCTGGTTTTAATTCCTGTTTTCCCAAAGGTGCTGGACTTTACAGTCTGCTTCAGGTTAGTGTCTACAACTTGTTGGTTGCCATTGAGGACCCTGGAAATAGGGTTGGTAGCTTCCTCAGAACTCAGGCTCTTTAAAGATACTTCTCTTTCTCCAGCATTACCATTTAGTTCACCGTAGCCTGGGGGAAGGGAAAGTTAAAAAAAAAAAAAAATTAGAATATGTAAACTACAGTAGTACCTAACATTTAAGGACTATTTAATATTTACAATGTGCTAGACTCTATGCTATGAGCTTCAGCTTTATCTTACTATTTAATAACTCTATGAGAAAACACTTGTTAGCCCCATTTACAGATTAGGAAGTTTACTAAGTAAGAGACAGAACTGACCTAAGATCAAACCAGAGTCCAAGGTCAGAAAGAACATAACTTCTAAAGCATAATATCTTTTCTCTAACAGCATCAACCTTCTCATCATTCTCACAAGGCTGTTATAAAAATTCCTTTACCATTAAGAACAGAGCTACCCTTTGGGCAAAATCAAGTTAAATGGATATAGTAAATCTAAGTATTACAGGAAAACTAAAGACTGCACTTCTGTGAAACCATAAATGGCTGGTGGTCACCATAAGAAGTTCCTAATTGACTTCTGTCAAACAAAAAATCTAACACTTGTGAACTTTTTCGAAAATGATGTTAAACTCGACACATCCCATATATTCTATCATACTGTCATTGTATGAAACCAGAACACATATGTGCCAACTCTTACTACATTTTTTCATTTCATTATACCATACTGCCTAACCAAATGATTCCGTAAGAAAATACGAACAAATGAAAGGTATCTAATTTTAAAAAGTGTTAAGGTATTCAAGTTTAAGAACTTCAACCATCATAATCAGTTTATTATTACAGATAATTCCATTGGGTCAACAACTTTTCTCATTTCCTTACAAGTAAAATAGTGAAACTAGTTAAGTACCTTACTATGAAACATTCCCTACAGCACCGTGAGGTTAAGTCATTACAAACAAATACAAGATAAAAGCTAAGGGTAAGACTCACAGACACACACACTCATTCATTTAAATCAGCTTTACAGGGGGATGGGGGAATCCAATGTATTTGGTATTAGTATTCCAATAGAAATACTAAATAATTTGTCATTTTCATTCATTCTCTTGGGCCTGTAGCCCGTAAAGGCTAAAAGGCATATGAGCTTGTATATTTTTGTTTTCAAATTTTAATATCCAATATGGTAAACAGCAATAAACATAACCCATATGGCTAGCTCTTCATATATTTTCAGAGGATAAAGAACAGTAAGACTTTTAAAAAAAAAAAAAGCTTGAGAACCATTGTCTTTTAAAAAAACTGATGTAAAACAGAACACACTGAGAAGATTCACAACAGGGTTTACTATAATTTTAAGTCACTTACTCTGCATCAGTGAAATGAGCAAATTATATTAACTTTCAGAAAATAACTCAGGAAAACATACTTAAGGCATAACCGTTCTTGAGCAAGAGTGACACAGAACCTGTTCCACGAGACAATATATTTCTAAAAAGTTCTTAACTTCCATTAGAGTTATATTTTACTTTTTGTCTGGCTGAAAAAGCCATGACTCTGTGCGACCCCATAGACAGCAGCCCACCAGGATCCCCGTCCCTGGGAGTCTCCAGGTAAGAACACTGGAGTGGGTTGCCATTTCCTTCTCCAATGCATGAAAGTAAAAATGAAAATTAAGTCAGTCAGTCGTGTCCGACTCTTTGTGACCCCATGGACTGCATCCTACCAGGCTCCTCCACACATAGGAGAAAAAGCCATGATAACCAATCAAATCAAACTTTTGGTGAAAAAAATTCTAACAAACAGGAGAGAGAGCTGCTTAGGATGTTTTCTAAAAGGTTTGTTTTTCCCCAGAAAATCAGAAATTTCAACAAACTCTCAACATTTTTAACAGATATAAGTTTACTGGTGTACCACTCTAGACTAACCAGAACTACATACACCATTAATGTAGTAACAGGCTAAAACAAAGGCTTGTACTCTTGGGCCAATTAGTCATAGCTTTTCACATCTTCAAGATAAGCAGTCTTAAACACAAAAGTAAATAAATAAATAATCCAAACTGCAAATCAAGTTGGACCAAAGCCAAGACTTTAAAATCAACTAGAGTAATTTTTACTATTTAGTTGCTGATATCAGAAATCACCGATTTAAAAACCACCCGGAAGCCACTATACTTTTACCTCTAAGTTTTAATGACAAAAAATATTTCTCATTTAACTATATTAAAAATTTCAAAACAAAAAAAATTCCCATGGTAACCTTGTTGGTATGCAAAACGTCTGACTTTGTTTTAAATTTAGGTATTAAAAAATGTAAATATTATAGAATTACTGAGAAAAATGAAAGGCCTCCTAGTGCTTTTATTATTTAGGGTTGCCATGCTAAAGCATCTAACCCTACTTCAAAAGGACTCAGCAAAACTCCAGTTCTGAAGAATCTAGATTAGTATCTGAAATTACCGAATATATTTGCATTTCTCCCTCTCTTGCGCCCTCTTATGGATAAAGAAAAACTGTTCCTCTTTATAGGTTTGTGGGTAATGGGTCATAAAAGCCCCCCCTCAATAAGCTACAGACACATTTCAAAAATCCTCACAAGTTTTCTTAATAAATTAGACCTATGCATGTTGAAGCAACAGAATGTGGCCAGGACACACAAGAAAAGTTGCTCCCCCACACTGTTTACATTCTCTCAACTGCTAAACCCAGTTTCTCCTATTTATCCCCTTTCAGGATAAGACAAACTAATTTGAAGGATGTCACCATCAACAGCTCAGGGGATGCTTCGGTAAGTAGAGAGAAGTCCTGCGGGGAGTATACTAATACCTGACAGACAAAACTGAATTTTCCAATCTGACCTGTAATACTGCCTTATAGTCCAAGTAAGCACAGTAAAAATTTTTTTCCACTTGAAGCTGAAAAAGATTTAACGTTTTAAAAAATATAGGATGTACAGTTTCTAACAGCTCTTAAACTGTTCCAAACCCTTAGGTTAAACACTCAACAAATTTAATGCTCATTTCTACTGCACATCATCAGTCCTTATCACCCTCCAAAATGGAAAATCTTATACCTCAATTTCAGTCTTCAAGTACTATTAAATCTGTAATAGAAATAGTTTTTCTCCAGCTCTCAGTAAGTGCTTATATCAAATCTGACACCCTGGGTTGAGTATTTTCTTACAATTTCAACTTATAAAGAGAACAACTAATTTTAAAAATCTGCATGGCTATAAACTTTTAAATTCATTTCTTCTTAAATGTTTTCTAAAATTACTTTTGCCCTCAATATAACATTTGTTAAAGAGAAGAGTTTGGGGATTCATATACGTTTTAAAATGGGAAAACATCTTTCCTTATTAACATGAAGTCTCATCCCAGGCAAGATGGTAGTGCACAAACCTCGTGGATGAGCCACCTCGGTTCACCCCTAAGGGCAAGAAAAAGGGGTCAAAAAACCTCACCCTCTCTTCCATTCAATCAAACACTCTTCTAATCTCATTCCTCAAAACCACTGCCCAAGCCCAGAAGGTAAATGTTTTGGGGGGGGTGCCGGTTGTTGGAAGAAGATAAAACAACCTTTTTGTAAAAATGAGCTGGAGAAGAAAACGACCCAAGTGAAAGCCTGAGAGGCGGAGTCGTGAGCGAACCTGGCAGGAGACGAGGTTCCTGTGGCAGAGAAACTCGTGACCGGGGAGCCTGGTTCCCGCTGGGTACCCCACCCGGCCTTCAGGCACCGCCTCTACCCAAAATGTATCCCCCCGCGACCCCCCAGCCCTCCTGCCCAGAGGAGCGCCCGCGGCCGCCGCCCGCGGCCTCCTCCTCCCTCGCGTCAGCTTTGAGGCCGGCTCCCCGCCCCGACCGCCCGCGCCTCCCGCCGCACCCGGGAGCGGGAAACGCGGCCGCCGGCGCGCGGGGCCCGGCGCAGGCCGCTCCCCCTCGTGGCCGCTTCCCTCCCCCACCCCAACCGCCCCCCGCCCCTCACCCCAGGGACCCGCCCGGGGCCAGCGCGGCCGCCGCCGGGTTACACAACCCGGCCGGCGACGGGGGAGGGGGCGGCCGCGGGCCGGGGGCGCCGGCGCCCCCGCAGGGCTGGGGGCGGGGTGACGCGGGGGGATCCCGAGGCACCCGGCTCGGCCGCGCCGGGCGCCCCTCGACACCCTTCCCCCTCCGCGCTTCAGCGGGCCGGAGTCGGTGACAGGAATCGGCTTCCAACATGGCGGACAGGAAGCGGCCCCGCGAGGAGGAGAGAACATTCCAGCCGCGCCGGCTCTGGGGGAGCGGGCCCGGGGCGCCGGCCTCGGAGTGAGCCGCAGGGACAAACCGAGAGGTCCGGTGCCCTAAAGGAGCGTCTAGGGGTAGAAATGACCCGAGAGAAGAGGGGTCCCAACCGCCCCCCAGACGGGGAACCCCAAGGCCACAGGTGGGCTTGGGGTGGCGGGTGAGGGAGGACACTTCCTCAACTCTGCCCCACTACCCTCTCCCCGCCGCCTGCAGAAGGGTCTCGCGACGCCACCCGAGTCGGAATTCGCTAGGCCTTCCTGAGTTACACCCCGAAGCATTTCTGGGGGCTGGGTTCACCCCCAACTCACGGCCCCCAAATTAGGGTCCCTCGTGGGCCGCAGGAAGGTAAACGAGAGAGGAATATAAAGGCTAGACTTCCAAGGCCGACCCTCCGGGTTTCCCTCCAGCCCGGGCGGGGGCCGGGAAGGTCACACTGGCCTGGTTGGGCCTCTCCCTTGCTGAGGAGAAGAGGGCGCTGCAAACCGTGAGGCCCAGCCCGAGCTTTCGGAGAATGAAAGGGGGCTTCCCCACAGCCGCAGGACACCGGCACACAAGGCACACACACCCCGACCCCCTCCGCGCTCTTCCGATCCAGCCCCACCCCCATCTCCCGCACCCCCCACCCCATCCCCCTTCCCCCACTCGTCCTCCCTCCCGGACCTGTTTTCTTCTTCGGCGTTTCCTGGTGCTGCTGGAGGGCGTGTTTCTGCTCATGTTTCAGCGGCTTTGGCTGGGCCTTGGGGCTGCCTTCGGCTCCATGCTGCAGGTATTGGTGAGGCTGCTGGTGATGGTGGTGGTGATGGTGGTTGTGGCTGTGGTTGTAGAAATAATAATGGTGATGGTGGTGCGGCTGCTGCTGCTGCTGCTGCTGAGGGTGATGGTGCGGATGGTGGTGGCTGTGATGGTGCTGAGACTGTGGCTGGCCGGGCTTCTCCTCCATTGAAAGCGGCTGGGACTCTCTGGCTGAGGCTGCGGGCTGCTGCACCGTCAGGATCTGAGACTGCTTCTCAGGGCTCACTCAGTATATCTGAGCGCGTCTCGCCAGCGCACTGGTTAACAGAGCGATTCTGCGAGATTGGCAGCCGCATCCCAGCAATCAGGAGCCACGCTGCGCCTCTGGCCCCGCCCCTAGCCCAAATCCTCTTTCCTTCCCCTTCGCCACAGCCTCCCCCTGGCCAACGCCACTTACCCTATGCAACCTCACAGGGCCGGGCCTTCAACGTCAGCACTATGGCTCTCTCTTGTGTCGCTTTCTCTCCTTCACCGCGCAGTCTGCGAACAGCACTTTCTACACTCCTCGCCAGCAAGCTAGCTCATGTCGAGGGTAGCAGATTCCACTGGCGATTCCACTGACTCTGGGAGCCATCTGTTGGTTTTGCAGCTCCTAGAATCTATTGGCTTTTTTTTTTTTTTCCTAAATCCTTTTCCGGGTAACCAGAGGGGAAGCTCAATTCCCTTAACCCTGAGACCACTAAAGGGGCAAATCAAAAGAAGAAATAAATACATTTTTAAGACTACAAGAGCTTCACAATCCAGTAGATCACTTTGTATTCTGGATTCATTTTGCTTTGTATTCATATGCTAATCTCTTCCTTTCCACGAAGGGATTATAGGATTCCACAATGGGGTATCTGTGTAATTTTCTAAAAGGGCACAAAGGGTTTAAATCATTGTTTCTTTGTAGTTGGAGGCAAGGGAGAGAGGGAGGAATGAAAATCTAGAAATCTACACAGAGGCAGTTGTTTGGTTGGTTTTTTTTTTTTAACTGCAGGTGAGGTCAACGGTGAATTCAAGAAAGGTTTTAGAATGCGAAGTTTCAAGAGAGAAAGAGGGAAAGAGTACTTTAGAAGTTAAGTTTAAAAAATGTTTTGCATATATGGAAAATATTGGAATGTAAAGAAATACTCTATTGCATTGTGTAACATTGGTTTAACTTATCCGGCATTATCACATTACAGCCTGATTTTTAAAAGTAAATGTTTAGTCAAGAGTGGTTACTCAGGAAGGAGGAAGGGGTTGTGATGGGGGCAGGAGGGTGCACTCTGATAGTCTTTATTTCTTGACCTAGATAGTGATTACAGATATATTTGCTGTATAATTATTTCTTACTGAATATGTATGTATCAGTGTGAGTCCCTTAGTCATGTTGGACTGTTTACGGTCCATACCCCATGGACTCTAGCCCACCAGTCTCCTCTGTCCATGGAATTCTCCAGACAAGAATACAGGAATGGGTAGCTAAATTCCCTTCTCCAGGGTATCTTCCTGACCCAGGGTCTCCTGCATTACAGGCAAATTCTTTACTGTCTGAGCCACCGGGGAAGCCCATGAATGTTACATTATACATTTTTTTTCAGTCTGTGTTATATTGGGGGCATTTTTTAAAATTTACCATAAAATACACAAGATTTACCATTTTACTCAATTTTCAGTATGCAGCCCAGTGTCGGTAAGGACACTCACATTTTATGCATCCATTACCACTGTCCATTTCCAGAACTTTTCATCATCAGAAACTGAAACCCTATACACATTTAACAATAACTCCATTCCTTCCCCACCCCATGCCCTGATAACAATTCTTTTCTTTTCTTTTTCTATGATACTTCATATAAGTGGAATCATACAATATTTGTCCTTTTGTAAAGTTTGGCTTATTTCACTTAACATAAAGTCTTCAAGGTTCATTTATGTTGTGGTGTGTATCAGAATTTCCTTCCTTTTAACACTGAATAATATTCCATTGTATGCATATGCCACATTTTGTTTTTCCATTTGTTCAGCAATGAACATGTGGCTTGCTTCCTCGATGTATATCTTAACAATTTTTTAGATGTGGCTTGAATTCCTACAGCAGGATCATGTTAAATGAGCAAAAAAGCTTAAAAGAAAAAAGTTGTACTTTGCAATTAATGAATATCAGCACAAAAGAATAATTAAAAGATAAAACTCTTTTTCCAAGAGCAAATGTCACTGAATTCAGATAACTATGTCCAGATCTTGACTCGTTCTTTATAGTGAGGATTTGTGTTGCCTTGCTAAATTTTAAAGAAAGACCCCTTTGGGTAAAAGGGGTATATATTTACCCAATTTTGAGAGCTAAGATCCTAATAACATGTAGTGACAAATAAATCCTTGCTGTTAAATAGTATTGTACCACTTTCCCATCTATTAAAGAAATAAAAGTGTTTATGGAATTTAGGATTATGTTGATAGGGCTTTATATTCTTTTGCTGATTTGGACATTCTGTTGAAAATCAAGAATCCTTGAGTCATAATTTCTTTTAATACATTTTCTGCATTATAGTTGCAGGCAAACCAAGAAAACTCTTTCTGAGCTTTTGGCTTTTCACATCTTTGGCCTGCCTTGGGGTCTTCACACACATTTATATGAAGTTTAGGAAACTAAGCCTTGCTCTCATGTGCTCTAGTTACTATGAATATTGCTGTAGTAGTATGCAGTAGTATGGAGAAAGACTTGTGATATAATGTAAGAAAAAAATACAGAGCACTAAATTCTATATACAGTAAGATCATAACCTTAAAAACCATGAATCTTTGTTTACTTTGGCCACACTGCACAGCTCATAGGAATTAAGTATGGAACAACAACAATAGGATGTGTAACTTTTCTTCCTGCTGATTTTTCTAAAATAGTTTTATGTAAAACATATTTTAAGATTTGCCATGTATTTGAAAAAATAATGCCATAATACCAAACTTCCTTGAAAAGAGAGTAATTGGGTTTACTTCAGTTCAGTTCAGTTGCTCAGTCGTGTCCGACTCTTTGCAACCCCGTGAACCGCAGCACGCCAGGCCTCCCTGTCCATTACCAACTCCCAGAGTCTACCCAACCTCATATCCGTTGAGTCGGTGATGCCATCCAGCTATCTCATCCTCTGTCGTCCCCTTCTCCTCCTGCCCTCAATCTTGCCCAGCATCAGGGTCTTTTCAAATGAGTCAGCTCTTCACATCAGGTGGCCAAAGTATTGGAGTTTTCGCTTCAACATCAGTCCTTCTAATGAACACCCAGGACTGTTCTCCTTACTTCAAGCATATTTTTATATTTTAAATAAAATCTGCATCAAGGAAAAAAACACATTAAGGAAATGTAGTATAAGTCTGAAGAAATTATGGGTGCTATTTTTTTCTTGTATTTTCCAAATGTAGTCACTACTTTTCATAATAACATTATTTTTAAAAATTAAAATAAGGGACTTTCCTTATTTGATTCCTGGTCAGGGAACTGAGATCCCACATACTACATGCTGAGGCCAAAAAGTAATTAAAATCATAAAAATTGAATCTACACAATCTTTAAAATTCATTTTACACCATATTTTACCTACAGTCAATGTAGGAAGTTGTAATGGAGAAACAGGTGGTTCCTATATAAGGTAGGCTAATATTTTAAATATCACCGTATTCATAACACCTATGGAGCATTTATGATGTGTCAGGAACTGAACTATTTTATCTTTGTTTTCATGTGCAATTCCTTGAGGTAGATATTAAGCCCATTTCTACAGATGAGGCATATGAGACCTGAAGAAGTTAAAAGAGACTTGCTTATAATTTAAGAGCCACCAAGTTTATGTTGGAGCCTGAAGCAGATTCCAGGTCAGATGGATAGAAAGAATTTTTAACACTATCAAGTGTGGTATACATTTCTAAAATTGTAGTAACCTCTGAAAAACATTCAAGCTATATCATAACCCCCATGAAGGTAGTATCTGGTTATCAACAGAGGCAGGGCCTCTAAGGCCCTGGAGGGGCCCTAGAAATGATCCCTTGAAAGAGCTAGGTATTTTACTTTGTAAAAATTTTTTAAAGTAATATCATTTTGTATTTTTTCCTTAATAAGGGCCCTCCCCAAAACCTGGATTCATCCCTGTTAATAGTGATTTTTAACAATCATTTGAGAATCTGACTCAGTGGTGTTGTAACTTCAATAGGTACTTTAAAAGGTTATAGTTGTGTTTTATAACAACATGGAAAATTGCTATAACTCAAGGGCAAAAAGCAAGATAATAAATTATATGTATACATTATGATTGCATATAAAATGTGAATTCAAGGACTGAGGGAACTTGAAAGCAATAAAACCTTTTTATTCATTTGTTCATTCGCAAATATATATTGGGTACTTTTTATGTACTGGGTCTTATGCTTTTTGTCATTTGGGCTTTTTTAAAAAATTCATTTCTCTTATTGATAGAGGTCTGGAACTTGGGTAAATATGTTTGCGACACTGTCTTAATTGTCAGATGCAAGTCATTTTTCATATACTTTTATTCTTAGCCTTTGTCTACTATGACCACTTAAGAGATACAGAGATATTTGAATCTCTGAACCCCTGAATTCTCAAAATTTGGAGAATGAGCAAGTTTCTTCCCATTCTTAACGTTCTACAATCATTATCACTGCTCTTTCTTTCCAGATTACCCCTTTATTTCATTATAATGGACTATACAACAGCAAGAAATGTAGCTGATAAAAATCTAGTTTTTCAACTGTAACAATTGATTATAACTTTACAGAAATTGTAATCAGAAACACAATTATGTAGTTTTATATAAATGGAAATTGGTTCTCTGATGATAGTTCCAATTTCAAACAAGGCAAATCACTAGTAACATCCACTGTTTTATTTCAGCATGGAAAGAATTTTATTCATGTATATTTCCTTTAGATCTCAATATTTTTGCCTTGGGACACTAACTTCAAAAAACTTTCAAAGGAATTGAACAGAGGTATGGGTAAATTAGGTTAGTCTTTTAATAACTGGGACATGACGACTTTTCTAAATATGAAAGTTTTTTAAAATGACTTTTAAAATGAAAAATATGGGGAATAGTTTGAGGGAGAAACTATAGCAGAAGATATGAGTGTAAATTTTGTAGTCAGACAGAACTAGAATGGAATCTATTCTGAAACTGCTTAGCTTTGTGATCATGTGTGAGCAAATTATTTTTCCTCTCTAAGCCTTAGTTTACTTTTCTGAAAATGAAAGTAATATTAATGCCTACCTCGCAAGTTATATGAAAGTCAGATTAGATAATGTAAGTAAATTTGTTGAATAAAGTGTTTATAATGTTAGTAAGTTGTACTAAATATTAATATTAGTGATACTAAGTTAGTAAATATTAGATATATAAAGTTAAACTTTCAGATATGATATTTCATTAAGGAAACAGTTTTAGAAAAATCAGTTAGCAACTTCACCAAGAATAGAATGTTTTCCCAATTTTTAAAAGAATAAACAAATAGGCCTTTTGGCTCTCGGAGAGCACCATGGCAGGGGGCAAAAACAAGTGCCTTCTGAAAAGTGGCAAAAGGTTGCCAAGAAGAAAGTGGTTAATCCATTCTCTAGGAAAAATTGGTATGATGTGAAAGTAGCAGCTATGTTCAGTATATGGAGTACTGAATAAACATTAGTCAGGAAAACTCAAGGAGTCAAAATTGCATCTGATGGCCTCAGGGTCATGTTTTAAAAGTGAGCTTTGCTAATCTGCAGAATAATGGAGTTTCATGTAGAAAATCTAAGCTAAGTGCTGAGAACGTTTTGGGCAAAAACTGCCAATCAGCTTCCATGGTATGGATTGTAGGTGTGATAAACTGTGTTCCAAAATGTTCCCAAAGTGGCAGGCCATGATTGAATCTCATGTTGATCTCAAGACTACCAGTGGTTATTTGCTTCATCTATTCTGTTTTGGTTTTACTAAAAACCACAATAGTCAGATTTGGAACACCTCTTGTGTTAAGGAAGCACCAACAAGTTCACCAAATCCAGAAGAAGATGATTGGAATCATGACCTGAGAAGTGCAGACAAATAACTTGAAAAAAGTTGTCAATAAATTGATTCCAGATAGCATTGAGGAAGATATAGAAAAGGCCTTGCCAATTATTTTATCCTCTCTATGATTACTTGTTAGAAAAGTAAAACTCCTAAGAAGCAAAAATTTGAATTGGGTGACTGATGGACCTTCATAGTAAAGTTAGTAGTTTGGGGATTAGTTAAATGCTAAAGTTGAATGAGATGATGGATATGAGCCACTAGTTCAAGAATCTGTTCAAAATTCAGATATTTAATGGTAACAAAAAGTCTTATTTGTGATGTTTAAAAAAAAATAGAATAGGCAACTGTTGTCAACTAAAATCAATAGTGCATTCAGTAACAGTCTTTTCTGAGTAGCAGGTTCAAAGTTAACTTTCTGCTTCTTTGCTTCTCTATTTTTAAAAAAGTTGCACATTGAACATTTATTCCTTTTGTTAAAAAAGAATATTTTTTAAAAAATGAATTAAACATCTGTCTGCCCTGTGAACGTTAATATTAAAAAAGACCAGGGAATTAGTATGCCATTTTGGATTCTTTTCTAGTCTCCAGTAGACAAAATAAATTTATATATGAATGAATCAATAAATATTTAGTTATCAGTGTGTATACTTAGTTTTTGGAGTCCATAGTTAGATGCATCCAGAAGTTGGATAAAATGTCACTCCCTGAGAATAAAACTAGTAAGACTCAACATAAACTGGATGAAATTAACCACTATCTAGTCAGTGTGATTAGACTGCCTAAGAAACTATTAAAATAAATAGTGTATCCATGAAAACTGCTATTGTAGTTGTTATTCAGTTTTATTTCCCTCCTTATTGTCTTTTAGTATTTTTAAATTAGTACTTCAAAAGTTATATGTTTGGTGTTGTGCTATTTATTGCTGGGTAACAATTTACCCCAAACCTTAGTGCCTTAAAACAGCAAACATTTATCATCTCACAGCTTTTGAGGGTCAGGAATTTGGGTGCTACTGAGTTGGGTGCCTCTGGCTCAAGGTCTCACGAGATTGCTGGGAGCATCTGCTTCCAAGGTCACTCATGTGGTTGATGGTAGGATTCAGTTCCTTGTGAGATGTTGGCCGAAGAACTCAGTTCCTCACTGGTCGTTAGCCAGAGGCCTCTCTATAGGGCAGACCACAACATAGCAATTGTCTCTCCTCAGAGTGAGCAATAGAACAAGAAGGAGCTCTCAAGATGAAGCCATAGTCTTTTTGTAACCTAATCTCAGACATGACATCCCTTCTGCTGCATTCTATTCAGTAGAACTGAGTGCACACCTACACATAAGGGGAGATCACAGGAGGGCATGAATACTGTACTTTCATTAAAGAGATTATTGAAGGTCATCTCAGGGCCTGCCTACCGCAGGTATAAAACCATTTATTAAACTTCCTCTGCTTGCTCTGATGTCATCACCTAGCTATAATTCCAAATGTAATCTTACCTTATATGTCACTTGTTTGTAAGCAGAGAGAGTACACTGAATAACACACAGAAGTTCCTCATCATTTATTAAATTAGTAAATATTTTTAAACACTTGAATTTTGTCACCTGCTGGCCTTGTGAGTTTGGTAAGTGCGATTCAGTCTTCCTAATGCTGATAAGTATTAATATCTAAACCTAAACTTGTGACCAGGCCCAGGACTATAGTCCTGCTTTGAGAGGGCCCACCTGAGCTCTCAGGAGGCCTCCTTCTCCAATAGGAATGACAATATAAAACACCTACATGGGGGCTACCCTGGTGGTCCAATGGCTTAGACTCCATGCTCCTAATGCAGGGGGTCATTGTTCAGTCTCTGGCCAGGGAACTAGATCCCACAATGCCACAACTATGAATTCACATGCCCCAGTTTAAGATCCCACATGCTGCAATGAAGACATGGTACAACCAAATAAATAAATAAATATTAAAAGCAAACAAACGAAGAAAAATGCCTTTATGGCCAGGCAAGTTAACTTGGGTTAAGTAACTTGGCTATAAGCAAACTTGTATGTAAGAAACATTTCTCCTTGGGGACTTCCTGGTGGTCCAGTGATTAAGACTCTGTGCTCCCAATGCAGAGAACACAGGTTCAATCCCTGACTGGGGAACTAAATCCCACATGCTGCAGCTAAGACCCAGTATAGCCAAATTAAAAAAAAAAAGCATTTTTCCCAACATAGCATTGACTTCTACAGTGATAACTCTGTTAAAACATTTATTTATTTTAAGAACTAGGTAGCTTAAGTTTTCGATCTAATATCTGCCTTCAGCTTATGAAAGGATAATCTGATACATGTTCTCAAAATCCTTAATCACATCTTTTATATAAGGTAATATTTACTCTTTTACTATGTAAGGTAATATTCACAGGTTCTAGTAATTGGAATATAGAAACAGCTTTTTGAGGGCCATTATTCAGCCCATGATGGGGCCATTGTCTGTAAAAAAAATTTTAAAATAATAGTAAAATTGACTAAATGTCAGTCTACTTTTTTGTTATCATCCTGTGCACACAATTTTAAATAATGTCAATGGTAAAATACTACCGGTGGAGGCAGACCATTTCCAACAGCTTCCCCCACCCTCAGTGTGCCCATACTGCCCATATTCTAGTATGAGCTTTTCAGCCTGCTATAACTTTTCAGGGACAAATTCCTAAAAAAAACAATTTGGTGATTTATCAATAGCAAACCATGTCCCCACATCTTGATATGACCCCTCATCCTTCAGAAATTGACTTAAGTAAATGTTGACTTAAGTAAATTTACCCAAGGAAAATTTCTCTAAAGACTCTTTTTAGATTCAAAGTGCCATACCACCTCTCCTATGTATCTGTTTCTTTCACAGCATTTGCCACACATTGTGGTTATTTTATTTGCAGGTTAATTTTTCCCATCTCCCTTACTTATTTTTAAAATCTAAGACTTTTATGTCTTGTTCTCTGAGTTGTCCCCAAAACCCAGCACAGAACCTGGCACATGGTAAATGTTCAATATATGTGTATTTTCATTGCATTCCCAGTTTGTGTACTTCCTATAAAGCACATTGGCTCAATGTTGGACAACTCTTCTTTCTTCATCTCCTGTCCATTACTCAAAATGAAATAGCCACTTATTGTTTAGGATTGGTGACATAGAAAATTATCTCTATAATTCAGAAACAGCTGCAGTATCATGGATCTTAGCAGAATTGTTTCACTGCTCCAGACTCCATCATGAACATGATTAGTAATGTTTTATTTTGAAAATTCACGGGGATATCATAAGACCAAATCACAAAGTAAAATATAAACATGGCATTCATATTCTGAAGGGGACCTATGCATTTTGCCCAGGCATGACACTAGAAATAACAAGACTCTAGTGTGCACCTCAAACTTAGCAAGTTCCGAATGTAAATCATCAGTTTCTTTTCCAAACCATGCGTGTGTGAGTGCTAAGTTGCTTCAGTCATGTCCGACTCTTTGTGACCCTATGGACTGTAATCTGCCAGGATCCTCTGTCCATGGGATTCTCCAGGCAAGAATATTGGAGTGGGTTGCCATGTCCTCCTCCAGGGGATCTTCCTGACCCAGCGATTGAACCTGCATCTCCTATGGCTCCTGCATTGCAGGCTGATCCTTTACTGCTGAGCTGCTGGGGAAGCCTCTCCAAACCACATGCTCCTCTTAACTGCCTTCAGCATTTCTTTTAGTGGCATAGCTCTACACCTGGCTAGTTCTCCAGGTTCAATCTCTAGCTCTCCTTTCTTCTCCCTTTACTCTTTCTTCCTAGGAGATCTCACCCATCTCCAAGTCTAAAATCTTATCCATACAGTGTTATTTCTAAAATATGTCCCTAATCCTCTCCTCTGTGCTCCAGACTCTCAGCTGCCTACTGTTCTATCTTAGAAACATCACAGGCATTTCAAATTTATCACATGTGCATGTATGCTAAGTCACTTCAGTTGTGTCCGGCTCTTTGCGACCCCATGGACTGACTGTAGCCTGCCAGACTCCTCTGTCCATGGGATTCTCCAGGCAAGAATACTGGAGTGGGTTGCCATGCCATTCTCCAGGGGGTCATCCCACAACTTTATCCATTCATCTGTCTGTAGTCATTTAGGTTACTTCCGTGTCTTGACTGAGTGCAGCTATGAACATTGGGCTGCATGTACCTTTTCGAATTAGAGTTTTCTCCAGATATATACCCAAGAGTAGGACTGCAGGATCACATCTCCAGCATTTATTGGTAGACTTCTTAATGATGGCCATTTTGACTGATGTGAGGTGGTACCTCTTTGAAGTTTTGATTTACATTTCTCTGATAATTAGCAATGTTGAACATCTTTTCATGTGCCTATTTACAATCTGTGTGTCTTCTTTAGAGAAATGTCTTTTTTTTTTAGTTGTATGAACTGTTTGTGTATTTTAGAAATTAAACCTTGTTGGTCACATAATTTGCAAATATTTTCTCTCAGTCCATAGGTTGTCTTTTCATTTTGTTTATCATTTCCTTTTCTGTGCAAAAGCTTGTAAGTTTAATTAGGTACCATTTGTTTATTTTTGCTTTTATTTCTATTGCCTTAGGAGACTGACCTAAGAAAATATTGGTATATGTCTGAATATTTTGTCTATGTTCTCTTCTAGGAGTTTCATGATACCATGTCTCATATTTAAGTCTTTAAGCAGGTTTGAGTTTATTTCTACATATGGTGTGAGAGAGTGTTCAATTGCATTGTTTTACATGTGACTATCCAGCTTTCCCAACATTAGTAGCTGAAGAGACTGTCATTTTTCTATGTATATTCTTGCCTTCTTTGTTGAAGATTGACTGTAGGTATGTGGGTTTATTCCTGGGCTCTCTATTCTGTTCCATTGATCCATATGTCTGTTTTTGTGCCAATACCACACTGTTTTGGGTTTTTTTTGTTGTTGTTGTTATCCTTGCACAGGGACCATGCTAATCTTCTCTGTATTATTCCAATTTTAGTATATGTGCTGCCAAAGCAAGCACAATACCACCCTGTTTTGATTTCTGTAGCTTTGTAGTATTGTCTGAAGTCTGGGTGGGTTATGCCTCCAGCTCCATTCTTTTTCCTCCGGGTCACTTTGGCAATTGTGGGTCTTTACGGTTCATGGGGTCGCAAAGAGTCAGACACGACTGAGTGACTGAACTGATGGTTTTATATAAATTTTAGGATTATTTGTTCTAGTTCTGTGAAAAATGTCATGGGTAATTTGATAGGAATTGCATTAAATCTGTAGATTGCTTTGGGTAGTATGGCCATTTTAACATATTAATTCTTCCAATACAAGCGCATAGGATATCTTTCCACTTGTTTGAATCATCTTCAGTTTTCTTTATCAGTGTTTTATAGTTCTGAGCATATAAGTATTTCATCTTCTTGGTCAGGTTTATTGGTAAGTTTTTTTGAGGGGGATGAAATTTTAAAAGAGATCATTTTTGTACTTTTCCTTTCTGATATTTCATTGTGAGTATAAAGAAATGCAGCCTTCCTAACACCATACACAAAGATAAACTCAAAATGGATTAAAGATCTAAATGTAAGACCAGAAACTATAAAACTCTTAGAGGAAAACATAGGCAGAACACTCAATCATATAAATCAAAGCAAGATCCTCTATGACCCACCTCCAATAGTAATGGAAATAAAAACAAAAGTAAACAAGTGGGACCTGATAAAACTTAAAAGCTTTTGCACAGCAAAGGAAGCTATAAGCAAGGTGAAAAGACAACCCTCAGAATGGGATAAAATAATAGCAAATGAAACAACTGACAAAGGATTAATTTCCAAAATATACAAGCAGCTCTTACAACTCAATACCAGGAAAACAAACAACTCAATCAAAAAGTGAGAAAAGACCTAAACAGACATTTCTCCAAAGACATACAAACACATGAACAGATGCTTAACATCACTCATTATTAAAAACATGCAAATCAAAACTACAGTGAGATATCGCCTCACACCATTCACAATGGCCATCATCAAAAAGTCTACAAACAATACATGCTAGAGAGGGTGTGGAGAAAAGGGAACACTCTTGCATTGTTGGTGGGAATGTAAATTGATACAGCCACTATGGAAGACAGTATGGTGATTCCTTAAAAAATTAGGAATAAAACCACCATATAACCCAGCAATCCCACTCCTAGACATATACCCTGAGGAAACAAAAACTGAAAAAGACACATGTATCCCACTGTTCATTGCAGCACTATTTACAATACCTAAAACATGGAAGCAACCTAGATGTCCATCGACAGATGAATGGATAAAGAAGTTGTGGTACATATACACAATAGAATATTACTCAGCTATAAGAAGGAATGCATTTGAGTCAGTTCTAATGAGGTGGATGAACCTAGAGCCTTACTTACAGAGTGAAGTAAGTCAGAAAGAGGAAGATAAATATCCTATTCTAACACATATATACAGAATCTAGAAAAATGGTACTGAAGAGTTTATTTACAAGACAGCAATGTATGGATGTGAGAGTTGGACTTCAAGAAAGCTGAGCGCTAAAGAATTGATGCTTTTGAACTGTGGTGTTGGAGAAGACTCTTGAGAGTCCCTTGGACTGCAAGGAGATCCAACCAGTCCATTCTGAAGGAGATCGACCCTGGGATTTCTTTGGAAAGAATGATGCTAAAGCTGAAACTCCAGTACTTTGGCCACCTCATGCGAAGAGTTGACTCATTGGAAAAGACTCTGATGCTGGGGGGATTCGGGGCAGGAGGAGAAGGAGACGACAGAGGATGAGATGGCTGGATGGCATCACTGACTCGATGAACGTGAGTCTGAGTGAATCCAGGAGTTGGTGATGGACAGGGAGGCCTGGCGTGCTGCAATTCATGGAGTCTCAAAGAGTCGGACACGACTGAGCGACTGAACTGAACTGAATGGAGAAATAGACACAGAGAATAGACTTATGGACTTGGGGAGAAGGGAGGAGAGGGGGAGAAGGGAGGAGAGGGGGAGATGTATGGAGAGAGTAACATGGAAACTTACTATATGTAAAATAGATAGCCAAAGGGAATTTGCTGTATGGCTCAGGAAACTCAAACAGGGGCTCTGCATCAACCTAGAGGGGTGGGATGGGGAAGGAGATGGGAGGGAGGTTCAAAAGGGAGGGGATATATGTATACTTATGGCTGATTCATGTTGAGGTTTGACAGAAAACAACCAAATTCTGTAAAGCAATTATGCTTCCATTAAAAATAAAAAAAAGAAATGCACCCAATTTCTGTATGTTAATCTTGTATCCTGCTACCTGGCTGAATTCATTTATACATTCTAGTAGTTTTTGTGTGGAGTCTTTAGTAGTGCTCCCTCCTCACCAGTCTTTTGGAAGAGTTTGAGAAGGAGCAGTATAAGTTTTTCTTTGTATGTTTGATAGAATTCCCCAGTGAAACCATCTGGTCATAGCCTTTTGTTTTTTTCAGGAGTTTTAAAATTACAGATTCTACTTCACTTCTAGTGATTGGCCTGTTCAAATATCTATAAATCTTCATGATCAATTTTGGTGGCCTGCATGTTTCTAGAAACGTGTCAATTTCTTATAAGTTGTCCAATTCTTTGGTATATAATTGCTCATCTCCTCTCCTACTCTTATTTGCATTTATTGTATCCTACATAGTTTCTTCATAGCACTTTATCCCAATTAATATATTTTGATTGATCTACTCTACTAGATTTGAGGCAACGTGAGGACAGGACTCCGGGAGTTAGTGATGGACAGGGAGGCCTGGCGTGTTGTGATTCATGGGGTCGCAAAGAGTCGGACATGACTGAGCGACTGAACTGAACTGAACTGAGGGCAGTAACTGTGTCTTGTTCAAAAAGGTATATCTAGGCCCTAATGTAGTGTCTAGCACACAGCAGGTGATTAATCAGTTGTTGACTAAATTAAGGCACCTTATTCTGTCTTGGTCTATGTGATACAGGTATAGTGTATTTGCACAATGTTGCTTAGGAGGGAAAAATTCTTATTCCTCTATTTCATGTCCATTTTTTTTTTTTTTTTTAAAGTCACTTGTCTGAGACTAATGACATAGCCATTTATCTCCATAGTGCCAAAACAGCTGCAGTGTCATGGACCTTAATATAGCCAATATTTTTTTCCCACGATTAGGGAAATTTAATACTGAATCTTACAGGAGTTTCATAAAGAAATTGAGTCATAAAATACAGAAAGGATTCATAGTAGGAAGGGGTAGAACCTGAAAAGTTTGGCCCGGAGGCAGTGAGATATTTTCTTTAAGCTTCGGAAACCACCATACAGATGTTTCTTTTGTGCTCTTCCAAGTCATCTCATAAAGATAGACAACATCTGCTGCCTGTGCTGGCCAGAAGTAAAAAAGTTGTTTATTAAGGCATGATTCACCCACCCAGAAGCCTTCATTTCCGTGAAGAGGAGAAACAAACTAATTTCACATTAACCAGGCATAGTTATTTGACCTAACAGAAAAATGGGTCCACATTTAACACCCGCTTGGATCTTACATGACATGACAGTGTGCAAAGCAGGGTGGCTTCCCGGCTGTGCTTCAGAACTGCTTTGCATACCTAGGCTTCCCAGCAACCAGACCTCATTTGTTACGCCCCTAGCAGATACTCTTCAGGCTAGCTAGAAAGTGCTCAAAGCTATACTAGCATTCAAACAACAAAAAGTCCTCAGATTTCCTTAGTTTCTATCTTTGAAGAGTTCAAAGAGCTTCCACATTTATTTTTTTCTGGTACTTTCCCTGTCATGCTATGATGTAAGAAGGTCTGAGATTAGAGAACCTGGAGTTCAGATAGTTTATTCAAAGCCACAGTGAAATTACATACCACAGTCAGACTCCATTCCCCCGACCTCTCTAGGCCATGTAGTTTCCCAAGGGGTTTAAGACCCTTTATGAAAAAACTCAAAACTACATATAATTATCAGTCTTGAACATTTTTTTCTAACCCTCTTAACACAGAGGAAAAAATATTACTTTGTGGTTTTTAAATAAAAATGTCTTTGTGAGGGCAGACTTCTAAATTGCCTCATTCTAAATTCACATAGAAAAGATCAAAGGAATAAAAATATAGGGAAAACCTTCCGTATGCCAGAAACTTGGAGGACTGTCTTCTAGTTAGAATGTAGCAGGGCTCAATTAGGAGGAATGGTCAGTTCAATATTCCACTTCTATAAAATATATTATCACCCCAATAGAATTCCATGAACAACCCCTTACTCAAGGTTGAAATCTAGATGAAAGCAGATGGAGAGCAAGGCAGTACATATACTCAGATCCGCTTCAGTCTCTAACAGAACCCTCAGCAATTCCTACTTAAATATTAACCAAAGCTGGACGCATATAGACCTCTCCATGTTAAGATGAGCAAATGGAAAAACCCATAGGACTATGAAAATATGCTTCAGCTCAAAGGATGAGGTCTCCTTGAAAAATCAGAACAAAGGTGGTTGGTATAGACAACAGAGTCAGGAGTTCCAAACAACAAAAATGTAAGCATTTATGTTCCCTGGTGATACATTCCCAGCACCCAAATTAGTGTCTAGCATAGAATAGTTATTGAGTAAATTGACTGAATACATTAGGAGTCTCAGAAAGAGGAAAGAGAATAGGAATAGGAGTAACAATTAAATAATTTTCCTAAGACTTAAACCTGCTGGCAAAAATGAATGAAACAAAATCAACACCTAGACCAGCCAGGTGACATTTTAAAATATTTCTGGGGTAAAGAAAAAAAGCCTTCAAGAATTCAGGCTGGGAAAGGAGGAGGGAATGTGGGGGAGCAGATTATCTCCAAAGGTACGAAATGCAAACTGGCCTCAGAATTGTGCACTCTAAGACACAAATCCATAAAGCATATCCGACAGAATTCTGAGGGTAAATGTTTACAATTTTAGAATTCTACACTCAGCAAAGTTGTTATAAAGTTGTGAAAGCCTCTTAAATAAGTGTGTGGGTGTGTGTGCGCGTGTGTGTGCGAGCGCACTTGCTCAGTCATGGCCAATTCTTTCCTATCCCGTTGACTGTAGCCCGCCAGGCTCCTGTCTCTGGGATTTTCCCAGCAAGAATACTAGAGTGGGTTGCCATTTCCTCCTCCAGGGGATCCTCCCGACTCAGGGATCAAACCCGTGTCTCTGGTGTCTCCTGCACTTGCAGAAGGATTCTTTACCACTGAGTCATCTGGGAATAAGTACTAAGATACAAAGTGCTCAAAAATGATACTACCCAGTCACCTGCTCTGAAAGAAAAAACTTCTCAAACATGTACTACTGAATGAGAAGTCAGAATAAAGAAGAAGAGGGACTTCCCTGGCAGCCCAGTGGTTGAGACTCCATATTTCCAATGCAGGTATTGTGGCTTTGATCCTGGGTCAGGGAACTAAGATCTCACATTCCATGTGGTGCAGCCAAAAAAGAATAAGGAGGAAGAAAGAGTCAGAGCATAAAAACTTTTGCATAAAAGAACTTTATTTAAATGTCTAAAATAACTCTCATAAGAGAAAGTACATAATGTAGGAAAGAAATTTCTTTTTCCAAGAGGGATCAGTTCAGTTCAGTTCAGTCGCTCAGTCATGTCTGACTCTTTGCGACCCCATGAATCGCAGCTCGCCAGGCCTCCCTCTCTGTCACCAACTCCCGGAGTTCACTCAGACTCATGTCCATCGAGTCAGTGATGCCATCCAGCCATCTCATCCTCTGTCATCCCCTTCTCAGCATCAGAGTCTTTTCCAGTGAGTCAACTCTTCGCATGAGGTGGCCAAAGTACTGGAGTTTCTGCTTTAGCATCATTCCTTCCAAAGGACACCCAGGACTGATCTCCTTTAGAATGGACTGGGCAGTCCAAGGGACTCTCAAGAGTCTTCTCCAACACCACAGTTCAAGAGCATCAATTCTTCGCCGCTCAGCTTGCTTCACAGTCCAACTCTCACATCCATACATGACCACTGGAAAAACCATAGCCTTGACTAGATGGACCTTTGTTGGCAAAGTAGCGTCTCTGCTTTTGAATAGGCCATCTAGGTTGGTCATAACTTTCCTTCCAAGGAGTAAGTGCCTTTTAATTTCATGGCTGCAGTCACCATCTGCAGTGATTTTGGAGCCCAGAAAAATAAAGTCTGACACTGTTTCCACTGTTTCTCCATCTATTTCCCATGAAGTGATGGGCCCAGATGCCATGATCTTTGTTTTCTGAATGTTGAGCTTTAAGCCAACTTTTTCACTCTCCTCTTTCACTTTCATCAATAGGCTTTTGAGTTCTTCTTCACTTTCTGCCATAAGGGTGGTATCATCTGCATATCTGAGGTTATTGATACTTCTCCTGGCAATCTTGACTCCAGCTTATGCTTCTTCCAGCCCAGCATTTCTCATAATGTACTCTGCATATAAGTTAAATAAGCAGGGTGACAATATACAGCCTTGACGTACTCCTTTTCCTATTTGGAACCAGTCTGTTGTTCCATGTCCAGTTCTAACTTGCTTCCTGACCTCATATAGGTTTCTCAAGAGGCAAGTCATGTGGTCTGGTATTCCCATCTCTTTCAGAATTTTCCACAGTTTCTTGTGGTCCACACAGTCAAAGGCTTTGTGCATAGCCAATAAGGCAGAAATAGATGTTTTTCTGGAACTCTCTTGCTTTTTCCATGATTCAGCAGATGTTGGCAATTTGATCTCTGGTTCCTCTGCCTTTTCTAAAACCAGCTTGAACATCTGGAAGTTCACAGTTCATGTACTGCTGAAGCCTGGCTTGCAGAATTTTGAGCATTACTTTACTAGCGTGTAAGATGAGTGCAATTATGCGGTTTGAGCATTCTTTGACATTGCCTTTCTTTGGGGTTGGAATGAAAACTGATCTTTTCCAGTCCTGTGGCCACTGCTGAGTTTTCCAAATTTGCTGGCATATTGAGTGCAACACTTTCACAGCATCATCTTTCAGGATTTGAAATAGCTCAACTGGAATTCCATCACCTCCACTAGCTTTGTTCCTAGTGATGCTTTCTAAGGCCCACTTGACTTCACATTCCAGGATGTCTGGCTCTAGGTGAGTGATCACACCATCGTGATTATCTGGGTCATGAAGATCTTTTTGTACAGTTCTTCCGTGTATTCTTGCCACCTCTTCTTAATATCTTCTGCTTCTGTTAGGTCCATACCATTTTTGTTCTTTACTGAGCCCATTTTTGCATGAAATGTTCCCTTGGTATCTCTAATTTTCTTGAATAAATCTCTAGTCTTTCCCATTCTGTTTTTTTTCTCTATTTCTTTGCACTGATCGCTGAGGAAGGCTTTCTTATCTTTCCTTGCAATTCTTTGGAACTGTGCATTCAGGTGCTTAGTCAAAAGGCCAAATTGCATGAAAAAAACCAAGCCCGGAGGAGTGGAAGGGAGTGGAAGGTAAAAAATGAAGGGAAATAATGTGCTAAACACACCATCTTTATCAAAAGAAAGAGATATTATTTCATTGTGATATTGAAAATAAGGTATTTTTCTTTAATCTAGAGGTAAGCATTTTGAGAATAAAAACAGGATGTGTGACTTCCAAAGCATGACACAGAATTTTGAAAGCAAAACATACATAGTCCATATAGTGAGAGACAAGAGAAGCAAAAAAAATCATTGCAGAGTATGAAACAAATTAAGAAAATAAGATGATGGAAAGAATCTGAAACACCAGAGCATCTACCCAATCCATTCTTTACCAAAGTAGCATGTAATAAATGATATTTTCATTCATTCAGCTATTATTTCAATAATCTTATAGAGTATAATAAAGTCATTAAAATTAGGTTAGTAGAAGATAATGAAATGTTATATAGAAAATAAAATAAAAGGTCAAAAAACAAAATCAAAATTATTTCTATAGCAATTCCAATTTGATTTAAGACATGGAAAAGTACTGGCATTCATACAGCATAATGGTTGAGATGATAGACTTTAGAACTGGATCTAGATTTATATCTCAAATTCACCATTTACTGACTAATGACCTTAGTCAAACAGATTAATACTCTCAGCCTCAATTTACTCATCTATAAAGTAAGAATAATAGTATCTTCTCATAAAACTATTGAAAGGATTACGAGAGAAAAACTGTATAAAAGGAAATCAAGATATCTGACATAACCACTTAATAACTATTATATATTTGTGTATATTATTTATATACAATATATATACACATAAATTATACATATATGTATATACATATATATGAAATATACATAACATGTTTGAAATATACATGTTTTATATATATGTGTGTGTGTTGTATATAATATATACAATATAGCTGTGTGCCTATACACACATACACATAGAAATAGGGCCAAGAAGAACTATATCAAATTGTTAACAATGATTACCTCTAAAACCAGCAACTTTGTAAATCAAATATACTTCAATTAAAAAAAACTATGTTATCTCTAGGTAGTAAAAGTCAGATTTTTAAAAATTTCTTTATATTTGTTTCTCCTCCATGCTTTTTGCATTTTCCAAAATGTCTACAAAAATATGCTTGCTTTACAATCACAAAAAAGATTAATTAAAATTAAAATACATAGTGAAAAGTCTGTTGGATATCAACATAAATAGAAAAATATAACTGTCCAAAAGCAATATCCATTCTTAAACACCTAAAAAGCACAAAGTTATCTATAAATACAGAAGTGTCTTTCATATAGCTTGGGTTCAGTTTTAGCAAAACAAAACAAATGTCTTTTCCTCTGAATGGTGAATGCCTTGGAGTTACTCCAGAATAATATTGAATTATTCACATTGAATGGTGAATGCCTGGAGTGACTCCAAAATAATATGAAATCAAACTTTATTTCAATAAGAACTTCTAAGCCTGAAACCCTACAAACTGGATCAGTTCTGGTACATGTATCTGTTCCAAACATCAGTCTGCAAATTGAGAGAGACTAGGGCTTCCCAATTGGTGTCAGTAGTAAAGCATCTCTCTGCTAATGCAGGAGACATAATAGATGCAGGTTTGATCCCTGGGTCGGGAAGATCCCCTGGAGGAGGGCATGGCAACTCACTTCTGTATTCTTGCCTAGAGAATCCCATGGACAGAGAAGCCTGGCAAGCTATAGTTCATAGGGTTGCAAAGAGTCGGACACCACAACAAAATCAATCAATCTTTTTAAAAAAAAAAAAAAAGAAGGGAGTTGAGGGAGGAGACCTTTCAGGGTAGGTGAAGAGAGTCGTCAGATCTGACCTCTCAGAGTGACATTTCAGTCAAAAGATGAGCAACAGTTAGGGGAAGAGTGGAGTATTCTAGGCAGGGGAAAGTGGCATATGCAAATACCATAAGGCAGAAAAACACTTGAAGCCTTAGGAGTAATTGCAAGACCAGTGCAATCTCTTATGGAAAGGCATGTCTAGGCTCCACTTTTCCTCATTCCAGTGAGAACAGAGCACAGCGCAATGAGAGCATGCGCAGGTGGCAGCAGCTCAGGTCTCAGTCGGGTCTATCACTTCACTGCTTATGTCTGGACCTTGTTTCAGCATCTTCAAAATGAGAATGAATGGATTTCCTTCTTGAACCTCTTTGAAATTTCATTGTATTTAATCCGTCAAATGCTTGCCATTTTTATATTACAAATGCATATCCTGAGGAAAAAGAGTAGGAGCTACCCACCTGTTTACGAAAGTGAAAAGAGAACTATACTCGTTTGCAATTGTCGTTCAATTCCAGAAGACTAATTACGATCATGAGCTAGGTCATCTATTTTTGTGAAAGTAAACTGTTATTTGCAAGAAGGTGGTCTACTTGAAACTTTCTTAAGGGGAATCCAGTGACTTAGCCTAGAGTTTTATTGTGAAGTTTCTGCATCTTCAAGCCTTTCACTCTATACTCCTGCTTTAAACTGTGACACTTAGACTAGCGTCACAATCGGACTGACAATAATGCATAAGAGTCTCATCCCTACCCCAAATGTGTTGGGCATAATGCTGAACAGTTTCATGCCATAGTTTTCAGTTAAGCCCTACTGTATCAAACCTATGAGAGTCCAGTGTGTCAATTCTCATTCTTTTTGTTAGTCATCAATATATTCTATGAAGTGGCCACAAACATCAAATTAATGCCTATCAAACCATTGCTCCTAACACTCTGTTAGGTTCCTTCAAACCTCTGCTCATAATATTTTCATCAATGGATCAATACATAATCTTAGTTTATGTGTGTCTCTGTTTAAAGACACTATTTTATTATATATTATTGATTCCTTAACATTGAACTCATAGCCAACAACCTTATAACTCATGCCTGTATCTAATGTTTATTTTATCCGTCTCTCCTTCATGACAGCCCTCTTGCACCTAGAAACAGTAGATAGCACTTCAGCAATATGCTTGGGGGACATATCAAGTAGGGAAATCACCAACAAGAAGAGCAAAAATGTGGCATTAAATAGACCACTTGACGTGATTGTGTCTACATGTGGTACCCTGGAAGCGTGGTAGCCATCTTACAACCAACCATGAGGAGATAAGCCTGAGGACAAATACCAATACACTGTAGAGCAGAAAGTTAGGGGGTAAAAAAATACAGAGATCCTCCATCCTTGATAATGTTATTTGCTGCTAAATTAACTAGCCTAGTAACTACCCTCTCTCTTGCCAATGATGTGAGATAATACATTTTCCTTATTTAAATAATCTGAGCTGGAGTTTTCTATTTCCTGTAATCAAAAGCAGCCTAATTGAGAAAGTCTGCCAAGAGAAATTTTTAGCCCACTGATTTTCTAAAGGCAGATCTAGTTCCCCCTAAGAGAAATATCCCTCTGCCTAAACAGACTAACATGTACCCTATTTCCACAAATTTGGATGGAATTTTAGCTCATAAAAGAAGATAGTGAACTGATCACTTATTTAGTTCACACATGAAGCTTAACATGATGTTTCTAGAAACTTAATAGTTTTTCTTGTTAATAATATGACACTCCTACGAAAAATCTCCCCTTAAACATACCGCTTTCCCCTAAAACACCCAGAAGACTTGTTTTCATGTATCACTAGCTAGAATTTCATTACATGTCCAAGCCTAAAGTTATGATTCCCTTAGGTCAATAAATATTATAGAGATATGAAGGACCTATATATCCATATCTTAATAACTGGGGTTCTCTTAGCAGGAAAGAATGGAAAAAGGAAACTACAGTTGGGTAGCTAACAAACAGGGTCTACCACACTTCTAAATAGCTGTTATTTGATGTCATCTTGCTCACAGGCTAATATTAATATCCTGGACAGAGAAGCCTGGAAAACTACAGTCCATGGGGTTGCATGACTTAAGTGACTTAGCACAGCACATACACAATAGATGTCGTTGATAATGGAGCTTTTAAGGAAACTTCTTCAATGTTATAGGTTTACTTTTGGGGAGGGCAAGAATAATACAGATAACTCCTCCTCCAAGCCCATCCATTTGGGTAAAAGTTGCCCACATAATGCCCTATTATCCAGAAATACTTCAAGAGTATAGTTCCTACAAACATGAGTATTTTCTACATGACCACAATACAACCATCGAAACTGACACATGATCACCACCTAATACTCAGAATCTATTCCATTTTCAGCCATTGTCCCAATAATGTTTTTTGTAAATATAGGATCCAAGATCATATGTTGTTCAGTTGTGGCCTTCAATCTAGAATAGTATTTCCTCAATCTTTCCTTGACTTTCAATACTTAACACTTTTGAAGACTACATACCAATTATTTTTATAGAATATCCCTCAATCTGGGTTAGTCTCATGTTTCCTAATGATTAGATTCAGGTAACACATTTTTGGCAGAATTATGACAAAAGTGGTACAGTGTTTTTTTCATTGCATCCTATCAGGTGGTACACAATTTCAGTTTGTCCCATTGAGTTGCTGATGGTAACTTTCATCACTTGGTTAATGTGATATTTTCCAGGACTCTCCATTCCAAAATTACTCTTTTTCACTTTGTAGTTAAATGTTTTGTAAGGGGATATTTTGAGACTATGTAAATTTCTTGTTCCTCATCAGATTTTCTCCCATTAACTTTAGTATCCATGATATTTCTTGGCTGAATTAACTATCACTACAGGTTGCCAAATGGTGATTATCTAACTCCAATATTCTTTCTACATTTATTAGTTATATATATCCCTTTTATGTATACACACACACACATATCCCTTATTGTGCTCATGTGCTTTTGCTTAGTCGCTCAGTTGTTTCTGACTCTTTGCAACCCCATGGACTGTAACCTGCCAGGCTTCTCTGTCCATGGGAGTCTCCAGGCAAGGATACTGGAGTGGATATCCATTCCCTTCTCCAGGGGATTTTCCCAACTCAAGGATGGAACCTGGGTCTCCTGCACTGCCGGTGGATTCTTTACTGTCTGAGCCACCAAGGAACAGACCCAGTTAGAAGTAGTTGGAGAAGTGACAACTACAATCTTAATAGACAAAATAAATTTCATTTCTTTTCAGAAGAATAGCCCTGAGATCCAGTCTGGACCTGGCACTTTGGGGAGACTTGTAGCAAGGTAGCCAATTGCCTAGTTTTATAAAAAGTAAGGCTGCAGTTACTAGCTTCCAGCAGACATTGTTTTGAGAATGTCCAGAGAAGGCAATGGCACCCCACTCCAGTACTCTTGCCTGGAAAATCCCATGGACAGAGGAGCCTGGTGGGCTGTAGTTCATGGGGTCACACAGAGTTGGACACGACTGAAGCGACTTAGCAGCAGCAGCAGTGACATCTAAGTCTGACACAATTCAGAAAACTCAAGTTCTTAGCAATACAAGGACTAGTCTGAAATTATACCCATAGTATCACGTAGTCATTTCCTTGTATGTCTGAACCATATCTACTCTATTTTGACTTTTAATTGTAATATCCTCCTTAATAGGCAAAGCTGATGTCACTGTTAACGATGTTACTGCTTCTCTAGGTATGAGAAGATGCAAGAACTGGGACTCATGAAATCTTCTCCTGAAAATATCTAACTCTATGAAGGCCTGTTCTGCCAGTTTTCCTAGAGCACAGAGTGCCCCATTACTGATTTCGATGCTGAACTCCTCTCATGGGGTGTTGAAGGTCAGCAGCTGCAGTAACCATGATTTAATCTTTGTAGAGATAGATAGCAAGTGCCAGTTTCCAGTTGGCAGGGCCCCTTCATGGTTATAAATTTGACCATGGTTTGAGGGGGGCATTTCATGACCATTTCATTCCACAGTGCTGGGAATGCTCATTTCCAGTTCTGGCATAAATTTTGCTGATATGCCACAAAATGTGCTGTTACTGGACTAGGCCATGAAACAGTATCCACAATTTTCTGGACCACCTGTCTTACTAGCCTCTTACAGTCTAGGAAAATATTTCCTCTTGTTGCTTCTTCCTATATCTAGAGTTGTATTATTATAATCATCAATAGCATATGGAACTGTATGTTATTTTACAGTCAAACATTTGGTGATATAAGAAACAGCAATTTTGTAAAACAGGTGAAATTACAAATAGCATAGCTAGCAGTATTAGTATCCCTTATGTATATACATATATATCTCTATACATATTTTTATGTATGCATATGTTTATTTATATTTGTATTTATGTCTCTATATTTTAAACCATGTGTTCGCACTGATAAATTCAACTCTAATATAACATTAGAGGGCATTCTAATTTTCTCCACTTCCATATTTATAATTCTCATTGCAAAATATCTTCAATATTTACTCATTGAATCAATCCCCCAATATTCCACAACATGACTAACTGTCCAAATCATGATGCCCACTTTCCAGGCAAACATTCTCTCCACCCCATTCTTCTTTCAACAGCCTGCACCTGGTTAACACTGCCCTTCATCCTCCTTTTCTGTGGACATCTACCTTGCTTGGCCCCCACATAATGGCTTTTAAAAAAATTTATTATTTTGACTGTGTGGCATGTGGGATTTTAGTTCCCCAACCAAGGATTGAAGCCATACCCCCTGCATCAGAAGCACAGAGTCTTAACCACTGGACCACCAGGGAAGTCCTGACATTTTAATTGAATTATTCAGGAGGAGAGTAAGTCAGGAGGGCAGGATGGCAATCAAGAAAGCAAGCTAGTCATGTTTACCTTTTAAGAGTGAGTTCTCTAGCCCAAAGGAGAACCCTTATCAGAGTAAGAAATGTTGGATGCTGGGTCAGGCCAGTGGAGATTATATTTTGGAAGAAGCAGACCTTCATTACAATCTTTAAATAATAAGGTAAATATCAATGCTTAGAATTTAATGTGAATTAGCATTTTTCCTTCTAAAATATTTATGTTCAAAATTTTTGAGTTGAAATAAATCACATCTCTTAAGCTACAGCCTTTATTCTCAAAGTATGATCCACAACTAGCTGCATCAACATCTTCTGGGATCCCATAGGAAATACAGAATCTCAGTCCCCACCCTAGATGTACTGAATCAGAATCTGCATTTAGCAAGACCCTCCGAATGATTCATTCATACACTAAAGTTTAAAAAGCACTGAGTTTGAACATTCACCAATTATTAGTAAAATCCATCCTGGTCTCACCTACAAAATATAAGTAGTAAAACTCCTTCTTTGCTAACTACGGAAGTTAAAGATGAAGTTAAGTGCTCCAGGATTTCCCGGATGGTCCAGTGGTTAAGAATCCACCTGATAATGCAGAGGACATGGGTCCAGGAAGATTTCTCATGTGGCAGAACAACTAAGCCTATGTGCTGCAGCTACTGAAGCCCACACACCTAGAGCCCATGTTCCTCAACAAGAGAAGATGCTGCAATGAGAAGCCCAAGTGCTGCAACTAGAGAGTCGCCCCACTCATTGCAACTAGAGAAAACCAGCATGCAACAACAAAGATAAATAAATAAATTTTTGAAAAGTAAATACTCCATCTGTCTCATTTCATATTTTTATTTTTATCCTCTCACTTCCTTCCTCATTTCCTATCTGCCTGACTCTCTCCCCTTTTTTCCTTTTCTTTTTAAATGTCTGGTTCCCTTAATTAGGCAATAAACACCTTTAGGATAGAAACTATTTGTCCTGTAAGTTTATAGTTCAGTAGTCAAATACCAAAGAGTCTGGCTAATGATTTAAAAACTGACTCCTACAGGAACTTTATTCAAAGAGTACAATGAAATAAAACCCAGTTAGATTGCTATACTTTCAGAATTAGCTTCAAATCAGAGAACTAAATTATTTTTCCATTATTTTTCTTCCTGTGAAATGTCAGCATTTTAATTCTGGAATCAGACAAACCTGAATTCAGATACCAGTCTGTGATTTGCTGGCTGTGTAAAACTGGGCAAGTCTCTTAAACCCTCTGAACTTTGATTTCTATTTTTGGAGTGTTCAACTTCATGAGCTTTTTAGAATAAGAAATCCAAGCTCTGAAAATTGCTTTTTCTTCTTTGATATGTAGACTTGGGCAAGCTATTTAACCTTCTTTATCCACAGTAAAATAGAGACCCACTTCAGAAGTTTGTCTTGGGAAAATGCATATCAAGTGCTTATCACAGTTGTTCAGCTGCTCAGTTGTGTCTGATTCTTTGTGACCCCATGGACTGCAGCATGCCAGGCTTCCCTATCCTTCACTATCTCCCAGAATTTGCTCAAACTCATGTCCATTAAATCAGTGATGCCATCTAACCATCTCATCCTCCCCCTTCTCCCACCCTCAATCTTTCCCAGTATCAGAGTCTTTTCCCATGAGTCAGCTCTTCGTATAAGGTAGCCAAAGTATTGGAGCTTCAGCTTCAGCATCAGTCCTTCCAATGAATATTCAGGGTTTATTTCCTTTAGGAGTGACTGGTTTGATCTCCTCGGTGTCCAAGAGGCTCTCAAGAGTCTTCTCCAGCCCCACAATTAGAAAGCATCAATTCTTCAGTGCTCAGCTTTCTTTATGGTCCACTCTCATATCTGTACATGACTACTGGGAAAACCATAGCTTTGACTATATGAATCTTTGTTGGCAAAGTGATGTCTCTGCTTTTTAATATGCTGACTCAGTTTAGCACAGTGCCTTGGCACATAGTAAGATGACCACTGAACAACACGGGCATTAGGAGCACTGACCCTTCATGTAGTGGACAAATCCATGTTTAATTTGCAGTTGGTGCTCCCTAGCCACAGTTCCACATCTGGGGATTCAGTCAACTGCAAATCATATCATGTAGTACTGTAGTATTTACTCGAAAAAATCCATGTGTAAGTGAACCTACATAGTTCAAACGTGTTATTCAAGGGTCAACTATGTGTTCAATAACTGTTAAATCTTTTCAATTTGGAAACAAGGATAATTATCTGCAACAAAGGTTGCAGTGAGAGCTTAGACAACACAGGATCTGAAGAGTTTCGGCACAAAGAAAGCACTCGTAGGGTTGGTTCATAGGTTGTCATAAGGATCCAGTAGGATAAGACAGTATGATACCCATCATCATTATTGTTCCCTCCCTATGGAGGGTAATTCTGACCTTAGGTTTTAGAGAATTTGGACTACAGTGTCTGTAACCTGCAAGTTCTTTCGGGTTTTTTTGTGTGTTGTTGTTGTTTTTTTTTAAAACATTCTTCATCTTACCTAATACTTGTACTTATCACTTACGTATTTGCTGAGATGCTACAGAAAGAAGCACCTGGGCATTTCCACTTGGATCTGCCTTTGTTGTGCTTCTCTGACCCTAAGATCCTGCTCCTGAAATGGCCAGCACCATCTGGCTCTTCTGGGATGAGTGGCTGGATTTGGACTTTTCCAGAGAAAAGGAAAAGCAGGTGGAAAGAAATGTTCCAAACTCGTCTTTAAGATAAACGGCGAGGACTACATGTGCCTCAGAAACAACTTCTTTAAAGGCCACGCAAATGATAGAGAGAGGAACAGAGGAAAGAGCAGCATCCAATTGCTATGGCAACTGGAATTTTGCAAATAAATACTTCAGCATAGCTTGTTTCTCAAACAAACTGACCTATTCTTTCCATTCTTTGGTTCTCCTCCTGTTTCCCTTATCCTCTCTTTGTAAGTGGACACTCCTTCCTATCATACCTTGGAATGAAAAGGAAAAGTATTCCTTTTGAGACTTTTTATCACCCCCTCCCTAGTAAAATCCAGTAACACCTTGTTTGCTCATACATTGAGACAGGAAGTATCTATTATACAGAAACTCTGTCCCTCCATGAGTGTCATCATGGAAGTATGGTAAGACAGGAACTTCCCCCAAAACTGACAATCAAATCAGTAAAGGTCTACTGATGACTTGTGAGTCACCAGATTTCTGTAAGTTTCCCTTTCCCAGCATGCATGGGGGGAATGCTGCCCTAAATTATGGGAAACATGGGCAAGATTTGGGTCATTTGTATTCATACTCAACTGACCCACTTTGAACCCAGTCTTCCTGCAGCCTGAGCTCTCACTGGTCTCCTGTACTTTAGCCAAACACGTCTAGTTGTTCCTGGCACACACAGTTCTGTGCCTTGGCTCTTGCCATCTCTGCCTGGAATGCCCTCTCCCCTTTTCTCCATTTCCTCCTTCTGTTTTATTCCATCTCTCTTCCTATACATCTCAAATCAAATAACACCTCTTCCACAAAGCTTTCCCTGATTTCCACTGAGAGTACATTCCTTGCTTTTCTTATTTGTGTTCTTTCCTGGTATATGTGGTTATTCGTATGCATCTTTTATCCACCTTCCCTTCCCCCAGAAAAGATTAAGCACCTTGAGAGCAGAGAACGTATATTCTCCTTGATTCCCTATAGCATCCCAAACTATAAATGGCCTTTTTACTAACAGATATCCTTCCCCTACAGACTCTTGACTTATAAGCTTTTTAAGACCAAGGGCCATGTCTTGTTTCCTATTATATACCCAATACCTAGCTCATGGGCTTCCCTAATAGCTCAGTTGGTAAAGAATCCACCTGCACAGCAGGAGACCCTGGGTTGGGAAGATCTGCTGGAAAAGGGATGGGTTACCCACTCCACTATTCTTGGACTTCCCTTGTGGCTCAGCTGGTAAAGAATCTGCCTGCAGTGCAGAACATCTGGGTTCGATCCCTGGGTTGAGAAGATTCCCCTGGAGAAGAGAATGCTACCCACTCCAGTATTCTGGCCTGGAGAATTCAATGGACTGTATAGTCCATGGGATCGCAAAGAGTTGGACATGACTGGGTGACTTTCACTTTCACCTAGCTCATCGCTTGGTACATTGAACTGGCATTCAAAAAATAATGGTTGAAGTAATGAATGAAAGTAGCTGCTTTTGGAAATGAATTAATTTGTAAATTGAAACTTTAAATAGTGGGGAAATACACTGAGTAGCTACAAGTGCATAAAATTCATTCATTCATTCAATCAGCATTGAACAGGCAAATAAGGATCTCGACTTGAAGTTTATGTTTTAATGGGACATGACATGGAGAGAATTAAAGCAAACAAAAAGGTAAATTCAGATTGGGATGAGTACTGTGAAGGAAATAAACAGGGCAATGAAAGAGAGTCACTTTAAAAGGGTGTTATATAAAGTGTTATTTGTAGGGTTTCTCAACTTCTGCACTGTTGTCGTTTTGCAATGGATAATTCTTGTTTGCAGGGGGCTGTCTTGTGCACAGTAGGATGTTTAATAGCATTTCTGGCCTCTGTCCACTAGATGCCAGTAACAACCCTTCTGGTTATGATAAAAATATCTCAGGACTTTCCTGGCAAGACTGGTAGACTGGTAGACTCCTCGTCTCCATTGAGGGGCAGGGGCTGGGGGAGTGAGTTGCTATTCCTGGTAGGGCAGTTAAGATCCTGTATGCCTCATGGCATGGTATAAAATTTTTTTTTAATAAAATAGCGAAAACAAAAAAAAAAGTCTCTAAACATTGCCAAATGTCTGGGGGACAAAATCACCCCCAGTTAAGAACCACTGCATTAAAGTAATACCTCTTAGAGCTTGTGACATGAATTGAAACCTGAAAGACAAGACATAAATAAACCTTTAAAACCAGTGAAGTATATTCCAGGTAGGGAAGTAGACTACAGCCCATACAAACACAGATAGACTATAGATATGAAAATAATGAGTTTGGAGAAGAGTGATATATGATGTGATTAGAGAGAGAAGCAAGGGACCAATCATAGTTGCTTGAAGTCATATAAGGAAGCTTAGTTTTCATTTTAAAGTACTAGAGGTCATTAAGGGTTTTAAGCTGAGATGTAGCACATTTTAATTTGTTTCTAAAGCTTGCTCTGACTGTAACATGGCAAACGGGTTGGGCAAGAGTTGAAGCAAGGAGACCAATGAGCAGACTATTGGAACAATCTAGGTGAAAGATAAGGCTTGGATTTCTCTAGTGGAGCAGTGGCTAAGAATCCACCTACCAATGCAGGGGACATGGGTTCAATCCCGGTCCGGGAAGATCCCACATACTGCAGAGCAATTAAGCCCATGTGCCACAGCTGCTAAGCTGGTGTGTGTAGACCCCATGCTCTGCAATAAGAGAAACCACTGAAGTGAGAATCCTGTGCTCTGTGCAACTAGAGAAATTCATGAGCAAAGCAATAAAGTGCAGACAAACAAATTTTAAAAATAAATAAAAATAGGAAGTGTTCAAAAGATAGAGATGCCATGCCAGAAATTTAGTTGGAAAAAAAAAAAAAGATGAGGCTTTAGTCCGCAGTAATAACAGTGGTAATGAAGATAGTGAACAGATTCGTGATATCAAAGAAGTATAAGACAAATTCTATCACTTAAAATTTGATACTACCAGGTCAGAACAGGACAACCTATGGAGTGGTAAACTGGGCTCCTCACTTCACCTCTCATAGAACTGCTTGGTCTACTGTCTCCATTTTCTCTGCAGATGAGTTTCAGTGCATCCACCATATTTTGGTCCTCACACGGTTTTGATCTGTGGCCTAGCCTCAACAGTACTTTTTCATTCAAGTACCCACCACCTACTAGTTGCCTCAGTCTCTCGGCTTTACAATTCCAAATTCTTGGGAGAGGGAATCTGATTGGTCTAGTTTGCTTCATGTTACCCTCTCTTCTAGGGGACATGGGCAGGACAAGTTCACTAAAGATGAGATACAAATAAATCACAGCAAGCTGTTTTTTGATCCACCTCCTAGAGTAATGAAAATAAAAACAAATATATACAAAAGGAACCTATTAAACTTAAAAACTTTTTGCACAACAAAGGAAACCATAAACAAGATGAAAAGATGACTCTCAGAATGGGAGAAAATATTTGCAAATGAAGCAACTGACAAGGGATTCACTTGCAAAATATACAAACAACTCATACAGCTCAATATCAAAAAAACAAACAATCCAATCAAAAAATAGACAGAAGACCTAAACACACTTCTCCAGAGAAGATATACAAATGGCTAACAAAAACATGAAAAGGTGTTCAACATCACTAATTATTAGAGAAATGCAAATGATAACTACAATGACGTATCACTTCACACCGGTCAGAATGGCCATCATCAAAAAAATCTACAAATGATAAATGCTAGAGAAGGTGTGGGGAAAAGGGCACACTCTTGCACTGTTGGTGGGAATGTAAATTGATACAGCCACTGTGGAGAACAGCTTGGACATTCCTTTAAAAAATAAAAGTAGAACTACCACATGACTTAGCAATTCCACTGCTAGACAAATACACAGAGAAAAATATCATTCAAAAAATGATGCACCGCAATGTTCATTGCAGCACTATTTACGATAGCCAGAACAGGGAAGCAACCTAAATGTCCATCAACAGAGGAATGGATAAAGAAGGTGTGGTACATATATATACATGGTGGAATATTGTTGTTGTTGTTCAATTGCTCAATCGTGTCTGACTCTTTGTGACACCATGAACCATAGCACTCCAGGCTTCCATGCCTTCACTATCTCCTGAAGTTTGCTCAGACTTACATCCATTGAGTCAATAATGCCATCCAACCATCTCATCCTCTGTTGCCCGCTTCTCCTCCTGTGCTCAATCTTTCCCAGTATCAGGGTCTCTTTCAGTGAGTCAGCTCTTCGAATCAGCTCTATCGGAGTTTCAGTTTCAGCATCAGTCCTTCCAATGAGTATTCAGGGTTGATTTCCTTTAGGATTAACTGGTTTGATCTCTTGCTCTGCAAGGGACTCTCAAGAGTCTTCTCCAGCACCACAGTTTGAAAGCATCAGTTCTTCGGCGCTCAGCCTTCTTTATGGTCCAACTCTAATATCTGTACATAACTACTGGAAAAACCATAATCTTTGACCTTATGGATCTTTGCTGGCAAAGTGATGTTTCTGCTTTTCAATACACTCTCTAAGTTTGTCATAGCTTTTCTTCCAAGGAGCAAGCATATTTAAATTTCATTTAAGTAGTACATTAAAATATTCACTAAAATGCATATGAAATGGATTGCTGGCTTCCCATATAGTACTGTGCTTCCTTTATGCGAAAACTGGAAATGAAGAAGCAAAACAGAAATTAAAAAGAAGAGGTTAAAAAACTGAGACATAGAAAAGCCTTAAATAAGCATTGGTAAGCTGGGTAGTATGACATGATGTGTCATTAAAGAGGTATATGCAAAGTGCTTTTGGAAGCACAGAATAGAGTAATGCTGGCAGAGCCAGAGAGGAAGTGACATTTGAGCTGTGTTAAAAGATGAAATGGAATTTTCCAGGCAGAGAATTTTTTTTTTAATGTTATACCATGTATAAGTAAAGGCATGGCATTTTCAGAATCTGTTACATAGTTTAACTTTCTCCCATAGGTCTCAGAAGCAAACAGCAGAAAATTACCTGCTATTATTCAGGTCCGTGGTTGATAACTGTGATGGTAGCATGGAAGATGGGTTGGAAGAGGAAGATTCTTAAATCCTGGAGATCTGCAATGATATTGTGGTTGCCTAGGTAAAGAAGAGGGCTTTCCTGGTAGCTTGGTGATAAAGAATCTACCTGCCAGTGCAGGATACCTGAGTTCGATCCATAGGTCAGGAACATCCCCTGAAGAAGGAAATGGCAAACCACTCCAGGATTCTTGCCTGGGAAATCCCATGGACGGAGGAGCCTGGTGGGTCCATGGAGTCGCAAGAGTTGGATACAACTTGGTGATTAAACCACAAGGTAAAAGGCACAGTGAATCTGTTGAGGTATGGAAGAAAACAAAGAGCTTTGGAAGAAGTTGCCTGTTGACTGCAGCAATGAGAGATGGTCAGTACTTGAAGATAACTCAAATTTCTGACTTCGACAACCACCTGGGTAGATGGTACTGCCATTGTCCAAGCTAAAGAACGAAAGAGAAACAAGTCTGTGGACATGAGGAGACTATACATATTTATTTTATTTTTCTGCTTACATCTCTGGAAAAGAGGATTTCCCTACAAATGTCACAGATAGTTTAAAAAGCTGACTTTTATCTGTAACATAGGATTTTAATTTTGCCTACTTTAATTTTTAAATTGTTGCATGATATTCCCTGGTGGCTTCCCTGGTGGCTTCCCTGGTGGCTTTCCTGGTGGCTGAGCTGATAAAGAATCCGCCTGCAAGGCAGGAGACCTGGGTTCGATCCCTGGATTGGGAAGATCCCCTGGAGAAGGGAAAGGGCTACCCTCTCAGTATTCTGGCCTGGAGAATTCCATGGAGTGTACACATAAAGAGCTGGATGTGACTGAGTGACTTTCACTTTCATTCCACTGTTTGGATGTCATACTTAATTTCATGACATTTCAAAAGTTTGCTTTTTATGGTTATCATACTGCTGTTTACACATAGTTTTAAATTAAAAAAATGTATTGCTTGTCCACATTTTCAGCAATAGGCATATACCATTAATAGAATTTTTTTAAGTTAAAGAAGCAATGATGTTGGAGATTTGAGTAAGCATACTAGAATCCTGTAGTCATTGATCAGAAAAAGGAAAGTCAGAAAGGTGAACTTTTTTTGAGGACAGACTTGGAGGTGCTGGTTGAGGAGTCGGTGTTTCTAGTTTGGAACAGGTTAAGATCTCAGGAAAATTAAACATAAGACTAGAGTTCAGGAAAGAAATGAAATATGAAGATGTGGGATTATTCACAGACGGAGAGTTGAAAAGGCACAAAGAAGAAAATGTAGAAGGAAAGAACTGAGGGTGAAAGAAAAGCAACAGGAAACACACACAGAAAACATGAGGGTTTGTTGTTAGACTGAGTTCAAATTCTAGTTCCATAATTACCATCGGTTCTAGGAAATAATATTGGTATATGCCTATTGCTGAAAATGTAGACAAGCAGTACATTTTTAAATTTTAAGATTATGTGTAAACAACAGTATGATAACCTGAGAGTCTTCCAGGAAAATCATATAATGTTTCTGAACCTCAGTATTCTCTTAAGTAAAATGGGTATAAATAATATCCTAAACTATAAATAATACCCTAGGCAATGGTCCCCAGTCTTTTTGGCACCAGAGACCAGTTTCATGGAAGCCAGTTTTTCCAGGGACCTGGGGTGGTTACGTGATGATCCAAATGCATTACATTTATTGTGTACTTTATTTCTATTATTTCCTCAGCTCCACCTCAGATCATCAGGCATTAGATCCTGGAGGTTGGGGACCCATGCTTTAAAGTGCTATAAAAATAAAGAAAATGTAGGAAAAGTTTTTTTAATTATCTTTTGTTATACAACAAATTTATCCCAAAATTAAGCTGTGACTTATTATTTCACAGTTTCTAGGAGTGAGGAATGTGGAAGTGAGTTGCTTAGCTGGCTCAGAATCTCTCACGAAGTTGAGATCAAAGGTCAGTGAGGCCTGTGGTCCTCTGAAGCCTGCAGGATTTGCTTCCAAGAGGGGTTCATTCGTATAGCTGATAGAAAAGGGTCTCAGTTCCCAGACAGGTGAACTTTGCCATGGGGCTGTTGGGGGTACCACTTCACAACAAAGCAGCTACTTCTTCCAGAGTGAGTGATCTGAGAACAAGGAGAAAGCTGTGATGCCTTTTATGACCTATCTCTGAAGTTAAACACCATCACTTCTACAATATTCTATTCCGTAGAAGCAAGTCACTAAGTCCAGCCCACTCTCAAGGAGAATGGGATTAAGCTCAATCACTTGAAGAGAGGAACAGCAAAGATTTTGAGGGTATATTTTAAAACCACAACAGATACCAGGCAAAATGTTACTTCTTGAGATGTGATCCCGAATCCTCTTTTCTTCTCTATCAGTCTTGATTTTCTTCCCAACCCAGTCTTCCCTTAACTTTCCTCTCTCCATAAATGACACTACCATTCACTCAATTACAAAAAGCCTGAGTCATTCTCGATTCTTTTCTTTCTCTGACCGTCGATCTCCCAAGAAATCCATCTGCAAGTATTGTTGACTCTACTTCTAAAATAATGAATATATGAAAGTTGGTGGGTTGAAGTGATGGAGACCCACTTGAGAGAAGAAAAAGTAGAGGTTTGGTATGGTTCTCCTGCCTTCCTAAAGCAGCTTTTTACACCTTCTTTATTCATTCTTCCATCAGTGGATATTTAGGTTATTTCCATGTCTTGGTTGTTATAAATAAGGCTTCAGTGAACACAGGGGTGCAGATATAAGACAGAGATTTTGTTTCCTCTGGATAAATACCCAGAAGTGGGATTGCTGGTTCTGCTCATTTAAAAATTGAATTATTGAGTTTTGTGTTCCTTATGGATTTAAAAATATGTGTGTGTGTGTGTGTGTGTGTGTGTGTGCTCAACTGTTGTGTCAGACTCTTTGGGATCCCATGGACTATAGCCCACCAGGCTTCTCTGTTCGTGGGATTTTCCAGGCAAGAATACTGCAGTGGGTTGCCATTTCCTTCTCTAATGTATTTTAAAGATTAACCCTTTATCTGGTGTATGGTTTGCAAATATTTTCTCCCATTCTGTAAGCTACCTCTTCATTTTGTTGATTGTTTCATCTGCTGTGTGCAAGTTTGGGGTTTGATGTAGGTTCTATAAATAGAGTGTCACTTGTTTATTTTTCCTTTTGTTGCTTGTGCTTTTGATATAATATCCAAAAAATGATTGCCAAACCACCATCAAGGAGCTTTTCCCTTTTGCTTTCTTCTAGGAATTTTAGGGTTTTAGGTTTTACATTTGAGTCCTTATTCCATTTCGAGTTAATTTTTGTGACTGATGTGAGATAGGGGTCCAATTTAATTCTTCTTCATGTGAGTATCCAGTTTTCTCAACACTGTTTATTGAAGTGACTAAGCCTTTCCTCAGGCTTCCCAGATGACTCAGTGGGTAAAGAAGCTGCCTGCAATGCAGGAGACACAGGCAGACATGAGTTCAGTCCCCGGGTCTGCGAGATCCCCTGGAGGATGGCATGGCAATCCACTCCAGTATACTTGCATGGAAAATCTCATGGACAGAGGAGCCTCGTGGGCTGCAGTCCATAGGGTTTCAGGGTCAGACACAACTGAAGCAACCATGCACGAGCCTTTCTTCACTGAGCATTTTTGGTTCCTTGTCAAATGTTAGCCAACTGTTTATGCCAGCCACATTTTATTAAGCATTTACTTTGTGCCTTGCACTACACTGAGTAATTTTCATGTACTGTCTCATTTAATCATCACAACTTTCCAAGGAGTAGCTATTACTATTGCTCATCTAACACCTTTATTTAAAAGCTTACTTTTATTGTTATCAAGATAATGCATGTTCGCACACATACTTTTTATTCTTCTGTTAATTTATTTTCTTAGGATAGTTTTCAGAAGTGGAACTACTGGGTCAAAGAATATACAGTTTTTAAAGCCATCAATAATTTTTTTTAATTCTTTTTTCTGTTCCTCTTTTCCTTTCCCTATAACTTTTTAAAAATACATTTTTAAAGATTTATTTATTTATTTTTGGCTGGGTCTTCATTGCTGTGTGTGGGCTTTCTCTAGTTGTGGCGAGGAGAGCTACTCTTTGCCGTGGTGTGCAGGCTTCTCATTGTGGTGGCTTCTCTCGCTGTGGAGCACAGGCTTCAGTAGATGCTGTGTACTGGCTCAGTAGTTGCCGCTCTCAGACTCTATCTTAATCAATAGTTGTGGTACTAGGGCTTAGTTGTTCTGTGGTACATGGGATCTTCCCAGACCACGGACTGAACCCATGTCTCCTGCATTGACAGGTAGATTCTTAACCACTGGACCACCATGGAAGCCTTTCTCTTAAGTCTGATTTTGAGATGGGTTTTTAAAAGATGGTAGATACAGATTCCCAAGAGAAGGAATGAGGGCACAGCACAGAAACTGGGCAGAAATGCTGTAACTTAGCTTAATTTTTAAACATTTTTCCAAAATAACTCTTGATTAAAGAAGATCTAGGGCTTCACAGGTGGTGCTAGTGGTAAAGAATCCACCTGCCAATACAGGAGATGTAATTCCTCCGTCAGGAAGATCCCCTGGAGGAGGACATGGCAACTCCAGTATTCTTGCCAGGAGAAGCCATGGACAGAGGAGCCTGGCAGGCCACACTCAATAGGATCACAAAGAGTCAGACGCATCTGAGCACAAAGAAGATCTATGGAATATTCACTTCAAAATAGCTTCTGGGTTTTTTATCTTCAATTTTAAGAGAATATAATAAATATAAAAATTAAATTTAATACCACTATTATAACATCAATAACCTTTGTCAAGTCTCACTTGGAGGACTTATTTGCTCCCTTTCTTCATATGTAACATTTCTATTAAGAAAGTGGACTCCTTCACTGCTGATGACCTACCTTACAGCCTGGTAGATGACAGATGCTTAATAAATATCGACTTCATGACTACCAAATACAATATTTCGAGTATCTTACCTAAAAGCCCATCTAAGGAAAATGGTCAGTTCTGTCTTTTATGAAGATTTGAGGATGAGCTTTTACAGAATTGCCTGATTTTATTGAACTCATTCATTCATTAATCTACAGATTGCCATCTTGTAAACAAGATGGCGTTGGACTTCCCTGGTGGTCCAGTGGACTCAGTGTTTAGAACTCAGTGTTTTCACTGCTGTGAGCCTGGCTTCAGTTCTTAGTTGGGGAACTAAGATCCCACAAGCTTCACAGTGAGGCAAAAAAAAACCAAAACACCAATATAAGACAGCAACAACAACAACAAAAATCTTAAGGTGGCTTAGAAATTTGTGAAAAGAAGTAGCAAGACAAAATATATCCTATATAAGAAAGATAAAGCACAAGGAATATAAAGGTAGGAAAGTAAAATGGAGCCAAATATCAAAAGTGCATGCCATGAAGTTTTGTGTACACTTGCTAATAAGAGCAAAAATTTTGATTTTAACTCCCTGGCAACCCAGAAAAAGAGATGAGAATATGATCAGTTGCAACAATATTTGCAGTGTTCATAGGCAAAAACAATCCAGCTACTTAGGAAAATCATCGTCCTTCCTGGAGATAAAACCTGACATAAATTTCCGCTGTGTTTTCTCTGATTGCTAATCTTGTGAATAATGTCACCTCCAACAGCATCTTCCTTAGAGTAAACATGGAGATGAATTTTGAAGGGCTGTTTCTTATAGTGCCTATAATAAAAGCTGAGAACATTACAGCCATGTACAGTGCAGTAAGGCTTCCTGATAGCTCAGTTGGTAAAGAATCCACCTGCAGTGCAGGAGACCCCTGTTCCATTCTTGGGTCAGAGATAGGATAGGCTACCCACTCCAGTATTCTTGGGCTTCCCTTGTGACTCAGCTGGTAAAGAATCTGCCTGCAATGTTAGAGACCTGAGTTTGATCCTTGGGTTGGAAAGATCCCTGGAGAAGGGAAAGGCTACCCACTCCAGTATTCTGGCCTAAAAGAATTCCATGAACTGTATAGTCCACGGAGACATGAGTTAGCGGCTTTTTCCATTCCATACAGTTCAGTAAGGACTTCCCAGGCGATAAAGAACCTACCCACCAATGCAGGAGACCTAAGAGAGGCAGCTGCAATTGAATGGAGGGCATAACAACCCACTCCAGTATTCTTGCCTGGAGAATTCCATGGAAAGCGGTTTTGGCCGGCTATAGTTCATGGGGTTCTAAAGAGTTGGACACAATTGAAGCAACTTAGCATGCACGCATAGTTCAGTAAAGGCAAAAGATGATGACAATGTGTAGAAGATAAGCAACTCTCTCCTGGCTTTATTCAGCTTATGCTTCTTTTATTTAAGGGATCTAGTGTGAAAGTACTCTTGCCTGGCAAATCCCATGGACGGAGGAGCCTGGTAGGCTGCAGTCCATGGGGTCGCTAAGAGTCGGACACAACTGAGCGACTTCACTTTCACGTTTCACTTTCATGCATTGGAGAAGGAAATGGCAACCCACTCCAGTGTTCTTGCCTGAAGAATCTCAGGGACAGGGGAGCCTGGTGGGCTGCCGTCTGTGGGGTCACACAGAGTCGGACACGACTGAAGCGACTTAGCAGTAGCAGTGTGAAAGTTCTTAATCTAAGGTTCATGGACAACATTTGTGTGGGCTGTTGCTTTAGTCTTGTCCAGCTCTTTTCGACCCCGTGGACTATAACTCACCAGGATCCTCTGTCCATGGGATTTTCCACGCAAGACTTTGTGTGTAGAGAAAACCAACCGATAGAGTTTCCTGCCATTGATAAAATTTGAGTTTTCAAACAAAAATAAGAATTTTGGGCTACTTGTTTTTATCATCATGAGCTCAACAGCTTCCCAATACTTGGAAGACTTTTCTGATGATGATACACGTGTCTTTAAAAAGATGGTACAAATAAAGGATGTCAGCATTTGGAAGATCTTCTTAACTTAGTGAGCCAATATTTTCAAATGACCAGTGCCTATTTAATCATGCATAGGTAAAAGATTCATTCAAATAAAAAACAAGGTCTGCTGTATAACACAGAGAACTATATTCAATATCCTGTGATAGCGGAATTCCCTGGTGGCCCTGTGGTTAGGACTCTACACTTCAACTGCATGGGGCATGGGTTCAATCCCTGGTCAGGGAACTAAGACCCTGCATGCTGCATGGCAAGGCCAAAAAAATTTTAAAATCCTATGCTAAACCATAATGGAAAAGAATATTTTAAAAAGAGAATATTATATAGTGTGTGTGTGTGTGTGTGTGTGTGTGTGTGTGTGTATAACTGAATCACTTTGCTGTATAGCAGAAATTAACATGACATTGTAAATCAACTATACTTCAATTAAAAATATTGATCAAAAATTCAATTTTTTGAATAAAAAATTGAAAAAATAATAAAAATAAAACTCAAAAAGATCCATTCAAAGACCAAGAAAGACCAATGGATTTTAATGAAACAGAGAATAAAAGGTTCATTGGTATGGTTTCAAATTCTACATTGCAGCTAAGCTTTAAAAAATTATTACGTGTTGAATTTCCGTGTAATATCAAAGAATAACCACAATTATCTGAGAAGGCTATTAAAGCACATCTCCTTTTTCCATCTACATAGCTGTGTGAGGTCCAATATTCTTTTTATTTGTTTCTGTGTTCCATGCTCCAATATTCTTCATATACTACACCTAAAACAATGTATTGTAACAGTCACTGTGTACATAGATGGGAATCTAGCTAAAGAAAACATTAATGATAATTGTAGAAATGTAAAACATTAACACTCTTATTACATTTTTTGGAAAATATAATTACTTGTCACAAAAATACATTATTTATATTAACATGTACCAATAAGTTTGCCACTATTTTAGAAATTAAATAATTATTTAATTTTAATTTCTAATATAGTAATTATTGGTAGATATAGCCCACACATGTACATAAATTAAAGCTCATTAATTTAAAAAATTTGGGGGTTTGCGAACTGCTGCTCTACTTTTATTAAGGTACAAAGAGCTCCAAGACCTCAAAGTGATTAAGAATCTCAGACATTTAAAAAGGAATGAATGGGTTTCTCTGGTGGTCTAGTGGTTAAGAATCTGCCTGCCAGTGCAGGAGATGGAGTTCCATCCCTGGTCTGGGAAGATCCCACATGCTAAAGCTGGTGTGCAGTGAAGCCCACGCACCACAGAGAAGAGTAGCCCTGGCTCTCCACAACTAGAGAAAGCCCACACACAGCAAGGAGGACCTAGCGCAGCCAAAAATAAAAGCAAATGAAAAAATCTTTAAAAAAGAAAAAGGGATAGATGAACTGATTGCATATTCTACACAAAGATGATTTTTCTCAGTTAAACTTTTGAAAAGTATGGAGTCGCAGTGAATTCTAGAATATATTTCTGATAAGAACTTGGAGTGCAACAGTTCTAAGCTGCCAGTTATCCACTCAGTCTTAATATTAAAGGGTTGAAAACAGCTCTTGAAGCGCAAATCCAGTTCCATTTCCCAATATGGTATACAAAGCATCTTTTTGAACAGTGCTTTACAAGAAATAACCAGTTTAATTCATGACCACTCTGTTTGGTAAAAACTCGTTATCTCTGATTTGTACATTTTGTTGAATGAATGCATGAATGACAATACGAGTAAATAAAATTAAATTTTTACCTGTATGCAAGTCTAATTTAGTAAAAGTTCTCTATACAGCTCTACTCAATCAGTTAGTGATCACTTCCTATTTTCTCTTTATTTGCCTACCTGAAGTTTTTTTCTGTGTTTTGATTACCACTTGTCTCTTTTTAAAGTTGTATTCATCTTTTATTGATGTATAGTTGTTTTACAATGTTGTCCCAATCTCTGCTATACAGCAAAGTGGCTCAGTTATACATATATAGACATCCTTTTTATGTTTTTATATATTTTTATATCCTTTTCCATTATGGTTTATCCCAGAATATTGAATATAGTTCCTGTACTGTACAGTAGGATCTTGTCATTTATCGTTACTTCTTGCCTCTTTGTTTTATCTCCACAGTTAATCTCTTTCCTTCTCAGTTTGAGATCTCTTGTCTCAATATCTCCATGCACCTTTTAAAAATATATATAGTTATAAATATATATTTATCTAGTTGAAGAATAATTGCTTTACAATATTGTGTTGGTTTCTGGCATACATCAACATGAATCAATCATAGGTATATATACATCTCCTCCCCCTTGAACTTCCCTTCTAACCACTCCTCTAGGTTGTTATGGAGCCCCGGTTGGATAAAGAAACATGGTATATACACACAATGGAATATTACTAAGCCATAAAAGGGAAAGCATTTGAGTCAGTTCTAATTGGGTGAATGAACCTAGAGCTTACTCTAAGGGTGAAGTAAGCCAGAAAGAGAAAAACAAATATCATATATTAATGCAAGTATATGGAATCTAGAAAGATGGTACTGATGAACCTATTTGCAAGGCCCCAAAGGAGACACAGACATAGCTGCTGCTGCTGCTGCTGCTAAGTCGCTTCAGTCATGTCCAACTCTGTGCGACCCCAGAGACAGCAGCCCACCAGGCTCCCCGTCCCTGGGATTCTCCAGGCAAGAGTATTGGAGTGGGGTGCATTGTCTTCTCTGGACACAGAGCACCTTTCAAAAATAAGTACCACATATACACAATGGAGTATTACTCAGCCCTTAAAAAGAATAAATTTGACTCAGTTCTAATGAGATGGATGAAACTGGAGCCGATTATACAGAGTGAAGTAAGCCAGAAAGAAAAACACCAATACAGTATACTGACACATATATATGGAATTTAGAAAGATAGTAATGATGACCCTGTATGTGAGACAACAAAAGAGACACAGAGGTATAGAATGGACTCTGAGGGAGAGGCAGAGGGTGGGATGATTTGGCATTGAAATAGGTATACTATCATATAAGAAACGAAGTGCCAGTCTATGCTCAATACAGGATACAGGATGCTTGGGGCTGGTGCACGGATGATCCAGGGAGATGATATGGGGTGGAAGGTGGGAGGGGGCTTCGACATTGGGAGATCGTGTACACCTGTGGCTGATTCATGTCAATGTATGGCAAAACAAATACAGTATTGTAACATAGAATAAAGTATTTTAAAAAAAAAAAAAAAAAAGTACCAATATCATCGTCTCCATCACCTAGTCCTGCCTGACTTACTGCACCCCAGTACTCATGCGCCATCTATGGGCCGTGTGCTCATCCTATCAAGCAGAGCTCCTCACCATCTTCTGATAACACTAATAATAACAAACACTGACATTCACTGAATAATTACTGTGTGTTATGTGCTTTACTGAATGACCTTAGTTTTCATTGGGTAGCTACAGTACTATTTTTATCATTCCTATTTTACAGATTAAAAAATACAGGTTCAAGGAGCTAAAATAACTTGTCCAAGTCTCATAGCAAGCTAGGATTTGATTTAAACCTTTTTCCTTTCACAGCTCTATTGAGGCATAATTTGTATATCATAAAACTAACCTATTGTAAATATGCAATTCAATGATTTTTAGTAAATTTGCAATTATGACTATCACCACAATCTAGTTTTGGTATATTTCCCTCACCCCCAAAAGTTCCTTTGAGGTCATTTGCAGTCAACTCCTACTCACACTCCTAGCTCCAGAAAATTACTTATCAGCTTTCTTTCTATTAAGTTACGTTTTACAGAATTCATATAGATGGAATCCTACATTGCCTTTAAGTGGAATCTTTTCTGTCTGGCTTTTTTCACTTAGCATGATGTTTTTAAAGTTCATCCATGCTGTATAGTTTATCGGTGATTCATTCCTTCCTGCTTATCTATTTGGCTGTGCTGGGTCTTAGTTGCAGCACATGGGATCTCATTCTCTGACCAGTGATGGAACCCCAGCCCCTGGCATTGGGAGCATGAATCTTAGTCACTGGATCACCAGGGAAGTCCCATTTCATCCCTTCTTATTGCTGAACAGTATCTGTCAGATGGATAAACCATGTTTTGTTTTGTATCCATTCACCAGCTGATATACATTTAGGTGATTTCCATTTGGGGCCTACTATGAATAATGCTGTTATGAACATTCATGTACAAATTTCTGAGTGGATATATATATATATATATATATATATATATATATATATGGGTGGGTCTTCAGAATGAAATTTCTGACTCGTAGACTAAGTTTATGTTGAACATTTTAGGAAACTCAAACTATTTTCCAAAGTGACCATTTTATATTCATTTTATATTCCCACCAATGATATAGGAAGGTTCCAATTTCTCCACATCCTCATCAACACTTGACATCGTCAGTCTTTTGATTATCACCATCCTAGTGGATGTGAAGTGGTAAAGCATTGTGATTTTAATTGGCATTTCCTTAGTGACTAATAATGTTGAGTATCTTTTCCTGCACTTGTAAGCCATTTACGTATCTTCTTCGGTGACAACCCATGACTACAAAGTTAACGCCTCTCAAATAGAACATATTCATTCTTGTCTCTCTGCTTTTGATAGTCTTCCTATAACCTAAAATGCCCTGATATTTTATGATCTCAAATTTACAGTTTATTTTGTTTATTTATTTATTTATTTATTCTTTGGCTGTATAGCACAGCTCTCAGGATTTTAGCTCCCCAGCTGGGGATTAAACCAGGGCTGCCTGCAGTGGGAGCATGGAACCCTAACCACTTGACCACCAGGGAATTTCCTGCAATTTAAAAAAATCTAGTTCCAGATTTGCATCCTCTATAAGACTTATCATGGCCCAAACTTTTATACATCCTATCTCCTGTCATATTTTGCATATAGCAAGAATCCAATAAATGTTTATTAAGTTTATGATGGACTTTGCCCCATTTAAAACATATGAATCCTATTCAATTTCTGAGCAGAACAATCAACATATGATTCTTGAGAACTGATACTGTGGAAGATACCAAGATGAATGTAGCAAAATAAAATGTATCATCTAGTTAATCAACTCTCATGAGGCACAGATACAGGCCCAAATAATGCAAAAAGTACATCATCTGCAATTGTGTCATCACTTCAGGCATAAATGAGACCTCCAAAGCTTACTATCTATTCGTGTATCAGTTTGTTTGACTACATCATTTATTGAGTATCTCCAATGTATCTACTACTGTGTAATTGCTAGTGTTAGACAGATAAAAGAAATAAATAAGATCCTTCTATTTGTTCATAGCAAGATAAAGAGAAGTGATAGGTAATCAATCCTAATACAATGATAAGTGCTATAAAGGTATTAGTTGTTCCAGCGGGGACCACAGAGGAAACTGTGATCATGCTGTCACACAAGAGATGACTTAGATCTGGTTCTTCAGCAAAGAGTATTAGCCAAGTGAAATATGGGGCTTCCTGGTAGGAATCTGGCCCGTCTCTGGGTTTTTCTCTCACCTCAAGGAAGTCAGACTGTTGAAAACCATATCCAATTTTCGATTCAGTGAAATAATCAGGGCACAAAATTGTCCTGGATTGACCTGAGTTCCTAGGGATATTGGGATAATGTCAACAACATCACTTCTCTTCACCTTTACCTCTCTGAACTCATTTCCGGGCATTATCCTCTGAGTTTTTAGGAAATGAACAATTGTAGAAATCAGCAAGGGACAAGGGCATGGCTACTAGGTAAGAGATGAACCTCTAGAAAAGGCCATCTTTAGCAATCTGATCTCTTCAAGCCTGGAGGATAGCCTAAGACCTGGAGCCCTTGAACTGTAAATAAAGTTAAATGTTCCAAAGTGAAACTGTTAGGTTTTTAGGTCCAAAATTGTGTCCACTTGTGTTGGGTTTTATTTCATACTGAGCATTATTTAAACCTTTCTTGGAGGACTTAATCTGGAAAACAAAAGTGGATGATGGCCAAGAAAACAGAGAAAGTATAAATAGTGATATCAGTCTCGGGAATTGTTATTTTGAGTAAATCTAAACAAGAAGGTGTTTCTCCAACTATTAACCTGGTGTAATTAAAGACATAATTTTAGTCTTGACTCTGAAACCTTGTTCAAACCACTTGAATCTCCTAAGCCATAATCTCTTTATCAGAAAAATACTCCACCTTTCACTCATTATTGAAAGTTAAAAGAAGTATTTCTGTAAAAACCCTACTGGTTACCTACTTGATGATGGTGACGATTCTGATACAAATAGGAACATTTATTGAGGATTTTTTCTATGTGCCAGACAGTGTTCCAAAGTGCTTTGTATGATAATAATTATTTGTTGAATCACTGCTCAGGACTATATCTGTATGAAAGACCAGTGGATTATCAGCTGTCTTAGCCAGCTTGGGCTGTTATAAGTATGTATGCTGCTGCTGCTGCCCAGTCGCTTCAGTCGTGTCCGACCCTGTGCGACCCCACAGATGGCAGCCCACCAGGCTCCCTCCGTCCCTGGGATTCTCCAGGCAAGAACACTGGACTGGGCTGCCATTTCCTTCACCAATGCACGAAAGTAAAAAGTGAAAGGGGAGTCGCTCAGTCATGTCCAACTCTTAGCGACCCCATGGACTGCAGCCCACCATGCTCCTCTGTCCATGGGATTTTCCAAGCAAGAGTGCTGGAGTGGGGTGCCATTGCCTTCTCCATAAGTATGTATAGGGGTGGCTTAAACAACAGATACTGATTTCTCATAGTTGCGGGAGATGGGAAGTCCAAGGTCAGGCTGTCAGCATGGTTAGGTTCTTGGTGAGGGCTCTCTTCCTGGCTTGCAAATAACAGCCTTCTTACTATATCCTTAGTTAGTTAGTTCAGTTGCTCAGTTGTGTCCAACTCTTTGAGACCCCATAAATCACAGCACGCCAGGCCTCCCTGTCCATTACCAACTCCCAAACTTCACTCACACTCACGTTCATTGAATCAGTGATGCCATCCAGCCATCTCATCCTCTGTAGCCCCTTCTCTTCCTGCCTCCAATCCCTCCCAGCATGAGTCTTTTCCAATGAGTCAACTCTTCACATGAGGTGGCCCAAGTACTAGAGTTTCAGCTTTAATATCAGTCCTTCCAAAGAAATCCCAGGGCTGATCTCCTTCAGAATAGACTGGTTGGATCTCCTTGCAGTCCAAGGGACTCTCAGGAGTCTTCTCCAACACCACAGTTCAAAAGCATCAATTTTTCGGCGCTCAGCTTTCTTCACAGTCCAACTCTCACATCCATACATGACCACTGGAAAAACCACAACCTTGACTAGACGGACCTTTGTTGATAAAGTAATGTCTCTGCTTTTGAATATACTATCTAGCTTGGTCATAACTTTTCTTCCAAAGAGTAAGCATCTTTTAATTTCACAGCTCCAGTCACCATCTGCAGTGATTTTGGAGCTCAAAAAAATAAAGTCTGACACTGTTTCCACTGTTGTCCCAACTATTTCCCATGAAGTGATGGGACCAGATGCCATGATCTTCGTTTTCTGAATGTTGAGCTTTAAGCCAACTTTTTTACTCTCCTCTTTCACCTTCATCAATAGGCTTTTTAGTTCCTCTTCACTTTCTGCCATAAGGGTGGTGTCATCTGCATATCTGAGGTTATTGATATTTCTCCCAGCAATTTGATTCCAGCTTGTGTTTCTTCCAGTCCAGCGTTTCTCATGATGTACTCTGCATATAAGTTAAATAAGCAGGGTGACAATACACAGCCTTGACGTACTCCTTTTCCTATTTGGAACCAGTCTGTTGTTCCATGTCCAGTTCTAACTGTTGCTTCCTGACCTGCATACAGGTTTCTCAAGAGGCAGGTCATGTGGTCTGGTATTCCCATCTCTTTCAGAATTTTCCACAGTTTCTTGTGATGCACACAGTCAAAGGCTTTGGCATAGTCAATAAAGCAGAAATAGATGTTTTTCTGGAACTCTCTTGCTTTTTTGATGATCCAGCGGATGTTGGCAATTTGATCTCTGGTTCCTCTGCCTTTTCTAAAACCAGCTTGGACATCAGAGAGTTCACACTTTACGTATTGCTGAAGCTTGGCTTGGAGAATTTTGAGCATTACTTTACTAGTGTGTGAGATGAGTGCAATTATGTGGTAGTTGAGCATTCTTTGACATTGCCTTTCTTTGGGATTGGAATGAAAACTGACCTTTTCCAGTCCTCTGGCCACTGCTGCGTTTCCCAAATTTGCTGGCATATTGAGTGCAGCACTTTCACAGCATCATCTTTCAGGATTTGAAACAGCTCAACTGGAATTCCATCACCTCCACTAGCTTTGTTCATAGTGATGCTTTCTAAGGCCCACTTAACTTCACATTCCAGAATGTCTGGCTCTAGGTGAGTGATCACACCATCGTGATTATCTGGGTCGTGAAGATCTTTTCTGTACAGCTCTTCTGTGTATTCTTGCCACATCTTTTTAATATCTTCGGCTTCTAGGAGGTCCATACCATTTTTGTCCTTTCTTGAGCCCATCTTTGCATGAAATGTTCCCTTGGTATGTCTAATTTTCTTGAAGACATCTCTAGTCTTTCCCATTCTGTTGTTTTCCTCTATTTCTTTGCATTGATTGCTGAGGAAGGCTTTCTTATCTCTTCTTGCTATTCTTTGGAACTCTGCATTCAGATGCTTATATCTTTCCTTTTCTCCTCTTATTTTCACTTCTCTTCTTTTCACAGCTATTTGTAAGGCCTCCCAGACAGCCATTTTGCTTTTTTGCATTTCTTTTCCATGGAGATGGTCTTGATCCCTGTCTCTTGTACAATGTCACGAACCTCATTCCATAGTTCATCAGGCACTCTGTCTATCAGATCTAGGCCCTTAAATCTATTTCTCACTTCCACTGTATAATCATAAGGGATTTGATTTAGGTCATACCTGAATGGTCTAGTGGTTTTCCCTACTTTCTTCAATTTAAGTCTGAATTTGACAATAAGGAGTTCATGATCTGAGCCATAGTCAGCTCCTGGTCTTGTTTTTGTTGACTGTATAGAGCTTCTCCATCTTTGGCCGCAAAGAATATAATCAATCTGATTTTGGTGTTGACCATCTGGTGATGTCTATGTGTAGAGTCTTCTCTTGTGTTGTTGGAAGAGGTTATTTGCCATGACCAATGCATTTTCTTGGCAAAACTCTATTAGCCTTTGCCCTGCTTCATTCCATACGCCAAGGCCAAATCTGCCTTGGAGTTACTGTTACTCCAGGTGTTTCTTGACTTCCTACTTTAGCATTCCATTCCCCTATAATGAAAAGGACATCTTTTTGGGTGTTAGTTCTAAAAGGTCTTGTAGGTCTTCATAGAACCGTTCAACTTCAGCTTCTTCAGCGTTACTGGTTGGGGCATAAACTTGGATAACCTTGGAAACGAACAGAGATCATTCTGTCGTTTTTGAGAGTGCATCCAAGTACTGCATATCAGACTCGTTTGTTGACCATGATGGCTACTCCATTTCTTCTAAGGGATTCCTGCCACAGTAGTAGATATAATGGTCATCTGAGTTAAATTCATCCATTCCAGTCCATTTTAGTTCGCTGATTCCTAGAATGTCGACATTCACTCTTGTCATCTCCTGTTTGACCACTTCCAATTTGCCTTGATTCATGGATTGACATTCCAGATTCCTATGCAATATTGCTCTTTACAGCATCGGACCTTGCTTCTATCACCAGTCACATCCACAGCTGGGTATTGTTTTTGCTTTGGCTCCATCCCTTCATTCTTTCTGGAGTTATTTCTCCACTGATCTCCAGTAGCGTGTTGGGCACCTACTGACCTGGGGAGTTCCTCTTTCAGTATCCTATCATTTTGCCTTTGCATACTGTTCATGGGGTTCTCAAGGCAAGAATATTGAAGTGGTTTGCCATTCCCTTGTCGCAGTGGACCACATTCTGTCAGACCTCTCCACCATGACCTGCCCTTCTTGGGTGGCCCCACAGGCATGGCTTGGTTTCATTGAGTTAGACAAGGCTGTGGTCCTAGTGTGATTAGATTGATTAGCTTTCTATGAGTATGGTTTCAGCGTGTCTGCCCTCTGATGCCATCTTGCAACACCTACCGTCTTCCCTGGGTTTCTCTTACCTTGGACGTGGGGTTGCTCCTCCCAGCCACCGCCCCTGGCCTTGGGCGTGGGGTAGCCCCCTCTAGGTGGCTCCTGCACTGTTGCAGCCTGGCACTCTCAGCTGCTGCCCCTGACCTCGGACGTGGGGTAGCCCCTTCTCGGCTGTGCTATGTGCGCTGGTCGCAGCCGGCATTAGCACCTAATAGCATTATGTGCTCCAAAAGAGAACTGTATCCTTACATGGACGTTAAGGAGGAAACTCAAGTTTCTTTCTCTTCTTACAGGGACTCTAATCCCACCATGTGGGCTGTACCCTCACAACTTTATCTATTGTAATTATTTCCCCAAAATCACACTTTCAAATATTATCACATTCGAGGTTAGGGCTTCAACACGTGAATTTTTAGGCGACATAAACATTAAGCCATAACACCATTCTAGGAATTGGTTCTGCATCCTGGCTGCACACCTAATGTGTGTGTGTGTATGTGTGTGTGTATTCAGTGGCTAAGTCGTGTTTGACCCCATGGATGGTAGCCTGCCAGGCTCCTCTGTCCATGGGATTCTCCAGGCAAGAATTCTGCAGTGGGTCCCTTCTCCAGGGGATCTTCCTGACCAGGGACTGAACTTACATCTCCCACACTGGCAAGTGGATTCTTTGCCTCTGAACCACTGGGAAGCCCTTGATCATCTAGGGAGCTTTCAAAAAAATTTTAATGTCTATATGCTAGACAAATTAAGTCAGAATATTTGGGGCAAGGCCTGTTCTTTATTAAGGACAGTTAGAAAGAGGTAGAATTCACATTTTTCCCAAGTAATGAGTACTGAAATTCATAAAGCCCTAGTGGTCAGCCCAAGGAACTCTGATTTCACCCAATTTTCACTTTTTTTCTGGATTTTTTGTTTATCCATATAGGAAGAAAATCCAAAGAGAGACTTCTTTGAGGATTTCTGTGCCTTCTGAAGAAAAGATGTATTTGAGGCTTGATTAACACACCTATCAGGTCTCTTACTAATTTTGGGGACAAGCTTTGAATTTCTTGTAAAGATGTTCTGTTATAGATTTATTTGTTCATTTATTTTTTGGCCACGCTGCATATGGAATCTTAGTTCCCTGATCAGGGATCGAACTTGGATCCCCTGCAGTGAAAGCACAGATTCTTAACCGTTGGACAGCCAGGGATGCCCCTGGATTTATTAATTTGATTACTATATATTGACTGCATACTATGCATCAAGAGTTGTGCTCAAAAAAGAAGAAAACAAATACTTCCTCCCTAAAGAATTCACCTTCCAGGGTAAGAGACCCACATAGATAACACAGATAAAAAGTGGAAACTTTCATGTAAAAATATTGTGAAACATTTTGAAAATACTTAAAAGGGAGCAGTTAATTATAGGTTATTAGGAAAAATTGGAGAAGGAATATGCCATTTGCATTGGGTTTTAAGGACAAGATGATAACAAGGGATGGGAGTGGGTTGAGAGGGTATTTTCTGGCAGAGAGGCAATGTGAACAATGGGCTGGAATGTTGAGTTGTCCAGTGTCACTCAAATGTAGGACATTTAAGGAAATCATAGAAAATTGGAATAGGATGTCAGTTTCTATTTAGATTTTTGAAGAGATAGAGGTTAGAGGACATAGTTCAAAGAGAGTGGGAAAGCTTTGAAATAGCCATTTTACAGAATGTGAAAGGGAGTTCACTAGGAATAAAGATCGTTGTTGTTCAGTCGCTCAGTTGTGTCTGATTCTTTGCAACCCCAAGGACTGCAGTGCACCAGGCTTCCTTCCCTTCACTATCTCCCAGAGTTTGCTCAAATTCATGTCCACTGAGTCAGTGATGCCATCCAACCATCTCATCCTCTGTCACTCCCTCTCCTGCTCTCAATCTTTCTCAGCATCAAGGTCTTTTCCAATGAGTTGGCTCTTCCATCAGGTGGCCAAAGTATTGGAGCTTCAGCTTCAGCATCAGTCCTTCCAATGAATATTTATGATTGGTTTCCTTTAGGATTGAGTGATTTGCTCTTGCTGTCCAAGGGATTCTCAAGAGTCATCTCCAACACCACAGTTCAAAAGCAACAATTCTTTGGCACTCAGCCTTCTTCATGGTCCAACTCTCACATCTGTACATGACTACTAGAAAAACCGTAGCTTGACTATACAGACCTTTGTTGGCCAAGTGATATCTCTGGTTTTTAATATGCTGTTTACGTTTATCATAGCTTTTCTTCAGAGGAGCAAGTGTCTTTTAATTTCATATATAAAGATAGTAGCCACCATTTATGAGCACTTACTATGTGCCAGGCAATATGCTAAATGCAGCATATGCATTGAAGAAGTAAGTGGACTTGACCCCTGCCCTCATGGAGCCTCCAATCTAGAAGGGGAGGCAGACAACAAATAGGTGTATTCTAAAAATATATAACATTTGAAATAAATGTTATGAAGAAATAAATGATATCATGAAGAGGAATGGTTAGGGATGAAGGCCAGTTTCGACCAGGGGAAGAGCCTTGGACCAAGATTCAAAGGCTGAGAAACAGACCATGACAAGAGCAGACAGAAGAGAGCTTTTTGCTAAAGCCTAGGCCCAGAGAGACTGTTGCCTGTTCCAGGAACTGAAAGAAGGCCAGTGTGACTGGAGCACAGTAGGAGACAGTGGCAAGAAGTGAGAGGAGATAGGTGGGTAGAGGCCAGATCATTCAGAGTTTCTTCTAGGCCCTAGTAAGGAATCTGAATTATATTCTTAGTGCAGTGGGAATTTGTAGACTAGTTTTAAGCAGGGGAATAATATGACTGGATTTGTGTTTTAACATTAGTTACTAAAGGGACTTCCCTGGTGGTCCAGTGGCTAAGATTTCACGCTCCCAAGGCAAGGGCCCAAGTTCAATCCCTGGTTGGGGAACTAGATCCCACACGCCACAACTAAAGATCCAGCATGCCATAATGAAGAGCGAGGATCTGAGTGCTGCAGCTAAAACCCAGCGCAGCCAAATAAATACATAAAATAAATATCTTTTAAAAATTAGTTACTAAAGGGGAGTGGATTGTGTCAGAGCAATCAGGAGGCCTCAAGAAACTTTTGGAGGACTAATGCCTCTATCAGATGAAATCCTGAAGGAAATTAAGAGCACAGAGTGGTTTGGTGGAAAAGATGATGATGTAGGTCTTATTTACTTCAGGTTGATATATATTAGTTATTTTTAGCAGAGCTCCAAGTGGAACTGAGATGATTTATAGAGTCAGCATGGACACCTAATGTAAAGATAAGAAGGGCGGGAGAAGTGATGCCAAGATTGGAATCCAGAGAAGTCAAGGCATTTTCTTACCCAGAGCTACTTTTACAGGGTTGTCGAATACCTCACATTATCCTGTTGAAGATGCTCCACAAACAACTGGACTGGACCAGTGAGATTCAGGTTGTAGAACATAGCAAGAAGTTAATGAATATTTACTGAATGAATAAGATTGATGTGGTAGTTCTCCATCTAGCAGGAATAGTTGAAGGTAGAGGAGTGGACAAAACCACTGAGGGATAAAAAGAAAGAGAAAGAAAAGGGAACAGCCGAGAACAATTAAGCTCTGATTGGAACTGATCTGATAGAAACTGAATGATGTGACCACAAGAGAAATTTCAGTTACACTCTGGAAGATCCTTAAACTGATATTTTTAATAAGAATAGGAGAATATCTATTAAAGAAAGATGTTTAATTTCTATGTCTTACACCCAAAGAGCTCTTTAAGAATAGACAGCCTACTACATAAGTAGGATCTCAAACGTTTGGGGACACGATTTCAATTAGATTGGTATTTTTTTACATAAGTCTTACCAGGACAAACTAGGATTTTTTTAAAAAAACAATAGAATATTGAATAAAATGGCATTCAGTCATTGAGAAATTGTGTCATACAAAATGGCTAAGTAGGGTCTCTTAAAGAGCTGTAATTAAAGAGGAGTGAAAACAAATTCTTTGCTTACAGTTTCAGTGGGCTTAATTAAAATGTATTTATATGGATGAGGCAGCCCATTCCGCATGTAATTATGTATCTACTGTATCTAGATTTAGATTTCTAGGAAACAAAGTCAAAGTCACTGGAATAGACCAGTTGACTCTCTGCTTTTGTGTAGGAGATGTGGAGGTGTAATCGCTAAGTGGAGTCTGACTCTTTTGTAACCCTGTGGACTGAAGTCCCGCAGGCTCCTCTGTCCATGGGATTCTCCAGGCAAGAATACAGGAATGGGTTGCCATTTCCTTCTCCAGGGGATCTTCCCGACCCGGGGATTGAACCTGGGTCTCCTGCATTGCAGGCAGATTCCTTACTGACCAAGCCACCAGGGAAGACAGTAGAATAATCTAATTATTAAGATTGAGGGCATTAATGTCAGACAGACCTGGTTTTGAGTCTTACTTGGCCACTTCCTAGCCCTGTGACTTTTTGCAAGTTACTCAACCTCTCTAGGCCTAGTTTTTTCATCAGTGCTACACAGAAAATGGAACAACCTACTTCAAAGGGTTACTGTGAAAATTAAAAAAAAAAATTAAAGCATTTAACCCAGTGCCTTACAGACAATCCCTGACATGTTCTATTATAGAAAGACATAATAGAAGCAATCTAATATCCAATACTTAATCTATGCCAGCTACTGTGTTTAAGTACTTTAAATACTTAATCTCATTTAATCCTTTGAGATAGGTACTATTTCTTTTCTGAATTTCACTCATGAGGAAACTGAGGTTTGAGGAATTCCAAGAATCAGAGAGCTCTACAAATACCTAGTTAGCTCAGTCACCCACAGGTGTGCATATGTAATTTAATGCAGACATATGCAAGGGTATTTACATGTTCATCATTGCCAGTCCTTTATTTCCTGGCACTTATATCTGAAATAGGTGGTGCTGGAATAGCACAGTGACATTAGTGGAAATGAGTGGAGGAGCACCTACTCAACCAGCATGAATGTCCTCATGAAAAGGGTGTTGTAATACTGCAAAGAGTCAGGACTTCCCTGATGGTCCAGTGCTTCAGACTTCACCTCCCAATGAGGAGGGGGCAGGTTCTATCCCTGGTTGGGGAACTGGGGTCCCACATGCCTTGCAGTTAAACAAAACAAAACATAAGCAACATTGTAACAAATGCAGTGAAAGTGAAAGTCCTGCCAACTCTTTGCAACTATGGACTGTATGGTCCATGGAATTCTCCAGGCCAGAATACTGGAGCGGGTAGCCTTTCCCTTCTCCAGGGGATCTTCCCAACCCAGGGATCAAACCCAGGTCTCTTGCATTGCAGGCAGATTCTTTACCAGCTGAGCCACCAGGGAAGCCCAAGAATATTGGAGTAGTAGTCATCTCTTCTCCAGCCGCTCTTCTTGACCCAGGAATTGAACCGGGGTCTCCTGCATTGCAGGCAGATTCTTTACCAACTGAGCTATGAGGGAAGCTCACAAATGCAGTAAAGAATTTTTTTAAACAGTCCACATCAAAAAAACAAAAACAAAAGTATTGCAAAGAGTACAAAAACTCTGTTTCTAACTTGCCCTAAGACCCTGACTGAATCATTGAACTGACTCTATGGGCCTCAATTTCATCTGTAAACTGAGGGCGCTGGCTCAGTTCTAGAATCCTCCAAACCTAAGCAGCCCTCAAGCCTACCACCTTGTATAGACAACACTCTCGCCCCCATGGCAACGGCCACTCAGCTCCCGAGCAGCGCTGGTATGCCTCACCACTCTAGCCAGCAGGACTATTTCCATCACAAATTCCTGGGTGAATAGAGGGTTTGAATGGGGGAGGGATCTGTCGGTCAGAAATCTTAAAGCCTCTGGCTTTGAAAGACATTCTGGAATAAATTGCCTGTGGGTGGCATGTATGTGCTAAATTAGAAAAAACAGCATCCCTGTTTAATTCACAAAAAACCCTCTTAGCAGGTAGAGGAACTGTCTTTGCTGAGATGAGATTTGAAGGGTCACTTTGCCACTAAGTGCTGAGTCAAGGAGTGGAGGAGACTGCGGCCCAGGTTCATTAGCATTGGCAAGGAGGCCAAAGGAACATTGCCAGAGAGTGTTCAAATCAATCCAAAATTTTGAGAAGTGATTCCAGTATTTATTTTCAAGATCCATACACTTGGATGTGACTCTTTCATTATAATCAGAGCTCCGTTTTAGAAGCATGGAGATTCTGGGGCAAAAGGACAAGGATTAAGTTTTGAGAAAAGAATAATTCTTCTCGAGGAAAGCAAGGGATGTCTTTGAGGAGGCTATCCTTTATCTCCCCCACTCTTTTTCCCTGCTGGTAATGGTGATGATGAAAATGCTGAATTCATGGGGAGGAGGTCCTGCTTTTTCCTCCTCTACATTGCTTCCTTAAATATGAGCCCAAGAGTGGAAAGGGGTACTATCTGTTTATAACTCGGATGCAAAAAGAAAAGAAGGCTCAAGATACCGAGTTAATAAAGATCTGACTTTCAGAGAGGTTCCAGGAAAATGCAACATGCACTTCCCTAGGTCCCCACTTGAGGGCAGCAGTGCTAGCTTTTATGACCTCAGGGCTGCCTACTGCCGGGTCTGCATTGCAAGGGCGTTGAGTTGAGGAAGGGTGTAGAGGTGAGGTGAGGAGCAACTGGGAACCAGGCTGGGGAAGAGTTCTCAGAAGAAGGTTTTCTATAATGGGAGACAGGGCTGTATCCATGGAACTGGCGGAATTCTGGAATAATAGCGTGGTCTCTGCTGAAGACTGAGCAACACAACGTGCTCAGAGGTACGGGAGCTGTGACATTCAGAGCTAATCAAAGCTGGCGGCTCCTCGTATACCTGAAGAGCCGGAACGTGCTGATTTTCGTCTTGCCACTAGAGGGCAGAACACGAAAAGAAGACTTAAACTGGCTCTACACCCCTTGAGGAATTTTAGTTCCCGAAAGGATTAATCTTGATCTTGCTAACATGTGTATCTGGTCAAGTCATTTCCCTGATTACACATTCTCACTGGCTCCCTAAAGTCTCCAGAGTAAAGTGTGAGCTGATGAGAACGGTATACAAAACCGTTTCCTAAGTATCCTTGGTCCTCCTAACTACCTTACTTATCGGTTGGCCCCCTGCTCCCCACTGAACGTACACAACCTTAGGAGGAGTAATGAGGTAGAAAGGGTGAGGGTTTGGAGCCAAGCAAGAGCCAGTAAACCACCCCAGACTCCCTCTTCTCCCTCACTCTCACATTCAACTCCACTAACTCCAGTCTCTTCTATCCCTTAGATGAACTCCGTGAGGGCAAGACCCTCATTTGCCTTGTTTAATTTTATCCTCATACTAAGAGTAGGAGCTTATTAAATGTGTACTGGACAGAGGAATGAATGAATGACTACTTCCGTGGCACTTTTATCATCCTGGTCCACTTTACTACTGCCTTTTACCTGGTCTGCAATAGGAACCCAAAGGGTCGCCCATGTCCCCCTTTACTCCCTGTAATCCACTGTATACTCTGCAACCAGAGTGATCTTTCTGAAACACAAATTTGCCTAAAATCCTTTGATGGCTTCCCGCAGCTCTTAAAATAAAGACAATAATCCATAGAGTAAGTATAATTTAGCAGTTTGGCACTTGCTAGTTAAGTGATCAATAAGAAAGTTAGTAAATCTCACTGAGTCTTGATTTCCTCATCTTAAAAAAAAAAATGTAAGGAATAATTGTTCCCACCTGATAGGGTTGGTGGGAGAATTAAACAAGCCATACATACACGTAAAAGGTTTAGCATAGTGTTCAGTTCTGTGTTCAATAAATGGTCATTACAATTGTTAGGTCCTGAATGAGGTGGTCCCAGCCTATCCCTTATTATTCCTGGCAGCCTCATTAAGCTACTTTCAGATCTTGTTATATGCTATGCTCTTTTTATTCCTATTCCTCTTTCTGGTCCAGATATAAAGTTTACTTCCTCTAAGAAGGCTTTGTTGACACTCTCCTGTCTGGTTCAGGTGACTTTGCAATGGGTTCCCTTAACACCCTATATTATCACCCTATTTATCATAGCATTTGTTATCCACTCCCGGCACAGTGACAGATATTTAGCGATGTCTTGGTAAATAAATGTGTTAACTCTAGACACACTGCATTTCTTTTTCCATGTTCTTTGTATATGTTATTTCTTCTTTCTGTTCTAAACAGAGCATCATGACTGCTACATCCATGTTTCCGTTTGAAGGGAAACTTCTACCTATAGCCGCTGTTGAAGAGGTAGCCCGAGGTGGCCACAGTTCATGGAGGTACTTGTGCCTTAGCTGACTGGACCAGAGGCATCTGATGCAATGGTGGACAACCCAGAACCTGGCCAGCAACTTACAACATACCTGACCAAAAAAAGATGAGGTCAATCAGATACTCTCTAAGAATGAATTAGAAAAAGGAGAGAATGTGGCTATTAATAACAGGAACAAGATCTAAAATCACATATAAAGAAAAGTCATGAAAGAGGACTTCCCTGGTGGTCCAGCAGCTGAGAATCCATGCTTCCAATGCAGAGAGCATGAGTTCAGTCCCTCATTGGGGAACTAGGATCCCTCATGCCCCGTCGCATGGCCAAAAATAAAACAGAGAGAACAAAGGACCCCTCAGGGTCATGAGGGGTCAAGGCAGGCTCTAGCTGTGGATATACAGAAACAGAAACGACAGGGAAGAGAGCATAATACAAAGCAGAGACCAAGGAATCAGTTGGAAAGGAGGCCAGGAAAACAGCTAAGTCATGCTAATGACAGCATCAGGATTAAAATACCCAAGATGCTCTCTCTCTCTTCTGGGCTGTTACTTTTCCTGGTTTTCTTGTGACTTCTATCTTTCAAATAACCTTGTTGAGCTAAATGGAGTGACCCAGAGTGCCTAATTGATAAGCTGTTTCTGTTTAGGAAAACCCAGGCATCCTTCAAGGCTGAATTTCTGGCTCTGTATCTGTTCTCTCTCTCCATTCAGAGTACTTGTCACATTACCTGTAATTACTGGGTTTTCTATTTCTACCATGTGGATATCAGCCTTTAAACTCTTTGAGGATAGGGCAACTTGTCTGTGTTTCTCAGTTACATCCTCTGTCCAGAGGCATCCTTGACATGTAAAACTGGGAATTAATCAAAGTACTTTACATGTTTAAATTTATATAAGCCTCATGACAGAGAAGGCAATGGCAGCCCACTCCAGTACTCTTGCCTGGAAAATCCCGTGGACAGAGGAGCCTGGTGGGCTGCAGTCCATGGGATCGTTAAGAGTGGGACACGACTGAGCGACTTCACTTTCACTTTTCGCTCTCATGCATTGGAGAAGGAGATGGCAACCCACTCTGGTGTTCTTGCCTGGAGAATCCCAGGAATGGGGGAGCCTGGTGAACTGCTGTCTCTGGGGTTGCACAGAGTCGGACACGACTAAAGTGACTTAGCAGCTTAGCACCATGACGGAGAAGGCAATGGGACCCCACTCCAGTACTCTTGCCTGGAAAATCCCATGGATGGAGGAGCCTGATGGGCTGCAGTCCATACGGTCACAAAGAATTGGACACAACTGAAGCAACTTAGCACACATGGACGCAAGCCTCATGAAAGCCCTCTAAGCAGGGTACTATTATCTTTCCCATTTTACAGATGGGGAAAATGAAGCACAGAGAAACCTTGCCAAAAGTACAAAGTAAAGGGTAGAGAAGGCATTCAAACCAGCACATTTGGCACTACAGTCCTATGCAATATGACCTTGAACTAAAGGGGAAGAGTGGGCAGAGAATAGTAGTTAAAACGAATATTTGAATTTCACAAAATTTTATGCTAGTGTCTGTTATTTATTTCCATAACTTATTCAAGATTCCACATTGTATTTAATTGCATTGAGCAACTTCAGCCACATGCAAAAATTCTGGTAAATTCTCTTTTCATTTTTACTCTGTTACAAATAAATACAGGGGTGTGTTAAAGTATCTTTGTATTATTTTTCTCATTTAAATATTTTCTTCTCAAATAAATAAATTAAAAATAAACAAAAAGAAAAATAAATAAATATTTTATTCTCTGTAATCACCTTCTGTGTTTTTTCAGTCTTCTAACTTTATTGAGGCTTTCAATGGCTAAATCAAAGACCTCTCGGTAAATGTCACATTGCACTTGAAAATTTGTGGGTTATTTTCAAATATCATTGGATATGGATTTCTAACACAATTCTACAGTGACAAGAGGACAGGCTCTGTATGTTTTTAATATATTTAGATCAAGAAATTTTTTTACCTTGTTTTATGTCCCTGGATATGTTCCAGTATCTCCTAGTTTATAGTCTCTGGGAACTTAGATATAATTTGTATCCTACTGTTGTGTGAAAATTGTCTAAATCTTAATTATGTTGATGTGGTTCATGGGGCTTCTCAGGTCTGCCTCTAGTTTTCTGTATATCCATTCTATTAATTTTTGAGAGTTAGACATTAAAATTCCAACTAAAAATCTTAATTTATCTACTTAAAAATAATTGTAATATATAGTAGACCTATATGTAACTTTGTTCTGTATATTTTCAAGGCTCCTGTCAATGTGTTATCATACTTTCATAATTTAAAAAAAAAAAGAAAGAGAAACAAACTGAATATTTGAACACTCTTCTACAGGGTATGAAGCACTTTCGCATGTATTTTATGAGGATATCAGGAGTCCCCTCCCCCTCTGTGGGAAACCAAGTAGCACTTCTAGCCCTGAAATGCCAACTACCTGGATTCTTTCTATTAGCACAGAAAAAAAAATGAAGTATAAGTAAAGGATACATACAGATGTATTTTTAAATTCCATGAAGTCCTAGAGATGTTGATACTTTGTAGATTGGTCAGATTTCTAGGCTAGTGTCTAAAGAAAGAATTGTATTAGAATTTTTAAAGATTTTTTTATGTGAACCATTTTAAAAGTCTTCATCAAATTTGCTATAATATTGTTTCTGTTGTTTATGTTCTGTTTCTCTTGCCTAGGAGGTATATGGATCTTGGCTCCCTGACCAGGGGCCCAGCCCTCGGATTCTTAACCACTGGACCACCACAGAAGTCCCTGGAATTTAGAAACCTTTCATCTGAGGCAAAACAGCCAGTTTCTCAGCTGTTCCAAGAACTGAGTCTCTCCATAAAATCGGCAATTGAAAGTATGTATTCGGTGTGGTGGAGAAGGTGGATGGAGTGATTCCACATTATGCTATTGTTTTTAAAGGAGTCTGAGTTTGGGGACTGATGCCTATATTGGCAGCTTCAGTCATCGTGTTTGAGTTACCATGACAACAAGCCAAACTTCAGGGGCTATTTATTGGTGAGTGGTAAGGAGCCAACTGAAAGGGAAGCTCTTTGAGGAAGCCTGGGGTTGTTTGGGGGTGGTAGTGGAACAGGGTATGTGGTACAAGGTAAATCCAGATACTTGCTGGCCAGGTATACAAGTAACCTCCTCCCAATTGCCTGTATCTCAGAGATCTGAGTTAGTAACCAGAGGAGAGGTCTGATGTAGCAATTGTTCAGCATGAGAATGTTCTTAAATATTAATGGTGTTGTGGAAGAACAGGAAGGTCTTTGGGTTCCTCAGAAAGTGAGGGAATGCACAGGGAGCTTTGTTCAGTGCTCTGTGGTGACCTAAATGGGAAGGAAATCCAAAAAGAGGGGAAGTATGTATACGGATAGCTGATTCACTTCGCTGTACAGCAGAAAATAGCACAACATTGTAAAGCAACTATATTCTGATTAAAATATTTTTAAATAATAAAAATAAAAGACAATTAAAAATTTTTACAAAAGCAAGGGAACAGCAAGGAGATGCCTATACCTGAGTAAAATTTACCCAGGAAGTGAGTGCAGTGTTGGGGCTGAATTCCTGGAGACACAGCCATATGGCTTTTGCTGACTGCCATCCTCCAGACAGTATATTCCTTTTGCAGAGTGGCTAATGTGTATATAGGATGGTGCTTTCCTCACGGTCACCTTTACACCTTCCCCCAGCATCAGCTGGTACTCTTAAATGAGGGTGCTCCTACCTGTCCTTCCAGCCTGAATTCCTGCCCCAGATGAAGGGTCTGGATCTTTTCCCCAAGCCACTTCCCCACATCTCTGATTTCCTCCCGAGAGTAGGAGGCTCCAGGGGACCACAGCTGACTCTGCCAGGCACAGAGGGTTGAGTCATCCCGCAGGCGTCAGAGCTGTTAGCAAAAGCTCTGCTGATCTGTATGCAGCTCCAACTCCCTCTCCGGTTCAGAGTTTTGGAGCCGTCTTGTTCAAAAGTAAAGAACGGAACACAGATGGCTGTAACAGGATCCCACAGGAGCCTCCTCTCCCACTGAGCCCATCCTGCTAATCCTTTTATAGGAGAAGAGAAAATAAATGGTGAATGAACAAAGAAAAAAAAAAAGAGGAGTGTCAGTTTTGCTCTGTTCTTTGGGTTTTGGTGGAAGGCCTCTGAGAACAACCTCCTGCTCCTCATTACATTTCCCAAACATTTCCCCTTCCTGGTCCTTGTTTCTTATCGTCCACTTCTTTCCCCTCCCAGTTCTCTATTCTCGGTAGCATCTTTGAATCTGATGGAGTATTTTGCTGAATGTCTTCTATTTAACCAGGCAATTGTAATCCATACAGACAAAAGAAAATCAAATGCACTAGAAGTGCATGTATCAGGTGTATCTCTTGGGAGTTTCTTTAGTTTCTCCTCTTCTACTGAAGCAGCATCATGCTTTACAAAGAGTACAGTCTTTGGAGCCAGAAAGAAGTGTGTTCTAAGCCCTGTCCCAGGAAATAAATATGTTGAAAAAAATCTGCTCTGTCACTTACTAGCTGGGTTATTTTGAGCAATTTACCTAACCTCTCTGAGCTCCAGATATGGCATTGGAATACGTATATCAGTTCACTTCATTCGCCCAGTCATGTCTGACTCTTTGCAACCCCACGGACTGCAGCACGCCAGGCTTCCCTGTTTATCACCAACTCCCAGAACTTGCTCAAACTCACGTTCATTGAGTCGGTGATGCCATCCAACCATCTCATCCTCTGTCGTCCCGTTCTCCTCCTGTCTTTTATATGTGAATAACAGTATCTATGTTGTCAGTTGATTCATAGATTAAATTAGATAGAGGTAAAATACAGTACCTAGGGACTGTTCTGGTGGTCCAGGGTTGAATAATCCACCTTGCAGTGCAGGAGACATGGGTTTGATCCTTGGTCAGGGAACTAAGATTCCATATGCTATGGACCAACTAAGCCCACACACCGCACTTAGAGAGCCCACGTGCCACAACTAGAGAGTCTGTGTGCTGCAACAAATGATCTCGCATGATGCAATGAAGATCCCTCATGCAACAACTATGCAGCCAATTAAATTAATTAATTTAAAAGCATAGTATCTGGAACATCATAGATATGCCCAGTAAATATTAACTCTCTCTTTCTTCTCATCTCCTGTTGCAATAAATACCAGGCCCCTGATTTTCAAGTATCTGAAAAATATTTTTTTTTCCATTGAGAAAGTTAGCATCCACGATCAGGTGCTACTGATGTAACTGAAGAAAGAAAGGCGAGTGGGAAGTGTGTGTGAGTGTTTTTGCAAGACCAGAAGACCAGGACTTTGTAAAAACTAGCATGTGAATACGATAAGGTTGCTTTCCCTCAGGTTAGAGATTCTTGGCCAAGACTGCTGGTTTCCTCATGTTGCTGCTGTAGCATGGTTGATACTAATTTATTTTCCTTGGAAGATAAGATGCTAGGTTGCTGATTAGATAAGTTATTACCTGTCTCTAAGCTTCTCTGGAACAAAGGATCACTGCTCTGCTTCAGTTCAGGAAAAGAGGAGGATTGGTTGAAGTCTGTGTAAATTCCAGGAGGAAAGTTAAGTATGGTTTGGTATTATCCTTGGCACTGAGAATACCGGAAGTGTACAGTCAGGTCAAATGCCACTGTTCAATTTATGTGACTACCAAAGACTTAGCTGACACAGGGCTGTGGTTTGACATGGTTCCTTTGTTCCAGATAACAAACACGTGTGATGTCAGTTGTATTAATGTGCCGTGCTCTAGTGAAGCAAGAAGGAGGCTGATGACGGGGCCAGGATACTGTACCTCATTCTATCTGACCAAGAGCTGTCTGACAACACGTTTTTCCTGTCTTTCTTTATAACTGGTAATTAGGTTCTCAGCTGAGCTGTCAGGAATCTTGACAAGTTTCACAGGCAATCACCATTAGACAATTTACAACTGTAGGCTTTTCATAACTGGCACAGTCCCTCCCCAGGAAGCAAAGTTTCTCAATCCTAATCTCCTCCTATCATTCCAAGAGTCTGATCTGAGTGGAAGGCTAGCTCAGTGCATTATCCAGTTCCAAAGCAGACTATTGCTTCCAGTGGAGGTGATGGACAAACCTCTGTATTCACGTATGTCCTCAATAATATGGGGATATGGTTGGGTAACAGAGTGGATGTTGTCCAAGCCAGAGGTGACATGCACCTATGAGAATTTAACAGAGCCTATCAAAAAGAAAGAAAAAAAATTAGTTAATAAAGTGGCTTTTTCTTTTGTTCTTAGAAAGCTCAACCCCTGTACACTCAAAAATTGAAAGCAAGGACTCAGATATTTGTACATCATGTTCATAGCAGCATTATTCCCACTAGCCAAAAGCTGGAAACAACCCAAAGGTCCATCGACAGATGAATGCCAAAATGAAATGTGATACCTACATCATACATGGAATATTATTTAGCCTTCAAAAGGAATGAAATTCTTTTTTTCAGCCACCTATGAGGTTTTGGGGATCTTAGTTCCCTGACCAGGGATAGAACCCATGTCTCCTGCACTGACAGGCAGATTCTTTACCACTGAGCTACCAGGGAAGCCCTGAATTGCCTATTTTTAAATGGTTGAAATGGTAAAATTTTTAATGTATATTTTACCATAATCCTTTTGGATTAAGGAACTTAGGTAGTAGATAAAAAGAAATCAGTTCTTGGGGAGTTCCCTGGTGGTCTAGTGGTTAGGATTCTGGACTTTCACTGCGTGGACTGGATTCAAATCACTAACTGGGGAGGAGAGGTTCCACAAGCTGTGCTAAAATAAAACAAAACCAAAAACAAAAACTCAGCTCTTCCCAGAAACTCCTCAGATGACCTTGAATACTTACCTTGATCACAGCACTGGCCAGACTGTACCATCAAGACTATGATGCTGCTCATCTCTTGTTTTTAGCATCCATCCTCTCTCTTTCTCTTGCTGGGAATGAGCCTGTCCTCTAATCATAGTCTATGTGGTTCTTGTGACATTGACTCTACTCTGCACTCCAGGGATGGAGCAGGTTTATCAGGCCTAAACCGCCAGTGTGTGCAGCATATGACACTCCCTTGGCTCTGGGTCAGGGATGGGCACACGATCCAATCAGAGCCAGTGAGAGGCAAGAAGATTTTCTCTGGCATTTGGGGGAAAGAAATTCTCTTCTTTTCCCCCGCAAAATTGGATGACAATAATGATAACAAGAATAATGAAAATAAGTTATTTTATCAATAACTTAACAAATTAATAATTATTAATTAATAATAATGTATTAATAAGATAAGCACTTATTGAGTGCTTATTCTATGCCAGGGAGAGTTCTGAAAACAATTTATGTTCTTTAGCCCTCATGATAATTCTACTGAGTAGGGGACTTCCCTGGTACTCCAAAGGCTCAAACTCCCAATGCAGGAGGCCTGGGTTCGATTCTTGGTCAGGGAACTAGATCCCATATGCTGCAACAAAGATTGAACATCTCATGTGCCACAACTAAGACCTAGCACACTCAAATAAATAAATAAAAAGAAATATAAAAAGAAAAGAAAAACACAAATTATATATATGTATGTATGTATGTATTTTGAACTATATTGGGTAGGTACAATTATTATTCCCTTTTTACAAATGGTGGAAATGAGGCACAGAGTGTTTCGATCAGCCTGCGAAAGCTCTCATAGCCAGCATGTGGTGAGGCCTGATGTCAAACCACCTTTCACTCTGAACCACTACACTCTGTTGCCTTGAAAGGATGTAAGAACTGGAGTTGCTGATGCCTCTTTCTGTGAAGCTTCAGACCACACGCAGCATGGTAGAAGTCCTAGAGATGAAACCAGAGTATTTAGCCCAGAACCAACTCTGCCTGAAGCCAGCCTGTGGACTTTTTAACATATGTGAGCCAAAATATTCCCCTTTTTTTTTTTCCCTTAAACTACTTTGGGTCCTGTTTTTATGTCAGCCAAAGGACTTTGGATTGTTTACTTGTTGACTTTTCCCATTAGGCTGTGACTTGAGAATAGGAATGGTATTCATCTCTATATCCATAGAGCCTAGCATAATTCACATAACTGACATTCAATAATGATTGCTATCTCTCAATGCATCATTCCATAAACACTTGCTGTGGTTTATGTGTAAACTGGGTTAGATGTGGGAGACGGAAATAAAATGAGTGAATGAAAGTTGTTACCCTGGAGTATATGGAGGAATACCAACTATAAAGGTTAATGTGATAGAGAACTCTAGGGATGCACGTGTGTGCTAGAGTTTCCAGCAAGTTGCAGTCACCTTGATAATATGTACCTGGATGCTGGGCAGGGCATTTTCTGGGTTCCTGCAGATGCCAGATACTTTCAGGATTGTCTAACATCCTGAGAATGTCTGGAAGGCACCTGCTTCCCAAACTGATGTACAAACCAGATTTACACCTGGCACTGTCATAAGAACCACGTGTTTTCTGCTGTGCTTCCCTGTGTTGCTTGACTTTCAAAAGCACGTTCTGTAAAATAAGTGTGCCCTGCCCAGTTCTCGTCATTATGATGACAATCAGAAGAGGTAATGGATATGAACATTCTACAATGTAACTTTCCAGATGACTGCTGCTTTCTTTTACCTGGCCACAGCAAACATTCACATACTGTACTCTAAGAAGCATCCCCACAAAACCATGTCGTTTGGCCTCGCCAGCCATTCTATTCTTCTTGTAGTGAACATCTGTTGTTTTTGTCTGTCCAGAATTTCTCCCTCATCTTCTGGCAAAAGTACCCGACATTCTTTTAGGGAATTTCCTCTCCATCACTCCATGTAATTTTGTAGAGCTGTTACTCTGAACCTGTTGCCACAGGGTGAACACACAATCCCTGCTAGGGCCATCAGAATGTCTCACCCCTTGGTGAAGAAACTAGCCCACAGAGGAACATATGACACAGGGTCCAAGCTGGGCTACTCAGCGATGCTCCTTTGGATTTTTTTAAAGATTCCTTTATTTGTTCATTTATTTGTATTTGGCTGCACTGGGTCTTCGTTGCTGCATGAGGGCTCTCTTTAGTTGTGGTGAGCATAGGCTACTCTCCGATGCAGTGCACAGGCTTCTTGCAGTGGCTTCTCTGGTTGCAAAGCACACACAGGCTCTAGGTGTGTGGGCTCAGGAGTTGTGGCGTGGTGCACTGCCTTAGTTGCTCCAAGGCATGTGGAATCTTCCCGGACAAGGGATTGAACTCATGTCCCCCACATTAGCAGGCAGATTCTTATCCACTAGACCACCAGGGAAGCCCTCCTTTGGCTTTTATTACTCTTAAGTGAGAGGGAGAATCTGTCCTTTACCTTGAGGGTCACTAAACTGGGATGATGTCAATTTGGACTTCTGTGGTCATTCCTTTCACTCCCCTCTGCTCCCTTGCCCCATCCCTCTGCCACATGAATCAACTACGAAGATGGAAGTTCATCTAATATGATCTATGTGAAGCCTGCTTACATGTCTCCTAGAAACACTATCTATGGTCCATATGCCCTAAATTCTGATCTGCTCATTCTCACAATGTCCCAAATGACTTCAGTTTCTTACATTTACAATATTGTAACGTTTTTGTGTTTAGAATATTTGTGAAGAGGAGAAATAAAGGATGAGTTTCATGATAACCATTTGTATGGTACTATTTGATCACTAGGCTAGATGTCTAGTGTTTTGGGGCAACAGGTGAAAGACAGCAGGTTATGCAAGAAAGGCCACATAGCATGCGAGCTTAAGTAGTTGTATAAACCTCAATTTTGGAACAGGGACTCCTGTTACTAGTGATCACAATACAGTGTCACGTCAGCAAGGGAAGTATCTGGTTAAAACTGATACTAAAAGACTCCTTTATGGACTTCCCTGGTGGTCCAGTGGCTAAGACTCTACTCTCCCAATGCAGGGGGCCTGGGTTCAATCCTTGGTTGGGGAACTAGATCTCACAGTCTGCAACTAAAGATCCTATGTCCTGCAGCTAAGACCCAGTGTAGCAAAACTAAAGAGAAAGAAAGAGTCTCCTTGATTCATTTTCTGTGTATAGACAGTATTAATGGCAGTATTCAGTGCTGGGGTATACTAAACTAGGTGATAGCAGTGGGAAGCACCTGGATCCCCTAGTTGCATTACCCCCTCCCCAGTACAAACACACACAAATTTATAACAAAAATCCAATCTATAGAAAAAAATAGTCAAGCGTTTGGAAGCTGGGTATGGCCTGTGGAGAGGAGGAAAGGAGAGACAAAAAAGGGGCAAACATCTGACAAATTCTTTAAATTCCTGAGGCACTGGACTTTTCAGTTACAGGGTTTAATGCATTTCCTCCCCCCTCACCCCCTCCAAGCTGATTTGAACTGTCACTTTCAACCAAAGTCTTCTTGCTAGTATTGTACTACTGCCCAGCAGAGAGAAGGCTCAACGACGAAGCCCAAAGATAATCTTAGGACAACAAAATGTCAACTTATTTGATGTTTTGATTGCCAGCTGTTTGTTTCACATCTTATGTAGCAAAACTCCCGTAGGACTTTGTGTTTTTGTTTTGAATCCTGGCAGATGTCAGCGAAAGACAAGGGCATGACAAAATCGCCAGTTGATCCAGAAGTGCATTCCAAAAACCTCTCAGTCTGCAACCATGCAGCCCAACCCTTGCCACATTCACAGATGTCCCAGACAATTGTGATGTACTGATCATGGGCGCCTGCCAGACAGTCGCATCAGAGAAGTGTGATGAATATTTACCTCCTGACACACACACACACACACACAGAACATCTACCACTTGAAAACATTTCCCATGGGTTAGGCACTTTACATGTTACTTTATCATTATTTTTAAATAATTAAAAAATTTTATTTGTTTTTGGCTGTCCTGGGTCTTTGTTGCTGCACAGGTTTTTCTCTGGTTGGAGTGAGCCGGGGCTACTTGTCATTGCATTGCACAGGCTTCTTATTGCAGTGGCTTGTTTTGTTGCATAGCACAGGCTCAAGGGCACCCAGTTCAATAGTTGCAGCATGTGGGCTCAATAGTTGCAGCTCCTCGGCTCTAGAGTTCAGGCTCAATAGCTGTGGCACATGGGCTTGGTGGCTCTAAGGCATGTGGGGTTTTCCTGGATCAGGGATCAAGCTCAGTCTACTGTTTTGGTGGGTGGATTCTTGACCCCTGAGCCACCAGGGAAGCCTCATGTTACCTTATTTAAATTCTCACACAACCCTGTGAGGGAGGTGATGTCAACCCCATTTTACAGAAAAGGAAAGCAAAACAGCCTGGTTATGAAGTCAGCACAATGTAACATACTCACTGACAGGAGTAAGAGGGGGAGATGGAACTCCACAGTCAATTTTTTTGTTGTTAGACACTTTAATTTTCTTTGTTAATATATATGCATTGTTTTTAGTTGTTAAAAATAATTTTATTTTATGTTTTAGTTATATTAATATATAGGGTTTATTGGCAACATTGTTTATAACATATTGTGTCAAGTGCACCACATGGAACATTTAACAAGAGAGATAATATCCTATTTATATTCTCACAATATAATGAAAAGGATTCAACTCAAGCTGGAACCTGTAAGAAATTATTTGCATATCATGTACATCTGATAAAGGACCTCTACAGCCCATGTTTTTAACTCTGGCCATACTGCCTTCACATCTACTGCCTGATATCTTCAGGGCTGGCTTTCTTTAAGACTCTGGTGCAGCTGCTTTAATTTATTCATGGCTTTTGCTACATATGCTTATCTGATAGATACCTGAGACTGAAAGTTTTCTAGGGCAGGAGTTTCTTGAACTAAATTGTATTCTACCATCCTTAGGGACCTTGGCCCAGCATTTATTTCTGTGTGTTAAAATGGAACAATCTGGGACTTCCCTGGTGGTCCAGTGGCTGAGACTCTACAGCCCCAGTACAGGGGGACCTCAATTTCCTCAAGTGAGAAACAGGTATGAACCACCACAGCAGAGGCCATGGGGGTGAGGAACCAGGCCAATTTGAGAACTGTTCAGGAGTTAAATCCACAGAAAGCACAGTCCCTGCAACCATTCTAAGTACTGACTACCACTGATGAGTGTAAATTTCTCTTCTTTCTTGGATAAATGCTAAAAAGTGAATAACATATATTTTACAGTATCTTCTAAAAATACCTTCATGTTGAACAAATCTGATGTTGGGATATGCCCCTCTAGGGTGTGTGTGTGTGTGTGAAATTTGAAGAATTTGAGGAAAGAGGCCTATTAGCACAAGATCAGAAGCACAGATCTGGAATAATAATAATAATATTAAGACAGCCAGAGTCTCTTAAGATGCCCTATGTATTGAGGAAACAGAGTGGGGTGTGGGGGAGCTGTAATTTAGGCAGAGATAAGTGTGAGAACAAGGTCATGGCTGATATAAAATTCTATAAAAACACTCCCTATACAACATCAAACCTTTATTAGTCTTAAAAAAATTTTTTGGGGGCTATGCCATAGGTCATGCAGGATCTTAGCTCCCCAACCAGGCAGAGTCTTATCCTGGACTGCCAGGAAAGTTCCCAACATCAAACCTTTAGACTTAACTCCCAGTTTACAAGAAAAATAGTGACTGAAGCAAATGTGAAATGAAATCGTAAGGATGCAATTGGCCCAGTCCAGAATGTGGAAAATTCTTAAGATATGTAATCTGGTTTCTTCAACAAATAAACTGTGTATGAAAAAGGAAGAAAAAAGAAAGGAAGAAGAAAAAAAGGAAGGGAAAATGTTATACATGAAAAGAAACTTGAGAGACATATTTATCAATCAAGTGCAAAGCGGAGATCCCGATTCAGATAAATAGGGTATGAAATAATATTTTGGAAACTATTGGGAAAAAAACTGAACATGAGTTGGGTATTAAATTATATTAAGGACATATTGTAAAGGTGTGATAAAGAAATCATGGTTATGTTAAAAGTATTTATTAGAGATACATATTCAGTTCAGTTGCTCAGTTGTGTCTGACTCTTTGGGACCCCATGAACTGCAGCATGCCAGGCTCCCCAGAGCCTGCTCAAACTCATGTCCATCGAGTCAGTGATGCCATCCAACTATCTCATCCTCTGTCATCCCCTTTTCCTCCTGTCTTCAATCTTTCCCAGTACCAGGGTCTCTTCCAATGAGTTAGTTCTTCTCATCAGGTGCCCAAAGTATTAGAGATTCAGCTTTATCATCAGTCCTTCCAATGAATATTCTGGACTGATTTCCTTTAGGATTGACCAGTTTGATCTCCTTGCAGTCCAAGGGACTCTCAAGAGTCTTCTCCAACACCATAGTTCAAAAGCATCAATTCTTTGGCACTCAGATACCAGAGTTATCAGAAAACAGAGATCCATATTAAAGTAAATATTTACAGGTGAAATGTTATCATGGTTTATTAGAGATTTACTTTAAAGTGCATGGGGGTGGACTTCCCTAGTGGTACTGGATAAGAATCAGCCTGCCAATGCAGGGGACAGGGGTTCCATCCCTGGTCAAGGAAGATTGACGTGCCACAGAGTAACTGAGTCCATGAGCCACAAATATCGAGCCCGCATGCTACAACTACTGAAGCCTGTGCACCTAGAGCCTGTGCTCTGCAACGAGAGATGCCACTGCAATGAGAAGCCCATGCACAAGAAGAGTAGCCCCTGCTCACCTCAACTAGAGAGAGCCTGTATGCAGCAAGAAGACCCAGCACAGTCAAACAAATAAACCCCCATGGGGTGAGGGAAAAGGTTGTGGGAGAACAGGTGAAACAAGAATGATGAAATGTGATAACCAGTGAAGTTGGGATAATGGTCATGAGGTTTACTATTCTGACTCCCTTTTTTGTTTGAAATTTTCTATAAAAAAATAAGAACAAATATTACAGGAAAGCATGAATCTCTTTCCATTATCAAACGTATAAAGTAGCCAGAAGAGAACATTCTTGCTGTAACACTTTCAGAAAATGGGATCAGGATTGGAGGGGCATTATTTAAGGAGTATGTGGCAGGAGAGGGGCTCCAGGGACAGGACGGTACAAGAAAAACTGTTTCTGAGCAGTGCTGAAAGAGCCATGGTGCTGCTGCTGCTAAGTCACTTGCCTGTCCGACTCTGTGTGACCCCACAGATGGCAGCCCACCAGGCTACTCTGTCCCTGGGATTCTCCAGGCAAGAACACTGGAGTGGGTTGCCGTTGGAACACAAATTTCAAGATGAAAGGAGTATCAACTATGCCAACTATTATAGATGTCAAGAAGAAAGGGATCAAAATGAATACTCCACTAGATATAACTAGGAAGTCACTCTTGACCTTGGCAGGATCAAAGTTTTCATTTTCAGTGGAGGTGGGATGATATACAATTTTTCCAAGAAATTGTCTATGAAGGAGAGGGAAGGTGAAGATTGTAATCTCTCCTTCAACTTCAAAGAAGAAGAAATTAGGACATTTTTTGTTTTTCATGTTGAGGAGAAATTGCCCCTTTGAGAATGATTGATGATAGAGATGAAGAGTAATGACTGACTGATTTGCAAAGCAAGTACTCTTACTAGGAGAGGGAACATTGAGAACAAATTATACATACATCCCACTGAAGCAGAGAGCTAGTTTTTCTGATCACAGCCATCATACTTGCCTAGTTTATTTTAACTTCCAATTATTGTTCTGGTGTACATATTCACTCACAAGTCCCACACAACAAATCTATTTATCTCAGTTTTACACACTGAAGAAAAAAGATTTTTTTATGACTGCACTTTAGGCATAACTTTTGGTTCTTGAATAAAATTCCTCTCTGTGTGGCCTACTGAAGAGGTTTTCCCCTTTAAAAGGTATTCATTACAAAAACTGAGAAGCACTATGTCTTCTCTTAGAACTCTTCAGTTTGTTTACTGTCCTTATTACTCAGCCTACTCACTCCACAAAAACTTTTCAAGAATTTCTCCTTTTCCTACCATCGATAACATATAGGATGGTGTAGATTTGTATTTCTATTACCGTTCCAAAAATTATTATAAACTTTTCGAATCTGAAAAACTCAACTATATACTGATTAAGCTGACCAGTTTATCTCCGAATTCCAAGGAGGGATTGAAGTAAGGTGTGTAAGAAGGGGATTATTCAACACGTCAGGGAAAACTTCATTCTCAGGGTTATTGGCGGGGGGTGGGGTGGGGTGGGGGGGTGCAGATACTTTGGGAGTGGGAAAAGCAGAGGCGGAGGAGAGCAGATAAGCTCTTCTTTCTTAGGCTTCAGGGTGAAATAAACGCACCTGACGCCGGCGTGGCAGAAGAGCTCCGCCAGCTGAGCGAGCCAGGGCTGGACAGAGGCTGTAAACTCGGGGATACTCGTGAGACTCCGCCCAGTGTAAGCACTCGCGCGTTCTCGTGAGGGCGTGCACGCGTACGCAGTCTTGTCTCGCGCAGGGTCGAGCCTGTCAGGCGGGAAATCTCGCGAGATCGGAGACTGGGATGACTGTCGGGAGGAGGGGAGTGGTGTCGGGGAAGGGGGGAATCTGGGCAGCGGCCGGGCTCTGTGGCTTCAGGGCTCGTAGAGAGAGAGGGAGGGTGGCAAAGAGAGTGAGTCGGTGCCGCCGCCTGCCTAAGGAGAGAGGAGGGGTCCCGCTTGCCTGCGCCCTTCGCGGGCCGAGAGCGCGAGGCACCCGCAACCTCTGAGGCCTCCGGCCCCTAGGGGACCCCGCCCCGCCGCCGGCCGGCCGGGCCCGGGGCCTCTCTTCCCTTTGTGAGCGCCCCCTTCCCAGGGGTGGTGGTGGTGGCGGAGGGCTGTGCGTGGGGCCCGCCCGCCGAGGGGGCCGCGGCGGGGGACCGAGAGGGCCTCGGCTGTGTGAGGACAGGAGGCGGCCGAGGCCCGGGCCGGTTCCCCGAGGCGGCGGCGGCGGCGGCGGCGGCTCCCGGCACTTCCCCGCGCCATCTTAGCTGAGCCCAAGCGCTGAGGGCACCTCCTCGACCCCGGTCGTCCCCTCGCCCCCCCGCCCCTTGTCGCAGAGCTTGGGCTGGGCGGCTTGCTGGGGCTCCCGGGGGGGGCGGCGGTCTGTCGCCTGGCCCCCTCCTCCTCCTCACTCCTTGCCCACCAGCGTAGCGGCTCCCCGGCGCTGCAGGGGGCTGCGCCTGCCTACTCCGCCCCAGACCTGTCGGCGAAAGGGTAAGGGCACCTCTGCTTTGGGAAAGGGAGACATGGAGGGGGCGGGGAAATTCGGCCCACTCTGGCCGCTGCGCCTGAAGCTGGGATGTGGGGGTGGGGTGGGGGAGGGAGACAAGGAGGGTCTGTGATTCTGTGGGTGGGGTGAGGAAGCTGGTGAGCTAGGCGCCCTCCTGTTTTGAGGGGCAAGAGCAATTGCATTCCTCTTTCCTGAGGGTCACCGGAAGGGGTGGTGGAAGGGGATGTTTCGAGGAAGGTGTGGCCCTCCTAGGGAGACAGGGTTGATGTGCACCCCGACTTACAGGCGCGGGGTCCCCTTCCCTTTTCATCCCTCTGCTCCTCCCTCTTCTTTGTAGTGTCTGTGTATTCTTGAGAAGGGAGACTGCTCTGGGTAGTCTACTGGGTAGATTCCTCCCGCCCCCCAGGAAGTCTGTACCCCACTTCTGTAGGGGTGATGGAAGCGTTTCTTTCCCCCTACCCTTCCCCATCCTTTAGTCTGCTGCAGTGCTGCAGAAGTCCAAGGCAGTTTCTTCATACACAGGCCCGTGTATACACTGAAGGGAGGGGGAGCGGGAGAGGGAAGTAATGGCGCTTCCCTTAGAAAGGTTACCCCTTTTCCTTTGGTTTTAAATCGATAACAGTACCGGTTTAATACTCTTCCTCTGAGATCTGTCCGTGGGAAGTGTATCTGGTCCTGTTGTTACTGCGGGGATATGGCCACTCAAGAGGGACCCTGCCATGTTAGGAACAGTTTTGATGGTCTCTCTTGCTCTCTCATTTGAACACTAGATTGACTTTGTGTGAGCATATTGGGTTTTCGTTAAGATTCAAGTAAAATAATTTTGTTTTCTCTGATTTCTCACTTTTTTCCCCCTCTTCCTATGACTTTTATAGTTCTTGAAGAATTATTCAAGATTATTCTGTACAGACAGGATGTCTGATGGACATTGCTTCTCCCTGAGCTGTGAATTTTTAGGGTTAATACTATTTTGTATACATCCAAATTGGAATTTTCCCAAAATGATTAGGCCACACACCTTTCTATTGCAAATGTTTTGTTTCTTAGAGTAAGGGAAAAATAAACGTTAATTTGCCTAATTATGCTATAATAGAATATTGTATGGTCAAAAAGTCATTTTCCACTTTTGCTTCATGTCATATTTGTTTAAGACAAATCATCTTATCTGGTTTACAGTAGTACTTATTGGTTTTGCTTAGTAGAATAGAAATAAATTTAAAAAAAATTACATTCTAGAAGTATGTTGCCAAGTTCTTCTTGTGACCAAAGAGTAGACTTGAAGTCTATAGTTGATACTTTTCTCTTTACTGATGGAGTGAGTTCAAAACGTTCCATACTTGAATATTCATATAATTAAATAACTGTTACACAGAGTGATGAAGATGACTAAATACAGAGATCATGTCTTGACATTTTACTAGCAAGGTGTATTTAGTGTTTAAGCTTTACTTAGTGGCTGACTTGTTTTTAAATACTTCTCTGCCATCTACATTTTACATTGTCCATCAGAGCTCTTTTGGTGTTTGTTGCATTTTGAAACCCATTTTAAGACAAAGATTTAAAGATGTTAGAGGCAGTAGTAGTGTTAAGCATTAATTTAGTTTCTGTCTTATTTCATAATTTTAATATAGGAGGACACGTTAATGCTATGTTAAGTCAGTTTTTATTATTTTTACTCAGCAAATGGAATTCTTGCTTTCTTTATTCTCTTGATTTTTTATCTGAATTCATTTAAACAGCACTTCTCATTTGAATCTTTATTTCATGACACAATGCTGCATGTTGTGGTGGGCAGTTTTTCCCTGTATGGCAAACTGTGATGTAAAGTTTAATTCTCTATGTTATGGCTTGTTGTTGATAATTAATTCATATATACTAGCATGTGTAAACCCCAGCATACTACTTATTAAAGAGTGTCTGTTTTTGTCTTTCAAAGATGCAGAGACAGAGGATTTATCAATAAGGGCTACAAAACTTAAGGATGTAGACAGGATATAGGTAAACTACTTGCTATACATCAGAATGCTGAAGCTAAGAAGTACTCTTTAGAACAATTATAAAGAGACCCTTTTCAGTAGTTGGTAGGAATTCTGCTACAAGCGGTAAAATTATGTTCATGACCAATTAGATAAATTCATTATTAGGGGAAAAACTGAGGGTTATGGCAACTGAGTTCTGATGCTGCTGTCAGAAAGAGAATACTGAGAACTATTAGTCTGAGTTGGTTGATTCCAGATTAGTATGGTACCTCTTGTGTTTCTAAATAGTTCATCTGCAAAATGGCAGTGGACATCACTTCCTGTTCTTTCACAACTGACTCTCTGAATTCCCTTTTAATGACTTAATTTTTGGCATTCTCGTATCTGATTTGCTAATTTTGTTATAATTCTCATGCTTTATAGATGGAAGAATTTGTTAGAATGAATTTGGTTTTAAAAGGTTTTATATAGAATTATCTTGACAGTAGCTAAGTATCCTTCCAAATTAAAGGATATTTTCTCAAACATTTAAACTCTGATAGGTTTTAAAGAAACATAACAATATACAGGACCAAAGGTATGAGTGAACTGAATAGAAAGTAGTTACTGTATTTTCTGTAATATATATTTTAGGAGAACAGTAGATATGCAGTTAATTGACCTAATGTTACTATACACCATGCTTTCTGCTTATCAAAGTATATGCATGATACTTGATCCCATGTTATGATGCCATCCCACTAGAATGAAAGAAACTATTACTTGCAAAATACTAGAAGAACCAAATACTCTTAACCATAAAAAGTGTAATTTAAGAATTTGCTAGTACTTAGTAGATATGGAGCTGGAGGAGGGCACAGCAACCCATTCTAGTATTTTTGCCAGGAGAATTTCGTGGACTGGAGTCTGGTGGGTGACGGTCTGTAGGGTCACAGAGAGTCGGACATGACTGAAACAACTTAGCATGCACGCAGTGGATATGAATACTTAGTAAATCCAGAAGTTATCTAGAGGGCCAACTGTTGGCATTGAATTTACATTTGAGATTAATCTGTTTTTCAGATTACCTATAAATAAATGCTGTTTTTCATTTGACCACTTCAAATATTAAAATCATTTTATCTCTCCTGTGTATATCTTTTTGGTTATCAGTAGTCTGTTGTAATAATTGCACTCATACTGTTAACCTTTTAGAAATTAGGAGCTTTTTATATATATTAGTTAAGGGCTGCTGTTCAGTTCTGGATCATATATGAATGAAGCTCTTCTAAAGTGTCAATTCCATAGTAAAAAATAAAAGTGAGATTGTTGTATTAGAGTGCCAACGTATGTTCATCCACCTTTAGGTTTCTGTACTTGTTCATGGCTGGATTATCTTTTATATTGTTCAAGGTTTAAAATTTTAAAATGTGAGTGTAAGAGAAAGAAATGGCAACCTACTCCAGTATTCTTGCCTGGAAAAATTCATCATGGACAGAGGAGCCTGGCGGGCTGCAGCCCATGGGGTTAGATGACTGAGCATGCATGCATGAGGGTGGAGGGAGATGGGTTGGTAGCAATAAACTGGTAGAACTAAAAAATAAATGTAAGTGTAAAAATACAAATCCATTATATTGGATTAAAATTTTTAATTTTTAATGATAAAAATTAATATCATTAAAGTGTCTCATACCTTCTTAAAAAATCCACATGAATTTAAAAATTGTATGGAGGACTAGAAACAATTTCAATTGGGACGTTCTGTCAACATTTGGTAGCAATTATTTCTATATCAGTCTCGCTTGCTTGTGCTAGAAGATGACTTTTTGTTCTGAAATAGAGTTTAAGGCTGCATCCTCTTACCTAGTGACAAAATTGAGTGGCCCATAAAAGGTGGAAAGGTTTTTCACAATATAAGGTACTTGGCATGTAAATAGAATTAGTGAAAGTACAGGTTACTAAATACTTTACATAATAAATATATAGCCTGTTAAAAATATCAATGACACTGGCATTATTACGTAAACATAACTACATTTAATGTACCCTAACTTATCTTTAAAGTTAAGAAGGGGATGATTTTTACTTTTGGTAAAATTATTCTATATGATAGTGTTGTGCAGATTCAGAAATAAATGAATACTTCATTTAAGGAAGACATATGCAAAGTTCAGTTTTTGAGAAAAGCTGCTGCTGCTAAGTCGCTTCAGTCGTGTCTAACTCTGTGCAACCTCATAGGTGGCAGCCCACCAGGCTCCCCCATCCCTAGGATTCTCCAACCAAGAACACTGGAGTGGGTTGCCATTTCCTTCAATGCATGAAAGTGAAAAGTGAAAGTGAAGTCACTCAGTTGTGTCTGACTCTTTGAGACCCCATGGACTGCAGCCTACCAGGCTCCTCCATCCATGGGATTTTCCAGGCAAGAGTGCTGGAGTGGGGGAGTAGGGTGCCATTGCCTTCTCCTTTGAGAAAAGCATCAACAGATAATGGTATGGAGCACAATATTTGGATCTGTAGTCATCAATAATAAACTGGCACTTAATGTATCTTAATTTCACCATTTATTAGCTGTGTGACTTCATGTCACTTTTTTAAGCCTCACTTTACCTGGTGGCTCAGAGAAGGAAATGGCAACCCACTCCAGTATTCTTGCCTGGAAAATCCCATAGACAGACAGGCCTGGTGGGCTACAGTCTATGGGGTCTCAAAGAGTTGGACACACTGAGTGACTAACACACTTCCCTGGTGGCTCAGATGGTAAAGAGTCCGCCTGCAATGCAGGAGACCTGGGTTCAATCCCTGGGTTGAGAAGATGCTCTGGAGAAGGGAATGGCAACCTACTCTAGTATTCTTGCCTGGAGAATTCCATGGACAGGAGCATGGCAGGCTACAGTCCTTGGTTGCAAAGAGTTGTCTGAGTGACTGAACACTTTTTCCTGGTCTATAAAATGAAAATAATGTCTACTTTATAAGGTGGTTAGGTTTAAATGGGATAATCCTTGTTAAGTACTTAACATATTGCTTGATACGTAGTAAGCACTCAGTAAGACGTTGACTTTCACATACTGGCTACTTAATAATTGTTTACAAATGAAGATAGGGAGTTTTACTTTTTAAGAATGAGTTATATTCCATAATTTTTATTTGAAGTTGGATTTATACATTTGGAGCTCTCTTTCTCTCTCTATATCTGTGTATGTGTGTATATATATATGCATATAACATTTTTGAAAGAAATGGTTAGAATTTCTTTTTAAAATATTTATTTGGCTCACTGAGTCCTACTTACCATGTGGGATCTTCAGTCTTCATTGCTGCATGCGGCATCTTTAGTTTCCTGACCAAGGATCAAACCCCAGTGCCCTCCATTGGGAGCTCAGAGTCTTAGCCACTGGACCATCACAGAAGTCCCAGAAAAGGTTACACTTTCTAACCAAAGGCAGCTTGCAAACATTTTGTACCTATAATGAACTACTATGTGGTTCTGTAAGAGATTTTCTTTTTCCTTTGCTTGATGTAAACCTGTCTTGAAGACAAAATTTCCTTGCCCTTTGGTTGTTGGTATTCAGTCACAGTCACTGAGTTTGCGTCCAGCTTTTTGCAACCCCATGGACTGTAGCCCGCCAGGCTCTTCTGTCCTCCACTATCTCCTGGAATTTGCTCAAATTCATGTCCATTGAGTCAGTGATGCTATTAATATCTAACCATCTCATCCTCTGCCACCCGCTTCTCCTTCTGCCTCGTTTCCCCCTGCATCAGGGTCTTTTACAGTGAATTGGCCCTTCGAATCAGGTGGCCAGAGTTTTGGAGTTTCAGCGTTATCAGCAGTCCTTCCAACAAATATTGAGGGTTGATTTTCTTCAGGATTGACTGGTTTGATCTTCTTGCAGTCCAAGGAGACTTCTAAGTCTCATACTTCTACTTCCTGAAACTTTTTCAGTGTCCCTGGCTTTGAAGGAATTAAGAGTTGTTATGTTCTCCTAAGGCTTTTTCTAGGTATGTTTTGTAGGTATGTCCCACCTTGAACATGCTTTATATTCCACAGTATATTAATTCAGCAAATGTTAAGTGATGATTATGTGCCAATAAGAGTTGGTCCCTGCTGTGGAGGAATTCTGTCTTTTCATTTTTCCACTTAAATAGTTTTCTCAAACTAGATATTCAGAGGAAAGCAGGGACCTTCCCGTGGCTGTCAGTTCCTCTAAACCAGTTCTTTTCACATTTTAGGTTGTGACCCATTAGTGACTTGTCAGTTCAATTTAGTGGATCACAACACCAGGTTTTTTTTAATGAAAAATAATGGGGAAATGTCAGAGTGTGATGTGTAAGTAAAGGTGAGCATTGTAATGGGAAGCTTCTTTTGGCTTTATTTTTATGAGTTCTGGGTACACAGTTAAATTGTTTTGAAATTTCTTTTTGAACCCTCATATCTGAATATGCTTATTTTTCTTTTTCTTTCAACAACTCTACTTTCAGTCTCTCCTGATTCTAGTCTCTCATCTGTTAGTTATGTTGCACATATTTACCTTTCCTAGGTCTTAAATCTTGTAGGGTACTGAAGACTTTGTCTAGTAAGTCCTGGGCAGGATGCCAGCAGTATTTTGGAGAATATATTATCACATATCTAATGTCACATCTTACTTACGTGAGGGCAGTTTCTCACGAATTGCAGAATTTATTAAAAAAAAAACTTTATTTGGAGCATAATAAAAAATATTTTTATTTGAGGCATATGTAGATTTAAACTACTAGTTGTAACATGTAATTCAATAAAGTTTATGACTAAATGTATTGAGTATATTTGAAAAATTTCAGTGCATTGTCTAATGATACCCTTACGTTTTGATGTTTTTAATTGACTTATGATAGTAGTTACAAGTCTCAAAATACAAGTTTGTATTTTGGATTGATTTCTTCCAGTTTATTCCCATGAAAACTGAGAAAAGTTTCAGAAAAAGTTGATGAACAGCATTATTAAACAAGGTCAAGGTTTTTTTCCTTTTTACACTTGGGAATTTAGTGTCACTGAAAATTGGGAAAGCTTTGTCTCTTTGCCAAAAGCATCCATAATCCTTGATTGTAATAACTTGTTAATGTGTAATTGTACTTGATAAGGAAACTTGACTCTTCAATGTTGCACAGAAAACTCTGTATGGTATATATTATAGTATTTAATATATAGAAATTAAATAAACTCTTGCTGTGTAAATGGTAGATGATGACTGTGATGTTTTATAGAGACCATCACTTAATAGGAATACACTATTTTAGTTAGTTGTTTCTTAAAATGCAAGGGTTCTGAGTCCTGGGGTGCAGTATAATGTGCTCACTTTCACATTCTTTACTTTCTGTGATTGTTAGCGATGGTAATTTTTCCGTTACCTGGAAAAGCACAAATAATTTAAACATAGAGTAATGAAAAGATCCTTTTATCTTTAATTTAGATACTGACAAAATCGTTTTGTGTATTATGTATGAAAGTTCAGTTCTGTGAAGTAATGCTGCAAAACTTAAGGCTAAAAGGATTTTAAGAAGGAAAAGATGTGAAAATTTTCTACTTAGGAAAGAAATGCTCTGTAGTAGAAAACTTGGATGCTAACAGTAGAAAGTATAGAATTTGGATATTTCTTTGTTTATGTGATACTTTGATTGAGCTCATTGTAGATATGCATGCAAATGTAAACTAGAGAAATCACTGTGTTCAAAAATAGCATGGTTTTAGGGGAAAACAAAAATAGTGATACATGAATTTTGTTTTGTAATGTATATTAGATACTTTGATAAGTTAGAAGAATAAGCTTTACAAGAGAGTTTATTCCTGTAGTAAAAGAAGTTTTACTAAAACCCTAAATAATGGATTGTTACCAGATGAGTTTTTCTTTGATTGAATACATAAGAAATAGATATTGCTTATTATTTAATCATCAAATCAATGATAAGGGTGGTGGGTTTTTAAATTTATTTTTTGTTTGCTTTTGCATTTAGTATTAATAGTTTCAGTTCAGTTCAGTCACTCAGTTGTGTCCAACTCTTTGCTACCCTGTGGACTGCAGCACACCAGGCCTCCCTGTCCATCACCAACTCCCAGAGTTTACCCAAACTCATTTGCATTGAGTCGATGATGCCATCCAACCATCTCATCCTCTGTCATCCCCTTCTCCTCCTGCCTTCAATCTTTCCCAGCACCAGGGTCTTTTCCAGTGAGTCAGTTCTTCGCATTAGGTGGCCAAAGTATTGGAGTTTCCGCCTCAGCATCAGTCCTTCCACTGAATATTCAGGACTGATTTCCTTCAGGACGGACTGGTTGGATCTCCGTGCAGTCCAAGGGATTCTCAAGAGTTTTCTTCAACACCACAGTTCAAAAGCATCAATTCTTTGACGTTCAACTTTCTTCACAGTCCAGCTCTCACATCCATACATGACTATTGGAAAAACCATAGCTTTGACTAGACGGACCTTTGTTGGCAAAAATAGTTTCAGTATCAGAAGTGAATTGGGTTTTGTGTCTTTAAGAAGGACCGAATGTGATTTTTTGCATTTTTTTTCAATCAATGAGAATGAACCCACATTGGCAGTTAAATGTTTTGAGAACTTTAGATAGGGATCAAATTAAGAACTTTCATTTTTATTTATCAGATTTGGAATACAGATATTTTAATAATAAATCATTATCTCAAAAGTTTTCCTTCAATTGAATACTTAGTCTCCTAACATTTTACAGTCTGTCTACTCTAAACAACTAAATTTAACAAGGCATCTGGTTAATTTAAGAGCCTTGTAAATACACATTTTCTTTCAGCCTTTCAGGAGATGGCATGGCATATTAGGGGAGGAATAGTGAAATAGATACAGTGAGCAAACATCTAAAATGTATTTTATGGTTATCTTAGAGGTGATAAATCCAGTCATCACCAATAAAATGGTTCTGTTGTTGAGATACAAAATGTTTATTAAGTAATACAAAAAGTGTAATTGTTTTTGACAATACATTAAGGTATACTACCATTATGTTTTTCTTAATATAAATTGTGTTGGATTAATATTAAGTGAAATGGTATCCCACTTTTAGTTTTCTATTATTATGCTTTATCTGATTCAGGTGGCATTGTGATATGTGATTAAAACATTTTTTTTAAGTTTTATTCTTTTAATCCTTTTCAAACATAGTCATTAAGCTATTTGGTTTACTCATATTTCATCTAAGCTTAACTTAATATTGGAGGAGGCAGTGGCACCCCACTCCAGTCCTCTTGCCTGGAAAATCCCTTGGGCAGAGGAGCCTGGTAGGCTGCAGTCCATGGGGTCGCTAAGAATCGGACATGACTGAGCGACTTCACTTTCACTCTTCACTTTTCACTTTCATGCATTGGAAAAGGAAATGGCAACCCACTCTGGTGTTCTTGCCTGGAGAATCCCAGGGACGGGGGAGCCTGGTGGGCTGCTGTCTATGGGATCGCACAGAGTCAGACACAACTGAAGTGACTTAGCAGTTAGCAGTAACTTAATATAGATATCAGTTTCAATTTAACTACTTGAAATACATATAGTTTATGATCTGTTGGTTTGTACTATGAAAGCATCAAGTCAGAATGGTAATTGATGGAATTTAAATTTAAAGACTACCAGTGTAGCTAGTATACTGTATAGCTTTAGTATTAAAATAAGATTCTGTAATAACACATGTACTTGTTATATATCTTTTGAGTGCTACATTCCAGGCACTGTGATTATCAAAATAGGTTCAGTGATGACATCTCTTATTATACATTTTTAAATGCTATTTGCTAGGTACTAAGGAGAAGACTCTTGAGAGTCCCTTACTGCAAGGGGATCCAACCAGTCCATTCTGAAGGAGATCAGCCCTGGGATTTCTTTGGAAGGAATGATGCTAAAGCTGAAACTCCAGTACTTTGGCCACCTCATGCAAAGAGTTGACTCACTGGAGAAGTCTCTGATGCTGGGAGGGATTGAGGGCAGGAGGAGAAGGGGACGACAGAGGATGAGATGCCTGGATGGCATCACGGACTCGATGGATGCGAGTCTGAGTGAACTCCAGGAGTTGGTGATGAACAGGGAGGCCTGGCATGCTGCAATTGATGGGGTCGTAAAGAATCGGACACGACTGAGTGACTGAGCTGAACTGAACTGAACTGATGCTGGAATACTGAAATGAGTATGATTTAATCTCTCCCTTTTTATTTTCAGTTTAGCAGGGAAACAGACTTGCAGACATTATTATATCATACAAAAACGTAGTGCAAAATTTCTCAACCATGGCAGTATTGACATTTTAGGTAGAATAATTCATTGTTGTAGGGGTCTGTGTTGTATATTTATAAGACCATTTGCAGTATCCCTAGCCTTTACCTTTAGATACCATAAACACTCCCTCTCCCCAGTTGTGACAATAAAAAATGTTTCCAGACATTGTCAAATGCCCCCTGGGGAGTAAAGTCACCTCTTATTGAGACTCACTGGCATAGTGAATAAATTATAAAGAGCTGTTATTGTACAAGTGAAGGAAAGTCAAGGAATGTTTAGGTAGAGTGACCCCTTATGGGAGTGAAATATTGTATGAATCTTGAAGAAAAGTAGGAGTGGAAAGGAAATTGTATACCTGAGAACATGAAAGATCAGTGTCTAAGAGTGTAATTACTGATAGTTTGTGGCTGTAGGCTATTTATGTTGTTTGGAATGGAAATTCAGTAAAATGAAGCTGAAAAACTACTTTAGGGCCATGTATCTTTTAAACTATTTAATTGAGTTATAATTAATACAGCAAAATGCATAAATATTAAGTGTAAGCTTGTCTAGTTTTTGCAAATTTATATACTCAGGTAACTCCCATGCACGACATACGGAACATTTCCAGCATCTCTCACAGTTATTTTTTCCTTAAAAAAATAAAATTTGTGTTTTTTAAAAATTAATTTAGAAAAGTATTTTGTTTAAACTGGGTCTTAGTTGCAGCATGCAGGATCTTTTAGTTGTGACATCTGGAATCTAGTTCCTTGACCAGGGATCAAACCCAGGGCCCCCTGCGTTGGGAGTGTAGAGTCTTAGTCACTGGACCACCAGGCAAGTCCCTCTGACAGTTATTTCTTGAAGGCCCTTGTTTGCTGTGCTCCTATTTGATATGAAAAACATATAAAAGCAAGGGTATGGTATGATCAGATATATGTTTTGAAAAGATTACTCTGGAATTATTGAAGAGAACCAGTTCAGTTCAGTCACTCAGTCATGTCCGACTCTTTGCGACCCCATGAGTCGTAGCACTCCAAGCCTCACTGTCCATCACCAACTCCCGGAGTTCACTCAGACTCGAGTTCTTCGAGTCTGTGATGCCCTCCAGCCATCTCATCCTCAGTTGTCCCCTTCTCCTACCCCCAATCCTTCCCAGCATCAATGTCTTTTCCAATGAGTCAACTCTTCGCATGAGGTGGCCAAAGTACTGGAGTTTCAGCTTTAGCATCATTCCTTCCAAAGAAATCCCAGGGCTGATCTCCTTCAGAATGGACTGGTTGGATCTCCTTGCAGTCCAAGAGACTCTCAAGGGTCTTCTCCAACACGACAGTTCAAAAGCATCAATTCTTCGGCACTCAGCCTTCTTCACAGTCCAACTCTCACATCCATACATGACCACAGGAAAAACCATAGCCTTGACTAGACGGACCTCAGTCGGCAAAGTAATGTCTCTGCTTTTGAATATACTATCTAGCTTGGTCATAACTTTTCTTCCAAGGAGTAAGCATCTTTTAATTTCATGGCTGCAGTCACCATCTGCAGTGATTTTGGAGCCCAGAAAAATAAAGTCTGACACTGTTTCCACTGTTTCTCCATCTATTTCCCATGGAGTGATGGGCCCAGATGCCATGATCTTTGTTTTCTGAATGTTGAGCTTTAAGCCAACTTTTTCACTCTCCTCTTTTACTTTCATCAAGAGGCTTTTGAGTTCCTCTTCACTTTGTGCCATAAGGGTGGAGTTATCTGCATATCTGAGGTTACTGATATTTCTTCTGGCAATCTTGATTCCAGCTTGTAGATGGGCAAAAATTATACATAGAGAGGTTGGTTAGAAGGTTATTACAGAAGCCTTTAAAAAGGAGTAGCGCTCATATGATGGATTTGAGAGAGATTACAAATAGCTGTGAAGGGAAGCGAAAAGCAAAGGAGAAAAGGAAAGATATTCTGATTTGAATGCGGAGTTCCAAAGAATAGCAAGGAGAGATAAAACAGCCTTCCTCAGTTATCAATGCAAAGAAATAGAAGAAAACAAGAGAATGGGAAAGACTAGAGATCTCTTTAAGAAAATTAGAGATACCAAGGGAACATTTCATGCAAAGATGGGCTTGATAAAGGAGAGAAATGGTATGAACCTAACAGAAGCAGAAGATATTAAGAGGTGGCAACAATACATGGAAGAACTGTACAAAAAGATCTTCACGACCCAGATAATCATGATGCTGTAATCACTCACCTACAGCCAGACATCCTGGAATGTGAAGTCAAGCGGGCCTTAGAAAGCATCACTATGAACAAAGCTAGTGGAGGTGATGGAATTCCAGTTGAGCTATTTCAAATCCTGAAAGATGATGCTGTGAAAGTGCTGCACTCAATATGCCAGCAAATTTGGAAAACTCAGCAGTGGCCGCAAATTTGGAAAACTCAGCAGTGGCCGCAGGACTGGAAAAGGTCAGTTTTCATTCCAATGCCAAAGAAAGGCAGTGCCAAAGAATGCGCAAACTACTCCACAATTGCACTCATCTCACACACTAGTAAAGTAATGCTCAAAATTCTGCAAGCCAGGCTTCAGCAGTACGTGAACCATAAACTTCCAGATGTTCAAGCTGGTTTTAGAAAAGCAGAGGAACCAGAGATCAAATTGCCAACATCCGCTGCATCATGGAAAAAGCAAGAGAGTTCCAGAAAAACATCTATTTCTGCTTTATTGACTATGCCAAAGCCTTTGACTGTGTGCATCACAAGAAACTGTGGAAAATTCTGAAAGAGATGGGAATACCAGACCACCTGACCTGCCTCTTGAGAAACCTGTATGCAGGTCAGGAAGCAACAGTTAGAACTGGACATGGAACAACAGACTGGTTCCAAATAGGAAAAGGAGTACGTCAAGGCTTTGTCACTCTGCTTGTTTAACTTATATGCAGAGTACATCATGGGAAACGCTGGGCTGCAGGAAGCACAAACTGGAATCAAGATTGCTGGGAGAAATATCAATAACCTCAGATATGCAGATGACACCACCCTTATGGCAGAAAGTGGAAAGGAACTAAAAGCCTGTTGATGAAAGTGAAAAAGGAGAGTAAAAAGTTGGCTTAAAGCTCAACATTCAGAAAACTAAGATCATGGGATCCGGTCCCATCACTTCATGGGAAATAGATGGAGAAACAGTGGAAACAGTGTCAGACTTTATTTTTCTGGGCTCCAAAATCACTGCAGATGGTGATTGCAGCAATGAAATTAAAAGACACTTACTCTTTGGAAGGAAAGTTATGACCAACCTAGATAGCATATTAAAAAGCAGAGACATTTCTTTGCCAACAAAGGTCCATCTAGTCAAGACTGTGGTTTTTCCAGTGGTCATGTATGGATGTGAGAGTTGGACTGTGAAGAAAGCTGCTGCTGCTAAGTCACTTCAGTGTTTGACTCTGTGTGACCCCATAGGCGGCAGTCCACCAGACTGCCCCGTCTCTGGGATTCTCCAGGCTAGAACACTGGAGTGGGTTGCCATTTCCTTTTCTAATGCATGAAAGTGAAAAGTGAAAGTGAAGTTGCTTAGTTGTGTCCGAACCTCAGTGACCCCATGGACTGCAGCCTTCCAGGCTCCAAAGCTGAGCACAGAAGAATTGATGCTTTTGAACTGTGGTATTGGTTGGAGAAGACTCTTGCGTGTCCCTTGGACTGCAAGGCGATCCAACCAGTCCATCCTTAAGGAGCCCAGTCCTGGTTGTTCATTGGAAGGACTGATGCCAAAGCTGAACCTCCAATACTTCGACCACCTCATGTGAAGAGTTGACTCATTGGAAAAGACCCTGATGCTGGGAGGGATTGGGGGCAGGAGGAGAAGGGGACGACAGGATGAGATGGCTGATGGCATCACCTACTCAATGCACATGAGGTTGGGTGAACTCCTGGAGTTGGTGATGGACAGGGAGGCCTGGCGTGCTGCAATTCATGGGGTCGCAAAGCTAGACACAACTGAGTGACTGAACTGAATTTAGAATAATTGATGGAAATCGGTTCACTAGAGGTAGGGGAAAGGATATATTAAGAATGACTCTAATTTTTCAAGAAAAGGGAAATACAGTGATTTTGGCTTTGGTTGTGTATCAGTCAGGAGAGACCAAGTTATGTAGTGATAACAAACAGTTCAAAGATTTCAGTGACTTTTTAACAGGACAGATATTTTTTTGCTTGACATGATGTTTATATATTGTGGGATGATGGGCCATTCTGTTTGTTCTTACTATGTAGGATCTCAGATTAATGGAGATTCCATCACATGGTTCCATGATCTCTGACCATGGGAAGGAGACTGTTAAGAACGCACTGGTTCTTAAAGGGTTTTTCTAGAAGAGGATCATATCATTTTGGCTTATCATTTATTGGCCAAAACAAGTTATATGGTATTAAGAGATTTCACAGAGAGGGTAAAAAGTGCAGTATATCCTGAAAAGGAGAACAGAAATATTTTAGCTATGATAAATATATGTTGATATACAGCTTATTTAGTCATTTCAAAAATGAATTATGTGACATGATTAGAATTTTAGTAGTAAAAAGACCCACTGTTTATTGAGGATTTAACTGTGTGCCAGGTACTACTTTATATGTGTGTGTATATACACACACACACACATATATATATTAATACATGTTTTGTTTAAGTTTTTCATAACATTCCTGAAAGGTAAATAGCAAGTTGCATTTTATAGGGGGTAACTGATGCCCTTGAAGTTAAATAACCTAAGATCACATAGCCAGTAAGTGATGGAGCCAGGAGTGTCTGTAAAGCCTGAGTTGTACTCTTATTTGGTTGGGTAGAAACTATTTGGCAGTAGGGTAGAAGGAGGGAAAAAAAGTGAATAATCAATCAAATATTGTTGATTCTACTTAATATTGTTAATTGGACCTAAATGAATTAGCAGTGATATCCTTGTAAATAACATTTTTTGTCTAAGATTTTTGCAAAATGTTACAAGTATAGTCTAATTTCACTGCATTTTAAAGTTTCACAGATATAATATCTGCCGTGTCTTACTTGTTTATTCTGTTTTTTACTGCCTTCTCTCTGGGTTTCTGCCTGTATTACTCTACTGAACCTTTTCTCTTAATTTTTTTCACTTTTAGATTTTTAAATTTTTAATTGAAGGATAATTACACTATTGTGTTGGTTTCTGCTGTACATCAGCATGGATCAGCTATAGGAATACATGTGTCCCCTCACTTTTAAGCCTCCCTCCCACCCCATCTCACCCCTCTAGATTGTCACAGAGCCCTGGTTTGAGTTCTCTGAGTCATCCAGCAAATTCCCACTGGTTATCTCTTTTACATAGGTTAGTGTGTATGTTTTCATGCTACTCTCCATCTGTCCCACTCTCTCTTTCCTACTCATTGCCCCCCACCATGTCCACAATTTTTTCTGTGTGTCTGCATCTCCATTGCTGCCCTGCAGATAGGTTTTTAGTACCATCTTTCTACATTCCATAGTTGTTGTTTAGTCAGTCATGTCCGACTGTGCAACCCTGTGGACTGCAGTATGCCAGGCTTCCATGTCCTTCACTATCTCCCGCAGTTCACTCAGACTATCTGCCGCCCCCTTCTCCTGTCCTTAATCTTTCCCTGCACCAGGGTCTTTTTCAGTGAATCAGCTCTTTGCATCAGGTAGCCAAAATTTTGGAGCTTTTGCTTCAGTCCTTCCAGTGAATATTCAGGATTAATTTCCTTTGGGATTGACTGGGTTGATCTCCTTGCTTTCTATATGTATTAATATATGATTTTTGTTCTTCTCTTTCTGACTTACTTTATTCTGTATAGAAGGCTCTAGGTTCATCCACCTCATTTTTCTAATTTTTTGAGTGTGAGACTCTTTCATCAGTTCTTTGTACATGAAATGCTAGTGTATGTGATATGCCTTTCTGTTACTCTTAGTGAGCATTTCTTTTTAGGTACGTGAATTGCTAGTCATGAGGTGTTGGTAATTAGAATAAGAGGGAATCTAGCTGTTGAGAATAGAAAATTCAATTTGAAAGCTGAGTCAGGAGTAGGAATTTTTATAAGAAAACCTTAGAAAAGATTAAAGGAAACAAGTAACTCTGATCTGTAAAACTGTCTTCTTACCTTGGTTGGAAGAAAAGGACTTATTTTTAGATTATCTTCTTCTTAAGAATTTGTTTTACTGGTTCTCTCTGACTTTCCTTAACTGTAGATGTCTCTTAGCACTTGATATTTTTCTCTCTCTCTCTGGTCGTCTTTTTCTCCCTGTTCTTTCCAGTGCCTCTGCCAATCCCATCCTGTATATCCAACTGCCTGTCTAAGAAGTTTTGTACTTCTTGATTATCTATAGGCACATCAGGTTCAACATATCTAAAAAGAATTCATCTTTTTCATCTCTTCTTGTAAAACATTTTTTTTAAAGTTAACTTTACCAAGGGCACAACTTAGTGACTAAACAAACAACAATTTACTTGGCAGTAAAATTCACATTTTTAACGTACAGATCAGTGACTGTAACCATCAACCTAGTGAAATATAGAACATTTTTATTTCATCTAAAAATTCCTGAACAGTCTCATTCTACACTTATTCTTAGACAGCCACTGATGTGATTTCTGTTATTGTGAATTAGATTTGTCTTTTCTAGAGTTATGTAGAAATGGAATCACACAGTATGTGTTTTGTGCTTGGCTTCTTTCTCTTGGCATAATGTCTGTGATATTTATCCATGTTGTTGTGTATATCAGCAGTTCTTTTTATGTTCCTTAGTAATAGCCCTCTGTTGTGATATACCATTAATTCACTTATTGGTTGATAGTTGCATCATTTCCAGTTTTTGACTATTGCAAGTAAAGCTGTCTTGAAAATTTGTGTGCAAGCTTTTTATGAACATTTATTTTTATTTCTTTTACAACCTTTCTAAAGTCTTGTAACTAGAAACTTGGATTTTTTTTTTTTTTAATTTCTTTCCTCACCTATATTCATCCAATAGATCATGAAGTCATGGACTTTCTTTTTTAAATGGTTTTACCCTTATGTTCTCTTTTCCAAAGATCTTTAGCATTCTTGAAAAGTTTTTTAATTTTGTGAAGCCTTATTTTAGGAATAGGGCATGTAAGGGTGGTTAGGGAGAAGGTGTCCTTGCTAAGTTAGGTTTATAGTCAGGTGGGAATGCTGACTGAAACTGGGGAAAGGATGGTGTTGACACTGAAGTTACAGGATGGGGAAAAGGGATGTTGCTGCTTAACACGCTCCATCCCTGCCTGGTAAAGAATTGTTTTAGTCCCTATTCTTGTTGGTAGGTTGAGATCGCCATTTTTAGTTTTTTGTTTTGTTGTCTATTTATAGGTATATATGTAGTGTGACTGACTAAAAGAAAGTTCTTTTTTCATGGATATGCTCATTGCTAAGAGATCTTCAGCCAGTTACTTAACCTGGGCCTTGGCTTCCTTATTGGTAAAATGGGGATAATAATAATAGGCTTGTCACATAGGGTTATTAAGAAGATTAGAAGCATTATTATTTTTAAAGTTCTTAGAACAATACCTGGCATATTGTGTTCTACAAGTGTTTGCTAGTATGATGACCTTAGTTCTGAGTTACTTAAAAGGCTGGCTTTTCCTCTCTCATTTCAGTTCCTCTTCCATATTACTGTAAGATGTATCTCCTAGCACACCACTCTTTTGTTACCTATTCAAACCTACAGAACTGCTCTATTATTTGGCAACTATTTATGTGTCTTTTCCTTTTTTTTCAGTTGTGGAAAAGTATACAGACAGTAAAGTGCACAAATTTTACAAATTTATCAACCACTCAGACTAAGCTATAAAAGTTTCTAACATTCCAGAAGCTTCCCATTTGTCCCTTTCTGTTCTCACATCTGTTTTGACTTCTTTGTTGTTGTTGAGTTGCTAAGTTGTGTCTGACTCTTTGCAACCCCATGGAATATAGTCTGCCAGGTTCCTCTGTCCATGTGGGTTGCCATTTCCTTCTCCAGAGGATATTCCCGATGCAGGAATCAACCTGCATCTCCTGCATTGACAGGTGGATTGTTTACCACTGAGCCATCAGAGAGGCCTTTTGATTTCTTTACCATAGGTTATTTTTGCAAATATGTCCTTTTTAAAATTGAGGTATAATTGACATACTAGTTTCTGGTGTACAACATGATTTGATAGCTGTATATATTGTAAAATGATCACTATAATAAGTCAGGTTAACATTTGTCACCATACATAGTTACAGGTTTTTGTGTGTGTGTGTGTGATGAAAACGTCTGTGATCTACTCTTAGCAATTTTCAAGTGTACAATACAATATTATTAATTATAGCCACCCGGCTGTACATTACATCCCTGTGACATTTGTTTTATAACTAGAAGTTTATACCTTTTGATGCACTTCGCCTGTTTAGTTCACCCCCAGTCCCTGCCTCTATTCTCTGTATCTCGAGGTTGTTCCTGATCCCTTCCCCACAAGATTCCACATATAAGTGAGATCACATGGTGTTCTTTCTCTGTCTGACTTATTTCACTGAAAATCCATCCATGTTGTCCCAGATGGCAAGATTTTCTTCTCTTTTTGGCTGAATAGTACTTCATTGTGTGTGTATGTATTTATGTGCATGTGTGTATCTCAGATTTTCTCTGTCCATTCATTCGGTGATGGATAATTAGGTTGTTTCTCTATCTTGGCTGTTGTAAATAATATGCAGTAAGCATGGAGATGCATGTATTTTTAGAATTTTCATTTTCTTAAGATAAATATTCAGAAGTAGGATTGTTGGATCATATGGTAGTTTGTGGTTTTTTTTTCCACACCCTCTACTGTTTTTCAAAGTGGCTACTTCAATTTACATTCCTACTAACAGTATGGAAGGGTTCCCTTTTCTCCACATCTTTGCCAACAAACACTTCTCTTCTTTTTGATAATAGCCATTTTAACAGATGTGAGGTGATATCTCATTGTGATTTTGATTTCCATTTCCCTCATAATTAATGATATTGAGCAGCTTTTTATGTACCTGTTGGCCTTCTGTATGTTTTCTTTGGAAAAATACCTACTCACATCCTCTGCCCATTTTTAACTTGGATTGTATGGTCTTTTCTCTTGAATTATATGAGTTTTAAAAGCTGTGTATTTGAATATTAACCCCTTGTCAGGTATATGATTCACAGATATTTTTTGTGTTCTGTAGATTGTCTTTATTTTGTTGTTAGTGCAAATAATTATTTTGTTTAATTTTAAGCTTATCTGTGATTGGCCCCTCCATATCTATGAGGTCTTATTTCTCATTACTGCCCAGCATACAGATTTTATTATACCTGCTCTGTCTATGTTGATGATGTCCTGTTAGTACCCTTTTGATCTCATCTGTTCTTCCTGTCCATTCCAGTGTTCTTTCATGAGATTGTCCCCAACTGGTCCAAATTATTATTGTCTTTGTCCCGTTGGACCCCCAGGATATTGGGCATGTGGGATTTTAGTTCCTTGACCCCAGATTTAACCCATGCCCCCTCTGGTGGAAGAGCAGTGTCCTAACCACTAGACCGCCAGGGAATTCCTTCTGTCCTTGTTCTTATCTAAATTATTTTTGGCTCATTTTCACTATCCCAGCTTAGTACCTAATGAGGTATTTTCTCTTTTGTAATTACTTAATTGTCTTAACTTTAGTGGTACTGTGGTTATTTTCTATTCCTCCCTTATGATGCCTAGCATAGGATACATAGTACTAATTGTTGAGTAGAATCTAACTGAATTTTTGATGTTTAAGTTCTCTTAAGTATTGGATAGCAACTAACAGTCATAATAAACAGCTTGTCAGTGAACTAGGATAACTATAAAACTACACAAAGTATAAAAATCACATTTCATGAACCTGTGGAAATCTTGAGGCTATTCCAGTATTAGACTGCAGTAGAATGGGAAATTTAAAACTGAAAGGATCATAGAGATAATCTAATTAGGTATCCTTCAGTCAGTTCAGTCCTCAGTCATGTCCGACTCTGTGACCCCATGAATCGCAGCACGCCAGGCCTCCCTGTCCATCACCAGCTCCCGGAGTTTACTCAAACTCATGTCCATTGAGTCGGTGATGCCATCCAGCCATCTCATCCTCTGTCATCCCCTTCTCCTCCTGCCCCCAATCCCTCCCAGCATCAGAGTCTTTTCCAGTGAGTCAACTCTTCGCAAGAGGTGGCCAAAGTAGTTTCAGCTTTAGCATCAGTCCTTCCAATGAACACCCAGGACTGATCTCCTTTAGAATAAACTGGTTGGATCTCCTTGCAGTCCAAGGTACTCTCAAAGAGTCTTCTCCAACACCATGGTTCAAAAGCATCAATTCTTCGGTACTCAGCTTTCTTCACAGTCCAACTCTCACATCCATACGTGACCACTGGAAAAACCATAGCCTTGACTAGACAGACCTTTGTTGGCAAAGTAATGTCTCTGCTTGTTAATATGCTATAGGTATCTTTATCCCCTGCCTTAATGCTGAACCCATGAGAATTGCTTTCATGAGTTACAGAAGTTCTGTGAACTTCATGAGTTTGTATGTAATTTGCTGTGTATATATGTGCATACATACATTTTTCTAGGGTAGATAATCTGTAGCTTAATTAGACTTTCAAAGGTGTCTATGGCTTTGACTTACTCATAAATCATTGTTGTTCACAATGATGATCCTGAGTCAACAGGAAAATATTAATTATGTTCAGTGTGCTTTTCTTTATAAAAGGAAACAAGACTATAGGAAAGAGTCTAATGCAGCTAGTAAATATTTCTATCCCAGTGGTTAGAATGGACTTTTAAAAATTTGAAGTGAAATTCATATAACATTAAATTAATACTTTAAAAATGAGTGATTCGGTGCATTTACCACTTCTTTCTAAGTTCCAGGGGCTTCCCTGGTGGCTCAGAGGTTAAAGCATCTGCCTGAAATGTGGGAGACCCAGGTTCGATCCTTGGGTCGGGAAGATCCCCTGGAGAAGGAAATGGCAACCCACTCCATTACTCTTGCCTGGAGAATCCCATGGAGGGAAGAGCCTGGTAGGCTGTAGTCCATGGGGTTGCAAAGAGTCGGGCACGACTGAATGACTTCACTTCACTTGTAAGTTCCAGAGCATTTTACTTACCCCAGAAGCAAACCCTTTACACATTAAGTGGTTACTTCCTCTTCTCCCTTTTCCCTGCTGCTGATAACCACCAGTCTGTGTTCTGTCTCTGTAGATTTATCTCTTCTCAATATTTTATATATATTGAATCGTAAAATACATGTATCTGACTTTTTCACTAATGTAATGTTTTAGAGGTTCCTCATTTCAAGACCATCCCCAAGAAAAAGAAATGCAAAAAGCAAAATGGCTGTCAGAGGAGGCTTTACAAATAGCTGTGAAAAGAAGGGAAGTGAAAAGCAAAGGAGAAAAGGAAAGATATACCCATTTGAATGCAGAGTTCCAAAGAATAACAAGGAGAGATATGAAAGCCTTCCTCAGTTATCAATGCAAAGAAATGGAGGAAAACAAGAGAATGGGAAAGACTAAAGATCTCTTCAAAAAAATTAGAGATACCAAGGGAATATTTCATGCAAAGATGGGCTTGATAAAGGACAGAAATGGTATGGACCTAACAGAAGCAGAAGATATTAAGAAGAGGTGGTAAGAATACACAGAAGAGCTGTGCAAAAAGGATCTTCACGACCCAGATAATCATGATGGTGTGATCACTCATCTAGAGCCAGACATCCTGGAATGTGAAGTCAGGTGGGCCTTAGAAAGCATCACTAGGAACAAAGCTAGTGGAGGTGATGGAATTCCAGTTGAGCTATTTCAAATCCTGTAAGATGATGCTGTCAAAGTGCTGCACTCAGTATGCCAGCAAATTTGGAAAACAGCAGTGGCCAAAGGACTGGAAAAGGTCAGTTTTCATTCCAATGCCAAAGAAAGGCAGTGCCAAAGAATGCGCAAACTACTCCACAATTGCACTCATCTCAACATGCTATTAAAGTGATGCTCAAAATATTCCAAGCCAGGCTTCAGCAATACGTGAACCATGAACTTCCAGATGTTCAAGCTGATTTTAGAAAAGGCAGAGGAACCAGAGATCAAATTGCCAACATCCGCTGCATCATGGAAAAAGCAAGAGAGTTCCAGAAAAACATCTATTTCTGCTTTATTGACTATGCCAAAGCCTTTTGACTGTGTGCATCACAAGAAACTGTGGAAAATTCTGAAAGAGATGGGAATACCAGACCACCTGACCTGCCTCTTGAGAAACCTGAATGCAGGTCAGGAAGCAACAGTTAGAACTGGACATGGAACGACAGACTGGTTCCAAATAGGAAAAGGAGTACGTCAAGGCTGTATATTGTCACCCTGCTTATTTAACTTATATGCAGAGTACATCATGAGAAACGCTGGGCTGCAGGAAGCATGAACTAGAATCAAGATTGCCGAGAGAAATATTAATAACCTCAGATATGCAGATGATACCACCCTTATGGGAGAAAGTGAAGAAGAACTAAAGAGCCTGTTGATGAAAGTGAAAGAGGAGAGTAAAAACGTTGGCTTAAGGCTCAACATTCCGAAAACTATCATGGGATCCGGTCCCATCACTTCATGGCAAATAGATGAGGAAACTGGAAACAGTGACAGACTTTATTTTTCTGTTCTCCAAAATCACTGCAGATGGTGATTGCAGCAATGAAATTAAAAGACACTTATTCCTTACAACGAAAGTTATGACCAACCTAGATAGCATATTAAAAAGCAGAGACATTTCTTTGCCAACAAAGGTCCATCTAGTCAAGGGTATAGTTTTTCCAGTGGTCATGTATGGATGTGAGAGTTGGACTATAAAGAAAGCTGAACAGCGAAGAATTGATGCTTTTGAACTGTGGTGTTGGAGAAGACTCTTGAGAGTCCCTTGGACTGCGAGGAGATCCAACCAGTCCATCCCAAAGGAGATCAGTCCTGCATGTTCATTGGAAGGACTGATGTTGAAGCTGAAACTCCAATACTTTGGCCACCTGATGCGAAGAGCTGATTCATTTGAAAAGATCCTGATGCTGGGAACGATTGAGGGCAGGGGGAGAAAGGGACGACAGAGGATGAGATGGCTGGATGGCATCACCGACTCGATGGACATGGGTTTGGGTAGACTCCGGGAGTTGGTGATGGACAGGGAGGCCTGGCTTGCTGCGATTCATGGGGTCGCAAAGAATCGGACACGACTGGGCGACTGAACTGAACATTTAGTAGTTCATTCCTTTTGACTGAGTAATATTCTGTTGTGTATATAACACATTTATTTATCCTTTCATCTGTTAATGGACATTTAGGCTGTTTTTACTTTTTGGCTGTTGTGAATAGTGCTGCTGTGACCATGTGTATACATGTACTTCTTTAAGAACCTGTTGTGGCTCAGACGGTAAAGCGTCTGCCTGCAATGCGGGAGACCTGGGTTCGATTCCTGGGTCGGGAAGATCCTCTGGAGAAGGAAATGGCAATCCACTCCAGCATTCCTGCCTGGAAAATCCCATAGATGGCGGAGCCTGATAGGCTACTGTCCATGGGGTTGCAAAGAGTCGGACACAACTGAGCGACTTCACTTTTAGTTCTCATGGGTATATACCAAGAAGTGAAATTGCTGGGTCATATGTAATTCTCTGTTTAGCTTTGAGGAACTGCTAACTATTTTATACAGTGACCAAATGCACAGAGGTTCCAGTTTCACCACATCAATTCCAATAGTTGTTATTTTTCATTAAAAAGTTTTTTAAAATAATAAGCCATCCTCATGGATATGAAATGCTTCCTCTTTTGGCTCTATTTTGTATTTCCCTAGTGACTAATGATGTTGATTGAACATCTTTTCATTTGTGCATTGGCCTTTTCCATATCTTCTTTGGACAAACATAAAATAAACTTTTGGTTCTCAAAGAGGAATGCTTTGGTTATGAAGACAAATCTTTGAAGATATAAAATATTTGATGTTGATATATAATTAAGTCCCAAACTGATGTAAATACAACATACTATGGGTAATTAAAACAAGGATATGTGGTAAAAGACTAGGTTAAACTTTAAGACCCTTTCTAACATTATGTACAGTGATAAATGTTAATGCAGATAAAATAACTTTGGAGCTTTTGTTACTTCAGATATTTGATTATTGTTCTCTGACTTGGTCATTGAAAGATGCGGGTTTGACTTTGTGCCTGAAAACATAACATTTGAAGTTATACATACCAAAGTACTTGATTTCAGGTGACTAACATAAAAACATACAATACATTAAATGGACAATAAAAATAAGCAGGTTAAAATAAAGGTAGGATACTAAGAGGCTTATAGTAAAATACTCTGAAAGCATCCATGATATTTTTAGCTTTATTGAGGTACAATTAATATACAAATAATTGCACATATTTAATGTATACATTTTGTGGATTTGGACATAAGCATACACCTGTGATACCATTACCACAATCAAGGTATCCATCACCTCCCAAGATTTTCTTGTGTTCTTTTGTGATATTTTTGTTTGTTTTCTTTGTGATAAGAACACTTAAGATGAGAACTATCCTCTTAACATATTTTAATGGTATTCACAGTTGAAAGAACTGGATTGAGAATTCATTCTTCCTTGCTTCTTTTTCAAAGTATGGAGAGAATCACATATAAGATTCACAGTGCCTATTAGACTTAAAAGGAAAAAAGCCTGTTATTCCATGAGAAGTCGTAGAGGAAATAATTGGATCATTAGAAAAGTGGTGGTTATATTTTGGAAATTATTACAATAAATCAAATAGAATATATTGAATAGCTTCTTGCATTAACGCACACTGAAGGAGGAGTATATTTGCTATCCTTTAGCCTTGTTTAATTAAAAACTATTTGTAAAAAAAGAGGCAGACTCACAGATTCAGAGAACAAATCAAGGGAACCAGAGGCCAAAAAGGAGGAGGAAATTAGGAAGTACAAACTATAAAGTATAAAATGTGTTATAAGGATAATACTGTAAAACATGGGGAATATAGCCAATATTTTATAATAACTATAAATGGAGTATAATTCTTTAAAAATTGAGTCATTGTACACCTGTAAGTTACATAATATTGTACATCATGTGAACTTCAGTTTAAAGAAAAGCAGAAAAGAAGACTTTCAATATGTTGAGTATAAAAATGATTCAAGACTTTCCCTCTTTGCAGTTAAATTTTGTACCTGGTTTGGTACTTCATAAAGGCAGATTTTGAACTCATTGATTTTCTAAAAGGGGCACACTTTTCAAGGTAGGGTTATCTTTTATTCATCTTCTACTGTTAATATTTAGTAAGTATTTGTTAAGTCAAATTCCCTATATTTGCCTTCCCACTTAATCATTTCTGAATCCCTAGCATCTAGGACAGTGTGTAGACTTGGTAAAGACCAAGTGAAAACTGAATGAATTATGCTTATTCTGGTTTACTAGTTGGTTTTGCTATTGTCTTGTTATGTAAGATGAAGGCAAGTTGGTTCAAGCTTGATAGAAATAAGAATGTTTTATTTACATGTAGTTCCTCTTCCTGTATGAATTATTGTATATATTTGGATATTAGAACGTGGAGCACTATTACACTTCAGTGTTAATGATTTGCTAAGATAATTATATCTTTTAATGTATGGTCAAACTGGTATTTCTCTCCTTAAAATTTTATATATTTTAAAGGATTATTTTGCCCCTCATTTTAGGTAATCATCCTTTTACTTGAACTATTACAGTAATTACTTAGAATAAAATGTATTTCTCCATTTGCTAATATTTTGGCATACCATAAAAATTCATTAACTGCAGAGGAATCAGTATTAATTATTTTAATATTTCTTCCATAGGATTAAGTTTGAATTGTAGAAATCAAAGCAAATGCTAGAATGCCATTTTAATACATAATTATTGGTAAGGGCTCTAAGTTTGGTGATTGCACTAAAGAGTCAGGAGGTTTTAAAAATTTTTATTGCAGTATAATTGATTTAGAATGTTTTGTTAGTTTCAGGTGTACAGCAGAGTGAATGGGTTATTCATACACATATATCCTCTCTTTTTAGATTCTTTTCCCATAGGGATCATTACAGAGTCTTGAGTAGAGTTCCCTGTGCTGTACCATAGGCACTTACTAGTTATCTGTATTATATATAGTAGTGTATATATGTCAATCCCAATCTCCCAATTTATCCCTCCCTCTTTTCCCCCTAAGCATAAGTTTGTTTTCTACATTTGTGACTCTTTGTTTTTAAAGAAGTTCATTGGTACCATTACACATATAACCAATATCATATGATATTTGTCTTTCTCTATCTGACTTACTTCACTCAGTATGCCAGTCTCTAGGTCCATTCATGTTGCTGCAAATGGCATTATTTTATTATGGCTGAGTAATATTCCATTGTATATATATATCACATCTTCTTTATCCACTCCTTTGTCAGTGGACATTAGGTTGCTTTCATGTCATGCTTATTGTAAATAGCGCAGCAGTGAACATTGAGATGCATGTATCTTCTCAAATTGTAGTTTTTTCTGGATATATGCCCAGGAGTGGGATTGCTGGTTCATAAGGTAGTTCCATATTTAGTTTTCTTTTCCAGTTTTTAAAAAGTTATTTATTTTGCCTTTTTTGTTTGTTTTTGGTTTCAATGAGACCTCTTTGCTGTGCATGGGCTTTCTCTAGTTGCAGGAAGCAGGGGCTCCTCATTGTGGTGTGCAGGCTTCTCAAAGAAGTGACTTGTCATTGAGCACAGGCTTTATGCACATGGCTTCATTTGTTCTAGCCTGTGGCTCTAGGGCATGCAGGCTTCAGTAGTTGGAGCACGTGGGATCAGTAGTTGTGGCATGTGGGCTCTAGAGTATGGGGTCAGAAGTATTGGGATCTGGCCTTAGTTGCTCCGTGGCATGAGGAATTTTGGGATCAAGCCTCTGTCCCCTGCATTGGCAGGTGGATTCTTATCCACTGCACTACCAGGGATGGCCTATGTTTAGTTTTTTAAGTAACTTCCATACCGTTCTCCATAATGGTTGTACCAGTTTGCATTCCCCTAATCTTCCATAACTAAAAATAATTACCAAGGCAAAAATCAACGTTGGTATAATACTATGAACTTAACCTCAGGCCTTATTTGAATTTTACAATTTTTTTTTTTTTTTTAGTAATAACCCTTTTCTGTTTCAGGACTTCACTCTGTAGTTCGCCGTAAGTCGTTGCTCTCCTCTAGTCTGTTGGTGGTTCCTCAGTCTTTGTCACTATTTTATCCTTGTCATGTTTAATGAGTACTGATCAGTTATTTTTAAAAGATCTCTCAATTTGGGCTTCTCTGGTGTTTTCTCATGGTTAGACTGACAATATATTTTTAAGAATATTGTAGAGTATATTGTGGCCTTCTCAGTGCATCATCATATCAGGGATCTGATATGTGATGTTGATATGTTTTACTGTTGATGTTAATCTGGTTTATTAAGGTGGTATTTGTTCCATTTCTGTACTGTAATTTGCCTCTTTGTAAATAGTAAATATCCTGAGACTGTGTGTTTAAACATACTTTTGTCAAAAACTAAGAAACTGACATGAAACAACATGGTCTTACCTGTATAGCACAGGGAACTATATACAGTATCCTGTAATAAACCATAATGGAAAAGAATATGAAAAAGAATATGTATGTATAACTGAATATTTGTTGTACATCATGAAGTAACACAACATTGTAAATCAGCTATACCTCAATTATAAAAAAGAAACAAACTGACATGAGTGTATTACTTATTTAACTCACAGACGTTATTTGGATTTCACCAGGTTTTTTTTCCCCACCAGTTTTTCCATTAATGTTCTGTTTCTGTCATAGTCTCCTCTGAAATATGATAGTTTCTGTCCTTTATGTCCTTGGTTTTCATGACCTCGATACTACTGATTAGGTATCTTGAAGAATGTCACCAATCTAGGGTTTTTTTTTCCTTATGATTAGCCTGAAATGATGGGTTTGGGGGACGAATACCATAGTGCCTTTCTTATCAAATCATGGGGTATAAGATAGGCCACATGACACACTGATAACGTTAACATTCTTCTCGGTTAATGTAGTGTTGGTCAGGTTTCACTGTAAAGTTACTGTTTTTCCCTTTCCATACTCTATTCTTGGGAAGTGAGTTACTCAGTCTGTGTGTGTGCTCAGTTGTTCAGTCACGTCCGACTGTTTGCGACCTTATCGACTGTAGCCTGCCAGGTTCTGTCCATGGAATTTTTCAGGCAAGAATATTGGAGCGGGTTGTCATTTCCTTTCCCCAGGGATCTTCTGGGCCCAGGAATCAAACCCAAGTCTCTTGTGTCTGCTGCATTGGCAGGTGGATTCTTTACCACTGTGCCACGTGGGAAGCCCCACTAAGTCTAGGTCACCCCTTAAAAGAGAGAGGTGATTCATATTTTGGTTTCCACTTCATGTGCTTCAGTTCAGTTCAGTCGCTCAGTCGTGTCCGACTCTTTGTGACCCCATAAATTGTAGCATGCCAGGCCTCCCTGTCCATCACCAGCTCCCGGAGTTCACTCAAACTCACGTCCATCAAGTCGGTGATGCCATCCAGCCATCTTATCCTCTGTCATTCCCTTTTCCTCCTGTCCCCAATCCCTCCCAGCATCAGAGTCTTTTCCAATAAGTCAACTCTTCGCATGAGGTGGCCAAAGTACTGGAGTTTCAGCTTTAGCATCAGTCCTTCCAAAGAACACCCAGGACTGATCTCCTTTAGGATGGACTGGTTGGATCTCCTTGCAGTCCAAGGGACTCTCAAGAGTCTTCTCCAACACCACGGTTCAGAAGCATCAATTCTTCGGCACTCAGCTTTCTTCACAGTCCAACTCTCACATCCATACATGACCACAGGAAAAACCATAGCCTTGACTAGATGGACCTTTGTTGGCAAAGTAATATCTCTGCTTTTGAATATGCTATCTAGGTTGGTCATAACTTTCCTTCCAAGGAGTAAGCGTCTTTTAATTTCATGGCTGCAGTCACCATCTGCAGTGATTTTGGAGCCCCCCAAAGTAAAGTCTGACACTGTTTCCATTGTTTCCCCATCTGTTTCCCATGAGCTTAGTTGCCATCTATACTCTTCACAGGCTAAGTGTCTTCAAATTATTTGCCCATCTCCTCCATTTTAAAAATGGACTGTTTGTTATTTAGTTAGAAATTCTTTGTTTATTCATTTATAAGCCCTGTATTAGATATATACAGTTTTTGCCAGTATTATCTCTCAGTCATGTCTTGATTTTTATTTTCTTAACAGTATCCTTTAAAGAGCAGTTTTCAGTTTTGAGGAAGTCTAGTTTGTCAGTTTCTTTTAAGAAATTTTTGTGTAAACCAAGGTCACAAAAAATTTTTGTCCTTTACTTCCTTTTAGAAGTTTTAAAGTTTTAGGTTTTACATATAGGTCCATTGTTCGTTTTGACTGAGTTTTTGTTTAAGGATGAGGTAAGGGTTTTAAAACATATATTTCATTACATTTGTTGAACAGGTTGTCCTTTTCCCTTTTGATTATCTTTGTACCTTTGTCTTAAAACAACTGATTATATATTTATGGGTTTGCTTCTGGTCTCTATCCATTCCATTAATTTGTTTCTAACACCAGTGCCACACTATCTTGATTACGGTAGTTTTCTGGTGTCTTGAGTTCAGTCACAGTGAGATTTCTAACTGTATTTTATTCAACATTGTTTTGGTTATCCCAGGTGCTTTGTTTTTTAATGTAAGTTTTAGAATTAGTTTCTCCAGAAAAGACTACTGGTCTTTTGAGAGTGTGTTGAATCTTCGTCTCATTTGGGGAGTATTGACAACTTAACAATATTGAGTCTCTATGTTCTTTTTTTTTTTTTTTTGGTCATGAATGAATTGAACCTTGTCACATTTTTGGTTTTTTGCATCTACTGAAATCATATGATTATGCTTTTTTAGTCAAATAGAGTGAATTACATTGATGGATTTTCGTTCCTGGGATGAACTATACTTGGTCATGATACATTATTTTCATAATTTGCAGGATTCTATTTTTATTTTTTCAGAATTTTTACATTTATATCAATATGGGATACTGGTCTCTAGTTTTTTTGTTCATCTCTATTTTGATATCATGGTATTGTTGACTTTATAAGATAAGTTAGTAAGTGCTTAAATGCTGGAAGAACTTATGTATAACTGGTGTTATTTCTTAAGTATTTGGTAAAATATGCCAGTGAAAGCATCTGGGCCTCATATATTCTTTGTTGCAAAGCTTTTAACTGTAAAGTTAGTTTACTTAATAGAAACAGAGCTATTGAAGTTAGATTTTCTATTTATTCTTGAGTTAACTTTGATAGTTTGAGGTTATTAAACACTTTTTGTATTTCATCTGAATTATCAATTAACTGGTAAAAGTTATTCATAATATTCCCTTATTCTTTTAATGTCTTTAGGGGCTGTAGTGATATCCTCTCTTTAATTGCTGATACTGGTAATTGGTATCATCCCCCCCGTATCAGCCTGCTAGAGATTTCACTGTTTTATCTTTTCAAAGAACTGGAAATTGATTTTTCTCTTTTAGTTTCTTCAGTTTTTAATTTCATTGACTTTTTACTGTTATTATTACCTTCTCTCTGCTTGTGTTGTGTTGAATTTGCTCTTTTCTTGTTTGTTTCTTAAGCTGGAATCTTATGTTACTGATTTCACATGTTTCTTGTTTTCCAATAACAGGATTCAGTGTTATAAAATTTCCTGAGTACTTCTTCACCTGTGAACTATAGAGAGTCTTTACCATGTTTTCATTGTTACTCAGTTTAGAGTATTTTCTAGTTTCTCTTATGTCCTGCTGTTTGACCAACCATGTGTCATTTAGAAGTATGTTGTTTAATATCCAAATATTTAGGAATATTCCTAATTTGATTTTTAATTTTGTGTGATCAGACAACACACTTTGTATGAACTTAATTCTTTTATATTTACTAGACTTGTTTTCTGGCCCAGTGTATAGTCTAGATTGGTTCCATAAAGCTTAAGAAGAATGTGTATTCTGAATTTAGTCATGGAGTATTTTTTAACTGTGAATTAAGTCAGATTATTTGATCGTTAAGGTTCTGTACACCAGTTTGTTTTCTATACTTGTTCTCTCAATTAGAGAGGAATATTGAAATGTCAGCTGTAATTATTCATTTGTTTTCATGACTGATTCATGGTATAGCATGTCTCAGAATTTCCTTCCTTTTTAAAAAGGCTGAATGATAAGTATATGTTTATCCATTCATCTGTTGATAGACACTTGGTTTGTTGTTGGTGGCTCAGATGGCACAGAATCTGCCTGCAGTGCAGGAGACCTGGGTCAGAAAGATCCCCTGAAGAAGGGAATGGCTACTCACTCCAGTATTCTTGCCTGGAGAATTCCATGGACAGAGGAGCTAAAGTTCACGGGGTCGAAAGAGTTGGACACAACTGAGTGACTAACACTTGGCACTTTTTTTTTTTTTTTTACTTTCACATTTTGGCTATTGTAAATAATGGTGTTTCAGGCCTTGGTGTGTGTATTCTTTGAGCCTCTGCTTTCATTTCTTTTGGGCGTGTACCTAAGGCTACCCTGGTATTCTTAACAGTGTTTGCATAGTATATCTTTTTATATCCTTCTATTTTTAATACATTTTCGTCTTTGTGACTTTGTGAGTTTCCTGTTGAGAGCTTTTTTTTTTAAATTGCATTTTGAAAAGGGCTTTGCTTTGTAATTCATTCTGTCTCTGCTTTTGTTTAGAGTGTTCTTAGACCATTTACATTTAATGAAAATAACAATATGGTTGGGTTTCAGTGTTCCTTCTTGCTGTCTGCTTTCTGTTTGTCTCATCTTTTGGTTACTTCTTCTGTCATTTTTCCCCCTCCTTTGTTTGGATTAAGTATATTTATTTATTTAATTTTATCTCTACTATTGTCTTAACAAGCCATATATTTTTAAAAGTGGTTATACTAAGATTACAATAGGCCTTTTAACTTAACACATTTCACTTTCAAATATTATAATACTTCACATGTAATGTAAGAGCCTTCCAGTGGCATCTTATATTTTCCCCTCTAATCTTGTGTGCTGTTATTTTCATACATTTTTCTTGTGTGTTAAAAACTCAGGTTACATTGTTGTTATTTTCATGTAAACAGCCTTTTGTATTTTAAAGGGTAATTTACAATTATTTTTAAAGTCCTTTGTATTTATACCATGTATTTGCCATTTCTTTTGCTCTCCATTTCTTTGTGTAGATTTGAGTTTCTGTACAGTATCAATTTCTTTGTGCTTGAAGAACTTAAAGTGAAGTGAAATGAAGTTGCTCAGTTGCGACCCCAGGCTCCTCCATCCATGAAATTTTCTAGGCAAGAGTACTGGAGTGGTTTGCCATTTCCTTCTCCAGGGGATCTTACCGACCCAGGGATTGAACCTGAGTCTCCCACATTGCAGGCAGACGCTTTACCGTCTGAGCCAGCAGGGAATCAGGAACTTGCATTAGGATTGGTTTAAATTTTATTGTAGTAGTTTGGCCAATGTTATGGCATCATTATTGATTGAATTTTGACAGCACATACTTGACATTTTCTACTCTGTCTTCTGCATTATGGAAAAGTTAGTGGGGGCAGTGGAAGAATGTAACTCATATAGAAATAAGTGAATGCCCAGGTATGACCTATATCAAATCCCTTATGATTATACAGTGGAAGTGAGAAATAGATTTAAGGGCCTAGATCTGATAGAGTGCCTGATGAACTATGGAATGAGGTTCGTGGACATTGTACAGGAGACAGCGATCAAGACCATCCCCATGGAAAAGAAATGCAAAAAGCAAAATGGCTGTCTGGGGAGGCCTTACAAATAGCTGTGAAAAGAAGAGAGGCGAAAAGCAAAGGAGAAAAGGAAAGATATAAGCATTTGAATGCAGAGTTCCAAAGAATAGCAAGAAGAGATAAGAAAGCCTTCTTCAGCGATCAATGCAAAGAAATAGAGGAAAAGAATAGAATGGGAAAGACTAGAGATCTCTTCAAGAAAATTAGAGATAGCAAGGGAACATTTCATGCGTCTGCCTGCAGTGTGGGAGACCCAGGTTCAATCCCTGGGTCGGTAAGATCCCCTGGAGAAGGAAATGGCAAACCACTCCAGTACTCTTGCCTAGAAAATTCCATGGATGGAGGAGCCTGGGGTCGCAACTGAGCAACTTCATTTCACTTCAGTTTAAGTTCTTCAAGCACAAAGAAAATGATACTGGGCTCGATAAAGGACAGAAATGGTATGGACTTAACAGAAGCAGAAGATATTAAGAAGAGGTGGCAAGAATACACAGAAGAACTGTACAAAAAAGATCTTCACAACCCAGATAATCACAATGGTGTGATCACTCATCTAGAGCCAGACATCCTGGAATGTGAAGTCAAGTGGGCCTTAGAAAGCATCACTGGGAACAAAGCTAGTGGAGGTGATGGAATTCCAATTGAGCTATTTCAAGTCCTGAAAGATGATGCTGTGAAAGTGCTGCACTCAATATGCCAGCAAATTTGGAAAACTCAGCAGTGGCCATAGGACTGGAAAAGGTCAGTTTTCATTCCATTCCCAAAGAAAGGCAATGCCAAAGAATGCACAAACTACCGCACAGTTGCACTCATCTCACATGCTATTAAAGTAATGCTCAAAATTCTCCAAGCCAGGCTTCAGCAGTACGTGAACCGTGAACTCCTGATGTCAAGCTGGTTTTAGAAAAGGCAGAGGAACCAGAGATCAAATTGCCAACATCCGCTGGATCATCAAAAAGCAAGAGAGTTCCAGAAAAACATCTATTTCTGCTTTATTGCCTATCCCAAAGCCTTTGACTGTGCATCACAAGAAACTGTGGAAAATTCTGAAAGAGATGGGAATACCAGACCACCTGACCTGCCTCTTGAGAAATCTGTATGCAGGTCAGGAAGCAACAGTTAGAACTGGACATGGAACAACAGACTGGTTCCAAATAGGAAAAGGAGTACGTCAAGGCTGTATATTGTCACCCTGCTTATTTAACTTATATGCAGAGTACATCATGAGAAACGCTGGACTGGAAGAAACACAAGCTGGAATCAAGATTGCCAAGAGAAATATCAATAACCTCAGATATGCAGATGACACCACCCTTATGGCAGAAAGTGAAGAGGAGCTAAAGGGCCTCTTGATGAAGGTGAAAGAGGAGAGTGAAAAGTTGGCTTAAAGCTCAACATTCAGAAAACGAAGATCATGGGATCCGGTCCCATCACTTCATGAGAAATAGATGGGGAAACAGTGGAAACAGTGTCAGACTTTATTTTTCTGTTCTCCAAAATCACTGCAGATGGTGACTGCAGCCATGAAATTAAAGGACGCTTAGTCGTTGGAAGAAAAGTTATGACCAACCTAGATAGCTTATTCAAAAGCAGAGACTTTGCCGACTAAAGTCCGTCTAGTCAAGGCTATGGTTTTTCCTGTGGTCATGTATGGATGTGAGAGTTGGACTGTGAAGAAGGCTGAGTGCCGAAGAATTGATGCTTTTGAACTGTGGTGTTGGAGAAGACCCTTGAGAGTCCCTTGGACTGCAAGGAGATCCAACCAGTCCATTCTGAAGGAGATCAACCCTGGGATTTCTTTGGAAGGAATGATGCTAAAGCTGAAACTCCAGTACTTTGGCCACCTCATGCGAAGAGTTGACTCATTGGAAAAGATCCTGATGCTGGGAGGGATTGGGGGCAGGAGGAGAAGGGCATGACCAAGGATGAGATGGCTAGATGGCATCACGGACTCGATGGACGTGAGTCTGAGTGATCTCCGAGAGATGGTAATGAACAGGGAGGCCTGGCATGCTGCGATTCATGGGGTCGCAAAGAGTCGGACACGACTCAGCGACTGAACTCAACTGATCAATGTTAACTTTGTCTAATTTTCTTGAAGAGATCTCTAGTCTTTCCCATTCTGTTGTTTTCCTCTATTTCTTTGCATTGATCGCTGAAGAAGGCTTTCTTATCTCTTCTTGCTATTCTTTGGAACTCTGCATTCAGATGCTTATTATCTTTCCTTTTCTCCTTTGCTTTTCGCCTCTCTTCTTTTCACAGCTATTTGTAAGGCCTCCCTAGACAGCCATTTTGCTTTTTGCATTTCTTTTCCATGGGGATGGTCTTGATCCCTGTCTCCTGTACAGTGTCATGAACCTCATTCCATAGTTCATCAGGCACTCTATCTATCAGATCTAGGCCCTTAAATCTATTTCTCACTTCTGCTGTATAATCATAAGGGATTTGATTTAGGTCATACCTGAATAATCTGGCGGTTTTCCCTACTTTCTTCAGTTTCAATCTGAATTTGGTAATAAGGAGTTCATGATCTGAGCCACAGTCAGCTCCTGGTCTTGTTTTTGTTGACTGTATAGAGCTTCTCCATCTTTGGCTGCATAGAATATAATCAATCTGATTTTGGTGTTTACCATCTGGTGATGTCCATGTGTAGAGTCTTCTCTTGTGTTGTTGCAAGAGAGTGTTTGCTATGACCAGTGCATTTTCTTGACAAAACTCTATTAGTCTTTGCCCTGCTTCATTCCGCATTCCAAGGCCAAATTTGCCTGTTACTCCAGGTGTTTCTTGACTTCCTACTTTAGCATTCCATTCCCCTATAATAAAAAGGACATCTTTTCTGGGTGTTATTTCTAAAAGATCTTGTAGGTCTTCATAGAACCGTTCAACTTCAGCTTCTTCAGCATTACTGGTTGTGGCATAGACTTGGATAACTTTGATACTGAATGGTTTGCCTTGGAAACGAACAGAGATCATTCTGTCGTTTTTGAGGTTGCATCCAAGTACTGCATTTCAAACTCTTTTGTTGACCGTGATGGCTACTCCATTTCTTGAGGGATTCCTGCCTGCAGTAGTAGATATAATGGTCATCTGAGTTAAATTCACCCATTCCAGTCCGTTTTAGTTCGCTGATTCCTAGAATGTCGACGTTCCCCCCTTGCCATCTCTTGTTTGACCATTTCCAATTTGCCTTGATTCATGGATTGACATTCCAGGTTCCTATGCAATATTGCTTTTTACAGCATCGGACCTTGCTTCTATCACCAGTCACATGCATAACTGGGTATTGTTTTTGCTTTGGCTCCATCCCTTCATTCTTTTTGGAGTTATTTCTCCACTGACCTCGAGTAGCATATTGGGCACCTAATGACCTGGGGAGTTCCTCTTTTGGTATCCTATCATTTTGGTTTTTCATACTGTTCATGGGATTCTCAAGGCAAGAATACTGAAGTGGCTTGCCATTCCTTCTCCAGGGGACCACATTCTGTCAGCCCTCTTCACCATGAGCCGCCCATCTTGGGTTGCCCTGCAGGCATGGCTTGGTTTCATTGAATTAGACAAGGCTGTGGTCCTAGTGTGATTAGATTGATTAGCCCTCTGATGCCCTCTTGCAACACCTACCATCTTACTTAGGTTTCTCTTACCTTCACGGCTATTTCAGCAAAGCACAGCTGCTGCTCCTTACCTTGGACGAGGGGTTAATATTGATATGAGAGTATTAATTAAATTACAGATTCTATTCACATTTACCCGATTTTCCATTGATGTACTTTTTTTTCTGTTCCAGGATCCAATTCATGATACTATCTTAGATTTAGTAAATTCAGATTTTAAATTCCACTTCTGCAAGCCACTTAACCAGTCAGACCCTCATGCATAAATTTTGACTTAAAGGATATCTATCTGAACTACCATTTATAGTGCTGATATTCTGAGTCTGTTTATATCTGTCACACAGTTTGCCCTGTTTTTATTTTTGAAAGAGATTCTAAGATCTAATCCTTATACCAGATCTTTTGACAGTAAAAAAAAAAAAATTCCATTTATATCTTATAATTTTTTTTACTATTAAAGGAAAACTGTAAATTTATAGAGATTTGGGAAAACTTCAAGAACTTTTTCTTCCATTTGAACAAAAATGACAGAACAGGGTTTGTGTCTATTCAGTTGTGTAATAATTGAAAAGAAGGTTATAAAATATGAATATTTTAAATTGCCTCTTTTGAGAGGCAATACTAGGGAGGGCATAAAGCTTAGAAATGTAACTTGAAAGTGAATCTTCATGTAGTGGAATTTATAATGGAAATAATTGAGAGCAGATATATCTTTTCTCAAATAATCCAAAGTACTTCATATAGCTGCTTGTTAGTTCTTCGCAGGTGTGGGCATGGTTTAGTATAGGTTAAATTGTTTATATATTTTAAGTTGTCTCCTTTTCCTTCCAAGCTATGTCTGTGTTAGGGAAAATATCATATGGGAAAATAATTTTGACAGTTGTATTTTATCCCACAGATTCCCGTGTTCAGAAATTGTTGAACCTACCAACAGTCTGGCTTATAAAGAATCAACTTTGATTCTATAATAGGTTCGGTAAATAACTTCATTATTTTTAGGGGCATTGTGGTAGTATTTTGATTAATTTTCTTATTTAAATTTACTTTTAATAATTGGGTTAGCTTTTGTTATTCTAATCCAGTGACTCTTAACATGCTACACAATTCTCATGCAGGTGGCTAAGGATTACACTTTGAGAAAATATGAATGTGCAGCAAAATTTTGTATATAGTATCTAAATTTCTGCTTGTTAAAACCATATTTTTCATTGTTTACCTGTGTAATATATATATTCACTCTGACACTTTGTTTTTACTCTGACACTTCTTGAAGGCCTACTCTCTATGAGAGATATTTTTAGGTACATAAGATTCAAAGATAAGTAAGGTAGCCTCTGCCTTTAAGGAACTCAGTGGTAGGTGAGATATATAGATGGTTAAATAATTCAGTACAATGAGATGTGCTGAGCATAAGCAAATTTTATGGAAGTGTCACACAGAAGACCAATTAATTGTGCCTGGAAGAACTGGATTGGGAAAAGTTGCTCTGTGGAGATGACAACCAGGAATCAAAAAGCGGAGGAGTCTGACTTAATAATTTTGAGCACTATGTTTTATCTGCATATTTCATTTAACCCTTGCAAACCTCCCATGACTTAGAGACTTCTGTGCGGGCTCCGTGGTTAAGAGTCTGTCTGCCAACGCAGGAGATGTGGGTTCGATTCCTGGGTTGGAAAGGTCCCTTGGAGAAGAAAATAGCAACCCACTCCAGTATTCTTGCCTGGGAAATCCCATGGACAGAGGAGCCTGGTGGGCTATAGTCCATGGGCTCGCAAGAGTTGGACACAACTTAGCAATTACAACAAGTTTAGAGGTGGGAAAACTGAGGTTGGAGAGATTAAGTTACTTGACAAACAAGTTAACTGCTAACCGTAAGTATGTTGGCAGATCCAGTTTGGGGACTTAGATAATATGATTTCAGGACCTGTGTTTTTATTCACTGTGTGTTCACCACTCTGTAGAAAGAGGAACACAGTGATAAACTGGGTAGCCCCTGTCATCAGAGCACAGGAAGTTGGAAGGAGATGAGCATAAAGAGTAGGCTGTGTCAGACCATAGAGTTTCTTGAAAGTCATGGTAAGGATTTTTGTTTCAACCAAAGTAAAGTGTAAAGGCATTGAGCACTTAAATAGAGGGGATGACATAATCAGATTTGTGTTTTGAAAAGTCATTTTGGTTGTAGGAGACCAAATGAATTGGAGGGGGGCCAAAGCAGATGCAGTGGCACCTGTTGAAGTTCATGATAATAAGCAGCCCACGTAAGATGAATAGCCTGGATGGAGCAAATAGGTGATTGTTGAGATGGAGGAAAGTGGGCCGTTTAAGAAAGATGTAAAGGTAAGACTACAAGACATGGTTATGGCTACATATTACTTATACATTCCATACCTTTATCAGTGCTCAAAATTAGACAGTATTCATAACTGCCCTATGTAGGCTCTCCTACCCAATGACCCAGTGACATCTCATTTATTTATTTGGCTGCATTGGGTTTCAGTTGCTGCATGTGGTATCTTTCATGGTGGTGTGCAGGCTTCTCTCTAGATGTAGCACCTGGGCTACAGAGCTTGTGTGCTCAGTAGTTCTGGCTCTCTGCAGCTTGTGGGATCTTAGATCCCTGACCAGGGATCGAACCCACGTCCCCTGCTTTGGAAGATGGATTCTTAACCACTGGACCACCAGGAATGTCCTTTCAGTGACTTCTTTAACAATATTATTTTTGCTTTTTTACCTTTTCCCCTTTTTTCAATTTGACATACTTAACAGTGGTTCAGAGGATTGATTCTGTATTTTCCACCATTAATTCACCATGTGGTTTTGAGAAAGGCATGTGACCTTTTGAAACCAAATACTCTTAATTTCTTCCAGTCCTAAAATTTTGTAATTATATGTAATATTTATAAGTAGGTTGAAGCATCAGATATCAAATGAGTTCTGTGTCAGTTAAGCCTGATGGGAGTTCCTATAATGTCAAATGTGTCTCACTGGTAGCATTCCTCAGTTGTATTTATCATTTCTAGTTACTGGTATAGTAACTGGTATACATGTGTGTTGCTTTTGAGGGAAGACAATAGTAGACAGTATAATGTGTGTCTGCCCATTCTCTGTAGAGACAGTTTTTCTTTCTCTAAAGTGATTGAACGTTTGACTAAGTTGGCTCGTTTCTAAGCTTGAGCCCTCTGAGTAACAGATGTAGGGAAAAGGGCGTTACGGTATTGAAGCAGTTGCTTAAAGCCAACAATGTCCTTTTTGTGAAAATCTGAAGGTTCTTTAAAGATGGAATACCATGACATCATCACTGTTCATCTAAGGAGCATTCCTCAAGTAATACTGAATATGCTGTGATTATCAGTACCCTTCCCCCTTCTTTCTATTGCTTGACTGATGTTATTGTCAATTATTTGACTATTTTTGCAAATGTGGAGCAGTTGCTTAATTCTGAAAATCCTAAGAGCCTGAGATTTTAAAGTGTATTGGGTTTTGATTCTAGTTTCATCAGCTTTCTTAGAGATTTGTGTTTTAGGATTGAATAAAATGATTTCATCCACAGAAACTGTGTATCTTTTACATTTAGCCCTCAGTAGCCTAATAAAGGATAGGCTTCTCTGGTCCATTTTAATGGAACCAGAAAGAAATTAGATCTCATTTGCTGTTTATAGGATTCTTAATATCTTTTACTCTTCTCTTTTAGTAGGAAAGATATGGTGAGTTATAATAATGATATTTTCCCCTGAAGAACAGATTAGATATCTTTAAAATATAATCTAATAGTCTGTTCTTTTCTTTGTAAGGAAGATTATTACAGTCTCATAGAACTTTTTACACATGCTCATATCTTTTAAGCCTGATCACCAGTCCATCCTAAAGGAGATCAGTCCTGGGTGTTCATTGGAAGGACTGATGTTGAAGCTGAAACTCCAATACTTTGGCCACCTCATATGAAGAGTTGACTCGTTGGAAAAGACTGATGCTGGGAGGGATTGGGGGCAGGAGGAGAAGAGGACGACAGAGGATGAGATGGCTGGATGGCATCACTGACTCAATGCACATGAGTTTGGGTGAACTCCCGGAGTTGGTGATGGACAGGGAGGCCTGACGTGCTGCGATTCATGGGGTCGCAAAGAGTCGGACACGACTGAGCGACTGAACTGAACTGATAGTTTAGCAAGCTGTATTAGTACTCTACTTTGGGTATTTATGTACTTAATATTTATGTTTGGCAGAAATTAAGGAGTTTATGGTTAGGGTTGCTGTGAAAATTCCTCTGCTGTTTTCTTTTCCTGTAGTTTTTCACGACAGCTTTTGAAGATGGACAAGATTCAAATTAAGTACCTATGTCAGTTTTACACTGATGACTATGTTAACTCTAGCTTAACAGTGTAAAGTGTAATCTTTGCAGAGACTACAGTTGAGTCTCAAACAGCATGGATTTGATCTGCATGGGTCCACTTATATGCAGGTTTTTTTCAGTAAATACATGTAGGTACTGTCTGTGTATTCTCTCTTCCTCATGATTGTCTTAACATTTCTTTTTCTCTAACTTACTTTATTGTAAGAATAGTATATAATGTATATAATATACAAAGTATGTTTAATTGACTTTGTATTATCAGTAAGGCTTCTGTTCAACAGCAGGCTATCAGTAGATGGGTTTTTGGGGTTCAGCTGTGTCCAACTCTTTGGAACCCTATAGACGGCAGCACGCGAGGCTCCCCTGTTCTTCACTATCTCCTGGAGTTTGCTCAGATTCATGTCCATTGAGTCAGTGATGCTCTCTAACCATCTCATCCTCTGCCACCGTCTCCTGTCACATTCATTGATAGTGGTGTTCTACAGTGTTCTGTATATTTTCAGACTATTTCTAAAGTTCTGAAAGGAGTGTTGGAGGCTCTCAGTATAATTATAGGCTTGTCTTATTTCTCTTTATCAGTTGTATCAGTTTTGCTTCATTTTATTTGACGTTCTTTTGTTATTCAGGTGAATACAAATTTAGGATTTGATAATAGCATACCATCATTATGTAATGTCCCTCCTTATCCCTTGTGGCTAACCCAGTTCTGAAGTCTGTTGTCTGATATTAATGTAGCCACTCCAGATTTCTTTTGTTTAGTATTTTGTATTTCTTTTGGAGCAGATCTACTGGGAACAGATTCACCTTTTAAAGATATTATTCTACTTTCTGGGACCACCAGTGTTTCTTAGCTAAATCTGTGGTCATTCAGATTCTTGTTTACTTTTGTTTTTTAGCATTTTGATTATGATGTGGACAGCCCTGATTTTCTTTGAATTTTTCCTGTTTGAAATTTACTGAGCTCCTTGAATCTCTAAATTTATGTCTCTTGTCAAATTTTGGATGTTTTCTGCCATTATCAAAACAATTTTTCTCTACCAATTTATTTTTCCTCTCATTATGTGAATGTCAGTGATGTAAAACTTAGTTTGATATTGTCCTATGATTCCTAAAGCTCCATTCAGTTTTTTCAATCATTTTTTCTTTACTTATTTCATTTTAGATAATTTCATTTGCTCTCCTTTTCAAGTTTACTGTCTCTTTCCTCTATCATCTCTGTTACTCTTACATCTCTGTTACTTTTACATGAAAAGTAATTTTGGATTTTTTTCCTGGATATTTTGAATATTGTCATTTCTGATCCTGTTCATATCCTCTGGAGAGTGTTGATTTGTTCGTTTCAGACAGCTACCAGTTAGATGGCAAGTTCTGTTTCACTTTTTGTGGGAAGTAGTTCTAATATCAGTTGTTTTCAAAACCTTTGCTGTGCTCTCTTTGAATTTGCCCTTCAGTGTACCTCTCAGTGATAATCTGAGACTTGGGCAGTGGTGTATATCATTGATTAGGTCCTCTTTAGCATAGTCTTTGCTGCACCTCTTTGAGTCTGTTTTACACAGACACAAATCATAATTGTACTGATTTGTACAGAGAATTAGGGATCTCTTTTCCAGCTCTCTCCTCTCCATGATTTCCCCCATGCTCTTCAGTTTCCAGGGCCTTATTCCCAGTTCCAGAAAGACATGTTTCTGGCAGAGCTTTTAGACCTCTGCATCGTACAGCTCCCCATATCTGGGGTTGCCCTTAAGTGAAGTGGGGAAAGGCGAGAGATGAGGGGGAAAAATAATGGGAATTCCCCTCATACTTTTTGGATGACAGAGGCCCTGTTTTCCCAGTTTTTCTGACCAGAGAGATTGGTTTTCTCGTGGGGTTTTTTCTCTTGCTGGGACAGTGCTCTTCTATGGCTGAGGAGAGAAAACGGACCAAAAGAAGGCATTCTCTCCTGCCAATCTCCAGATCACAGGATTCCCTTTTCCTGGTCCTTTGGACACGGGGAGAATTTCTTTAAGTGTTTTTTGTCAGCACCCTAAACGTAGTTTCATAACTTAGATCATACTCATAAGTCAAAACTGGGAGATAAAGGGATGAAGGAGAAAAATGGAATGAGAAGACTCATGGCCATACTTTCAAGTTTTGACTCCTCTCCACAGTCATTTATATTACCTGTTTTTGGAATGTTTATATATATCCTTTGGTCATTTATATTTTGGTGGATTAGTTATTCCTTCAGTGATTTGGATGATGCCACTATATTTAAGGAATAATAACCCTTAATTTTCTGTGCTCTGGATATTTCAGTTTTTGTGTTCAACTCAACTTTTTATATAGAGATTTTTTTAATGAGTTAGTCTTTTGTAAGTTAAAGTGCTAATAACCTTTTAGATGTTCTCTCTAGTTGGAGTGTGTATGCTTCTAGTTAAAAAAATATATTCTAGTTTATTTTTCTCAAAATTTTTTTAATTTTTAGAAGTGGTTGGTATAAAAATTCAGATAATATAGATGTCTAGGTTAACAAGTAATGCTGTTCATAGCCTTACTTTATCAAAGAAAATGTTAGCATTTTAATACACATCCTTCTATACCTTGTTCATAAATTTGCTGTATATACTTATATATTTTAGATTTTAAACCTTTTTATTTTTTAAAGTTATTACTTTAATTGAGGTATTATATACATAAATGCATCCATTTTAATATAGTTTGAATTTGACAGGAGTGATTCTCTACTGAAATCAAAATACAGAACACTCTAGAACCCTAAACAGTTCCTGTGAGCCCTTCTGTGGTCAATTCCTCTTTCTTCCCAAAGCTGATCCAAGCAAACCATGAATCTGTCACTGTATACTAGTTTGGCCTATTTGAAAATTTATCAGGGAACTCATATAGTTTTCACTGTTTGATTTCTGTGTTTTTTTTTTTTTGCTTGAGAATAATGCCTTTTGAGGGGGAGGCTGTTCCACCCCACTCCCACCCCCACAGGGAACAAACCCACTCCCTGAGGTGGAAGCTTGGATTCCTAATTTCTGGACTGCCAGGGAGTTTTGGAGCTTAATGCTTTTATAGTCTTCTGGGTTGCTACATGGATCAGTAGTTTATTCCTTTTTATTGCTTTGAAAAGAGTTTCATTGTGTGAATATACCCCAGTTTTTATATATATATATATATATATACATACATACATACATATATATATGTGTGTGTATTTGTTGATAGACATTTGTATTATTTGCAGTTTGGGGCTATTATGAATAAAGCTGCTGTGTACAAGTCTTTTTGTGTGCCTTTGTTTTTATAACTTTTGAATAAGTGATAACTAGTTAAGGAACTGTTACATCACATAGTAAATGTTTATTTAATTTGATAAGCATCTGTTAAATGGTTTTCTAGAATGGTTATACCTCTTCAAATTGCCATCAGCAGTGTATTGAGTTCCAGTTCTTACACTTTGTTTTTTTTTATCTTTTTATTTAATTTGGGGGTGGGGGGAAGTGTGCTCAATGCTTATGGGATCTTAGTTCCCCTACTGTGGATCAGCCCAGGCCCCCAGCAGTGGAAATGTGGAGTCCTAACCACTGGACCAGCAGGGTCTTCCCCCAGTTCCTCATTGTGTGCATTTATCATTTCTTACATTTTATATAAGTATTTTTGATGTGGGTTCCTTAAAGTTGGATTTTTGTGTGAAATGTTAAGGGTACATTTGATTTTTATAGATTTTTCTCCGTACATTTTGTACTGTTTTTGCAGTACCACTGCCACTGTATAAAAGTGCATATTTCCTTCCACCATGTATCAGTGTGTGGTGGATTTTTGCTGTTCTGATAGGTAGAAAATTAAATCTTAGGATAGTTTTAACTTGTATTTCTTATACTTTGAGTGATGTTGAACATATTTTCACATATTTAATGACTTGTTTCTTTTCTTTCTATTTTTTTCTTTCTTTTGTGAACTACCCATATCTCTGCTGAGTTGTTGGGATAGTGTTTTCTTTGTGTGTGTCTGTGTGTGGGCATGCATGCTGTTTTTAGAAACTATATATTAATGTAAGATTGTCAGATTATTGTCTTGTTTTTGAAACTTTTTACCTATTAGAAATACTAACCCTTGTAAATATAAGTTTCAAACATTTGTTTCCCCAAGTTTATTATTTGTCCCTTTTGTTTGAAGTCTTTCCATGGCCCCTCCTTCCAAGTTTAATATTTGCTTTTCTAACCCGTATGTAATTCTGATGTTTAGTTTGAGGAACAGGTGTTTTGTTTTTTTTCCAAATAGCTATTGATGTCTCTCAACATTTATTTTTTATCAAAAACTTTTTTTCACTCATTGATTTGAGAGGCTGGTTAAGCCATTTAGCAGTAGTGTTTATATAAAGTATGTGATAGGGATATAATTTCTCTAATTTTTTCCAAATGGGTCTGTAGTTCTCTCGACAAAATTTGTTTCTTCTTTATTGTATGCTAAATTCCTAGGTACACATGCATGTGTTTGTTTCTGGACCTTTGTAGATACCTGCTTAAAAGCTTTATGAAGTGGAGAAGAGTTAGAATCTAATGACATTAATTAGGAGGCAAATGAAATAGCTGTGGGAGATTTTTTTTTTAATTGGTGAATTTATTTAGTTAAGTGGCTAACATTTAATGTAGTGCTTACTATGCCTGAGTACTAATCTATGCTTATATTTATTTAACCTTCACCAACCACTATATTAGGTAGGCTATTGTTTTCATTCTACAGTTTAGGAAAATACGGCTACTCAGTTCACAGCTTGTAATTAGTGTTGCCAGGATTCATATTCAGGTAGTGTCATTCCAGAACCTATATTCTGAAGCTTCTCAATTATAACAGCCATTTTCTAAATTAGGTAATCTGATATAGGGGAACTCATAACCAACAAATTCCTGGTAATTCTGCTATCTGTAATATCTACTTACTAATGAAGCAGATTTGATAAAGGCTATATTTTAATGTGAGTCATGTTTATAGAGAAAGCAGTTAGTTGTCTGTTAAATTCATTACTTTCTCCCATTGCATTTTTCTTTGGAATGTCCGTGTTAAGAGTGGATTAAACACTGGCATATGAAAGGAAAAGAAAGACAACTTACTGAGTTAAATTCTTTGTGTATTTTCTTACATTTGAAAATCATTAATAGATGGGACTCTAACCTTTCTGTTGTTAGAAACTTGCTATGGGTACACCTTAAGTTGGCATGCATACTTTTTAATAGTCTGTGTCTTCTGCCAGTGGGCTCACTACTTCACAATTAGGTAAGGATTAGATAAACCTTCTAATATGTAAACATTTATTTAATTTTTTAAATTGTGTCTGGTAATGCTTACCCTATGTGTAGTTGAGTTCAGTTCAGTCACTCAGTCCTGTCTGGCTCTTTGTGACCCCATGAATTGCAGCACGTCGGGCCTCCCTGTCCATCACCAACTCCCAGAGTTCACTCAAACTCAGGTCCATCGAGTCGGTGATGCCATCCAGCCATCTCATCCTCTGTCGTCCCCTTCTCCTCCTGCCCCCAATCCCTCCCAGCATCAGAGTCTTTTCCAATGAGTCACTCTTCACATCAGGTGGCCAAAGTACTGGAGTTTCAACTTTAGCATCAGTCCTTCCAAAGAACACTCAGGACCAATCTCCTTTAGAATGGACTGGTTGGATCTCCTTGCAGTCCAAGGGACTCTGAAGAGTCTTCTCCAACACCACAGTTCAAGAGCATCAATTCTTCAGCAGTCAGCTTTCTTCACAGTCCAACTCTCACATCCATACATGACCACTGGAAAAATCATAGCCTTGACTAGACGGATCTTTCTTGGCAAAGTAATGTCTCTGCTTTTTAATATGCCATCTAGGTTGGTCATAACTTTCCTTCCAGGGAGTAAGTGTCTTAATTTCATGGCCGCAGTCACCATCTGCAGTGATTTTGGAGTCCCCAAAATAAAGTCTGACACTGTTTCCACTGTTTCCCCATCTATTTCCCACGAAGTGATGGGACCAGATGCCATGATCTTAGTTTTCTGAATGTTGAGCTTTAAGCCAGTCCTCTTTCACTTTCATCAAGAGGCTTTTGAGTTCCTCTTCACTTTCTGCCATAAGAGTGGTGTCACCTGCATATCTGAGGTTATTGATATTTCTCTTGGCAATCTTGATTCCAGCTTGTGCTTCTTCCAGTCCAGCGTTTCTCATGATGTACTCTGCAAATAAGTTTAATAAGCAGGGTGACAATATACAGCCTTGACGTACTCCTTTTCCTATTTGGAACCAGTCTGTTTGTTCCATGTCCAGTTCTAATGTTGCTTCCTGACCTGCATATAGGAATCCTTTTTTTTTTAAGCCCCACAGGTGATTGTGATGATGAGCCAGATTTAGGAACTCCTGCCCTAGTAGATCACACTTCCTTCTCAGTGAAATTCTATGCCTGAAGTAACTTTATATATGCTATCAGAAAATGATCTTATATAAATTATTCTTAGCAGCTTTTCCTGACGTTTTTTTCTTCTTTTATTTCTCTACAATAGCTTATGCCAGCGTGGCTTCATTCATACAGATGAACCAAGGATTGGGATAGCAGTGTAAAATTAGAATCAGACAGCTGATTGCCCAGCAGGATGCCATCAACCAACCGTGCGGGCAGCCTGAAGGACCCTGAAATTGCAGAGCTCTTCTTCAAAGAAGATCCAGAGAAGCTCTTCACAGATCTCAGAGAAATTGGCCATGGAAGCTTTGGAGCAGTTTATTTTGTAAGTGTTAAAGGCTTAAGTCAGTGACCAGCATTTACTTAAAATTCAGTCACGGAAAAATAATAATATAAAGAGACAGAGGCCATAGTCCGTTTTATAGTCACTTGTATTGCTTTGTGTATATAATATGAGAGTAGTTTTAGTTATTGAGTTTCTTTGCTTATTAAAAAATGGTAATGAATATATATCCTCCTGAGCACTTCTTTCACTTGGTTCCATAAGTTTTGATGTGTTGTATTTTTTTATTCATTCAGCTCTCAATATTTCTAACATGCCTTATGACTTCTTTGGTACATTGGTTTAAAAGTGTGCTGTTTAATTTTTACAGTCTTGTGAATTTTCCTTTTTTATTATTGATTTCTGATTTAATCCTGTTGAGGTCAGAGAAGATACTTTGGATGATACCTATCTTTTAAAATCAATTGAGACTTAATTTTTGGCATAGCATGGTCTATCCTGGAAAATATTCCATGTGCACTTGAGAAGAATGTGTATTCTATAAATCTAGTTGGTTTATTATGTTAAGTCTTCTATTCCCTTACTTATTTTCTGTCTGGTTGTCCTCTCCTTTAAGTCTTCAGGGCTTCCCAGGTGGTTGAGTGGTAAAGAATCTGCCTGCCAATGCAGGCGATGTGGGTTTGATCCCTGAGTTGAGAAGATCTTTTAGAGAAGGAAATGGCAACCCACTCCAGTATGCTTGCCTGGAGAAATCCTGTGGACAGAGGAACCTGGATGGGCTACAGTCCATGGGGTAGCAAAAGAGGTGGACACGACTTAGTGACTAAATAACAGTTGAAGTCTCCAACTGTTAATTGTAGAACTGTCTGTACATAATGATCTGTCCATAGGTATGTGAATGTTTACAATTGTTGCATCTTCTTGATGTATTAAACCTTTATTAATACATGATGTCCTTTTTTTTAATAACATTTTCGAATTTAAAGATTTTTTATTTACAAAAGTCCACAAAAGTCTTTTGTGGACCCAATTTTTCATTTCTTCTAAGTAATTACCCAAGATTTGTTGAAGGTGTATATTTAGTTTTATGACCAATTGCTAGACTTTTTTTTCACTAAGTAGAAAGTTTACATTCCCATTTGCAGTGTATGAGAATTCAGTGTATGTATCCTTGCCAGCATTAGATGTTGATGGTCATTTGGAGTTAATTTGATGGGTGTATAATGGTATTTTAGTTAGGTTTTAATGTGTATTTCCCTAATGATTGGTGATGTTGGGCTCTCCTTCATAGGCTTAATGGCCATTCACATGTCTTTGGAAGTATCTGTTCAAATATTTCATCCATTTTTTGAAAATAGGGTTTTCTTTTTAATTGAGTTTTCAGGATTTCCTTGTGTATCTGGGTTGCTTGATCAGTCAGTATATCTTTTTGTGATTATTTTCTTCTAGTGTGTACACTGGAAAATTTTGTTGGTGTGATGATCTATGTATGTCAAATAGCTAATATTTATAGGTTATAGTCTTCAGATCTTTTGAGTTTTTTGATTTTACTAGTTTGTTTTTGTGTGTTGTATCAGTAACTGAAAGAGGTGTTTCAAAATCTCCACTGATATCTATTTTGCCTTTTAGCTCTATCTTGTTTTACTTTATACATTTCTAATCTGTTACTAGAAATATATAAATTTAGAAATACTGTATCTTGTTGAATTGTTCCATTACCATTAAGATTCCACTCTTTACCTTTTATAGTATTTCTTGCTTTAAAAATCTACTTTTGATATTATTGATAGGTTTCCTTGGCTAATGCTCACATACTGTTTCTTTTTCCTTTTCATTATGTGAGAGCATCCTTATGTAGCCTTTGTGAGTCTGATATTTTTGGTCCAAGGACTGTTTTTAATACAGATGCCCACCACGTCTTTCTTCTGTGTGTGGTGACTTTATCCTCTTGATAGTGAGTGCACTGGATGTTGAGCAGGGCCTCCTATTTGCTCTGTAATTGTCACAGCCCTGTTGGAGATAAGGTCTACTCCCCAGTTATTGCAGTGGAAGCCCCCAAATTGGTTTCTGAGCTGTGGTATGAGGTAGGTGGGAATGGGGTGCTTCCGCTGGGAGTGCAGCCACTGTGTCTTCCTCCACAGAAGCTGTCCACCAGGAAGTGGGCTCTGTGGTGCTGCCTGTCACCTGGTGTGTGCACTTACAAAGTACACTGTAGTTGGCACTACCCTTTGCCCCACCTCAGTTGAGGAATACAGGCCATCACCCTGGATATCCCTCCAGGTTCTGTGCTCACAAAACCAATAGGGCAGATCCACCACAATCAGGCACCTGGACCTTCCATGGGGGCTACAGAATCAGTCCTGACCCAGGCTCTGCCTCTGTGTGCCTGTGCCCTCAAATCCCACAGTTGCCAATACTGGACCTCCCCATCTTTGGAAGCGCCAGTAATCCCCTGTAACGCCTCTCAGGCACTGAGCTTACAAAGCCGCCAGTAGCAGTGTGAATCCACCAGTGTTGAGCTCATAGAGGTGGGGCCACATCTACTGTGAGCTCCTAGAAAATGAGGCTGCTGTGGTAGGGCCCCGCCTGTGCCTTTACATGTGTGTTAACTTGTGTTTGGTCCCTCAGTTGTGTCTGGACTCTTTGCAACCCTATGGATTTCAGCACACCAGACTTCCTGTCCTTCACTGTCTCCTGAATTTGCTCCAACTCATGTCCATTGAGTCAGTGATGCCATCCAACCATCTCTTCCTCTGTCACCCCCTTCTCCTGCCCTCAGTCTTTGCCAGTATCAGGGTCTTTTGAAGGAGTCAGCTCTTTGCATCAGGTGGCCAAAGTGCTTCAACATCAGCATGAGTCCTTCCAATGAATATGCAGGGTTGATTTCCTTTAGGATTGACTGGTTTGATTTCCTTGCAGTCCAAGGGACTCTCAAGAGTCTTCTCCAACACCACAGTCCAAAAACATCAATTCTTTGGTGCTCAGCTTCATGGTTCAACTCTCACATCCATACATGACTACTGGAAAAGCCATAGCTTTGACTAGACAGACCTTTGTGACTTCTGTTGTGGTCCAGATGTGCATTTTGGGGTGGGGAGTAAAGGGAAGTGGCCAGGACCATCTGTGCTGGTGCCCTGTCTCCCCCAGGCTGGTTGCTAGACTCTCTCTGAGCCTGTGAAGCTCACTGTCTGTCCCAGCCCATCTCCAAGGAAGTGAAGGGGATTCCCAGACTGAGGAAACTTTGTTCTTTCATAGCTCACCCCCAGGGGCACAAGTCCTGTCCCAATTCCTTTTTTTTTTTTTTAAATTCACCCTACCCTGTTACATGGTGATCATTCTTGCAGCTTTGGTTGTATGAGATCTTTTTTTGTTTGTTTTGTATGAAGTCTTCTGCCAGTGTTCAGTAGATATTCTGTAAGACTTCTTCCACAGGTAGGTTATTTAACATTTCATTTTATATTGGAGTATCAGTTCAGTTCAGTCGCTCAGTTGTGTCCGACTCTTTGCAACTTCATGAATCACAGCACACCAGGCCTCCCTGTCCATCACCAACTCCTGGAGTTCACTCAGACTCGGGTCCATCGAGTCAGTGATGCCATCCAGCCATCTCATCCTCTGTCGTCCCCTTCTCCTCCTGCCCCCAATCCCTCCCAGCATCAGAGTCTTTTCCAGTGAGTCAACTCTTCGCATGAGGTGGCCAAAGTACTGGAGTTTAAGCTTTAGCATCATTCCTTCCAAAGAAATCCCAGGGCTGATCTCCTTTAGAATGGACTGGTTGGATCTCCTTGCAGTCCAAGGGACTCTCGAGTCTTCTCCAACACCACAGTTCAAAAGCATCAATTCTTTGGTGTTCAGCTTTCTTCACAATCCAGCTCTCACATCCATACATGACCACTGGAAAACCAAGCCTTGACTAGACGGATCTTTGTTGGCAAAGTAATGTCTCTGCTTTTGAATATGCTATCTAGGTTGGTCATAACTTTCCCTTCCAAGGAGTAACTGTCTTTTAATTTCATGGCTGCAGTCACCATCTGCAGTGATTTGGGAGCCCAGAAAAATAAAGTCTGACACTGTTTCCTCATCTATTTCCCATGAAGTGATGGGACCAGATATCATGATCTTTGTTTTCTGAATGTTGAGCTTTAAGTATAGCCGATTAATATTGTGATAGCTTTAGCTGCACAGCAGAGCAATTCAGCCAAACATATACATGCATCCATTTCCCACCAAAGTCACATCCCATCTAGGCTTTCTGGAGAAATGTATCATTTTCTTGCAGGGAGGGAACATAAAAGATAAGCCTTAGAAGACCTTTATCAGAAAGCTAAAAGTGCTTTAAAAAAAAGTAAAAGAAAATGCAGCCTGTCAGAAAGAAAATGGAACCAGCTTGGAGGGCCAAATCTGAAAGAAGTTTAACATCAGTATAAAGTAGTGAATTATATACCCATTTAATAAAAAAGAATTCATAATTTCCATGATAGAGAAGGATGGATGGATGAAAAGGGCGAGCTTTTCCTTAAAATAGAATGCCTGACTGATACATGTGAAGGGAAAGGCATAGGTGTTTATGGGGGGATCAGCATTTTGTTATCATCCTAGTGAACTATCATTTTGTTTGAGGCTTCAGTGTTTGCTAAATCTAAGGGAAAATTTTGATGAGCAAGATGTTTACATGGTTTTAAAGTATCTCTGCACAGATTGCTTGTTAGATACAAGGTAGGAAATGGTAACTTTATACACATTGGAAAACCAGAGACAATGCCTTTAGAGGGTGAGTAAAATTGGTAATACCAGTGAGGAGTGAACACATTGTATACCTCCAGATAAGATACCCTGGGAAGGGCACAATATTCTTCTAGTGTTCTGGCCAGGGCTGTATAATCAGAATCTAATCTTGAAAACTGTCAGACAAGCGCAAGTTTAGTTACAGTCTCTAAAAATACCACTGTATATCCTTCAAAAATGCCAGTATCATGAAAGACAGAGAAGGGTTGTGAAATTGTTCTAGATTAGAGGAAGACATGATAAGTAAGCAAGATATGTGATCCTGAAGGGAAGGAAAACATGTTTATGAACATTTAATATATTTATATTTTGCTTTTTAAAAACACAAATAAATAAAAGTCCTATCTCATTTTAACTTGGTCATTTAATTTGAATTCTATCATTACCTATATTTGGATTTTATTAATAGTCATGTTTTAATTTAACATGGATTATTTAGATCAATAAAATGAATGTAATTATTTTATAATGTGTTATTTTATGTTTTCTTTATTTATTATGTAGGGTTTTATTAAAGTTTTTTTTTTACTTTTGCCTGCATTAGGTGTTTGTTGTAGCCTGTGGGATCTTTTGTTGCACAGTGCAGACTTCTTTTCTAGTTGTGGCATGTGGGCTTAGTTGCCCCATGGCATGTGAGATCTTAGTTACCCAACCAAGGATTGAACTGGTGTCCTGAGTTTTTCCAGATTCTTGGTTTGTCTCTTCTCTGTTTTAGAATCCAATCCAGAATACTGCATTGTATTTAGTGTACCCCCTTTTAAATTAAGCTTTGGCCAATTAAAAGTGTAGCAGTTTATGGCTTCCATGGTGGTCCAGTGGTTAAGAGTCCACCTTGCAATACAGGGTGACACCAGTTTGATCCCTGGTCCCGGAAGATTCCACATGCCACCAAGCAATTAGGCTGGTGAGCTGCAGTTACTCAGCCCACCTGCAGCAACTACTGTAGCCCACGTGCCCAGAGCCTGTGCTCCACAACACAGGAGAAGCCATCGCAGTGAGAAGCCTGTGTACCTCAACTGGAGAGTAGCCTGGGCTTCCTCGGAGGCGCTAGTGGTAAAGAACCTGCCTGCCAGTGCAGGAGACGCAGAGAGATGATTCAGTCTCTGGGTCAGGAAGATCCCCTGGAGAAGGAAATGGCAACCCACTCCGGTATTCTTGCTTTGGGAATCTCATGGACAGAGGAGCCTGGTGGGCTACAGTCCATGGGATCACAAAAAGTTGGGCACAGCTGAAACAACTGAACACAAACATGCACACATCTCACACATACCTCATAGTAGAGAAAAATTAGCTCAAAATGGACCAAAGACCTGAATGTCACAGTTAGAACTGTAAAATTCTTAGAAGAAAATACAGGGCTAAATCTGCATGTCCTTAGTTTAGGCAAAGGATTCTTAAATGTGGCACCAGAATCATGAGCAACAAAAGAAAAAAAATAGACTAATCAAAAATAAAAAGTTTTATGCTTCAAAGTAGTGCAAAGACAACCTACATAATAGCAGAAAAACTGTAAATCATATATCCATAATCTGATAAGGGACTTGTGTCTAGAATATGTAAAGAACTCTTCTAAATCAATCAGAAAACAATCTAATTTAAAAATGAATCGCCATTTCTCCAAGAAAGATGTATTAATAGCTAAGAAGTGCATGAAATGATGCTCAATATCATTAGTCATTAATCTTGAAAAGAGTCAGTCACAAAGACCACATATTACCTGGTTTCATCTATATGAAATGTCCAGAAAGGGCAAATCTCTAGAGAGACAGCAAAGTAGATTAGTTCTTGCTTGGCGTTGCATGGGCAGAGAAAAGGGACAGGAGGGTGTTAGCTAAACGGTATGGAGTTTCTATCTTTTGTTAATGGAGAAGATTTTTATTGTATAATACACACAACATTTACCATTTTAACTATTTCTAAATGAACAATTTGGACTTTCTTTTTGAGGTGATGAAAGTTCTAAAATTGACTGTAGTGTTGGTTGCATGTATCTGTGAATATTCTCAATACCAAAATTGTATGGTATGTAAAGTATATCTCAACTGTTACAAAAGAAAGGAATATAGCTGTTTAGAAATGTTGATTAAAATAAAGGGGTTCATAGATAAGCAGAGAATATTTTGGAAAAATAAATGTATAATATATTCAAGCCAGAGCTTCTGTAGATAGATCTATTCATCCATTGCAATAAGTGGTGCCAGTTTCCTAACCAATTTACTGGTAATTGAAATTGGAATGTGATTAAGTTTCCCAGGGCCCACTTAACAGAGTCTTTTTTTTTTTTCAGGCCACTCTTGAGATATAATTTACAGATGTGCTGTCTTTTTTAAGTATAAATTATGTACCATAAGTTTACCAATTTTATGTGTGCATTTCAATCATTATCAGTAAATATGAGTTTAGCAGCCATCACCATAAAATAATTTAGAAGTTTTATCTTTGGGAACTCCTTAAAATCTCAATTGAAGATACGTTCTTCCAAAAAATATTTTGAGATGGTTCTGATGCTTTTAGTGAACCCACTTTAATTATTTTGCAGCTATTCTCATGTACCGTCTTAATATATAGATTATAATTTTTTAACACTTAGGAGTTTGGCTTTTTCTTTTATAGTTAGATAGAAACTGGAACTTCTAGTTCTTTCCTGTTACATTTTGTTACTTTTTTTCAGACTGACTTTAGCACTATTAAATAATAATTGTGATAGCATTTTAGAAGTCTTATCTTAAGCCTGATTAATAGTTGTTTACAGTAGAGCTGGTTTATCATGTTAAGAAAGGGCTTCCCTGGTAGCTTAAAGAATCTGCCTGTGATGCAGGAGACCCTGGTTCAATTCCTAGGTGGGGAAGATCCCCTGGAAAAGGAATAGGCTACCCACTGCAGTATTCTTGGGCTTCCCTTGTGGCTCAGTTGATAAAAAATCTGCCTGCAATGTAGGAGACCTGGGTTTGATCCCTGAATTGGGAAGATCCCCTGGAGAAGGCTACCCACTCCAGTATTCTGGCTTAGAGAATTCCATGGACTCTGTATAGTCCATGGGGTTGCAAAGAGACAGACACTACTGAGCGACTTTCATTTTCATCATGTTAAGAATCTACATTTCTAATCTGTGTTTTCTAAGAGTGTGGCCTTTTTGCATTTGAATACATTCAGAGTGGGGCCCTTTCTGCATTTTCAGCATTTATGAAGTGCTTATATATTTCCCCCTTTACAAAAATGTGATAAATTATGAAATTTTTTCTAGTAACAATCTTTTGCATTTCTGTAATTACAGTATATTTTATCCAAATGAAAAATTCTCCTAATGCTCTGTAATATTTTAAAAATTTCTAGAGTTTTCTTGTCTTTATTTGGGCTTCCCTGATAGGCCAGTTGGTAAAGAATCCACCTGCAATGCAGGAGACCCTGGTTCAGTTCCAGGGTTGGAAAGATACGCTGGAGAAGGGATAGACTAGCCACCCAGGATTCTTGGGCTTCCTTTGTGGATGAGCTGGTAGAGAATCTGCCTGCAATGTGGGAGACTTGGGTTCGATCCCTGGGTTGGGAAGATCCCCTGGAGAAGGGAAAGGCTACCCACTCCAGTATTCTGGCCTGGAGAATTCCATGGACTTCAGGGATCAAACTCACACCTTCCACAGTGGACCGCCAAGAAACCACTGGACCGCCAAGAAACTCCCCACTGAAGAGTACTTTAAACATAGTTCATTGATGTTCTTTTCAGTCTGCCATCATTATTTCTTTTACTCATATTTTCTTCTTTAGATCAGTTGCAGTAATTTATTCCTTCCTAGAAAATTGTCCATTTCATTGCAATTTCAAAATTGATTAGCATAGGCTTGTATGTATATATACTAGTCTCATGTTGTCTCTTTGTTATAGTGCTTTCAAATTTCTGTTTTTTCCTTAACTAGATCTCTGAAAGTTAAACTCTGCTTTATATTTCTTTCCAAGGTACCAGCTCCTGGATGATTTGATAAGTTTCACTATATGGTTATTGGTGGTGTTTTTAATGTTCTTCAAAGTCAGTTTTGATGTCCTTTTGACAGGTAGCTTATGAATGCTTTTATTCTCAAAGAAATTATTGCCCAGATTGTTAATTTTTACAATAATCCTTTCTTTGTTTTTTTTTTTAAGGCCCGAGATGTGCGCACCAATGAAGTGGTGGCTATCAAGAAAATGTCTTACAGTGGAAAGCAGTCCACTGAGGTAAGTGAAATGTTTACATTCTTATTCACATGCTAGAAAAAGACATGCTATTTTTAATTGAGGATATTTTGAACTTTTTTCTAAAAGTATAACATACCTGAAAGTACACATAAATTTTAAGAGTATATCTATCTTTTTTTTCCACAAACTGAGTGTGCCCATTTAACTTGTACCTAGAGCCCATTATCAGCACATTACTGGCATCTTAGAAGCTTCCCAACTTGCCCCAGTTTCTAATTTTTTTAAACTGTGGTATAATACATTATTCTACCATAAAAAGATTATCAGTTTCTAAAGGAGTAAACTAGAATAAGATGATTTTAATAGTAAATTATATTGGATGTACTTTTTTAATGATTTGGAAATTAAGGGCTGATTTTAAAAACTAGTCTCAAAAAAATTTAAATACAATTGTTAATACTATGCTAAGTATACTGTAGTTCATTAATATTATGATTGGTGCTTTTCACTATATTTATTTAATTGCATGAATTTATTTTATGGAATATAGTCTGTTTTAAAAACTGGGATCTGTAAGTCTTTAATTTTTCAACATAATTATTTTTAATTGTGGTAAAATACATATAACACATGTACGATTGTAATCATTTTCAAGTATTCAGTTCACTGGCATTAAGGGCATTCATATTGTTTTATATCCATCAGCACCACTCATCTCCAGAGCTCTTTTTCATCTTAAAAACTAAAATTCTTTGCCCATTAAATAGCAACTCTCTACTCCCTCCTGCCCTCAGCCCCTGGAAATCACTATTCTACTTTCTGTCTGTATGAATTTGACTAAGTATCTCATGTAAGTGAAATCATGCATTTGTCCTTTTGTGACTTGCTCATTTTACTTAACATAATGTTCTCAGAGTTTAATCCATGTTGTGGTATGTATCGAAATTTCCATCCTTTTTAAAGGTGAGTGATATTCCTGTATGTGTGTGTGTGTGTGTCTCTGTGTAAAATACCACATTTTGTTTATTCATCCATTCATCTGTAAGTGAATGCTTAGGTTTCTGTTTTGCTGCCTTGTTATTGTGAATAATGCCACTATAAACATAGGTTATGCAAATACTTTTTTTGAGTCCTTAGTTTCTGTACAGACTTTGAGGTGTTTGATCAGAGTTGGAATTGCTGGATCAGTCTTTAACTTTTAAAGACTTGTTTTCTACTGGAATTTCATTATTTTATGATAAATCTTGTTTTTGTAGTGATCATACTATGAGTACAAAAACTATTATATTACTGTTCCATCATTTTGATGAGTAAAAACTCAATTTCTTACATGGTTGCTCTCTTTTATTTTCCATTTGGTAACACAGCTTTAGAAATAGCTTTCATAGGTATACTTATACTGTGTTGGAATCTGTTTGATTAGTCACACCTAGAACAAAAAGTTTCATTTAGAAGTCATCTTTTCTCATTTAATACTAATGTCCTTCTTGACATTATTTTACACTGAAAAAATGCTAGGTTTTATTTTAAAAGTGTCAGATATCATTCAAATTTGAAATTTAAAAGCTGTGAAACATTTTCTGAATTTAGCATTTATATCTTACACATTTTATATAAAACATTGTGAACATATTTTGCTTTATTTTGTTGAGGGCTTATGAAATAACATTGGAATTATGTGGTCTTACATTCAAGTTCAAAACATTTTCTCAAGTTGTCTATTATGCTAGTTTCCCTGGCTTTGGAAATATGGCCCAAGTCAATGATAAAGATTGAAAACTAAAACAAGGACAAAAATAGACTCCTAGTTCCTATCCCACACCTGCCAAACCTCTGGAGTCTCTGGATATGGACCTAGTATCTTGTATTCTTAGAGTTCTCTGGTTGCTTCTTAAGAGTAACTGTGTTTAGGGAAATGGCCTAAGTGTCTAAGGTTGTCATGGAGTAGCTTATAACTGAAGGTTTATGTGTGTTTCTTGGTATGTGTCATTGAGGAATGCTGTTAGTAAAATATGTAGGAAAATGTTTTTATACTGTTTATTATTTTTTTCTCTGAACTTTCCCATATCAGTTTAGTTCAGTTCAGTTGCTCGGTCGTGTCCGACTCTTTGCAGTCCCATCAATTGCAGCATGCCAGGCCTCCCTGTCCGTCACCAACTCTCAGAGTGCACCCAAACTCATGTCCGTCGAGTCGGTGATGCTATCCAGCCATCTCATTCTCTGTCATCCCCTTCTCCTCCTGCCCCCAATCCCTCCCAGCATCAGGGTCTTTTCCAGTGAGTCAACTCTTTGCATGAGGTGGCCAAAGTATTGGAGTTTCAGCTTCAGCATCAGTCCTTCCAATGAACACCCAGGACTGATCTCCTTTAGAATGGACTGGTTGGATCTCCTTGCAGTCCAAGGGACTCTCAAGAGTCTTCTCCAACACCACAGTTCAAAAGCATCAATTCTTTGGCGTTCAGCTTTCTTCACAGTCCAACTCTCAAATCCATACATGACCAATGGAAAAACCATAGCCTTGACTAGACGGACTTTTGTTGGCAAAGTAATGTCTCTGCTTTTGAATATGCTATCTAGGTTGGTTATAACTTTCCTTCCAAGGAGTAAGCATGTTTTAATTTCATGGCTGCAGTCACCATCTGCAGTGATTTTGGAACCCCCAAAATAAAAGTCTGACACTGTTTCCACTTGCCCATATAGTAATGAATTATTCTCTAACATTTTATTTTAGAAGGTGTGCACTTAGAGGTTTAAAAATCTTCCATTTGAATTTAAAAAGCAGACTAAACCTTAATGTTTGGCAGACAACATAAGCCAAAAACACAATAGATGAACTTTGTGCTATGTAAATTATACACCAAAAAGCTACAATTAAGAAAGGGAAGTTGAACTTTTGAAGAAAAATCACTAGATATGGTATATAGTTTTCATCAACATACCTGATGTGTGGTTGTAAAATTTTAATAAGACCCATAGATGGTAAGTTTTAAAAACTAAAATTTGTCCTACCCTGAATGGAATAATTTTATAAGTTGTATAAATTGAGTTATATAGTGCATAAACATAAGTTTCTAATTTATTATTTTGTTATTTAAATATTACAGTAAAGTTGTATGTCCTTGATAACCCGTCTTAGTCTAATAATTATTTTTTTTATACAACTTGCTAAGGAAAAGCAGCTGTTCATAATTTTTTCCTTTATTCATTTTTTTCTCTCCACAGAAATGGCAGGATATTATTAAGGAAGTCAAGTTTCTACAAAGAATAAAACATCCCAACAGTATAGAATACAAAGGCTGCTATTTACGTGAGCACACAGCATGGGTAGGTATATTCTTTCCCCTTGCTGTAATTTTAGATGGCTGAAATGTTAGTTCTTATTGAAAGGAAGAGCAGGTTTTCCTAGAATCCTAGGCAAAGAAGATAATACAGGTTTTGCTGATTTATTGCAGAGATTTAGCTAACCTTTTATGTACCTGGTAAAATGTTCTCAGACATTTTTAGTAGTATCATTCTTCAAATGGTTTATCAGACATTCGTGAAAGCAGTTCTGTTATTTGAGGATGCATATCTTTGACATAAATGTAATCTATTTAACCACAAAGATCTTGGTGAAGTCCTGATGAGTCCTGGTGAAATTTAAACTGGTTATGATTACTTGGCTGAATAATACTAATGTTAGAGAGTTGAGACATTTTGTTATAAGAAGTGGGAATTAATTTTGCCCCATTGTTACCATTCAGGTGATAATGGTAGTAATATTGTAGCAGTGTGGGCGTAATAACTGTATTTTTTAAGAGAAAGGCAAATTTTCTTTAAGAATATTCCTTATTTTGAGTAAGTAGTAAGTCACAATTAATTTTCATTTTAGTATACTGAAGTTAGATTTGTAACCTTGGGTCCATTTTCATCCAGTTTAATTTTGATGATGGTCGTGGTGGTACTCAAATACAAGGCTGTGGTTAAAGAAAAACTTTGACCTTTTTTTTTTTATTAAGTGACTTTGGGGAGATTACCTCTCCGTCTCTCAAGTTTCTCCATTTGTAAAATAAGCATAGTGATAGGGTCTACCTCATAAGGTAGTCGTGAGGATTTACCTGGCACATAGAAGATGCTCAGGAGGCTCTGTGTTTGCTTTAACTGTAACCTAAGCTTTGTATATATAGTTTCAGAGAACAGTTTTTTGCTTCCTAGCAATTTTCAGTATTGCTGCATACTATATACTGTAGATTAATAGTAACAGCATATGTATATTCCTTTATAATTTTAGTAGTAGTTATATCGAAAATACACATCTTGTACAAGTAATTGAATGTTGGTATTATAAAAGATTAATGTACCATTAACACTACTTACACATTTGACAAATTACTAAATACGTAAATATTCATTTTAAGATAAATGGTGACTAGGATTTAGTTTGCTTTAAGCTGTCTTCTGGAACTCTTTGGTAAATTTATTTAATCTCAAATTGAATCTTTTAATAATATATTTTAATGTTTTCATGACTTTTCTTCCCATTTAGCTTGTAATGGAATATTGTTTAGGATCTGCTTCAGATTTACTAGAAGGTATGTTTCCTTTAATTATTAAGAAAAATAATATTAGCACAAAATGAGAATTCAGTGAGAAATTTCTTAAATAATGTTCAGATTTTTCAGAAAGAATAAAAATCTTAAACTTTTCTATGTTCTCAGCATAATATGCAGTCATCATTAAATATTATATAGTAGCATAAAAAAGGTGATTTTTTTCTCTCATTGTGACTTTTTTTGTATTCTTTGTCATTCACCTTAATCTATTCTTCTGTTCACAGTGAAGGTATATGAGAATAAAGGGAGACCATTTATTATTTTTCTTTTGTAGTCACCAAATAATTGTTTATTTGTTGTCAGGTTAGTCAAAAATTGGCTGTGAACTATATACTTCAACAGCTAGGTACAGCTATGTACTAGTTGTAAAGTTCAGTAGGCTTATTTTATTATCTTGGGGAGAATATCCCTTCTTGCACAGTGTTAGTTTGTAAAAATTGCCCTATATATTAGGTATGCATATTTATCTTTAAACAAAAATAAGTTATTTTCAAATAACTTTTTTTAAGTTCACAAAAAGCCATTACAAGAAGTGGAAATAGCAGCAATCACACATGGTGCTCTCCAGGGATTAGCCTACTTACATTCTCATACCATGATCCATAGGTAAGTACTTTGAAAATTATTATATACTAATAAGCAATGACTTGTTGCATTTACCAACCCTGAAACTTACTAACCCTGAAATTTTGTTAGTTATAGCCAAATAAAAGCATTTCTTCTAAACTCGTTTTTTAGATTGTCTATATTAAGAACAACATACTAGTACCTTTGATCTCTCTGTTTAAGATAAGTTTTATCTTTGTCTATACATGATGCCAGACTTTCTGAAGTACAGGCATACATTTTATTGTGCTTTGCTTTATTTCGCTTCACAGATATTTTGTTTTTACAAATTGAAAGTCTGTAGCAATCTTGTGTCAAGCAGGTCTTTCAGGGCCATTTTTCCAATAGCATTTGCTCACTTTATATTTCTGTCACATTTTGATAATTCTTACAGTATTTCAAACTTCTTCATCCTTTTTGTTATGGTGATCTGTGATCAGTGATCGTTGATGTTACCATTATGATTGTTTTGGCATTTTTTAGCAGTAAAATATTTTTAAATTAAGTTATGTACATTGTTTTTTAAAGTAAGGCTATTGCACACTAAGGAGCCTACACTGTAGTGTAAACATAACTGTTATATACACTGAGAGGCCAGAAAATTCACATGGCTTGCTTTATTGCATACTTGCTTTGTAAGGATAGTCTGGAATCAAACCTTAATATCTCTTAGATATTGCCTGTATGTACACGTCATAGATTTGTGGTAGAAATTTAATTATGGAGTTATTTAATTTGGAGAATGGAAAGAACAATAAGGGTTATATAGTCTTATGGACAGAGGAGCCTGGTGGGCTGCAGTCCATGGGGTCACTCCTTAGGGTCGGGTGCGACTGAGCGACTTCACTTTCACTTTTCACTTTCATACATTGGAGAAGGAAATGGCAACCTACTCCACTGTTCTTGCCTGGAGAATCCCAGGGACGAGGGGCTGCCATCTATTGGATCACATAGAGTTGGACACGACTGAAGTGACTTAGCAGTAGCGGTCTTATAATAAACTGATCTCCCAATTTGGGACTAATTTCTCAAAGTTTACAAAGCCAGGTAGATTTAGACTAGAACTAAACCTAAATCTTCTGAATTCCTGGTATGTGATAATGCCAGATTTATTCCATTCATTCCATGCTATGGAGAAATAAAAGATACTTAATACTTTTTATGCTTTTGAGTATTAATCCTCAATGATCCTTGATAATGAATAGTAACTTTGAGCAATTCTATAATGCATTTTTAGCGTTGATATTAGTTTTTCCTATTTTAGAAGAAAATTAGCATGTTTTGATTATATATGTGAATCAGGGAATACATGTTAAACTTTATAGTAGCATCAGGTCCTAGAGTAAGATCCAGGAGAAATTTCCATACTAGTAAATAAGTGAATAGAAGATTTGGAATTATAACCTAACTTCTTGGCACTTTGCAGCTTGTGGGATCTTAGTTCCCTCCAGGAGTAGAACCTGGGCTCACAGCAGTGAAAGTGCCAAGTTCTACCCACTGGACCACCAGAGAATTCCCTAAAGTACCCCTTCATTTAAAAAAAAGAAATGAATGGAAGGAACACAGATTAATTTATGTTAGCTACAGTACTGTGGTAAGAACTGTACTATAGTAAGTGCTTAAGAACTTAGTTTTTCTGTTTTTGAAAGGATAATTGTGTTATGGTGCTCATTGGACTTACAGTCCCGTTTTATAAATATCTGTAATTTTCTACAATCATGGATATTACATTATCCAAATCTTTTTTTCATTTCATATTTAGTTAGGAAAACTGTCCTAAGGTTTGGAAATGATTGGGGACATGAAATGCTTTTCTTTCTTTTTTTTTTTTCTTTTACATTAAGTAGACTGCTCAGAAATCTTACCATTGTAAAGGAGTGGTCAGCTATTTAAATTTAATTTTTAAAGCCATTTAAAACCATACTTGTACCAATAAACAGGACCTCAAATATAGACTTTACACTTTAATCACCTGAATTTCTGTCTTTTATTGCTGTTTTGACTCTTCTATAAAATTGTTACTAAGTATGAATTTTATATTTTTTGTTTTCTATTTTAGATCTTAATTCTACGCCAATTGAGAGATTATCCTAGGATTTAATTATCTTGATTTCTCCTTTTCTATTTTACAAATTTTTATTTTATTTTTATCATGATTTCACACAATCTAGTAAAGGAAAGAGAAATAATTTTTTGTGTTCCTTAAACTCAGAGATATCAAAGCAGGAAATATCCTCCTGACAGAGCCGGGCCAGGTGAAACTTGCTGACTTTGGATCTGCTTCCATGGCATCTCCTGCCAACTCTTTTGTGGGAACACCATATTGGTAAGAATAATCTTATCTGGATTTGATCCTCATAATTGAAATCGTGTGTGGTTGTATATGATTGTGCATTTTTAAAGGTGTCTTTTCTTTTTCCTTATTTTGGACATTTTAAGTTTAAATATTATAGTTAGTTTCAAATACAGATTTAGAGTGCTCCCTTTACATCCCCCAATTTTAAAAATTTTCTCTTTCTACATTCTTTTCTATTATCTGCATCATGTTGGTCGTGGGGACATTTAATAAAAATTCAAGTGGGGAGAAGCTAGAAATGCTAAGTGGAAATTTTTGTATTTTCTTTAGATTTATGTTTACTGTATATCATTGATCTTCATACTAAGAACACCTGAAGACTGGTAGTGGACTTGGAGTTCTCTGGAGTTTTTTTGTTTTTATTTTTATTATGGAGAATTTTAAAGATACATAACACTTGGCAGAAGTATAATGAACCCTTACATACCAGTCACTCAGCCTAGCAATATTATCACATGGTCTGTCCTGCCCTATGCATTCACCTCTCCTTCTCTTTCTCTCTCCCCTAAGTTTGAAAGAAATTCTAGACATCATCTAAGTTTGTTACTCAGTTGCTACATCGTGTCCGACTCTTTGCAACCCCATGGACTGTAGCACGCTGGGCTCCCCCTGTCCCCCATTATCTCCTGGAGTTCGCTCACATTCATGTCCACTGAGTTGGTGATCTCCTTGCGGTCCAAGGGACTCTCAAGAGTCTTTTCCTGTGCTACAATCCAAAAGCATCAATTCTTTGGTGCTCAGCCTTCTTTATGGTCCAACTCTCACATCTGTACATGACTATGGGAAAAACTTGGTTTTGACAGTACGGACCTTTGTTGGCAAAGTGGTATCTCTGCTTTTTAATAAGCTGTCAGGTTTGTCATAACTTTCCTTTCAAGAAGCAAGCATCTTTTAATCTTATGGTCGCAGTCACCATTCACAGTGATTTTGGAGTCCAAGAAAATAGAATCATCTAATTTTACCCATAAGTAATTTATTATTAATGTCCAATGAATTTGAAGGGAATAATTTTCCAGATCTTCAACTTTCAAATGTATCCTTTTTCTCTGTGTATACTGAAAGTGTTGTCTTAGGCCCACTATGTCATCTTTTCACCCGCCCTTCAAAACTCCCTTCTGCTTTATAAAATAAAGGCTTCTGACTCACCCTGAATATTGCAATGATGCGTTGCTCTGGAATGTCAAAGCCTCAAAGCAACACCAGAGGAACAATTTGAGAACATATAGGATCTGTCAAATATATTGAAGAGTCAGGACACAAACTCCTGGCAAGTCCTTGTACCTTTCCAGTCATCTCTCTTATGTTCCTTTTAACCCTTACTTTTCTTTCTCCCCAGTTATCCCCCTTCTCTTCTTTTTTTCTAGTGTAGAATTTATAACTGTGACATGGTTGTCATGGGGATGCATTAACATGTTATTTGCATTGAATTCATATTTTCTGGCACAAAGTGATTCTGGTTTAACTGATCGATACGACCATGAAGACTGCCTTTGCTAATTATATTACACAGCAGTTTTTTTTTAACAAATTGGGTGAACTAATTCTGCAACCCCAAGTTTTGAGTATCTTTAACGTATATATACTCTGTGTGTATATGTGGACATATACTGTGCATTATATCCTTTGCAGCTATTTATAAAATTTATATATCAATTCAAAATGTGCAAGGGATACATAGGTTTTATAAATTAACTGAAGGTAAATAATGAATAAAAAAATTTGAAGACCACTGCTCTAGATGACCAAAAATTTCTTATGTAAAACCCTAGTTTAGATAGAGTGTCCTCTTCTCTAGGTGAATGATATTTCTTAGTGCTTCCCCTCTTTAGACATCAGTATATTAAATATTAAAAAGACCCTCAAACATTCTGCAGTAAAGAACAAATTACTCATTTAATTTTTCCTAACTATAATTTCTCAAACTTACTTCAGCATCTTAAAGAACACATTGGAAATACCCTGCTATTGACAATAGAAAGTTTACAATAAAGTGAATATATTTTAAAATTTGTGTATAGTACATTTGGAACACAGGAACTAAGCTCATATTTATATGTCTTTTCACAAATGCACATGGGTACGTGCCACCCACATACACAGTGTACCTGGTAATAATCTTATTGATGCAGTCAGCAACTGTGCTTAATACCAAATTACATACGAAGTAAAAGGTAAAGTATCATAGGAACATTAGATCCTAAAGACAGGAGAAAATGAAAGATATCCCCTTTGAATATAGAGTCCCAAGGAATAGCAAGGAGAGATTAAAAAGCCTTCTTCAGTGATCAGTGCAAAGAAATAGAGGAAAACAATAGAATGGGAAAGACTAGAGATCTCTTAAAGAAAATTAGAGATCCTAAGGGAACATTTCATGCAAAGATGGGCACAATAAAGGACAGAAATGGTACAGACCTTATAGAAGCAGAAGATATTAAGGAGAGGAGGCAAGAATACACAGAAGAACTATACAAAAAGATCTTCATGACCCAGATAACCACGATGGTGTTATCACTCACCTAGAACCAGACATCTTGGAATACAAAGTCAAGTGGGTCTTAGGAAGCATTACTACTGTCAAATCTAGTGGAGGTGATGGTATTCCAGTTGAGCTATTTCAAATCCTAAAAGATGATGCTGTGAAGGTGCTGCAGTCAATATGCCAGCAGATCTGGAAAACTAAGCAGTGGCCACAGGACTGGAAAAGGTCAGTTTTCATTCCAGTCCCTAAGAAAGGCAATGCCAAAGAATGTGCCAACTACTGCAGAATTGCACTCATCTCACATGCTAGTAAAGTAATGCTCAAAATTCTCCAAGCCAGGCTTCAACAGTATGTGAACTGTGAACTTCCAGATGTTCAAACTGTATTTAGAAAAGGCAGAGGAACCAGAGATCAAATTGCCAGCATCTGCTGAATCATGGAAAAAGCAAGAGAGTTCCCGAAAAACATCTGCTTTATTGACTATGCCAAAGCCTTTGACTGTGTGGATCACAACAAACTGTGGAACATCCTTCAAGAGATGGGAATACCAGATCACATGACCCACCTCCTGAGAAATCTGTATGCAGGTTAAGAAGCAACAGTTAGAACTGGACCTGGAACAACAGACTGGTTCCAAATGGGGAAAGGAAAACGTCAAGGCTGTGTATTGTCACCCTGCTTATTTCACTTATATGCAGAGTATTTCATGAGAAATGCTGGGCTGGATGAAGCACAAGCCGGAATCAAGATTGCTGGGAAAAATATCAGTAACCTCAGATATGCAGATGACACCACCCTTGTGGCAGAAAATGAAGAACTAAAGAGCCTCTGATGAAAGTGAAAGAGGAGAGTGAAACAGCTGACTTAAAACTTGGCACTCAAAAAACAAAAATAATGACATCCAGTCCCATCACTCCATGGCAAATCGATAGAGAAACGATGGAAACAGTGAGAGACTTTATTTTCTTGGTCTCCAAAATCACTGCAGATGGTGACTGCAGCCATGAAATTAAAAGATGCTTGCTCCTTGGAAGCAAAGCTATGACCAATGTAGACAGCATATTAAAAAGCAGAGACGTTACTGTGCGAACAAAGGTCTGTCTAGTCAAAGCTATGGTTTTTCCAGTAGTCATGTATGGATGTGAGAGTTGGACTATAAAGAAAGCTGAGCACTGAAGAATTGATGCTTTTGAACTGTGGTGTTGGAGAAGACTCTTGAGAGTCCCTTGGACTGCAAGGAGATCAAACCAGTCAGTCCTAAAGGAAATCAGTCCTGAATATTTATTGAAGGACTGATGCTGAAGCTGAAGTTCCTATACTTTGGCCACTTGATGCAAAGAACTTACTCATTGGAAAAGACCCTGATACTGGGAAAGACTGAAGGCGGGAGAAGGGGATGACAGAGGATGAGATGGTTGGATGGCATCACCGACTCAGTGGACATGAGTTGGAGCAAGCTCTGGGAGTTGGTGATGGACAGGAAAGCCTGCCGTGCTGCAGTCCATGGGACTGCAAAGAGTTGGACAGGACTGAGGGAGTGAACTGAAAGACAGGAATTAGCTTTTTTTTTTGGCCATGTTGATCTCTCTGGTCTGGTAGCATGGAGTTTTAGTTGAACTGCCAGGGAAGTCCTGTGTTTCATTTTATAACCAAGACACATATTCGTTGGTTATGAAGTTAATAATTTTGTGATAATTTTAGTTATCAGCTACCCTAGCCACTTTGGAACACTATTCTAATTTGAAAGAAGACTGACAAGCTATTCATTGTTGGATAGTTTAACAGATACTTTCTGAAATACATGGAGTGAGTTTGTAATTTCAAGGGAAACAACTGATAGTATTCAGTGCCAGTGATAAAATTCCCTCTTTCAAGCAAAAATCAGATGGAATCCTGAGACCAAAATATTTGAGAATCACTGACCTAAAGGATATGCAATATTTGAACCTGCAAACTTGAACAGATACAGAATACAGCCTTGCTCTCAGGCATCCTTCCTTTAGGATGCTGTTACATGATCATGATAGATGGTGAGAATGGGTCTCACACTATATATGCAAAGTTAAATATTTACTTCACAACCTGTAATGCATTTATTTCTCTTTTTCAGAATTATTACGTCCAGGTGTCTTGCCAGGAATCCACACAAGTATTTTCCATATAGATAGTCATTACATTTTGAAAGAATAGCATACATTTTTTAAAACTTTAATTTAAGTGACATTTTGTTTTTTAGGATGGCCCCAGAAGTAATTTTAGCCATGGATGAAGGACAGTATGATGGAAAAGTAGATGTATGGTCTCTTGGTATAACATGTATTGAATTAGGTAAGCAATTTCTTTATTACTGTGTAGTAAGTTTTGTTCTGTGTTTTACCTCCGTTTCTATACCAAACTACAGCTTTTTATTTTTTATATTGGTCACTAAAGGGAGCAATATATTTTAAAGGTTTCATTTTGATTATCTGATATATATATTAGGTTATATATATAGGTTATATATAATATATACATTAGGTTATATATATTTGCTCTGTTAAACTAGGTCTTAAATAATTCCCCACTGTATAATTGTGTTAATATTAACAAATACTTATTAATCCCTTGATTATATGTGTGATTGCTAGATTTGCCATCTACAGATGGTTCCTAAAGCATTTATGAGTTACTTACCTTTACCTGAGGTCCTTACTACTTTGAGTTAGATATGTGAATCTATGTGTCTGCCCACATGTTGTAGCAGTTTGATTTTATGCATACATTTTGTCCTGTTGCATATAAATGGAACTATGTTTAAAGCATTGGACCATCTCATAGCTTATGTCTTATGACCAAGAAATCTTAAAGTGCAAGATTTTCCATAGGTGGGTTTATATGTTTGATTACAGTTAATCTGATGAAGAAGATCTCTAGTTTGTTGTTTTGAGGCATGATTATACAATGGTGTTTATAAAAATAAATGTACCACTTTTTCTGATGCTCGCCAGGCTTTGCTGTCTTTTACCATCTCTCGGAGCTTGCCCAGACTTATTGTCCATTGAGTCAGGGATACCATCCAACTTTCTTGTCCTCTGTCATCTGCTTTTCCTCCCGCCTTCAATCTTTCCCAGTCTCAGGGTTTTTCCTAATGAGTTGGCTCTTCACATCAGGTGGCCAAAGTATTGGAGCTTCAGCTTCAGCATCAGTCCTTCCAATGAATATTCAGGGTTGATTTCCTTTAGGATTGACTGGTTTGATCTCCATGCAGTCCAAGAGACTCTCAAGAGTCTTCTCCAACACCATAGCTCAAAAGCCTCGAACAAAATAGACTTTATAAATATCAGACAAAATAGACTTTAAAAACAAAGACTATCAGACAAAGTAGACTTTAAAACAGAGACTGTGGAGGAGGAAATGGCAAACCACTCCAGTATTCTTGCCTGGAAAATTCCATGGACAGGGAAGCTTGGTGGGCTTCAGGATCTCAAAGATTGTAGGATCTTAGTTCCCTAAACTTCATCCCACAGTTATGAAAGCACCAAGTATTAACCACTAGACAGCCAGGAATTCTTGTCACATCTTAAGATATCAGTTACCTGAGTGTAAACCTCATTGCAGCACCACATTATATACTTGAAAGTTACAAGAGACTGGTCCTTAAATGTTCTCATCACCAAAAAGAAATAAGAATTGTGTGAAAGGATGGAGGTGTTACCTAATGCTATGGTGGGAATTGTTTGCCCTATATAAATCTATCAAATCAATGCATTGCACTCCTTAAACTTATACAGTGTTATATATTAATTATGTCTCAATAAAGCTGGAGAAAAAAATTTTTAATTAAAAAAGAGGCTGCAATAAGAGACAAGAATATTACATAATAACAAAGAGGTCAGTTCAGCGGAGGTTATAACATTTGTAAATATTTATGTACCCATCATAGGATCACCTAAATGTATAAAACAATATAAACAGACCTAAAGGGAGAAATCAATAGCCACACAATAATAGTAGCATAGATGCACAAATCCTCAACAAAATATTAGCTACCTGGATGCAATGATACAGTAAAAGGATCATACACCATGATCAAGTGGGATTTATTCCAAAGATCAAGGATGGTTCAAAATCCACAAATCAATCAGAATGAGACATCACATTAACAAAATGAAGGGTAAAAATCATACAGTGATCTCAATAGATGCAGAAAAAAGCTTTAGACAAAATTCAACATCATTTTTGATTACCTTAAGTGATCAGTGAATACCATCAATAATGGAATCATTTGAAATTATATATCATCTCATAGAATAAATTTGAAAAATACATTATTCACTTCTGTGATATTTCTATCAAAGTTATATGGCCCAGATTTAATCATTAGAACCAACCAAAATTGAGGGATATTGAAAAATCTTCTATACTTCACAATAATCAAAGTAATGACTTCAGCTGTCACCTTGAATCTGGATAAAGAAAGGGAAATTCAACCCAAAATAAGCATAGCAAAGAATAAAAATATCAAAGCAAAAATCAGTTAAATAGAAGCAGAGAAGCAGTAGAGAACATCAGTGAAACTAAAACCTACTTCTTTGAGAAAATTAATAAAATTGATAAACCTCTAGTCAAACTGATCAGGAAAAGAATGAAGACACAAAGCACTATCAGAAATAAGATGTGACATCACTACAGATATTAAAAGACTCATAAGGAAATACTGTGAACAACTTTATGTTAACAAATTTAACAACTTAGATAAAATAGTTTCCTTGAAGGATACAAATGACCAAAGGACACTTCTGCTACTGAGGACATTATTGGGATACTTGATTGAAACTTGAATGGGGTTTGAGGATGAGATGATAGTCATGTATCAGTGTTAAAGGTCTAATTTAGTGGATGTGTTACATTTTTTAGTAGAATATGAGAATATGTTTCAGAAAATAAACACTAAAGTATTTAGGAACGGTGGAGCATCTGGCCAGCAATTTATTGCACATTGATTGACTTGAAAAAATTCTTTGAACTCTACTTGAAGTTTAAAATTATTAAAAAAGACAAAAAACAGTACTTGTGTGTCCCTGTTTAATAGGCACATATTTTAACAGGAAAATTTTTCTTATTTTACAGCGGAAAGGAAACCTCCTTTATTTAATATGAATGCAATGAGTGCCTTATATCACATAGCCCAAAATGAATCCCCCTACACTACAGTCTAACGAATGGTAAGTATTGCTAAGAGATATATTACTCAACATTGTATAAATTAAATGCTTTTTTATAGTGTTGTCAAAGTGATTTCATTTCAATTAGGTAAAATGTATTACTGAAAAAGTATTAAAATAGGTTCTATCATGTGTATCCTTTATTGTGTGTGCTTTTCTTAGCAGATATATGACTCAGTTCAGAAATAAAAGATAGATGATACCACATAGAAGCAAGAAGTATTTGCTTTTTACAAAAAAATATTTAGTGTTTTGAACTTTGGAAACATGTATAACCCTGATTATATAATAAATAGCATGATTTAAACATAGTACTTCACAACTGAAATATAGATTGCCACAGCCTGTAGTGATGTTCAATTGGGGAATGGCTTATAATTTATATAGCATATGACATAGGTAAAACGATTTATCAGAATTACCAGATAAATTCATAACTTTGGAATTATTCTAATTGTCATTATGACATTATTATTCAGATTGCTTAATGTTTTTCTCTCCTATTGCTTCCTTGATTTGAAAAATTAAATTCATTAGTGTAAAAGCTTATAGAGACCTGATTGACCGTTTTAAAAACCAGGATTTCATCAGTGATAGAAAATTTTAGTGGGAAATTAATTCCTCATGGGTATCAAACATTTGAAAAATTCTAAGGAAATAAACAGCATATTTAATAAATATTGTAAAGTTCAAGATAGATGCATTAGTTGCCAATAATTTATTTTAATTAAAAAATTTATTGAAGAAATTTAATAATAACTTAATGTTCCAATGATAAGGCTTAACTAACACATTCATAGGTCTCAGTACTTAAGTAAATACACATAAAAGGAATATTTTGGCACAGAGTTTAGTATATTATACATATAAATAATAAATAAATTGAACACAGATTGTCTACTCACCGTGTTTGATACTTCAGGGATTCAAAAGAGAATCTTTTTTGTCTATAAGGAATTTAAAATCTTACTTAGATATTGAAGACAAACACCAATGGAATAGTAATTACTTAATACTCTTTGAACTCTCATCAGTAACATTATACAATAATACAGACTTCCAGTGTTTTAAATGTTTAAAAAAGAAATCTCAGCTGGTTTTCTGGATTTGATGGAAGTTTATATCCATTTGCTCGGGGATACCAAATACTTAGCTGTACGGAGTATTGCTTCCAAAGCAAATGGAGTAATATTTTGAATCACACTATACAGAAGATGATCCAAGGGGCAAAGAAGAGAGAGAGGTGGTTTATTGGGAGAAAAATAATAAGAAAGTTATCCTAGATTTGAATGCAAAAAGAAAATACTGGCTTCTCTAACTTTCCCTCAATATAGAATGAGCTGTGATATTTTAATTGTGGGAGCAGAAATTTAATCTGTGCAAATTTATCTTTGGAAAATGATGAAAATTCATTGGCTGCTTTAGATAACTTTTCATAGACATACATGAAATGTATCTATATCTGCTTTTTTTTATCATTTCATTTCCATCCCCCTCCCAACAGTAGGCACATGCTTTGTTTTGCTGGTGTGTTTTTAAAGGAAATAGCAATATGTTCACTTGATACTTTCCTTTACAATAGGTCTGATTATTTTCGCAACTTTGTAGATTCTTGCCTCCAGAAAATCCCTCAAGATCGCCCTACATCAGAGGAACTTTTAAAGGTCAGTTCAATTATACTGTTTTCTACCCCTAAGAAATTTTTTTAATGTGTCATTTTTCTTTGATTTGGAATCAATATGGTATGCGCTACTGGTTTTTAACTAAAATACTAATTATGTATTCTATTAAAGTAATATGAAGGAAATAGAAATGATATGTGATATATTCACATAAATATTGTGAGAGAAAAGAGATTTTAAAAGAAATTGTTAAAATGGATGTCATATTTTGGTTTCCATTTTGAAAATAAATTTTTCTAACTTAGCAATGAAAAGATTTTTATAATCATGTGTACTCTTCCGATTTCACAAAGTTTCATTGCCTCGTTTAAATATGAGATTTATATGCTTCCTGTTCTCAAAAATTTATTATTTCACTTGGCAATTGACTATTGTATCAATAGCAGTAAGTGTGTTGAGCTTAATATAGTTCTTAAAACATCTAGATAAAGCAGTGGTAAAATGGGATTTGATTTTCTTGGTGACCCTAAGAAGTCTTACTGGTTTTTCACTATAAAATTTAAGTAGCCTATTTTTGCATGAATGTTTTACAATTTCAGATGGATTAAGTTTATTTTCATCAATGCACCTCAGTTAAAGATAGAAAGAAATTGAAAATATTTTATTATATATATTCAATAGTATTATTTGAAACTTTAATGTGTAGAAGAGCAGTACTGATTTTCAATAATGCTTGAGGAATTTTAGGTAATAAACTCACTCATACTCAAAGAAATGAAAACTTGACTAAATTGGTACTCACAATAGCAACAAAAGGTTTGGAATAGTTGGGAATTATATTAGTGAAAAATAGGCAAGATCTGTATGTAGAAAACTGGCAATATGAAGTTGGGATAAGAAATATAAGATATGAAGTTGGGATAAGAAGATGGAATATTGTATTGATAAATAGTGATACATACCAAGCTAAGGCTCAGGAGAAAGGAAGAATGTGACTTGTTTCTCATGAGTGAGTGAAGTCGCTCATTCGTGTCCAACTCTTTGTGACCCCATGGACTGTATGTAGCCTACCAGGCTCCTCTGTCCATGGGATTTTCCAGGCAATAGTACTGGAGTGGATTGCCATTTCCTTCTCCAGGGGATCTTCCTAACCCCTCATACTTGCCCAATATAGGTGAAAGAAGAACCCAACCTACCAAGCCCAGGTATTTGGTATTTGGTGATTAGGTTCCAAGTCTGAATATAGTGTTCATTTACCTAGTTGATAGCATATATTGGCACAAGCCTTATTGGAAATGATAGGAAATATCTAGCAAGTGTTTCTTTCCCTTTGGCCTGACATTTCTTTCATGATTCATCATAAAGAAAAAAATAGAAAAAAATTCTAATTAATTTTTAAGTTTTCTAAAGAATTCTATGAAGCTATTTATCTCTGAATTAAAAGTTGGAAATAACTGTCCAGAATTAGGGTAATGGAACTTTGGCATAAGCCTTTGATGAAATATTCTGTAGGCATTATGTTTACAAATTTGCAATAACAGTCTTATGATAGTAAAGCAGAACCAAATACACTATAATTAGAAGTCTTTACATAGAGAAGTAAATTTGGCTAACAAAAAAGCTAAGTATTATAGAAATTCAGGGGCATCTCATGAAGTCAAGGGCAGAAAGTGTCTTTCTGCAATCTGTATATTTATTTATTTATGATCTATAAAACAAAAATCTGTATATAGAAATTTCTGAAAAGAAATGTATTAATGTAGCAGTGATACTCTAAAGGTGGAATTATTCTTTCTACTTTTCCTTATTTAATAAGGTTAAGTTTTATTCAGTGTTAGTAAAAATCACTAATAATATGCCTTTTAATCAACTACTAGTGTTTTATGAAGAGTATTGTTTATGCAACGTATAAAGGAACCCACAATATCCATGTTTATATTATATAATTCACCAGAAGTAAATGCATTTCTCTTGAAACCTAATAAAACTCAGAACTGACGTGCCTTTTGTGTGAAATCAACAGTTCTGAGAATATGTAAACCTTTTTTTAGCATCTGTTTAGGGCTGTAGTTGGGTTTACTTCTTAGTATTAAACCCTTTTATCGTTTAAATTCTACATTTTTAGTTGACCAGAGTTTATATAAAATGTAGGCACAGAGTAAATATATTTAAATAATGATTTTGTAAGTATAAGAAGTCAGAAATAGACTAGCTATAGATTATATGCATTATCTATGATGATTATTTAGGATAGTAGCTCCAGAGTCTAAGAAGGGGGCATGTGTGCATGCTCAGTTGTGTCTGACTCTTTGCAACCCCCTGGACTGTAGCCTAGTGGGCTCTTCTGTCTATGGAATTTTCCAAGCAAGAATACTGGAATGGCTTGCCATTTCCTTCTGCAGCTAAGAGAGGTGTACATTTGTATTAATGGAAAAATAATAGGTTTCAACTTGATTTTTACATTCTTTTATCCAGCACATGTTTGTTCTTCGGGAGCGCCCTGAAACAGTGTTAATAGATCTTATTCAGAGGACAAAAGATGCAGTAAGAGAGCTGGACAATCTGCAGTATCGAAAGATGAAGAAACTCCTGTTCCAGGAGGCACATAATGGACCAGCAGTAGAAGCACAGGAAGAAGAAGAGGTAATTTGTAAATGAATCAAATATTGAACTCTCTTCATTGGCTTCTTTTCTTGTGGAACTCATCTTTTACATCATGAATCTCTTATATCAGTGGTTCCCATTTGTGTTTTCTTAACACTGGTCCTATAAAATCACATGTGGGAAAAACGGTTTTGTGTTCTTTAAATTCAATCCCTTTGTTGTGCACATTGGCATATATAGTAAAGCTCAGCAACGTCTTTTATTAAATAGACACATCAACTTTGTTTAATCTTGTCCCTTTCAGATTTCTTAGCCACTGAACCCTTTTTGCCTTATTGTTTCAATTGCAAGAGACATGCTTTTGAAAATATATAAAATTATAGACTCTGGAAGTTGACAGCACTCACTGACAAGTCACTAGCAAGTTACTAAGCATTCTTCTGTATCACCAAGGACATTTCTTTTCAGTTCTGCATAGTTTCATTCCATCTACACAGTTCTGAAATAGTTTCAGTTCAGTTCAGTCACTCAGTTGTGTCTGACTCTCTGCGACCCCATGGTCTGCAGCACACCAGGCTTCCCTGTCCTTCACCATCTCCCAGAGTTTGCTCAGACGCATGTCCATTGAGTCAGTGGTGCCATCCAGCCATCTTATTCTCTGTCATCCCCTTCTCCTCCTGCCTTTAGTCTTTCCCCAGCATCAGGGTCTTTTCCAATGAGTCGGCTCTTCTCATCAGGTAGCCAGAGTATTGAAGCTATGTGTAAAAAAGGCTCAGTGGTTTACTCAGTGTAGGTAGAGGCATATGGGTTCAAATTCAGATAGCTCTCACTCTCAAGGTCAAGTTCTTTTGATGTTGCTTTTTAGGGAGAATGGGAATACAAATTTGCAGTGGATATGTTATAGAACTTTCTCATGTTGAAGTATACATAAAAAGCTTTTACTATAAGTATTTTCACTTTTTTGCTTCTGTCAGAATTCCAGAGCTTTGGTTTGTTTTTTCACTGTTTTCCAGTGAGAAATATCATTTTACATTCGGAAACTAGGAGAAGCAGTTACTTTTTAATAGTGCTGCACAATTACTGAACTATAAAATGCAAGATTTTCTTAACTGACAGTTTGGGGTTTTTTCATTTCTTAGTTCTAATGATAGTCTTTTGAAGATTGCTTTGGGTTACTTTATTGTGGGGTATTTTAGATACATGAAATAAAATTTTGAATAAAATTAAGTTTAAAAATTAATAAGTTTCTCATGTAGTTAAATCTATAACAGCATCTCTTTTAGGCTAGAGATATGAGAAAAGTTCCTTTGTATATACCATATGTCTATATTAAATTCTTCATATCTTAGAGAATTTTGTTATGGTAACACTACTAAAATGTTGGTACGTAGATACCTTGACATGCCTGGTCACTTCAGAAAAACGTTCTTGTGATTTTTATATGTGTGTGTGTGTGTGTGTGTGTGTGTGTGTGTGTGTGTGTGTGTGTGTGTGTAATACATAATTTTAATTTAAGAAAAATAGGAATTCCTTGGTGGTAGAATTTTTAAGTAAGAAAGAAAATATACTTACAAAGGACTTCAACAAAAAATAACTAAAAGGAGGTGTTTCTAGGATTTTTTTTTTTTTAATTTGGGGCTTGTTTTTCTGATTTATTTTTTTCTACACCCTGTGGCTTGTGGGATCTTAGTTGCCTGACCAGAGATTGAACCAGGCCCTCCCTCGGCAGTGAAAGTGCTGGACTCCTAAACCATACCACCAGGGAATTCTCATGGTTGGGGCTTATTTTAACCATGGGAATTATTGAGAAATGAGCAAAATCTCTCTATATACCCAATGAGATGTGTGGTAAAAATGGATTTCAAAAAATGGCAGACAGTTTAGAGAAAATGCTTTATTTTGGAAGTAACCCAAAACTGATAAATTGACTTCACATAGTTGGTCAGGTTTTTGTTATGTACTCGTTGGTCATTTTTATTTATCTTTCTGTTACGGATTAACTTCCTGGTTTCACCAAATAAAGGGAATATCTCATGATAGACCTCTGACTTTCTAAAGACTGTTGGCCAAGCAGTGTGCTTGATGCTTCTATTCAAGAAATCAAGAGAGATGGAGATATTTGAACCTATTGCTCTTTTTTTCCCTAGGAACAAGATCATGGTGTTGGACGGACAGGAACAGTGAATAGTGTTGGAAGTAATCAGTCTATTCCCAGTATGTCCATCAGTGCCAGTAGCCAAAGTAGTAGTGTTAACAGTCTTCCAGATGCCTCAGATGACAAGAGTGAGCTAGACATGATGGAGGGAGACCACACAGTGATGTCTAACAGTTCTGTCATCCACTTAAAACCTGTGAGTATTTGGATTTCAGTGAAAAAAAAATCAGCTTTGGTAAATAATTTTCTTCATCTGGTTAGTTTAAGAGTTTAAATTTTTTTTTTCTGTTTCAGAAGTTGGGGACAGTTTTAGGTAACTTATTTGAAAATGGCAATAGGCTTGTTAATTTCCAATATAATATCTGCATTTATAAAACTAATGTCTTGAGAACATGGAAAGAATATTTTAAAAATATCTTAGAAGAAATATTATATATAATGTATTATTTGAAGTCACTTAGATGGAAAATTAAGTACTTTAAAAATAGGTATACTCATGAAATTCATTGTAATATTAATATAATATTTTTGAAGCGTGGGCGAAAGAATTAGGATGATGGTGACCAAAAATGATTTTGGTCACTTTACATTATCCATATAATGTTTACAGCTTTAAAATAAAACTTAGAGTCCAATTATGGAAAAATATAAATTCTGGGTTTAGGAAATAATGGGTATTTACTATATTAGTCATTATACTTTTGAATGCAAAATTTTAAATGTTCTTCAAAATATTTTAAGATCGGATAGGTCCTTTAACAATTAATAGGAATGCTTCCTTTTTAACTTCACAGCTTGCAGTGTTACCTAAAAAGTTATTAGGCACAAATAGATGAAAGGTGGAAAGAAATGGATAAACAAAACCATGGTATATATGTATGGTGAATATTATTCAGTTATACAAAGGAAGGAAATTCTGATAACATGATACAACATTAGTGAATTTTGAAAACATTATACTAAGTAATATAAGTCAGATGTAAAGGACAAATATTCTATAATTCCTTTTATAAGAAATACCTAGAATAGGCGAATTCATAGAGATAGAAGATGGAATAGAGGTTACCAGGGGCTGAGTAGAGGATGAAATAGAGAGTTTATATTCTTAGGCAAGAGGATCACCCATAAAAAAAGATTATTCCTTTAACTGCTGCTGCTGCTGCTAAGTCGCTTCAGTCGTGTCCGACTCTCTGCAACCCCATAGACAGCAGCCTACCAGGCTCCCCGTCCCTGGGATTCTCCAGGCAAGAACACTGGAGTAGGTTGCCATTTCCTTTTCCAATGCATGAAAGTGAAAAGTGAAAATGAAGTTGCTCAGTTATGTCCAACTCTTAGCGACCCCATGGACTGCAGCCCACCAGGCTCCTCCATCCATGGGATTTTCCAGGCAAGAGTACTAGAGTGGGTTGCCATTGCCTTCATGTAACTAGCTGGCTGCTAATTGACTTCCCTTTCAGTAATTGAAGTAATGTGTATATCAAGAAAGACATCGATTCTTAAAATGTTTACAATTATTTTTTGTTTACTTATTTTGGACCAGTGGCAGGAGTATTATAAAGTTTTTTTAAGCTATATTATTACTTAAACCCAAGAGCCCTAAAATAATTAATTTTATGCTATTTAAAATACTGGCTGCATGTTTTATTATCTTTGTTTTTAAGTTATATTAAGGCTTTGTGATTTTGCACTTAATGAATATTATATAAATCTAGCCATAATGTTTCATTATCCTGATTCTATATACTGTTTCATACATTGAGGAAATAATGTCTCCTGATTCAAATTTCAAATTATGTTGAAAATAAAATGTCAGCATTCCCATTTTTTGTTTTTGCTTTTAGAATTATGTCTTTGAGATTTATTGATCCATTTGTCTTTAAAATTTAATTTTCTTGAAAGTTCACCCAAACTGTGTTCACAACAGATAATGTTTGTTTCTTTGCCTAGGAGGAAGAAAATTACAGAGAAGAGGGAGATCCTAGAACAAGGGCATCGGATCCACAATCTCCACCTCAAGTATCTCGTCATAAATCACACTACCGTAATCGAGAACACTTTGCTACTATACGGACAGCATCACTGGTATGTACTACCCCAAATACGTTTTTCATGTTAGACCTTGGCATCTATATTCAAGTATAATTATATCTTTTTTTTTTTGTATTTGGTATTTCTAACATTTATTCAACATTTAACTGCCTGTTATAAGAAAGATCTTATAGAAAGCACTCTGAGAGATATGTATACAAATAACTAATATATTAGAATATATTAAATGCTTAAGAGGGCTGAAAGTGATAGTCGCTCAATTGTGTCCAGCTCTTTCGATCTATGTACTGTAGCCTGCCAGGCTCCTCTGTCCATGAAATTCTCCAGGAAAGAAGTGGGTAGCCATCCCCTCCTCCAGGGTATCTTCCCAACCCAGAGGGCTAAAAGGTACTAAATAGGAATTCAGATTACCTTTGATTTAGGTTAAGTATTTATAAATCATTTGAGCCTTTAATAATTATTAGTTGGTTTTAGGCACAGGGGGAGAGAAAAATGTAGTTTCCACCTAAGAGTTGATAGGCTAACAAAAATGAGGGGAAGTGTTTGTGAAATAGCAAGTAATCCAATTTGATATACTTAAAATGTAGTTTTTCTGACTTCCCAAATAATGAAAAAGGATTATTTGTTCATTACAAGGATGCTGTTATACTGGGGTACTTATAACCCTGATCAGTCAGATATGAAGGACCAAATATGATAAAGGTGGGGATAGAAAGATGTTAAGATAGCAAAGGGAAAATAGGTTGTTAGTAAATATGACAGAAAGAAAAAAATATAGAAATTGTCTGAATTATCAGCTATATAACAGATCTCGTAAATCTCATGCTGTGGCCCATGAATCTGAATGACATCTAGGGTCAAGAACACCATCCCCTGGACTTCCCTGGTGGTCCAGTGGTTAAGGATCCACCTGCCAGCACAGGGAACATGGGTTCAATCCCTGGTCTTGGAAGATCCCATAGGCCAAGGAGCAAGTAAACCCATGTGCTGCAACTACTGAAGCCCAAGCACCTAGAGCTCATGCTCCGCAGCAAGAGAAGCCATCAGTATGAGAAACCTGTGCTCCACAACTAGAGAGTAGCCTCCACTTGCCACAAGTAGAGAAGGCCTGCAGTCAGGAACTAGAGCAGACCCACCCTAGCCAAAAATAAAAATAAATTAAAAAACAAAGATAAACACGATCCCCTATGATAAGTCAAGTCGTTCCTACTGGTCTTCAACATGTAAATAATTCTTTGAACAGAGAAAGTAGCAAAGATTGCTTAGTTTTTTCATGACCATTTTAACAAATAACTGAACAAGGCCAGCTTGTTGGGAAAACATCTTTGTGACTGGGCACATATTAATGTTTTCCAAACAAGCCTTCTGTCTCAAATTTTAGCTCCCTCAAATTGAGGAAACTTTTTTTTGGTCATGCTACTCAGCTTTCAGGACCAGGGATTGAACCCACACCCTCAGCATTGCAAGCACAGAGTCCTAACCATTGGACCACTAGGGAGTTCTTGAGGAATTTTCTTAAGTTATGGATGTAGATAACTTAAGATCCATATCCCTAAACCTATTATGTCTATTAATTTCAGATAAAACATTCATACAGTAGGTAGATTTGTGTTCAAAGATATGCAAAAATAGCTATATTTTTCAATAAAAGTACCATGTACTATAACTCAGTCTGACTGCTCTGCCTTGGGTTTTTTTCATACAATAAAATGCATAGATCTTAGGTATTCAATTTGAAGTATTTTTAGTGGTATGCATTATGCTAACCATCAACTAAGAAAATACATATACATACTAAATGCTAGTGTTATTCACTTTAAAATAATTTATATAATTTAAATAAATTATTTTATGTTATGTGAATTTCAACTAAAAATCAGTTTACACATTTTTTTCTTTATGGTCAGTGCTTTCTGTGTCCCACCCAGGAAATACTTGTCTGCCCTACAGTTATAAAGATATTCTGTGATTTCTTCTACTTTATGATTCTGGATTTTGTGTTTATGTCAAATGATTCTTTTCAAATTAATTTTGGTATAGAGTGATATAGAAGTCAAGATTTTTGTTTGAGTTTTATATACAGAGAACCAGTTATAATTTGATAATACATTTATTTCCTCTTTGACCTAACTTGACGTTTTGGTAGAAAAATCAGTCGACTAAATATATCTGATCTGTTTCTAGATTTTATTCTGTTCCTTTGATCTGTTCAGCCTGTCCTTCCACTAGTAACACACCATTTTGATTGCTGAAATGTGTGTCTTCCAACTTTTTTCCTTCAAGAATGTTTTGCTTCTTGTAGCTCCTTTTACATTTCTATATAAATTTTAGAACCAGCTTGTCTATTTCTTTAAAAGATCACCTGGAATTTTAATTGGAAACTGCTCATTGGAATCTCTTACAGTAATTGTTTACTTGGATAAATAATAGACTGGTCTAAAATGCTTCTGAAAGAAAAAATGTTTTGCTTTATTGTTTTCTCTCCATTGTTGTGTGTCTAGGTTACAAGGCAAATGCAGGAACATGAGCAGGACTCTGAGCTTAGAGAACAAATGTCTGGCTATAAGAGAATGAGGCGGCAACATCAGAAGCAGCTAATGACTCTGGAAAATAAGTTGAAGGCTGAGATGGATGAACATCGCCTCCAGATTAGACAAAGATCTTGAAACACAGCGTAACAATTTTGCTGCAGAAATGGAGAAACTTATCAAGAAACATCAGGCCGCTATGGAAAAAGAGGTGGCTGATTCACTATTATTAATTTATTTACTATAGATCATAAACGTCTCAGAATTAACCAAGATGGCATTTTGATGTTAGGATGTTTTCCCTAGAACCAAGCCAGTTCAATTGGGAATAGGGAGAAGCATTTATATAACATGTATAGTGTCGAGTACTAAGTCTGGGAACCAATAGACGTGGGATTATTTCTTAATACTCATAGTTTTATTGTTATCACAGTGGTTAAATCATGCAACCATTCTAGGCCCTAGGTACTCTGATAGTATCAAGAGTTTCTTAATCATCTATCAATAGGTGATTTAGGTCTCAAAAATCATCTATGATTCTCTTTTTGTGTGTTTTTGGAAATCTTCCTTCAATTTATAGTAGCATTTTAATATCAGAATAATTAAAGATTACTGTAATATAACAGAATGTTAGAGATAATAAGTTAAGAGAGGTTCAAATTAAGATTTGGCCCATTTTCTTTATTTATAAATGTGTCATTCTACTATATGATTTAAGTATATATTTTTAGGATTCTTCTTATGGGAAACCTAATGTTTTTGATGTCCCATCAGTTAAATTTTATTTTGATAGTCACATTTGTCAAGTAAAATGTAAGCTTCCCAGTAAATTAACACAATATCTAGAAATATATCTAGCTAGTCCACATGGAGGCATTATTTATTATAGTTACCCTGTTCACCTTCCCCGCCCACCCCCCACCCCAAATTAAAAGACCCACTCTCATAATAGTAGTTCAGTTCAGTTCAGTCACTCAGTCGTGTCTGACTCTTTGCAACCTCATGAATCGCAGCACGCCAGGCCTCCCTCTCCATCACCAACTTCTGGAGTTTACCCAAACTCATGTCTATTGAGTCGGTGACGCCATCCAGCCATCTCATCCTCTGTCGTCCCCCTTCTCCTGCCCCCCAACCCCTCCTAGCATCAGAGTCTTTTCCATTGAGTCAACTCTTCACATGAGGTGGCCAAAGTATTGGAGTTTCAGCTTCAATATCAGTCCCTCCAGTGAACACCCAGGACTGATTGATCTCCTTTAGAATGGACTGGTTGGATCTCGTTGCAGTCCAAGGGACTCTCAAGAGTCTTCTCCAACGCCACAGTTCAAAAGCATCGATTCTTCGGTGCTCAGCCTTCTTCACAGTCCAGCTCTCACATCCATACATGACCACTGGAAAACCAGTCTTGACTAGACGGACCTTTATTGGCAAAGTAATGTCTCTGCTTTTTAACATACTCTCTAGGTTGGTCATAACTTTCCTTCCAAGGAGTAAGCGTCTTTTAATTTCATGGCTGCAATCACAATAGTAGAGAATTGGCAAAATAATTTATTGAGTAAATAATTATTTAATTTTGAATTAATTTGAGTAAAGAATGTATAGATATTTAGAATCCTGTTGGGTATTAGAAAGTATTTTTAATAACTTGGGAAGAGACAGATCCTAACACATTTAGAAAAGCAGATCATGACATAGGATGTGCAGTGTGATTACAGATTTATTTAAAATGTGTGCATGCATAGAAAAAATAGGAAAGGTCTGTATCAAACTGTTTTTCTTGTTTTTCTCTGAGTGCTAAAATCATACAAGGTTTTTTTTTCTTTGTGTTTTTCTGTATTTTCTGACTGATCCACAATGAATATACATTGCATATGTAATCAGAAATAAAACAGTATGATATATATGTATCTAATATTTAACATTTTTATTTAATATGTAAGTTAAAGGTCAGGGTTTACTTTGAAGAGGAGTATATTATTTAATATACAAGTCAATCTAAATAAAAGTTCGTGATTTTATTATATTTTGAATAAATACTTATTTTTTTATTGGGGGTATATTGTTAAATTTTTTTAAAGGTGAAAGCTTTTTAATTCTGTAATAGGTCAACATTTTAAAGATGAGTCCCATTTTACTGGTTCTCTGAAATTCAAATAAGATGCTAAGTGATACTTATTAGTAATATGTAGGATCTTCTTATTTTGGTAGTGCTTATACAGATTTTATCCTAAGTGGTATATATTAAACTGTTGTTTTGAATCTGTCTACTTAACTAATTTGATCCATTTTTTAAATTTCTCATAGGCTAAAGTGATGGCCAATGAAGAGAAAAAAATTTCAGCAACATATTCAGGCCCAACAGAAGAAAGAACTAAACAGCTTTTTGGAGTCTCAGAAAAGAGAATATAAACTTCGAAAAGAGCAGCTTAAGGAGGTACTTTTTAATACCAAATACCACATGATATATTTATGCAGTTGATTTTTATGTATTTTGAACTGAGTTGTTTTTTATGTTGCCAGGAGCTGAATGAAAATCAGAGTACCCCCAAAAAGAAAAACAGGAGTGGCTTTCAAAACAGAAGGAGAATATACAGCATTTCCAAGCAGAAGAAGAGGCTAATCTTCTACGGCGTCAGAGACAGTATCTAGAGTTGGAATGCCGTCGCTTCAAGAGAAGAATGTTACTTGGGCGTCATAACTTAGAGCAGGACCTTGTGAGGGAGGTGCGTTAGAAATGCGAATCTTTTCTGAGAATATGTTAGTCCCTCTCAGTCTCGGGGCCTTTGCGCATGTGCCTCCCTCAGCCTGATTCTTCTTTCCTAGATTATCTACATGGCTTGCTTCCCCCGTTCATGTCTCTCCTCAGAAATGCCTCCCTAATATCCAAATCCTCCTCCTTATTTAAATATTCTTCTCTGCACTTCTCTCTCCTACACACACACACTTTTGGGGGTGTTTTTCTTCTTGCCGAGAATGAAAATTTTATGAAGTCACTGGTTTTGTTTTCTTCCAGTCTTTATATCCCCTATGTGTTACCATTTAATACTTTCTTTATAATCATGTACTTAATTGAGCAAATGTAGAAACTCTTGTGTCAGGGAAAACAAATATTCTCAGTATCAGGGATACCTCTGAGCACAGATCAGCTTATTTCCAAGAGTGGCTTAAAATAAACTTCAAGTATAGCATAATTGTTCAAACCTACTAATAATTAAAGAAATTCAAATTAAAGTAGTTGTATCAGTTAAATAAGAACCGTTTAACAGACTGGCAACATTGAATCCTAGTAACGGCTTTGGGAAATGGGCAGTGTTGGTAAGAGTATAAATTGATACTGCCCTTTTGGATGGAGCTCATATGTTTTTACCTACAAATCCACTTCTAGAACTCTATCCTAAAGAAATAATAACATGATTATATGATGCATGATGCATCAACATTTAATGAAAATTTTTTTATAAAGCAAAAATGGAAAATTATAGTATTTCAAAGCAGAAACCTATGGTGAAACTTAAAGATCTGTATATACTGATCAGATCTGGATATATGTCCATTATATTGTTAGCTGAAGAAAGCACATTACATGCCTATGTTGTCTCAGTTTTTTAAACTATATGTTTTTGTATAATAGTTGTTTCACAGTATCTAGTAGCATGGGGAAGGTTGGGAAGCATTTTCTTCAAACTGTTGTCCTTTGCAGAAGGGTTTGCAGGGGCAAAGGGAACCGGTTTGACGTGCGTGTGTTTTACACTTGTTCTTTTTAATCTGAAAGAAAAAAAAGACATTTATCGAGCATCATGTGCTAGGTATTATTCTGAGAACTTTCTGTTTATGAATTCATTTCATCCTCACATTAAATCTGTACAATAGTTATACTATTATTTCTTTGAAAAGTGATGAAACTAAAGCACAGCAGGTTTAAACAACTAACGCAAGGACTAGGTGACTGTAGGTAGCAGAGCCAGGTCCATGTTCTTATCCATTACACTGTACTGGGTATACTGCATGTAATAGAACTGGATAGGACACTCTGAAGGAATTCATAAAATGGCTTCGGGGTTCTCTTCAAATATAAAATTCGGAAACAATGAAAGAAGGAAAGAAAGAAGGACATTTAAGTCTACTGAGATTTGATATGTTTTAAGCTTATGGCATAAAATAGTATTAATGAATAGTAAATACTAGAATAAGGAAATTTGTCTTTACTAATTGCACATTTACTACTGTATAGGTCATAAAATCTGATATTTACTGTGCTGTCATCATTGAATCTGGGATTACATCTTTTTCCTGGTTAATCTGTTTCTTAGGTTTTTCCCCTGGCATTGTACAGCGATAAATATACCTTTGTCTTTTGTATTATGGATTAGGAGTTAAATAAAAGACAGACTCAGAAGGACTTAGAGCATGCCATGCTACTACGACAGCATGAATCCATGCAAGAACTGGAGTTCCGCCACCTCAACACAATTCAGAAGATGCGCTGTGAGTTGATCAGATTGCAGCATCAAACTGAGCTCACTAACCAGCTAGAATATAATAAACGAAGAGAACGAGAACTAAGGCGAAAGCATGTCATGGAGGTTCGACAACAGCCTAAGAGTCTGAAGGTACCTTTAGCCTAAGCTAAAGTTATTTAAGTAACATGTCTGTGAAATGAATGATGATTTTAAAGTTAGCAGCAGTAGGGCTTGATATAGAGTTGTTTGGTGTTTAACCTTTACTTTCTCTTTCTTATTGTTAACCTTTTCAATTTGAAAGTTTATAAACACTAGTGTGATCTTTGCGATACTAGACAAAAAGTGAGGCAAAAACATTTCACAGTTATAGTCAGGCTTTGAATAGAATGTCTGCTTTTGATGACAAGTGAGCTCAAGATTTTCCATAAAGGAGATTGTTGTTACTTTACTAGGGAAGAAAATGACCATTTCCTCTTAGTTTTGTATCTGTATCTACTTACTCAATTTTTAACATCAAGTTATTCCATTTTTGTTTCCCTAATAGTTGCAACTTCCGACTTTCTCCAGGAATTTAAAGGAGACGGGGGACATCAGTTTTAGCACTTATGTAATTTAACTGGTCATCTGAGTTAAATTCACCCATTCCAGTCCATTTTAGTTCGCTGATTCCTAGAATGTCGATGTTCACTCTTGCCATCTCCTGTTTGACCACTTCCAATTTGCCTTGATTCATGGACCTAACATTCCAGGTTCCTATGCAGTAATGCTCTTTATAGCCTCAAACCTTGCTTCTATCACCAGTCACATCCACAACTGGGTATTGTTTTTGCTTTGGCTCTATCCCTTCATTCTTTCTGGAGTTATTTCTCCACTGATCTCCAGAAGCATATTGGGCACTTACCAACCTGGGGAGTTCCTCTTTCAGTATCCCTATCATTTTGCCTTTTCATATTGTCATGGGGTTCTCAAGGCAAGAATGCTGAAGTGGTTTGCCATTCCCTTGTTGCAGTGGACTACATTCTGTCAGACCCCTCCACCATGACCCATCCATCTTGGGTAGCCTCACATGGCATGGCTTAGTTTCATTGAGTTAGACAAGGCTGTGGTCCGTGTGATCAGATTGACTAGTTTTCTGTGATTATGGTTTCAGTGTGTCTGCCCTCTGATGCCCTCTCGCAACACCTACAGTCTTACTTGGGTTTCTCTTACCTTGGTCATGGGGTATCTCTTCAGGGCTGCTCCTTACCTTGGACAAGGGGGTATCTCCTCAGGGTCGCCCCTCCTAACTTTGAACATGAAGTAGCTCCTCTCAGCCCTCCTGTGCCCACGCAGCTGCCGCTCATTGGACGTGGAGTTGCCCCTCTCGGCCACTGCCCCTGACCTCAGGCGTGGGGTAGCTCATCTCGGCCACCGCCCCTAACCTTGGGTATGGGGTAGCTCTGTCTTGGCCACTGCCCCTGACCTTGGGTGTGGGGTAGCTCGTCTCAGCCGCTACCCTAACCTCAGACATGGAGTAGCTTCTCTCGGCCGCTCCTGCTCCGTCGCAGCCTGGCGTGCTCGGTCGCTGCCCCTAACCTTGGGCGAGGGGTAGCTCCTCTCGGCCACGCTTCTGCACAATCCATCGCAGCTGGCTCGCTTCTGCGCGGTCCATGGACCATTATATCTACTACTATGGGCAGGAATCCCTTAGAAGAAATGGAGTAGCCATCATGGTCAACAAGAGAGTCTGAAATGCAGTACTTGGATGCAATCTCAAAAATGACAGAATGATCTCTTGTTTATTTCCAAGGCAAACCATTCAATACCACGGTAATCCAAGCCTATGCCCCAACCAGTAACGCTGAAAAAGCTGAAGTTGAACGGTTCTATGAAGACCTACAAGACCTTTTAGAACTAACACCCAAAAAAGATGTCCTTTTCATTATAGGGGACTGGAATGCAAAAGTAGGAAGTCAAGAAACACCTGGAGTAAGAAGCAGATTTGGCCTTGGAGTATGGAATGAAGCAGGGCAAAGGCTAATAGAGTTTTGCCAAGAGAACGCACTGGTCATAGCAAACACCCTCTTCCAACAACATAAGAGAAAACTTGACACATGGATATCACCAGATGGTGAACACCAAAATCAGATTGATTATATTCTTTGCATCCAAAGATGGAGAAACTCTATACAGTCAACAAAAACAAGACCAGGAGCTGACTGTGGCTCAGATCATGAGCTCCTTATTACCAAATTCAGACTTAAATTGAAGAAAGTGGGGAAAACCATTAGACCGTTCAGGTATGACCTGCATCAAATCCCTTATGATTATACAGCAGAAGTGAGAAATAGATTTAAGGGACTAGATCTGATAGAGTGCCTGATGAACTGTGGACGGAGGTTCATGACATTGTACAGGAGACAGGGATTAAGACCATCCCTAAGAAAAAGAAATGCAAAAAATCAAAATGGCTGTCTGAGGAAGACTTACAAATAGCTGTGAAAAGAACAGAAGCAAAAAGGAAAGATATAAGCATCTGAATGAAGAGTTCCAAAGAATAGCAAGGAGAGATAAGAAAGCCTTCCTCAGCAATCAGTGCAAAAAAATAGAGGGAAACAACAGAATGGGAAAGACTAGAGATGTCTTCAAGAAAATTAGAGATACCAAGGGAACATTTCATGCAAAGATGGGCTCAAGAAAGGACAGAAATGGTATGGACCTTTCAGAAGCAGAAGATATTAAGAGGTGGAAGAATACACACAAGAGCTGTACAAAAAGGATCTTCACGACCCAGATAATCATGGTATGAACACTCACTTAGAGCCAGACATCCTGGAATGTGAAGTCAAGTGGGCCTTAGAAAGCATCACTAGGAACAAAGCTAGTGGAGGTGTTGGAATCCCAGTTGAGCTATTTCAAATCTGGAAAGATGGTGCTGTCAAAGTGCTGCATTCAATGTGCCAGCAAATTTGGAAAACTCAGCAGTGGCCACAGGACTGGAAAAAGTCAGTTTTCATTCCAATCCCAAAGAAAGGCAATGCCAAAGAATGCACAAACTACTGCACAGTTGCACTCATCTCACATGCTATTAAAGTAATGCTCAAAATTCTCCAAGCCAGGCTTCAGCAATACATGAACCGTGAACTTCCAGATGTTCAAGCTGGTTTTAGAAAAGGCAGAGGAACCAGAGATCAAATTGCCAACATCCGCTGGATCATTGAAAACGCAAAGAGAGTTCCAGAAAAACATCTATTTCTGCTTTATTGACTATGCCAAAGCCTTTGACTGTGTGCATCACAAGAAACTGTGGAAAATTCTGAAAGAGATGGGAATACCAGACCACCTGACCTGCCTCTTGAGAAACCTATATACAGGTCAGGAAGCAACAGTTAGAACTGGACATGGAACAACAGACTGGTTCCAAATAGGAAAAGGAGTACGTCAAGGCTGTATATTGTCACCCTACTTATTTAACTTATATGCATAATATATCATGAGAAACGCTGGGCTGGAAGAAGCACAAGCTGGAATCAAGATTGCCGGGAGAAATATCAATAACCTCAGATATGCAGATGACACCACCATTATGGCAGAAAGTGAAGAGGAACTAAAGAGCCTGTTGATGAAAGTGAAAGAGGAGAGTGAAAAAGTTGGCTTAAAGTTCAACATTCAGAAAACTAAGATCATGGCATCTGGTCCCATCACTTCATGGCAAATAGATGGGGAAACAGTGGAAACAGTGACAGACTTTATTTTTCTGGGCTCCAAAATCACTGCAGATGGTGATTGCAGCCATGAAAGTAGAAGACGCTTACTCCTTGGAAGAAAAGTTATGACCAACCTAGATAGTATATTCAAAAGCAGAGACATTACTTTGCCAACTAAGATCCTTCTAGTCAAGGCTATGGTTTTTCTGGTGGTCATGTATGGATATGAGAGTTGGACTGTGAAGAAGGCTGAGCACTGAAGAATTGATGCTTTTGAACTGTGGTGTTGGAGAAGACTCTTGAGAGTCCCTTGGACTGCAAGGAGATCCAACCAGTCCATTCTAAAGGAGATCAATCCGTCCTGGGTGTTCATTGGAGGGACTGATCCTAAAGCTGAAGCTCCAATACTTTGGCCACCTCATGTGAAGAGTTGACTCATTGGAAAAGACTCTGATGCTGGGAGGGATTGGGGGCAGGAGGAGAAGGGGACGACAGAGGATGAGGTGGCTGGATGGCATCACCAGCTGGATGGACATGAGTTTGGGTAAACTTCAGGAATTGGTGGTGGAGAGAGAGGTCTGGCGTGCTGTGATTCATGGGGTTGCAAAGAGTCTGACACAACTGAGCAACTGAACTGAAGTGAATTTAACTGGGATTTGAGAAGTTCTGGGGTACCTATGTCAGTGGAATAGGTGATTGACACCTGTTGCCTGCTCTGCTGTTTCTTCATCTGCCATCCAGATGATGATTTGTTAATGTTAGATGAGTAACTTAACATTCCTCTTGCATTCATTTGAGTTAAACATTAAGGGGGTATAGTTTATTCTTGGTACAAGTATTACTATTCTTAAAGGAAAAGCACATTTTTCAAGGTTTGTTCCCCCCCAATTAGACTAGTGTTATGGAATAATTACAGTGTTTTCTTGACACAGTGTTTAAAAATAAAAACTTTTAAAAGACTGAAGGCTGTTATACAGAGGTAGGAAAGAATGATAAATGTCATTGTCCCATTCCTGGCTAACTTGAATATTCTTTCAGTATTGTTAACCAAGGACAGTATTTAAGAGGGCACCACTAAGCATAGCTGAACGAAGACTTTCTCTTTGTAGCTAGGCATTTCTTTACCTTTCACAGGATGGCAGTAACTTAATGACTTGGTTTGTATGAAATATGGAAAATGTGTATTTGATATTTTGGTATTTATTGGCAGAGGTGATGGAGAGGATCAATGGTTACTTCCTTGAAAAGTATGTTACTTTGGTTTTATATGCATTTGTTGCACACTGAATCAACCAGTCAGTATTTCAGCTATAATTTCTGCCTCGTGAGGTACATGAGTAAATTCTCACTTGTAGTCTTGAACAGTATACCTTATAGAAATATATCTCATCTTCTCAAATTTTGTTCAGACCTGAGTTCATAGAAATAACTAACCTGTGATTAACCAAAAAATAAAGCCAAACCACTTTGTCTCTGAACTCAGATTGTTTTATCTCCCAAATGTTTATGTAGTTCATGTCTTTTATCATCACCTTAAGAAGGGCTGTCCCCTCCCTTGCCCCCTTAAAGGAAAGATAACTATAATAATATTAGTCAGCTTTTGTGGGGTCTGTCACAGACTATGTAGTTGGAGTTGAGATTGTCATTAAAAGAAATTGGAGCAAGTTGTCTCAGATAAGGAACAATAAATATGCTTATTTTCTGCCTTAGAAATCTGGTAAGATATTGTCTGGCCAATAAAAACTTTTGTATCTACTATTGTTAATTCATGAGAAGAAATTTAATTTTGTGTCATCAATATACACAGCGATCAAAATTAATTTTAATATTTATTTGTAACTGTTACCAAAATAATGAATACTACTTGAAGACATATGAAAAATGAGGTACTTGGTATTCTAATGTTTTAAATTAGAGCTTTTGTAATACATAGAATCTACTGGTTTGACCTAATAGCCAAGTAGAAACATACTGTACCTGCAACCTTATGATCTAACCATTTTGTTTTTCCCTCTCCCGTTCTCCTAGTAGCCTATTTTCATGTAAGCATAAAGTATACCAAATGCCAAATGTTAAAAATTACATATATCTTCTTTTTTTCCTTCTCAGTCTAAAGAACTCCAAATAAAAAGCAGTTTCAGGACACCTGTAAAATCCAAACCAGACAGTACAAAGCATTAAGAAATCACTTACTGGAGACTACACCAAAGAGTGAACACAAAGCTGTTCTGAAACGGCTCAAGGAGGAGCAGACCCGGAAGTTAGCCATCTTGGCTGAACAGTATGACCACAGCATTAATGAAATGCTCTCCACCCAAGCAGTGAGTTTGTGTTATTTAGGCAAAACAAATTCAGGGCCCCTTTCCTTCCACCCCCTGAATGAAGTCTCGATAATTAAAGCACTAATAGGAAGTGGTAACTATCCAACAGCCTGGGAAATAGTAGTGGTTATCTGTATTTTTCCTGTCTCTGCATTGTTTGGAAGTAGGCATGATTTATACAGAATTCTCATTGATACATTTAGACATGAGATTCTAAATAGGCTCCTTGCCAGTGCCCCTCAGATGTTTAGTGCATATCCCAAGAGTATACCAAGATTAGAGCAACAGCTTTGTTAGGCATTGGACAAAAAGTAGTACTGTATTAGAAATCTAAATGGTCGCATTTTAATGGAGGCAAATACAAAGTATTTTCTTTATAAGTTTTGTGAACTTTTTCTTAAAGGGCCAGACAGATAGTAAATATTTTAGATTTTGTGGGACAGGATACAAAATTGAGGATATTAATGTGAATACTTATAGCCATATAAAATATAAAAATCATTAATTAGCAGACTATAAAATTAATTAATTAAAACAGACAATTGTCCAGACTTGGTCTGGAGCTGTAGTTTGCTGGTCCCTGTTCTATAATTATTTTTATTGTGGAGAATAGATTTAGGATCTTATATCACTTAATCAGATTTTAGATTTTTCTTAAGAAAAGTATGGTTATTCTGACATCCTCCAAATAGCATATGATAGCTTTTATCTTCTTGTTATCATCATCAGTTACTGTGCCTGCCTTTTTCAGAAATGTTTACTCCAAGATACAAGAGAGAACAATTGTCTGTCCTATAAAAGAGTAGTCTGCCTTTTCTCACACCTTCTTTTCATAGGTCTTGAATAAATAGTTCACAGTAGGATATATCTGTTTTTTCCCTCTCTTTCAGCTGCGTTTGGATGAAGCACAGGAAGCAGAGTGCCAGGTTTTGAAGATGCAGCTGCAGCAGGAACTGGAGCTGTTAAATGCATATCAGAGCAAAATCAAGATGCAGGCAGAGGCACAGCATGATCGAGAGCTTCGGGAGCTTGAACAGAGGGTCTCCCTCCGCAGGGCACTCTTAGAACAAAAGGTAGAGATGATAGAAGGAAGTTATTTGCTAACATTTGCTTTCATCAGAAGAGTTTTATAAATACGTTTTCATATTGAGAGAGGTGGCATTTGGTTGTTTTTACCATACCATATTTCCTTAATTCTAATTTTGTAGTGTTTGTCTTTAAAATTATTGATTCAGTAATGAACCTTAATGAATTCTAAACATCAGGGAAATATAATTAAGTAGTTAATGCTGCTGCTGCTGCTGCTAAGTCACTTCAGTCATGTCCGACTCTGTGCAACCCCATAGACAGCAGCCTACCAGGTTCCCCGTCCCTGGGATTCTCCAGGCAAGAACACTGGAGTGGGTTGCCATTTCCTTCTCCAGTGCATGAAAGTGAAAAGTCAAAGTGAGGTCGCTCAGTCGTGTCCAACTGTTAGCTGTCCCATGGACTGCAGCCTTCCAGGCTCCTCCGTCCATGGGATTTTCCAGGCAAGAGTACTGGAGTGGGGTGCCACTGCCTTTTCCGAGCTAATGCTAGAGGAAGGACATGGAGTTATGTGAAGACAGTTGAATTGTGAGTGAGTACCTCTGGCTCTGTGTTCCTCACTTTTTTGTGTACCTAGCTCTACCTAAAGAGGTTGGTGAAAAACTTAGATAAAAACTTTTTTTCTTAGAAGAAAATGAACTTTAGTAGTTGCCTGAGAGAGGCAGAGGCAAAGGATTTGGAATATATACTTTCTCTTATATCCTGGGCCTGGAACTATACAGACTGGTGGAAGAGTACTAAGGCACAGAAGGTGAAACTTGTTCTGCACAAGCTGAAAATGTTACTTTTAGATGTATCTTTTTCCCCCTCTCTTTTCTCTCTTTTAACTTATTCTTTGTCAGATATATTAGAGAATAGAAATAGAAGCCCCAAATTAATTTCCATTCTCTAAGGTATTATAGCTGTGTTTTATGTGTGTGTGTGCATATTTGTAGGAAAAGCTAATGGACAGAGATTTAAAAATTTTGAAAGATAAAGGAAAGTTTTGTCATGAGAAATAATAAAATACCAGTTGTACCTAGGATTCAGAGCTATGTTCAGAATTCCTGAGCCATAAGTTCCCAGCAGGTGATTAGTCTTAGGTCCAATGATCCTTTGTATGTTAGTACTTGCCTAATTTATTAAAAGTTGTCATGGTTTCTAGACCATTGGTCCATAGATTTTCCTCTACTTCCAGTAGTTCTTCTGATAAAAATAGAACGCCTTACTAAATTAAAAATATATTCTTAAAATATAAATAGGATATTACTAATAGCATACCTAAATAAAATATTCCTTTCTGTCACAATTCTTATCAGTGGCTTCTCCAAGGGGTACTTGCCTGTAAAACTTATCTCACTTATGTTTCCCATTCATAATGGGAAAGATAGAAATACATATAAACTTTGAGAAAAGTCTAGTTTGTCCCATGTACAGGTTTCATAAATCTGATTCGAACTTGCTTATTAAAATTCAGTCTGAAGTTTTGTCTCTTATGCTTCAAGAAATTATCGTTGGACTTTTGTGATGGTACAGTGGTCAAGAATACAACTGCCAGTGCAGGGAACATGGGTTTATCCCTGGTCCGAGAACACCCCATATGCTGCGAGGCCACTGAAGCCTGAGTGCTTCAACTGCTGAAGCCCACACACTGGAGCCGGTGCTCTGCAACAGTAGAAGCCAACACAGTGAGAAGCCTGCACACAACTGCTGGATCGCAGCCCCACTCGCTGCAAATAGAGGAGGGCCATGCAATGAAGCCCAGCAATGAAGACCCCGTACATCCTAAAATAATAAATGAATGATTTATTAAAAAGGAAACTCCCGTGGTGTTGTAAGAGAAATATTGGCACTATTTCCAGTCAGCTCCCCAACACCGGTGGGTTCTGCATTCATGGATTCAACTGACATGATAAAAGTATTCGGGGAAAGAAAATTCCAGAAAGTTCCCAAAAGTTCCAGAAAGCAAAACTGCAGCTTGCTGCAAGCCCCAGCAACTATTTACATATTATTTACCTTGTATAGGGTATTATAAGTAATTTAGATATGATTTAAAGTACTGGAGTAGGGCTATGTATTTGTATTTTTAGCTCCACCTAGTGGTTCAGAGTTAGTGCTAATTAGTATCTTAACACAGTCTTATTTCAATGTGTGAACTAAGTGGACATGTTCTACAGAGCCTAGTAAAATGTGTGCATAAAACTGATATGCGTTGGTCAAGGTGCAGTGGCACTCTCATACATAGTTAATGCATTTTGCAAAGCAACTTGGAAGTATACATTGAGCTTTGGAAATGTTACATATTTAAGACTTTGAAAATTTATTCTAAGGAAAAGAAATCCAGCTATAGGAAAAGTAAGATGCATAAATATGGTAATTATAGCATACTTCATAATGTTTTAAAATACATAACCATCTAAAACAGTGCTATAATTAATTATAGCCAAACCACTTAATAAAATCTTAGTCAACCATTTAAATGATGGCTATAAAGATAGTATTAATATAGAAAAATGCTTATGATGTATTGAATAAAAGTGAATTGAAGTAATGCTAGTAGTGGCTATATTAATATGGTAGAATTTTTTTTTTTTTTACTTTTTTTTGTGTGGGGAGAAGGGCATATGTGCAGCATGTGGGATCTTAGTTCCCTGAACCAGAAATCAAACTTGTGCCCCCTGCAGTGGATGTGCAGAGTCCTAACCACTGGAGCCAAAGAATTCCCTCTATTTTACTTTTTAATATGGTTTATATTAATTTCATAAGAGATTTAGTTAGTATTACAAATAATAAAGGAACAGTAGAGTGATAAATCTATAAATCTATTTTGAGTTGGATTTTTAGGGCTAATATTTACGTTTCAACTGAAGTGCATGACAGTAAAGCAGTTTGGGATCAGTTTGCAGCTACCAAGACAAGGTACTCTTTGTACAAAAACCGAAAAATCTTAACAACTACACTTTGTACTTACTGACTATACATATAAGAAACAGTCATCTGAAAATAGAGGTGGAACCAGAGTGAATATTAGTTGTTTCATGTTGGTGATTATCTTTGAAGATTACTTTAATCTCCAAAGAATCGAGAATTGTTCCTTAGGTTTGGCACTAACAGAGTAGGGTTAGGGTTAGAGCTTCCCTCGTAGCTTAGCCGGTAAAGAATCTGCCTGCAATGCAGGAGACCTGGGTTCGACTCCTGGGTTGGGAAGATCCCCTGGAGAAGGAAATGGCAACCCATTCCAGTATTCTTGCCTGGAGAATCCCATGGATGGAGGAGCCTGGTGGGCTACAGTCCATGGGGTCATAAGAGTCGGACACAACTTAGCGACTAAGCCACCACACTAACAGAGTATAACAAGGAAACCTCATTTGGCTCACATGAAGCCCTTTTATGACTTCTCATTTCATTTACGTTAAAATTTCAGCAAAATAACGACATAACTATGCATGTTAAATACCTTATTTGGATTAGGGTCCAAACAAGGTCCAGATACTGCTTTTGGTTAATTGTCTTTTAAGTCAATGAGTCTATAATAGGACCCTCTTTCCCCATGTTTTTTTTTTTCCCCATTTGAATTGGATCATTTGCTTTTTAGGAATTCTGGTTTTGGCTTATTGTGTCCTCGATGGCACCCGACTCCAGTACTCTTGCCTGGAAAATCCCATGGACAGAGTAGCCTGAAAGGCTGCAGTCCATGGGGTCCCTGAGGGTTGGACACGACTGAGCGACTTCACTTTCACTTTTCACTTTCCTGAATTGGAGAAGGAAATGGCAACCCACTTCAGTGTTCTTGCCTGGAGAATCCCAGGGACGGGGGAGCCTGGTGGGCTGCCGTCTATGGGGTTGCACAGAGTCGGACACGACTGAAGTGACTTAGCAGCAGCAGTGTCTTTAAAAACGTATCTTTCTCTCTTTTACTTCCTATTTCCCATCAGCTGGTAATTAGATCCAGAAATATGATTAAATTTAAATTATCTTCTCTTTTAGAAATTTTTTGCAAGGAATTTTTATGAGGGTTACTATGTACTTCCTTTTACATTACATCAAGAGATATATGTTGTCTAGCTGCCCCCTTTTAAGTGGTATTAATATTGGTCAGTGGGTTTAGGCAATTATCAATTTGATCATTCATAAAAAGTTCTCCATGAACTTTTTCATTGCCTCATGTTGAGTTTATTATGAATTATTTTACATTTAAAAAATGTATGTACAGTCAACTACACTTATTTGTAATACCTTCCAGTTTTCCAGAAATGATTATGATGGCTACCGAACCACTAATTTCTAGCTATATAGAGTCTCCTAACGTTTTAATGAAAACTTGATGGTTTATGTTTGTTTGCTTTTTACTTAAGGCTTTGGTGTATCTGGAATGTGGTGTAAGATGGAGATCCATTTTTATTTCCTTCCAGATAGTTGGCCATTGTGCCTGTGTTATTTGTTGAAAATTCATCTTTTCCCCACTGAATTAATTAATGCTCTTGCTTTAAAACCCTACAGACTGAGATCTTTATTTCCATTTCACTAACAATTTGTCCCTACACCAATACCACATTTAATAGAGTGACATTTTGGTGTGTCTGATAAAGCTAGTTTCCCTTCGCCCATTTTCATTTTTTATTCAGTGTTTTAGGCTTTCCTGGTGGCTCAGATGGTAAAGAATCTGCCGTCAGTGCAGGAGACCTGTGTTTGATCCCTGGGTTGGGAAGATCCCCTGGAGAAGGAAATGGCAACCCACTCCAGTATTCTTGAATGGAGAATTCCATGGACAGAGGAGCTTGGCAGGATCTATAGTCCATGGGGTTGCAAAGAGTTGGACACGAATGAGTGACTGTCACTCACTCACTCAAAAGTCATCCAGTTGACAGTCTAGAGACAGAGATGGCTAAGGTATTGATATTTACAAGATTGGCCAAGGAGAGTCCCAGGTGTCCTCAGTATTTTACCTAGTGATTTAGTAGCCATTGATGATAATTGCCTTGATTTATTATTTCAATAGAGGTTATTACCTTTGTTTTTAAGAACTTGGTTTTACACATCTTAAAAATATAAACTGTATATGATTTCTGTAGTACATCTCTTTGGTTTTTAAATATACATCCACAAAATAGCCATTGTGAACTTTTTTATGATTCACTTCAAAGCTGACTAATTATGACTTCCTTATTAGTTTATAGATTTTAAGAAATAAATCAGCTTTCTTTTTGCTTCCCTCTAACCCCTAACAGATTGAAGAAGAAATGTTGGCTTTGCAGAATGAACGCACAGAACGGATACGAAGCCTGCTGGAACGTCAAGCCAGAGAAATGGAAGCTTTTGACTCTGAAAGCATGAGGCTAGGTTTTAGTAACATGGTCCTTTCTAATCTCTCCCTGAGGCATTCAGCCACAGCTACCCGGGAGCTTCCGGTTGGTCTCACAATCCTACCGGGGTCCAGGACCTCACTGGGGTCATCCAATGGGTGGCCCACCACAAGCTTGGGGCCATCCGATGCAAGGTGGACCCCAGCCATGGGGGTCACCCTCGGGGCCAATGCAAGGGTACCCCGAGGTAGCAGTATGGGAGTCCGCAATAGCCCTCAGGCTCTAAGGCGGACAGCTTCTGGGGACGGACGGAGCAGGGCATGAGCAGAAGCACGAGTGTCACTTCTCAAATATCCAATGGGTCACACATGTCTTATACATAACTTAATAATTGAGAGTGGCGATTCCGCTGGAGCTGTCTGCCAAAAGAAACTGCCTACAGACATCGTCACAGCAGCCTCCTCACTTGGGTACTACAGTGTGGAAGCTGAGTGCGTATGGTATATCTTACTCATTTTTGTAAAGCGTTCTGTTTTGTGTTTACTAATTGGGATGTCATAGTATTTGGCTGCCAGGTTTTTTTTTTTTTTTAACTTTTGAAGAAATTTTGAAAAGGGGAATTGTCATGTAGGTGTGTATACAAATACATACACACACATATATATATGTATCAAGCCTGTGGTTATAAGAAATTGGGTAGATAGGGGGTATTTTTGAAAACTACAAAAATAGAATGCAGCAGTGTATCTTGAGTCATCACTTTGGGGCAATGATATATCCTAAGAAGGATGTGAAAAGATCTAAAGCCTTTCTACATACCCCAGATTCTTATAAGCCACTCACAGCAGGCAACATATGCTGAAACAAGTTCTTACTGAAACACATCTGTATCCCCTTACCAACGTATTTTCTTTATTAAATTGGTCTGACTTCTCAGCCTCATTTGGAGTGAAAAGAACATGGAAATCCATGAACACTAAAGGGTTGCATTGACTTTTTCAGAGAGTAGGAAACAATTTAGTTCTTTTTCTGAATGATGCATAGATTTGTCAGTAAATTTTTTTTTTTTTTTGGTGCATTCAATTGTGCCTTCTTTGTGGCATGGTGAGATGGAGGTGCTTAAGGAGATCACAAGTGGTGTGGAAATTGTATCAACGAACCCATGAGCCTTTAAAGGGGAAGACAAGAAGGGTGAGAGAGGCCCCTGAAAGTTCATATGGTGGGTATGTTCAGCAGCAAGAGTGAGGAGATGAAGCCTCTGTATCCTGATGTTTCGTTGCTTATACTGTGATATCTCATCCTAGCTAAGCTCTATAGCTTCCAAGACCCCGAACAGTACTTCTGCTTTGTACAAAAACAAAGATATATAGCCAATACAAATTAAATGCCAGAGGTATTTGAATGATGCCATATTTGCAAACTGCCATCTATTGGAATTTTCACCACACTACATAGACATAATTTGATTTACCCCCTTTTGGCTTATGGGATTTCCTGTTTACAAGTAGAATAGCCAATTATTTAAATGTTTAGTTGCCATAGTGAACCAGGAGTCACTGAGCCAATGACTTTGCCAGCTGCTGACTAATCCTCATCACCACTGTAGATTTTGCTGCATGTGCAGGTCCTCTTTTTTTTTTTAATTGCTGTTTTTGTTGCTGCAGTACTTTACAAACTTCTAGTTCCTTGAGACTTAGTGACCATTCGGCATCACGTTAACATCACACAACAGGAAACACCACTCCCAGAAGTCTCTAGCCTCAGTGCTAAGGTACTACTGAAAAGGAACTAGCTAGTTTGGCAAATTAGAAAAAAAAAAAGTAAAGTAAGTTATAGTGGTCAGGGAATCTCTTGACAAACGCTAACTTTTTTATTTTTTTCCCACAGAGGGGCACGTTTTGTTGTGTTTTGTTTTGCAATGAAGGATCAACCCAATGCTGAAAGTTAGATGTTACTTGGTATTCCACTGCTAGCGTGGAAATTGATTTGAAGGTGGGTAGGAAGCTGTGAGTATGACTTGAAGGAAAAAAAAAATGTTCTTTTCAGTGATAGATCAGAGTTTCTTACAAGTTACTGTTTTGCTCCCTCCCTTGTCTTGAAGAACCCTTGCTGCTAACTCTGGATCCTGCTTTTCATATAGTCAGAGGACTCCCAGGTAGAATTTCCTAAGGCCCTCTCAATGATACTCTTCACCTATCCAGGCTAATAACCAACCAATAATCTGTTTGTTGAAATCTTGGTTTTCTCAACCAAATTTAAGTCTTCCCCAGGTATGTCAGTCTAATCTCCATGAATCCTCCCCTTTAGGAATTTCTGGCATTCATTTAAAGGTAACTGGAAGAAAATATAAATTTTTTAAAAACCAAGATCACAGTAGAACTCACACACTTTTAGGCAGTGTTTCAGGTAGCACTCTGGTACATTGTCCTCTTGGCCGGGCTTGAAATCACCAGATTTTAGGTGAACATGACTTGTACTTGCTTGTCTGTGTAATGAAAGGGGCTTTTAATTTTCTTTTGCATTCATGTTGTATACAGTATTTCAAGCAAACTGAGGTATCTACCTATTTGGAGGAAAATGATAGGAGAGAGCTTTAGAATTAATAAAATGTATAAAAATATAATGAATTTGATACCTTTTATAAAAATTCTTACTAGATCTGGCCCCTCTACTGCTGGAGGGGCGGAATAGACGTGCAGATCAATTTTACATATAAAACCCTTTAAAAAATACTACCAATAATACATGTTAAAGTCCACTTGTGGACTTGAATTAGTCAAACTGAGTTATTGAATTCATGCAGACCGTATGTACTTGTAAAATTGTGATTGAATACTGACTCCAGATGTCTATCCATTAGGTCTTTGTATCTGATTTGTATGGCAACCAGTTTTACATGTAGGTCATGACTAAACCTGGATTATTCCATTAAGTTAATTTTAATTAAAGTATATATAGTTTGCAAAAATGGTTCAAATTAATTGTGTGTGTTTATAAGATCTAACTTCTGAAGAATATCATACATAGTAGGAATCATCAGAGTAAAGCTTGTAGCAAGAAAATTGGAAAGGTTTTGAGAGATCCTAAAGAAAGAAGCAGGCACTTTCTGAATCAGTCTACAGACGTCAACATTTGATCAAAGTACTACTACCTCCTCCCCAGTGTTGGTGTTCACTATATATAAATGTGTTTGAGAAAATAAAAAGTATGGGAAATTTGTCCACGCATATCAGAAAGTCATATATGCTATGTCTGGCATCCAGAGTTTGGCAGTATAAATTTCTTATGTTCACTCTCTCCCCAATTTTTAAGTTAGCATTTGAAAAATGCAAAACCTCATACCTTGATATATTGTTCCTAATGGAGTTCCCTTCCTTTTGCACTTATTTTTCCCCTTATTAAAGTCAGCTCTAATCCCAAATTAAAGTGTCTGAAAGTATTTCCAGCATATAGATAACATTAGCTGGAAAATATGTTTATATTTTATTCAGAGCTGCCATTCTTTTCCAAGTCATTTCTGTGCCTAGAGATGAACAGTCCTGGAATTGAAGCCACACCCACGGATATGAGATGCTTGGTACTCTAGGCCAAGGGTTTATTGGTAAATTGAACTTTTTAGCATGGTCATTACGATTTTCAGCTGCCTAGACATCAAATAAACACCATTTAGCACACTAAAGAAACTGTCCTTGACTCTCTCCCACTCCCACCTATTTTTCCTCTCCCCCTTTTCAAAAATCAGAAACACTTTGAGTATCTTTTTTCAAACCATAAGGCAGACTTTAGTAACTTTATACTTCTTTATGTCTGGCATTTTAAACTTTTATAGAATACATTGTGTTGGACACTGGAATAATACTGTTTATTTTCACCTGTGAAAAATGACTCTGTTGTACTTGAAACACCTCCTTTGCATTTCTCCATTTGTGCCATTCACTAGTGGAAATAAATTGTATTATACCATAATCTACTGGCTGTTAAAAACTGTGTTAAATATGCACATTTTTGGTATAGTTATTATCATTTGTATGTATATATTGTATATACATATGAGTGTCTATATGTGTGTATAGATAGATGGATATAACTCATACTGTACATTTCCATCAGGGCACTTAAGGTTCTGTTATTTTGTTTCGTTATTTCAGTCCTCAGTTAAGGCAAGAATGCATGTGTTTCTTAACAGTTGAATACTCTGGGTTGATATTTATGAGAAGGTGGTCGTTAGATGCAGTCTTTTCTTTTTGATCCTTTCTTAGCACTTGAGTGGGTGGAAAAAAGTTAAGTAAATTGTGGAACCATAAGTTGCAATGCAGTAAAGTAGTGCTGGGGAAGGAACCAGTTAGTGTTCCTGTGAGTTTGTGTTGTGATGCAATGAAAGATAGTGATGCAGAGAGAAATGAACCATGGAAACCATAAAAACACTGGTGGTGATTCCTCTGCAGAGATAAAGAGAACCAATAAATCACATAATCTTCATGTGCACTCCATACATATTTCTTAGTAGTGGTGCCATTGACCCTTTTACCCTTTTTGTTCCATTAATAATGATGATAATAATTATAAACTTTACTAAGGACCAAAACATCCAAGAAAGAAATTACTGCTAAAGTATCTAAGGTTCTCCTAAACAATAAAATCAACAGGCAATGGCCACTGGGAGAGAAGGATTTGGTATTGGCGAGGGGCTTTCTCCTTTCAGCTGCCTCTTCTTGCTTGCTAATAGTGAGTTCTTCATGTACTGTCCACCCCTTCAAAGGCAAATCTTTTTAAGTGCAGATTTGGCCCCACACTGCAACCCTTTCCTACGAAGTTTATATGGCCCTGCATTTTGTTCCATGCTCACAATGTGAAGTGTCTAGTGTGTATTCAAGTCAGAAAATAATATATTTAAGGTGTTTAAGTGTGAATCTCCTATAATGATGAAAGAGGAGGCTCTTAATGTCTTAAAAAAACTGTCTTCTCTAAGGAACAGATCTAAAACTTGGGCTGTCATCTTATAGTTGGTTACCAAAATACAGATCATTATTGTTAGAGAAACTGATTCTGTTTTCCCTCATCTGTCATGATAGTGCTCCCATCCAGGTTGTAGCATTACCTTTGAAAAGGCCCTCATTTACTCTTAGTTGTTCAGAACTGGAAATTTTCCATCCTCAGATTCCTTAAAGGATGAAGAGTATGCTGTACACTTAGCAGACTTGCCTCTTGTATGCAAGGACTACTGATTGAAGTCTATTTTGCTGTGTGTCTGGTTATGTTGTCTGCACTTTTATTAAATCACTACAATAAGTCTACATTGGAAATGACTTAATTTGTAAAGAAGTTTTATTAAACACTGTCTAGAAAAAGAAAGTGAAGCTGAGAACTCTTCCTTTATTGTGTGTTTATATTTTCTACTGAATTCTGGTAGCCCCTTTTAAAGTCAGTTGACTAATTCTTCCCTCACTTATATTCAGATTTCCAAAATTTCACTCATGCAAGGAAAGAGAATCCATTTGGCCTAATAGTAGTCCTCAGATCATAAATACATGAATAAATATGCACCTTATCTGCCTGTTGTGGGTTTCTTAAGCTTGCACTTCCCTCTCACCCACCCCAAAATAGATACCCTTTAAAGAAAATAAAGGCAGAGAATAAAAGCTGGGGAGCCATTTACTATGTCACCATCACTGATAACTGTTACCCAACAATCAGAACTTTTGAAGTTTCAGAGGATCTGTGTGTGTGTGTGTGTGTGTGTGTGTGTGTGTGTGTGTGTGTATCCATTTGATTGTGGTGGGTTTGTTTTATTTTTAAATATACAAGAGATTCTTTTTTAAATAGAGAAAAGGTTAATCCTCTCTGAAACAGGATGCCCATTGGATATATTAATCTAGACATCTGTAGGTAGTTTGCCATGAAAAAGTGGAGAGAAGATGAGACTTGTGAATGAATGAAAAGGGTATCTTGATACCCCAGAATTCCCCCAAAGTACGGGTAATTCAACCTGCACAGTTTCCTTTTCACTCATAGTTTTTAGCAATTGTGAGTGAAGAAATCATGTAATTATCTGTAAATATGTAGCTAACAAATTGACCTAGTTTATGTACTTTTTGTTTTTGTACTAAAGTTTATAAGTCTGTGCCAGCTAGAGAGGAGCTGCTGTCATTGCCAGCTGTGGTCCTAGCATCTAACCCTGAAACCATCCTAGGTGACATTTTTAGAATTAATGCTTCAGTGTTGTTAAACAGAGAGAAGTTAAGTTTAATTATTGGTCAGGTTTAAAATTGTTTGAAGCAGAGTCATTTTATTTAATATAATGATTACATGTCCTCAGTCATGAATGAGGTAGGGAGCCTCCCTCCCCCAGTGGCCATGTTTACAGAAGTATGTTTTGTCTATAAAGTGCAAGAGTTTTAATGTTTGTGTAAATTACGCAGGTGATAACATTATGGCTTGGAACTGTTTATTGGGCTCTCTCACTGAATTTTCAAATGAACTATGCTTATTACTGGCACATTGATCCCATTTCTGGAGCATTTTTCCTATTTCCAGAACTACATATGTTCCTTTGTCATTATCCCTTGATATGCCTTGTAGCCTAAGGTATTAAAAGCTGGTAAGCATAGATGAGGGAAATGCATTTTTAAAATCCATGAACCTTCATTTGTATGCTTTCATTACTCATGTTTCTATGGCAACTGAGGTCAGTGGAGTTTAGAAATGAGATACCAATATTAATGAAAATGTGTACTCTTTGCTTTTGCATGGCTTGGCTTAGCATCAAAGGTATATTAGAGCCACTTGAAAGCATGAAGACTAGTTGTATGGGAACAGGTTTCTCTTGGTGGCACATTTTGCTTTTTCTGAGCCCTCAAATCATTGCCTCAGCGTGAACATTATTGTTTCTATAATTACACATGGTCATGGAATGAATTATGTGACTTAAAAGGATGGAACTGCTTGATGTTTGCAGATTCTAACTGGCCATGTGACTGGCACATATCAAACAAACCTGGGGGAAAATATTGGAAGCCTTCTAACCCCTGTTTAGTCATAGAGAAGTGTATTTAGCTTATCAAGATATTGACTGCCCCTGTTGTGTTACCAGAAAGCTCTTTTTTGGTGTCCATTCCAAATGTGCTTTCTTGCATTTCATAATATCAAAGAAACCACCACCTCTTCTCTCAAAAGCATTTTATATGTCATACCTTTTATTCTATATTAAATGGGAATTGTGCCTGTTTAGAGTGCCCCTCCAATTAATTACATACATGTGTCTAAAATAATCCAAGCTGGAGGCACAGGTGGGAAAAACTTTTTTTTCTTTTAAGTCCACTCGAGGCCAGTAATTTATCTGACAAGGTATTTTACCACATTATCTTGACATTTGATATATGAGCCTATTAGAAATTACAGGTGGTTTCATAGGGCAAAATCCAAGTAGAGAGGGATATGTGGGGTTTCTATTAAGAGATAATTTTGTTATTGTTTTACCTCTCCTTTTATGATCCTCCCCTGCTAGGTTAGAATGGGTTAATTCTCCAAATTTGTTTTTTATCTTTTAGGGAAATTTTTACAAAAGCAATGATCTGATGTAAATAACATTTTGAAGTATAGTGCACATAACTTCCCCAGACTATTCCAACCTGATAATTTGTAAATGCTTTAGAGTTTTTAAATTAACACTTGTGTTGCTAAATCCTATTTATGTAAGTCTGCTAAAGATTTTAACCCATTTAAAACTTAAACATTTAAATAATGGATGGGTTGCTCTGAACAATTTAGCTTTCAGAAACCCCTTGTTTTAGTATATGAAAAGGATAGCCTAATGCGCATTAATGAGGTTGGAGAGACTATGAGAAATATGTATAGTGTATATTTTAAAACAGCTTTGCTTGTATTGTGAAGATTTAAAAACAAACTTGAGATTTTTAACGTAACTATTAACACAGTTTTAACATAAGTTATCCCACTGGGTTTAAGAGCATCTTGAATGTATAATCCTTTTTGTAACCCAGGTTGGTTTCTGCTTTTACCAGTCATCCAAATATATTATTTATGATTTTAGTTTTATATACTAATTTACTTTTGTTTTCCTCAACCAGCATGATTTTTTTGCACATGTATTGTAGACATTTTTAAAAAGAAAAATCAATACATCATTTTCTCTGAATTTTCTTCACTTCTCTCTTCCTTTCTACTAACCCGTTACCTTAAAGGCCATATCGCTCCATTTGCATTATTTGTGCAAATGCCAGGGTTGGTTTTTTATTTTTATTTTTGCTATTTACTGAAAAAAAGAAAAAAATGCTTCAGTCAATTGCTTTTTTATTTAAAAATTTTTTAAAAAGAAAAAAGCTGTAACCTTATCATTTCTGAGTAGACCATTGAAAGATGAATGCACACCTGTAATAGAACAGGACCAGCTTTGGTGGCTAAATGGAATATTTTAACTAAGCAAAAGGTTCTTTTCTAAAAATGGTGTATATAATCCACAATCTCTTTCAGTTATTCCCACAAGTCAGGGGTCCAGATAAATGAGGGTTATCAGCTAACTGATATGTTATCATTGAGATTCATCAATGAATTTGTACATTTCTAGTTCCCTTTGGTGAAGGGAGAAAAAAGATTTTGCAAAACCTAGATTTTGGCTTGTTTTATTGCCTCCTTTTTGGCAGCCTTCATCTTCTCATCTCCCAAAGCCCTTGAGCCTGTCGGGTTTTCATGGTGGACAAAGGACTGTGGTCTTTTAAAGCTGGGACGTGATTTTTTTTTTGGTGAGAGATTATCATGTTGAAAGTGATGTTCTGCCACTTTCCCGACGACTAATTTTAAATCTACGCAGTTCTTTTAATTTTTGGACCAAACAGACGCCCACAGTGGAGGCTTCCCAAGGGTTCCAATGGAGAAGAAGCCTCTCCCTCCTGTCAGCACCAGCTGGTAAAAGTGACTGTACAGATGTGCATTTTCCTTTTGGTAGAAATGGTTTGCAGCACTAACTGGTAAGGCTTATTGTACAGTATATTGTCAGTATTCTTCTGGTTCAACATACCTTATAGTTCATATATAACCTGTATTAATTGTATAGATTGAGCATTTAAAGCTGTTACCAAGTTGTCAGAACATAAGAGCGAAAACAAGGTCATATGTAATATTTTGTTTGTAAGTATCCTTTGTATCATAGCAAAGGAAATGTTTAAAAAAAATCAACTGTAATAAAGTAATTTTAGTACATGGAGTGTCTGCTCAGTTTTTTTAAGTAATTGTATTTCCATGAAATATATTTCAGTTCAATGACTGTTTATTGGATAATCACTGGAGTGAGATGTGGCTAAGAATGAGTTCCCTGATGTCAGCTCTAGTCTAATTGCCTCAAATTCCGTGTGCCCAGGCAGTGAAGTAGCCTGTTGGGTTGTGGCTGTGAGATATGATTCTAGTTTAGGTTCTAACGGTTTTACAGTTCCTTCCATACACATGGACACCCCGCTGTCTGTAGTTCTTGGACCCTGTCCATCTGGGTTTACCTTCCCAGATTTTAAAATCACCACATTTTAGCCCTGAATGAGGTAGATCATCTAATCCAGTCCTGTTAAAATGACTTTTTTTTGGTCAGAAGGCTTGATTTGGAGGGATGGAGTTTCATGGACTGGGGCTTCTATGTTTTTTTAATTAGAAAGTAGTTTTAAGTGTCATTTTAAAAAGCATTATTGAGATTACATACTTTATTGAATAGAAGACTATCAGAAAAGTGGCACTTTTCAACATAGCTTTTAAACTCCTAGAATGTTGATATTGAGCTATTTTGAGGTTAATTAGCATTTACATAGGGTTTAATTTGCCTGGGTCAAACAGCCAAGATTAGATTCCAGGTGTTCTAGCTCTAGCATTTCCAGCATCCCACCTTGAATTTGGTTGAGCTGTAAAAAGGGATTTAAAAACGAGATTTCTTTTATATCTCCACAATTGCGCTGTTCAAACTGCAGTGAAAGGAGAGTATCATAAAATGTGCTTCTAACCATCTCAGCAACTCAAAACACATGTTGTTATTGACCAAACACATCAAAGATGCTCTAAGTTAATACATAGGGTTTAAAGCCTGTCCTACCTGACTGTAAAAGAAATTTGAACAGAAATAATCAGCACAGTGGTCTGCTAGCTCCACAGCTCCAGGGTTATAAGCTAGTGCTGTCATCGCTGGTGGCTCAGAGAGTAAAGCGTCTGCTTGCATTGCGGGAGACCTGGGTTTGATCCCTGGGTCAGGAAGATCCCCTGGAGAAGGAAATGGCAACCCACTCCAGTATTCTTGCCTGGAAAATCCCATGGATGGAGAAGCCTGGTAGGCTACAGTCCATGGGGTCGCAAAGAGTTGGACACGACTGAACGACTTCACACACTTCACTGGCATATACATCTGAGTGATGAAAAACTGCTAAACCAGGGTTTTCCTGTTTGTGTCCCAGGCAATTAGTGACTATATTTTCAGATACTTGTTCTTACGGGTAAGAGAGAGACAAGGCTGGGGTTGGTGGGGAGGGGGGCGGGGGAAGGGTTGCTAAGGCTATGCAAACTGCAGTAAACAACTTTAGGGACACCATTCATAGATACATGTTGACTCCCTCACAGAGTTGTGCAGCAGCTCTGAAAACAAATTCTTTTGTTAACACCTTTTACATTATGGAGTTTAAGGTGAGTATTACTTGCTGTCATCAGCCAGTGATTGAGTAGGAAAAGGCAAAATATGCCATGAAGAGCAGTGGTTGGGGTTCTGGTCTTTAGCCCTGTCACTACTAACTGTGAGATCTTGAAAGGCACATCCTTTCTGACATCACTTATAAGAAGAAAGCAGATACTTTTTTGGCTGGAACAAATGAACCAGTGATAACATGGTTATCAGCACATGCGCGTGCGTGTGTACGCGCATGTGGTTGGGAAGGAGCTGGAAAGAGTTTGCTTTCAACTGGGCAACCCAGCACCCAGTCTGTGAGCCTCAAAGGTGCTGCTCTTCCAGGTCCTTCCCTGCTTTGCAATAGAATTAATAACTAGAACTTGGCCTGATAAGAATCGGAAAAAGATTCTGATCTGAAAGCAGATGTCACCTCATTAAAGAGATCTTTGAACTCTGATTATGGAATTAAATGGACTTGCAGAACGGGATCCATCTGCTTTTATTATTTCGTTTTAGCCTAACAGACCTAAATTATGGCTTTTTCATTGTCTCAGTGTTTTCATGTGGAATAACTCATAATTTGCCCAAAAGTCCTCTTGTGTCATTGATGAAGGAGAAACTAGAATCCACATCTCCAGAAACTTTCAGTGCTCTGTCCAACACACAAATTAGGTAATTGCCCCTGGAAAATATTTCTATGTAGGTACCATTGATCAGGGAATTTTGAGCCTACTGGGAATTATTAGCCCAGAGCAGGAAGACTGGTTATTGATTAAACAGCTGCCAGTGGTTAGTGTTTGGGGACACAAACCTAGATCTATAGAAGTGAAGCAACACCCAGCAAATAGTGTGCAGCGAGGCTCTGTTAACTCACAGTTAGGTAAGTGTGGCTCGGTACATAGAGAACTTCAGACAAACAGCATGTTTGTTTCTGGAGATTTAAAAATGACATTCCATTGTTGCAGGGAGACTGCAATTTATTATTCAGAGGCAAACAAGTTGGAGAGAATTTTTTGTTTAATTACACTAGTGATAGACACTAGAACAGGATATTATCTTATTATACAGGAAGGCTGGAGGAGCTAGAGATACTTGTTTTTAAAGTGTTAATATCTTTTATTGTTTAATGAAATTCCACTATTTCTCAGCACAGGTCCTCTCCACGATGTGTGCCAAGTGGCTGTCTAGGTTGCATATTCTACCAGAGTTGTGGGACTTCCTGCTTCCTAAGGCATTCATTCCATCTCTGGGCACTCAGACACTCCCTGGGTATAACTTCTCAATCTTTAACTCTGTAAAATGTGATAGTGAAAACAGTTTCTGATGCCATCCATTGTGGCTTGGCTGTAGAATCATTGCTATCACTGAATCACTGGTATCATTGGCAAGTTCTGCCAAAGTGGCCAAGTATATCTGTTTATTTAACCATGGAGAAACTTTAAAGTTCATTTCTAAAGGAAGAAACTTTGGCATTACTAAGCATGACTGACAGACAAAGGATCCTGTGGTCTGAGTGGAAGATGAGTACAGAAGACTCTCCGGCTCTGGTGTGGTTTTGAGGTTGTATATAAAGCTGAAATGACACTTCCTGTGTCGACCTCTTTTATAACAGCACTCAAGTCTTAGCAAGGATATCTTCACACAAAACAGAGACAGTGTCTTCTCAAAATGAGGATCTGGTGCTATGTTTTTTTCACATTGTCATCTCTGGCCAAGCCACCTTGGAAACCCATGTATAAATACATAAAATACTAAATCTTAAGAGAAGTTACAGCTTAAGCACAGTCTTTGATATCAAAGGTCAGAATTTAGTAGAACTCAAAGAAACTTTGAGAAGCAGTTGTGGGCTTCCTACATTCTGATCCAGTGGATGGAGACATAACTCAGTTTCCACTTCAGAGATAATGTCTCCTTCATTGTCATTGGGTTGTGTTTTTCCCCCCTTTACCATCTGAAGGTGTTGAAGAGACCAAAAGGGGAGGCGAACAAATGAATGAGACCTGAGTGGATTGCCGGTCATGCTACCTGGAAAACTCCCAACTGATGGTACTTCTTTGGGTTTTGTTTGTTTCACTGTTTTCTTGCTTCCCCAAGTTTGTAACTTGTCAGTTTGTCTAAGGGCCTTGCAGTCTCTCAGAATGTGTGTGTGGGGTTCTTCCATCTGGTTTCATATAATTAGCTAACAACCAAAGTGGAGCCAGTTTGGGTGAGTCCTTTATCATTAGATGAAGGGCAGAGTCACCCAAGCCTGCTTAAACAGGAAGTACACTTTCTTGCCAAAAATGGATTGAAAAGCAGTGATGTCACCAAACAGTGATGAGAAGACAGGAGAGAAGTAGCTTTTTGAGAATGGCTATGAGTACATCTGGCACAAGGGGCATGGAGGATAACTGGGGTTTAGGACTGTGGATCCAAGGCAATCAGTGGAGCTGGATTTGGCTGTTCTGAAAGCTTGGCTCTGGAGAGGGAAAGGCTAGTAGTAGTGTCAGAAAAGAGGGAACTAACCAAAAAACACCTCAGATGTGAGGTTCATACTTTAATCACTTAAAGGATCTTCCTCTATACCCACCCCACAAGCTTGCTTTCCTGTTAATGATGAACCATGATTTTGTCAAAAGCTCTTAAAGGACTAGAGTTTCAAGGTACCTGGCCTAGAGAAACAATCCACACTTTAGCCCATAGGGGCCATTTAATCCTGGGGGTGCAGGTGGGGGGGGTGTTTAAAAAACCACTGAAGTGTTCAGTTTACAGTGAGTTTGAACTATCATAGGGTCCCGCATATGGGAGTGCAAGACCTAATAAACTGAAATCTCCACTCTACAGATGCTGGGGGAGAGGGCTGGCCAGATGCCAGTAGTTCTTCACCAAGCCTTACACCAGGGCGGTTAGCCAGAAGCAGAATGGCTTCTTTGGGGTTCACTTCCTTATTATTTGGACTTCCCTGGTGGTCAGATGGTAAAGCGTCTGTCTACAATGCGGGAGACCTGGGTCCGATCCCTGGGTCGGGAAGATCCCCTGGAGAAGGAAATGGCAATCCACTCCAGTACTGTTGCCTGGAAAATCCCATGGACAGAGGAGCTTGGTAGGCTACAGTCCATGAGGTCGCAAAGAGTCAGACACGACTGAGTGACTTCACTTCCTTATTATTCCTCCTGCTCAGAAATAGTGAGAGAATGTTAGCTGGGGAACGTGGAGGAAGAGGAACAAGCAGTGGGAAAGGAGGCAGGGAATCTTTTCATGACAGGATAATGTGCCTTAGACAATTGACTGTTGTCTGCCTTCCCGTTCAGATTCTTAGATTATAGAGTTTCTTTTTTGATTTAGAAGAACAAGAATGGGCGACGATTATCCAAACCTAAAATCATGGCCCTAGGAATTCCTCATACCAAGCCTTGCTGCTGCTGCTAAGTCACTTCAGTCGTGTCCGACTCTGTGCGACCCCACAGACAGCAGCCCACCAGGCTCCTCTGTCCATGGGATTCTCCAGGCAAGAACACTGGAGTGGGTTGCCATTTCCTTCTCCAATGCATGAGTCTGAAAAGTGAAAGTGAAGTCACTCAGTCGTGTCCGACTCTTCGAGATCCCATGGACTATAGCCCACCAGGCTCTTCCATCCATGGGATTTTCCAGGCAAGAGTACTGGAGTGGGGTGCCATTGCCTTCTCTGATCCCAAGCCTTAGGACATGGTAAACATCTCTCCTCCTTAAAACTGCTTTCCTGTTTGTGAGGCCAGGATGGAGCCTCTTGTTGATACAGGTGCTTTCTTTTCTTGATGACCAATTAAGACTTCTGGGCAAAGCTTTTTTTTTGGGGGAGGGGACAGACTGGATGTCCTACTGTATTGCTTAATGGCCTAATCCAAACCAAGTTGTGTGGGTCAATCCATACAATGCCTTATTTTACTCTAAACTTCAGCATTAGTCCTCAAAACACTGAGCTTATCAGTCAAGCTTATCAGTCAGTAAGTGGCCAGATCCAGGGGGAAGCTTTTTCTTCATCTACCTGGGTAGATAGCCTTTTGAATAACTGAGCAGAAAAGGCGTGATAATGTGAAATATTCCTAAATCACTGAGTCAGCTCCAGTCAATCTCTTGGAACTTCTGTTTTCTCTGGTACCAGATGTCTCTCTAGGCTCTGAAGAGGGAAAGGCTAGCAGCAGTGTCAGAAAAGAGGGCAACTAACCAAAACAACCCACCTAAGATATGAGGTTTATACTTTTACCACTTAGAGAAAGCTCACATCCCTAGAGAAAAACACCTCTCACTAGAGCTCTCTGGAGTAATCCCCCAAAATGGTACTGGAAGGAGCACCTAGAATGTCTGAAAGCCTGGCTCCTTGAGCCATGGTCAAGCATACCCTGTGAGGATCTCCTATTCTTAATCACCCCTGGAATCTCTCCAGTGAGTCTTGAGGTCCTAGGCTGAAGCCCCAGGTCAGCCCCCCACTCCCAATCAAAACTTGCAGAACTCATCCAAACGCTGGACCTTAGTGTTCCAGATGCGGGTATTGCTCTCCGCCTTGTCAGCCTCCCCCAACCCAGTCTCAGCATAGCACTGACTGCCTCCAGGCCTTTTCACTGACACAGCCACAGGGCTCTGTGAGCCCACAGCTGTCACCACGTGAAGTCAGCGGAGCGCCAAAGCCGCAGAAAAAAAAACAAGGGAAGTGGGACCAAGACACAAACATCCTGTCTGTCCCCACTACCTCAAGTGGCTCCAGCTTGAGAACCTGTGGGGCACAGACCCACCCAATGGCTCAAAAAAACTCATCTTCTCTGTGTCATTGCTACTGAGCAAGTATTTTCTCTAAAGGCAAGGGACTTAAACGGTGCTATTCTTTGGCTTATGAAGTCAATGACGGGACAGTGATGGGCAATGCCCCGCTGCTGAACCAGGATGAATTGGCATGTGCAGAGCAGGGTCTGGGCAGGAGTTTTCCTCAGGGGCTAGTGAACGCCAGCTTCCAGGGGGTTCCATCTCTTTCCACAGACCAGTTTAAGAGAGGGGCTGGACCAGGGGCAAAGGGCTGCAGCGGCCTGGCCACGTTCTGTCCTCATTGCCTTGTAAGGACTCAGCCATGTGCAGTTCTGTTCTTCTTTGAGGGGCTAGGGGCTTCTCAGGTCAGGTCTCACCGCGTATAGGATCTCTTCCAGCTAAAGATCTCCTCCAGACTGGAAGAGGGGGAGACCTCCCGCTTCGGCAGGGTTCCCCAACGACGCCGGCCCGCTAGGAAGGAAGCTCGGCGCCTGCTCAGCCCTTTTCATCCTCTCTTCCGTCCGGAAGAAGTCAGTCAAGGCCCGGAAGTACTCCAAGGTGACCTCGTGGCTCCAGGCTGGCAAAGGCTCCTGGCGCAGGAAGCCGCAGTGGCCCCCGTGGCGGCTGAGCAGAAGGAAGAAGTAGGGGTTGCTGTGAAAGAGTTCAGTTGGCAGAAAGTGGTTTGGGGGGGCCGCACACGGGGTCGTCGGCACTGCAGATGCACAGCACAGGTACCGCTGCCTCATCCACATCCCGGAGCGGGTCATTGAGGTCCCAGTAGGTGTCCCAGCTGATGGGGAAGCTCTTGGTGTGGCAGAAGAGGGTCTCCTCAAACTCCCGCAGGGAGCGGCTCCTGAACAGTTTGCCGGTATCCACTGTGTCCTCCAGGGCCGTGGCGTACCTGGCAGCAAGAAGTTGGAGGAGGAAGGAAGGAAAGAGAAAATAAATTGATAGCACATGTTACAGAATGGCTGCCCACAGGCCAGTGTCTGACCACGGAGGCTTTCTTTGGCCATATAGTGTGTTTAAAAACTTCCACATTGTTGCCATCATTTAAAACCAGGAGATTGGGGAATTCCCTGGCAGTCAGGTGCTTAAAACTGCCGTGGGCCTGTTCCCTAGTCAGGGAACTAAGGTACCACAAGCCGCATGGCATGGCCAAAAATAATAAAATCAGGATAATTCACATAAAATGCAGCTAGCTGGCTTCTCAAAGGAAACGAGGAGGTCTGATGACATGCGCTGGCATGGCAACAATCAGGGTATTTCTGCCCTCCTTCCTGTATTACAGTTTCTACGAGGATGGTCATTCATGGCATCACCTCCCCAGCCCTGGGGCAGCATTTGACTTTACAGCTGTGACTGCTGTCCTCCTGACCTCAACTTCTGACCCCTGTAGGGAACTTGCTACAAACTGTCACCTCCTGCACCCCTCTTAGAACCCACTGGCTCAAACTATCCAAACCAGCATGTGACACCCCCATCATTAACATTTTACTTTAAGTTGTATTAGTTGGCTTGCTTTTTAAAAAATATATTTATGTATTTATTTTTAGCTGTGCTGGGTCTTTGTTGCTGCACGGCCTTTTCTCTAGTTGTGGAGAGCCTCGTTGCAGTGCACGAGGTTCTCATTGTGGTGGCTGCTCTTGTTGTGGAGCTTGGGCTCTCACTACATGGGCTCAGTCGTTGCAGCGCCTGGGCTCTAAAGCACAGGCTCAGTAGTTGTGGTGTAACCGGCTTAGCTATTCCACGGCATGTGTGATCTTCTGGGACCAGAGATCAAATCCATGTCTCCTGCATTGGCAGGCAGATTCTTTACCACTGAGCCATCAGGGAAGCCCAGTTTGGTTGTTTTTTTAAAAGATAAGATGCTGTCCAGATGATGACAAATGACTGTGACCTTGATCAGTGGGGCAAATATTTCTAGAGAGGGCTGAGTGGCGGAGGAAGTAACTGGGAGTGTAATAATTAATTTATGGAGTGAGTTCCCAAATGGGAGCCTGAGAGCAACTGCTCTGGGAAAGAGGGATGTATTTGCTGTGTCCACCTCCCTGGGGAGAGCCCGGCACCCTGACCAGGAGGCCAGGATGGGCAGTTCAGTACTTAGTTTGGGTTAATTCAGCCTTCAGTTCAGTCGCTCAGTCATGTCCGACTCTTTGCGACCCCATGAATCGCAGCACACCAGGCCTCCCTATTCATTACCATCTCTCGGAGTTCACTCAGACTCATGTCCGTCGAGTCCGTGATGCCATCCAGCCATCTCATCCTCTGTCGTCCTCTTCTCCTCCTGCCCCCAATCCCTCCCAGCATCAGAGTCTTTTCCAGTGAGTCAACTCTTCGCATGAGGGGGCCAAAGTACTGGAGTTTCAGCTTTAGCATCATTCCTTCCAAAGAAATCCCAGGGTTGATCTCCTTCAGAATGGACTGGTTGAATCTCCTTGCAGACCAAGGGACTCTCAAGAGTCTTCTCAAACACCACAGTTCAAAAGCATCAATTCTTCGCCGCTTAGCTTGCTTCACAGTCCAACTCTCACATCCATACATGACCACAGGAAAATCCATAGCCTTGACTAGACGGACCTTAGTCGGCAAAGTAATATCTCTGCTTTTGAATATACTATCTAGGTTGGTCATAACTTTTCTTCTACGGACCAAGCGTCTTTTAATTTCATGGCTGCAGTCACCATCTGCAGTGATTTTAGAGCCCAAAAAATAAAGTCTGACACTGTTTCCACTGTTTCCCCATCTATTTCCCATGAAGTGATGGGACTGGATCCCATGATCTTCGTTTTCTGAATGTTGAACTTTAAGCCAACTTTTTCACTCTCCTCTTTCACCTTCATCAAGAGGCCCTTTAGCTCCTCTTCACTTTCTGCCATAAGGGTGGTGTCATCTGCATATCTGAGGTTATTGATATTTCTCCCGGCAATCTTGATTCCAGCTTGTGTTTCTTCCAGCCCAGCGTTTCTCATGATGTACTCTGCATATAGTTAAATAAGTAGGGTGACAATATACAGCCTCGACGTACTCCTTTTCCTATTTGGAACCAGTCTGTTGTTCCATGTCCAGTTCTAACTGTTGCTTCTTGACCTGCATACAGATTTCTCAAGAGGCAGGTCAGGTGGTCTGGTATTCCCATCTCTTTCAGAATTTTCCACAGTTTCTTGTGATCCACACAGTCAAAGGCTTTGGCATAGTCAATAAAGCAGAAATAGATGTTTTTCTGGAACTCTCTTGCTTTTTTCGATGATCCAGCGGATGTTGGCAATTTGATCTCTGGTTCCTCTGCCTTTTCTAAAACCATCTTGAACATCAGGCAGTTCACAGTTCACATATTGCTGAAGCCTGGCTTGCAGAATTTTGAGCATTACTTTACTAGCATGTGAGATGAGTGCAATTGTGCGGTAGTTTGTGCATTCTTTGGCATTGCCTTTCTTTGGAATTGGAATGAAAACTGACCTTTTCCAAAGTCAGCTGAATTTGGATAGGTGCCTCCTGCAAACAGTCAAAGAGGCTTGCCCCAAGTGGGCAATCCCCAAATTCCATGGGCAGGGCAGTTCCTAAAGGCCCAGTTTTTCTCTTCACTTCCCTCACTGAATCCTCCAGCTGGTACCTGGGGTCAGCAGCACTGATGGTGGTCATTTGCGGAAGGAAACTGACAATTAGGCCATGTGAGAGCACTTTGTTCCTGGGCTGTTCCAGTGGCTTTGGGTTGCCATGGTAGCATGTGGGCTGTTGTTGAGCTCAGGGTTTGGGAGGCAAAAGCAAGGAAAGAAAGAGAAATCACAATTGCCACCATGTATTGGTGCCAGGCCCCTTACTTTGGTTATCTTACTTCATGCCACCTTGTGAGGTGGTTATTAGTAACTCCCTTTAACTGAAGAGGAAAGTGAGGCTCATAGGGATTAGCTAGACATGATGGCAACACTGTGGTGGAGCAGAAAGACCTGGGATGTGGGGTCAGACCCATTTGGGTTCAAATCCTGAATTTCCAGCAACTTAGCTAACCCCTTCATCTCCTAGGAAAGCAACAGTGTAAGCTGAGCCCTGGTTATTTGCTATGGGACTGTCACCCAGGCCTTTTCAGTGGAAAAGTCTCCCTGTCACCCTGGTGGTAGATTCTTTTCTTTTTGAAGATTTAAAGAAATATGTTTAAACATTCTTAAAATTTTTGCATTAAATATTGAGTACATACTAGGAATATGCAAAACACTTGTCAGGTCTCAGGAATTTCAATAAATCAAATAACCACCAAATTTCTGATTCCTGTCATCTCCAGGCTCAGAGGCTATAAGGAAACATTCTGGACAATCAGTCACAATTGCTTCCAGAGCCCTCTTTGCTGATTTGACTAGGCGATGTGCAGCATCAGGTGCTCAGGTTGCTAGGACGAAGTGCAGCTGAGGTGAGGCCTGGGGGCCGCCTGGGTTGGAGTTCCTGCTCCAGCTAATGATGCTGACTCAGTCGGTCCGTGGCTTTTAAATTTGCTTCTCTGATTCTGCCTAGACTAGAGGGTTTGGACGCTTCAGAAACTGTGGAGAACACTGCCCAAATTGCTCTACACCTGTTTGATTCAGTACCAGGCAGAGCTGTTACCCAGCCCCAAACCCCTACCCACCGTGTCTGCGGCCCCCCATTACCCACCTGCTGAGGGCGATCTTCTGGTGAAGCAGAAAGCCCCTCTCGTAGGGCCAGGGCAGGCCGGCCTCAAACCACTCGCGGCAGCGTAGCACGGGCGAGATGCAGGCGGCCCGGTCACGTAGCTGGAGGAGCCACACTCGCCCAGGTAGGACAGCAGCAGCGCCGAGCCCGAGCCCTCGCTCACCGCGAACAGCGGGGCCGCAGGGTGTCGGAAGCGGATGTAAGTGATGGCCTCTTTGAGGTCGGACGGGTCCCCAAAGGCCTGCAGCCGGGGGCTGACCAGTGGGCAGCCGTGGTGGCCGCGCCGGTGGAAGATCACCGGGTAGTAGCCGCGCTCCAGCGCCAGCAGGCAGAGGCCGAGCACGTTGCGGGTGAGGCGCCCCCAGGCATTGGGGATCACCAGCAGTACTGCCGGGAGGCCCCCGGCGTTGGTGGCCCGGCGGCCCCGGGCGCCGGGTCCCACCACCCAGTCCAGGGCCACCAGCCCGTCATCTGCCAACTGCAGGTACTCCCGGGCCAGCTCGGACCCCGGCCCCACCGGCAGCACGAAGTGGCAGAGAGTCTGCAGGTGGGGCCCGGACAGCCAGGGGCGCGGGCCTGGCTCCAGCGCGGCCGAGCGTCGCAGAGCGCGCAGCAGGCACTGGGCCAGCGCCGACGGCTTACAGATGAGCCTGCAGCCTCCGGGAAGCGGCTCCCGCCCGTCGCTGAACTGACCCGCGGGGCCGCCGCCGTCCACCTCCTCCCCGTGATCTCTCCGCGCCCCTGGCAGGCGTCCTCGCTCCGACGGCGCGCCTGCCGGGCCGCCGCAGCCGCAGGGCGAGCAGGCAGAGCAGGGTGAGCGCAGTCAGAAGCAGGGCGAGGGCGGCGCCCCACGGTGGCATGGCGAGGCCAGAGAGCCCGCGGGCGGTCGCGGCGGGGACGCCCCTCGGCTTGCTCCCTGCTCTGCCCGCGGCTCCGCCGGGTCGCGGCGGCCGCCCAGGGCCCTCCCGCGGAGCAGGGAGAGGGTGCGCTCGGGATTGGCCGCGGCCCCGCAGAAGCAGCCAGTTCGCGCCTGGCTCCCCTCACCCGCCCCCGACCCTTTGTACAGCGATTGCGACAGGCAGGAGCAGAGGGTGGAAGGAGCGGAGGCCACGGAGAGGCAGCGCGGACGCGCCGGCGAGGCGGAAGGGAGTGGGGAAGGCGAGCTGAGGAGCGGAGTGTGGGCGGCGGAGGAGTGGGGGAGACCGGGGTGAGCCTCAGGATCCTCTGCCTCCACCCCTCCGCCCCGCGTGATGTGTGGCTCCCGGGGAGCCCCTGCGTCACTGCGCCCTCAGGGGCCGCTGCCGAGAAGCAGCAAAGGGAGAAGCGAATGAACCGCAGCTCCTGGCGCGGACCCCGGGCTCCCACGGGGCGGCGCGGCGCGGCGCGGCTGCTGCGGGAACCATCACCCGCACCTCGGTCTCCCGGACCGGCGGTCCTCTCCGACCTCTGTGTCCGTCTCCGCCCCGCCGGCACCCGCAACTGCGCAATAATTCCTGTCGGGAGAGGGTCCGGCTTAGGGCCAGCGAGGGCCAGGGCAGGCGTTCCGCCCTGACCGCGGGCTTGCAGCGGGAGACCAGAGGGCCAGGGACCTCTTGTTCCTTTGCCTGCGTTAGAGCGCCCAGCCAACGCCCCCGCGAGCATGGGATTGCCCTGGATCCTGGCTGCAGGGAGAGGGAACCCTCAACACCGCTCCCCAGGAAGGACTTCACCAAAAGAAACAGCCCCTGAGCCAGAGGGAAAGATGCATTCGGGTGCCCTTGGAGGGGGGTGCCTGTCACCCTGCAAGCGGGCCGTGGCGGGGGATGGATTGAATCCCTTCATCAGCTCAATCTCTGGAGCGCGGGGGGCGGTTAAGAAATAGCCCTTGCAAGTCACGGGGGTAGGCGTGGTGGATGTGGGAGACGCTCTTGTTCGATTTCAAAGTTTCAGGCTGGACTTTACAGCTCTCACCCTCCACCCACTTTCCCGTCTTCCCTCAAAATCTCGAGCTGGGCCAAGGAGATGGGCGCCGGGAATTGGGCGGCACAGCGGGCGCCCCGCTGCGGGGAATGTCTGGTCCGAGCACCCTGCTGGCGGAGAGGCCTGTAACTCCACCTCACGAGGTGGCCAAAGTCTCCTCGGGCACCGGCGGGTCGCCGTTGGGCTTATCACGAAAGCGGAGGCGGACGTGGACAACAAAGCAGCCCCCAGCCCGGCTGCAGCTTCCCAGGACTTCAGGGCCTGGGGAGCGTGGAGGCCCGAGACCCTCTGAGACTCCTCCAGATCCGGGCGCTATTTGCGAGGGGAGCAGGGGGGACCCTCTCCTTTCGGCAGCTTGTATTTCAGGATTCTGCCCCTCTTCCAGAGGCAGTCATAATGATGAATCTGAAGCGGGTTTGCCGAAGGAGCGGACGCGTCTCCTCTCCTGGGCCACCTAGTTCACAGGAGTCCCACTTCCCGCCCTCCTTCCCGCTCCACGATCCCACCCAGGAGCTGCAGCTGCGTCCTGCAGGCCGCGGAGACCCGCTGGGACCAGTTTCGGGGTGAGGGAGGTGGTCCCGCCTGTCTCGCTGCGCGGTGCGCTGAGGACCCGCTTCCAGATGACTTGTCTGGCTTGGGCTGGCGGACGCTTGAGCGCGCGGCCCGGGCTGTGGGCGGACCCAGGGGCGGGGCGGGGACCCGGCGACAGCTGCCCGGAGCCGCGGGGGCGGGGGCGAGGCCGGGGGGCGGGGCGGGGCGAGGCCGGGGACGGGGCGAGGCCGGGGGGCGGGGGCGAGGCCGGGGACGCGCGATCCCGGGGAGTCAAGGCGCGCGGTCTGGGATCGGGCCAGACCCGCGCGCGCGAGCCCGGGGTCTACGTGGGCACGCGGGCGGCGTGGGTGCGCGGGGGCAGGCCCAGGCGGCGAGCGTTCCCTTGTTGGCTGGGCGAGCCGGCGGGCGGCCGGCCGGCCTGGGGCGGGCCGGGATGGCGCCTCCTCCGCCGCCGCCCCAGCTGTTGCTCCTGGCCGCACTGGCGGGACTCCTGGGTCCCCGTGAGGTAAGGCGACCCGCTGCCGAGAAGCCTTCGGCCCGGGGTCTCCAAGTGCTTTGCCAGAAGGAGGGGGCGTGCCGAGAGGGGGACTCGAAGTTCTGCCTTGGAGTGCTGGGCCTGGGAGGGAGACGGCAGAGCCCTCTCCGAGGCCAAACGACCCAGCTCTTCTGCGCCTTGAACCCACAGGTGGTGGCTGAACCGGCGGCGGAGGAGGCGGGAGCCCGTTGTCCCGAGGGCATGTGGCCTCTGCCCCCACAGGTGGGAGTCTGGAGGGCGGTGGGAGAGAGGAGCGTGAAGGGATAGCGCAGTCCCGCCCTGGCCTCACGGTGCCCTCCACAGCCATCCTCTGAGCACCTTGTTCCTCCGGCCCTCGTCACCAGCGTCACCATCCCAACGTGACAGCACGGGCCTGCTGTCGTGTCCCACCCCCACCCCCCCCAGCGGAGTCCCCTGGGGCCTCTCAGTTCTCTTCTCTCCCTGGTACAGGTGTCACCAAGAGTGACCTGCACACGGATGTGGCCACAGCAGGTGAGTACAAGCAGGAGGCATCCTCGGGGTCTGTCCTGGAAACAGCCAACTCCTTGCAGCCTCCATCTCTTCCTACTAGCTCCATTCTTTACTGCTCCCCACTTCAGGAGGAGACAATGCTCTTAGTCCCAGGACAGTGAGCTTAGGCCTGTCTTTTGCAGCGAGGTGTCAGGAATGCTATTGAGTAGCTGGCTGTGTGGGCAGGAAACTGCAAGGGGGTTGAGAGTCCGAGGAGGAAACAACCTGTGCTCTAGTTCTGCTGTGTGACTTTGGAAGTCCGCTGACTTCTCTGGGCCCTGCTTTTCTGTGAGAGAGATTCTTAGTGGTTATTATGGGCTTTCCAGGTGGCACTGGTGGTAAAGAATCCACCTGTCAATGCAGGATACACAAGAGATGTGGGTTCAATCCCTGGGTCAGGAAGATCCCCTGGAGTAGGAAATGGTAACCCACTCCAGTATTCTTTCCTGGAAAATTCCATGAACAGAGGAGCCTGGCAGGCTACACCCCAGGTGGGTCACAACTGAACACACATACTCTCCATGAGGAGTAAACAAACTGTGTGGGATAGCACTTTGGAAAACAGGAAGCTGTCAGGAGTGTGTGAGTATGTAATGGGCTTCCCTGGTGGCTCAGCAATAAAGAACCCGCCTGCAATGCAGGAGACGTGGGTTCGATCCCTGGGCTGGGAAGATCCCCTGGGGAAGGAAATGGCAACCCACTCCAGTATTCTTGCGTGGGAAATCCCACGGACAGAGGAGTCTGGTGGGCTATCGTCCATGGGGTCAAAGAGTCAGGCACGACTTAGCAACGAAACAACAAGGAGTGTGTGTACTTCAGGTTACCGACCAGACCTTGGGTTCACCTTGTGTGCCTGCGTGTTTCACTGCCAGTGGTTGGATAGCTTCTCTCTCTGTTTGGTTTTCCTTTTGAAATACCTATTTTTGATCCTTGTAATATCTCCAGGCCAGAAGAGCTCATGCCACCTATCCATTTCCTTTCCCCAAACAAACAACCCTTTTCATTGCAAACTGTTCAGAAACCAGTGGCTCCTCATTTCCCACCTTATCGTGGCCCCACCCCCCTGTCTGGTTTTTCTGGCTCTACCTGGTTCAGTAAGCCTCGTCTAACCTCTCCACAGCTTTGGTTCCCCTTCAGTCGTGTTGATCTGCTCACCACCCATGAGTGTGAGGCTCCTTCCCCTCTATACCTGGCCTGACCTGACTTGGAAGAGGGGCAGCTCCCTGCCCTCCTGCCATCCATCCCCACCCTTCTTCAAGGCCCAGGGCAGGAGTCAGCTCTCCCTTGAGACTTTGCCTGAGCACATTAGCCCTTATTTATTCATCACTTTCTCCAAATTCGTGTAATGCTTGAAATTGTCTCTTATAATTTAACTGCTAATCACTTTGAGCTTTATTAGTTTGCTCGTTCATTTGCATTAGTCCTGTTTCCCTGAGTTTCCTTTGTATTCCCTGCAAGCGGAGCCCAGGAGTTCTCTTTTGGCATCTGCTACAGCCTCCAGCACAAATGCCTAGCATCAGGTCAGCTCAATCAAAAAATGATTCATAACTGAAGTGTTTCCATCCTGAGATTGTGCACCTGCTGCCTGTGTGCCCTGTATTCGGATGCTTTGAGGAGACTGAATATATATTGATGGGTCAATACGTAGAAGACCCGGTCTCTCTCTGTAGGGGTGGTTACAGCTGAGGTGGGGACCTGTAGAGCCAGGTGCAGAGGGACATAGGTAAAGAGGGTGGTCTGAGTCTGGCAGGGTTAACCACCCATGTTGTCGTGGAAGCTGTGACCTTTGAGGGGTGGCACTGCTTGGAGAGGAGGGATGAAAGGAATGCTCAGAGGCAAGAGGGCATGCACGCCAGTATCCAGGGCTCTTGATCCTTTCCTGAGCCCAGAAGGTGGGAGGGTCATCTGGTCATCCTGGGAGTCCCTCGAAGTTGACTCCTCAGGATGGGAGAACTTGGAACTCTCAGGAGGGACCTGGGCCTGGCTTGACGTCTCCATGCCTTTCCTGCAGGCTGAGGACATTAGCTTCCTCTACCACCCCTGTGCCCACCCCTGGCTGAAATTCCAGCTTGCCCTTCTGGCCCACACTTGTGTGGCCCAGCCCTCACTGGCCCCTGACTCCAGCCTCACCCAGGATCGGGTAAGTGCTTGCTGAAAGGTGATTGTCTGGTACCGGTGGAGGCTGTAGCGCCGTGGGCAGGGCAGGGGGAATTCAGGGCCTCTACTTGCTTGCTCCCCAGCTTCGACTTAGCTATAACAGTACCCTTCTCCTTTCGTAGCCCCTCGTACTGGCAGCATGGGGCTTAGCGCTGGAGATGGCATGGGTGGAGCCGGCCCGGGCTGCCCACTGGCTGAAGAGGAGGCAGCAGCGGAAGCAGAGGAGAGAGAAAGCTGGGTTCCGTTCTGACACTGTTCCTGGGCCCCCTTCCTTGGTGCCCACGCTGGGCAGAGGGAGGCTGTGCCGTCGGGCGAGGGTGTGTGCAGGTGAGGGGTGCTGGCCAGGTGTGGCGGTCATGGGGTTGCTGGCTCAGAGTGGTAGTGCCATTGGGTTATCTGGCCAGGGAGGCGGTGACTGCTGTCTCTTCTCCTCTTAGGCCCCGGCTTTGGCCTTTACTCTGCGGAGCTGGCGGCCACCCGGCGTGGAGGTGGCATCTAGTGGACATGGGCAGTTCTTTCCTAGTGGTGCCAGGAGACGTGGGCTGCGGGCTGCCCTTGGTCTCCAGCCCACCCCCCTCAGCTCCGAGGGTCCCCTCTGTTTCCCCAGGGAGCTTGGAGGCCAAACAGCACATGTTGGGACCTCAGGGAGAAGGCGATAATGCCGGGTCTGTGCCCACTGGCCCGCTGCTGCCAGGGGGACCAGGAAGCAATGTCAGCTCCAGGCTGGAGGCTCAGCTGCCCAAAGGGCAGAACAGCCCTGGAGGCTGTCCCTGTCTGGGTCAGGCTTCCCCGGCCCCTCGGGCAGCAGCGCCACCGAGGGCTGCTCGCGGCCCCACCCCGCGCACGGAGGAGGCCGCCTGGGCGGCCATGGCCCTGACTTTCCTGTTGGTGCTGCTCACGCTGGCCACGCTCTGCACTCGGCTGCACCGAAACTTCAGACGCGGGGAGAGCATCTACTGGGAGCCCACGGTGGACAGCCGGGACACCGTGGCTGGTGAGATGTGGCCCTCCTCATCCCCAGCCCCGCCCCAGGGGCTCTTCCCGGCCCTTGACCGCTCCCCTCCTGCCCATAGCTGTGCTGAAGCGGCGGCTGCTGATGCCCCCTCGCCGGGTCAAGCGCTCCCGCCGGAGACCCCCTCCTCCCGCCCACGCCGGACAGCGGCCCGGACGAGGACAGCTCCGAGTGACCTGCACCAGCCCTGCCGCTGTGGCAGGTCTGGCTCCTCCCCCGCGCCGGAGGCCGCAACCTCCGCCACGTGGCCCGCGCGCAGGACCGCCCCCCTGGCGGCCGGAGGGAGCAGTCGCGCCCAAGCGCGGCAGATGGGCTGATCCTTAGTGTGTGGTTTGCTGGGAGGAATGGAGTGGGGGAGAGGGAGGAGAGAGAAAGGAACAGTTTCAAGCCTTCGTTGCAAAAACTCCGTTTTTATTAAATTATTTTAGTAGAGGCTGGAGTTGAGCTTGTGCATCTGCCACACAGACAGACTCAATCCCGCCAGGGACACTGTCCTAGGTCACGTAGGTCGTGTTTGAGGTAGGGAGGGGTTATAGCATCAAGTCGGGTACCCTCTGCTTGCCGCTTCTTGCCAACCTGGCCTCACACCCTGGTTTTAGTAACGTGGTAGACCCTTCCCACCACCATGGGCGAGCAGGTGGCAGGACGCTGGTGGTAGTTACTGAAACGTTATCTGCAGGACCCAGCTAACAGAAGACAAGGGGCTTCCCTCCCCTTCAGTATGGGGGCTGCAGCAGTCACCGTTTTCACTGGCTTCATACTTTTGCCAGGTTGGTCTTTCTCCGTTTCAGGTCTGTACCTCCCTGATCCCTCCTCCCACAGTTCGCAAAGCATCAGAAAAGAGCACATGGTCACTTATTTATTTTTGATACAAATGTACATGACACACGTCTTGACAGTCAGCCCACCCACCACCACACAGGAAGAGCCTGGCCCCTGGAACAGAGGTGGGGCAGGGAGAGGAGCTGGTAGGTGCTGCCATCTGCCTCCCCAGGCTGCAGCCCAGGCTGCAGGGACCCAGACACCGCAGGCGCTGGCCTCTCGGAGGTTACAGGGAGGGGCTCTCAGCTTCGTCGGGGACCCCGGGAGCCAGCCCCAGGCTCGGGTGCTCAGTTCTCTGCCCCAGCTGGCACTTTCCCCCTCCATAAGGGAGGGGAAGAGAGATGGAGCGAAGTGGTTTTCCTTTAAGTTCATAGAGGGTATGAGTGGGGGAGCAATGAGGGGAGGCAGAGGGCAGGACCCAGCTGGTTCCCTCCCCCAGCCCCTGGCCCCAGGATGGGGGGAGGTCAACGCCAAACCCTGGTCCCCTCACCCCTCACGAAACCCCAGATGGGCCAGGCCTCTGGAACGGCACTGCCGCCCCGCACACTCACACGCAGGCACACTCAGTTACCACAACGTTAAAATTAAGGGGTGGAAAAGAGGAGAGGAAAAAAAAAAAGATTAGACTTTTCCAGTGTTTGCTGCTGGGGACCCCGGGGACACAGGTTGGGGCCTGTGCCCTAGGTGGGGCCGTTTGGCATTGAAGGAGAGAGCAGCAGGGGGCTGGTGGCTACAGGGTGGGGACATCCACAGGTATTATGTACAAGGGGGGATGCCCCCCCGCTCCAGCCCCCAAGAGGGCTGGACTGGCTCATGGGGGTGGGGTGCATCAGGGGAGCTGCCCCACTTGGAGTGTCCCCACCCGACCCTTGGCTGAGGGTGCCCCCGAGGGCATAGGGTTGGGAGTGCCGCCTTGCAGGCCCCTGCACACTAGAGGGGTAGGGGGCTATGTACAGGGAGGGGGTGCATGGAATGTGGGGGCAGAAGCTCCTGCCACCTCACCTCCCCATCCTTGGGGGCTCGAGGGGACGGGCACCAGGGCACCTGGCTGCCGGGAGCAGAGGCAGCACTAAGGGCACTTGGGCCAGCGGCTCAGTGGGGGTGGGGATGAGTGTCTGGGGTGGCCCAGCTCCCACGGCCATTGAGGTCCCAGGGTGCGGGTGAGGGTTCGGGGACAGTGGTCACTGCTTCTTCTCGCGGGTGGTGATGGTGACCAGCTGCTTGGCGGCCTTGGCGATGTCATAGGCGCACTGGATCACCTGTTGAGTCAGCAGCTGGAAGTCCACGGGGGCGCCAGGCTCTGGAGGCGCCGTCTTCCGGCACTCACTCTGCAGCCGGTAGGCGCTGGCGTTGAGCAGCCGCAGGGAGCTCCGCACGGGCTCCAGGGCGGGCCTCTGTGGAGGGGTCGGGCCTTGGACACCAAACCAACCACGAGCCACGATGGGGCCCCGAGGGTCCAGGGGTCCAACCAGGCTGGCGCTGTCAGACTCCCCACACCCACCCCCTCCAGCTCCCCTCTCTGGCCCCTGTACCTTCGGGAAGAGAGAGGCCATCTCAGTCACAGCCAGATGGATCTTCTCTGAGCAGGGCACGAAGCTGGGTGGGGTGGGGGAAGGGCAAGTGAGGGAAGGGTCCCGGGACAGCGGAGGACTGGTCCCTCCCTTGTCCTCTGCAACACCCCAGAGGCCCGTGTGAGCCTCCGCCCACCTCCGTACCTGTCGTGCTTGAATTCCTGGGCTGCCCGCAGTAGCTCCTGAATGTTCTTGGTGACCTGCTCCGTCTTCAGGATGACATCCTCCGTGCTGGGAAGCCCGGGGTCGAGGTCACCATCCAGGCTTTCCAACTCCGGGTGGAAGTCCTCTTCTTTGCCCAGCTCCAGAAACCTCTTCCCTTCCAGGCTGGGGTTAGAGAGGGAGGAGGATTCCAGCCGTGAGACCCCTTGCAGACACCCTCCCAGATGCTCAGGGGCCACCATCCCCTTTCCCCACAGAGCCTCACCCCAGCAGCGGGTCCCCACTTTGCGTGTTCTCATAGTCACTGTCTGCGCCACTGCCATGACGGGAGAGCTTGCTCTGGAGGGCACAGGGCCAGGGTGGCAGGTCAAGGGTGTGCTCATGGACCCCTGTCACCTCACCAGCACACCTCTCAGCCCGTCCCTCCCTTGGGCCCTGGGGATGCTCGTTACCGTGTGGCGGCTTCCTTCCTGGGAGCACGACAGCAGTGGGGAGGAGGGAGTGAAGGGCACAGCTGAGGCTGACACCCCCTTCCGGATCTGAAACCCAGGAAGGGCTGGAGTCAGTCTCCTCCTCCCCCACCCACCCCCCCGCCCTGTGGCTTCCCTGCAGCGAGGCTGGGACCGTGTGTGTCCAGTTACCCTGTGCCCAGTGTCCCGCACAGAGCCTGGAATCCGCTGGGGCCCAGAACCTATTTGTAGGAATGGACCCACTTCCCAGGCCCTGCTTACCCGGTAAAGGCCGGCAGGGACGTGCACTGAATAGATAGCGTCGTCCTCCAGCTCCTGGGGGTGGCACAGGGGGGTCACAGGGGGCCCTGTGCTGGTCCCAACCCTTTCCCCACCCCAACCCCCTGGGGCCCGCAGGCGGCTCACGGTGCTGTGGAAAGGCTGGAGCCGGGTGCTGAGCTCGTCCCCGGGCGGGCCCCCAAAGGGCTTCAGGGCGGAGCCTGGTTCATACATAGAAAAGGCCTGGCGGTCCCTGCGGTGAGTGCTCCCGCCAGGCCCCACGGGTGCGTGCTCCGCTCGCTCGCTGGGTAGAGGGGGTGTGGGCACCGGCCCTGGCGGCTGCCGGATCTGCAGGTTCTCAGCCTGCAGCTTGTGGATCTGAGAGTGAGACGGGCATCAGAAACCCCGGGCAGCACCGCCGCCTCCAGGAGCATGCCCCTTCCCCACAGGGCCCGGGAGCCCCGTCCTCACCTCCCTCTGCAGCCTCCGGAGCTCGTCGCTCAGGCTGCTGTTGACCTTCATGAGCTGCTGCACCTTGGCCTCGGAGGCGGCCAGGGCCTTCTTTAACTCCAGGTACTCCTGCAGCGTCACAGCCCCGTCCGACAGGTCCGAGGAGTCCATGCTCTGCAGAGGGAGACGGGCCAGTCAGCCCCTCTCATTGCTGCTGGGGCCCCAGGATATGAGGAGTCGGGGCAGGGGCGGGGTGGCTCTCAGACCCGAGCTCGGTTGTTCCGCGTGGCACCGGCACTGCGCAGGGGCTCCTGGTCTGTGTCCTCATCTGAGGCCACGCTGTCGTAGTCATGCTGGTCGTCCAGGTCGCTCTGGCCCCGCGTGGACAGCTCGAGGTTGTCTGAGGGCACAGGCTCATCACTCAGGCCCCAGGCCCGCACGCACGTGCACCTCGCCACCCGGGAGGGAGCGCGCCCTGGGGCAGTGCCCATGCCCTTCCCACCTGCTGGGCTGCCCAGGCTCTTGCCCTGCTGTCTCCTCTTGGCCTCGCTGAGGATGTCGATGATCAAGGTGGCAAACTCCCGGGCGTTAAAGCGGGCCAGCTTCTGTCGCCCCTGGGAGGGAGGCAGGGCCGGGCTGGTGTGAGGAGGCCCATGTGGCTGACATGAGGCATTGGGGACAAAGCAGCCAGGCCATCCAAGGAGCCCAGCACAGGGTGACACAGACGTGGAGGGCCTGGGGGAGCTCTCAGAGGCTGGGACAGCACCCAGGGGCTGCTCACCGAGGGCTCAAAAGAACAGCCTCCTCCCCATTCCCACATCCCAGAGCCAGAGGCCAGGGTGAGGCCTCGGCAGGGAGTGGGGAAGAGCAGCAAACAATGGCCTGCCGGGAAGGGAAGGGCAGGGCCTGCAGTGGTGACCCAGCAAGGGAAGAGATGGCCCCAAGCCCCGTCCAGCCAGCTCACCTGATTCCGTGTGGCTGAGTACTCAGGATTCACGGGCAGGAAGGGCACAGCGCTGCGCTCCGTCACCAGGGTGCTGTGGTTCTGGGTCGCCAGCCACACTGTGGGGGAGGGGCAGGGGCGGACTGTCCATGGGGGGCTGGACATGCGGGACAGGCTGGAGCGGGAGGGCCGGAGCACCGCTTTCCAAGCTCCTTCCCAGGCCTGCAGGGCCCCCAACACTGGTATTCGGAACACAAGTGGTCTCTGGACACACGCAGGGCTGGGCCAGGGAGGTGAGGCCAGCTGGGGACTGACAACAGAACAAGGAGACTCCCTCCCCGCCTCTGGGCTGGAGTCTGCTATAGCCAGGAAGGAGGGATGGAGGGGCGGAGCAGGGCTGGGGAGAGAGCCAAAGAGGGCGGCCGCTGGGTGGAAAGGAAAGGAGCCCTGGTTCAGGGGGCTGGGGAGAGGAGCAGGCTGGCTGCCTCCAGCTCGGCAGCTCTGCCCACCCACCGGGGCCACTGGGCTCCCAGCTGGCGGGGCTCACAGGCAGGCCTGCCAAGCAGACCAAGCCAGGCACCTCTTCCTAGTCCTGGCGAAAGAGCCACCCAGGTCCCAGCCCTCCCCGGCTGGCAGGGCCTCTGTCCCCTCTGCCCAAGGCTTCCATGCCCTCCTGGCTCACCAGCGTCATTTTCCCTTCGGTCCACCTCGTCATACACGTCCATGGCTAGCTCTTCAAAAAGCCGGTTGCTGAGCTGGAGGCAGAGAAGGGGACCCAGGCCCTGTCAGTTCAGCCCCAGTGCCCACCAAGCCAGTGCCCCAGGGCCTTGTACTATGTGCCCTTGTGTTGCCCAGCTCTCTCCCTGTCTCAACTGGAAACTGGGGTAGGCAGGGGTCTGTCTGCCCAGCTCTGAGGCAGGAGAAAGGGAGACCAGGGCGGACAGTTAGTGCCCCTGAGGGTAGAGATGCAGGAAGTCCCCTGGGAGCCGTAGGAGGGCAGTGTCAGAGTCACAGACTAACTGTAGGAGGTGGGAGACAGGAGACTAGAGGGCGGGGCAGTCACAGGAACAGAGGGTCAGGGATGGGGGGGCCCTGTCTGAGCAGACTCACCGCCTGCAGCTTCTTCTTGGCAGCTTTGGCCAACTCGGACAGGTCCAGGCTGTGGACAAAGGAGGGAGATGGGCACAGGGAGGAGGGGAGAGGCCAGATGTGAGAGGCAGCCAGGCCCCTGCCAGTGACCTCCCAAACATGCAGGGACCCCAGGGAGATGACACCCCAGGTGCTGCACATCAAGTGCCTCTCTGCCCCGCCCCTCCTCCAGGGCCTGCCCCCGAGCAGGCACGTATACCTCTGAGACATGCACTTTTGCCGAGATCTAAGTCCAGAGGAGGCAGCAGAGGAAAGAACAGGACAAGGTGGCAATTACCCAGGAGCAACGCACACACACTTCCCGCGCCAAACTCAGACCCAACTCCGTGTGCACGCCAGACCTGAGCATACCAAACCCAGCTCGTCTTCCCCCAGCCCACTCCTCAGCGGGTGGCGTGACCCAGTCGCCCTGCACCAATGTCAGCTCCTAGGAGTGCCCTGCAGCCTCCTGCATTCTCAGTCCCCGGCCAAGCCTTCCCAGGTGCTGCCATTTCATCTTCCTGGCCTGGTCTTTGGCAGCATTTTTCACCCATCTTCCTGCGTCCAGTCCTGCCCCTGTAATCCTCTATTCAGCCACAAGCCAGGGCATTATGGACACATCCAGCTGTGCCATTCTGGCCTTAGAAACTTTTTCAATAACAGTCTGTATGGCACACTTCAGCAAAAAGCTCACTTTAAAAACATGCTAAGGAATTCCCTGGCGATCTAGTGGTTAGCATTTAGTACTTTCACTGCTGGGCCCTAGGCTCAGTCCCTGGCTGGGGAATCAAAATCCTGTAAGCCATGTGGCGTGGCAAAAAAAACCCCAAAACCAAAAAACCTTAATGCTTTGCGTGTACTATCTTATTTAATCTTAACAGCCCAGAAAGATAATTAAGGCTCAGAGAGGTTAAGGAGCCTGTCTGCACTTACACAGCCAGCCAGTGGCCGAGCGGACTCCACACATCCATCCACGTTAGAGCCTCTCTGCTCCCATGACTGCCCCAACTCACGCTGGGGCTCAGCACCAGCCACTCTCCCCCCATCTCTCGTCCAGTCCCACTCCAGGGACTCCCTGCCTCTCCCATGCTCCAGCCGCGGCCTGCCTGCAGCTCCTCGCACAGCATTCTCACGTCTGTGCCTCTGCCTCTCTGGCCGCACTCCCCACACAGGACTGCAGTTGACTAGGGCCCTGGCCACCCTGTCGGGATGGTGATGCCCCTAAGGACCGGGATCACGCCCGAGGTACCTCTGTGTCCCAGGGCCAACAACAGCTGGCGCCACAAGGGTGCATCTCATCGAGAACCCACCTATGTGTGTTTACAACACATGAACACACACAAGCAGGCAAACACACCAGGCAGAATCAGACCAGAGAAACGGGCAGAAGTCTTGGGGGTCTCAGAACAAAGGGGATCTGGGGCTCGAGAGACCTGAGGGGTCCAGGGCTGACCATGGCCATCTGCCCACGTGCGTGGGCTTCGGAACAGGAGGGAGTCCAGGCCAGCAGGCACAGCTCGGCCACCATGGGCAGCCACCAGGTGGCGCTAGCGCCCATCCTGTGCGCGTCCCCCACAGCCTGGGCTCCTGGGGCCTCTCACACAAGGGGCAGAAAACACCTTTCCTGGCCTTGTGCCCCTAGCCCATGCCTGATTTCTGAGCACACCACAGAAGCCTGGCAGAACCCCAAAGTTAGTCAGATTCCTGGGGTCCACCACGTTTTCACTGAAGAGCAAAAATTTGTCTAAAGATTTTACTGTTGTGGTCAGTGCCCCTAACAGAACCCAGAGTTCCTGGTCTGGGGGTTGGGGGCTGTTTCTTGCACTCAAGCCCTATGTGCTTGACAGCCATGGGGGTCAGGCTGTGCTGGTCACAGGCTGAGTGGACATTTCTTACCTGCCTTGCCAAGCATTAGGGAGTGAAGACCAGACTGGGAGAGGCTTGTGCTTCCACCCCCTGAAGGGGGTAAGGGCAGGGGTCCCAGGTCCCTAAAGCCTGAAGAGTTGGGGGTGGTGGGGGTTCTGGGGGTTGGGCATCCTCATGGCACCCAGCAGCCTCTGGGAAGGGGGCATCAGGTGGGCACTCACCTGTCTGCCATCTGTGGGATGATGTAATGCCCATTCTTGTGATCTGAATAAAAATAAAAATGCTAAGTCACTGGTACTGGGTGGCCTCATCAGCTAGAAGCCCACCCCACTGCCATGAACAGGACTTGGCACCGGGAAGGGACAGGGGAAGGGAGGAGGGCAGGCCACCCCTAAGGGCCCTGGGAACTGGCTGCAAGTTATGTCCACCCCCACTCCCTACCCCAACGTGCTGCAGCCAGAGCCTGCAGCGATTTCACAGGAGCCAGTTGCCTAGCAACACTGTTCCCCAGCGGGCTCTGTCACCATGGCACCTGCTGCTGGGGTGTGTCTGGGTCCCACCTGCCTGGCCTTGCCAGGCCCGCCCCACACTCTGCTCACCCGGCTTGCGCCCACAGAGATAGAAGGCCAACCGGTCAGTGAGCTCGTACTGGCACTCGACTAGCCGTTCCGCCAGCTCATGGTGCCCCGCCTGCCTGTGGGGAGGTCACACGGCTCAGCCCTTCAGCTGCAGTCCATTACCCACACCCGGCCAAACCTCACCCCTTGGCCGGACCTTACCTGGCATAATCAATGGGTGTACGGCCATTAACATCTGGGGAGCCAGGGTCAGCCCCATACACTACAAGCAGCTCGGCCTGCAGCGTCTGACCTGCCTTGGCAGCCACATGCAGAGGTGTGGTGCCCTTCTCGGGGTGGAAGAAGTTGGCCTGGGCGCCCAGGGACAGCAGGCGCAGACATGTCTCCAGGTTGCCTGTTCGCACGCTTGAGTGCAGTTGCTGCGAGGAGCAGAGTGTGCAATAAATGGGTGTGTGTGTGCTCCCCCTCCCCACCACAGCACCTAGCCCAGGCCCCTTGGGACTCTGGCCAGCTCCCAGGACCCAGCTGCAGTCAGGTTGTCAGGCTGCAGTTCATGTCCAGGAATCAGCTACAGTCAGTCACCATGGACCGACTGCAAGCATGCAGTGTGCTTGGCTTGGAACAGACACTGTCCATGAGGTAGATACTTTCTCTTCCATTTTACAGATGAGAAAATGGAGGCTCTGCCCAAAGTTTTCTGGCTCTCGGGTGGTGGCTGGACAATTTCAGCCTTGCATGTGCACTTGGAGCAGAGGGGCCTTGATTGCACGTGGCCTGAGCATGCAATCCTGTCCTTTCCTTTCACTGTGCCCACCGTTCTCGCCTGACCTGGCTGCCCTGGGGACCTAGGGCTCAGTGGGGATGGCATCATGGGTGAGGACGGGCCTGGTCCCCTCCCGAGGTGCCCAACAAACCTTGCTGAGGTCTTTGGCGGTGACTCCATCATCGTCCCGGCAGGGCAGCTTGTGCACAAAAGCCAGCATCTGGTACTTGGCCCTGATGAACTCAGACTTGATGGGGCTGCACAGGGCATGCAGGAGGAAAATGGGAGCAGAGCGGGAGAGGTCAGGCAGCTGGCCGCCTCCCAGGCTCGTGTCCCAGCCGCACGGCTGCAGCCCCGACCCCTCACGCCTGACTCACTGGACTTTGTCTTGGGGGGTTGGCTTTACGCCGGCCGCTCTGCACCTGCGCGGGGTCCAGCAGGGAGTGCTCCCAGATGGAGTTGGCCCCGTTACTGGCGAGCGTGTGCACCATCTGTGGGCAGGAGGCACCAGAGTGAGCATGCCCACTGTGCACCAGCAGACGCCTCTGAGCCCCGGACTGGACGCGGCACCAACAGGCCTCACACCCCCAACCCAGTCTGGCCATCCAAGGATGTGGGTCTGGTTGAGCACTTCAGGGGTCATGGTGGGTACATGGAGGCTCTCAGTGGTTAAGCTCCATACTGCACGCTCAGAAGTGGCAGAGTTGGGGTGAACACCCAGGTCTGTGTGGCTCCGGTCCTGGTGGCCTCTCTGTGCCCAGGCGGCAAGGGGCAGGACTAGTCTCTGCCGTGGGTGGGGTCCCCGGGCAGCTGTGTGTGTGGGCACGGGGAAGTGTGCCTGCGCTCAGCACACCCTGAGGGAAAGACAGGAAGCGCCCCGGGTACCTGCAGCAGGGTGGGGGGCCAGGCGCTGTGGCGGAGGTGCTTGACGATGGAGATGTGGCGCCCCAGACTCCGGTGCACGCTGCAACACTCGTCACACACCAGCACACCCCTGCTGATGGAGGCCCAGCCGGGGTCTGCGGGGCGGGCAGGGACAAGGGTCAGCCACAGCCAGACACGGCTGAGCCTCCTGAGCAGGGCCCTCGACCTGCAAGGTGCCTAGCTCTCCACGCACAATTGGCACACTGGGGACTGGGGAGCTGGGCCACTGAGGAGGCGCTGATCTCTGGAGGAGGGAGGGAGGGACTCCCGAAGGCTTGCTCCTGCGGCCACTTATGGAGCCAAGCCCTTTCCTACACGTCTCTGCCCCCTGGGGAGGTGTGGTCCCCAGGGCCTCCTCAGCGGGCACAGCTTCCTGTGCTGCAACCACTGCTGCCAGGACCACAGTCCTTCAGGGAACAAGACTGCTGCCCTAGCCCTGCCCCTAGCAGGCAAGAATCCCCAAGCACTGCATGCCACATCCCCAGAGACACTCTTGTGTCTGGACCGGTGCCACAACTCCCCGCACTCAGGCTTCTTTTGGAGTCACTGGTCCACCTGTCTGACCCATCACACCCTCCAGGGACGCCCGCCTCTGCCCTCACCTGGGCAGGTAAGAAGCCTTTTCATGACAGCCTCCCACCACCATCACTGATGGGTGAGTTGGAGCCCCGCTTAAGGGGGATGAAGGGGGCAAAGGAACTAACAGTTGCCGAGCACCCACTGGGGACCAGCTGGGAGTGCCATCAGTATGGCGCCTCTAACAACTGTCAGGCAAGGCGGGAAATACTACCCTCCCACTTCACTGACAAGGAACCCGTGTCTCAGAGATGTTAGGGTGCTTAGTCAAGGCCACCCAGCTCATGAGGGGGATTGCTGGGCTGTGAACCCAGGTATTTAGATGTCCACACCAGCTGCTTTTGCAGCCCCGAAGTGGGCGACCCCAAGCGGGCAAGAGCCCTGGGAGTCACTCTCTACTCTTGGAGAAGTGAGCTTTGCAAGCAAGCGGAGGGACCAGAGAAGGGTGGGAGCTCCTGGGGTCCTTCTCAAGGGCAGCAGAGGTGCCTCCCACCCCAGGCCCCTTGGGGGAGGGGGAGGAGACAGCTGCATACAGCTCAGGCTGCAGAAAGGTCACGGGGAGAAAGCAGCCATTGTGTGTGGCCGGAGAGTGGGGGCGGGGAGACACTCTCCCAGGACTCTCTGCTCTGCCCAGCCCCCCCGCCGGTCTCATGAAGCCCCATCCTGGGGGGTTGGGTGGGGGCTGGCTCTCTGCCTTGCCCCTAGTGCTCAAATTGCCCACAGTGGTCCCCACTGGGGAAGGGGACAGGCTAGGGGTGATGAGAGCCTCTCCGAGCAGAAGGCAGTTCTCAGGCCCCCTCCCCGCGAGGACGGCCATCAGCACTCCCCAGGGTTGTGAGGAAACTGAGTCCGCGCAGCCTGAGCGGCAACGGTGTCTCCTCCGCGGCACAGAAACAGGAAGAGGAAGGAGCGGCCCCGCTCTCTGGGTCTGAGTTTTAGGGATCTGCCCCCAAAATAGGACAGAGGGGTGCAGGAGGTGCCCCTGCCCAGCTTCCTCGGAGGCTGACTCTGGGGGCCACCATCTCTGCCAAGAGGGGGAGCCCTAGAGCAAACAGGAGTGCTGGCTTGACCCAACCGGTCTGGCCCCAGGCAAGAAAAGCTCCCTCCCCCAACCCCGCTCCAAACCCCACTGGGTCAGGGGTCTGCCTGCCAGCCACCTCCGGCCAGCCAAGGCAGGAAGCTGGAAATGACGCAGCCCAAATTCCTCTTGTTGAAATGGTGGGGTTTCCTGTCAGCAGGGAGCCGCCCAGGCCAGGATCATAAATGGGCCGCTCTAAGGCCTCCACCCCAAGCCCATGGTCCTCCCGGAGGAGCCAGGCCTGGGCGGGCTGGCCAGCCATCCAGCGCCAGAGCAGACATGCTAACCCCGAAGGCGGCAGGAACCAGGATCTGGGCAAAGGGGTCCAGCTCTCCACTCTCCCAGCCTGGCGGAGGGGTCCCCCTCTCCTACAGTGACCTGAACCAGGTGGGCAGGGAACACTGCCCTGGTCTGGGGCACAGCGGTGCCAGCTCCGTTCTGGGTGACATAATTGGGTCACTCTGCTCCCTACTTCCTCTGCCCAAGGGGCCTGGGTTTCCCCAGCACGCGCCCCTATGTCCCACCTAGACCAGTTCCGAAGCTGAAAGGCCAGGAAGGGGTTCTGAAAGTCAAACAGCTACTGCAACTGGAGATTAAGGGACCCGTGCCCGCTAAAAGGTTTCTAGGACCAAACTCGGGGCAGAAAGGACAGGGAATGTGAGGGTTAGGGGGTGCGGCCACCTCCTCAACATCTGCCAAGTTTCCCAGTGGGGCTGGGGCGCAGGGGTCCCGTGTGTGTGCCAAGTGGCAGGAATCCTGGAATAATGCGAACCAGCACCAAGCCCATGGACGCCTCTACTAAGGGGAATTCATACCACCACCCAAAGCCATCTCTGGAGCCAGTAGCCAGCCTTTCCTGTCTAGGTGCCTGGGCAAGAGGGAGAAGCCCATCATCTTGAAAGCAGGCAAGAGTAATCTACTCCATGGGGACAGAGGTCACAATGGCGGTTCCCTCTGGGGGCCGGGGGAGGGGGAGGTACGCGGGTGTTGACACACAAAGCCCTGTAGAGTGCTGTGCGGGCTCTACTTCTGGATCGGAGTTGTGGCTACAGAGTTATGTATGTATACAGGTAAAGACTCATCAGGTTACAGAGTAGGGTACAGGTACTTTGTTGTACAGAAGTTGTGAGTGTGTGCTGACTCGTGTGTGACTTTGTGATCTCATGGACTGTAGGTCCCCCCTGCATCCCACTCCCCAGCTCCTCTGTCCATGGGATGTTCCAGGCAAGAATACTGGAGTGGGTTGCCATTTCCTTTTCCAGGGGTACATAAGCTACACCTCAGTGAAAGAAAAAAGCCCAGCATTCACCCCGGCCCACAATTTACATCATGAAGAGACAAACGAAATTGCAGTTTCCCAGGTGCCTTTAGCTGGTGGCCAGCCTTGCTCACTCAAGATGCCTGTTAAGATGGGCATTGTGAGGGCTTCGCGTCTGTGCCAGGGGTTGCCCAAGCCGGGGGGCTGCCCGGGGGCCCAGGGCGGAAGAGGCAGGCCCTTAGAGATGAGCCGGCTGTGCGGCAGGTGGAGTGGACGGGCAGGACAAGGGAGACACACATCCTCCAGGGTTCCAAAGGCAGGCGGGGTCACAGTCAGTGCCTGGCGAGACAGCACCAGCCACCAGGGCTGGCAGCCGTGTCACGCTCACAACACACTCAGACTTGTCTCAAGCACCCAGGCCTGGGAGGAGGATGGGGCTCTTTGGCCTCAGGCTCATCTCACCTTTTACCTCAAGACCCCTCAAATTAACCAGTCACCAAGAGACAACAACCCTGCTCCCAGGGCTGGGTCTGCAGGGCTCTGAATACGGTGAGAAGCCTACGACTTCAGGTAGGAACCACACACCAATGAGGGGGCTTTGGGCCTGGGCTCCAAACTGCTAGTTTCCCTCCAGCCTCTTACCTGGGCTGTTACAGGTCCCAGACTGAAAAATGCCCTAAGGAGAAGTCAGGGTCCTGAGAAGCCTCCAATCCCTTGGGGGAATGCCTGCTCTGTGCTAGAAACCATGCTGGATGCTGGGGTGAGCAAGACTTTATCAGCACCCTGCACGCCTCACATCCTCACCTCAGCCAGCAACCTGCCTCCTCCTGACCTGCTTTCTGGATTGGGGTCGGGGGTGGGGGGTGGGGGAGGTTCCCAGGAGCACACAGGACTCTGTGGGATGAGCACCAGGGATAGGAGCCAAGCACCCCAACACATGAGAGACACACCATTCCTGCCCATGCCCACCGGGCGTCCAGAGGCTTCCAATCAAGTAGTCAAAGGCAATGGAGAAAGGACAACTGCCTTGCTAATGCTGCCCTGCATCCCCCTGCCCAGAATCAGGACCGCAGACTGGAGATGGGAACGGTCCTCAAAAACCACTTCTACTCCAACTTCTTGGCCTCAGAGTTGAGCAAACAGACTCAGCATGAGAAAAGTCTTGCCATGAGTCACACAGTAAGCTAGAAACAAAGGCAACACAAAAATCCAGGTTTCCATGATAAAGTGTCTGTTAAGCAACCCCCTCCCAGCCACACCTTCCCAACCCACCAATGTTCCTTCCCTCCTTCCGCAGGGCAGAGGGGCAGCCTGGCAGAGGGGCAGAACAGCCTCGGACCAACACCCAGAAGGCAAGCTCTCCTCTTAGCACTTAATCCCCCAGACCTGCCTGCAGTTAGGGGTAAGGAAATAGTAGTTTCTAACTAACCAGAACTAAGGACACCCCACATCCCTGGACACACAGCTTCCTCAGGGCCCTCTAGACCATGACATGCCCTGAGAGGAGGCCTCAGGGTCACAGCCACCCAGACCACCATGCTCCTGCCGGGCTCCCACAGTGCCCAAACACTCAAGCTTGGAGCCATTGAAACCACCAGAGCATCTGTGGGTCTCAACCTGTTGGGGTACTCCTGTTGTTATTTACTCTCTCAGATGTGTTTGACTCTTCTGCAATCCCATGGACTGTAGCCCGCCAGGCTCCTCTGTCCATGAGATTTCCTAGGCAAGAATACAGGAGTGGGTTGCCATTTCCTTCTCCAGGGGATCTTCCCGACCCTGGGATTGAACCTAGGTCTCTTGTATTGGCAGGAGGATACTTTACCACTGAGCCACCAGGGAAGCCCTGGGCCTGTCCAAAGGGTAGCAGGAAGTTATGGGCCACAAAACGACACCCCACACGCTCCACTTAATTGTGCCCAGAGTCCTCCTGGAGTTCATGGACCCCGCCCCCCACCTTGAGCCTGTCCGGAGGTCTCCCAGGGAGATAGCTCTTTTTCTAAAGAGAGGATGGTCAAGGGCCAGGGCTTCGTTTCCCCAAGCCAGCTGCCGAGTCCGATCACTGGTAGTGTCCCCCAACATCAGAAGGGAGCAGCCTTTCCGGGTAATTTCTCCTCATTTCTTTGGCCGGTCAGGGGAGGTCTCACATCAGCCTGGACCTGACTCAGTGGGAAGAAGGGAAACAGCATGGAAAATACAGCCGGAAGGCAGGCCACAAAGCCAGGTAGGTGGATCCTGGGAATGTAGGCACCCCTCCACATGCTCCCTACCCATTTCTGGTCAAGCTGGGCTAGGGGACAGGGAGAGAGCTCTGTGCCCAGGCTGGGGTATGGCCAAGCCACCTTCCAAGCAGGCCTTACTGGAGCACAGGAAAAGCTGAGGCTCGTTGTCCCGTTAGCAGGCCTGGGGACGCCTCAGGGGACGATGCCCAAGCTTGTGGTGGCTCTGAACACCAGGCCCTGCGAGGAGCCTTGGGAGCCAGGGGCAAGGAGTCCTAGGAGCAGCCACCCCGCCGTCTGCTCCCGAGAAAACAGAATCCAGACAACCCCCACTCCATCCCGGCCCATCTGCCCAGCTTTCTGCCCCTTGCCCTCCGCCACCCCTACGGGCGCGCAGACCATGAGAGCAGCAGGTGCAAGACGCGGGGGTGGCCCTGAGATGACACAAAACGACACTCGCCCCCCACCTCCGAAGCCCGGCCGGCCTCCGCCACAGTCCTCCTGGCCACCCTAGGCTGGCGCTTCCGTTTGGATCCAGAGATGGAAGGCGGGGGGAGCGGGGGAGGGTGGGGGGCGCCAGCTGAGGGGCGGGAGGCGGCGCCGGGAATGTCCTTCCTCGCTGGTCCACGGACGCGAGCAAACCGCGGCCCCCCGAGCGGCCCTCCCTCCAAGGACGCGGCTCCGCAGCGGCCCGGGCGGGGGCCGAGACCAGAGGCCGCAGCCCCCAGCCCCCGCCCCGCCCTCCGGCCCCCGCACGGCGCGCCCGCCAGGCCCCGGCGCCCGCCCGGCGGCGCCTCGGTGCGCGGTCCCGCCCCCGGCCCGGCCCCGCTTACCCGGGGCGCTGCAGTCCGCACACACCTCCGCTCGCGGCCCCTTCCGGGACATCCTCAGCGGCGACGCGGCCGCAGCCCTCTGGGCCAGCGTGGGGGGCGCGGGCGGCGGGCCCGGGCGGCGGCGGCCCCTGCTGCCCGGCCCGGCTCCGGCAAGGCCCCGGCTAGGCTCCGCGCGCCCGGCCAACCGTCCGCCCCCGGGGCTGGCCCGGAACCCGCCGTGCCCGCCCGCCCGCTCGCCCTCGGGCGCCCTCCGCCCCGCGCCGCCCCGCGCCGCCCAGCCGCCGCTCGCTCACTCCGCCCCCTGCGCGGCTCCGGGCCGCTCCTGCAGGAAGCGGCGCAGGCCCGGCCCACCGGGGGAGGGGCGGCCCGCACACCCGCCCCGCCGCCGGGCCCCTGCCCGCCGCGCCTCCCGGAGAAAGGAAGCCGGGAGCGCGGGCGGGAGGGGCGGGGGGCTCTTAAAGGGGCCGCCGCCGCCGCCAGGCCCGAGCGCGCAGCGCCGCCTGCGGCCCGGGCCTTGGTGCGCCCCTGCCGCCGAGACGCTGCGAGTACGCTTCACAGCCTCGTCCCCTTCATATTCGAGGCTCAGGGGTGGCCTGAGGAGCTCGGGGCCAGGGACAGTGACCCTTGGGCATCAGAGAAGAGTGAGGAGCTGGAGGCCCTGGGGGCCCCCTTATCCAGAGGCTGTGGTTCGAGGTACCCGCTTGTCTGTTTGGGTTGAATTGTGCGTCCCGGTCCTCCCGTGTATCCACATTTGTGTGTCCAGCTGTGTGTGTGTGTGTGGTCACACTCTTGCTGACTAGCCCACCGCCAACAATATGGACGGCCAGGTGCCAGAGGTCATACAGTGAATCCCCCAGTCTCCGGGCTAAAAAGACATCTATCCGTCCTCCATGCTTTCATCCAGAGAGAAAAGAATCTGGACTTTTTTTTTTTAAGACCTCCTGAGGCGTGAACACTGTGCCTGTGTGCTGAAATATCCACTTGGTATCAGTGTGTATACATCAACGGTATTTCTGAGCCACCAGAGGTGTGTGTCCAGGGCGTGGGCATATAACATATAGGGATCCTTTCTGTGGTGGTCTTTCTTCCTGAACTTCACGGGGAGACTCATTGAGGGGTTGGGGTGATGGGGAGAGGAGGCGCAGGCCTCACATGGGTGCACCCCTGCACTGAGCATGCTCCCCCATACACGTGTGCCCCACGTGCACCCCACCCCCATCACTGCAGCAGCAAAAGGCCAGCACTCTGTTTGTTGGGAGAGGGCGAGGGGTGCCCAGGCCCAAGGGCCAGGGTAGTGGTGACGCGATTAAGGCAGGTTCCTCAGATTAGGGAGGGTTCCTCATGGCCGGGAGTCCTGCTCAAAAGCAAGGGGGGCTGGAGGGGAGTCCTTGGGCAGGGGTGTTGGAGTTGGCTCATTTTATCTCGGCGGTGCCAGAGCAGCAGTGACTTGTGGGTGGCAGGCTGCTTCCCTGGGGAGACAAGTAATGCTCATGAGTCACACCACCCGAAATATATGCAAAGCTGCCTCCATCGCCTTTCGCTGCAGCCCAGATTGACAAGTTTGTTTGAGATTGCGATCCACAGGGTGTATTTATAATCGCACCTTAAAAAAGAATCTTGCAGGCATCCCCTCCCCCATAGCCAGCCACTCATCTGGCAGGGTTTCTGCGAGCAAAGATACCTCGCGGGGTGGGGGTAGGGTGGTGGGGAGGCACCACCTGCCTCCCCGTGCTGCACCCTCACCGAGGAGTCAGTCCCTGGGGTTGGTGGCCCCATCCCTGGTGATGGGAGGAGTGGCCTGGCCGCTCTTACTGGGCGCCCAGCCCACGAGCTGTGGCCGCCCGTTCACCCCTGATCGACCCCCAGCTATGGAATTTCATTTATTAAATGTCGAGGCGGCTGTTGGCAGCCCCATTGCTTGGCTGTCTTTGTTTCTCTGCTGTGTGGGCGCGTCTCGAGCACGTGGCAGCTGGAGCGCGCAGGCTGGGGAAAAAGCGACCTGGGTTTAGAGTCCAGGGCCACTTGGCGAAAAGAGAAACTCCGGCTGCCCAGAGGATGCCCCCCTCCCCCCGCCCCAATCCAGGCTGAGCTCCCCGCCTCCTTGAGCTCCAGAGGAAGAAGGATGAGTCACTCGGTTCCCCCGACCCCGCTAGCCCCATCTCCTGGTTGGCCCTGGGACTACCGGGGAGTGGCCGAAGCACGGATCTACGCTCCAAACTTTGTTCCCGAAGCCCCCAGCCCCGCCACTGATGAGCTTCTCTGGGCCTGGGGCTTAGGGATAAAAGGGTTTCCAAATTTCCCTTTGGAGACTTCGTCATCCCAGGAAGCAAGACAGTTAAAGGGTAATCACAACAAGATTGTAAAAACAATTTAATAAGGAAATGTACAGGCATTCTCCCGGCCACTCCTGGCTGTCCCTTCCCCGCTCCAGCCCCCTCCCCAACTCCGGCTGCTGCCACGGCACTCTGGTGACCCCTCGTGGTGGAGGTGGGCAGCGGTCCCCCGGCAGCGAGAGATGCCAACTGGCTCCTCCCAGCCTGGAGAAAGGGGCGAGGCAGTGCACTCCTCCTTCATCGTTCCGCGCCGGGGCCTGGCACCGCAGGGTGTGGAGGAGGAACGAGAGAAGATCACACAAAGAAACCTGAGAGAGGCACAGAGTTTGCAAGCTTTCGCTAGCACCTCCCACACAAACGCTTCTTGGATTGTTCTAAGTGGGGCTGATTCCCGTCTTGTTCTAAGGTGGGCTCCAGAAGGCGCAGTGCCTGGTCCCGCCACCTGGCCCAGTGGGCCCGGTGAGGGAGGGATGCATCATTTCCAGGTCAGTAGCCATCCTTAGCTAACCCCAAGAGGTAGTATTAGAGACACATTTTAGAGATGAGTGGTCTGAGAAAATTTAAGCAATTTGCCTAAGGTCAGGCAGTTAGTAAGGAGGAACAGGAATTCAGGTTCCCTCGGACACCCCAGTCCCTCCCCGCCTCCAGGGGCTGGGCCAAGCCCCAGGTCCTTCTAGCCCCTGCAATAGGCTGCCCTGGAGGGCAATTCCACTTTTATCGAGGCATCTGCAAGCACCCTTCTGGAAAGATCTCTCTGCCCTGGAGTTATTCAGGAAGGAGATAGTCTTTGGAACCAGTGCTTCCTCTCCAGAGGGGACTACACGGGGTGGAGGTGGGGAGCTGCCACCTGCTGCAGTCTCTGCACAGCCCCACTCAGGTCCTTGCAGAGAGCAGTGTATGGGGGAGGGGTGTGTTCTCCCATCCTTAATAGACATCGTCTTTCTAATGTCAAATGCAGAAGATGCAGTTTAATTTTAAAAGAAGGCAGGAAGACTCCTACGTAGTATTTCAGATGCCAGATTTCTGACCCTTGGCACTGCACACTAACGCCCCGCATCTTTCTCAGGACTCCTTCCACCAGTCACTCTTTTCTTGGAATCTGGATCCTGCTCACGTTCCACTGGGACTCAAACTCAAGCCTGAAGGCCACACCTTCCCGCGCCCCCTAATGCTTGAGGAAGGCCTGTAACCCCGTCCCTCCCTAGCAAAAGGCAAAATGCCAGGGGGTGGGGGTGCACCCCAGTCCATCAGACGTCAGGACACTGCTTCCGACCCGGCGGGGCCTGACTCCCTCCCCATTGTCTCAGTGGATCAGGGGGATAGTGCGGCACCCTCTCCGGCCACTCACCAGCCCCCAGTTCCACGAGGCGGACTACAAGCCCCATGATGCCGCGGGGCCCAGTGATAACAAGCGCTGCCCAGGGCATCCGCGTCCCCCTCCTCTCTCCCCCGCATCCCCGCATCCCTAGCCGATCGCTCGGGCTGAGGGCCGGGCTATGCAGCTGCGGGGTGCCGGGGGCCGCGGGCGCGCGTCCCTGCGGCGGCGGCGTCCCTGGGGCCCGCGCCCCGAGCGCCCCCGCGCCCGCTGCGGGCGCCTGCTCCCTCCGCCGAGCGGCGTCTTTGTGCGCGGGGGTGTGGGAGGCAAGGCGCGAGGCCGCGCCGCGCCGCCAAGTGCCCGCGCCCTCCGCGGGCGGGTGGGGGCCTCTCCGCGTCGCCCGCCGCCGCCGCCTCGCGAGGACGCCCGCGGCCCGCGCCGCCCGCACCGCGCCACCCCCGCCCGCCGGCGCCGCTCGCACATGCCCGAGCCGCAGCCCTGCGAGCAGGCAGCGCCGGCCCCCGCCCCGCGGCCCCGGGCCCCGGCTCTGGCGCCGTCCCTCCTTCCGGGCCGGGCGCCGCGGCCCCGGTATGAGGAGCGGGCGATGATCCCCGCCAACGCCTCCGCCAGGAAGGGGCCCGAGGGCAAGTACCCACTACACTACCTCGTGTGGCACAACCGCCACCGCGAGCTGGAGAAAGAGGTCCGCGCCGGCCGGGTAAGAGCGCCGTCGGGGCGCCGCGAGGACCCCCACGGCCCGGCAAGCCCGCCTGGCTTGGGAGGGGGCGCGGCGCGGGCTGTCCCGCCCCCTGGCGAGTTTGCAGCGCTTCTTTGTTCGCCGGCGCCGCTTTTGTGCTGTTGACCTGGGGAGGATGATGGGAGCGGCCCCCGCTCGCTCCCCTCCGGCCCGGCCGGGCGGTCCACACGTGCTCCGAACCCTCCCTGATTGGGGTAGGGGACGCCCTGCCCCTCCTCCGCCGGGGCAATGAGGGCTGCGGGGAGGGGCTGCCGGCTCCATCAGAGCTCCACGCGGTGGGAGAGTCCGCTCCACTCAGCCCGGCAGCGACGCCTCCCGCGTGAGTGTGCGGAGGTGGCCTGCGTAGGCAGGGGGTCACAGGTCAAGGATCGGAGACTAGGCTGGTACACTCCCAGGCGTGCCTGCCCCACCCAGTGCCCTCTACCTTCTCCATGAGCGCTTATCTATTTGCTCACTCTGGGTCTGGGCTGAACCCCTGAACCCCGCCGACCCCAGCGCCTGCTCAGGAATGGGGAGTGAAGAGAGAGAGCCTCTGGGGTGAAGCCCTGGAGGGCCTTGTCCAGGTGCTGAAAGGCGCTCTCCTGCCCTCTGATGCTGGGCCCGGCTTCAATGTGCTGAGGAAGCCGGGGCCCCACTGGCCCCCACAGGATTTGAGGTTTTGTACACACAGCGGCTCCCTGGTTCTCTAGTCATTGAGAATGGGTGGGTCAGCCAGCCTTGGCTGGGCGGTGGCCTCCAAGAAGATATCAGGGATGGAGTCTCGCCATTCGTCGGGACAGAGGCAGGCAGGCACAGGTCACAGGTAATTCCCAACTCTGCCCTTGGGCCCAGGTCACAGGCAGGCTCTCCTGGCAGAAACAATTTGCCCTCCAGGGTGGGGAGGCAGGAGCCAGAACTGGGCCCAGCTGGCCCTGATGTATATTGAGGCCTGCAGACTTGGCCTGGATCTGCGAACCTGGGGCCATGGGCTGGGAGTGGTTTCCTCAGGCGCTGCCCTTTGGGGAATATGCCTTTTGAGGGCCACTTCCTGAGTCACAGGAAGTTCAGTTTGAGGAGCTGTCTGCTTCCCAAGGGAAGAGTGAGGTGGAGAGCAGGACATCACCAGGCAAGCGAGGTGAGGGTTGGAGCCCGTCTTCAAGTCCACCACCGGGCCCTCAGAGCAGCACCACATGCAGCTGTACATGGCAAGCACAGAAAATGGTGGGGTGACCTAAACCTTCACCTCTGGTTGGGGTGTCCACTTCCATTCTACCTCCACTTCCACAAGGATGCTTCAGGTTGCTCCTCGGACTGGTAAAGGAAGCGAGGTCAGAGTGGTAGCTCCTGGGGACAAAGATGAACAAACCAGGCACAGCCCACGCCCTCCCAGAGACCCCGTTGTGCTGATGCAAGTGTGAACAGGGAAGCAGTGTGATGTGCAGGGTACTAAATCAGTTCAGCCTCTTCTGACTTGTCTCTGCTTTCCTCCCCTGAGGGCAAGAGAAGACACATCCCTGAGGGAGGTTACAGCTGGAGGGATTTAAGTATGACCTGAGAGGAACTTCCCATTGGGATGGTTGATGATTGGCTGAAGAACTGTTAGGCAGAAAGCTAGTGGCTGAATGTCCAGAACACCTTGATTGTGCTCCCTTGCCCAAGAGGAGGGTGCTCTTTTCCTTGCAGAGACTGGAGAGAGGCAGAATGCCCTAGAAGAAAAGGCCATTTCACCCAGGCCTTTTTGATTGATAGTCCTTGGGTTAGCAGTCCTCTTGCTGGGGTGGGGTTGGAGAGGGCGCCAGAGCCTGCTGCAGGTAGGGCTCCTTTGGACCACTGAGTGTGGTCCCCTCAGGCTGCTGCAGAAACCAAGTGTACCCCAACCCCACCCACTCATCCCCTTACCCTGGTGAATTTGTGTCTTCCTGAAATGTACACTGCCTGCCCTGATCCCAGCCCTGAGGGGATACAGGGCACTGGTTGAGGATAAACCCTTCTTCAACCACAAAGGAGCCAGATCAGTCCTCTCCTTTGCACCAGGGTGCCAAGAAGGGAATGCCAGTCAGTCTGGGTGGGAGAGCCCCCCAGGTAGAGTTTCGACTCCAGGACTGACCTGGACAGAATCCTTGCATCCAGATATGCATTGCTTAGTTCTCCAGGCCTCAGACTCCCTAGGAGAGCTAAGGATGCCCCCTCCCCAGGCATTTCCTGCAGGTGAGGGGTCTGGGGGCGGTCACCTAACATCCTAATGAAACCCTGTCAACCCCAGGCATCTCATCTGGGGGTCCCTGATCTCTGGTCCTCTTGGCACCCACTGTCACAGAAAACAGCCAGGCTTTCCTCAAACACACAGCAGCTGGGTTTCCCTGGTCTTCATTTGGCATAGCGGTCTCCTCTTCACTCCAAGAAAGCCCCGCAGGAGGCCCTACCGTGGGCAGGCTTGGCAGTGCTGGCCGAGGAGGAGGGGGATGGCATGGCAGCCTTCTGAGCAAGTTCACAGGGGCTGGCAGCAGGGTGTGGTGGGGAGAGGGAGGTGCTAAGCAGAGGTTTTTTGAAGGGAGGTGTCCATGATCGCCCCTAGCTGATGCCCAGCAATACCACGGTTGCTGGGTGCCCTGCTTTCTGCCATGCACCTGCTCTGCCAGGTTGGGAGGGGGCAGGAGGTTGTAGGGTAGTGGATGTGCCAGTTCTCCCTTAGCTGGCATGAGGCCGGAGGTCCAGACAACTGGGCATGGCCTTGGTTCTGGAGCTACGAGTCCCTGGGCTTCCCTGGGGGTAGGCGGTGGAGGCTAGACAGGAATAGCTCCCTGTGGGAGGGCCAAGGAGAGCAAGGTTCTTGGGCAGCAGCCACTCTGGAGGGGACTGGATGGTGGTTTTAGGGGAACATTTTCTTTCTTCTGGCGGCCGCCTCCACCATAGTCCTCCTTCCCTATTTCCCCAGGTCATCTCTCTGACCTGACACCCCGGTGAGATGGGATTGTGGGGCCCCTGGATGCTCAGACAGAGGCTGTCCCACCCAAGGTACCTGTTGTGACCAGAAGCACCTGTGATTGCATTTCCTGGCAAAGAAGGCAGTCCCCGGTATAGGCTGTCACCACAGCTGATGAGCTGGGAAGCTCGGGAGAGGGAGCCACAAACCCTCGAAACCAAAAATCAATGTGTCTGGGATGAGGGGGAGGGGCTGCGTGGGGCAGGATGCAGGGGGACTCAGCAGGTGCCACCCCCACGGGCCCAGCTCCACTGTCCACAGGAAAGCACCCTGCCTCGCTCCCCCTTGAGAGAGCTCAGGCCCACCTGGTGGGAAAGCAGAGAAGCGGTGGTGGCCACACCAGACTGGGGCTGTCTTCCCTGGGGTGGGGGTGGAGGTGGAGCAGGGAAAGGAGCCCGTCTACTCCTCCAGCACCTGCGTTTACTCTATAGTGTTCTTAAAAGATTTCACCTAACAAAAGGACTTGCTAATGCTAAACAACTTTGAAAAATACTCTGCGAGTGCACATGGGTTCAAGGAGTGTGCATGTGCAAATGTGCTGGCATCTATGTGTGTTACACATGAGTAGAAGCCTGCAGGCTGGAGGGCAGCTGGACACATGCCCTTGTACACTTGGGTGCACATGTACTGTGCCTGTGGATGCAGGAGCACGTGTGTGTGTGTATGCAGACGGGGGCCTGAATGGAAACAGGGAGACTCTGTGCCCAGGGAGCCCCAGCTCCTAAGCTCGAAAGTCCCCGCTTAGGCCTCCAGCTGAGGCTGGCTGGGGTGCAGAGCTATCCTCTAAGGGCTGGGGGTTGGGTTTCACGGGAAACCTTTTCATTCCAGCAATTAAACAGCAGCAGGCCTTTGACGAGGAAATTAATGAATTCTCCACCTGGGCTCTCCAAGGTGCCGCTTCCACCAAGGACCCAGCTTTGAATGGGTGCAGGGGATCTTCTTTGGAGCCTGGCTGATGGTACACAGGGCTCACGGTGGCTGTGGAAAACACTGGGGCCCTGGGGACCTTGGGGAGTGCTGCCAGGAGAGCTCCAGAGGGGCGGCGTGGGGGGGTAGGGCGGGCACCCCTTCCTGGCCTGTACCAGCCTCTGCCGCCTGGAGCTGAAGCACCTGAGGGAGGGGGAGGCAGCAGCATCTGGAGCCCTGGGGCTGGCCCTGCTGGCTCCCTGGGGCCTTGTTAGCAGCAGCAGCAGCATCTGGGGCAGGGCCGGTGGGAGGTGTGATGGCTCAGCTGCGGCCAGTGGGAAGCCCTCCTTCTGACACCCCGCTGACCCAGCCCGCTCAGGGTCTGTGGATGCTGCCTCGCTCCTATCCCAGGACTCAGGATTCCACCCAGGTTGGACCCTGAGGGCCCAGCTCAACCTGTAAGAGGCAGAGAGTAAATAATGCTTTGCCCTCCTCTCTGAGGAGCTGGTGGACTCAAGCTACAGCTCAGAGGGCACAAGGGCCAGGCACAGTTTTTGTGTTTTTTTTTTTTAAATTTTGAGGCTCCTTGTATATTTAAAGACAAATGCCAACGGAAGGTTATACAAATTATATAAATCACTTAAAATGTTTTATTTTTGACAAAGGAGTTCCCTACCTCCCCCACCTCTGCATCTCACCCCGAGGCAACCACTTTGAACTCTTTAGGCAGTTCAGTTATTTGCCTCATGTTATACACAACATAACTTCTACAGCTATTTACTGGCTAATCATCCTTCCCCATGTCCCTTAAAAATAGTCATCTAGGCATTTGCTTAATAAATATTTATGAAGCACCCTTTATGTGCCAGACACTGTCCAGAGTTGGGGATATAGCACCGAACAAAACAGACAGTCCTTTATGGGGCTTACATAGAGTCTAGGAGAGGGAGACAGTGAAGAAATAAGCAGGCAATTTAATGCTGAAAGAGAGCTGGAGCAGAAGAGACAACAGACAGACAAATAGCAACTGTCACTTGAGCTGGCTTGTCAGGGACAGCCTTTCCAAGGAGGTGACATCTGAGCGGTAGCCTTAATGAAGTGAGGGAGGAAGCTTTGTGGCTACCAGGACCCAGAAGAAGATGGTTCCAGGGAAGGCCAACATGCCGGAGTGGAGCTTGGAGAGATGGGAGAGCATGTGAGTTCAAAGAGACATTCAGGATTCTGTCCTCAACTGCATGGGAAGCCACGGAGAGGTTCTGAGCTAAAGGGCATCGGGACCTGAGGAATAATATTTTACAGGTACCTGTGATGGGCTCTAGAGAGAACAGACCTAAGGAACCAAGAGAGGAGTGGGAGGAATTAGGTGACAGACAGGGTGGCTACACCAAGAGGGTAGCCTGCAGGTGGTAGCAGCTAAGATGACTCTGGATCTATTTTGAAGGTAGAGCCTATAAGGTCAGATTTTACTGGTGGATTAGATATGGAAGGTGAGAGAAAAAGAGAGAAAACTAGTCTTCCCTGGAAAGGGAGTGACCTGAGGTGCCGCTTACTATGATGGGGGACCTGGGACGGGTGAAGCTGTCCAGGGACAGCTGGAGTGAAGAAAGCAAGGGACAGCAGCACACGTCAGAAAGTCCCGTTCTGTTTCATGGGTTCAGTTTCCTTTTTGTATTTTTCTGAGGGTGTAAATGACTGTCCCTGCCTCCAGTTTTCTGTTTCCTGCATCGACAGTTGTTTGCTCTGTGTTTTTAGCACCTATCTGCATGTTTTGGTATCTTTCTTTCATGTTGGGCAGCTTTCCGGACCAGCAGTGTCCGGTCAGCCTTGGCTGCTGGGGCATAATTAAGGATGGAGATGTGGAGCTTATTAATACATGGGTGCTGCTCTAAGATGACTGGCCTGCTTATTGTTAGGATCCCCAAATGTCTGTACCCAGAGATCTTTGGTGCCTCTGGTTTCTCCAAGAAGGATTCCTCCACTTTCCTGCTAGGGGTGGGATGGGGCAGTGCAGCGTGCAGCCTGGCTGCCAGTGATCAGGACTTCAGGCAGAGTGGGGACTGGACTTACACTGGTCAGCAGTTTTCAGTCTCATGACCTCATCCTCAGACCAAGTTCAGTATATATCAGGCTCAATTTATTTAACTTTTATTTTTATTTATTTATTTGGCTGCATCGAGTCTTTAGTTATGGCCCACTGGATCTTCGATCATTGATTAATAGATCCCTCACCAGGGATCAAACCCAGGCCTCCTGTACTGGGAGTGCAGAGTCTTAGCCACTGGACCACCAGGGAAGTCTCTCAGGCACAATTTCTACAGAGGATAAACCCCCTGGCATCCCATGGAGAGAAGCAGGGGCGGGGAGCATCTCCCAGCTTTACAAAATTGGGGAGGGAACCAGGGGTTCTAAAGTTTAGGCCTCCCAGCATTCAGTTCTGAGCCTTTCTCCCACCTCTGCTGTTCCCACAACCTGCATGCTCTTCACCTTTCAAGGGTGCTAAGTGGGGGTCTCTAGCTTGATTGGGGTTTCCCTCTGTGAATGGTTGGGTTCTAGTACCCTTTCTTCCCCTAAGTCAGTTGTAATGCTCCGGCCACTTTCTTATGGGTTTTAAATATTTTATTGGCATTATTTTTAAAACAGATGTATTTGGCTGTGTCACGTCTTAGTTGTGGCAGGTGGGATTTTTGCTGTATCATGCAGGATCTTTCATTGCAGGGTAGCTGCCTTGAGGGCTGTGGGATCTTAGTTTCCCAATCAGGGATCGGACCCGAGACCCCTGCATTGCCAGGCAGATTCTTAACTACTGAACAACCGGGGAAGTCCCACATTTACCTTTTGAGGCAATCTTCATTCCTTTGTGTAGCTTTAAGTTTCTATCTGGTATCATTTTCCTTCATTTAACATTTCTTGCATGCCTTCTGGTGACAAATTCTCTTAGTTCTTATTTGTCCACAAAAATCTTTATTTCCCCTTCTTATTTTTTGAAGTATATTTTTCACAAGATATTGAATTCGAGGTTGACAATTCCCATCCCCTCCCCATCAGCACTTTAGAGATTTCATTCTATTGTCTTCTAGCTTGCATGGTTTCTGATTTTTTTAAAATGTGGAATGTCCTGTATTTGTCCTTCCATACATACTGCGTCTCATTTCTCAAAGTGCTTTTAAGATTTTCTCTTTATCACTAGTTTCCAGCATTTGATTATGATGGGCTTTGGTGTAGACTTTTGGGTATTCATCTTCCTTGGGATTCACTGAGTTCCTTGGTTCCGTGGATTTGTCACTGTATTAGTTTCTGCAACAAATTACCAGACAGGTTAAAATAATACATTTATTCTCTCATCATTTTGGAGGTTGGAAGTCTAAACTCAAGCAAGATACCCGCACCGGTCCCTCCAAAGGCTCTAGGGGAGAATCCTTCCTTGCATCTTCCAGCTGCCTGTGGCTCTCAGCATTCCTCGGCTTGTGGTTGCGCCACTTTAGTCTCTGCCTCCTCTCACATGGAACGTCTCTCTGCATCTTACAAAGACACATAAAACTGGATTTAGGGCCTTACTGGATAATTCAGGCTGATCTCATTTTGAGATCCTTAACTGTATCTGCAAAGACACTTTTTCAAAAAAGGTCACATTCATAGGTTCTAACAGTTAGTATGTAGATATATTTTGGGGGTGTTGTTTTGGTGGAGGGGATGGCTCAAGTATTCAACTCACTACAGTAGGTTGTTTTGTTGTTTTTTTAAATGGAATTTGGAAGTTTTTTGGCTATTTCTTTAAATTTGTCTTATTCCTCCACTTCCTTTCTGATCCTGTGGGATTCCAATTATACCTATGTTAGAATGCCTTATAGTGTCTGACAAATTGCTGAAGCTGTTTGAATGTTTTTTCAGTGCCTCTTTTCTCCTCTGTTCTTCAGTTTGTATAGTTCTGTGGCTGTATCTTTAAATTCACTTATTTTATTTTCATTCTGAAGTGTCTAATCTGCTATTAACTCTACCCAGTGAAAATTTCATTTCAGAACATTTTATCTCCTAATTTTTCCCTTTGTGAATGTTGTTTTTCTTTAAAGTTTTGAGCACATTGAGCCATTCATCTTTATTATGTCAGAATGTTTCTATTAAATGATTTTTCTCCTGATTATGGGTCATATTTTCCTGCTTCTGTGCATATCTAGTAATTTTTAACTGGATGTTGGACATTGTAAATGCTGTGATGTTAAGCATCGGGATTTTGCTGTCTTCATTTAAAGGTGTTAGGCTTTGTTTTGGCAGCCTAATTTAAGTTACTGGCAAAGCAATTTTGATCCTTTTGAGCTTATTTTTTATCTTTATTAAAATTAGGCTTGGGTGAGTCTTTAAGGACAGGCTGGGGTTGCAAAGAGTTGGACACAGCCTGGTATCTGAACAACTTCTAAGGTGTAATCCTTCTTTTGAATACCTCTCTATTGAATACCCTGGGTAATCAACAAGGGTTCTCTCCTCTAGCAGGTTGGAGCTTGAATGCTTCCCTGCTATGGCTGAACTCTGAGAATTTTTTTCTTTGAGTCTGTTGTTTCTTTTCTGCCTGGTTTTGTTCCGTTTCACTCTAAAAATGTGAAGTTTAATATTTAACAAAGACTCAAAAGAACCACATGCAGATTTCTGGAGCTCTTTAAAAAACAAAACAAAACATAGCTTACTTTTTCCTGGAACTCTGCCCTGCAAGTTTTAACTACCTCAGCCTCCCTGCTGCTATCTCTCAGCTCCTCAGTGGACTACCATGCTCTGCTGGGGATTCTCCGCTCTGAATGGCTGTTTGGAATATTCCTCCAAGTAGAGACTTAGGCAATCATAGGTCCCACCTTGTTTGTCTTACTTGAGGGATCACAGTCCTGGACTAATTGTTGCCTAATGTCTGAAAACAATTATTTCAAGCAGTAGTTTTCTCTGTTCTGGGTGGGATGGTAATTTCAGTTATTTATTCATTTTGGCATAGAAGCCTTTCCCTGGCATTTTAATCAAGTTTTGGGGCAGAGAAGAGTAGTTACATGCATGTGGTCAGTTCACATATTTAAACAGAAGTCCTAGTCTCCTGAAGTATATCTAAATGTTTATATTTAACAAACATATGTTTTTATCACCCAACAAAAATCTCATGCAATATAACTGCTATTCATAAAACAACAGGATTTATTTAAAAAAATGTTAGTGTCCCATAGGCACAGGACATGGATTTGAAGGTGTACCATGAACATATTCTTTTATTCCTGTTAATGTATCATTGCAGCTGTGCTAAAACCTCACAGTGATAATGTCAATGATCTAAACTGGTGGCCCTTCCTGAAGGTGTGGTCTTGGACACCTAGGATAGGTCTCAGGTGCCCTCCCTGGCCAGTAGCCTCTCTAGACCACCCTTCAGCCCCAAGCTTACTCATCACAGGCAAACCACTGGGCCTTGGAAGAGTAAACCCAGTCAGGGCACCTAGGTGAATTGGAAAGGAAGTTCCTCCCTTTCTCAGTTACTTCCTGCCCTGTCCTGGAAGTCCCTTTCCACTTGACCCCAGCTCATTGTGCCTGTCTCTCCCATTGCTTTCTGAGACAGGCAAGGCAGGACAACTAGGTGATTGCTGCCTGCCTAGAGATAGATAGCTCATCGCTGTATCTTCCTGAGGCCTTTCCACACTGCCTTGATTCCATCATTAATGGAATCCTGAGGCAGGCTTAGATGGGCTGCCTCATGACATGACCAGGGCAACCGCTTCACCTCCTCCAGGTGGACATTGAGCAGCTGGATCCCCGGGGGCGGACTCCCCTGCACTTGGCCACCACCCTGGGGCACCTCGAGTGTGCCCGCGTGCTCCTGGCGCACGGGCGCAGATGTGGGCAGGGAGAATCGCAGCGGCTGGACAGGTGGGCACCCCTGCTCGCTTCCACCCCACCGCCTGGGTCTCCCGGCACCATATCGTCACCTCTGGTTGGCTGCAGGGAGGCCTAGGCAGGGTCCTGCCCTGTGACGTTGCCCCCCCACCCCCAACCCCCAGTACTTCAGGAAGCTGTGAGTACCCGGGACCTGGAGCTGGTGCAGCTGGTGCTGCGGTACCGGGACTACCAGCGGGTGGTGAAGCGGCTGGCGGGCATCCCCGTGCTCCTGGAGAAGCTGCGCAAGGTGAGGGCTAGCCTCTTCACCTCCCCACCGTGGCCCTCAAACCCTGTCTCCAGTGCAGGCTTAGCCACTCTCCTTTTCATCCTCCAGGCCCAGGACTTCTACGTGGAGATGAAATGGGAGTTCACTAGCTGGGGTAAGAGGGATTGCCAGGGGCCTCTTGGGGTCACCCCAGGGCTCTTACACTTGCTGCTCTCCTGCCTGGAGCCTTCTTCCCATTGCGCTTCCATGGCTCCCTCCCACCTTTTAGTTCTCAGCTCAACACTGTCTCTTCCTGAGGCCTTTCCACACTGCCTCAATTCCGTTATTAATTCCTTCACTTTGTAATGACTGGCTTATTTGTTTGTTATCTGTCATCCCTTGCTAGAAGGTAAGCTCCAAGATGGCAGGGGTCCTGTTTTGTTCAATGTTGTATCCCCAGTGCCTGGTACAGAGGAGGTGTTTAATAAATATTTGTTAGAAGACTGGATGCAAGATTGAATGAATTAAATGGTGAATACTAGGGACTTAGTGGTGGCTGACTCATGCTGTCTCCGACCATAGGTTGCTCATATCTGAGTGACTGGTCTGCATTTGTTGGTGGGGGGATGGTTGGGGGAGAGGTTGCTCTCCCACTAGTTCCCTTACCCATTCCCAGACACACCCCTGACCCCATGTTCTGAGGTTTGGTGCGCCAGGCAAACTGAAGCCACCTCTGACCTTCTCATCCACTCAGTGCCCTTGGTGTCCAAGATCTGCCCCAGTGACACCTACAAAGTGTGGAAGAGTGGACAGAACCTTCGGGTAGACACCACACTCCTGGGCTTTGACCACATGACGTGGCAGCGAGGGAACCGCAGCTTCATCTTCAGGGGCCAAGGTCAGGCAGGTGGGGGCAGGGCCGGGTGGGGAGGCTGGGGACTCCCCACGTGAGCCCTGACTCCCTGAGCTCTTCTGGGGCTGGCAGACGCGAGTGCCGTGGTTATGGAGATTGACCACGACCGCCGCGTGGTGTACACGGAGACCCTGGCTCTGGCCGGGCAGGACCGTGAGCTGCTGCTGGCTGCTGCGCAGCCCACGGAGGAGCAGGTGCTGAGCCGGCTCACTGCACCTGTCGTCACTACGCAACTGGACACCAGGAACATCTCCTTTGAGAGGTAAGTGGGCGTGGCTTGGGAAGCCTGGAGCCAGCCTGGTGGGTGCCCCCTCACCTAGACCACTCTGCTTCCCCAGGAACAAGACAGGCATCCTGGGCTGGGCGCAGTGAGAAGACCGAGATGGTGAATGGGTATGAAGCCAAGGTGAGGTCACAGTTCCCAGGTGCCAGACCCACCACACTCTTGCCTACAGTGAGCGGGACAGGGGCTTCCTGACCAGTTTCTAAGCCTTGGAGGTATAGAGACAATACAGTCTGGAGGTAAGAGCCTGAGACTAACAGGCAACTGATGAGAACAGCTGGCGTTTACTGGTCCACCTAATACTACGTTCAGGCTTCCCTGGCAGCTCAGGGTAAAGAATCTGCCTGCCAATAAGGGCATGCAGGTTTGATCCCTGTGTTGGGAAGATCCCCTGGAGAAGGAAATGGCAACCCACTCCAGTATTCTTGCTTGGGAAATCCCATAGAGAAGCCTGATGGGCTACAGTCCATGGAGTTGCAAGAGAGTCGGACATGATGTAGCAAGTAAAACAAAAACATTACATTCACGTTCAATGCTGTTTTGACATTTTAAATGTATGTGCATGTATGTATGTGTCAGTTATACACATGTACACACGTCTATGTACATGTGTGTATATCTCACACACACTCATTAATCCTCACAACAACTCTTTATTATTCCCATTTTACAGACCGGTTTCCAAAAGGTTGATTTTAATCAACCTTTCTATGGTTTCACATTTAATCTTCACAACAACTCTATGAAGTAGGGTATTGGCCCATTTTATAAAGAGAACACAGAAGCTTAAAATATTAAGTAACCAGCACAAGGTCGCCCAGATCTGCTGGCTGACTCCAAAGCCAGGCCTTCACACCTGAGCAGACTGTTGAGGGAGGTCTCCCACAGTCACTAATGGGACCCTCACATCACACACGTGGGGTCACCTGGTGCAGAGGCTAACCAGTGCAGGGTTCTGTGTTGCTGCTGTTTCCTCCTGGAGGCCTTCCCTGGTTCATAGGCTAGGTTATGGTCTCTGCTTTTTATTCCCACAGTCCTGTGCTTCTCTATCTAGAGGACACGTCACACTGGGTTATTACCACCCACTGTCTTCTTGTCTTTTCAAAAGACTGTGAGCCTCAAGAGGACAGGGATCATGTCTGGCCATGCTTGTTCATCACTGTATCCCTGATGCCTGCCTCAGTGCTTGGCCTAGAAATGGTCCTCACAAAATGTCTGTTGAATGAATAGGAAAATGAATAACTTCATATAATTACTTGCCCAAAGGCCTGGAGACTGGAACAAACGGTACCTCCCTCCCCTGATCATTCCTTAAAGGAAATGTTTGTGATGCCCTTAGGGGCAGGGACAGAGACAGAGGTACCAAAGCTGTCAGCGAGTCCTTTCCTCATCTGTCCCCAGGTATATGGGGCATCCAATGTGGAGCTCATCACCCGGACACGGACAGAGCATCTTTCAGAACAGCACAAGGGCAAGGTCAAAGGTAATCAGGCAGAGATGGATGAGGGATGGGGAAGAGGGGTGTGGAGAGGAACCAGCTCCCACATGAGCCCCTCTAATCAGTATTCCCTCTGACATGCCAGCAAGTGTCCGGATAGCTTACTCAGGCAAGTAGGTTTCAATTAAAATGCCAAATCCTAGTGATGGGTAGTGGCTGCCTAGAGTGCTGATAAGATTCTAAGGCAACATTTGGGCTCAATGGGAAGGGATGCTGTAATTGATTACTAATATCTGCACTGGATTTGTGGGTGGGGGGATGTCATGTATGCTATCAGCCATTCCAGTCTAGTAGGACACACCAGAGGCAGAAAGACATGGGCCCTGCTGCTGATTCTCTGTGCCCGCTGATACTACACCTGACTCTCTGGGCACCAGTTAGTCTGTTTAAAGTGGGAAAATGGAATTCCCACTTCACAAGAGAACAAAATGAAGTTACTACGGAAGCCCCCACAAAAAACACACACATGCATACCCCCAAACTGCTTCCCAAAGGCAGGTATTTTTGTCCAGTGTCACCAGCCTGGAGAGTGACATTTGCGGAAGTCTCTCCTGAGCTCCAGGCCTACTTTTATTCCAGTTGCCCCTCTCCCTTGGAGTCCTCAGGCATCTTCAGGCAAAGGTGCCTGCCTGTGTGTGTGGTGTGGGTGAGCCACCCTCTCTCCCCAGCCTCCTCCCTGGGTCTTGGGTGCTGTCCCTTCTGAGGGGCTGCAGTGTCCTCTGAGATGCCGTGTTTCTCGTAGGTTGTAAGACACCTCTGCAGTCCTTCCTGGGAATTGCTGAGCAGCATGGGGGCCCCCAAAACGGGGGTGAGTGTATGCCAGGGGTACCCCTGTGTAGAAGGGTGTGGGTGGGGATCAGGAGGAGGCAACCTGTGTGGACTTGCTTTCTTTCCACAATGCCCAAGGCCCTGTCGGCTCCACAGTGGTGGGGAGTTGGGGGAAAGGAGACAGATTTGGGGCTTGTAATACCAGGTGGCTGGCCTGGCCTCGGGAACTGAGAAGGGCTCATGAGCTCCTCCCTGTGTGGTACAGACCCTGATCACTCAGACCCTGAGCCAAGCCAACCCCACTGCCATCACTGCGGAAGAGTACTTCAACCCCAACTTTGAGCTTGGAAACCGTGACATGGGTCGCCCCATGGAACTGACCACCAAAACACAGAAGTGAGGGCCCCTGCTGGGGCTGAGGGGCGCTGGCGTGGGGGGCGCTGGGGGCGCTGGGGGGTCGTGGCTTTACAATGGCCCTCACCTTTTGGTATCTGCGCGGGGTGGGGGCAGGTTCAAGGCCAAGCTGTGGCTGTGTGAGGAGCATCCCCTGTCCCTGTGTGAGCAGGTGGCCCCCATCATTGACCTAATGGCCGTCAGCAACGCACTTTTCGCCAAGCTCCGGGATTTCATTACCCTGCGCCTGCCTCCGGGATTCCCCGTCAAGATTGGTGAGGCCTCTACCCTCGTTCCTCTTGAGCTGCTCTGGGGAGAGTGGGGCTTCTTAGGAGGTTAAGAGGGGGTACCCATGGTAGGAGGGAGTGGGTGGGGGTGGCGCCTGATGGGTTTGCTCATCCTCAGAAATTCCGATTTTCCACATCCTCAACGCCCGCATCACCTTCGGGAACCTCAATGGCTGTGACGAGCCGGTGCCGTTGGTGAGAGGCAGCCCCAGCAGCGAGACCCCTTCCCCAGGCAGCGACTCCTCCAGCGTCAGCAGCTCCAGTTCCACCAGTGAGACCCCGAGCCCGCCCTCACTACCCCCACTCCCCCGGCCCCCACCGAGCGCTTCCCGGGGAGGCGGGCGGGGGGGCGGTCTGGTCCACTCTGACCCCCTCGCCGCCTCCCTGGCCTGGCGCCCCCAGCCTCGTGCCGCGGCTGCGAGATCTCCCCGCGTTGTTCGAGGCCCCGCGCGGCTACAGCGTGCTGGGCGGCCAGCGAGGCCACCACCCGCGACGACGACGACGACCTGCTGCAGTTCGCCATCCAGCAGAGCCTGCTTGAGGCGGGCAGTGAGTACGACCAGGTGCGTCCCGGAGGCCGCGCGGAGGGTTCCCCACCGGGACCAGCACAGCCAACGGGCTCACACCCCGCCCCGCAGGTCACCATCTGGGAGGCGCTCACCAACAGCAAACCGGGCACTCACCCCATGTCCTACGAAGGCCGCCGGCAGGACAGGTCGGTGCCCGCCCGTCCTGAGGGTTTTGAAGCGTCTATGCCCCCACCCCCGCCTCCACACACATAGAGAACACGACCACGACCGGGACCCTGTCCACAGCGCGTCCGGCCACTGCCAGCTGGGCAGCCCCCCATGGCCCAGAGAAACCACGGTCCCCTCACTGGGGACCCTGCTGGTGTCAAGGTGGCGTCCTTTCCCAACCCAAAGGCGGCTTGAGAGCTTTCACAGATCCTCACCAGACAGAGAGGTGGGGCTGGGATCCACTCCCACTGGGTGGGAGGGAGCCAGGGAGGTGACTCGAGACGCTTTGACCTCACTGGAGGGTGGCGAGGCCCGCGGTGTCTGAGGGCCTCCACGCTGCCTCCCGCCCCCACTTCTGGGCAGATGGGCCCTAGACGTCTCTTTACCTGTCCCGCAGGAGCGCCTCCGCCCACGCCGCAGCGCCAGCCCGTACCTCGCTCAGCGCTGGCGTCAGTCCCCAGCCCTCGGCCCAGCCCGCGCCCAGGCCGGGGCGGCCACGTGTTCCGGAGCTACGACGAGCAGCTGCGGCTGGCCATGGAGCTGTCTGCGCAGGAGCAGGAGGAGCGGCGGCGCGCGCGCGCCAGGAGGAGGAGGAGCTGGAGCGCATCCTGCGGCTCTCCCTGACCGAGCAGTAGCGCCCTCTGCCGGGCACCCAGGCCACGCCCTGCGGAACTCGCCCCGCAGCGAGGACCGCCCCGGGCGCGCTCTCCGAGACGCGTCTGGAGACCGGAGGGGTCGCCTCGCGGGCGCCACGGCGCCATCAACCGACGGGGAGGGGTTCGGCCCGGCCGCGGAGTACCTTTCCGGGCCAGGGCCCTGGAGGCAGCTGGCACGGCCCGGTTCCCTTGCTTTGCTGTATCCTGACCCCCCTCCCACCCTTCTTCCCTGGGCTCGGACCGGTCCACGGGTGGAACTAGGCGGTCCTGAGGGGGAGACGGTCCTGAGAAAAGCAGGGTCCCCGTCCTCTGCTCCTTCTGGCCGGCCCTCCTTTCTGCTCACTGACCCCACTCCAGGACACTGCCCGTGAAGCCTTTGCATCTCCGCTCTTCCCCCTGGGGGGGTGGTGGTGCAGCTGAGCTCCCCACGTGCTGTGTTGCCGCTTTGTCCCAGACACAAACCAGCACGTCCAGGGCCCAGCCCCTCCCCCACCCCCCGCATTTCAGCGTCAAGTGCACTTAGCGGGGTGCCAGGCTCCCCCAGCCCCCACACCCCTCCCGGGTCTCAGGGTGGTCCCAGCTTCTCTTGGGGGCGGCCAGAGGTTGGAGTCCCCATTCCCAAGGCACGTTTTTGTGATCAGGGAGGAGGCTAGGTCTGGGCAAGGCCTGGCTCCCTCATGGTGTCTTGGCGAATGAGGGGCATAGTGGGTGTGGCACAAACAAGGCAGGGGTCGCCCAGGGCCGTGGCACCACTACCCACCCCTTCCCACCAGCTGCTGCTAGCCCTCTGTGGTCGTGCATCCCACTTGCCCCACCCAGGGGCTGACTCTCAAACCCTTCATCCAATGGTGCTAACCCCCGGCTCCCCCTGCCCCAACCCACCCCACCCAGAGAAGCACAGACCCCGCCGGGGGCAGGGGCCCACCGCACACCCTTGTCTGGGTTCTCTCGGACTGGCCTTCCTGGCTCAGCCAGTGAGGCTCAGAAGGGACACAAAAGGGATGGAAGAAAAAGAACAAAGAGAAGCTGTTCCTCTCACCCCCTTCCCTGATGCCAGGGGCACCAGACTGATTCTGAGGCACAAATAAAAGAGGCTTCAAACCCGAGGTTTTTCCTACCTGCCTTTACTGGGGAAGACCGCCCACCCGCGGGCTGAGGGTTCCTTCTGAACCTCAGAGTGGGGAGGGCTCTGAAGTAAGAGGATGTCTGGTGGGTCCTGAGCCGAGAGTTTCATCTGTCAGGGCCTCCAGGATTCTGGCGGTGGCATTTACAGAGGCTGGGGGTCTCGCATCCCCCACCCATGCAGGAGGCAGGGACTGAGCACTTGTAAATGTTTCATTCAGAACATGTTTTCCTCCTAGAGTCAAGGCCACAGCAGAGGGCTGGGGTTTGTGTGTGTGTGTGTGTGTGTACAGCAGAGGGCTGGGAGGTGTGTGTGTGTGTGTACAGCAGAGGGCTGGGAGGTGTGTGTGTGTACAGCAGAGGGCTGGGAGGTGTGTGTGTGTGTGTACAGCAGAGGGCTGGGAGGGTGTGTGTGTGTACAGCAGAGGGCTGGGAGGTGTGTGTGTGTGTGTGTACAGCAGAGGGCTGGGAGGTGTGTGTGTGTGTGTGTACAGCAGAGGGCTGGGAGGTCTGTGCGTGTGTGTGTGTGCAGTGGAGGTGGAACCTGCTTCCTCATGCCAGTTTTCTGATTGGTTCTTCTGAGAAAGTGCCATGCGGAAGCCCTCTCCCTCCCAGGTGGGGAGAAGGAAGGGAGCCCTCTGCCATGGACTACTGGGTGTAGCCCGGGGGACCGGCTCTACAGCCAACGTTTGTGTATGTCTGTAGAACTGGGGTGACGCCTGTTCAGTTGACCACTCAGGGTGGTGGGGTCAAGTGAGCTGATTAGAGGGAGAAGTGTAATTTTCCAGTCTGGGGAGACCCGTCGAATCGCTACCCCTTTGAGGTCAATCTCAAGCTCCCCACCGTCTCCAAGCATTGCGCTAACACTAAGCACTTTCTCTGCCCTGGGCGAGGAACAAAGGGGACACTGCCTGCGGTGCAGCACCACTGCTGAGGCCCTTCCAAGGCCAGCTCCTGCCTAAATCTGGGATGAGGTACGCAGCCAGGCGGGCGCCAGAGGGACGCGAGTCTCTGCAATAGTCCAGAACTCCCGCGAAGGGCGGAGTTCCCTCCCAGTCCCCGCCCAGGCCTAGAGGGGCGGAGTGCGGAGCTCGGGACCTAAAGCCGGGGCCGGCCGGTGTGCTGGCGCTCCGCCCCGCTGTGCCTCCCGGCCTGGACCTCCCCGGTGGCACTGCGCTAGTCCGTGCCGTCCACCAGCTCGCATAGCATGTTCTCCAAAGAGGTGATGCGCTGCTCCTGGGCCTGCACCTGCTCGCGCAGGGCCTTGATCTCCTCCAGCAACGTCTCCAGGGTGTGTTGCTGCGGGGCGCAGAGGACCAGAGAGATGTTGGGCGCAGGGCCGTAGGGGGCTGCAGATTGGGCCTCGGTGGAGCCGGGCGGGGCCTTACCGACAAGGGGGCATTGCTGGCTGACTGGCTGCGACGAGGGCCGGAGGGCGGGCGCACGTCCAGGATGTTGGGCTTGGTGACCCGGAGCTCGCGGTGCTTGGGAGGCACGTAACCGTCCCTCAAGGAGATGAGCACGGGGTCGGCGTCCTGACCTGATAGCCATTCGTCTGCTTCTAGGGCCGGCTCGGGGCCCGGCGTATCTGGGTAAAGGTCGTCCTGGAACAGGTCTGACTGCGGGGGTAGGGAGACAGGAGAACAAGCGCAGCGGTCCGGCCTGCTCCGCTCCCTTCCGCCTCGGAGCTCTGCCCAACCCTCTCGCGATCAACTCACCTTGCGGGGCACAGTCATGACGATGGGTTCACACTTTCTCTCGTGCAACTTGTAGAACCTAAAAGGGAGCGGGGATCAGCAACTGCTCAGGCTCCCACTCCCCTCAGTTTTGCTGGGGACCAAAGGGGGTCACAAATAGTCGGACACGACTGAGCGACTGAACTGAAGGGGTTAGAAGCCAGCACTTGCTGGGCGCCTACGATGCACTGCACTTTAAACACATCCAACTGGTAAAATGCCTCTGAAAGGGTGTTTATCATCCTTAACAGGTTAAGAAACTGAAGTTCAGAGAATGTCAAGCGTGTAGCGTTAGGGCTGGCATTGGAAACGAGTCTGTTTGACCCCAACCTCCCATCCCAGCCCACGCCTTTCCAAAGATTACACGCCTGGGGAAGCCCCGCGTCTTCCCAGATGGGACGTGGGGACAGAGGCAGGTGAGCAGGAAGGGCAAAGCTGCTGACCGTGCGATCTCGCACTTGCTGACATCGAGTCCTCGCTTGGGCATGAAGCCCATGCCCCTCTGCGGCTCCTTGCTGCTGAAGGTGTTCAGGTAGTGCACGAAGGGCGGTTCCTCGGTGATCTCAAAGTACCGAATGCTGCTGTCGCCCTGCAAAGCCAGTCGGTTCAGAGCCCCTACTGGGCAGGCCCCCCTCATCTCCGTCCGGCCCCGTCTCCCTTCCCGGCCGCCAGCACCTTGCCGCACAGGTAGACAATGCTGGAGTCGGCATCGTAGAAAGGCAGTAGGACCCCGTTGCTCGTGTCCATCTCCTGCAGCGCCACTGGCTCCTCGAAGTTGTTCTGCCCAAGCACAGGAGGCGTGAACAGCCAGCCCCAGCCCGACCTCGGTGCTGCTTCCTGATGCCCCGAAGCTCCAGGACACTGCCTGCCCTCCCTGACGCTCTCGCACTCCCAAGGCAGCTCTGGTGAACGAAACTGCAGACCCAAGCTCTGGACGCCACTCTTGGTCCCCGCACCTAGACCCCTGTGCCGCAGCATGCAGTCACCGCAAACCACCCCCAGGGACTCGGCATCACCAGGTAGGGGCGCCAGCGTGGGCTCCTTCAGGCGACGCAGCAGAACTGGGCAGAGGGGTGGGTGTGGGGATGGCAGGCGCTGCCAAGTGGGCAGCAGCCTCCAGCCCTGTCCAGGTGGGCATGCCCCGCGGGTGGGGGCGCCTGGCCCCTCCCCGTGATGCCAGTCCCCGGGGCACACACCCCAAGCGTCCAGCTGCGTTACCGGGTCCCACAGGCCCAGCTCTCGCTGGCTCATGCGGGTGAAGCCCGTGGTGAAGATATGACCCTGGCGCGTGAAGACGGCCCGCATGGGCCTCATTCCCTCGTGGGCCGCAAACCTCTCCTGGGGGTGAGGGAGACAGGGAAAGGCGTCACCCAGCTGCCTGCCCTGGGGAGCCTGGAGGGCCAGGCAACCAGCTTGGTGACTTGAGTATGAGGGCAGGGGGCGGAGACAAAAGGGGCCCTAAATATTCAGTTTCCTGGGGTCCCCCTGGGTGGCCCAGGCCTGGAGAGCGCGGGGCGCGTGCGTCTCTCTGCAGATGCTGAGCCCTTAAACGCCCTCAGCGCACGGGGAGATGTCTGTGGCCTTCCCCGGAGCGCAGCCAGGCTCTTCCCAGACCAGAGCTCCCCGCTCCGCTTCGGCTCTCTTGGGCGCAGGCCGCGGCCGGGGAGGGCGCTCCCAGCTGACCCAGCGAAGGAGCCGAGCGCGTGCGGCCTGGCCTACCGGGTCCCAGAGCGCGAGTTGCCGCTCACTCATCCTGCTGAAGCCGGTGCTGAGCAGCTTCCCGTCTGTGGTGAAGACCGCCCGCAGCGGGCGGGCGCCCTCGTGAGGCCGGGCTCGCTCCTGCTCGCGGGGTTAGTGGGTTAGAGCGCGCGGCTCCGCCCGGCCCCGCCGCGCTGGACGCGCTGACAGGCAGTGTCCCGCGCAGCCCGCGCCCCGGGTTAGATTGAGGCTAGTGAGGCAGGTGCCGCCGCCCTCGCCAGGCCACCCAGCTGGGACAGACAATGCGCGGGGATGGCCCCCAACCCTCCGCCCGGCTGGTCAGCTAGGTTGGAAAGCGGCCCGTCCTCGAGCCAGGGTTGGGTCCAGACCCGGGAAGAAGGCGTGCCGGCTGGGAGGAGAGGGGTCCAGGGGCTCAGGTTCATGCAAGCAAGGGCTGGTGGGAGGATAGAGTTTGCAGCTTCTCCCCTCCTCAGTCACGAATTGGGCAGCCCTCATCTGGGCTGCTGAGATGCAGGGAAGGGGGAGGAAACAGGAGCCGGGCAGGGACCAGCGGGGCTAGGGGCTTACTTAGGGCAGGGGGGCTAAAGGGAGGACTGGGGTCTGGCTGGGATCGAGGAGGAAAAGGTGAGCGCTGGAAGCAGGGCTCAGGGGAGGGCGGGTACAGAGGTCTGACAGCAGCTCCCTGATGTAGGGGCTGGGGAGTGGCCAGGCCAGGCACTCACCGCCACCACCTGGCCCTTGCGCGGGTCGATGATTCGCAGGGTCTTATCCTTGCAGGTGGTGGCTAGCAGGCTCCCGTTGGTGTTCCAGCACACGCTGTGGATGACGTCTGGGTGCATGTCGTCTAGACTCAGGAGCACCTCCCCAGTGCCCACGTTCCAGATGATGATCACATTGTCACCCCCTGCCCAGAATGGCCAGACATCATCACCTGGGCCCTGCCTTTGCCACTCCCCTCCCCCTCCCCGCCCCTGATCTATGGTAGGGACCCCTCCCTAGCCCCCAGACCTGCACTGAGCAGGACATTCCGGGCAGTGGGGTGCCAGGAGAGGATGCCAACACGCTTGGAGTGGCCCTCCAGTGTGATGATGGGCTCTGTGATGTTGCGCACAGGGGTATAGTCTGGAATCTGCCACACCTGGGTGGAAGGAAAAGGCGTAGGGTAGGTGGGATGAGGAGCCAGCTTCATCACTGCTCCTCCCCTACTTCCTGGAGAAGGAAATGGCAACCCACTCCAGTATTCTTGCTTGGAAAATCCCATGGACAGAGGAGCCTGTTCATGGGGTTACAGGCTACAGTTCATGGGGTCGCAAAGAATAGGACACGACTGAGAGATTTCACTTCTTCCCCTAATCCCTCACCTCCACCGCAACTCCACCGGCTCTGTAGCCGGGTAAGGGTCAGATGCAGGACAATATGTGATGGTGCCTGCCTGGGGCTGAAACGGCTGGGAGCCAGGAGGGGGCGCTGTCAGCTCTTCAGAGACCTCCCTACTCCCCTAAGCAGGGAGACTTCAGAGCACTGCCCCCCTGCTCTTCAAGCTCCAAGGTGGCCAGGGCTATAATTAGTCCTAAGCAGTGCATCCTGGGAGGGGGTGGGCATGTAGCTGAAAATAGCCTGGGAGCTGGGCAGGGCAGGTCCTGGCACTCAGCACCTCCCTTACCACCTTACACAGCACAGGTGAGGCCGCCCTCCCCGCTTCCCCTGCCCCACAGCCCAGGAGCATCCAGCCGGTGCCTACCATGATGGTGGTGTCATCTGAGGCACTGGCGATGACGTTGTCATTGTGTGGGCACCAGTCAATGTCCAGCACAGGGGCAGTGTGCCCAGTGACCAGTGGGTAGTTCTTATCCACTCGCCCTGTCTGCAGGGGTCAGAGAAGGAGATATGGGGCTATTCTCCTGTGTGTTTTCAGGGGTTGGGAGTGGACCTGTTTACATCTCAACTGTCTGTTATCTGTTGTCTCTTTGCAGAACTCACCCCCTCTCTGCTCCTCCAAACCCAGACAGCCTACTTCCTCTACTTCCCTGAAGGCAGAGTCTAAGTCATTTAATATCAAGGAATCAGATGCAGAGAGTTAAGATAACTTAACCAAGGACACACAGCAAGATGCTGGTAGAGCCAAGACTTGACTTCTCAGTCCAGTGCTCTTCCAAGAACATCTCCTTAGAGGACGCTGTTCTTGGGCCTGTCCCCTGCACCTGAAATATCTCTGGGAAACCCCTGCTGGACTAGGTCAAGGTAAGGTTATATGCAGTGCAGGGCTGCATAGCTCCTTTCTAGCCACAATGGGCAGATCTCTCCCTGGTCACTGGCTTTACCTTGGAACCACAAGAAGCAGGCACTCCTCGTCCCTGCTATCTCCCAACCTGAGCTGAGGCCCATCTATTTTTAATCTTTATGGTATGTTTGTGGGGGCTCTGAAGCCTTTGCAGGGGCTGGCATTGACCCAAACCAGGCGGCAGGGGAGAAGGGTGGCTGTGTGGCACTGGAATGGCGGTTTTACTGGGGGAGGGGTGGCTCCCACTGAAATTCGAGCCCTGGGGATGGTGTCCTTGGATGGCGTCTGCATTGTCTTGGAGTGATTCACTGGCTATTGTCAGGCCTCATCCTGACCTTGCCACCTGTGAGGCCTCTCCTAACAAGGTGTAGAGGCCAGAATCCAGGTCAAGGTCATGCCTTGTAGTGGACAGCCTGTGGGTAGGGATGGCTGAGGGGCTTGAGGCTGCTCAGTAAAGGTGATGGTCATTGCTTGGCCCCCATCTCTGGAGTACTGGGGGCTCTGGCCTGATATGTCATGTTCCCCTGCCTTTTGCTCTCATTTTACCTCACTGCAAGAACCAGGAAGGGGGAGGCAGCCAAGGATTCTGGATAGAGCCTGACCCTGTCCTCATTGTGCTCCTCTGGGGTGTGATTTAATCCAGCAGTCACCCTGGGCTAGGTACAAAGATCCAGAGGCCAGAAACACGAAGGGGTGTGGCACCAGGAGAATAGGAACAGAATCCAGCCAGGTCCTGACTCCACTGCTTCCCAACTATCCATCACCCCTCCAGGTCCCTGCTGGGTCCAGGGTGCTGCATGGAGAAGGGATGGGCTGTGTGTGGGTGGGGACCAATGTGATGCTGCTGTTCTGGGAGAGGTGAGGGAGCCTCCCAATTGGTCCCTGAGCGATTGGGGGATAGGGAGCAGTCAGTCCGCCTAGACTACCCTGCCAAATTAGGAATGGAGCTAGGTGAGAACACAGGCTGCTGTCCGAGTCCCCAGGAGTCACAGTTGGTGTCCTCCACCTGCTTCCTTCCCCTCATCCCTCACCTTGGCCAGAGGCAGGACGATGAAGGCACCTCCACCCCCAGCCTCCACAATAATGGCCAGGAATTTGGGGTTGACGGCACAGAAGGAGCTGTCCCATGTGACCTTGGACACACGGATGTCCTCGTAGGCCTGGTCAGCCTTTGCCGCCTGTCCAAACACGTGGCGGAACTTGCTCTGCCGAACCACGCGCCGGCTCATAGCTGGGGGCAGAGATGGAGGATCTCAGTGCCCAGAAATGCTTTTGGTCCTTAGTCCTGTAGCTGTGGGAGGGAGGAAGAGTTGGGGGAGTGGCAAGTGAGAAGGATTATCTTGCCAAGAGTCAGGTATAAATTAATATAGAGTCTGGTCCTAGAAGCAAGGCGTTTTCTTCAAGGTGATTAATATATGGGAAAGTTCTTCGCTTAGTTCGAGGGACTTGGATTTGGGACCTGACTTCTTAGAGAACCGGCCCTTAGACTGGGGCCAACAGTAGAAGCTAACTGGGCCTGAAATCTTCCTGGACCTTCAAGCGGTTTTGGGAGGAACCTCAACACCAGGCTGCCCTCCGACTGCTAGCCTTGGGTGAGCATCTCTTCACCGAAGTGTTTTATCTCCCGAGGCGTCTTGTCCAGAATCAGAGACTTCCTGGCTTAAGGCCATTTGTGGGGCTAGGACTGCAGCCCCTCAAGATTCCTAAGTCAGCGTCTCTGGCATAGGTTAGGCGAATGAGGTTTGCCTTTTGCTAAAAATTTGCCAAGGAGGAGTTCCTCCTGTCAGCTAACCTGAGTCCTTCTTGCTCCTGTCGTCCTCAGTTTCCTACCATGCTGTCGGGGGTGGAGTGGGAGTGGGAGGAACGCGTCGTAAGGTAGATCTCCTCCTCCCACCTCTCTCGCACCGGCTTCTCTTAAAGGCCCTCACCACGGTATTCTGGCTTTTGCCCGCCATACTTCAGTCCCACTTCTCTGGGTCCTCTTTCCTGCTAAACTCTTGCGGCTGGGGTCCTCGAACCCCTCCCCAGGCCAGAGCCGGATTTTCAGAAGTGGAATGGGGAGGGTGAGGTGCCTCTTCTCCCGCTAGGAGCTTGCACTCAGCTCTTCCCCAGGCACCACACCGAGCGCTTCCCGAGCCGCAGCCACTGCCTCCAGCCCCTCCCCAGCACCGGGCATCCTTGTGCCCTTCAAGCCGCTTCTGCAGCCCCCGGCCTCAGGCCCGGCCTCCGGCCTCCCCGCACCCTCCTCCGCCCCGGCACTGCGTTCTTGCGAGACGAGGTGTCTGCGCCCTGAGGGCGCGCGGGCCGCTGTCCGGCCAAATATAGACGCCAAGTCCGCCCCGCCCGGGACCGAATTTGGCGGCGGTGTGGTGGGAGCGGGTGGAGGGAGCGCAGACCTCAGTCCCCTCCAGACACCTCGCCCGCTCCACTGGCTGCGGCGATGGTGTTGCGGGGGAGTACCTGGTCCTGGGCCGGCCGAGGGGGTGCTCACGCTGCGACTTCTCTGCAGAGGGCTTGGCGGTGCGCTGAAGGCCGAGGGAGGCGTCAGGGCGCCGGAACTGCCTCTCCGGGTGTCCGCGGCGTCTGGGGCCCGGGCGTTCGGCTGCGCGCTCCGGCCGCTGCCTGCGACTCCCGGGGCCGGGCGCCGCTGCAGTCCCAGCTGCCGCTGCCATCAACCTGCGGAGGCGGGGCCTCCGGCGGGGGCGGGGCCACAAGGTCCCGCCCCTCCAGCGGCGGGAAAGTCGAGCGCTGCAATGGCAGCGCGACTCGTCCGCCGGCCTGCGAGAAGCGTCCAGAGTAATTTTGTGTGTGTGCTTGTGGGCTGTGCGTGATCCTTCTCCGGGCTCCGCGCCTACCGGGTGAGTTGGAGAGGCCCAGGTTCCTAGACCTTAGAGCTAGGCGCTGAGAGAGCGAGCCTACGAGGGGGGCGCGCTCCTCTTAGAGCCGGCGGCCGCGCGAGATCAGATGCCTTCGCGCTGCATTCCTGCTGCAATCACAGTCCCAATTTAGCCAGTCCCGGCAGGCCGGGGGCTGTGGGACTGCACGTCCACCACGCCGCCGAGGACAGAGCCCGGAGGATGCTCTAGGGACCCTTGGATGAGGGCCTAGGTTGGCCCAGGGCAGCTGGGAGAGCCCCTGACAGGGGGCTGTGAATGTTATTGTTGCTGTGTTGTTAATACACTGTCTTTCTACTAGACGTTTCACCCCTTTAGGGAGGATTCCACGGAACAGGGCAGAAAGCAACCTAAAAACCGAGAGTAGGAATGAAGGAGAAAAAAGTGAACACCAGGTTCAAGGAACGGCAGCTGGCCCAGGTCTTTGGCCAGATTTTAGACACTAAACCTGACTCCTCAAGTCTTGAGGGCGTTGTTTGTATGGGTGTTCTACTGTGTTCTGGGGAAGCCCGTTCCCACCTCCCACTCCCTTCAAGACCCTTGGAACTGAGTATTGACCAAGATTAGTCGTGTCCGACTCTGCGACCCCACGGACTATAGAGTCCATGGAATTCTCCAGGCCAGAATATTGGAGTGGGTAGCCTTACCCTTCTCCAGGGGATCTTCCCAACCCAGGGATGGAACCCAGGTCTCTCTCAGCGCAGGCAGATTTTTTTTTACCACCTGAGCCATAAGGGAAGCCCAAGAATATTGGAGTGGGTATCCTATTTCTTCTCCAGCAAATCTTGCCCACCTGGGAATCAAACTGGGGTCTCCTGCATTGCAGGCAGATTCTTTACCAGCTGAGTTAGACCAAGATTAAGGAAGAGATAAAAGAAATCTGATCAAAATGCAGCCAGTGAAAACAATTAGTCCCTATAGCTGCTCTTTAAGCAGTCTCACCTGTTACCTGGATTTCTTCCTTTAGATCATAAGGTCCTGGAGGGCCCAGGGGACCAGCGATTACTTCTCATTCTCCAGGAGTGAGTGAGTGAAGTGGCTCAGTGGTGTCCGATTCTTTGCAACCCCATGGACTATAGCCTACCAGGCTCCACTATCCATGGGATTTTCCAAGCAAGAATACTGGAGTGGATTGCCATTTCCTTCTCCAGGAGATCTTCCCGACCCAGGGATTGAACTCTGGTCTCCCGCATTGTAGACACTTTACCATCTGAGCCACCAGGGAAGTTTTTCTCTGGACAAACCTGGAAATCAATGGAACACAGCCTTCCAGAAGGTAGAGGTCAGCATTAGGGGTAAAAGGAGGGAAGGTGGTGGGAACCTCAAACAGATCACAGGCTTGTTTCTCAGGAAGAGTCCAAGTATTCAGTGGCTTATGGGCCAGACACTTGTTATGGGTACTTAAGGAATAATTATGGCATTGGAGTGGGACATAAGAGTAGTTTATGAAGAATCTCCCTTTTACTTAAAGATGCCGGGCGCATGATTAGGAGGGAAAGACCCGAATGACTCAGTAGCTCCTTAATAACAATAGCTACACACTGTATTACAGACATTACACTTACTAATTCCATCCTGATAATAGTCTTCTGAGACGGGTACTATTATTACCTCTGTTTTACAGATGAGGAAACTGAGGCAGGAAACTGAGCTAGTAGAGCTAAGATTCTTACCCAAGAGTTCTAGTGTCTGGGTCAAGCTTTTCAGCACCATGTATTTTTTTCTTTTTTTTTTTTTGGCTGTGCTTGGTCTTCGTTGCTGCTTGGGCTTTTCTCTAGTTGTGGCGAGTCGGGGCCTCTCTAGTTGCCTCTCATTGTGGAGGACGGTTTCTAGGGTGTGCGGCCTCAGTAATTGCAGCTCCTGGACTCTAGAGCATAGGCTCAATAGTTGTGGTGCACGGGCTTAGTTGCTCTGCAGCATGTGAGATCTTCTGAGATCAGGGATTGAACCTATGTCTCCTGCATTGGCAGGTGGATTCTTTACCATTGAGCCACCAGGGAAGCCCAGCACCATGCATTTCTGTCTCTCCTTGAAGGAGAATGCCACTTTGTCTCACTGATACCAAGAATTACGTTTTGTGGCACAGAGGAAAGGATGCATGGACTAACTACAAAACTGGAGTTTTAGCCGTTGCTCAGTCACCCTATTTTTGCAGCTTTCTTGAGCTGTAAAATGAAGAGGGCTGGGTTAGGTTCTTTCCAACTCTGTACCACTTGTTGGCAGAAAAGCTACGTGACATGCTGTCTCCTACCTTGAAATGGCATTTTTTTTTTCTTCTCTCCTCTCCTTTTCTCCCCTTTAGAGAGAGCCAGGCACTCCATTCTAGAGGGAAGGGTCTGGGACTAGGAAGCAGGAATCCTTCAATCCATTCTGCCTTTAGTTCCATCACTTGGGAAGTGGGGGAGGTGTGCTCTCTAGGTAGAGGAGCAGGAACTCAGATATTGTTTAGAGCTGGTAAGGCTCAGCGCTGCCCTCTAGCCTTCTTCTGGCTGCCAAGGCCTGGCAGAGCCATGGGTGGGTGGAGCCAAGGCACAAAGAATCAATCAGTGGAAGAAGCTCCTTGGACTTGGTGCTTTCCCTTGCCGTTATCCATCTAAACTGCAGTCCGTAGGAGACAGGCATAGAGAGCCACGACTGATCAGGGTTAGGGACTCCAGGTACCTCTGGAATATTTTGTGAAACGACCTTGCCTTCATCATCAGGCACTCTGGCACTCGAGCCAGACACCAGTGGTGTGCTCATCTCATTTGATATGGATGATTCATATCATCCATAAAACACTGACAAGGCAATGTTTTCTCTGGAAATGCTTTCCCTAGATGGTAGCACTGCTTTATATGTGATGAACGGCATCACTAAATCTTATGATGGGTCTGTTGGAGGGGTGGGAGAAGTGGAGACTCTTTCCCTCCCAGCCTAGTTTGCTGTGGATTTGGGGCTGTGCCGTGCAACTTGTGGGATCTTAGTTTCCTAACCAGGGACTGAACCCGCACCCTCTGCAGTGAAAGCTCAGAGTCCTAACCACTGGACCACCAGCGAATTCCTCCCCTTCCTGCCCTGTCCCCAGCCTGTTTTTAGAGAGCTGCTCTTTTGCCCCATCTCTCTTCCTCTACCATTGACAATAAGTGCTTCTTTTCTGACGGTGGGAGAGGGTTAAAGGTTTTACTTTGGAAAGTCACATCCCATTTCTAGAAACCTGTGAGCGGAGGTGCCTTGTGCCGAGCAAAAGCTTCTGAACTCTTTCATGTCCAGAGAGGTCACCTACCCAAGAAATCCAGTCTCTGCTGGGCCAGGTCACGGCAGCTGTCCCGAGCAGACCCCTTGTCCCACAGATGGCGGAGGAATTTTGGTTCCTTTGCTTATTCATTCTAACATTCAGGTGGTGGCTTTGACAAGAGCCTCTTAGACCAGGCAAGTCCCCAGCCTGGTCACTTGATTGAGCCACACTATCTGAAATAACCTTTCGTGACCCCATTTCCCATCTAGTCCCTGTTTTGTGAGGTAGAAAGTTGTATTTTTCCCCCAGCACTCAGCTATCTCAGGGAGGGAGAGCAATCAGTGAGAATTGATTCATGTTTACCATCAGTGTTCTCTTCCAATCCCCCCACCTTCTCACCACCCCCCTCTTTTGTTGCACTTAATCGAGTACACGCTTCATCTTCAAAATAAAAATTTATTCAATCTGTAACAAGAACATTGAATCTGCACATTTGCGCACAAGTTCACATTTAAAAACAGCGGAGCACATCAATAATAAAAAATCTATGATACAAGTGGAACATCCCAACCAGCAGGAAGATTAAGGAAGGAGATGAGACCACTCTTTATATTCTGCTTCAAATGCCTCAAAAGGTCCCAGAGATTCCAGGGAGCACCTGCTTTATTTAATAAAATGTAAGCATAAAAGTTTGGGATTGCCTGGGCAAAGGTTAACAGTCAGTGGGAGGGGCTTTGGGGACTTGTTTTCTACCTTTACAACAAGTCCTACAAAATAAAGTAGAAAGGAAAAAGAAAAGGCACCTTAAGCTATGCCAAGCAAACCAAATTCCAGTAGAACATAAAAACCAAACAATTCCCTCTAGACTTACTGATGGGGAAACATTTCAGGGCCAGTTAGTTGCCCAGTTTCCAGACCGAGTCATCAGCTCGGGTTAAGCCCGGGGTACAGGAGGCCGCCGCTAGTGCTGCTGTGAGGGTACAGATGGTGGCCTGAGTCACATACCTCCTGGGGCATCTTCAAGCCGATGAGGGATGATTCCAGTTTAGAAATTCTGCCCCAGATCTCTGAGGCATGGAGAAAATGAGGCTGGTTCTCTTTTCACAGCAGGAGCCAGGCCCAGTCACCCTCCACTTCCAGGCTGGAAAAGTACAGAAGCATCTTGCAATAGCCCTCCATGGCATCCAGGGACCCCAAACCCTAGAGAAGGGTTAGGAGTGTGCAGCTGCCTGCTCTGCTGGCAGGCAAGTTTTCATTCTAATACGGCCCCTGGCTGAGTTGAGGCAAATACATTTATGCCTAATACATGCCTTGATCTTTTAGTTTTGAAGGGAAAATGAATCCAAGATGCTCTTAAGTTGGATTGGTGCTGAAAGAGCTAAGATTTCATCTCATCTACCATCAAAAAAGCAAAACAAAATTGAAAAACAACACTAGCCATTCACCATTACAACCATCACTATAAGACCACACCATCACTGAGGAAATGACGACTGTTTCCACACAGCGTGTTGGCTGGGAGTGCAGGACACAGATAGAAATCAGCTCCAGGCTGCCCTCACTTCCCGTGAGGGCTGAGCACAGGGCCTTGCGCTGTGTGAGGACGGCCAGGGCGGGTGCCTGGAGGAGGAGACGGAGCGGCCATCAAGATGATGCTCCTGTTAATACTCACAATGTAAACAAAGTATCCACAGACAGTTGTTCAAAAAAGCCAAAGAATGGCTTTATTTTAAAAATTGAAAATGCCCTTGAAAACGACCCTTTTGCATAATGCTTTCTTAGAGAGAGTAATAACTCCCACCAAAAAAAAAAAAAAATCTTTACTAATCATGGCTAGATCACTTCAGAACTGAAATCCTCAGCTGGAACAAATGATTTCTGTGAGCTGCCACTCTCAGCAACTTCAGGTCTATCTGACGGCATCTGTCTGGGGCCTTTTAGCAGGAGGGGGGACCCCAGAGCCTGGGTGGTCATCCTCAGACTGTCCTTGGGGCTCCTGGTAGTTCCCAAAACAAGAAAGAGGAAATGCCAGCTGGGATACAGGTACAGAAGCAGGAGAATGCTAGGTAAAGAGCCTGAAATGTTAGGAGTGATCCCAAACATTCGGAACCTGAAAGGCCATCCAAATGAGGTGAGATGAGGATGACTACAGTACAGTCCTATGTCTGCTGGAGCACACACCACGCCTAAGTTGTTTCTAAAATCAAAAGGTGGGGGCCTCTTCCTGCTGACCAGAGCGCCATCCAGATTACAGCTCAAACTCTGTGTGCCCTGGGGCTTTCACCCCATGCACCACAATGTGACTTTTTATACACACACACACACACACACACACACACACACAAAATCACACAGCCCTCCAGAATAAATTTTGAGTCAGGCTACGGTAGTTTTCAAAGTAAAGAGAACAAGAGGCACTGAGCGAGAGGTCAAAACTTCTACTCATCTCTGTCAATCGCCCAGACCTGCTGCTTTGGGTCTGAGTTTTCCATGAACAGAAAAGGGAAATAGGTCACCCGAGATTATCAGACCGTTTGAAGAGAATACAGTTTGGAAAGTTGTTGATAGGCTATCATGGACTTCCCCTGGACAGAACTCAGCTACGTAAATAGCACAAGAACACTCAGTTGTGGGAGTCTGAGGGCTGGCAAAACCCCATGGCATGCTTGAATTACAGACCTCATGTGGAGAATGTTTCTTTAGGCAGGTAAATTAAGTGATTAAAAAATATAATTATTTTTTAAAAAGGCAGAGCAAGACCATTTCCTCGACACTTAAAAGTTTTTTCTTCACAGCGTCTGAGGGTTACCCCCACCCCCACATCTCTGTTGTTATTTAATGTGGTGAGAGTGAGCATTCACCACCATGGCGAGAACTGCAATACTGTCAACGCCCAGGTGTGTACTTCTTGATATGAGGGATGTCACCATCTCAGGGGAATCACCAAGTGGACATGACTCTTTACCTCCATGCCAAGCCTCCTCTTCCCAATCCTGCACAGTTCCCTGTCCTTTCCCCATCATCTTGGTGATGGAACTGCCTCAACCAGACAGGGCAGTGTCAGTGGATGAGCCCTGGAAATTCATAACCTTGTCTTGCAAGTCTCCTCACACTGGAACATGCCGCCTAGCAGAACACTTTACAACACACTGAATATCCAGGAGTCACAAAACTGCGTGGATGATACATATGAACACTGAAGAAACTATTTTGGAACAGCACAGGTACCTATCGTTATTACACCTTAAAAACACTTAGAACAGGAGGTTTCTAATTGGCCTCCTGGCAGGGACGTCAGGCCCAACCATGGCCTCATGGCAACTGGATTCACAGCTCGTCTTGAGCACCTAGAAGTGGCCTCAGCCCACCTCTGCTGTCTCCATCGGGTCACCCTGGCCTCACCGAGCTCTGGCCTCTGACATCACATTCACAGCCTGTGAATCTGTCTTCTCTCAGTGCTGTGATGAATCCCAAACCTAAACCTCAGCTCTGTGCTTGGTGTATCTCTCAGCAATGTGGCCATCAACCAAAGCACACAGGAAGCCAATCCGTAGACCTCTGGTTCTGAGGAGCTGCAGAAGGCCTTCCTTCCGGGCTAAACATGTGTTCTGTAAGAAGCTGAAATAGGGTATTTACGGCAGGTGCTCCTGCGTTAAGGACCTCCACAACAGCAGCAAAGCAACAGCATCCTAAATGTGGTCATTAGGGGCACCTGCCCTTGCCGAGGCCTCCTTGTGGCTCTTCAGCCCAATCTATTAGGGGCTTCTGACCTGGGCAGCAGTAACACTCACATATGCTCCCTGGTTCTGATTCAGCCAACGTTCTGGGATTTCAGTCTCAAAGAGGCATCAGCCTTCAGTCACGCTGCAATCTAATTGGGAGCCTTTGGGGGTTTCTCTGAGGAGGAAGTTACTAACGCATAATTTGGCAGGAGCTGGTGATTAGAAGTCTCCATTTAAATTACACCACTGTCCACAGATTCTCTGCAGATTCCTACCAACACCCATGAGTTTTATTTCTGTGGTATCTGTATGTCTTCCAGTTGTAGCTTTACTCCTCAAAATGGATTAAATCAAAAAGACCCTACAACATTAAAACAATGTAACAAAGTGACAACATTATGTACATAAATACTGTATATAAACTAGAGAAATGACAAATCTTCCAGGACAAGAAAAAAAAGAAAACTTATGTCAAGTGTTAACAGTGATAATATTAAAAGAAAACCTTTGCATTCGATGGAGGTTATACATAGGTCATGTAACAATTCAAATATCTATGAAATTAAAAAAGGTTAGGCAGCACTGGGAGAAACAGCATGAAGGAGGAAAATAAATTGGAAAAATATGGCCATGAAACTCAAAAGGCCCACAGAATTATTCAAGTAACGAAAGGGTTAAAACCCTACATCTGTACTCATTTTAGAACACACACACATTTTCAGTTGCTGTTTTTCAAACTTGTCCCTATCGTGTTTTCTCATTGGGAGATGCTGCAGAGCACATTTCCGGGGGTTAGGGAGGAAGAGGGGGTGGAGAAGAAAGGGTAGGATGGCCACCTTAGTGGAGTCCATTCACCCGGAAGATACTGGGCGTGACCACCTCTCCACCCCCAATTTCACCTCCTCTTATTCGGCTTCCTTCTACAGAGGGCCTCTTGGATTTCATTTGGAGGTCATTTTAAATTTAATAAAATGATTTGCTTAGGGTTAAAAAAAAAAAGTATTTGCTTGATAGGCTTACAAAGCCAGCCGTTATCATGCCTTTTTGTAATGATACACTCTGGAGACCAGAAGAGATGATTTCTGGAAGACCTTTTTGAAAGCAAAGCAGAGGCTGCCCACCTTGGGAACTCCCAATGGGCTGGGCTGAGAACACGCTGACATCAGGCTGCCCCCTTCAGCAAATCTGAATCCAATGCATCAGGTCTGGAGACCAAACCCTCATCACACAGGCCTAGGGCAGCACTTCCAACTTCCAGCTTCATTCCCACCCTCCCCATCTGCTTCCTCAATCAAGCCAGCAGGCCTTTCCTCGGAGGGCAAAATGAGGAGCAGGTGGCAGTTGATTGAAAAACAGCACGTTGCCTTAGATAAAGGTGTTCTTTGAAAATGAGTATTTTTTTGAGGTTTGAATTTTCTAAAAAAAAAAAAAGAAGGACAAAATGGCCTTGCCGTCCAAATCAAACTCTCTCACACACACACGGGGTGGGGGTGGGGAACAAACCCTGCATGCTCCAGGAACAGTAAAATGACCAAAATATTATAAAATCAACCAATAAAGTGCATGGTTCCTTACGTATTACACCTGCCCCTTTTACAAACATTTCTTTTAGAAAGTCACGTGTACAGGCTCAGAATCACATGGTATTATAGAAGGGGTTGGTTGTCCGTTTTTTATCATTTGCTTTTCTCAGTCTCCTAAGGGGGTGAGTTCTGCCGTGCTGCTGTCGGGCGCCACAGCCAGCCCGGGGTCGGGCTGGTGTCCTGCAGTCCCTGGGTCGGTACCGAAGGAAGGCCTCCTTCCGAACTAGTCAATTCAGGTCCTGCCTTGGGGAGCAAACACTGCTGACTGTAACCAAACTCTTTGGCATACTGTACAAGGGGCCTCTCCACTGGCCTGCTCTGCGCAATACACTCTGTGGTTCTGAGTTGCTCTATGAAATACTTGGTGGGCTCTCGGTTCTGGGGAGTGTCTGGGTTTTCTGGGGGCTCCTGGGCCTCCATGCCCGAGTTCGTTCTGAGGAAGGGCTGAAGCAGTTTGAGATGAGGGGACTCAGAGGAGACAGGCTCCCTCTCTGGTGAACAGTCTTTACAGAGGTCCAAGTAACCTAACTTGGCAAGGGAAGCTGAACGCCTCATTTGGAGTGGCTTGGGGAGCCCTACCTGGGAAGTCGCTCGGGACTCGATTTCTTTAGCGCGTTCCTTCACCACCCTAGGGCTCTGACTGAGACTCTCTATACTGTCGCTACTGGAGCTGTGTGGGAGCTGATGGGCTACAGATGTTGGGTTCAGTTTTTCTAGTTGCTCCCTGATACTATTACCCAGTTGGCTGATTAAATGCAGGTCTTCGCTACTGAACTGGGAGCCCTGATATGGCACTTCGCCACCCCTGGAGAGGGGGCCCTCCTGACTTTCTTCCTGGCTGCCCTGCTCTGTGGAGGGCTCACTGTCTGTGGTGCTGCTCTGCCCTGTGAAGCCTTCCAGGTGAACCACTGTTTGGGGGTGCAGGTGATCCGGGCTGGCGCCACGTGGCTGGGTCGTGAGACTGACAACAGGCGCTGCTGGGCTGCTCAGGGTCGGGGGCAGGTCGACCGACCTGCTGTGCTCGTGCTGGGGAGAGGAAGAATGAGATGGAGGTAGCACTCTGGGGTACAGAGGAGCCTGGTCGGGGCTCAGCGTCCGGTTCAGATTTTCATCCAGAGCACAGAGGACAGTGAGGGTCTCTTCCCACCTTCACTGTCCTCAGTCCCTGCGCCCCACTCTTCTCACTGCTGGCTCTTTCCCGCCCTGGCCCAGGATCAGCGGATGTGGCTGTGTAGGTGTATTCAATGATTTCTATCTTCTTGGGAAAGGGAGCAGGGGCTGCTGGTGTCTCGGGCCCCTGGCCTGAGACCCCAGTCCTCAGCTCCTGCAGGCCATCCTGAGGTGCTGGCACTGGGTGAGACTCCCGCAGCTCAGAGGCTGGGACGACGGCAAGCTGCTCAGGACGCGGTAAAGAGCCAGACTCAGACCCACCGCACTGCCCTTGGGCCCTGCCTGTCTCTGGCTCCTTGGGGACATATGACAGTTCTGGGGCGGCTTCGTCACTCTTCCCTTTCACCGCCGGGTCTGCCACTGAAGAATCGTTCCTGGAATTCTTACGAGTGGACAGCAAGGTCCCCACAGGGGCAGCACCATGGTGCTCCTGTTCTTGCCGCAGGCGCTCCTCAAACTCCAAGGTGGCTCGCCTCACGGACCCGGGGTACCACTTGGCACCCGGGGGGCATCCCGGGGGCCCCAGAGCTCTTGTTCCCCCTCTGCTGGTTCCTCTTCTTCCACCTCCACGGTAGAGGAGAGTGCCCCTGGACACCCCTCGGGGTCCCCCTTCCCTGAGTCTTTGGCTGGTTCAGGCTGGGCTAGGCAGGAACCTTCACTCTGCTCCAGGTTTCCAGGTCTGTTCTCGGCAGCCGGGGCCCTCTCCAGAGCCAGCTCATGGACGATGTGCTTCTTTGGTGTGTGGCATGGGTTGGACAGCACGTCTCCTTTCACTTGAATCTGTCCGACTCCTTGACTGATGGATTCAATCTCAGTGACGATTTCTTTGACTGACATCGCATTTTCTGAGTGTGGCTGCATGAAGATGTCTGGGCTGACCTGTTCTGAGATTGCCTGAGAAGAGGGAACAGTGAGAAGGTTATGGTAAGCTGACTGGAAGAGCCAGATTGTTTGCTCACTAGCTTCTGATCTAGGAGAACCTTCTGGGGCTCATGGGGTGCCTGGAACTGTCCTCCGCCTGGCGTTACACTCTTATTTCATGGTACAAGAAAAGAAGAGATTCACCAAAGGCAGAGATACAAAATTAGTCATACATCGTGTCACCGCCTATTAAACTTTTGTTCTGTTTGCTCTAATACGCTTCTGTTCCAACAGCTTGCTCCAAAAGTAAACAGTAAGTAGCCCTGGAGGCTCCTATAATCCTTATTTTCTGAAGACCCTGAGCCTTCTAGATTCAGGCCATCCTGGGGTAAACGAAACTTTTTCCTCTCTAGCCTATCAACTTCTGGCCTAATCTGGTTCAAGGGGAAGAGTTCCACTGAAGGGCTCAGTGGCTGCCTTACATATGCCCAAAGTCCGAGGGAGATGGCTGTCTGACTTGGAGCCTCACTGCTCTCTTCTGTCCTATCTTGCCAACTCTCATTCACTCCTCCCCCTGCTTCTCCCAGTGGCCGCATCCCAGCATGTGAGCACAATTCGTATGTTTCATGGGGCTCCTTCCGTGGCTGATGCAGCCACATACCTGGGCAAACTGAGAAACTGTGACTCTGACATTTTACTGTTCCACCAGTTACAAGTCCCTAGATGGGTTTAGAACAAAGCCAAAGAAAACTGGCCAATGCGAAATCAAGCCCTACTGTGCAACAGTTACGAATCTCAGAATTCAGAGATGGCCCTTGGACGTCTGCAGCATTTTTGTAAATTTTCAAAGTACAGTATTTTCCTACGAACTGTTCTGGTCTTTCTCCTTCAAAGAGTCAGAGCTAGTGCAGACTAGCAAGGTCAGTTATGCCTTTGGGAGAAATGTGCTGGGACATCAGGCAGAGGCCAACTTGCCAAAGCTGGGAGAGAAGCCACAGCGGGCCCAGTGTGGTGCAGGGGCTGTGGAGAGAGTGCTCATATGACCAGGAACTTTGCAGAAAAGCTATTTCTGTCAGAGCCGCTGCATCCATTAGTCCAAAGGCGAGCTTGGGCATTCTGGTCTCCCGGTAGAAATGAAATAGAGGCATAACTTTGGGGGAGAAGAGAAGATGGAAGCAGAGGCAACAACTGCCCTGGGTTGGCTAAGAAGAGAGAAGAAAGATGAGGAGTACACGAGGTGGTAAATTAAAGTAGGCGGATATCAGGAGATGTCAAGAGTCTAGTCAGCTCCACTGAAATCATTAAATGACTTGATATATGTCAAAGCACTGATCACCATTTACCTCCCATTATCAATCTGCGATACCATTTTTTTAAGATACCGCTCAATTTCAAAACTCAAAATGAGGATAATAATTAATGTTAGTCTTAGAACTGCTGACACATAATAACTATTCCCCTCCTTGGTCTGAGATGGCTCATAGGAACTCATCGGCCACTGAGAAGAATCTTGCTTGGGATTCTGTCTGCTCTTAAATTATTTCCTCAAACCATCTCTCAATTCTCGAATACCACAGGGTGGCAAGATGAGGAACAATTCAGATACATTATCAATAGCAAGAACTCAGCATGGGAATTAGCTGCTACTCCAACAACTATTAATACATGTCTAGTCTTTGAATTTCCTGAGGCAGAAAGAACTTCCCCAAACAAATCCATCTTCTCAGAGACACGGGTCTCACTCGGGCAGCAGGTGAGTCCCTGGCACCTCCCTGCTGGTTGAGATTTGATCTGAACTGCAGAGGTCTAGGGAGACCTCTCCTTCTGGGAGGACATGCGTTTTGGCTAATCCCGTCTTCCCTCATCCCCTTTCAGAAATGCTTTTAATGACACCAAAAGCCTGGAAAGATAAATTCCTTGAAATGCTACTGATTTAAAAAATGTAAACTCTAAGTTTTCCCAGAAAGTCCTAGCCAGACTGTCTCTCCTATATCGCCTTCTTCAGTCTTTATCAATATCAAAAAGAGTGAACAGAGCAGAATCCCAAATATTTTGTCTTCACAGAGAACAAGAGTAGGGACAGAACCATAAAGACAGTCTTTACCTTTGGCTGCTCCTCATCTACTGAAGACTCCTCAGATGCGTGGGGAGTATTACCCAAAGAGCTGCTTCTCTGCCCATCAGTGGTCGCTTCAGAAGGGGCTGCTTCCACCATTGACAGTCGACAGCTCTCATTCCTTCCTCCACCCCCCCTTCCTCCATCCTTGAATGAGAAAAAGATCGGGACCGGGTTTCTTGGGAAAGCTCTACAAACTTCTCTAGAGCGCTGAAAAAGTCAATGCGGTCTCCACTGAAATCTGAGACTGCAGCCTGGCAGCTGGGCTGGGGGCTCGGTGACTCGGGGTCCGGGGACATGGGGAGGTCTTTCAGGCGGGACGTCAGCTCTTCCATGGGCAAGAGGTGGACACTCATGTCTGCTTTCAGCGCGTCTGTCTCCAGATCTTCCACGGTTAAGTCTGGGAATTTGTGGGCCATTTCTGGGTCCTGTCCAGGTTGGATTAAGGCTTTGGATGCATGGCAGTTGTCAAGAGGAATTTTGGTTCATTGAGACAACACCCTGATGAGCATCCATTGATGTCATTTAGGTTTAATTCATCTTCAATCTGTCCGGCATGAAATTCCGAGAAGTAAATTCCAAGCAAATCATTCTTTCTTTGGTGCAGAGGCCTTTCTGATTCTCATCCTGCGGGACCACGTGTTCCACAAAGACAGGAGGGATGGGTGGGTGGCTCTCCATGGTCTTCACCTCGGCAATCTGGTCTGCTGAGGTGGTAATCTCCTTTTGTTGAGTTCCAGTCCTGGTTTGCAGATGGGTTCGTGGTGGTCCGAGAGGTCGCTATCTGAATGCGATCTCCAGAGTTTGTTGTGCCGCTGTTTGCTGTGGAGGACACACATAGGAAATGACTTACTCTGATTTGTGAAAACAATCAATACCCTCCTAGGAAACCGCTCCCAGAGAAATGTAAATCTCATCCTTCAAGATGCTTGGTTAATGCCCAATGGGAGTAGGCAATCAACAGCTGAAAAGCGGCTCAATGCAAACAACAAAAACAAAGCAAAACAACAAAGACAAATGAACATGAGATCTGACTTTTTACAACCGGACTTACAAGAGCTAAGATGGTTGTTAACAGTCAGTGTTGATGATGGTTTGGCCAAACTAGCACTATCATGATACATGGTTGGTAGGGGTGTGAACTGTAGAATTTCAAAGAATGAAATCTGGCAATAGTTCTCAAAATTTAACCTTTCACCAGCAACTTTCCCTTAAAAATTTTTACTTTGAGAAATACTACAACATAAGTGCACAAAGCTATATATATATAAAACGATGTTAACTCTAACACTATGGCACCAAAAAAATTTATTTAAATTACAGTCCATACACTTACATGCTATGAGGCTATTAGAAAGAGTCAGTATTTCAATGGAACAATGTCCAAGGTGTATTATTAAGTGAAAAGCATGCTGAACACACTTGGAACATTTAGTTCCCATGTCAGAATAAATGTAGGAAGACATCTGCAGGAGCATCATTAAACTGGTAACAGTGTTTATTTTGAGGAAGGCAGGCCTTTCACTTTGGGGGAGGACTTTACATTCTACACTCTGTAGTATATCTGTAATTTGTGAATTAAAAATGAGCATGTTCAGTATTAATAACTGTGGGGAAAACTAAAAGAAAACAGCATCCAAGTAATATAGAGAGAAACACTTTAAGGGAGCCCAGCATCAGTCCTCATAATTGAGATAAAGAGCTGATAGAGGATTAATCACTGATGTGGGAAGTGTGAGGGAGGGTGACAGTCTTTCTTGAATTAGAAAGCCAAGATGAGGGAGGTCCCTAGTGGTGCAGTGGTTAGGCCCTGGAGCTTTCACTGTGGTGGCAAAGATGAGGCTAGTAAATCTGGAGATGAGGGATGGTAACAGAGAGGAAGAGGATAAGCATAAAGTACAGGCCCCTTTCATAAGGATATCTGGAAAAAATCACCAAGCTAAAGTGACCCGGAAAAGGAGGTAAGCCAAAAGACTACACCTATGTCCACCCTGCGGTTGATTTTGTGGAGAGGAGGTCTGATGAGATCTCATTTCAAAGCCCGCTCTAAAGGGGAAGCACAGTTCCCAAGGCTCCAATTCAAAAGAGGAAGGTGGCCCTGTGGCTGGCCCAGGGAACAGGTCGCCAAATGTGGCATTTGGGGGTGCGGTTTCCCACGACTCACAGGCGGATGAAGAGTTACTTCACCTCAGGGTGGAATGGGAAACAGCCCAGAACAGCTTATTCAGGGCTCAGGGCCATACCTGCCTTGGCTGCCCGTCAATCTCTGCCGAGTCATGCGCCTGCACTAATGTGAACCCCTGTTTGTTCTCAGCTCTGCACCTGCTCTCAGCTCCCCCGCCTGTTGGCTGCTTGGGTGGGGCTCTCTCTGACTCAGGCCTGCCCAGCAGAAGGGTGCTTTTCTGGGTAGGGAGCAGGTCAATTAGTTTATGAAGACAGCTATAATCAATTAGCTGGCTGTGAGGTAGGCTTTTCACCCTTCCCAAGCTGCACGAACTCCAGCCACCCCTAGGAGGAGACAACATATCACACATCCCAAACGTGTGAATGGTGGTAGGTGCCAGTGAACTGGTTGGATAGGTGGGGCCTTTGCGACCAACGGATGCCCCTGTGCTTTAAAGTTCCTTCTTTTCAATTGAGACACCCTGTTTCCTGACCTAAATAATGACCGTGTTCTCCAGTTTCTGCTCTTTGCCTGTTGTGAGGATGTTCAAGCTGGCACCAAGTCCTCTCAGCCACCATGGTGGGATGACTCCTGTGATGCAGACCCATCACTGGGAAGCCTATCTCTGGGAGGAGCTATTCTCACCCTGATAATAAACAACAGCTTATGTCACCGGGCAACTCTTATCTTCCTGGTCCTGAGAACCCTCCAAAGTACGTTTCTAAAGAACTGCCTGTAAGTCACTAACCAGTGAGAGACGGATGTTATGCTAATAGGCACAAACAGGGCCAGTCTCAGAGGAAGTGGCTGACATCATAGCTGCTTTACCCAGCAGGGATTTCCTTCCCTTCCTGCAGAAGATAATCATCAGAAAATACTGGGTCAGAGCTCTGGAATTATACTGACACCTCCTGTAAAGGAGAGAGAAAAATCCTGATCCAAAAATAAGTCTGATTCTGCTGCCTTTTTATTTTTGCAGTAGGACCTGCAGGGAGAGTGGCAGGCGGGTCTCTGACAGTCAAGACACGGCCTTTGAAGCTCCGTTATTCCATGTGGCCCTTTCTCATCCTTCTCCCAACGCAGAGGTCAGTAACCAGTGACCTGAATTCTGTGCTGATCACACCCTCCTTTTTCCTTATTGTGTCATCATGTTTTGATCTGACAATACATAGCTTGGTTTGCACGTTTTGAATTTTACATAAATGAAATCATACTGTGTATTCTTCTACAACTTTTTTTTTTTTGGCCTAATATGTTTTTAAGATTCATCGATGTAGCTGTAATTTTATAGTGTAGACAGTAAGCCACAATTTATTTATCTGCCCTGCTGACCAGCAGTTTTGGGCTACAAATGATTACAGACAACACTGCTGTGGACATTCTTGTGCCTGGTACAGTTTGGTTTCTCAAAGGTGTTTACATATATAGGAGGGGAAAAGGTGGGTCATAGGGCCCATGTGCATTGTTAACTTTACTCAGTAACACTACACTGCCTCCCAGGGAAGCCTCTTCCCAAGCCAGTTTATTCTAATACTCCATCAGTAGGGAAAGATATAAGACATTAGATCATATTTGTTACTTTAAACTGTTAACATTTATACTCAGCTGATCCTCCAGGTAGGTAGCAAGTAAAAAGTGAGTAAGTGGTGGTTGCTCAGTTGTGTCTGATTCTTTGTGACCCCATGGACTATAGCCCACCAGGCTCCTCTGTTCATGGAATTCTCTAGGCAAGAATACTGGAGTGGGTAGCCAGTCCCTTCTCCAGGGGATCTTCCTGACCAAGGGATCAAACCCAGGTCTCCTGCATTGGAGGCGGATTCCTTACCATCTGAGCCACCAGGGAAGCCCGAGGCAACAAGTAAACAAGGTCAAGAAGAACTTCAGAGCTGGTTTGTGGCCTGAATGATGCAACCAAGTCTCAGGTTCTTTTCCTCCCTGAGTCGCCTCTGACTTGAATTTGGACTCACATAAACACACTGACACACGTGAAATGACTGGGTCATTCTGGGTAGGAATTTGGCCTTTTACTTAGTAAATGAGCAAGAAGGAAATCTAAACGACAGGATGCACATGATATCCCATTCTCTTGCCTCCACTTTTTCTGTTAGTCACTCAGTCATGTCCGACTCTTTTGTGACCCCATGGACTGTAGCCCACCAGGCTCCCCTGTCCATGGGATTCTCCAGGTAAGAACACTGGAGTGGACTGCCATTTCCTACTCCGGGGAACTATTTCTTCCCGACCCAAGGATCAAATCTGTGTCTCTTCTGTCTCCTGCATTGGCAGGCAGATTCTTCACCACTGTGCCAGCTGGGAAGCCTCTTATTGTTACATGTTTGGTGAAGTACCAACTCTGAGAAAGTTACGTAGAGGAAAATACTGCTAAAAAGAAGTATCAGTTGTAGTAAAATCAGAGTGTTTATGGTCACTTCTCAGGGCATTAGGCAGTCTGCAAAGAGGAAAAGGAAGAGGGAAAGAAAGCATCAGCTAAGCATCTTCTGAGCTGTGCATGGTCCTTAATGCTCTAAGATTATTTCACTGAAACGCTATTAAGAAAATCCTTTAAACTTGACTTGTGATTGGCTGTCACCTGACCAGGAATCCATGTTCTCTCATTCTCAGGTTCCCGCCTGCTGGCTGACCACTGGGTACCAGCTAACTAGACTAATGTCTCCACCGGCAAGGACAGCTCTATCTTCTCTGGCCTTGGTGACAGGGACAAAGAGTCAAAACACCTATGAGGACATGTCACAGACTCCCCCTGGCCACCATCCAGTTTTTCTTCCTTGTGCCTTATATGCTGGAATCTAATATCTCAGACACACGGTCCAGCCTGCAGATACATGAAAGCTGAACCTGTCGAATGGAATATAAATCTGCCAGACACCTCAACGATCAGAGTCCAGGATAACAAACAGGGCTGCTGGTAGCTTAATGGAGGGTTTCAACACACACAGACACACACACACCCACCCCTCCTCCTGCATCACTCCTATCCCCCAGCTATAACAACAGAAAACATAAAATTAGATATAAACAGTCAGTACCTTTGTGATAAATATCCTCACTTTCAGATCTAAAGGAGAATATGAAATATTAGCCTTCCTCAGGCTTAAAGACAGACTGAAAGATGCAAAAAGTCCCTTGAATTTCACAGGGACTCTCAATGTTTAGTCTACATTCTCATATCCTGATTAAGAGACTGTAACCACCTCATAAATCACTACAGGGGCCTACTGTCACTTTGTTAAACTTCTCTTCTAGCCAAGAGGTTGAAGTGCCAAGCTAATACCCTCCAACAGAGGGTTGCCCTCTCGAGTTAAGCAGCCTGTGCTACTCTAGACAACCAATGGTGCTTGACAATGCCAGGATCAGGCTGCTAGTTCTGTGGGAAAACCACGGCATGCTTCCTGGGAGAAGATGTGAAATACAAGAGGTCTGAGTGCCTGGACAGGAAATGGAATTTCTTTGCAAATACAGTGAGTCCTCTGGATTTTCCCAAGGACTTTCCTCTCTTGGTTACCGAACCACAAGGCTTGGCAGAGCTTCGGACAGTCACAGGCCTCTGGGACTTCTCCTTCTTTGCTCTTCGAAGCATACGGACCCTGAAGCAGTTCTTTGGGGCTGGGTAAGCAAGCTTCTCGCAGTCGGCTGGGCAGGCAGCTTTACAAGTGCTGTATTCCTGACAATACATCACAGCCTGCAGACCCGAGCAGCTATATGCCCAGGAGGCACTCGCACTCATCCTCCTTACTGGCAGAGGCCCGATTTGGTTTGAGTGTTCAAGTCCCACAGGGAATGTGGTACTTCCCTAATACCCAAGGGTGAACATGAATTTATTTTATCTTTTCAGCCATGTGGCTTGTGAGATCTTTGTTTCCTGACCAGGGATTGAACCCGGGCCACAGCAGTGAGAGTGAGGAAGTAGTAACCACTGGACTGCCAAGGAATTCCCCGTGAGTTTGTTTTAACCAGCCCAGCAAATTCTATTTTCCTAGTCAGTGATTAGTTTTAGGAGTATGACCCAGTCCTGGTCAATGGTCCTGTTGGGGTGGAGTGGGTGGCAGACTGTTGGGGAGCTTCTGCAAAGGTCTTCCCCTCTGGCTGAAATGCCCATTCTTTCAGCCAGATGCTGTGGAACTTCTAGGGAGATGCCTGGAAATGTGGCACCTGTCTGGAGTCATAAGGCAAATTCAAGGACCAAGCTATTAGCCAGGGAAAGGAGAGCAGGAAGAGAGCACCGACCGATGTCCTTGATGCCACCCCCAAGCCACCATACCGTCTGCTTGGGTGCTTCCTGCTACAAGAGATGGTAAATCTTTCTAAACTACCTATAGCTGGGCGTTGGGCAGGGTATCCAGTCTGTACTCCTGCTGATCCACTCTTCAGCTGATCCACTTTCCACCCCGCTCTCTGCCCCGGAGACTGACCTATGAATCACCTCGACTGGCCCCTTGTCTTCTGACTTCCGCAGGGTTTGGCTGATGGGGAGCCCCAGCAGGAGACTGGAGGGAGGAGTGGAGGCAGGCCACTGTTCTCCTAGCTTTTTACCCGCAGGGCCGCTCTGGCTGGCTGGGGCCCCTGACTGAAGGCTGCTGCCTCTCTGAAGGGATCTTTTCTCCAGGAGTCTTCTTCCAGGTTCTAGTAACTACTCCCCCTACTCTGGGCCCAGAAGCTATTACCAAACAGCTCTGCTGATACAAGTTCCTTGATTCCACTACAGTCTTAATGGCTTTGTAATCAGTCCCTTTGAAATAAATGGCACATGCATATGTGTTTTCTGGGTAGCCCTGCAGGAAGCATGTGATGAGAAGCACATCTGAATAACCCTTAACAGTACATATTATACATTATACACACTTTTATTTACCATAACGCTGTGAGCCAGGTCTCTTGGTTTTCATTTTATAGATAGGATCAGGTGAGGATGATAACTGAGAATTAACTTCTCAAAGATGCAACAAGGGGGTGAACCAGGAACGGAAACCAGATCTACTGACTCAAAATTCTGTGGTTTCCTCACTCCCCAGCGCTTGCCCTTCCCTCTGTGAATCAAGACCAGAAAGGCAGGATGGAACCAAGAGGGAAAGGGAAGAGGGTGGATGTGTGGGTTAATCCTACCCTTCCTATCCTCGTCTGAGATTTTTCTGCAATTCCTTTAACATGTAAGAAAAACTACATATGCTAGAAAAACCCAATCCAACAGCTTGCAGTAGCCTGGGATTCCAGAATAAATACTGAAATTGGCAGGACACAGAGTGTTCTTCCTCTCGACGGGTCACGTGAGGACACTGCCTAATATCTGTCATGTGTGCATCTGGGAATATACAATATTTATGCGTCATTCAACCTTCAGATGCCTCTTTCTTGTGCCAAAAAGAACTGCTCTGTCCCCTTCTTCTGATCTGACCTAAAAATGTCATCAAAATCTGGCCCCAAAGACCTGTAAGTTCTTTTTAAGTGGAGGACTTCAGTATCCTCCCAGCCTCCTAAGAGAACGACTTGGATGAAATCATGCCAAGAACTGAGTAACTGGGCGGGGTTTTTAGTGGAAACCACAGTGCTGTGGCCACATGTTCACAATACTACGGGGGTGGGAGGGTGGTCCTTTGGCCGGGATAGGCTGGAAGGCTGTCTAACATTTTAACATCAGGGGAAACACAGCCCAGATTCAAGAGTGAAGACCAAGTCATGAGACTCGCTGGAGTCGAACTCTGGCATCAGCTCCGCCTGCTTCTAGGCAGCTGTGCCTTCAGCTTAACAAGCCACTCAGAACATGCCGATGCGGGGAACACAGCAAGATATAGCACTCCACAGAGCTCCAGCACGTGGCAGCTCAGGAAACTGACCCTTGAATTCAGTTTACTATCTCAATCCTTTTCCTGAAATCTGCTGAAGGTGGTTTTCACCACCCCCACTAAAGGGGTAATAAATAATGTAGTAAAATTAATAACTCACCTTACAACCAATTACCAAATTATTGTGGAAACAGCCAGTTCTTATTGATACAGGAAGATATTCAAGACCTAGTTCTGGGTAGACAGAGAAATACAAATACAGTACAGTACCTTTTACACATGGAATCTAGAAAAGTCAAACTCGGAGAAAAGAGTGGTGTAGAGTGGTTGTTACCAGAGGATGAGTGGGGTTAGGGAGTGATGGGGAGATGTTCGTCAAAGAACACAAATTTCCAGTGGTGAAATTCTCAAGTTCTGAGGATCTAATGTACAGCAGAGTGAGTATAGCTGATAATACTGTATTATATACTTGAATTGATGTTTTCTATTTGTGGTGCTGGAGAAGACTCTTTGAGAGTCCTTTGGATGCAAGGAGATTAAATCAGTCAATCCTAAAGGAAATCAACCCTGCATATTCACTGGAAGGACTGTTGCTGAAGCTCCAATACTTTGGCCACCGGATGTGAACAGCAGACTCATTGGAAAAGACCCTGATGCTGGGAAAGACCGAAGGCAAGAGGAGACGAGAGCAGCAGAGGATGCAATGGTGGGTAGCATCGCCAACGCAACGGACATGAATTTGAGCAAATTCTGGGAGACAGTGGAGGACAGAGGAGCCTGATGTGCTGCAGTCCGTGGCGTCCCTAAGAGTCAGACACGACTTGGCAACTGAATAACAACAACACAGAATGTTGCTAACAGAGATCTTAAATAGTCCTACCACAAAAAAGAAACTGTAATTATGTAAGGGAGGGAAGTATTAGCTAATGATATGGTTGAATCAGTTTGCAATATATAAATTTATGAAATCAATATAATGGACATCTTAATAAAGCTGTGGGGTGGGGGTAACAGTGACAGTTAAGTGTAAGTGCTCCAAAAATGCTGCTACAGATAAAAAAAAAAAAAAGGTCCAATACTGAGCGAAGAGGTAAGGCTGAAAAACAGGTTTTGTAAAAAGAAAAATATCTCCATCAATATATGCGGTAAAAGACCTAGAGACACATATAAGATAATGCCGACTGCTGTCTGTGGGCATGGAGTTTATAAATGATTTCTCCCTTTGTATTTTTATGTATTTCTGCAAAACATATATAACACTGGGCTGAAAGATCTTAAAGAAGAAAACAAGAGTTATTTCTGGGAAGTAACTTCATACCTCAGAAGGATTACTTATATCCCAGTTTTGCTGATTTGTTCCATGACTGAAATTACTGGAGAAGGCTCACTGAAAGCAAGCACTGGGGGAAAAAAAAGTCCAAAGCAGCACGAGGTACTTGTTTTAAAACATTGGACCAAAATTTTTCTAAGAATTTCAGCTATACCTAGCCCTACGTTGGGAGCAAGCAGTATCCATTTTGATACAGCAGCTGTATCTGGCCTTAGCAGATGTTGAGAAGTATTTATTAAAACCTGCACCTAACTGAGAACTGAAATAAGGGGGTCTTATTTCCACTTTTTAAGTGTCTTTAGATTAAATGCCTAGTGCTCCATGCTGAGCTCAGTCAAGTTCTGGTACTTATTTTTTAAAAACTAGATGGATAGAGATTTCAATTTTCAAAATGTATCACACACTTAAATTAGGCTGAGGACTAGGTGCACAGAAGGACATTTCACTGTGCCCTGGGGAGCATAAAGAAAGGAAAAATCTGAGCAAGTCAATTAAGGAACTCACCTTGCCAGCAAGATCCCTTGGTATTCTTCCAGCTGTCTCATGAAGCTGGGGTTGGGCTTGGTCACTGTCCGTCTTTCCTTCACATAGTCATAGGCTCGGTCCAAGTTCCAGCCATACTCCTTCATCGCATAGGCGATCACAGTGGAGGCCGAGCGACTCACCCCCATTTTGCAGTGCACGAGGCATTTAGATCCATGTTTCCTTGTTTGGGGGATTCAGGTAAGGAGGAAAACACAATAGTGAGTACATTTTATCTTTTTTGTGTGTGAGATTTTTGATGTGGATCATCTTTGAAAGTCTTCATTGAACTTGTTACAATATTGCTTCTGCTTTATGTTTTGGTTTTTTTGGCTGAGGGGCATGTGGGCTCTTAGTTCCCGAATCAGGGATTGAACCTCAGCCTGCTGCAGGTTAACGTGAAGTCTTAACTGCTGGACCACGAGGAAAGTCCTTATAGTGAGTACACCTGAAAAGCTAGGTTCTTATGTGTCTATGTCTCCTGTTCGGCCCTTCCGCTTTCTTGCTATGTAATTCACCCCACCTAAGTGCACTCGTGTGCACCTTTAATCACGTGTGTGGGGAAATCCTCGTGCATTCAAACAATATTCAGTGTCAATATTAAGCCTCTTTAGTTCAGCAAATGTTTAGTTCAGCAAACATTTACTGAGCATTTACCATGTGTGACACATGCAAGGTCTGGGATGCAAAAATAAGTAACAGGTTTTCCCTGGAGGGTAGGATTCACTGGGAGAAGTGGACAATTAAAATTCAGAATGGTAACTGCAATGACAGTTGGTCACAGAGCACAGAAGGAAAATTTTCAATTTAGAGACTGGACCCCATTTTGTGTGTGGCTGCAGGCCAGTCCCCTCGGCCCCAAGGGCACATTTCACGGCTGGCAGGCTATTGAGTTACAGGTGTGGTGGTGATTCATCTAATTTATCCAAACGCTGGGAGTTGCTTCCAGTTCCAGCAAGAGTTCTGTCCCAGGAGGAAAGTACAGACCAAATGAAACTGATTCTCCTCTTTACTCAGACGCAGCCCTGGATATTACTTTGCACACCACCACCACCCCTGCGGTATCTAGGGACTGGCTATATAACCCGGGGAACTGGACAGGACCACGTGATGCACCACATGTCTTTCTCAGCCAGCAGGGTGGCATGAATAACAAGCTGTTTGTTTCTTCTTTTTAATGGGGTAGAAGAGAAAACAAATTTCCCATAGAGTGACACAAACAAACAAAGCTCAGTCTTGTGCCAGAGCTAATTACCTCGGATCTGAACATGACTTGGTTATGCTAATTCTACTAATAACACACTGTCTAGCCTGGAGTAAGCCTTCAAATGTTTGCTAAATGTATGAACAAACTTATGGATCTGCTGATTTTATCTGTCAGCTGTAAGTAGGATCAACATTTTGAAATCTGCAAAAAGGACAGTTACTCTTATCACTAGTATACATGGACTGGGATCCTTCCCAAGGGATTGCTGTTACTAAGTCACTTCAGTCGTGTCCAACTCTGTGTGATCCCATAGACGGCAGCCCACCAGGCTCCCCTGTCCCTGGGATTCTCCAGGCAAGAACACTGGAGTGGGTTGCCATTTCCTTCTCCAAGGCATGAAAGTGAAAAGTGAAAGGGAAGTCACTCAGTCGTGTCCGACTGTTAGCGACCCCATGGACTGCAGCCGACCAGACTCCTCCGTCCATGGGATTTTCCAGGCAAGAGTACTGGAGTGGGGTGCCATTGCCTTCTCCATCCCAAGGGGTTATCCCAATAAATTTAAAAATGCACATGTCAGCCCAACAGGGGAAATCTATTCATTCACTCACTCACTGTATTATAGTAGACACGCTTCCTTCCAGAAGCTTATAATCCCTTTGCTGGAGACAGAGAAACATGAAAGAGTTAAGCACCAATGAAAGGAGGCATGAGGTTAAGGGCCAAGATGAGAGAGCCAGTCAGATAAGCTATGAGAATGCAGAGCATGGTCTGGAATAATTTAAACAGCCTCATAAGAAAGGTAAAATTTTAGCGTCCCAACGGCTGGTGCGAGTGTGTGTCTCTGTGTACTCAGATGATCTCAAATGACTAGGAAATATTTGTTTTGCTTATGGCACCACAGAGGTTTCATTTAGACTACAGTTGGAAAGCCACGTCACAGTGACTCAGATGGAAGTTCAGACATGTGTTCTGTATTTACCCATCAAGCTCTGACAACTTTAATACGCTGAATTTCAGGTCTTTGCCTGCAGGCAAGGAAGGTACTCAAACTTGGCCAATCTTAAGAAAAATACAATTATGAAATCCATTCCTATGAAAACATTTCTACATTTTGAGCTGGGCTTTTTCAGTGAATGGCTTCTAACTCAGGTAATGAAGGATGTGGAGTTGGTTCTCACCAACCCATTTCATCTTAGATTCAGCGCTCGCCCCGCCCCCTTACTTCAAGTGCTAGACTGTCCAGTTTAAGCCCAGCATCACATTAGGACTCCTAAACTAACCCAAGTGTAGGCAGAGTCTGGAATTCACGGCCTTGATTAGGGCTGAGATGTCCAAATGAGATGTCCAGGGTGCCATTTACAGAGGCGCTTGCTCTCAGATGCTGACCTACGCTTACAGGACATGACAGTGCATGCCTCTCAGTAAATGTAACGTGGGCACTTCATATATTTCCTTTCAACTTCAGCCCTGCTGGAATCAGCCTTTCTCTTCACTGGGACTGGGGCCTCGCCTCGATCTCTAGCCTCTTTGGCTGTAACCCTGACTATTGCCTCATCTTTTCAGTCCCCTTTCTTTAAGGAACTAGACTGCTCTTATAGTTGATGGACTGAAATGAGACATGATCTTAGGTTCAAGTCTTATCTCCACCAGTTATTACTTAATCTCTCTTTGAACCTCATCTCTGTATTCTGTCCTCCTCTGTACAGAAGGAAGATGGTATACACCTCTCTGGGTTTTGGTAAACAGAGGAGAGAATATGTGTAAAGTCCATGGCACATAGGAAGCATGCTATGAGTGGTATTATCATTGAGAATAATTTAGTAAGAAGCTTCAACAGTACAAAAGTTTTTCGGGTATCTCTAGGAGATTGAGAGAATGGGCTCAAAGCTGGAGTATGGGAATTGGAATGCAGGGTAACTGTGAGGAAGCATTTTCTGACCATGAAGGTCCTTAAGTGAGATGTGATATCATTCCTGAAGGAGGACTTTAAAAACAGAAGTGCTTCTCATCTTCCAGGGAGCATCTGAGTGTTGCCACACCTGCAGGGGCAGTGTGGGCAACACGTTCATGGAGGGTTTCTTCTTTTGAAGGAATACATAGGACTGGCAAGGAAATCCCCAGGGACTTAAAAAAAAGTGTTGACATATTAATACTAATTAATACTAAACCCTAAATTAATACTATGGAATCATTTCAGTAAAAGGAAGACAACCACAGAAGGGCCAGAGAAAATTTTCACTATTTAGAGTACCGCAAATGTAAAGGACTTAATACTCACTGGAAAAGGCCTTGATGCTGGGAAAGAGTGAAGGCAGGAGAAGGGGGCAGCAGAGGATGAGATGGTTAGATAGCGTCACAGACTCAATGGACATAAATCTGAGTAAACTCCGAGAGACAGTGGAGGACAGAGGACCTGGTATATTGAGGTTCATGGTAAAGAGTTGGACACAACTTAGCAACTGAACGACAACAAGAAAAGTAAAAAGCAGGGGGAAAGATTTCGAGAGCTTGCTGTGTCTTTCTCCTTGATTTCAGAGAGGAGGATCTACTGTTCCATCTGTCTGAAGTGATTTCTATTCTATAACTTTCAAATGTCCTCATTGGCAACTTCAGAATTTCTTCCTTCTCTCATTTCTATTTCTTTTGCTGCAGCTTGAGTTTATTTTCTCTCATTTTCTGCTCAATGGAAATAGCCAACATGAAATCATCTTCCAGGGGCTTCATCTACTTAAAGCAAAAGTTTTAAGTCACTAGTAATCTTTTTCCTAGGATTAAGAAATCCCAGTCTCCTTTTTTTCCCTTACGTCCCTTCCCTGAGTATCATCAGCAAGTTATCTACAGTTTTCAGGCCCCAGCCATGTGTGGTGCAAAGGGAAGAGGAGTCCAAATGTGCACGTGGGACCGTGACTCACTTTGCTTTAGAGATGAATTTGTAAGTGTCATTCCAGTAAGCCAGGAGGTCCGTTGCCTCTTCATCGTACACCCGAATGTTGTGATACTCAAAGACTCCGGGGAAAAAAGTTGTCTATCTCTCGAGTGACATTCAAGATATAGCGAACCCTGTGAGGAAACCAAGAGAGAATATGAGTTCTATTACTCGGGTGAAATCCAATTCCCAGCACTGTTTTTCTTATTTAAAACTAGTTTACTCCTGAGGCTGAAATTAAGTACCAAACTATGGAAGAAAGCTAAAAAACAAAAACAAAACAAAACAACCCTAAGAGGCTATACTCAATATAGAATCTGTAACAGGGTCCTGGGCATAGCTGGGTCTCAGGGATTTAACTAAGAGAGAAGCTGTCTACTAAGTTCAACATCTAAATTCCATTTTCAGTTTGTGTGTAGTTATACAATCTCATCTTTCAGAGTCTTGAAAATATGCCTTGCAATTTACTCCAAAGAATCAACTTGAAGCCGGTCATCTGACAAATTCTCTTCAGTTACAAAAATTATACCAGCAACAAAATTTATTCTGTGGAAGTCATGTGTATTAAATCAGATTATTAACATGTATCTTAAGGAAAAAAATAGAAGGAAACATTTCCTATCTTTCTAAATGCCAGATTGTCAGCTTTTTGCTCTATTACTCCCTTTAAACTACATGAAAGGCAAATGAGGCCAGGGCTGGGAGGGTCAGAGGAAAGCTGGACTTCAAACTCTCTCAGCTCTCAAGGCTGCATTCCTGGCTGCTATGGCAGCAGATGTGTCTGAGAGTTCTTCCAGGTTTGCAGAAAATGGTTTCTGTATCGAAAATTTCCTCTGCTGTCTCTCCCACCGTGCAATCTCAATACATGCTTGGGTTTAATTTGCCAAAGGATTATCTTTTTGCAGTGCTGTGTGGCCTTAAGACATCACTGTTGCCTACTTCAACAATACAACACAGTTACTCGTTTCTCTCTGTAGAAGTGATTTCCTTCTCAGAACCACACATAGACTTCTAGAAACCCAGTCTCTGAAGTTAGAGGAAGGACTACAGAAAGGGAGAGCCATGGTGAAGCAAACCCGTGGTGAAGGTCAGGCAACCAAAATTTTTCTGGGACTTGATTTCCATCTGTTTCAACTGAGCATCAAAGTCCATTACTAGAAAGGATTTTTTTTTTTCCTTTTTAATTTAAAAAGCAAGCTGGACTTCCCTGGTGGTCCAGTGGTTAAGACTCCACACTTCCACTGCAGAGGGCACGGGTTCTATTCCCTGCTGGGGGAACTAAGATCCTGCAAGCCATGTGGTGAAGCCCACCCTCCCGAATTAATTAAAAAATAATAAAAGGCAAGCAACATGCACCTGTGGAAAACAGTCTAGAAGTTCTCCAAAAGGTAACCATCTGATCCAGTAATTCCTCTCCTAGCTATAAACCGAAGAGGAATGAAAACATGTCCACCCAAAGCCAAAAGTGGGAGCAACCCAAATGTCCATCATATGATGAATGGACAAATAAAATGTGGATTTTGTATATCTCCATACAATGCAATAAAAAGGAAGAAAGCAGTAATATATGCTAGAACACTGTAAACCTTGAAAATACAATGTTACGTAAAATAAACCATTCTTAAAAGGCCACATATTGTATAATTTCATATAAATGAAATGTCCAGAATAGGCCAATCTATAGCGATAGAAAGTAGATTAGTAGTTTCTAGGAGTTGGGGATGAGGGTGGGAAATGGGGGTAACTGCTAAAGGGGTTTTTCTTTCAGGTTGGAAAAAAATTTTAAATGGATTGCTACACAGTTCTGTGAATATACTAAAACCCACTGAGGGGTGAACTATAAAGTATGTGAATTATATCTCAAAACTGTCAGAAAAAAAGGCAAGCACACTTCTTATTTCATTTAAAATAAAAATAAACAACTCTCCCATCCCCAGTCCCATACTTCAGTAAGGGATTATAGCAGGACAGGGTTTCCCAATCTTTTCATTATGGAAATCTAGGCAGCCATTACCCATTGCAAACGACACTCCTTGAATCTTACTTGCCATTTCTGTAAAGGAGCAGCAGTTTACTTGGAGTTCTAAAGTCAGTGGATTGGGAGAAAATGGCCTTATTGTCAAAATTACACTTGAAAATCCCTTCAATCATCCACAGGGGCAATATACATGTTCTATATACAGATCCCTGAACTGTAATTCCTCATCCATTTAAGGTGAAGCACCAGTGAATTTGGAGAAGGCAATGGCACCTCACTCCAGTACTCTTGCCTGGCAAATCCCATGGATGGAGGAGCCTGGTAAGCTGTAATCCATGGGGTCACTAAGAGTTGGGTATGACTTGAGCGACTTCACTTTCACTTTTCACTTTCATGCACTAGAGAAGGAAATGGCAACCCATTCCAGTATTCTTGCCTGGAGAATCCCAGGGATGGAGAAGCCTAGTGGGCTGCCGTCTATGGGGTTGCACAGAGTCGGACACGACTGAAGCGACTTAGCAGCAGCAACCAGTGAGTTTAAGAAACAAGATCTAAGTAGATGCCTGAGCATCTAACCATACTTGTCTTTTTTCTGTGTTTTATAATTTATCCTTGTAAGTAGTAAATGAGATAAACTGGTCTCATCTTTAGCTGGGGATATCAGTCAGAGTACATACATACATGAATGCTGCTAATGCATTTGGCAGGCAGTGCTCTATCAAGTCAGATTTCCTATTGAACACTCTATCAGGTGCTAGTTTCCTGCAGATCACAGTCTGTCAACTTTTCTCATTCCTTCACATTTACTGGGCACCCTTTTTGTATAAAGCTCTAAGTTTGGTATGTTTCACACAAAACTAAGATATAGTCTCTGCTTTCAAGAACTACTGATTCAATCCTCATCAACTTAAATTTTCCAAGTTCTCTTTATTTCATACCTTAAAATTAAGTAACCAGATTTCCATTCCCCCTCCCCCAAACTCTTTGTATAATCACTTGTCTTTCTTTCTTCTGAGGGAGAAGCAGAAGTATGCATTTAATCACATTCAAGATAGCCAAAAGGCTGACTTCTAACTGAGAAAACAGGCAGCCAGCAATCAGCCAAGGAGTCATCACTATCTCTGAGTTTCAGTAGGTCTTATCTCAGTCCAAATGAAGAGTTAGCATGGCCAATGTCCAGACATGATTTTCTCTTCTCTTAATGTAATGATCTGACCTAAAGCTGAGTCTGATGGAAGATTTAGGCATTAGCTAAGAAGTGAAAAGGAAGAATGGTGGCTTTTTGCTTGTTGAAGGTTCACTGTGGTCTCAGCTGCTACAATCAAAGATAACCATACTGCTTAGGAACACATTTCTTAATACAAGTCAGTCTTCTTGTTCAATTCTACATTGTTCATTTTATATTTATAACCTACCTAGTCTTCATGTGCCTTACTATAAAAGGATAGGGACTGAGACTTATTTTTCTTTGGATTTCTACCATCTAGCTGTGCTTGGCCTACAGAAATTACTCATACAGAAATTACTCAATAAATGTTGATTAGAGTGGTTCTGTGTACTCCTGCATAAAAACAGGAACTACAGTTCAGAGAGACAGTAAAAGATCAATGGTTACCTGGGGTCAGGGTGGGGAAATAAATGGACAGAGCACAGAAGATTTTTCATGCAGTGAAGATACTCTGTATGATGCCACTTTGATGGACACATGGTCATTATACATTTGTTCAAAGCCACAGAAGAGACAACACTAAGAGTGAACTTGTACATAAACTGTGGGCTTTAGATGACTATGAGGTGGCAACATAGGTTCATGGGATGTAAAAAATGTACCTCTCTGGTGGGGATGTTGAAAATGGGGGAGGCTACATATGTGTGGGGGCAGAAATATTCGGGATATCTCTGTACCTTCCCCCAACTTTGCTGCAAACCTTATACTACTCTGAATAAAAAAAACCCCCAATAACTGGGTTTGATTTTAAACAGCATGAAAGGCTTACACATTGGTCTTTGAAAGACTTTCCACTTCAACAGTTGCTCTTTCTTGGGAGGAGGGGGATGAAACAGTGAGAGAATAGCTGTTTTAATTTTTATTAGATTACATCCAGTAAAGAACCAACTGGAAGCAACTCTCAAGCTTAAACTTCCTCACTGACACCTCTCGGTTGGGAAAATATAAAGATAAAACCGTGATATTTGCCACCCAGGGGTGTCAACGATTGCTCTGTGTGCTTACCCTCGGTTCTGTAAATCCTCTAAGTTGGAGGCATTCCATTCCGAGCCCTATAGAACCAAAAAGACAAGGTTAGGGAGAGAGAATTAGCTAATGGACCAAATACAATACTTGAAAAGGAGTTCTATGAGGGGAGAAGCACATTTTCTAAAAAAAGGCCAATAACAGCTACCACGTTTCCTCTCTATGTGCCAGGGCCTTTAAATGCTATCATATTCAGTTCTTACAAATGATGAGAGTAAGAAAGTTACCTTCATTTTTAGAGGTACAAAAACTAACCCATATAGAATTCAAAATAATTTCTGCTCACGATCACATTTGCTCTACTTAACAAAGCAGTTTTAACACTGTCACACCAATACCAAAACCAATAATGAAAATATTAAGTTCAAATTTTTTTGCATTTCTTTTTTTATTATATCACACTAAGGAAATATCAATAACCTCAGATATGCAGATGACACCACCCTTATGGCAGAAAGTGAAGAGGAACTCAAAAGCCTCTTGATAAAAGTGAAAGAAGAGAGCGAAAAAGTTGGCTTAAAGCTCAACATTCAAAAACGAAGATCATGGCATCTGATCCCATCACTTCATGGCAAATAGATGGGTAAACAGTGGAAACAGTGTCAGACTATATTTTTTTAGGCTCCAAAATTACTGCAGATGGTGACTGCAGCCATGAAATTAAAAGACGCTTACTCCTTGGAAGGAAAGTTATGACCAACCTAGATAGCATATTCAAAAGCAGAGACATTACTTTGCCAACAAAGGTCCATCTAATCAAGGCTATGATTTTTTCAGTGGTCATGTATGGATGTGAGAGTTGGACTGTGAAGAAAGCTGAGTGCTTTTGATGCTTTTGAACTGTGGTGTTGGAGAAGACTCTTGAGAGTCCCTCGGACTGCAAGGAGATCCAACCAGTCCATTCTGAAGGAGATCAGCCCTGGGATTTCTTTGGAAGGAATGATGCTAAAGCTCCAGTACTTTGGGCCACCTCATGCGAGGAGCTGACTCACTGAAAAAGACTCTGATGCTGGGAGGGATTGGGGGCAGGAGGAGAAGGGGATGACCGAGGATGAGATGGCTGGATGGCATCATGGACTCAATGGACGTGAGTCTGAGTGAACTCTGGGAGTTGGTGATGGACAGGGAGGCCTGGCGTGCTGCGATTCATGGGGTTGCAAAGAGTCGGACACGACTGAGAGACTGAACTGAACTGAACTGAAGGAGTAATAATCAGAGTATGTATTATGCTTAAGTTATCTGAATTAATTTTTTTTCTGTGAGGTTATCAGTTTGAGATACATGTGGGTTCATTTGCTCCTGCTTATATTCAATTTTAGGGTGTTTTTCTTCCATGTTTTCAATTTTTTCTTTGAATATACACGACTTTTAGAAGGTTGAGAGTCAAAAGTTTATTAAAAAGTAAACTTGGAAGTCTCACTCCCACTCCTATCTCTTCAATCCCCATGGGAAACCATTTTTATTAGTTTGTGGCTTATTCTACCTATGCTGTATTTTGAAAAAATATAAGCAAACATATATTATTGCTTCTGACTTACACACAAGTACTGTACTACATCTACTTTTTTTGTTCTTTGCTTTCTTCACTTTACAACGTATCCTCAAACCCACTCTGCATCACAGTGCCACTTTCCCCATAGCCTTGCCAACAAAATGTGCAGTTAAGCTTTTGAATATTCTCCAGACTGATAGGTGTGAAATGTTATCTCATGTAATTTTCATTTGCATTTCTCTTAAGTGTAAGTGTTTTAGGTCCATTTTCTACCTTTGAGCTATCTGTTCATGTCTTTTGAAAAGGCAAAGTTTTTTTAAAATAAGAATTTATCTATTCCAGAATAAGGCATTAAGTGGAATTTCACGTTAGAAGACTCAAGTTCAAGTCCTGACTCCCCTCTGACTGGGGGCCCTTGGGCAAACTGCTTAACCTGTCTTCACTTTCCTTATCTGTAAAATAAAACACTCCCCCAACTCTAGCCCTAGGAATCTAATGGATGGATACCTTCCCCTCAAACTACAAAGTTTCTCCCATTGCTTTTTCCATGTGAGAACACAAAGAGCAATCCTGACTACGCTGCCACACTGATCTCAGACTACAGCCTCCAGAATTGTAATGTTTTTACTATTTATACAGACTTCCCTGTGGCTCAAATGGTAAAGAATCTACCTATGATGCAGGAGACCAAGGTTCGATTGCTGGGTCGGGCAGTTCCCCTGGAGAAGGGAAAGGCAATCCACTCAAGCATTCTTGCCTGGAGATAGAAGCCTGGTGAGCTACAGTCCACGGGGTCTCAGAAAGTCGGACACGACTGAGTATATATGTCAGCATCCCCTCCTTGCTCTCCCCCACCACCTTCCTCTCATTTTAAAATGGAAAACCCTCTCTCCATCCTAAATCCTCTAGACACTGTCCGTCTCTTCTTCGCTTCATGGCCAAGACTCCCCAGAAATATAATGCTCTCTTTCTATAATTCCTCATTTCCCATGTATTTCAACCCAGAACACCATGGCTTCTTGCCCTCATCACTCTCGCTAATGACCTCTTCTAATTGTCTAAACCAGGTCACTTTGGTAATCTTACTCCACTGGCTTTCTGTGAGTATTTCTCTTGATATGGTCATTACCCCCTCCTTATTTAGATCAGATTGCACAAATATTTAGCTTCATGCCTAGCACAATAAAGAGGATCATCAAATGCCTGCTGAATAAATGGTCAGATGAGGTAAGTGAAGCACTCTGAAACTGTAAAGTGTCACTCTAGCACTACCTTCACATTACAAGTGATCTGCAACCTGGCCACTGAACTAGGAGACCTCAAGGATGCTGTAGGAAAAGGCCAGTAAGCAATGGACGACTGATCTCTTCTCGGGACCAGGGCTCACTTGACTTGCTTTTAAAATAAACATGTATAAAAGGTTCTTAAGACTCTGTGCTCAACCTTGGAAAACATTCCCACACCAAAGAAACAGGCAAGAAGAATAAAAACAGGACTTTCAAGGAGACAGAAGCCAAGCAGTAAGGGCTGAGTGGCTAAACTGGAGCCAGGGAAATGTGACCACCTCATTTCTTAATTTAGAAATCTAAATCCCCTACAGAATTCTGTCCAGCTAGATGGAAATAACCCTGACGTGATGGGAAGAGTCCACCGTTTACATCCACCAGTCCAGAGAAACTTCAATCTGACAGTCTGAAATGACACATACCCAGAAACAAAAGAAATTAAATTCATCAGCTACTGACTCAGTGAGGCTCACAGCGAGTGACCTGGGCTCTGCTTAGGGCTGCTTCAGCTTGGAAGAACTGGAATCAACATGGTGTCATTACTTTTCTGTCCTTAATACCAATGGCATGCATATTAGCCTCCTGTGGTCCTCTACAAACTCAATCTTTTTTTTTCCTCCATGTTTCTCAGGCTTACAACAACATACTTCCATGGGGGTTTTCACTGAGTTCTATGTAATTATGCTAAGCATATTTTAATTGTACAGAAGTATAAAATGAAACCTTAAAACTGCAATACATCTTAAAATAAGATCACTTCCATCTTTCACTTTTGTTCACCCACATTGTACTCTGGCCCAAAGACTGAAGTGACTGGTTTGTTGTTTTTTTTTTTTCAAATGTTATCCTTAGGAAATAGCCTTGTTGGGGACCAAGTATTCCAAGCAAAATATAAGAGGACAGCACATTTATGGCAAAGGAGGAGGACTGTACTGGGGGTTCTGCTAAGACCATACAGCTCAACATAGAATCTTTAAGGACTGGTATGCCTGTCCAAATCTTTATCATACCACAGCTACAGCGTCAACGCTGTGAGTCACTTTACTGTGGTACCAGCTCTACAATTTCTTCTTCTAAAAGTTGATGATACACATCTCCAGTTGAGGGGCAAAAATCCTGAACAAGAGACTTAACCTTAATGTTTCTTTGAAATGGAAACTCTTATTTAAAAGGATTTGTAATGTCAAATCTTGAAAAAGATAACCATCAGTGGTAAACGTCTGACTACTTTTTTATTCACGAAGAAAACTACTGGTTGCCTGTCCAATAGTTCCGTGTTTCCCTTGTTAAACTAAGAAAGCTGCCGGCCTTTCTGCAAAGGATCTCTGTTCACATCTAGCATTTTCTCAGCCAAATCGGACAGCCTCCAGGAGAGCTGTTGATACTGAGATTTGGTTGGGCAAAGGCTTCCAACTCAAGAGGAGTAGTACACTCTTAAGGGTGGGGAAAAACTTTCTGGAAATACCCTGGCTTCCAACCAATCAACCCTGTCTTCTCGAAGCAGGTTTTTCTTTAAATTATGCTCTATACTTTTATTCTCAATATCAGCTGGACACGCTCCGAATAAACATCTCTGTGCAGTGCACTACAGAGCTGAGCATTCTTCCTAAGGCAGGGGAGAATTCCTGCTGCCTCCCTTCACACAGTCTGCTTGCACTCCAGGCATGGCAGCTATGAACAAGATGAAATGACTCTGCAGAAAATTAACACCACCACTTGCAGTTTGGATAAGACCTCTTTTTCCAAGTCAACTGCAGGGAAAGCCAGTGGAGCACAGACTCACTGGAGAAGAGATACGGGTTTGGACACAGGATGTGGCGATGCAAACAAAGGGAGGAAGCCATGAAGGAAGAGGCACAATAAGATGTTTAGACAACCTGTTCGTGCACTTATTTTGCTGCATAAGAGTTACATTTCAGAATTCTCCAGTTCAAAAACTGACCCCCACAAAAGAAAAATATTCACAAGGCAAAGGGCATGTCCATTTCAAGAAAACAGAATTATATCTGAAGCTGAATACATTTCCCCCTTTTCAAAAATATGTACATAGATACATATTTTAAAAAGTAAACAAGAGCTAGAAGGCAGTATTATATAAGGAAGGACAATGGTGTTTATCTTTCTTGGTGTTGATTAAATGTCGTTTATTGTCTTCTAAAGTTGTCTAAATTTTTGCAATGAAACTGAATTATTTTTGTAGTAAGAGAAAAACCCAAGACAGAAGACTATGCCAATAATCATGAAATAATAGGATGAATCTATTGATACAAATACTCAAAGGCCTTTCTAGCTGATTAGGGACTAATTTGGGGGAGAACTGGATTTCCTTTCTGTTTAAAGTACTATTAACATGTATTTATATGTCCTAAAATAGTAACATTTGAGGAAGAGGTAAGGAGAAGGTAGTTCTTGAGAGGGTGGCATCTGAAACACAGGGAAGTATGTCTGAAATTAAACAGCTAGATAGTGACTGAATTTGACATTTATCATGTCTGCATCCTTTTAGGTATTAAGATTCAAGCTCAGTGGAAAAGCAACTCCAACTTTATAGCTTTGGTCACTTTCTAACGAGTTATTTTTGGCTACAGGCACTTGCCCGTCATAAAAACTAGTCATGTTACATGGAGACAGATGGGGGCAGGGTCCATTTGAATGAATGACTCATATGTTTTCTATGGACAACACAAAAAATTCTTTTCAAGGACAAGAACCGGGAATACTTAAACCCTCATAGAATTACACACAAAAGTCAGCAAAGCAGGTGCTACACAAATGGAAAGGTCAATGACAGTTTTGCCGTATGATCTATATCCAGAAATGGCAACACACATTGGTCAAGTTAAAGTAATGGAAAAGAAGTTCCCCTCCCAGCTCACAGCTTTTCATGAGTAATTTCGTAGCTATACACCCCATGAATCACTTGACAAGCACACACACTCCAAAGTGTCAACAAGTTAATTCAGGGCACAAGCCTTCAATGGCATGAAGTCTAACTGCTGGGTGAAATAAACTCATATTCGGGGTGAGATTATCCAGTTTAGTCAGTTCCTGTGCATTTATTCCTCTTTCCTGTTTCCCAGCTTCTAATCATTTCACAGCTCACAAATGTCCTTATCGGAGAAAGGAAGTGAAATTCAAACCAATCGATTTAGTTCCTTGTTAGCATTTTTAGTCAAAGTATGTGAGAACCAGAAATAAAAGTGAGGTTTTGGTGTTCTCCACTGACTTTAATGATCCTTGTGTATCCTTGTTCCCACTACTATGTACAAATGAAAACAAGAACTCTTTAACATGTGGGAGATAAATCAGTCTTGGGATTTTAGAATCTTTCCTAATCCATCTGTCAGAGAGCTCTCCTTGGGCTAATTACAAGTCACTGAATGTCCAGCACCATCAAGAACAATTTTAAGTCACTGAAGATTTGGTAATCAAAAAGTAACTGAGGGACTGAAAATGTAGCTGCAGGGTTTCAGATATTTTGAAAGTCCAATAGTCTCTGTTAGAGGTGGTTTTCTGCTCTGTTCAGATGTATCAGACCTTAGACCCATTTGGCAGATGTGAAAGAGTGAAGTCCAAGGATCATTCTGTTTGTATACACTGGACTGGTCTGCTTTGTGACTGACTATTACTTCCAACAGCATGAGATCTTTTCACTCCCATGGGGAGAAAAGCCTTGATGTGTAGCATCTGCCAACTTCCTTGGTGTAAATTTCCCACCATAGTCAACTGTTGTCATTGAGTAACTGGGAAGAAATGAGCAGAAGCATACCATTATATAACCTTTCCACCACACAACAGACGTAAATAACCTTTAGAGCACAGATAACAGTAAAATGTAGTCAAATAATTAGGAGGTGATGATGTTTGGGTATTTATTACCTTTGTTTTTAACATAAGCTACATTTTATTTAAGTATAATAAAATTTGATGATTGCCCGCCACGAGTTGGTAGAGACGAGGTTTGGCACAGCCCTTTAAATTGGCCCTAAGACTTACCAAGAACACGTGCTCGAATATCTGTGTAGGGCTGTCCATCTGACCAAGGATCACTATCATTTCATTATCTATAAATTCCTTGAATTCTCGCAAGTTGCACACCATTTGCATTTCCAGTTCAGTTCGTATCTGAAACAGAGATGACATAACTGTACTAATCTCTGAATGGTCCCTCTGGACTTTCAATTGCTCACCATTTCCAGCCCCCCTCCTATTATTAATCTACCTCTAGCCTTGAACAATGAGGACTCAAGGTCTCTTACCTCTTTTGATGTGATATTCTCCAAATCCTTTTGCATCATAATCTCCCTTAATCTGGTTTTAATTAGCCTCTCTGTCCTCTCACGTTCAGTTGGTCTGAGAAGAGAGAAATGATGATTTTTCTTAGATAGGAAACTGACCAAGTTAATGAATGTTTCATTTGATTACGTTTCCAAATTGTTAGGCTTTCCCTTTTGTTAATCTTAAATTTATATTCTGGAGGCAGGGAAAAAGAAATTGATATTTTAAAAGTTTCTTTTCAGAATGTATAGAATGTACCAGGGAGAAATTATTACTTGAAGAGACTGTACATGTCTAAAAGCCCATAAATACATTCATGTATAAAGATCCAAGAAGGAGTAAAGAGAAATAGGTTACACTGAGTGTAGTACTTTAATGGAGGACCATTTCCATCAAGTAACCCTCAGCACCGCTTTTGAGCTAGAAAACCAAGCTGGGTATGACCCACTATGGAACTGCGTCTTTTGTAGCTTAAAAATGCCACCAAGTGCTGATTATTTGTTGCTATGACTGGGAAAGAGAGAAGAGTGATTTCTGCCTTCTTCAATGAAGCAAATTCTCTTACAAAATGAATTTCAAGGATTAGCTACCTAGAGTACCCTATCCAAAATATTTTCCTTTTTCACAAAAGCTCTTACAGTATTTCTGTGAAATTATTATCCCCATTTCAGAGATAAAGGAAATAAACAACTGAGAGGATAAATGATATGCCGACCATCACTTATGAAGGCAAGAGAACCAGAACTCTTTGCCCAGCTTAACACTCTACCAGCAGGATAATGCTGCTTCCATTAGTCTTCCAACTCTCTTAAAAATAAAAAAATGAAATCAAACTAGGAGGCTGATTCTCCAATTACTAGAAAGATACTGGTTCAACATAACGGGATGTTTCTCTCTAAAAGCATTATTCCTTAAGATGCAGCATCTGAGTGGGGCTCACAGGGAGCTCTTTCTGCCTCCGCCTTCCCTCCTACCTCCTCAAAAAGGTATCCGTTCTGTACTTCCTTATTTGGAGATGGAAATGGACTAAGCCTTCAGGCATCCTGCCTGCCTTTGCTGCCTACAGCCTTATCACTGGCTGCAAAAATAGCTTCAGTATAATCTCCAAAGATGGATGCTCTGAGCCCCACAACCTTGGGGTTCCCTACCACTTGGACTCATAAGTTTCTCATGAACCCTGCAGAGTACAGCTAACACCTATGCCATTCCCCTGTCAATCAGCTCAAGCTTAACCCACTCCCCACCACTTTTCCTAGACACAGCTAACAGTAGAAAGTTACACATTTCAGTCATCTATTAAAAATAAACATTGGTCTAAAAAACCAAATTTTAGCACCTGAGTGCTATGGGTTCGATTCCCTAGTTTAGCAGCCTTTCCCCCAATCCTTCACACTTATTAGGGCAGAGTGTTTGGGAGCAAATACACCTGGGTGTTGTTTTTTTTTTCTTTTATATTTTTTTGCTTGTTTTGTGTTCTTAAATTTTGGGTTTAGTTATTTTTGCTGCGTGTGGGCTTTTTCCAGTTGTGGCAAGCAAGGGCTACTCTCTAGTTGCAGTGTGAGGGCGTCTCATTGCAGTGGCTTCTCTTGTTGCAGAGCACAGGCTCAGTAGTTGTGGCGTGGGTTTAGCTGCTGCACGGTATGTGGGATTAAATCTGTGTCCCCTGCATTGGCAGGCAGATTGTTAACCACTAGACCACCAGGGGAAGTCCACACCTGGGTTTTAACCCCAGCCCTGCTACTTACTATTTATATGACCTTGAACAAATTTATTTCTTTCACTGAGCCTGGCTTCCTTCTCTGTAAAAGAAGAACAGTAATACTCTCTGTCTCATGAGGTTTTCATGAGAATCAAATGAGATACTATGGATGAAGTGCCTAGTATAACATTTGACCTACACCGGAGGCACCATATACCTATGTTCCCTTCTCAATCTTCCTTGGATTTCATAATATAAACTTTATTCACAGTGGTGAACTTAAGTCCATTTTGGCATACATTCTCTGTATCCTCAGCATTCTTTTTAAGGCTATTCTAGTCAACTTAGGAAAGAAGAGGGAATGGAAAAGGCATTACATCACAAACATACTTTCTCCCTCAATTTCACTAAAGGAAAATTTGGAAAATACGTACATACAGAAAGAAGATAAAAATCACTGAAAATCCTTCTATCATTATTAGTACTCTGACCTACAGCTCTCAGTCTCTTTTACTATAGACAGACACTTGTTTACTAAATGTATCTTAAGACTGTGGTTATACTGTACATATGAAGAATTAACATTTAATGGGTCTTTACCATGTGCCAGGGACTATATTTTACATATTTATTTATTTTTGCTCAGGGATAGAGAAAGATTATGGGCAATTTCATTTTCTTTCTTTTTTGGGGCTGTAATTTTCAAATCTCTCTAATAAAATCAGGAAAAATGAAAAGAAAGGTTTTCTCTCTCTGATTCAAAGTGTCTGTTTACAAAAACAGATGAGACGTCTGTTCCTCTGACACCCATCAACCAGTCATAAAGAGTAATTCAATAACACTGCTCATGTGGACTTTGCTGGCAATCAGTGGTTAAGATTCTGAGCTTCTACCCCAGGGAACTAAGATCCTGCAAGCTGTGTGCCACGTCCAAAACAACAACAACAAAAACAAAATAAAAACCCCAAACCACAATAAAACACTGCCCCCAATTCTGAAGGCCATACTGTGCCTATCTTTTTAGTCACTGTGGAATCTTGAAGGGACTAGAGCTACTTAGTACTAACTGACCCTCATACCAATCATATCCTACACAGAAAAGTTCCCACTTTTTTAATGACTATTCCCTGCACACGATTCTTGGAAATTTCACTTTTTCTAGTAAAAAGCATTTCTTATCTGAATTAAGCCTTTAAAAATCATGAACTGTTTAGGTGTCACTTCAGGAATCTGAAGGCAAAGGGGTGTAAGATCCTTCTAGTAAGTCGCTACTCTTCTTTCTCAGATGTAGAAAATACCTTGGAGGTATTGAAAGATCAATTCAGAACAAAGTAAACATCCTGATTAATTTCGAAAGCAGGAACTAGGTATGAAAAAATTTCCAAAACAGTCACATAAGTTTCAACACACAGACCTAACTAAAAGGAAATAAGCATCAGCTTCAACTTAGGTCTTTATCCAATTCACAGCACAGCAGGGAGACTTAATAAAAATCTACAGAACTGATAAGTCAAATGTGGGGCTGAGTAAGGCACAAATTATAAAATGTATTTAAAAAATCTTAACAGAAATCAGTTAAAAATTCAGCATAACAATGTCAGTATTCTTTTAAACTGACTGGAAACGTTTTCTGAAGTGTTTAGAAACATCTGCGCTAAAGCTTCTCAATGTCATTAACTTGCTTAGCAAATGCTTCTTTTACAGATAATGCAAAGACAAGAGCTCAGCCGAACTCCTTTAAACTCAAATTTCTGATTAGTGGAATTGGAATGAATGGGACTTTATGGTACTGCAGCCCTTAACTGTGGAGACTCCGCTGTGCCCAGGTGAGACTCTTCCGGTCTTCACATACCACAGAAAGAACAGGGTTCTTTGTGTGGCAGATGTGTAGTGTCAACATGACTAGTGTCACTCGTAAGGTTCATTCCCTAAGAGGAGAGATGAGGGAGGAACATGCTGCTCCCAAACCCCTGAGAACCTAACAGAGGCGATGTCTGGGGCCCAGCGAGATGACTCACATGTCTGTGAAGAGAGCGGGAGAGTCAGGTCGGTGGGACTGCACATCCTGCATAGCATTCCACTCGTTGACTGAGGACTGGTCTGAGTTGATATGGCTCTCATAGTAACTCACCCAGGTGAGAAACAGGCTGCCGGGGGTAGTAGTTATGCATTCTGGCCACTTCACAAGCCTTGTGTAAACTCTGCAGCGCAGACCTGAAAGATAGGCTGGAAGTGAGACTGGAGACCTGTGGGGATACCTAAAGGCCAGTATACCCCAAACTCTTCCAATTTTAAAATCTTACAGAATCGGGCCTCTGGAGAATCTATGCTTGGAAATCAAGATTCTCTGATTCTGATTCTAATAATACTATATTATCTATTCATAGCAATCAACTAGACATTTCTTGCTGAAAAATATGATGCATTATAAAGGTGGGGGGGGTGGAGGGGAGTAGGAGAACTGAAAACCTACCAGTGGAAAATAGGTCCAAGTACCTGCAGAGCTCACCATGAGCTCACAGTATATATAGTTAGACATCTGTTGCTGTTGTTCAGTTGGTAAGTCATGTCCAACTCTTTTGTGACCCCTCATGGACTGTAGCCCACCAGGCTACTCTGTTCATGGGATCTTCCAGGCAAGAATACTGGAGTGGGTTCCCATTTCCTTCACCAGGGAGCTTTCCAACCTAGGGACTGAACCCACATCTCCTGTGTCTCCTGCACTGGCAGGTGGATTCTTTACTGCTGAGCCAACAAGGAGGCCCAGTTAGATATAGTTATGGTTATATACAGCTATAACTGGTATGGCCCATATCACTAGAGAATGAAAGATCTACTTCATTTACTACACAAAGATTTGTTTCTCTTGGCACAGGGTCATGTAGAGCATATATTCCCTATGATTCTTAGAGGTTCCACAAAGATCACATAGACAGATGTCCCTAAGCCTTGAGGGCAAGTCTTTCTATGTCCAGGATGTATTGCTCTAGTGACATTTGTCATTCTTGCTGCCTTAGTCTCCTAGTCACTTTAAGCCATTTATTCATACCCTTGAGCTACTTTCTAAGAACAGCTCTGGTTATTCTGTGACTAATTAGATCTCTGACTCCAAATCTAGGCACTCAAGAAAGGTAAACAAAACTGAAAAATATTGTTTTGGTTATATACTTGGGAAAAACCAAAGCAGGCATCTTTCTATGCTTTTGTTTACTGATGTATCTCAAGAGCCTAAAAGAATGCCTTCATTAAAAACAAAAACAAAAAGCCTTCTAGTTCAAAGTTAAAATTTGTTAAATGAAATGCCTTATTAGCTATAAATTAGTATCTCCTTCCCAAGGGAAAAGGACATTATGAGAGAACTCTGTGGCCAATATATTTACATCTTTTGCTTAAAAATGCCTTTTACTGTTTCTTCTTTCGTAACAAATATGATCATGCTCATTTTAGAAAATTTAGGGAGCTCAGGTAAAAGGCAGGAATATCCTGTAATCTGACCACCCAGGAATAACAACTGTTAAGCTTTTAGTATAGATCTTTCCAGTCTGTTTATCTCTGTAGAGATGTAAAATAAAGACATGATCATATTCTGCATACCATTTAATTTGTTCTTTTACTTTACACTTTGTCAATATTTATCCATGTCAATAAATGTTCAACTAGATAATTTTCAATGGCTGCATATTTAGAAACATGGATGTACTGAAATTTAATTGATTCCTAGTTTTTTAGACATTTAAAAATGGCTTTCCATTTTTTTGATACTATTAGAACAACTGATAAAGATTCTTACAGTTAAAAATCTGCACACACCCTTGACTATTACCTCAGGAAAAATTCTTGGAAGCAGAATCACTACGTCAAAGGATATACAAAATGGTAAAGCGTACTGGCAAATCACTCTCCAGAAAGATCACTCCAGTTTATTTTCCCATCAGTGACGCTATGACAGTGCTATTTCTTGAATTCTTGTCAATCTCATATAATGTACATTAAAAAATAAAATTATGACCAGTTTGATTGGAAAAACATGCCAGTCCATTTCTATTAGGGAATTAGATTTTCTTAAAAGAACAAAATCACAGAATCTTTTAAAATGCTTCCTTTTACTCAAACTAAGCCGAATTCTGAGAGTTGGACCGTGAAGAAAGCTGAGCACCTAAGAACTGATGCTTTTGAACTGTGGTGTTGAAGAAGACTCTTGAGAGTCCCTTGGACTGCAAGGAGATCCAACCAGTCCATTCTGAAGGAGATCAGTCCTTGGAAGGAATGATGCTAAAGCTGAAACTCCAGTACTTTGGCCACCTCATGCAGAGTTGACTCATTGGAAAAGACTCTGATGCTGGGAGGGATTGGGGGCAGGAGGAGAAGGGGACGACAGAAGATGAGATGGCTGGATGGCATCACGGACTCAATGCACGTGAGTTTGGATGAACTCCGGGGTTGGGTGATGAACAGGGAGGCCTGGCGTACTGCGATTCATGGGGTCCCAAAGAGTCGGACACGACTGAGTGACTGAACTGAACTGAAGCCGAATTCTCAGCAAATTTCAGTTTCATTACACAGATTCAAGTCTCTAGTCACCCATAGGCTCAGCAGGTAAAGAATCCACCTGCAGTGTAGGAGACGTGCGGGTTGGGAAGATCCCCTGAAGGAGGAAATGGCAACCCACTCCAGCATTCTTGCCTGGGAAATCCCATGGACAGAAGAGCCTGGCAGGCTATAGCCCAAGGGGCCACAAAAAGCGTTGGACACAACTGAGCATGAACACATATTCTAAAGTAAAAGCCAGCTTAGTGCAACATACAGGATATTCAATGCATGTTTTCTTCATCCAGGAAACACATGCTTCAAAAGCATATGCCACAAGTATTTGGTACAAGTACCCCACACTCAAGGCACAGCCACCTTGTATTTCAGCTGTGTATGAGAGAGAGAGGCTATAGTAACCACCTTCCTGTGAAGGAAACACCTGGTTTGAATGCTGCTTTGATTCACACATCATCTACTACGGTTTTTTGTTTTCCTGTGCCTTTCAGTTCACTACTCCCCATGTGGTACACCAAAAAAGTTTATTCTGCAATAAGCTAACAGAGCTAGGACTAGTCAGTCTACTTTCAAACATCAAAGCTTGAATTACTTGAATCCTAAAGAATTAAGACTGCTTTGTATCCCTCCCCAAAATATAGCTGAGAACACTGCATTTATGGGACTTAGGCTGTTGGGTTTTATTTGGTACAGGTCAGATGCTTTTTTCCCCCTTCAAACTTAAAATGTTTTATTTTGTATTGGGGTATAGCTGATGGACAATGTTGTGGTAGTTTCAGGTGAGCAGTGAAGGGCCTCAGCCATACATATACATGTACCCATTCTCCCCCAAGCCCCTCTGCCATCCAGGCTGGCACAGAACACTGAGTAGAATTTCATGTGCTATACAATAGGTTCTTGTCATTTATCTGTTTTGAATACAGCAGTGTGTAATTGCAGGTCAGTTGCTTTTAACTGAATCTTAGTCAAAAGAGGTTATGGGTTTTTCTATGAGAAATTTATCACTGAAATATGGCCTAAAACTAAAAATTGGTCTAAACACATGACCTGAAACTCTGTCCTATCTCAATTACTGTATGGGGGTGATAAGATTTAATTGTTCCGTGGACTCTCTTTTCGGACTGCACCCATTTCAAGCCTATCAATCCAGTTATTCAGGGGTAAGTGATCTCCCTGGAGTCTTTTCCAGGCTCCTTTATTTCTCCTTTGGCTTGCATTCTGCCCTTTCTGCTCCTCGTGGGGACTTCCTCTACAGAACAGGCAACTGAATGAGGCACTGAAACTCAAATCCCTGACCGAGGGATGACTCGGAATCTTAAGAATCACATCACTCCCTGCTTATATTGGATCATTTTTCTAGATAATCCAGAACAAGAGAAAAACAGTCTATTCTGTCTAAATGTAAGAGATACTCATAGGCCAGTTATGTGACCTCTCTCACCCATCATAAAGAGCTAATAATGTTATTTTGGGGAGTTGGTGTGATGATTAGATGTAATCCTTATGCCTGACACACACAGTAAGTAACCCCAGAAGTGTCAGTACATCAGCTGATGGTTATTAACAACTACAGTGTTTTTTCTAGAATTCATGTGCATTATATAAATAGTGTCACAAACAGCTGCCAACAATTTAAATGGAAACATTGATATATAATATAACTCCATCAATGCTATCCCTGATTACCTGAAGAAAGCGGAAATTAACGCACAGTCGTGAATGTTCAAGATGCAGCTCTAGATGGCTACCAACTAACTGAGTCAATGTGTCCCTAATAAAGCTCGGTTCCCACTGGCTACTTGTTCACCAGTGCTGAAGGCCTTCCATCGTGATCATCTGAAAACTGGACTTCTAGGTCATCTTTAACTATCATGGCCACACAAACAGATCACACAAAATCCTATACACACAAACAGATAACTGGGCATTTTCATAAAGAACTGTTCCATTTCAAATAGTTTCTCACAAAATACTGTTTCAATAACATATTAAAAAAAAACTTTTGTAGAGATATTAAAAGTCCTCTTACCACATTGCCTGCACAGATACAGGTTTGAATATGTGAACTCTGTTATCTGTTGAGACGCTGAACCCACTAAGGAAAACAGAATGAAATAAAAATCCGTTAAGTGAGAGTAGGTTATTTCAGTTGTGAGTTTTCAAGGTCGTTTCCTTGGCTAGCAACTGCTGGCTCAGGAGAAGGTATCAAGTACTTTGTGCAGAAGTTAACTGGAGTAGGACTTGACTGAAAAGTCCTTCAACAAATTGTCTGATTTTATCTACCAAGTAACATGAATGGACTCCCACGTTGGAGTGAGGGAATTACATACCGTTTCCCAGCTGTAGCTATGGACAAACTGTTCTGCTGTATATTTCTACTTGGAAGTCTTGCAGGTTCTTAGTAAACCTGACCCTGGTATTATAAACTGGAGCAAACATCTTGGTCTCTTGGGGACACATTCTAAAAACACCAGGAGGTGGGGGTGGGGGGGTCACTGGAAAGAACTGGCACAGAAATGGGTTATACTGTAGGCTGACAGCTGGCAGAGGCAGTGAGAGGTTATTTGAAACAGAACATATCATCCTCTGGGAGAGCATTGCAACAGTCCCACATGCTCAGACTAAAAGTGAGCCAACAGACTAGCTCGTCTTTGTTTGGATTCTTACCGTAGTCGGCCCAGAAGAACAGAAGTGAGAGGCTCTGGCAAGTTGTATTTTTACTCTACTTTACAAAACATGAGTTTAAAAGGACTCACTGAGCTGCTGATATGACAGTTCAGTTGGGTACAATGGGCCTCCCATTCAGCTGAATGAATGGGCACTAAGATGGAACCCCACCCCTTGGCTTTCTGTAGGAGAATAAAAAGGGAAAGCTCTTACCCATCACCATCCAAATGGATTAGGGTGTCACTCCAGAGAGGCAGGACTAAGCCCATGGTACAAGTGCTACTGCAAGACAAGAAATAGTCCATAAATTACTTTCTATTACCCTAGGAAGCAGTTCTTTTTTAACTCTTTCACCACAAAGGATAAGTCCCTAAGTTCTAAATTCACAGGTGGAGAAACTTCTAACATATTACAATGAATCCACAATGTATGTGCCAGAAGCTGTTTTAAACAGGTGTTTAAACAGTTAGTTAGATACTTATATTAGTATCTGTTATATAACTAACTATATTTATTAGTTAGATACTTATATACATTTAACAAAGAAAACCTAACTGACTCGGCTTCCTGTATTGCTGGCTTGTCTTAATGGCCGCTGTCTGCAAAGACCAGGTGATGGCTGACACACTACTGGCAGGGCTCAGCCCAAGATTACAGCTCCCAAGTCAACGTAAGAATTACTTCTGATACCAAGAACTACTGCTGGTTACTGCAGATCTCTGTGATTTGCTCAATTTTAATTCCGAGGTTTACATAGATTTATTAAATGCCAGAATACACTCAGTAGTCTAAAAGGGAAAAGTAATGCTTGATGGCTTAGAGAGACAAAATAGACACACTGCCATTTAAATGAATGAAACAGTGCTTGGTGGCTATGCACTGAAACAGCACTGCTGAAGTAAAGAGTGAATAGGACTCTCAACAGCCGACAAAGGGGTAAGCTCTAGGAGCACACACCATTCCAGAAAGGAAATTAGTTCTAAGTGGAACAGGCTGGGACAGGAAACCATGGACTCCCAATTGAGTCTCTACCACACCACTTCTCTGGACAACTATAATTACCTTAGACTTCTGCCACTTCTCCTTAAGGCTGCCATAAGCCATTTTCCCTTCCATCTAGTCTCCCAAAGACTCCCACACTCTCTTCCTGCCAATATATCTAGAAAAGCAGCCTGATATAGGAGAAAGAACACTGGATGTAGGGAGATGGAACAGTGAAGGATGGTTAAGAACACAGGCTCTGGAGTCAGAGGGGCTCTAGAATCTGACATTAACCATGTAATTAATTGTGTTGTGCTCCAGTTTCCTATTTGTAAAACTGGGATAAAATATACCTTCTTTCTTGGGCCGTTTTGAAGATTAAATAACACACCCAAAAAAAAAAAATATGTGCAGCAGTGCCTAAACGTAACAACTACCATTTATTGAGCAGTTAGTTATACTATGTCAAAAGATCTGAACCTAGTCTCCTTCAGTATTTCAATTCCTTTTGACATGTTATTTAACTCCTCTCAGCCTTAATTTTTTCATCTTAAAATGCAGGTAGCAAAACCTAAACCTCATAGGGTTATCATAAAAATCTAACATATTTAAAGTGAAAAAAATATATATATATATATTTTTTTAATATGGAACACTTCATGAACTTGCATGTCATCCTTGCTCAGGGACCATGCTAATCTTCTCTGTATCGTTCCAATATTAATATATGTGCTGCTGAAATGAGCACTAAAGTGAAAAATACATATGACTGTATTGTCATGTAAAACAAATGTTGAATGTGAATCTGTAGTGGGTGCTCTAATAAAACAGGAGTGATTTTGGCAGGGCAGGGAGGCGGACATCATGATGATGCATTAAAAGCAATACAGGGAACATGGAGCCACTGCAGGGCTAAGGGAGGCCGTCCCCTAGTAGGGCTGCGTCTAATGTGCACCACACTTGCTGGCCTGTATTACTCACAACGCCACTAGTGATTCCAGAGTAGGAGATTCAGATCAACATTGAACAGCTTATGCACACTGTAACCTTGGGCCTGAACTCCTGAACAGCTCTTGTGACAGGCCCTGGAGGGAGGAAGACAGCTGCCTCACTGTTTTTGTTGAATAGATGAGATGGGTGCAGAGAAAACCTGTTTTGAAAATGGCTTCCCAAGGTTGAGTGAGTTTTTAAAGTTTTTTTTTTTTTTTAAAGCAAATGCTTAATTAGGTCCTAGCAACAAGTATTTGAAGGGTCGATACCTCAGTGACAAATCGAGAAATTAAGTAACAAGGTACCAAAGGTTCAAAGGAGTGTGATCCATGGGCTCATGACCAGACACCAGTTAAACTTTAGACAAGTGACAATGATATGCAGGAACCAAACATCACATTTTCTGCTTGTATTCAGGTTAGAATGTTTTTTTACATTAAGGAGTAGCTTCATCACATGACAGGAAAGAGAGGCCTGAATTAGACACATCTAGTATTTTTATCTAGTTTATCTTGAGTCACACGAGATTTTCTCCATTAAAATATAGTTACCTCTTTTAATAGATACTCATCTCATTAAAAAATATTCACTGAGTGCCTCTATGTACTAGACATGTTCAAGGTATTGGTGGAATGAGGAAAAATTAAAACATCATAAAGCTCTTTTATAACTTGAAATATATATCAAATGCAATTTGGAAACTAAGGCTATACTTTTTATTCAAAAAGTTTATTACTTAAAATAGAACACAATACTTAAAATCTTATAAAGAGGCTAAATAAATTGGCTGTAATAGACTTTGAGAATCCTTTGAACGAGCATGTCATAAACATTCTGGGTTCCACTCCTCTCGTTTAATAACCGTTCTGAAACATTAACTTCTTGTATTCTCAGATACAAAAGGATACAGGTTCCTTAAACAGCAACTGAGACAGAAATGACACTAGATTACCTGAGCAATGGTATTCTGAAGTAGGTAGCATTTTTCTTACTATCTAAGCTCATTCAGAGGGTATAGGGGAATAATTCATAATATCAAATTTACCAAACAGAATTAAAACTAGTTTCTCTAGCTTTTCTCATCATATTTTGTCTTCCATAAATGAAAATTTTCTTTTTGGTCAGATATGATTCAGGCAGGACTATTACCAAAGACAGATGCAGTTTACTGAGGGTAAATTACTGGACACTCACATTAATAAGCATTCTTTATGATTTCTGGGGATGTTCAGGACAAAGTGAAAGAGAGATAGCACTGGACACCTGACTTCTCACACTCTGGGTCAGGAGAATCTGGAAGTAGTCACTTTCTCTCTCTCGGGCAAGACTCAAATGATGTGTCCACCCAGCTCCAGTTCCTGTTTTATGGGACTTCCAAAGGAGTGGTCAGGGAGAAACAAACAACGGAAGTAAGATGGAGAGCAGGACTGTCCACCTATCTTTCTGTGACGATGGAAACGTTCTGTCCAACACGCAAGCCACAGGCCACACAGAGCTACAGCATGTGAGATGTGGCTAGCTGTGGCAGAGGAACTGAAACTTTAGTTTATTTAATTTTATTTAAATAGTTACAATGTGATTAGTGGCTATCATACTAGACACTACAGCTCTAGAAAAATAAAAACCCAAGTCAGGGGTTTTAAAATACTAATGAATGTAGGCAAGATAGATATTCTTACAGGTTGAATACTTCTTGAAAGATCTGCTGCTTAGCTAGGCAGGAGAAAAAGCTTCCTAAATGTGGTTTTCAATCCTGTGTAATTTCAGGGCATTACAATTAAAGGCTGTAAGTGGTATACAAGGTAACAACTCTGGCCCTGTGATCCTGGTGAACCCACAAATCTTTTCAGGCTGACTGCTATGTTCAAGCTCAGGTAAACACTAGTTCGAAAATCTTTCTGGTGACAGTGTGATTTGTTTTTTTTTTCTCCTCTCCTTCCAACATCCGGACAATGAGAAGAGCTCTCAGTCTTCTTTGCTCTCTGGCTAAATTCTCCCAGCCTAGGTCACACCCCTAGCTACTCCACAATTGCACTCTAGTCCTGAACCAGGAAGTCCATGCTTTGAGACATCTGGCAGGATTTCCTGAGGCTTATTATCTATAGTGCAAAGATCTGCTTAGCAGCCGCATTCCACAGTCTTCTTAAGATTTCTCCAGAAAAAGTGGGAAGATAAAAAAGAAAGCGACAAACCTTCAGGGCACAAAGGAGCCAGGTTCTGTGTGATATCTTTAATCTTAGGATGTAAAGTGCTGCTAAAGTCAAAGGTGAATATTATAAAAGGTTCTGTTTTGAGTTTCAGAAATCATCCTTCCCCTCTCCTTTCTAACTCAGAAGAAGAAAAAAGGAAGTGTGACCTCTGACAGAAGCAAGGTGTAAGGCCATAAATGTAAGAGACGGAATTAAAGTGGGCTCTCTTTGCCCCCAGGAACCTACTGGTACAAAAATCACAAAGGATGTGTGCCCCCAGAATCACCAAGTGAGTCATTCTGGCTTAAAATAAAGTGGATTGCAAAGAAAAGCCGTTTTTTTTCCTCCTTGGAGATAGAACTTTAAACCATTTGCTTTATATCAATACCACCTAAAGGTGAGAGGAAGAAGGTAGGGAACAGTGGTAAATCAGGGACACATAACCAAAGACATCAGTAAACAAAATTCTGTCTCTAAAGATTGTGTCTAAGATACTTTTGATGTTCTCTCGTTTTACATGCTGAACGTTTTAGAGGTAGAACTGCATACGATGCTCATGTAATAACTCAAAAGGTAACTGGAGTAGGTTGTTCAAAAACTCGTTACCCTATCCTGCCATTTGAGGTATCATACCTGTCATTAGAGGAGAAATCCATTCCTAAGACGATGCTTTCTTCAGTGTCTTGTCTACCATTAGTTGAAACCACTACCATATAGCGTGTTCGATTCTGATAAGTACTTTCTAGTCTTACAGCCTGGAAATTAAGAAATTTACAAGATCAATTTGAGATCATTCAACCCTTTTTATATCACCATTTTAAAGTATACTCAGGGAGACAGCAGAGCCATAGTTAGGAGCCCTAAATTTAAATTCCAACTCATGTATTAACTACGAAGTCTTCAGTAAGTTATTTGAAAGGGATATAATAATAGGTATTCTGCTGGGTTATAAGAATCATATGAAATAATGCATGTGAAGTACAATGCTTGGCATAGACTAAATGCTCAATAAACATTTACTGTAAGGATAACTTATAACAGTAACAATTACCTTGGCATGTTCTATTGACCTAAGAGTGGAATGTGATCTGTGACTCACAGATCCAAGTTCCACCAACAATTATGATATGAAGCAAAGTTTAATATCCCAGAGGAGTATGCTCTATTGAACTCTTACAGATTATGCACTATAAGATTTTCTTGTTTCAGATATCACAAGTTTATATTATTTTTGTCAAAATTATGCTATTTTAAAATTCAAAGATGCACATGGTCTTGGATGACATTAAGAGCTTACTGTCAGCATGATAATGGCCTTGTTGGTTATATCTTTTTCTTAAATATCTGGAGTAAGAGGACATGATGCCCAAGTTTTACCTTAAGATCTTCCAACAGTGGGAAACAACAAGATATTCTCCAGTAGTTGAATGGACAGACTATGGTATACCCAGATAATGGAACATTCAGTTCAGTTCAGTTCGGTCGCTCAGTTGTGTCTGACTCTTTGCGACCCCATGAATCACAGCACGCCAGGCTTCCCTGTCCATCACCAACTCCCGGAGTTTACCCAAATCCATGTCCATTGAGTCGGTGATGCCATCCAGCCATCTCATCCTCTGTTGTCCCCTTCTCCTCCTGCCCCCAATCCCTCCCAGCATCAGGGTCTTTTCCAATGAGTCAACTCTTCGCATGAGGTGGCCAAAGTACTGGACTTTCAGCCTCAGCATTAGTCCTTCCAATGAACACCCAGGACCGATCTCCTTTAGGATGGACTGGTTGGATCTCCTTGCAGTCCAAGGAACTCTCAAGAGTCTTCTCCAACACCACAGTTCAAAAGCATCAATTCTTTGGCACTCAGCTTTCTTCACAGTCCAACTCTCACATCCATACATGACCAATGGAAAAACCATAGCCTTGACTAGATGGATCTTTGTTGGCAAAGTAGTCTCTGCTTTTTAATATGTTATCTAGGTTGGTCATAACTTTCCTTCCAAGGAGTAAGCATTATTCAGTGTTAAAAAGAAACGAGCTGTCAAACCATGAAAAGACATAAAGGAATCATACATGCACATTACTAAGGGAAAGAAGCCAACAAGAAGAGGCTAGGTATCTATTGCATGGTTCCAGCTCTATGACATTCTGGAAAGGGTAAAACTACGGAGTCAGTAAAAAGATCGGTGGTTGCCAGAGGTTAGAGGAGCACCAAGAATTTTACGGCAGTGAAATAACTCTGTATGACACTAAAGTGGTGGACTACACAAATGTCACTATATATTTGTCAAAACCTGTAAAATGTACAACACCCAAGGGTGAACTCTTATGTAAACCATGGACTTTGATAATAACGATATATCAGTGCAGGTCCATCAACTGTAATCAGCTCTTGTAGGAACAGTAATAATGGAGAAGGCTATGCATGAGGGGGTATAGAGGGTGTGTGGGAAGTCTCTGCACCTTCTGTTCTATTTTACTGTGAACTTAAAACTGTTCTAAAAAATAAAGCTACTAAAAAAGTTTGCTAAGAGAGTAGGTCTTCTGCTAATTGTCGCCATCATCATCATTGTAAGGAGGAGGAAGAAGATGGACGGAGGGAGGGTTGGAGGGAACTTTTATTTATTTTTGGCCACACTGCACAGTATGTGGGATCTTAGTTCCACAACCAGGGACTGAAGCCATCTCCCCTGCACTGGAAAGCAGATTCTTAACCACTGGACCACCAGCGAAGTCTCTGGAGGAAACAATCAGAGGTGATGAATATGTCCATGGCACAGACTGTGCTGATGGTCTCATAGGCAAAGAAAAAAAAAAAGCCATCAAATGACCCACTTAGTAAGGCAGAGGTGAGGCGCTCCTGGCTGTCTTTCCGCCTCTACTCTGACTCTCCAAGGAAAAGCTACCTGTGAGCACAGACACCAAAGTAGCTTGTTTCTAGTAAGAGCTCATAGACCAAGAATGTAATTCTCACCATTCTGACTCCAAGTAGCAGGTAGAGAGCTCTACTGCTGACTTTTATGTTCCATGAAATAACAGAACATTTCAAACCAAATTCACCTGTGAGAAGTTAAGAGGTAACTAATATTTAGACTGACAAAGGTCTAGTTCCATGGGCTCAGATCAAGTGCACACGAGGAGGACTGGGAGACAGCGTAGACGCTGAGATTCTAAAACACGCCACAAAATATTAACCAAACACCTGGTGCAAGTGAACTAGAATTTCTAATGAACAAGATCTCAGGTATTATTACATTCCTAGATATTATTATATATCTAAACCTGGGCCTGTTTTGGCAAGCCCTAACTGTTCAGTTTCCTGAATATGTATGTTAGGGGCCTTTTATGCTGTCAAAGCTCTGAAGATTTCTAGAAAGGCTCACATGCAGATGGGGACAACTGAACTGTGCTCCTGGTCATTTATTTACAACTTCTACATCTATCAGTGGGGACTGACTTGCTAAGCGGAAGCCAGTACAAGTACAAACAAAAACAAACAAACAAACTCCATAAATATTACCTATTACGTAAGTTACCAGGCCAAGTTAGCAAGTTTGTGATATTCAAATAAAATATTAGTTGTGTTTCTTTTACAAGTGAGGTGTGTGTTTGTTTATCTATTTATCCATTTAAAATATAAAGAGCATTTCAAATGTTTGGCCCTCCCTTGTTTAGTCTAACCATAACAGAAGATCCCAAACTAATGGGAAAGGTCTCAGTCATCTCACTGATTGAGGCTTGAGTTACTGGCTTCCCTTGGTGGCTCCCTGGTAAAGAATCCGCCTGTCAATGCAAGAGATATGGGTTCAGTCCCTGGGCTGGGAAGATCTCCTGGAGAACGAAATGGGAACTCATTCCAGTATTCTTGCCTGGGAAATTCTACAGACATAGAAGCCTAGTGGGCTATAGTCCATGGGGTCACAAAAGAGTTGGACATGACTTAGCGACTAAACAACAACTGGCACATCACAGATTCACTCCATTTTCAGCTTCTTAGGTGGAAGAATTGCACTTAGAGGTCTTGGGATTTGATCATGGACCTCTAGATGGTACCTATAGCTATTACTAAATTTTTACTAAGTAGAAATGGAGCTTTAATCAGGGAGTCAGGAAGCCATCATGTGAACTTAATACCTATGTCCTAATTAGAAGGATAAGATTAAAATTTTAATAATTATTATTATTCTAGATTAAGGAATTATTTAAAATGTAAGAGCCACAGGATAAAGAAAAACCTAATATCCACCCAGGTTTGCGATCTATTTCACTCCTCTGTTAGGGGAATTTAACAATATCTAATAATTGAATTCATCAAGCCAATCAGAGAAATATAATTAAAAACAGCATTTTGCAAATAATACTGTAATATTAGAACTGGCTGCAATTCCAATATTTCCTCAGTTTCCAGAACTTCCATGGAATAGATGGCCTGAATAAGACAATGATTTGAATGCATTTGATTAACTGAAGCTCTCATTGAAAAGGATACTACTGAGGTTTACTCTAATTACCCAAATAAAATAGCATTTTGGATTTTAAAAGGTGGCAGCAATAGCAACTGAGAAAAGTACTCCAAGAAAGTCCCTTTATTGCTAAATTTGGAATCCTAATACAAGTTTCAGGAGAACTAGATCCAGCAATCCTAGGTCTGAGAAGTCATCTTACAACCCTTTTTGAGAGATAAGAACCCCACTGTTCTCAAAGCTCATCTATCAAAGAATGGTAAAACTTCCCTCATTTAAATGCTTTATCTGATTACAAGCAGTTCAAGAACTGATACAGTAACTTCCCTTGTCAGCATCACCCAAGTTAGGAAATACTCCTCCTGAAATTTATGGTGCACGTTTAATCTCTTTCCCCCGAGTCTTACATCATGACCCTGCATGCCATGTTTACCCTGAGGGAAGCCACATTATAAAGTCTCAACGTCTAGACATGCAGCTCACTCAATCCATCAGAAAGAAAGGTTTCAAAAGTATGTAAATATTAATTTCTAGCCAAAAGAACAAAGCAAAGTTAATATCTAAAATTAAAATAGACTTCAGATGTGACATTACTAGACTAAAGAACACTGTCTTCAAAAGAACAGAGCTTGAAGGAGTCTCTGGATTTATTATTTTTAAAAATCTCTATGAAATTCTTAAAAAACAAACAAAAAAAACAACTCTAGGACTTATATCGGTGTAGGTATTAAAAGCAGGTTTATTTACTGACATGGAAAGATACCCACAGGAAAGTGTGATGAAAGCAGGTTATAAAACATTTATATTTTTAGCTTTCTATTTCAAAAAGGAGAAAAAAACAAAGGCATTATCTGACATGACACACTTTTTTTCTTCTTTCACTTCTGAGCCCAGATCAAGTGTAGAAAACAGTTATAAAGGTCAGTAATACATTTTTATCATTGCTCAGAACTGATCAACCTTTCAAACATATACTGTTCCTCCCCCAAGTCTCATTCAACCATTGGCAAGTCTTCAGTGATCCACTGTCACCTTTATAAGCACATACAACCTAGAAATAAGTTTTAAATTACTTTATACTTTTGCTTGTCAGCACTACAGAGATGATGCTTTAGGTAGACTACAAGGTTTTCTGACACTCAAATTTGGCTGTTTTCATCAATGACCCAGTTCAGCAAGAGCAGACTGCACAGCATCAGACACGCTGTTGTTCAGTTGCCAAGTCGAGTTGGACTCTCTGTGACCCCATGAACTGCAGCATGCCAAGCGTCCCTGTCCTTCACTATCTCCCTGAGTTTGCTCAAACTCATGTCCACTGAGTCAGTGATGCCATCCAACCATCTCATCCTCTGTCACCTCCTTCTCCTCTTGCCTTCAATCTTTCCTAGCATCAGGGTCTTTTATAGTGGATCAGCTCTTCGCATCAAGTGGCCAAAGTATTGGAGCTGATTCAGCATTAGCATTAGTCCTTCCACATACTCTTACACATATACTTAAGACTGAAGGATACTCATCTGAATAGTAAGAATGATTTTCTTGGGGTACAGGACAAAGTGCTTTTTACTCTGTTCTTTATGAATTTCTGTACTGTCTGATTAAAGACAAAACATTTTCTTTTGGAAAAATCAATGTACTATATAACAAAACCAAAAACTCATTTTCTTAAATTCTCCTGCAAATTACTCAAAGGCACCTTCTAGTAGTACTTTGCCAGAACCTCAGTTCTAGTTAAAAACATTAGCTAACGTTACTTTAAATGTTAGGAAAGTTCTTAATTTCCTAGTCTATTTTTTTAAAAAATTAAATGGGTCTTTGATAATCTGTAAGAGTACTATAAAACCACTGTCTTCATTTTATCAGCTACAGTTTTCCTAAGTACTAAATTTAATGCTTAAGACTGTATTTACAATGCAGAGCTTTCCTGGAGGAAAAATTAGTTTAGTCCTATTTTCAATGCTAAAGCAAAATGTGGGATTTAGTGCCTCTATTTGTTGTTGAATTATTAAAAAAATAAAAGCAGTACTTTCAGTTGACTAGCAAACTTTTAACCTTATGCACAATCCCCAGGATGAGAGTTTCAGCATTTCAAATTTAACTCAAAACAAAGGGCTTTGCTTTGAATCTACAAATACTTCTTTCAGTTAGAAAAGTGCTAATTTGTCCAAAGTCACACAATGTATTCACTCATTTTCTTGAAGATGACTCACTCAATAATCTGAAACATAATGACTATGTGTTTGCAATAATTCAAAACAACTGCTGTAAAATGGCTTATCACTTGAACTCTGAATTCATTCAAAGGCTTCAGTTACATTTTTTGAATTTATACTTTATAAATGTAAAGCAGCTGAAGCTGCATATTTTAGCAGCAAAGAAAAAAAATTAATTGCCAATTCAGCCTTCTTAACTGCTCCCTTATGCTTTCCCAAGTCTCTTGTGGTTGAAATTATTTTAACATTTGGAGGTGCAATCCCAACTCTGGAATTTTATTAATAAGAAGAAGATAAAGTGAGTGATCGATCTCAGCTTTAGCTCTTCCAAAGCTCACAATTTTTGGAATCTATCCACAAATTTCTATTTTTTAATACATGCAGGTGACTGTTACGGATTTCAGAGGGGTTGTTCTCAAAGTGTGATTCCTGGACCAGCAGCATCAGCAATACTTGTAAACTTGCTAAAAATGTAAATAGTACTGCCTCCCTCCTCCCTAAATCAAACTCTTCAGGTGGAGTCCAGCAAACGGCAGTTTAACAAGCTCTGCAGGTGATTCTGATGTACTCTGAAGTTTGAGCATTGCTGCTTCAGAATGTGTGAGTTATGGTCAGTAACTCACAAACTGGTGTTCAGCAAGTCTTGGATCATCAAATTATCTCACATCATTTCAGATTAGCTCACATCCCCGATTACATTCTAAGCTCTTTGCTGATGTCATTCTTCTTTTCTAGTCCACATAGTTCCCAGCACTGTGCTGGGACATAAAAATGACTGTTGAATGTTTGCTATCTTAGCCTTTTGAAGAAGAAAGTTATAATAATACCACTAACTTACCAGCCTGATGTTGTCTTCCGGGCGAAGTAATATGAACATTGCTTGGAGATGCTGTTGGAGATCACCTGGTGAAATTTACAAAACAAAGGATAATTATTCTCCATTGTAATGTTAAGAGAGAGGATTCCTTCTACCCTAATAACTTGTGTAAAAGAAAGTTCTGGTTCACTGAGAGGCTCTAATTAGAGAAATTGAGTGTCTTTATATGAATGGTGGACTGCATCTCCATACATTTACTTTTAAGTTTATACTACATTAAAATTTGCTTTGTGTTTGTCCTAGCTGCAGTTGAGACCAATCACAGTTTTGTACTATGACTGATGTTGATGAGAGTGATGGGCAGAGAAAGCACTGGCTGTGTTTTCAGGGCCACAGAAGGTAGAACTGAGGGAATCTTGAAACTGAGGTATATGGTATGTAGTGTTAGAATCACCTCTAACTTAAAAAAAAGCTAACCATTTTGCCCCTCCTATTTTTGTAACTGTAATATTCAGCTGCAAAAATTATAATTAAAAAGATTTTTAGATTCCCCCTGGAATAATGTCAACAGTTAAAAATGATTTCCACATTAGTAGCTGATATTAAAAAGACAGTACTTATTAAATAGGCTTCCCAGATGGTGCAAAGGTAAAGAATCTGCCTGCCAATGCAGGAGATGCAGGTTCAGTCCTTAGGTTGGGAAGATCCCCTGGAGCAGAAAGTGACAACTCACTCCAGTATTCTTGCCTGAAAAGTTCTATGGGCAGAGGAGTCTGGAGGGTTACAGTCCATAAGAGTTGGACATGACTGAGCAACTGAGCACACACTCATTAAATACATCAAATCTTGGGAATTCCCTGGTGGTCCAGTGGTTAGACTCTGTGTTCACTGCTGAGGGCGTGGTTCAATACTTGGTCAGGAACTAAGATCTTGCAAGGCACATGGCATGGCCAAAAAAAAAAAAAAAGAAAAGAAAAATGCATGTGTGTGTGTGTGTACAAATACAGCAAATTTCAAGGGATATAAATTCTAGTGAACATATCATTAGGTGCTTTAAAATGGCCAATCATTATTTCAATCCTCACTAGTTTTTATACGTTCTATAAAACTAAGTTGAAATTTCTTTGTATCAAACTATTATAGATTTCCTCATATCCCCTACTGTACTAGGAAATCTGAAGCTTTGGCTGTGTGTCAGTCGCTCAGTTGTGTCCGACTCTTTGCAACCCCATGGACTGCAGCCTGTACCAGGCTCCTCTGTCCATGCAATTCTCCAGGCAAGAATATTGGAGTGGGTCGCCATTCCCCTCTCCAGGCAATCTTCCCAACCCAGGGATTGAACTCAGGTCTCCTGCATTATAGACAGATTCTTTACTGTCTGAGCCACCAGGTAAGCTTTGGCTAGTACGAAATAATTAGATAATGTGCTGTCATAAATGAAGACAATGAGAGAACAAAAAAACCTTCATTCCTGCCCAACCCTTTTTTGAGAGTCTAAAGTGACTAACGCAGCTGCATGATCACAGATGCCATTGTAACCTGTTCTCACATTGGTCTTGGAATCTCCAAACATACTTTTCCTCTAGGTAACTTCATAGCTGTTAATTATGAGATGAAATACTGATATGTGCAAAAAGTGGAGAGAGACAGGAAGAAAAAAAAAGTAGACTGGCAAACAGACGTCTGTCCTGTGGTACTTGCAGGATCTTAGGCTCCCTGACTAGGGATGGAACCCAGACCCTCAGCAGTGAAAACGCAGAATCCTTACCACTAGACCACCAGGGAATTCCCTTCCTTTGTTCCCTTAAAGAATAGTTTTTTTGCCTTTTCCTCCCATTTTACTGTTGGCTTCTTTACTTCTTCTATTGAAGAACCTTTCAACTTTCAAAATTAAAAAGAAGAGTCATTATGTCTGCCCAGGTTCATTCTATTATACTTTAAACCCAGAGAAACAATATAAGTCTCATGTGCAAGAACCAGTGTGGGTTCATAGCAGAAATCCAAGAGAAATGAAAACTATGTGTCCACACAAACACATGTACACAATGTTCACAATTATTCATATTAGTCCTCAAATGGAAAACACTCAAATGTCTATCAACTGAAGGACGGATAAATAGAATGTGGTATATATCCATACACTATGATATTATTCTATCATAAAAAAAATACATACTATCACATGGATGAGTCTTGAAAGGGACCATGTCTCAAGTGAAAGGTGGCTGTTTCAAAAGATTGCTTAGATGGTTCCCCTTATACGGAACACCCCTAGAGAGACAGGATGTAGCTTAGTGATTGTTCAGGGATAGGAGAGAGGGTGGGGGATATAGGGAGGGACTACTAATGGGTACTGGGTTGCTTTCTGGGGTGATGAGAATGTCCTAAAATTAGATTGTGGTGATGGCTGTGTAACTGTGAATACACTGAAAAAAAATCACTGAATGTACACTTTAAATGAGTAAACTGGGTGAATAATGTAGTATTTATGTCTCAATAAAGCTGTTAAAAAAAGAAAAGAATGACAGTGGGGAGACAAAGTGCTAGGTATAAACAATGAAGAATGCCTACAATTACTAGTTATAATTGAGGTAAGCAGCTCAGGCTTTTTAAAAACTTAAGTTTTCCTTTTGTTCTATGAAGACAAATAACCTGAGGAAAGAATTTTCAGGATGGAGAACTTCCAGAGGAGAAAAACATTTCTGGGCAAATGATCAGTTGCTAGGTCATATCTGACTCTTGCAACCCCAGGGACTACTGTATCCTGCCAGGCTCCTCTGTCCATGGGGTTTCCTAGGCAAGAATACTGGAGTGAGTTCTCATTTCCTCCTCCAAGGGATCTTCCCGACCCACAGATCGAACCTGCGTCTTCTGCCTCTCCTGAAATGGCAGGTGGGTCCTTTACCACTTGAGATACCTGGGAAGCCCTTCTGGGCAAAGAGTAGTGATAAATCCCCACTCCAGCTACTATTGGCCCAAAGATCTAGCTGGCTTCTCAGAAGGTTCAACAGAGTCAGGGAGCCCTACCCCTACAAAGGAGCTTCTTCTGCGAGTGGAGCATGTAGAAGCTCAGGTTTGTTAGTGGTGAAAAGCACTGCCATGAACAAAGTGGGCCCTTCCTACGAGGAAACCGTCCTTCACAGAGACTAAAAGAGGCAACACACCCGAACCATTAATATTCCTTTTCTACATTTTGTTTTCATATATTTCACTGCTGGTAGTGACATTTTAGATTTGTTTGATTTTATAGACTTTTATATATAACATTTCTCTTTAAAATGTTAGCAGACACTCACTTACGATATTGCCTTTTGATAACAAAAAAGTACTTGGACATTTTTAATGAAACCCAGATAAAATTCTAACTAGTTGGAGAAACATGCAGCAGAAAGTACCATGAGACAGAGGAAGCTCTTAATCTGCTCTCAGTTCTGCAATCATCTTTTCAGTTACTATGGACTTGGCCAAGGGAGCTCCCAGCTTATGCGAAGGCCTGGCTCTGTGAGCTGCATTTATACTCACACTGCCTCATTTGTTCTGGTCTGAATCACAGATAAAGCCCATTCAGTTTCTGTTAAATCTGCTTTTCTTTTTGGTATAGAGAAAGCTCAGTGGACAAGGTCAAGTAGAAACCTGGGTGGCAGCGACCCCACTTACCATCACATGTCACACAGCAATTTAACTAACATCTTAGTCAGACAAGCTGGATTTAAGCCAATATTTCATCTTCTTTTTACTGTAAGTGATAAATATCCACAGCAAACAGAAACACAAAGCTCAACTGGGTCTACCTCCTCTGTGCATTGAAGTTTTGGGGGAGTTTTTCGTGTGCCTCTTTTAAAAATTTTCCATGGTTGGGGTTATGGTAGGAGGGTAATACTGTCCAATGAGCTGGATTATAATTCTGAGCTGCTATGTTTTGAACTAGATGAAGCCCCAAACAAGAAGTAGGGCAGCCACTAAAATAGCCGAGATTATCTGGACTGGAGCTAAACTCAACTACTGGCTCAATGGGACCCAGGATTTTTGGTTTCCACCTCTGACCTACACACTCAAGGTTTACAGTCACAAATTAGACTTGCTATTTAGAAGAGAGGCATAAGGCTGGTTATCTTCCTAAACTATGGATATCGCATACCTGGAGACCTCTCTCCTGAGACAAACTTTCTTCAGTTCTTTCTTAACCTCATCATCACAGATGCACCTAACTCTAGAGAAGTCTACAAAGTAAAAGTAAAGTCACGTCGCTCAGTCATGTCTGACTCTGCGACCCCATGGACTGTAGCCTACCAGGCTCCTCTGTCCATGGGATTTTCCAGGCAAGAGTACCGAAGAGGGTTGCCATTTCCTTCTCCAGGGGATCTTCCTGACCCAGGGATTGAACCTGGGTCTCCAGCATTGCAGACAGATGCTTTACCATCTGAGCCACCAGGGAAGCCCCTAGAGAAGTCTAACATATGGAAATATTGCATCTTCTACTGTTAGTGGGTGTGATATTCTGATTCATAATAGAAATATACTTCATCTCTGTCCAGTTCGTGGCACAGAGTTTGTAATATTATTGTAATTTCTTAAATGATGGGAGCCAGGAAGATGTCTTCTGTTATATTAATGACCTGACATTCTAGGAAAGTACCTCGGGATGGGGGCGGGTTGCCAGGGGAAACAACCATGTGATCAGAGGGTTGGAATTTCCTTATCTGGGGAGGGAAGAGGGACTGAAACTTGAATGGATTACCAATAGCCAATAATTTAATGTCAGTGCAATGAAGCCAGCACAAAAACTCAAAAGGGCAGGGTTCAGAGTGCTGCTAGATTGAGGAACACATGAAGATTGGGGAGCACGTACACTCAGAGGGTACAGAAACTCAGTGCCCCTTCCCAAATATCTTGCCTTACACGTCTCTTCCATCTGGCTGTTCTTAGTTATATCCTTTTATAATAAGCCAGCCATCCAGCAAGTAAAACAACCAGGCAAGTTGTTTCTCTGAGTTCTATGAGCTGATCTAGCAAATTACACAATCCCAAGGAAGGGGTCATTGGAACGTTCAATCTACGACAAGTTGGACTGGTGACTGGCATATGAAATGGGGGATAGGGAGGCGCGGCCTTATACAATAGAGCCCTTAACCTGTGGAATCTGACACTACCTCCAGGTAGACAGTGTTAAAAATGAGTTAAATTGCCAGATACCCAGTTAGCATCTGAGAACTGCTTGGAGGTGTGCGAAAAAAGCCTCATATTGTTATTAAGTGAAAGAAAGTGAAGTCGCTCAGTCGGGCCCAACTCTTTGAGACCCCATGGATAGTAGCCTGCACCAAGCTCCTCCATCCATGGGATTTTCAAGGCGAGAGTACTGGAGTGGGTCGCCATTTCCTTCTCCAGGGAATCTTCCCAACCCAGGGACTGAACCCAGGTCTCTCACATTGTAGACAGATGCTTTACCCTCTGAGCCACCAGGGTGAAGAATATTAGCAGGTTATTTCAAAATCAGAGCATTGTACCCATACCTAAGTGAACATTTATTTGATGACTCCCTGTTTCTATATGTCTTCTGAATTACATTGTCAGTCTTCTTAATGTGAACACAATGAAGATATAGACTCTGGTATTTAAATATGTGATATAATAACTCTTGCTATCACAATAGTGGCACTGAATTTACTTTAAATTAGTAATCTACCATATTAGTCTTGTGACTTTCCTAGAGAGCAGACGAAAAACAAATGCTATCTTTGGTCAGTTGATACTGCATAGGATTTGAGGAAACATCTGAACATCTTTTAGCTGGTTACCAAAATCTTACTCGAGAAATCACATTAAGATGTCATTAATGTCTTTTCGTACCTTATTATTTTTCCCACAAAAATTTATCGAGCATCTACTTCATGTATACGGTATTCTGCTAAGTGCCAGAAAAATGGTCTATGAGCATGAAAGGAAAAGTGATACAGCATAGTACAACACTTTCTTTCACTATTACAGAACTGCTGGAGAAATGGCAATGGAGGTAGCCAGTCTTCTAAGACAAAACCAAAGGCAAAGGAACCAAGAAAAGGAATGGCATATGGGGAGCTTTACCTGCATGCTTGTTGCGTCTGTGGCTGACTCTTGGTGTGGATGAGCCATTTCCCGTGGTAGAAAAAGGGCAGCACCTTTGACAGTTAGAAAGCTCTCACTGATGCTGCAAGGAAAAGAGTACAAATAAATAAGTAAATAAGTAATTTAAGGAAGAAAAATGAAAGAGTAAGATGAAGACTGACTTTGGGATTATTTTCTCTTTCCTCTTCTAAAGTTCCAACCTCATGAGACAAAGTAAAAATAAAATCAAAAGAGACTCTGATAAACAACAAGGTACTACTGTATGGGCCAGGGAACTATATTCAATATCCTGTAACAAACCACAATGGAAAAGAACATGTAAACATATGTATGAGTCACTTTGTTGTACACCAGAAACTAATATAACACTGTAGATCAACTATACTTCAACTTTAAAAAGGAAAAAGAGAAACTCAGGTTACTCACAGTCTTGTCTACTACAGACAATTCTTCTGAAACAAAATTCACACTATTCTACATACATTACATAGTAGGAGTTAAGAGGGAAGGTTCTAGAAACAAGAGTAAAGGGCCTGGAACCAGACTGCCTGGGTTTAAATCCTAGCTCTGCTACTTCCTATCTGAGTGAGTTTAGAGGGCCTAAGTTTCTTTAGCTATAAAAGAGAGATTAATAAACGAATTGAGCTTCTTGTGAGCAGTCAGTCAGAATAAGAAACTTCTTGGAGTGATGCCCTTAATAAATATTAGTTTAACAACTCAGAGATCTATGGTTGTCAATAATGGTATTTCAACAGTGTTCTAATCAGATGTGAAATGTATTATAATACTTAGCTACCAACAATGGATATACGTTTGCAAAAAAAGATTTATAAGATTTAAAACATACACAAATCACACTAAAGTGTTACTCAGAATTTTACTTTCATAAACTTGCATTTCCATAGCATTGAAAAGGCATAGTGCACAGGAAGTATGTTCACCTCACAGAGTGTGCCTTGGGTATTGATATGATCCTTCACGTGAATGATAGCTCAACAGAGAAGGAGAATTACTGCTTAGAGGCTATTCAAAACACGATTACTAGTGGATATCCACAAAAAACCCCAAATTGTATCTGCATTATTTCATATTAACAGACTAAGCCTTTTAATGTTATCTACAGAATTCAAAAAGGATAGAACTTATAAACCATTAATGGTAAAATTTAGATACACATAATGAAGGATTCCAAGATTGTCTTTGAGTACTCCAGTCAGGGTTAGTTAATGTATTGTAAATTACATTGCTCTGCCTATTTGACATTTCTGCTTGGAAATCTAACTGGCATTTCAAATTTATACTGCCAAAACTAATCTCTTGCTGCTGCTGCTGCTAGGTCACTTCAGTCATGTCTGACTCTGTGCGACCCCATAGACGGCAGCCCACCAGGCTCCCCCATCCCTGGGATTCTCTAGGCTAGAACAGCAAAGCTGATCCCTGGCCACATCCACCCAAGTTGTTTAGGACAAACATATAACAATTATTCTTGGCTTCTCTAGGTCTGACAATATATGATCTAACCCATCAGCAAGACCTATGAGACTTGAATTTGTTCATGTATCTCCAGCACCACTCTAACAACAGTCCAGGGCACCACTGTTTTTCACTTAGACTGCTGTTTGAAAAGTTTTCTTTTAAGGGTTTTATTACAGAAAATTTCAAATCGATTCAAAAGTAGAGGTAATAATATATGAGCCCCTATGTTCTCATACATTCCAGTTTCCATTCATGGCCAGTCTTGTTACTTCTATACCTCTGCCTCTTTGTCCTGACCCTGAAGTGAAACTAACCCCAGACATTATATCAGCAAAAAGCCTCTAAACTGGTCTGTCTGCAACTATTTCTGTACCACCACTATCCACTTGCCAAAGAGCAACCAGAGTACTTTAAAAATAAAATATATAGATACGTATCATATAATATCACCTCCCTGCTTAAAACCCTCCAACAGCTTCCCTTTGTATGTATAAATAAAACCCAAAGTCCTTAGCTGGGACTTCTAGGCCCTGTAACAGCTGATAAGGAGTTACTTCCCTGGTCTTATTACCATCTCCCTTTTTCTTTACTATGACCTGGATGCACTAGCCTTCCTTCTGTTCTATATTTCAGGCCCTTCTCGGGGCCTTTGTGCTCTTTGTTTTCTACTTGGGACACTATTCTCCTGGCCTGTCACCATCTACGTCACATCTCCATATTATTACCTTCCCCCATTCCAGCATACTCTATCCTGTTGTTCTGTTTTGTTTTCTTTCAGGATATTTATCATAAACTAAAATTACATGTATTCACTTATATACTTGATTGTGGTCAGCTCCCTATAACATAATGTAAACTCTATGAAGAGCAAGACTTTTATTTTGCTCAGCACTGTATCTGGAAACAGTGCTAAGCACGTATCAGGTACTCGATAGATATCTGATGAATAAATGAATTCATTCCAGGGTTCTTCCCCCACATACACACAGTTTTTCTGACCCATCACTGCAACAGGAATCATAATTGTAAACTGTAATTTATTGTAATTTAACAATAAAATAGAAATTCTGTAATCTCACAGGTTAAAAAAATTATAGAATTAAAAATATGTGGCATATTACTGGACTGTAAAATATAAATGTTTGACAAGAAAGTAATTGGCACATGAAATTAAATCATCTTTATAATGTCAGTTCTTGACTTCATTTTATCTTTTAATCATGTGGTGTGAAGCTGATAAACCTCTGAGGTAACTTGCCAAAGAGATTCAAATTTGTCTTCTAAAAACAAAGACTCCACAGACGCCACTTTAAAATTCTGCACGCTGGCTGGGAGGGGCTGCCTTTGTTTTGTTTTCATCTTTAAATAAAGCATTGCGCTCTTGTGGTCTGTTGCACAAGTTTTGTCTCTTGTTACATTCGTGGTGTGCACATGTCACCCTGCTGCGGGTCACTGTTTCACTCACATTACGGGAAAAACCTAAAACAAAATGTCTAAGTGACAGGATGAGTAGGGTACACCACAGACAGGAAATGACATTCACACTTCTGCCAACACAGCAACTGTCTGCTTTGCTAAATGAAAATATTTTATAAAAATAAAGGTAACCAGTCTACCTATCAGCAGGCAAGTTACAGCTGGGGGCATTTTGGTTTCCAGTACACAAAGTGGTCTCTACATCAAACACTAAAGAAGTATATTTGTTGAGAGCTTATTTCAGTCATTCCTTTTGTGAGACAAAGGTACTTTCTCTCTGACAAACACACCAACTTCCTGGTTTTTAGAGCTCTGGAATACTGCTGTTAGATACATTTGTTGCATATTCTTCAAAATGTATGTAGTGCTTTCACAAGGGGGGAGTTGGCGCGGAGGACAAGAGTCTGTGGTTAACTCAAAGCTACCTGGAAAATTCCTGATTATAAAAGAAAAACCAGGAGTCAAAGTCACGATTTGTATATGGGAAAAGATGCTGTTCTATTTGAGTCTTTTATACAAATCTCAATAAACTGTTCTGATACAACATGACGCACAGCAGATCCCGCTGGGCTGGGAGCTGCCCTAGTAGGTGCAATGTAGGCTCCCAGAGAGTCATGGCAGATGCACTCTGGGTGGTATGATCAACGGTCTTTATTCTGTGGTCTCAAATTTTGACTCCCCAGTGATCACAAAAGTGGCATAAAGGGGACAAAAGTGTTGGTCACAAGGGACCAGGAATGAAAGTGTGGCTAATTACAAAAACCCTTCTCATCACTGAAAAAAATTCAAAGTTCTATAAATGCTATCAAAGATGAGATGGCAGCATGGTGGCACAGAAGTGAAAAAACAAAATTTGAAACCACCAGAGTTTAGGAGGATCGATTTCAACTTGAAAATTAAATGCCTTATTTGCATATGAAGAAACTAATATGTAAATTTAATCACATGTACTTCAGTGTATGATAGCGGCTGAGTATATCTTGCTAGGGTAACAAGAGACTCATTTATGTAAATATTCATCTTTCTGAAGCAGCTGGCTGAAGATTCAATCAGCACAGAGTTGGTCTCTAAAATCTAGAAGAGTAGGTGAAAATTTTTATATGTTTTCTGAACTGACCAGTTCTCTAGAGTCTGGCCTAGGAAGAGGATTCCTCCAGTAAATTCTATGGAGCCATCTGTATGTAATTACAGATGCCCAGGTTAAACACAAACCTCAGAGGACTTAACTCCTATATTAAGGAAAACACAACATAAAGAACACTCTCTGAATCCAAAGATGGAGAGTAACTAGCTGCTTGATGAGAGAATGACAAGGATCATCTTTCTAACACAGTGACAGTGAAGTTCTCCAGTCTTTATCAGGGAAACAACTGAAGTACATCTACTCGAATCCTGCCCTAAGACCACCTACTCATCAAATGGAAAAATCATCCCTTGTTTGACAGATGAACTGAGCTAGTAACAGCTAACTTGAGTATATGCCAACTGTATGAGAGGCACTGAGCTAAGCACTTCACAATATTTCGTTTAACCTTCACAACAAGGTTACTTGGGTACTATTTTTTACCCTCAATTTACACATAAGAGACTGAGGGCTCAGAGATGGTAAATTATCTGCCCAAGATCATACAGCTGGCTAGCAATCCTCTGAGCCAGGATTCAAACCAAGGTTTGATTTGAAAGTTCATGCTCTGAATCAGTCTTTACTATGCTGTTCTAGTTTTATGATATAGTTTACGGAAGATGAAACGTGATGTCTTCCCTATAGAGCTTTTCAACAGAACAGATTTTAAAAGCAGATACATAAGTGAAAGCAAAGGACAGAAATTCATTCAGATCTCAGCTCTGCTCATTGCCTTTTTGTTCCCTGACCAAGGCCATGAACAGAAAGACTTTACGGAGGGGAATGAAGAACATCTGGCTGAGAGATGAATCCAGATGGGCTGCACAGTAGAGAAAAGAACTGGGCATGATGGCAGCATTTTTAGTCTCAAAAACAGAGGAACGAATCCTCTGCTTTAAATAATTTGGGGAAGCACTCTGTGCCAATTCCTCCCAATCAAAAGCTCTTTCCAAAGCATGAAATTTGTGAACTGGCAGTTTCTACTCCGACAAAGTGTAGAGAAGGTCAACTAAGGGAAGAAAACACTTAACTGTTTTGAGATTAGAATAAATTTTTGAGGAATGTGGCCAGGGTGGTCAACCATGACCAGCAGGAAGGCTGGTCAAAATAAAGGAAGCAAAAAAGCAACACACCTGCAAACTGCTACATCTGAGTCTGACCGACATTACTCTGTTTTACATGTAACACACAAGATGAAATGAATCATTTACTATGGGAAATCAAGTTTCATATAGTGGGTGTAATGCTTTCACTTTAACATTAAAATGGAGAAAGTAGATTTTCATGTTTATAATGTTTCTAATGCCAAGTTCTTGAGTTTGCTTGGCATTTCTGCCTGAAGCCAAAACTCATAGGTAAATTATTGTGTAATACTGAAAGCACAAAATATAACTGCACAAGGTAAGCTGTTGGCATTTATGTGAAATTCAAATACACATAATTTTCCTGAACTGTTTTATATTTTTATCTTGAATACTCATTTATAAGAAAACTATCAAATACATTTCATTCTCGTAACAACACTCTCCCTTTCCTGATTAACTTTTCTTTGCTTATTTAGGTGTTTGATTTTCAGATTCAATGTACTAGGGCAGCCATGTCAATCCCATTAGGTGGAAAAGAATTCATGTCCCAAATCAGTGTGACCATATGACAGAGAAGGTAATTTCATAATAAAAGTTTCAAATATCAGACCAGAGGCCAAATGACTACAGAGCTATGAATACTAGCACTTACTGAAAAAGTCTGGCTAAATTCAAAAAACAGGAAGGGAAAGTCATTGTTGCCTGATGGATGAAACATGGCTACAAAAGTCAATAGCAAACTTCCAGGTAATAAGAAGAGTTTGATTCTGTAATCCTGAAGAAACTGAAATTACAATGAGAGAAAATCCAAACCCAAACATTGTATGCATTATTCTCTGTAAATAAACGATCCCCAACCCAATCCCCAACATACAGGTGGTAAGTTCCAGTGACAATGTTGGAATGGCAATGGATACCTGGAACTTTCTCCCCACCCAGCGCATATAAACTCCCAGACACATGCCTGTGAATGCAGCAGCAGGATTTTTTTCTCCATCAGCAGATAAGCAGAGGCGGGAGTATGTTAGTAAACCAATCACTGGCAAAGGGGAGAACAGCTTATGGCTCCAGTTCTTATTCACTAACTACAACCACAGACTATTTTAGTCCTTGCTAGTCTTCCCCTTAAAACTCTGTTGCACAATGTCCCGCACAAGTACCTTCAGATGCAGCTATTTACCCGTCTTTCCTACTTTTCTACAATCTAAGAAGAAAAAAAAAAAAAAAGGTCTGTTCAAGGCTGAGGAACAAATTCCATCAGGACTAATCTTTCTGGTCCTTTTCCTACAGATCATAAATTAGAGGGACCACCCCCTCACCGGATATTCCTTTTATCATTTTGAATGTTTATTTACTGATAAGATCTTGTAACTATTTTGTTCTTGCCTCAAACATGTGCATCTCAGAAATGTCCAGACGGAAACACAATTTTACCACTAGGATCAACAATTTTACCACTGGCCATACAATTCAGCCTTCCCATTTCTAGAGATGGGGGTACATCTGAGTTGCCATTATTGGTTTCTGGCTGACAAGCAGTAATAGAGAGCTCCCCTGCCTAATGTCACCCCCCGTCACCTTTTGGGGAATCTCCCTCAATGTATCTAGTCAGGGTGACCTTCCAACTCTGGAGCTGCAAGGGGCCTTGCAGGACGCTTGCATGTGGATTAGGCCTGGCCAGCTAGAAACTGCCTCCTGAATCTCAGGCAGGCGACCCAAGTGAGTAAGGAAGTGGGGGATGGTCACATTCACCACGGGGGAGAGCGGCAAGGTATAGACTAGTCTATGCCTACTCTGGCTTTTCCTTGAATGTCCTTGGCTCCTGCCCGTTTTCCAAGGTTTGGTCTTCCAGCCTCCCATCCATTAGGTAAGCTCTAATACCCTTCTAAGAAAAATTTTGCTGAAGATAGTTAATATTCATTTCTGAGCTTGCAACAGAGAATCTGATACATCAACTGAAGTTCAGAGAATCCAATGGCTTGCCCAAAGTCACACAGCTAGGTAGCAGTGGCGCACAAATGAAGGTCCAAGTTATCTGAAACCCAGAGCAGCACAGAAACCCTTTATCCAAAGTTAGAGGTTACCAAAATAGGACACATTTGATTACTTAATCATCTGAAGCAACCAGCAGCTAAAAACACACAGTCAGTTTATCTAACGAGAACAAAGGCAGGATTTCACTGCAAAGCCTGGTGTGATATTCTGGCTCGATTTTTCATGGTATCTTGAAGACAAAAGTTTAGGTCTGAATAGGGAAATATTTAGACCTACTCCCATGAGGCAAACACTTTTATGTAGTTTCTTAAAGTTGCTTCTTTTTTCTTTTTCCTTTAGTATGCTTGTTGGATATCAAACATTGCTTTAAAAAAAATAAAAATAAAAATAAAAAAATAAAGGAAGACCATGAAGCCTAGGCAGGAGGGTAAGCAAGTCGACACGTGAAAGGCAGTGTCTGCCTGCCTAGCCCTGGGTTCCTCTGCAGTCTTCTCTCAGACCAAAGGTATGTCTTTCTAGATGCTGTCTGCTCTCATACACACTTGACCTCCTGGATTCCAGTGTTTAGCTGTCAGTCTGGATTTTTGAAGTACTACCAAATAATAACAGGTCAGAGTTGGAGCACCCTCAGAGATGGTCCAGGTCATGGCTCCAACTGGTAGCAGGTGGGCCTAATTTAGCACATTTTGTGAGACCAGCACACACATAAAATCATTTTAATTTTTGGGTACATGGAAAAGAGCAGCCACTCTCCAGCCTCTCCAGGTAGCCACTGCTCCTGGACTCACACTGCGCATTCCAGCCCCTAAACACTTCTGAGCGTGAGCTAAGATTCAGAGACCAGGACTCGTGACATCACAGCCGCCTTCCAATCTCTGTCCCTTTGCAGCTGCTCTAGCAAGCCTCAGCCTCATCTCCAATAGCCATCTGCCAAAAGTCTACCCACCCCTGCTCAGAAAAATAAAAACAAACACTCCTCTCCCCACCCCCCCACAAAAACCCCTACGTGCCTATGAAAGGAGTTGGTTTCAGGCACTTCTGATGACTGACAGTGAGTGTAAAGGGAGTTTTGTTTCCAAAGGTCCGAGGAGGAGGAGAGGAGAAACCACCTCAGCTCAAAGGAACTCGTTTCTGTTACAAGCTGAATTAATAAAGCTTATCAGTGCTGTGGCCCCAAACTCTAGACTTAATACTTCTCTTTTAAAAAGGTAAAGCTTAAAAGCTATCTGAACCAAAAACAAAATGACCTTAACAGTTCTTTCTCAGTATGTAACATGCTGGATGTACTTACGGGTCACCCAAGAGACATGACCCACATTACCTAGCACCAAATTTTAAAATAGTTGGGGGATTAAACAAAACAAAACAAAAGGAGATTAACTCAGAAAAACTGTTCAGCATTTGAAATATCATTTCATTTGCATGATTCAACAAATGCTTTTCCAGGTATTTAAAACACACCTGCAGAAGGAATGCAAGTTGGGCTTTTAAGCACTTGGCCAAAAACATCAACCCCTGCTTTCTGACAATTTCTCTCTTACTTTCACACAAAACCTCTTGTGAGGCTCAGGGTACCGTCTACTATCTGTTGCTGTCACCTTCTGACACCCTTGTCACTGTCTCTAATTCACTCCTTACCTTGCTCAATCTTCTCTCTTTTCACCCTGCTTCTTACAACAATCTTAAGAGATTCCTTTGTTCATACAGATGAACCTCCAACAGCTTTGTCCCCAAATCTCTTTCCTCCTCTTGATCTTCAGAGACTGTCACCTAGGCTCCATTTAAACTTCTAATTCCCAGAATCCGTTTCAAAGGCACTGGATTTTTACAGACTTGATTTCAGAAATCAAACTCCCAGTTACTGATTGCAGCCCCCTCTCTTGTGACCTTCATGTGTTCACTCACTCTTCAACTTGGTGGAGACTCCAGCCCCTTGATTCCTCAATTTCTTTCCAAGTCATCCATCTCTTTTGGCTTTTCTTCCTTCCCTAACCAACCTAGTCCCGTGTCTTATTTCCTAACAGGTTTCCCTACCATCTGTTCTTTTTGTTCCTGACTTCCTTTCATAACACTACAGCTTAAAATTATAGTACTTTGATGAGACTTATCTATGATTATCTGTATAAGCAGCAAGCTCCTTGAGCAGGAACAACTGCCTTGTTTAATATTCCCTCTTTAGAGTCTAACAGTACCTGACACTAAGCAGATGTGCAATAAATATATACTGAATAAATGAAAGGCAGCCCCCAAAAATGCTTAAGGAGATTATGAAATCGTGCTTCTGGATGCTAGGGCACATCCATGGCCTCAGTGAGAGAGGTGTCAGAGATGACAGCAGCAACAGTGAGGTGACTCAGCTGGGCAGTTAACACGTACAGATCCGCCCCTACCCCCAATTTCTTCCCCTGCCTGCTCCAAACCCTCTCTGCTCTCCTCAAGTCCCATCACAACTCCTACTTTCTTCAACTCTCCAGTTAACCTAGTCTTTTACACCATCAAGAAAATGGAGGCTAGCTGGTGTGACTGCTCCTAATTAATTTCCCTCCTCTGCAGACTTATCTCCTTTCTCTGACCTGAGAGGATGATGCATCCAGCTGTCAAAAGTCAACCTGTTCACCAGCATCCTTGACCCCATTTCCTTGTCTCCTAATTGTATCAACTGGTCACCCTCTATCGAGTGACTTCTCCTTAGCCCAGAAGCATGCTCAAGTCTGTTCTTTCACATCCTTAAAACAAAACCCTTACTTGCTCTTATGTTCCTTTCTAAGTTCTCTTCCTTTATTACTGAAATTCTTTAAAAAGGAGTCTATGCTTTGTCTCCATTTTCTTCCATTGCAGTCATTTTTCCTACTGCCACTGTGCTTCTCTGCCACCTCTGAAAGTCCTCCCCATCCAAGTTTGCCAGTGATTTCCTGAGTGATAGATCCGAAGGACAAAAATCCGTTAGTCTTAGCTTAACACCAGTTTCTGCTTTTCATTAGCACCTGGAGCCCTGACAGGCACTAGCAAATCACATTCTCCTTTTTAAGAGACTCATTCCTCTTGGCTTCTGAGACACTGAATCCCAGTTTGAGATCCTCTGCCAGATATCCTACCCTACCTGACTCACCTCTCTTAGAACAGACAGATCGTCTGACCATCACAGTGCTTTGAAACTCACTGACAACTAATTATACTGAAAAAATCAGAATTTCCAGCTTCTCTTGAAAGATCAGAAAATCTGAACGCTTATGTCCACATTCACAGCTGTGAACAACTAACTGGGCATGGCTGAGCAGTGGCTGCCCCTTTGGACTTCACATGATGGTGAGTGCTGTGGAGCAAAACTGAGCAGAGTAACAGAGAGGGCTGCTGTGTATATCTGTGCTACAAGGTACGCTCATGGAATGTCTCTCTGATAAGGTGACATTTGAGCAGAGATCTGTAGGAAGTAAGGGAGGGAGTCGTGTGGCTGTTTAGGAAAAGAATATTAAAGGCAGACGGAACGGCAAATGCAAAGGCTCGGACGTGTACGTGGCTGGTTTGGACCATAGCAGGCAAGTTAACAGCACTCTAGTGTGGTAAGTCAATGACGTGTGGAAGAAGATGAGATCAAAGAGACAGGGAAGGGCAAGTGACACAGGTCTCAGTGTCTCCACTTCATATGGGATTCGGCTTCCAAGGCACTCCAACGGAGATCTTCTTTGGCTAGTTAAATCCAATGGACACTGTTCAGACCTCATCTTTCTTGATCATTTGACTTTGTTGATAACCTTCTATCTCCTCTAATAGTCTCACTTTCTTAGTACTGCAACTATGCTTTTCGTTTGTGGGCTCCTAGTCTTTTCCAACGTCTTATATATGTCATCTTTGATCATTTCCTTGTCATTTCTCTTTCTGCTCTGTATATACTCTTCTGATGCCTTCTCCAGCCCATCCTGTCCTATAAAGGATGCTCCTGACTAGTTATCTTACTGACAGATAATAAATTACCCTAAAACTTGGAAGCCTAATGCAACAAAAACCACTTATTACCTTACACAGTTTCTGTGGGTTAAGAGTCCAGGAGCAGGGCTTCCCTAATTTAGGTCCACTGGTTAAGAATCTGCCTTGCAATACAAGGGAGACTGGTTAGATCCTGGTCCGGGAAGATCCCAAAGGCCTTGAGGCAACTAAATCTGTGCACCATAACTACTGAGCCAGTGCTCTAGAGCTCACGAGCTGGAACTACTGAGCCCACAGGCTGCGACTACTGAATCTCACATTCACAGAGCCTGTACTCTACATCAAGAAAAGCCATCGCAATGAGAAGCTGGTGCACTGCAACAAAAAGAAGCCCCCGCTGGTTGCAACTAGAGAAAGCCCAAGTGTAGCAACAAAGACCTAGCGCAGTCAAAAAATAGAATACATAAATCTTAAGGGAAAAAAAAAGAGTCCAGGAGCACACTAGCTGGGTGGTTCTGTTTCAGGGTTTCTTATAAGAAGGCAGTCAACTGAAGCCTAGTCTGGAGATGGGACGATCTCCTTCCAAGACTGCTCCCTTATATGGATATTGACAGGAGGCCTCAATTCTCTGCCATGCAATGATCTGCTCGAGTGACCTTATGACACGGCAGCTGTCTTTCCCCTGTAACTGATCCCAAGGGCAACAAGGCAGAAGTGCAGTGATTCATGACTTAACCCTGGAAGTGACACACCCTAATTTCTGCAAAATCCTATTAGTTACATAGATCAATCCTATTTAATGTTGGAGGGAACTATACAGGATGCAAATACTGGGAGTAAAGAATCGCTGGGAACCATTGTGGAGGTACCTCACCTCCCAAATTAGTTCTCTAGCTCAGATTTATCACCAAAGCCCCAGACCTGTACCACTGGCTGTCTAAAAAATGTCAGTCACTCAGTCAGGTCTGACTCTTTGTGACCCCCAGGACTGTAGCCTGTCAGCCCCTCTGTCCATGGAACTCTCCAGGCAAGAATACTGGAGTGGGTAGCCATTCCCTTCTCCAGGGGATCTTCCCAACCCAGGGATCAAACCCAGATCTCCTGAATTGCAGGCAGATTCTTTACCATCTACTAAATCACTGCAGACGGTGACTGCAGCCATGAAATTAAAAGATGCTTACTCCTTGGAAGGAAAGTTATGACCAACCTAGATAGCATATTCAAAAGCAGAGACATTACTTTGCAAACAAAGGTCCATCTAGTCAAGGCTATGGTTTTTCCAGTGGTCATGTATGGATGTGAGAGTTGGACTGTGAAGAAAGCTGAGCACCGAAGAATTAATGCTTTTGAACTGTGGTGTTGGAGAGGACTCCTGAGAGTCCCTTGGACTGCAAGGAGATCCAACCAGTCCATTCTGAAGGAGATTGGTCCTGGGTGTTCTTTAGAAGGAATGATGCTAAAGCTGAAAATCCAGTACTTTGGCCACCTCATGTGAAGAGGTGACTCAATGGAAAAGACTCTGATGCTGGGAGGGATTGGGGGCAGGAGGAGAAGGGGACAACAGAGGATGAGATGGCTGGATGGCATCACTGACTCAATGGACGTTGAGTCTGAGTGAACTCCGAGAGTTGGTGATGGACAGGGAGGCCTGGCGTGCTGTGATTCATGGGGTCGCAAAGAGTCGGACACGACTGAGCGACTGAATTGAACTGAAATAGCTATTATTTGTTGATGATAATGGAAACAACTTGGCCATTACTTCACAAACATTTCTGGTGAAAACTTGGAATCAGGTATAATGGCATGTCCATCAGAATGCTCTGTTAGGGAGTTCTGTGATGGAAGCAAAAGTTGGTGGAAGTAGTTTGGTGCTGGCTCTGAGTGTACCATGAAGTAAACTTGCAGATGCTGTAATGAGCATTTATTGAGTTCCCATCTTGTGCTGGGCATGGTGCCTGGCACTTTGCAATCACTATCTCGCAATAACTCCATGAATAGAAGTTATTCTTCCCATTTCACAGACGAAAGAAAGGTTTGGAGGATAACTTTCCTAGGCTTACCAATTGCACAATCAGCATGACAAAGCAGGGGTCAAATTTTGGCCTGTTTCCAAGTCATGTTGTTTTGCTTTGTGTTTTGCAACTCTACTCCATGGCTTCTTTAGCGGTCTGAGTTCTTTCTTTGCCTGTTTTGTACAATTCAGGCCCACTGCAGCCTACCTACCAGGGTACCGGCAGGGTTCCAAAAAGTAACTCAAATTATAAGAAAACCAACGTTTTATGTTTTGGTTTTAAATTAAGTAAGTTCAGTGTTACTTTACTGCAACCTTACAAGTACTTCTCAAAATTCACTGGCCAAAAAATTTAACCCAGTCTGTAAAAGAAGTCTATCATCTTGCTTGTCTAACCAGTTCTTCTATAGTTCTCTAACTCAGGCAAAGAAAATTATTTGCCAACAGACACTCTTTTGGGGGAGGGGAACTGTGCCACATGGCATGCAGGATCTTAGTTCCCCGATCAGGGATTGAACCTGCGCCCCTTGCAGTGGAAGCGCAGAGTCTTGACCACTGGACTGCCAGGGAAGACCCAGCAGGCACTCTTAAAAGTCCCTCAAAGATACTGATCAAATGAAGATACTGATCAAACTATCAAATAAAGAGAAATAGAGAAAGGCATGTCCCAAGTATGCTGACTCCTCTTTTAAATCTTCTCCCTGGTTTGCTTTACTATCCACTGTACTGTCTGAATTTTTAAAGTCCTTGGGCAAATCCTTTTATTATATTTGAATCTGTTTTAATGCACATTACAGAGCCTCCTGGCATGCACAATGAAATCCAGGAGGAATGCTGTTACCAGTGCTTAGGTTCTGAGACTTACAAAAGCAGTTACCTTTTACTAAATAGTAATACTAGTGAGAGGTGGGAGAGAATGAGAAGGAAGAGAAAAAACACAGCAAAAGACCAAAGTTCGAAGGACAATTTAAGGAGCTGTTAAAGAAATGGGAAAAGAGAAAGCAAACAGCAGGCAGTCGCCTTAATCAACTCATATTTTATAACAGATCTCATGTTCCTTGTTTCCTACAGTCTTCCCTCTTACAGAATCATCACAGAATTGTACCACCCAATACAGATGAAAAATGTACCCTATTTTTCCTTGCAAATTTAATTTATTAAGCTTTCTTGATATCTGATCTAATTTTAATGATTTTTCAAATACACTAGATGTACCTTTTTGGATAAACTTAGGAAGAAAGCAATGACCTACAGCACCTTCTTCCTTATTTTCCAGATAGCATTCATGAGAAATCAGAGGGCTAGAGACCAAGAGATCACACAGTGGTATTCTGCAATACTCCAGTACGCAATATGAAGCAATGAGAATTCCAAATATTTGGATTTGGAAAAAGAGGAAAATATTTAAATCAAAATGATCCAAGAGTAAATATAAATTTCATATGTGTTTAACTGTGCTGGAGGGAAAAATGATAAATCATCACATACCTGCTCCAATACAGGAACACCAGCTGCCTAGATGTTTTTAGGTACTGGCTGAGTTAGGTCCCAGAACTACCCCATGATGCAACTCAGGACACAGGAAAACATAAGGAACAAAAGGAAATGATTTCTAACTGCCAGGGGCAATTCTCTTTGCACAGTGATTGGAAGGAAAGCCACAATCCTTTTATCTTCTAACATGGCAACAAATAGCTAGCAAGGCTATATGTAAGTCTTGTGGACTTTTTCAGTCCTTAGGGAACCCTACATACCATAGAGGACTACCCTTTAAATATCTAAGCACAGGGACCACAGCATGTCTAACAGAAAGGTGGCTAAAGGTATTCTTTTTTTTTTTTTTTAGTTTTCTTTCTAAAATAGTATAATTACTTAATTTTTATTTATTTATTTGGCTGCGCTGGGTCTTACCTGTGGCATGTGGGCTCTAGTTCCCTGACCAGGGATCAAACCTGGGCCTTCTGCATTGGGAGCACACAGTCTTAGCCACTGGACCACTGGGGAAGTCTCTGAAGGTATTCTTAAAGGTGCAGATTTTTTTTTCCCTTTTATGGGGGCTGTATGAATTGAGCCTGGCGGGTTACAGTCCAAAGGGTCACAAAGAGTCAGACACAACTGAGCACACATGTTTATTTATATTTATGATAAATACCGATATATGGACTAACTTGTTCATTTACTCAGTTTTTGCTTTTCTTGTATATTTCCTTTCTTCTCATCTACCATGGTAAAGAATATATTTTCTATTTTTACATGCTTATCTTAACATTTTAATAAATATATTTAATGTAGCAAATCAGTATTTCTAGTTTGTAGATATGTTTTTTTCCTACTGCAGGCTGCCATGGGGTGGGCACAGCAATATGCCTTGAAAATCAATATACTTTAAAACAGCAGTTTTTAGACGTTAAGAAAATTCAAAAGCCTACACATATATATCTCACTTTTAAAGATAAAAATTGGATCTTAGCCACATTCTAAAAACTACTAGGATCTAGGAAAGGAAAATAAGAGAACTAGGACTTGCTGACAAAATGCTGATAAGCTGCAATGCCCTTTGGAAACTCAAGACCAAAAACCAAAAGATGAGGCTGGCATCAGGGGGAAGAAAACAGGGAAGTGGCTTAGAAAAAGGATATAACCAGGCAAAAAGCTATGCATGTAAAGAATGGGAAGGTAACATGGCAGGAGTGAAAATGGCTATTTGTAAGAATGGTGGCTTTGAGGTGGCAATTTCTTTTTGCAAATATCTTTTTAATGATTCTTATCCTGTGTTTTTAATTTTAAAAAGGACCCCAAAAGGGAGGGAAGAGGGCAGGACAGGAAAACACACCGTGGGAACACAGTCAAGCACACAGATGTTTTGCGTAAGCTGTGTTTTCAGACATCTACCACTGTAACGAGACTTGAAAAAGTCAAGCTGTCGTCAACAAGTTCTCTGAAGTGATGGGTGGGGCTTGAGAGAAAGTGAGCTGTGATGAAACCAACAATTAGTACCCTCAGGGCTGAGAAAGCCACAGTTTCTTAGATAAGTTCCTCATTTATGAGCCACCTCTCCGCCCCAAAGGCTTTGCCATCAGCAATGTTTGCTAGGCAAACAAGGATGACCCAAGCTGCCCTTCTGTCCATTTCAAGTCATCAAGGTTCTTTGTCAGCAGCACTGCTATTCCTCTGCAGAGAGAGCTCTCTCTCTGTGATAGAAGAGAGAGGGCACAACCTACTGTAGAAAAATCTGAGTGGGAAGCAAGCTGCTCTACTCCTCCCTTCTTGTTTCAATTCCAAATAAAAATGCTTATCATGTACAGAAAAATTCATGTAAAGGCAAAGATAATACAATCGTTCATTTGTTCCACTGCCTTGCTTTGGTGTATTGTTAAACTTTGTTTCTGTTTAATGAGATGTATATTCCTAGGTCTACACTCTTTGCTTTTTTTTGTGTGTAAGGCAATGAAAGTTCACACGCATTGCTTTATGCTTTATATAGTGCCCAGTCTTAATACTATGTATGGAGTTATTTAACAAATGTGAGCTGAAAATGACAATGGAAATGATGCTAAAGACTCACGTCCACTTTGAAGGCTAATGAAGTATGAAAGTCATTCACTATAAAACCTGAGCAGCACTGACATACATGCACTAGCTGTGTGCATACTCAGTTGTGTCTGACTCTGCAACCTTATGGACTGTAGCCCGCCAGGGTCCTCTGTCCATGGAATTCTCCAGGCAAGAATGTACTGGAGTAAGTTGCCATTTCCTCCTCCAGGGGATCTTTCCTACCTGGGAACTGACCCACGTCTCCTGTGTCTCTTGCATTTGCAGGTGGATTCTTTATCACTGAGTCACCTGGGAAGCCCAACATATATGCACTCCATGTATAAAATAAGACAGCTAGCAGGAAGCTGCAGTATAACACAGGAAGCTCAGCTCCGTGCTTTGTGGTGATCTAGAGGGGGTGGGATCGGGGTGGGAGAGAGGGAGGCTCAATAGGAAGGGTATATATGTATATTTGTAGCCGATTCACATTGTTGTACAGGAGAAACTAACACAACACTTTAAAGCAATTATTCTCCAATTAAAAAATTAAAAACCAAAACCAAAACCTCTTCTCTGGTGTGCGTGTGTGTGTACACAGGCTGTGTGAATGTTCTTCTTTGCAGCCTTCCATCACTCCTGATGTAAAGAAGGGAACTTCTATTCACAGAACTTTCAACTTGCAGAGTTCTTACAAAGTTCTAGCTGGTGTTCTGTCTTGAACTTCCCTTTTCTGAGAAGTTGAGTGTGCTGGATGAGTTACCGTCCTGCATCTGCCTTCTGAGTGAGTTCACTACAAAAGATTTTAGAAACTTCTTATTCAGGCACAGTAGCCTCTTCTAAGTCTTATGTGAGCTCCCTTTACTGCTGACATGACAATGGAGCTGATAATCTGTAGGTTTATGTAAACTTGTTTGACTAAAGCTACCCAAATTGCTCATATAACCTTACCATATGGTGGAAGAATAAGAGGCAGGGTTGCAGTAAATATGGACAGAGGTAAGTAGGTCATAGATTGAAAAGGTCTTATATGACTTGCCAAAGAATTTGGACTTTAACCCTGAGGATGACAGAGATCCAAAGTTTGCATTACCAGAAAGATTCTTCTAACTACAGCATGGAGAATGGACTGGAAGGGGTTGAGACTTAGAAAGAGGGAAACAGATGTTACTTTAGTGTTCCACACAAGAAGGAGACAAGGTAGTCGATCAGTGAGCTAATGGGAATGAAGAGAAGATGGTTATCTTGGGGATATTTGTCTAGTTTATTTTTTGGTACAGATGGAAATTTTACTTAAAACTTATATTGTAAGAAAGTCTAAAAAAGAAAGATTTGATATGTGCCAATTCCTTGCAATCCAAGAATATCTTTTTCTTTTGCATCTTCTGATTCTGCAGACAGACTCTTTCCTTTAACAAATCTCACTGCTTTACAGACTCTCACCCAGGAGGGTCCAAAAAAAAATAGTCTTGTTTATTTACATGGATATTAACTTTTATACCACCTGCCTCTGTCCAAACTTTTCTCAAAACAGGTTTTTTTTTCTTTTTCTTCACTATCTCAACTTTCTCTTGTTTTACGTTGTTAATCCTCAGATTTGGAGATCAAATTTGCCTTAACCTATCTGCCAGCTGACAGCCCATCATCCTGCACAAGCCAGGGAAACCTACAGGCAATTTTTCCTCACGTCACTTTGTTATCACGCATGTCTATATCATTTCCTGCCAGGCACCAAACTTCCAGCATCAAGGAAGAACAGCTGAGGAGAATGCTTTTACACAAAAGACTTCCCTCCTTCCTAATCCCCTACTCAACGGATATGACAATATACTGATGATATAGTCAGGGGTCAAGTTAAATGGAAGATAATGCAACGAAGTTCTAAAACCACCATTTTCAACCGATCATAAAGAAAGCAAGGTTAACTGTCTGCACATAATATAACAAGCAAAAAATGAATCAGAAACCAGAAGCTGACTTCAATCAAGAGAAGGCAAGTGAATTTTACAAATTCATCTGTATTACATTAGAACAGGACATCAGTGAAGAACTGCTAGGCAGGTAATACTAAATATCTTTGGCTCTCAGTTACATTAAGTTACATTATTAAAGACAATCTATAGGAAGACATATTAAGAAGAGGTGGCAAGAATACACGGAAGAACTGTACAAAAAAGATCTTCACGACCCAGATAATCACAATGCTGTGATCACTCACCTAGAGGCAGACATCTTGGAATGTGAAGTCATGTGGGCCTTAGAAAGCATCACTACCATCAAAGCTAGTGGAGGTGATGGAATCCCAATTGAGCTATTTCAAATTCTGAAAGATGATGCTGTGAAAGCACTGAACTCAATATGCCAGCAAATTTGGAAAACTCAGCAGTGGCCGCGGGACCGGACAAAGTCAGTTTTCATTCCAATCCCAAAGAAAGGCAATGCCAAAAAATGTTCAAACTACCGCACAACTGCACTCATCTCACATGCTAGTAAAGTAATGCTCAAAATTCTCCAAGCCAGGCTTCAGCAATATGTGAACCGTGAACTTCCACATGTTCAAGCTGGTTTTAGAAAAGGCAGAGGAACCAAGAGATCAAATTGCCAACATTCGCTGGATCACTGAAAAAGCAAGAAAGTTCCAGAAAAACATCTATTTCTGCTTTGTTGACTATGCCAAAGCCTTTGACTGTGTGGACCATAACAAACTGTGGAAAATTCTGAAAGAGATGGGAATACCAGATTACCTGACCTGCCTCTTGAGAAACCTATATGCAAGTCAGGAAGCAACAGTTAGAACTGGACATGGAACAACAGACTGGTTCCAAATAGGAAAAGGAGTATATCAAGGCTGTATTGTCACCCTGCTTATTTAACTTATATGCAGAGTACATCATGAGAAACACTGGTTTAGAAGAAGCACAAGCTGGAATCAAGATTGCTGGGAGAAATATCAATAACCTCAGATGTGCAGATGACACCACCCTTATGGCAGAAAGTGAAGAAGAACTAAGGAGCCTCTTGATGAAAGTGAAAGAGGAGAGTGAAAAAGTTGGCCTAAGCTCAACATTTATAAAACTAAGATTATGGCATCTGGTCCCATCACTTCATGAGAAATAGATGGGTAAACAGTGGAAACAGTGTCCGACTTTATTTTTTGGGGCTCCAAAATCACTGCAGATGGTGACTGCAGCCATGAAATTAAAAGGCGCTTACTCCTTGGAAGGAAAGTTATGACCAACCTAGATAGTAGATTCAAAAGCAGAGACATTACTTTGCCAACAAAGGTCCGTCTAGTCAAGGTTTTTCCAGTGGTCATATATGGATGTGACAGTCAGGCTGTGAAGAAAGCTGAGCGGCGAAGAATTGATGCTTTTGAACCGTGGCGCTGGAGAAAACTCTTGAGAGTCCCTTGGACTGCAAGGAGATCCAACCAGCCCATTCTAAGGGAGATCAGTCCTGGGTGTTCATTGGAAGGACTGATGCTAAAGCTGAAACTCCAATACTTTGGCTACCACATGTGAAGAGTTGACTCATTGGAAAAGACCCTGATGCTGGGAGGGATTGGAGGCAGGAGGAGAAGGGGATGACAGAAGATGAGATGGCTGGATGGCATCACCAACTCAATGGACGTAAGTTTGAGTAAACTCCGGGAGTTGGTAATGGACAGGGAGGCCTGGCGTGCTGTGATTCATGGGGTCACAAAGAGTCGGACACGACTGGCAACTGAACTGAACTGAACTGAACTGATGAGAAGACAGCTCTCACAGATAATTAATCTCCTCATCTCTAAAACCAATAGTTGTGTAAAACATAGCTCTGAAGAACTTAAACGAATTTGTATTAAAGATGAACCACAGAGTATCCAGAGGAAGGGATCATAAACCTGGGGAATATACCTAAATCACAGTAAAGCTGCCATGTTGTAACAGCCAGCTAACTTTGTTTCTTATTTCTCTTCTATAAGTGGGATCATAACACTAAACAAGGTGTCAGAGTAAATGATGATAAAAAATTGTGATGAGGTGGCTGTATCAAACCTTTCTACAAATAGATTTCCAGTTCTCAGGTCATATTTTCATTGACTTGGAAGAGGCAGTAGGGGTACACCTGGCCAGGACTCAGCTGACCGGGATTTTCTGATCTCACTTGACACCTGGCTCAGTGCCACTCAGTCAGTTTTAGCCCTTTAGGCAGATTCTCTATTCATAAAAGAGAAGGTTAGTATCTCACGTGCTGTATGGAAACATGTAAAGGTAGAGAGGAGGAAAATGCAAGGGACTCACAGGTGACCTAGAGTTCTTGCTCTGTCACCACTGAATTGTATAATATGACATGAGGCAATCATATTTCATTTTTCTCAAACAACATTATGAACTTTTAAAGTTTGTAATTTTAGGAGATTACCATTAGCAACTGTAAAAGCATTCCATCAGTTCAAGAAGAGATCACTTTATTTTTATTGTATTAATCAATCAAAAAGACCAACTAGGCTTTTCATAGCAGAAGTAACTCTCAAAGAATTCCCCTAAAAGGTTAGGTCACAACAGCACGTTAAATGACGTTAAATCCTATAGGCTTCTCCTTCTTAGTAACCAAACAGTTAATCTGCTCACTGGATTCCTTCTTCCACTGGAAAATTTTTCTGCAAATGGAATCCCATCCCTCCCCTACTCGAGCGTTGATCAATTAAAAAAGAAAAAGATGAAAAGATGCACAAACTTTAGTCACTTGTTGACAGAGAGTTAGTGCAAGGTTTCTAGAAAGTTAGCAAGTGTCAGAATTATATAAAGACAAGTTATTATCCTAAAGTACATGAAGCTTAGGCTATATCTTTGAAACTCAAAGAAACAGAAAAGGAAACTGCCCCTTAGGCATGTTTTCATATGGAATGAACTCCTGGTTTCTTTCTGAAGTGATTCACTTTAGCTTTTAAAACAAATTTTCTGGTTTAGTGCATAAAACTTTTACCCAAGGAAGCTGAGCAGCTGGAAAAAGCATCTTTACCTATAGGCAGAACCGGAATAGTTCTGTTTCTTTAAATATAATTGTAACACTAGTAATGAAGACCAGCTAAGGTCATTCTACTGTCTCTTTCCATATCAGCCAAGTCCACACCTTGCTATATTTAGACAAGGTATGCATGCCCCACTAAAGATAGAAGACTCAGTCCTAGGCTTAGGGTCACAACAGTGGGGTTATTTCCTCAGCTGAGGGGGAAGACACACACAAAAACAACCCTGTATTGATGCATGCATTCCTTGGAAACCAACAGAACAACCAATGCTCAATTGTATTTCACTGTGAACAGAAGTATAACCTCTAGTATGCATACAACAGTCTCTACCATACGTAACTTCACCATAGTCACAACTAAAGCAAAGGTAACTCACTAGCCAGGACTGGTCACCATGCCTCAGCCAAAGAGCTGTCTAGGTCAACAGGGTAAAATATTCAGCCGTTTGGTCTTCTGGGAACTAGAACAAATAGGTTTCAACTTGGGAATTCCCTGGTGTCAAAAACAACAGGGTCTGCCTGGTATAGCTCTCTAGCAGGGTCTAGCTGACAGCCTCTTAGACCATCATCCAGCAAAGAAAGAACCAAACGGGGACAAAACTGACTTGTGCATGTAAAAATGGAACACGGATTTTATAATAAAGATTGTGTTGAAGTGTGTCAAGGACATGGTAATGCAGGTAACAGAGGAATCTCCTTGGGTGGACATATTCTATAAGGGGACCCTAAACCTGGACTCAAAACAAAGAGCCTTAGGAAAATATCTTAAAGAAAAACACAATTGCCCTTGAAAGAAAGCTAAGAAGACCCTAATGACAATCAGATGTTTTTGGTACCTCCCCAACTGTCAGGGAAAAAAATTAAATACATTTAAGGAATTCAGTAAAACATGCTTCTGAAATTTAAGTATAACAAATAGAAATCTATTTATTTTTATTCAAAGGAAAATGCACATTACAGTTATGAACATTTTCACTGCAGGAAAGATAAGCAGATGTTGGATGTTTTCCCAAAGTTTTTAGTGTCACTGAAGAGGCCTACACTTTTTTCAGTTTCATGGTCAATGCTAAAAAGGCAATATTTAGAATGTTTTTTCTCTTCATACATATTTGAACATTTCTACAGTGACATATTTAAAGAACAGTCAGTAAAGACAAAACAAACATACAGCTTATACACCATATCTGTATATTCATTTTCTAGTATATACTTTTAAACTAAAAGTAACATAAGATACATATTTAATATTTTAAATAGGATGAATTGTGAAAAAACTCCACTCTTGTTTCCTCTGCATTAAAATCCTACTCAATGAAAAATAACTGCATTTAAATATTCTCAACTGACACTGAAATAATCCTTTTGGAGGAAAAAATACTAAGATTTAAATAAATAAGTTTCATTTCTAAAAGGTGTTTAATTTCTAAGAGAGAGAAACTGATCTGAGTTTTCTTGTGGCTTTACATGCAAAATGCAGATTTTTTTTTTTTTTGCCACAGCAAAGATGAACCGGATTAGGGCCTAAATAAATAAATAGCGTGAGATGGCAAAAAAAGCAAAAATGCCACATAACATTTTATTGCTCACAGTTCTAAGAATTAATTACTATACATTATAGGCTGCGGAAACTGGCATTTTTAGCAAAGAATGGTTTAATGGGTTGGCGAATTCTTGACCCTCAGAACACAACACAAACAGCACACTCATTCCACTAAATATCTAGGCCCAGGGCAACGGTCCTCAAACCTCTCAATGAGCTCTTTATAATTTAATAAGTATCTGGATTAAATGTATTTAGAAATTCTCCTAATTCTTCTGACAACTTTTCCTTCAAAGCAACAACTTCAAGTCATTTCTGCCTTCCTAGAGTGCAAAGCACCAGAAATACTGTACACCAAAATTGCTTTTCTTTTCACTCACCAAATAGGTTGTGACTATTTGCTGAAGAATACAAACAGGCTTTACAGCAATATTCTGTTTTCTTTAAGCAAAATACCATTCTTAGATTATCTACTCCAAGATTATCAGAGAGAGAGAATCCAAAAGGCTGCATAATCTTCAATAGAGAAAAATCTTTCACTGTGGGAAAATCATGAATGTTTGTTTAAAAATGGATAAATGAATCTCACTGGTAAGGTTAAATAGCTTAAAACACCTTATTTAATTTCTAAGTCAAATGCCCACAATAGTCTACTCCAGGTTCTTAATTTGGGGTGAGGGCAAGGTTATTACATTCCTTTGAGGATTTGGTGAAAACTATGGCTTTTTCCTGCAGAGAAATAAATGTACTAATCATTGATCTACAGACCCACTTTTCCAAGTGATTTTACTGTATTCATGAACTTAGTCTAAAACTCCGGATTAAAGAAAACTTTATTAATAGTTGCTCTGAAGAGATGGGCAATTGGGAATCAGTAGTACCCGCCTCCCACCCTGTCATCTTGTAGCAGGTAACAACTCAGCTTTAACAAGAGGCAAACACTGAATGACTGGTGCTTGGATTTAACTTTGAAGCCAGAGGAAACCCACATGAATAGATAAGGCTGGGACTTTCTAAGGGTCTTCTATTAATATAATACTTTGGAGTCCTGCCATTCTAAAGCACACAACGGGCAAATCCTATGGAAAGACCCTCTTACCTGCCCTATAACGTTGCCTCCTTGCCTCTGGAAATCCCTCTACAATCAACTTGCTTATATCACAAAGATTCCCAAGCATTAGGCTGAAGTTTACCTACTAAAGCCCTGCAGTACCAGATACAAAAGGATTTCAACACAATAGAAGATTTTGGACAAGATTGTGAAATTCATTAAAGTCAAATCTGACCAGTGAAGTTTTGCATTTCCTAAACCTGCTGGATACTCTGGAATTTTTTAATAGCTACCCAGAGAATGCCATTTCATGCAGCATGCTGTTACAGTCCTTGTATTCTAACAGTGTGAACAATCCAACATCACTAATACATTAAACATTGCTTTCTGTGCTAGTGACTCAGCATGAAGGAAATGACTAGATTTAGTTTTTTTTGAACTTATGATTTTAGAATCCATGCTACATGGGAGAGAGGATTAAAGGTAAGCTATAACTACCATGAAGGCTAATGTTTATTTAAGTTAACAATCTGTATCTGTTCCTATTATGTTCATAAATACAGTTGCCTCATATTGTTTATTTAGATTGCCTGTCATACCTAAGAAATAATTTTATTTATTTACACCAAATGTATACCCTTTAATTTGTGGCTCAAAAATTTTATCAGTTTACTGACCATTTTCTCTAAAGCAGCACTCCTTCCAGGTTACTTTTCATTTTTTGTTTTGCTTTACTTTTTCTTTATAAACTGTATCATAAGCTGATTATTTACAATAGTTTATTTACATTCTGGAATGTAAGTTCTAAGAGCTCAGAGTTAGTCTTTCTGTATCATTCCCAGTGCCTAGAACATTGTAGGTGATCCATAAATGAACAGGTATTTACCAAGTAGAGATACAAAATTAATCAGAGGCAAATACAGCACAGTAAAAAAGCATGAGATATAAAGAGGACTTGGATGTTAGTCACTGCTCTTGAATTTATTAGTTACATAACCTGAACAAGTCATTTAATATCTTTGAACGTCAATGTCTTTCCTTTAAAATGATGCAAAAATATTACTTCAAAGAGTTACAGGCAGTAAAAGAAGCAAAAACTTGTTGCAAGTATTAATGATTATATCCCAGCAGTTATTTTTGGAAAACTGGCAGAAAATTCTGTAAATCAGATCAATTTTGAGAAAGTAAGTTACTCTGTTACCTAACGCTTGGTCTTGCAGAACTGAAGAGGCAGAATGAAGTAGTGAGGAAGCACCACATGAAAAGGGATGGACTGGAATCTCACTTATCAGCTGGCTGACCTTGAAAAAAAAAATCTCAACCTCTCTGAAGCTTATATTTCTGATCTACTGACATAAAATGTGTGTGAGAGGGTGCTACCTCAAAAGTGTAATTGTTCGAATCAAATGTTAATTATGAAAGCACTTTTAAACTTTAACACAGAATATTTAATTTTAGTTAAATTGATTACCTTCCCTTAGAGAAAATCCTAATCTTGTTTGTTTCACCAGCAAAATGGAAGGAAACAGTATTACAGAATGTGTTCACATGGACTACAGACAGAATATACGCACTCCCAATTCTTTCTGCAAGTTCTCCAACTTTGGTGAGAGGATGGAACAGAACAGGAAAAGACAGAAAAGGAAGATAGAAAATGGAAAGCGAAACAGGTTCAGAAAGACACAAATTAGTAGCAAAGAACAGGTAGCAAGTGGAATAAGTAGCCAAGTTCTGACCATGAGTCTATTTAATTTCATACTCAAGGTCACGGCCCATTTCATGGATATGTGACTTGTGCAGCCACATTAAGTCAGTGCTTGAAAGGGCCTTGCACTTGATTCAGTGCTCTCATGCTGTTTGAGGGGGGGGCCCCCTTTTCTTTAGCTGCTGGGCCCTGCAAATTAGTAGCTAGTTCTGCCGCAGTCTTCCCACTAGACTAGAGGACAAGGACAATCGCGACAACCTCAATGACTGCATACAAAGACCACTGCAACTTGGTCACTTTAACAAGTAGACTTTTAATTCTGGAGAAGGCAACGGCACCCCACTCCAGACTCTTGCCTGGAAAATCCCATGGATGGAGGAGCCTGGTAGGTGGCAGTCCATGGGGTCCCAGAGCGGGCTCCAGTGTTCTTGCCTGGAGAATCCCAGGGATGGGGGAGCCTGGCGGGCTGCCGTCTATGGGGTCGCAGAGTTGGACACGACTGAAGTGACTCAGCAGCAGTAGCAGTAGCAGACTTTTAATTAGGTTGGTGATCACCTATTTGTAGTATCTGAATTCTGAAGTTAGCAAAATACCTAGTAAAAGCCAATTTAATTAAAAAGCAGCAGACCAAATTAGAAATGCAAATATTATTTGCCTTTCCTATTTTGTGGCCCATCACGTTCTAATAACAGGCCAAATGGTGATGTTAGCAAGTGAAATACCTGAAGCTCATGTGACGTTTCATTCTGAAATCCAACAAAAGACCCGAGTGACTGCAGACTACCTTCAGTTTTAGATCTGGTTATCTGCTGCCTCACAGTACTCAGAGCAGAGTGACAGCGCCACAGAAATCGTCTCTGGAGTGAAAGCCCTAACACAATCCAGTTCAATTAAATCACACCCTTTAAATAACGTTTTGTTTCTTTCCTGCTCCTTCGGACTGAGCGACAGCTGGTGGCTTTTCTCTGATTGAAGCTGAAAGGCTGAAGCTGATGAACTAAACGTTTCCCACAAGGCAATTCAATTTTTGAGGCCTCCCTTTTTCCCCTTAAAGCCAGACTGACCCCATACTGGTCCATTGTGACCTTTGGACTCCTTATCAGTCACCTTCAGTCTCCAACAGGAGTTGGACTGGCCAACCCACAGACGTCCACTTTCCAGTGAACAAAGGCTCGCTATGTAAAAGAGACAAGCTGTGGGCAGAGATACTATCTGTAGAGAAGGTGCTGAACTCATCCTCTGTGTTCCAGCAGCATGTCCAGGACTGCTGCCACTACAAAACAGTGAAACTTCACCCCAAAACTTTCTCTGTCTGTGATTTAAACACACATCTTCATTAAGGAGAGAGCTCAGTTTCAAATTGAGGCAGGCAACCAATGCTAATGAATCCAGCAGGCAAGTGTGGCCTTCGTTCTAACATTCCTTTCTCCTTCCCATCTTTTTTTTCTTTAAGTCGGTCAGAAGCCCCTCTGAGTGAGTGAGTGAGTGAGTGAGTGAGTGAAGTCGGCTCAGTCGTGTCCAACTCTTTGCAACCCCGTGGACTGTAGCCCATCAGGCTCCTCTGTCGGATACTGTTTAGATCTGCACGGATATTCAAAGTAAGATTCTTTAAGAGCTTTAGAAAATGCATACAACTCTTCTCCTTTCTCCTATATTCAATACTCAAAAAGTCTTAAAGATGAAAACTTTTTTTTTCTCCAAGATTTTAAATGGCTTGTTCCCTAAAAAGTTTCTCTCTCCAACTTTGAGAAATATACACTGGCTTTTACAAACCAGATGAGGAAATTCTAACTTCACATGTTTAGTTACAAGCATTAACAAAGATATATACGATCATTTTTTTCAGATGGTTGGATGGCAGCATTGACATGTGTCTAAGCAAGCTCAGGGAGATAGTGAAGGACAGGGAAGCCTTGCATGCTGCAGTCCATGGGGTTGCAAAGATTCGGACACGACTGAGCAAATGAACAACAGCAGCAGCAATTCTTAGTAAGACAGAACTTTAGGAAATCTCAATGCCACTTAACACTTCCTAAACAGAAAACAATGAAATGCTGTTCAAGGTTAATTTGCTTCAGGACCCTAAGTCAGTCATCTTTTGGCTCAAAAATCCCTAAATCAAAAATGGTGATGATTTTAGAATTAAAAAAACACCACGGGGCACAAACCTAAATTCACAAACACTACATGTATATTCAACACCATCTACGGATAATTAATTTTTCCCTCATCTTATCAATGTACTATTATTTCATCTTCTGGCAAGTTCCACTCAAATACCTTACAAATTATTTTCCATCAGTGACTGGGAATGAAAGCAATTCCTGAGAGGAAAGACAAATAAGGATCAATTTCCCTATGTCTTCAATTGGTTCAGATGAATTGAAAGATAAAATTGCTTCTACCTTGATTTTACTTTTTATTATTTCAGGAGAACTATGAAAATGAATTACTAAATTGCTGGAGGTACAATTACTAAAATTGCAGACAGGTACAACATTTTTGGTGAGCAAATTGGCAGTCTGTACCAAAAGTTCTAGAGAGATGTATACCCTTTGGTCTGGCAATCCCAGAATTGAATTTTAGGGTATTTCCTTCAGGGACATGTGCAAAGATTTAGACACAAGGATATTCATTCAGTGAGGCTTTGTTTATAACTGCAAAAAAACTCAACACAATCAAACTGTGCAACAATAGGGCAGAACTCAGTTCTATGGAAAACAAATAACTCTCAGAAAGGATATGAAAGAAACGCATTTGAGGACAATGGCAGGATGTTCCCAATATGCTTAGTGAAAAAAAAAAAAAAACAGATTACAAAGCAAACTATAGAAGACAATCCCATTTTTAAAAGAATATAATACACAGAAAATTGTGGATATTAACAGAACAGTAAACATCTTCGGAAAATAAGAATAAAGGTAATGCTTTTGGGGAGAGGAGGATTTCTGGTTTTTCTATCATAAGCATGAATTATCTGCAATATTAAAAAACAGCCAATACTTTTGCTTTGTTGATTTTAAGTACCAGTAAGACCAGTTCCATTAAGAAAATCACTCACTCAGGACAAGTTCACTTTTAAGCTGAGTAGGTGGTAAGGAATGAGATATTATCAACTTTACAGTGCATAAGGTAGGCAAGTTTTTAAAGCACAGAGACTCACCCTTTGAAAAATGCCCCAAAATGACTTGCAAGACTGCCATAAAGAAGAGCACTGATATTCAATATTTTCTGGTTGATTTTGACTTTAATTGAGGGAGAGATTAGGTGTTGTCATTTCTTTAAAAGCATCGTAAACATTCTTACGACATCATCATTTTCGGACTAAAAGGTATATGGCTTTGCTGAGAACTTCTCCAAGTGTCTAAAACGGCAATGAAGACATCCATCAATGTGAGCACAGTGGACTTCCATCATAACAGAGATGGACTACAGGTGAGACACAAACGTGAACTGGCCCCAAACTCATTAAGAGCCAAGACTAAGGCAGTTTCTCAACAGATGTGCTCAAATATATTTCCAAGGAGGTAAGAAATAAAGTAAGACTAAAACCACGGATTTCAATCTATAGAGAGATCATAACAAGCCAGTCTACAATCGTCAGAGTTTCTTTAACTTTGGGGGAAAAAATTACACTGGGTTTAAATTCATTTAGTTAGAATCACTAAATGGAAATATATACAGTCTCAGTTTGCCATTTCTCTCAGTGCAGGAGAGTATAACAAGGCACAATCTGCTAAATTTTCAGTAGCTGCAGTAACTCTTCTTTGAATCAGTATTACTAAACTAGAATAATTTGGGCCTTGTATAACCTGGCATTTATACAGTTCTTGGTCTTTATTTTTAGTTTTTGGTTTGTTTTCAGTTTTATTGAGATGTGATTGACACACTGTACAGCATGATGAGACTTAAATAAATCATGAGATTATCACAATAAGTTTAGTGAACATCCATCATCTCGTATAGACACAAAATTAAAGAAACAAAAAAACGTTTCCTTCTGATGAGATTTGGCCTTTATTAATTGATGTTTGAGCATAGGCTCACTCATATACATGTAAAAGAGCCCCCTGTCCACTAGGATGGTTTCTATGTATACTTAAAACTAAGGAGCTGTATATTGCTTATAGAACGCTAAGATGAACCATTAATTGACAACCAGGCCATTAAACTGGTAGCCAAGCCATTAAAAACAAAATCAGCACACCCTTTCCCCATAGCTCACACCACTGTAAATGGTGTGAGCCCTTTCTCTGTGCCAGTGGGAACCACCCTGCCTACCACATGGTGCTGATGTAACCATATCTAGAGCTCAGCTCCTGGGAATGAGGTTTTGCTTTGGGTTACTTGAATGTGTTTCTTTCCTCCTCTCTTCCCTTCTTCCTTTCTTTTTAACCATAAAACCACTAGCAGATAGTTTCATGATTTCTGTTCTCTTGCTGCCTGTGGGGATTTCACAGTGTGCTCCCAGCCACTGGTACTGATTCAACAACAGCCTTTGTAAAATTGGCAGCCTTCCTAAATAAGCTATGTAGAGTCTGCAAATGCTGGTTACTGTGCTGTGTAGTCTGTGGGTACTCGATAAAAACTTGATTAAAATTCTGCCCACATGATATATCCAAAATATGCTCAAAACTATTTTCTTAAGAGCATGATCGGTCTTTACAAAAGTCTTCCTGGATTTCTCCTTCCTACCACAAATGATTAACAGCAGTCATTCACCGACTCTTTATGGCTGTGACATCTGCTACATCAGTCTTCCTTTTCTGTCACGGCTCAAGTACCCTTTACGTCTGCTTATACTAATCAAGACAGGTAAGAGGGCCAGAAATAAAGGTCAGATGTCAAATCCTACCATAAAGCCTTTACTAATCAGCTCACTTACAATAACTTTTTGTCCCCTGAATACTTAGGCACCAACTGCACCATTCGTCTGGCACTTAGCTGAATCGTGTTCTTATTTATCCTTTAATTAATCTGTCTTATATCTCTCAGCAGACTGAGTATCCTGGCCACAGGAACCATGTCTTGTATTTCTCTGTATATCCCATCCTTTGGCCAGAATATGATGCAAATAGTGGAATTTCTCCTACCAGGCTGTCATACCACTCTAATTCTTTCTCCTATACTCTGTTTCATGTTCAAAAGGGCAAACATATTAGCTGTCATTTACTGAGTGTTTACTGTCTACAGTACTTTATAAATATTACACTTAATTAATTTAAATTAACTACATTTTGTGCTAAGTCGCTTTGGTTGTGTCCGACTCTTTGTGACCCCATGGTCTATAGCCTGCCAGGCTCCTCTGTCCATGGGATTCTCTAGGCAAGAATACTGGAGTGGGTTGCCATTTCCTTCTCCAGGTGATCTTCCCGACCCAGGGATCGAAACTGGTCTCTTATGTCCTCTGCATTGGCAGGTGAGTTCTTTACCACTAGCGCCACTTGGGAAGCCCAAACTATATTAATTAATATTAATAGACACTATAAACTCCATTTTATTGGTGAGGAAACCAAGTTTCATGGTGGTTATAAGTTGAAGGTCGCTCAGCCTGTAGGTAGTGAAACTGACTGAAATTCAGGTCTGTTTCATTCCACACACCAGACTATTACTATCAGCCACAATAACAAGTGACAAGACACTGAATGAGTGATCCAAGATACCTTTCAAGAACTGAGCGTGAAATTTCATTGGGGAGGAATGAGCATCACAGAGGTGGGGCTGATAAAATGATCTACACCAAATCTGGTCAAAGGGATGACCAAAAGTTCAGTTTCATACACTGTCAGAATCTATTTCACTCCCCTCCTAGGAAGAAAAACTGACACTGAAAATTCACATTACCTCATAGATGTTCCAACTTCTCAAACTAAATTTTCCCCAAAATAAAGATGATATAATAATAGCAAATCAAAATTTTTTTGGTGTTCATAAGAACTGGATATATTAACTTTGAGAGAAACACAGTAATTAAAAGATGCCTGGAACAGAGGAGAGTTCCAAAGAAATGACATCTCTCTTAAGAGCTTGATGTTATAAGTGATACTTATTTAAAATCAGTGAAGAAAAATGAGAAATACTCAATTTATTCCTTACGAAGGTCAACTGGCTTTTATTATACAAAATTTAAAGAACAAAGATGAGACATGCAACTAAGAAGCTAAGCTCATAAACCTGTTCAGCCTTTTGTTGACATTTCTTAGGTTGTAAACAGGCCTGTCTGTGGCATTAAGTTTTAAGAATACAGACACCACAGAAGACAAGCAATGGGAAGTCCACAATTAGAATTGTTAGGGCTTGAAATATGCTGTTATGGATCATGAATAGCCACATGAATCTTTGTCAGTAAACATTAAGTACAAATGATGAAAGTAACAATCGTAACTGAAATTTTTATTTTTATTTCTTATTAACTATCTCTAGCCAATGAAATGAGGCAGATATTACCCCCCCAAAACATAAGCAACAATTTGAACCATTTCATAAAAGGCCATTATCAAAAAATAACAACTAATAATTCTGTGTCTTCTATATCTGGAAAACCGAACTTACAATAAAAAAAAAAAACCTACTCAAGTACAGGCTAACACTAAGGTTTCTCTTTATTGGAGAGTAATTCAAGCCTCTGGATTCTGTAGTTTTAACAGACACACAACTAACGCCAAATCTCTCAGGTGACTAAAAGGGTCACAGCCCTCTGAAAACAGATTAATGCAGAAAACAAGAGTGGCCAAATTCCCACAACCTGCCAAAAGGAAGTGAGCCCAAATAAGCCCTTTGGTGTGCAGTACTAGCAATCTATTTATAAATCATTTACTACATCCTTTCCAAATCACAGGAACACCTAAAAACGCCTTGATGCTTTTAGCAGATTTCTTCAAGTTAAACCTAATTGCATTAGTGGAAGCAACATCCTGTACAATTCTAACACTGCAAAGCTAACTCTATCTGAAAGTAGTTAGGATATTAATTATTATTATTAATTTGCTTTCATCTTAGTAATCCAGAAGGGTTTCCCAGGTGGTTCAGTAGTAAAGAATCTACTGACCAATGCAAGACATGGTGGTTCTTTCGATCCCTGGGTGGGGAAGATCTCCTGGAGGAGGAAATGGCCACCCACTCCAGTATTCTTGCGTGGATAATCCCATGGACAGAGGAGCCTGGCAGGCTACAGGTCGCAAAGAATCAGACATGACTGAGCATGCACACATGTAGGAATTCAGAAACACTGTGTGATAGCATCTACACCACCATTCTCTAGCCCCAAGGCAATTCTACACACGGTAATTAAGAAGATTCACATTTACTGGAGAAACCCAAGAAGGGACAGAGCAAGAGGATCTGCAGTTTAGCCCTTCTATTACTCCAAGATTCAACAGCTCTTGGAGCCAGAAAATGACAACATCCTTAATTATCTGGCTTTGGGCAATGGTTTCTCTGTAAATCTACAGAAAATGCCCCATTTCAGGAGTGATTATAAGTGAGCACACAATCTGAAGAACAGTAATTTAGAAAATAAAAATTCATTAAGACTTTATCAAAGAAATCTTGACTTGAGTGCATCACGACCTCACTATTCCTGCTCATCTTCTTTATGCAGTTAGTGGCCAAAGTTGAGGGCTTTCTCCCTCTCTGTTCCAAGCCAATTATTGCTCTACTTACTTCAAAGCAGCCTAAGTGTGGGTAAAGTCACACAAAGTTATTACTACTAATAAAAACACAAATGTACCTTTTACTCTGACAATGGAAAATTAACTTCTCCTTTGTATTTGAAGACCATAACACTAGGAGATTAATACACTTGATACAAACTTAACTGATGACACTTTACACAATATTTTACCTTTTAAAGCTATATTACCTACCTATTTAAGGATCAAAAACAATCACAAAAATGGTATTGATTTAAAATCAAAGAGACATCTCATGTCTTTAAAAACTATCAACATTATTATTAATCTCTTTACCCACCAACCAGAGATAAAAAGCTCTTAAATCATAAATGAATGTGTGGCTTCAGTAACTGAATTACCAATTATTATAACTATGTTTTGTCCATTTCTGAGAGGAGAAATCTAGATTTTAAAGTAGCAAAGATGATAAAGACACTTATTAAATAGAACAAAGAAGTTAAAAATGTAAAGGCAAAACAGTTTCATAAAATTATAACACTCAGAGTAGGACCGCTTGGTTCTAGGCTTTTAAAGTACAGAATTGCTGCTAAAGAATTGCTTTAGAGGTAGAAAAAGATGGGAGACTATACCTAAATCTTTCTACAAATCATATACCAGCTGGACATAGATAACACCAAAGATTCAACAAATACCTGAGAAAAAAATCTTAAAAGTATTAGTAAACCAATTCCAGCAGTGTGTTAACATGTAATGCAAACAGCATTAAAGGACGGTTCAACTTTTGCAACTCATTTATGTCACTGCATTGCCAAGAAAGGGGGAAATATTATCCTTCCAATAGAGGGCCAAAAATCTAATCAAATTCAGTATCTGTATCTAATTTTAAAATATTTGAAATTAGGAATAGTAGGAAATGCCCTCAGCTTGATAAGTGATCTATGCTGGAACTTATAGCACACAGTACATCTATTCAGAAATCATAAAAAGCATCCCTTTTACAATGGAAAACAAGACCAGGAGCACTGCTACTCTTTAACATACTAAAGCCTAAGCTGAGCAACAAAGAGTTACACTCAGAGAAAACTCATTTACAGATGATATAATCATCCATTCAGTAAAGTCAAGAAAATCAACTAAAATATCTGCTAGATATAAGGACCAAGAGTTCAGCTAGGTGGTCTGATATAAAAGCAAATATAAAAAGCAGTTTTACTACACACTTATAGGGACTAATTAGAAAAAGTCATGGGAAAGAAGAGCTTATACACAAGAACAACAAAAACTTTATAAACAAATACTCATGAATACACCTAAAAAGAAATGTCTAACTACTATATGAGTAAAAGTGTAAAATTTAAATGAAGGACATTTTAAAAACAGTGAATAAATAAACACATATCACATTCTTCATTGGGAAGGCTCATTCTGTAAAGCTGTTAATTCTCCCCAAAACTAGTTCAGTACAATTTAAATCAAAATCCCAATAGAATTTTTAAAAGTAAAATTTGACAAGTTGTTTCTTAGACTTATCTAGAAAATAAGCAAGGGTAGCTAAGATAGTAAAGCACACACACACTGAGGCAGGTCTTGTGATGCAAGATACCATAATGTCTATTAAATCTATATTAAGTAAAAGTGTGGTATTGGTGTATGAGAGAAAAGTTTTTAATATATATATTTTAATATATAATATGAATAGCATTTCAAATCAGGGAAGTGAGACTGGACTAAATAAATGGTACTGGACTCAATGACTATCCATTTGGAAAAAAAGTAAAGTTAGAGCTCTACTTCATACAATAAAAACAGCGTATCTTGTTTCATTGTGTTTCACTTTACTGCGCTTTGCAGATACCACTTAAAAAAAAAAAAATTGAAGGTTTGTGGCAACCCTATGTACAGCAAGTCTATTTGTGCCATTTTTCAACAGCATTTGCTCACTTCATGTCTCTGTGTCACATTTTGGTATTCCCTGAAATATTTCAAACCCTACACTACCAAAAACATCAAGACTTGCTGAAGGCTCAGATGATGGTTAGCTTTTTTTTTTTTTTTTGAATAAAGCATTTTATAATTAAGGTAAGTACTGCTTTTTGTTACACACTTAGTAGACTATGGTGTAAACATAACTTTTATATGCACTGGGAAACCAAAAAATTTGTGTAACTCGCTTTAGTGTCACATTCACTTTATTGTGGTATCTGGAACTGGATTCACATTATCTCCAAGTCTGTCTGTAAAGATACATTCCAGTTTTAAAAAGTGAAATATTTTTACAGTGTAGACACACTAGAAAAATACAAAAAGTACTTTTATAATCTTGGGAGTGGATGGGAAGAGTTTTTTTAAGCCAGATAGAAAAATCATAAGAAAATTACTGACAGATTTTACTACATAAAAGTTAAAAACTTTTATACAAGATACAAAATGAAAAAACAAGCACTAGACTCAGGAAAATAATTGTTAAACATATTCAGAATATACAGAATAATACATGAAAAAGGAAAAAAAACCAAATACCAATAGAAAAATAACGTTCAAACATGCAAATCACAGAAGAAAAATGCACAAGACCAATAAAAGTACAAAAGGATCCTAAAGCTCTTCAATAGTAAGGGAAATACAGAGGAGTGTTTAAGAGCAGGGGTCCTGGTTTGAGGCTGCCTGTGTTTGCATCCTGGCTGTACTATCTCAGGCAAATGACTTAACATCTCTGTGCCTCTCATCTGTAATTGAGGAGAACACCTAAGTCAACATTGTTAAGAACAGAGAATGAGATAATATGCATGGTGCTCAAAACAATGCCTGGCCCACAGTAAGAGCTCAGTAAAAAATTAACTGCTATCTAGTATCATTATTAATATTACCAGGGTTGGTGAAGACACCTATGTAGGTATATAAGCTGGTAAGAGCTAATTGGCAAAGCAAACTGCAAAGCTTGGCAGCATGTATTAAAATTTTAACACATACGTATCATCAGACCCAGAAATTCCACTGCTAGAATTTTATCTAAAGAAATGTTCCCACACAGATACAAAGACATATGCATCAGGACTTTGAATGCAGCAGTGTTAAGAGTTCTAGATTTGGAGACAGGAAATGCTGGTTCTAGTTTCAGTTCTACCAAGAACAAATCATGTAACCCCTATGCCAATCACTTCACCATTTTGATTTTTCAGTTTATTTACTCTACAAAGTGTGAATGATGACTTACCCAATCTGCCTCACGGGAATACTTTAAGGCATTTGTTCCCAAAGTGTGGTCCCTGGATCAGCATCACCAGCATCCTCTAGGAACTTGTTAGGAATTGAAATTTTCTAGTCTCACCCCAGACCTACAGAATCAGAAACTCTGGGAGTGTGGACAGCAACCTGTGTTTTAATAAACCATCCAGGTGATTCTGACACAAGCTTAAATTCAGAGAAGAGCATGTGTGAAATCACTTCCAGAACTAAAACAGCATTAGCATTATAAACCCAAAAAATAAAACTGCTTCTATCTTTCAATTTTATGAAAGGTACCTTTTAGATAATTATCTCAATATGCTCTCTGAGCTCAAGCTTCAGAAAGCACTCATGTGAAGTTAGGAAGAAGTCAAACTCATATATGCAACCAAGTACATAAATACAAGTATTTTGGGTCAAGGATAAAAGCTCAAGGTCACCTCATGAACAAATCAAGCAATGTCTCAAACATTCAAGTTTCCCGACTTCTGATCAGCGGTTTTCATAATGGGAACACTTTTAATGATAGCCCTTGCCAGTGTTCTATCTGCTAGTTCTTGATCCTTCCCTGAACTTTTCAGGACACAAAAATAGTTACCTGTTTGTGGATAAGCTATTTGTTTGGCTTATAACAATAACACCAGAAAAACCTTGGCCCCTTGCTTAGCAAATTCACTTCTCAGAGATTGAATGTTGGCTCTCTAAAAATAACACAGGTTCAAAACAAAAAAAAATAGGCTCATGTATTTTTCAGATGTTCAAATTTTGTTGTATATGAAACCGTATGTAGACTCTGCAAGGGTATGGAATTTCAGGATCATTTGAGCAGTCTGATCCCACACTCTTTAAGTTTGATCAGATGCTGCTCTGGGTTGCTCACATATATTTTTCTAGTAGGGTTAACACTTATAACAGTAACTATTTTTTGTTTCTAGAGTTAATTTAATCACTCCTTAATGTTCTTCACTGAGCACATAAGAAATAACAGTATATTTGGTGAGTTTTACATGAAGGTAAGAAAAGGCCTTAATCTTATGACAGAATTCCCAATAAACACAGTAATACCCACACTATGCTCTAATTTCACCTGTATGTATATACATACCACAATTAAAAGTGAAGAAATAAGAAAAAGCATGTGAAATCACCAAACTAGTTATCCCAAAGGCCTTCCTCTAAAGATGATTAACTTTCTTCACAGGAAAGCCCCTAAGATCTTCTTGAGGTCTTTTTATGCTGACACAATTCTCATAGGATTTGTTACACGGTTTACTTGGTTTCTAAACCCAGAGCAAATCCAATGCAACAATGAGAAAAGGAAGAAGAAAAGCTCTTATGAGTGGGTTGTCAGCAGAGACAAGAGAACCCCTGGGCTAAGAGAACTCAGGTGTACTCCCTCCTCTAAACAGACAATTAAAATTTGGTCTTCACTTAAGGACCTTAATAAACTCTTAACCTTTTAGTTGCTCCCATTCATCACTGCTATCTACATATCTGGCACTACAGGGAAATGCTCACAGTAGCTAAGTTTTTACTAAACCAGGCCTCAGAGACCATACTTCTCTTTAGGAAGGAGATTCTTCACCTTCTATGAGATCACATCACTTTGAGAACCTGATTTTTTTAAATGTATGTATCTACCCAATATTTCCATATCATCTCAAGGAGTTCATTAAACTTCTAAAGCCAGTTCATAGCTTCAGTAACCATGGACCCCAAATTTAAAACTTTTGTGTTAGGAACCAAAAATGTGCATGTTTATGTTAACAAAATTCAGGGTTTTATTTGGAATGGTCTTTAAAGATTTTTAAATGATGATGGACTGGGCAACACCGTAAATGTATATTAAACATGATGGCTAAGGCAGTACTAATAAATACACTTTAGAAGTGAACATTAGCAAGACTCTCTCAGGAAAAAAAAAGTGGCAAGAGAGAGACAAAAATGAAAGATAAATAATATGAGAATTCTTGAGAAGACTGCCTACCTTAGCAGCAAAACTTTAAGTGGAGTAAATATGTTTTTCACTACTAAGTTGAAGATGTCAGCAGTTAAAGATAATTTCTAAGACTATAGGTCTTAAAAGTAAACTTGCAATTGCTAAGACAGAAGACCATTTCTACAGTGGTTTTGAGCACTGGCCTAGGGAAACATCTGGATTCTAAGTACAGTTTCGTCATTTATTAGCAAATACTTAAAGCCTCAGCTTCATTATCTGTAAACAGAATAAATTAGTTCATAGGGTGGTTGTGATGATTAAATGAGATAATAATACACACTAAAGTCAGCACAGTGGCAAGTGGCCAATAAATGGCAGCAGTTTAGTTTTTAACTTCAATTTACCCACTTTTCTGTGCAGGAGTTTATCGTTTGTAAATTGTTATCTACCACACACATAATCTTTTATGAGCCTCTGGGGTCAGAACCACAGTGTCTTCATTTTACAGTTTAAGAAAATAAGTCAAATGTATCCCAAGACACTAATCAGTAGGAAAAGAAACGTGTACACTAGATTCAAAACTCCTAAACAAGATTCAAAACTCCTTTCCCCTGCAAAGCTCAAAAGCTCTGCCTTTTAAATTCTGTTTCATCTTTTAGCTATAGTTAAACATATATAAAATTTGCCATTTTAACCATTTTTAAGTGTACAGTTCAGTGCCATTAAATATTCACTCTGTTGTGCAGCTCTCACCACCATCCATCCCCATAACTTTTTCTTCTTCCTCAAATGAAACTCTGTACCCATTAGACACAGACTTCTCATTCTCTTCCTCCAAACCCTGGCAACCAGATTACTTATGCTCAAGTCCCTCATGTAAGTGGAATCATACAGTGCTTATACTTTGTCACTGGCCTATTTCACTCAGAATGATGTCTTCGAAGTTCATCCACATTGTGGCATATGGCAGAATTTCCTTCCTCTTTACAGCTGAATAATATTCAGTTGTATCCCAAACCACATTATGTGTATCCATGTATCCCTTAATGTTCATGTGGGTTGCTTCCATTATCTTTTTAAAGTACTGATCACACTTATTTTGCCATTGATTACTCATTTTCAGATTATTCATTCCCCCTCCCCGTCCCCTTTTTTTTTGTAAAGGTAAAGTGCAGGGACTTCCCTGGCGGTCCAGTGGTTAAAACACCTGCCTTCCACTGCAGGAGAGGACTGGTTACAACCCTCCTCTGGGAACTATGATCCCATATGCTGCCCCTCCTCCCTCTACAAGGTAAAAAAAAAAAAGTAAACGGTTAATTTAATTGTATAGAGTTTATAACAGAGCAGTAAAACCACTATATTGGGTGTGTGTTTTTTTCAGTACACCACCAAGAACCAACACAAAATGGAAAAGTTAAATGTAAATTTGGTAACAGAGGAAACTGTTAAAATAATAAGTTAGATTTAAGATTATCTGACTCAATGGTAAAGAATCTGCCTGCCAAGCAGGAGATGTGGGTTTGATCCCTGGGTCTGGAAGTTCCCCTGGAGAAGGAAATGGCAACCCACTCCAGTATTCCTGCCTGGGAAAACCCATGGACAGAGGAGCCTCGAGGGCTACAGTTCATGGAGTCGCAAAGGGTCGGAGACGACTTAGCGACTAAACCACCACCACCACAGAAATCACTTTACAGGCTATTCTTGAGACCTTTAATATACGAATAATGCAAAGTTTCCACTGTTGGACGTGAAACTAAAAAGTTCTTTAGGGTTGACCTTGGTGGGAGACAGAAATGGCTTAAGTGCCAGGAGTCTGGGAAAACCTCAGTAGGTGACTCCGAGTGGGAGCTAACACACTACAAAGACCAAACTGCTGCCAGCTAAAAGTAACCCTGAACCTCTCAACCAGTTTAATGATGCAACTTGAATAGATCGGAGTTCCTCTATTTTGCCCTTTTTAAATGTGAGGTGAGATTAACCACAAGCTTGAGCACACAGTTCTCAGAAATAGCTAAACCACCAAGGAAGGGAGAAACAGTTCTAGAGATTCTGAAAATTGTGATGATTTAAAGATGCAACGGGATCTTGCACTTTAGCGACTGAAGGTGTGCCTGCAGGCTTCGGTTGTAAGCGCGTACTACTACTGGCGGAGACAGAGAGTCAAACTACTACTAAAATCCAGCGTTATCAAATAATTCCAGACTACAACCAGACAGTGTGAAAAATGAACTGCCCTTCTTCGTGTGCACAGCTTGCAACACAAACCTACGGTCACAAGCAAACTTATCTGAAGCAAGGAAACAAGACAACACGGGAGCTCGAGCACCAGCGGGACCCGCAGGGGAGTCCTAGCGTTTCCGGCCGGAGACTGAGAGGCTGCTGACCGCTTTAGCCCGAGTCTCCAAAATGCCAAACGGCTATCACTCCGTCATCACAATTTCCCTGGGGCGACCTCACTTTCAGATCCTCTCAAAGTTTACCAGAAATTCTCCTAAAGGATTCTTCTGTCCGCCTTCCCACCCTCAAGACTCTCCGCCTCCAAGAATTACTCTACATCTCCACCCTACTATGCTGCCCCTGGGGGCCCTGGGAGTTGCAAGCGAGCAGGGTGCGATTTCACCCTGCTTGCTCCCAGTTGCTGGGAAAAGCGGCTGCTGAAAAGCAAACTTTCCGAGCGACCATTCGCAGAGGGCGGAGGGCGCGCGGCACTCACAGCTGGTTGATGGCGTTCTGCGAGATGACCGCGTTGGCGGAGAAGTAGGGGATCATGTCGGGGCCACCGAGGCTGCAGGTGCAGGCGAGGGGCGCCTTCTTCTCGCGGGCCAACGTGCTTAGGGTCATGGGGCCGGCTCAGGGCGCACGGCTCCGCATCCTGGCCCCCGCCCGGCTCGGGCACGAGGCGCTCGCGTTGGTCTCTACGGGACTGGAAGCGCTGGCAGTGCGGGCTCCCGGCGGCCGAGCTGGGCCCGCCGGGTCTAGCAGAGGCAGCCGCCGCAGCCGTGGGGCTCGGCCGCTGACTCCCAGCGGCTGAGCGCCTCCAGCAGCCCACCCCAACTCGCGTCCGGGGCGGGGCGGGGCGGGGCTGAGCGCGCCGGCGGGGCGGTCCCGAGAGCCGGAGGGTCGGGCCCGCCGGAGCCCCGCCCCGGAGCTCGTCGCACACGCCGGATCCGCAGCCGGCGTCCGGACCTGCGGAGCGAGGGTCGGCACCAAGCCACTTCGACTTGAGTGGAGGAGTGAAACGAGCCCGAGATTGAGGGTGCGGAATAGGGTGTGGATGGCCAAGAAAGGCTCGCATTTCTTTGGAATGTTTCAACAGAAAGGTCCTGTCTCTTAATCGGCTTTATACACGAATGGCAAACAAATCCCATTTTTCAAATAACCTTAAAACTTAAAACGCTGTACACTTGAGAATGCAACACATATTTATCAACAGCTTCCTATGTGTTACGGGCTAGGAAGACGCAGAAATTAACTGAATTTTTTTTTTAAGCAAAACAGTTTAAGTTTTGATGGAAAAAAGTATCTACAATGTTGATTCAGTTCAGTCTCTTAGCTGTGTCTTGACTCTTTGCGACCCCATGAACCGCAGCATGCCAGGCCTCCCTGTCCGTCAGCAACTTCCTGAGTCCACCCAAACCCATGTCCATTGAGTCGGTGATGCCATCCAACCATCTCATCCTCTGTTGTCCCCTTCTCCTCCTGCCCTCAATCTTTCCCAGCATCAGGGTCTTTTCAAATGAGTCAGCTCTTCGCATCAGGTGGCCAAAGTATTGGAGTGTCAGCTTCAACATCAGTCCTACCAGTGAACACCTAGGACTGATCTCCTTTAGGATGGTCTGGTTGGATCTCCTTGCAGTCCAAGGGACTCTAAAAGAGTCTTCAACACCACAGTTCAAAAGCATCAATTCTTCCGAGCTCAGCTTTCTTTATAGTCCAACTCTCACATCCATACATGACTACTGGAAAAACCATAGCCTTGACTAGACGGACCTTTGTTGACCAAGTAATGTCTGAAGCGACTTAGCAGCAGCAGAAGCAGCAGCAGGTTGGTCATAACTTTCCTTCCAAGGAGTAAGTGTCTTTTAATATCATGGCTGCAGTCACCATCTGCAGTGATTGTGGAGCCCAGAAAAATAAAGTCTGACACTGTTTCCCCATCTATTTGCCTTGAAGTGACGGGACTAGATGCCATGATCTTAGTTTTCTGAATGTTGAGCTTGAAGCCAACTTTTCACTCTTCTCTTTCACTTTCATCAAGAGGCTCTTTAGTTCTTCTTCACTTTCTGCCATAAGGGTGGTTCATCTGCATATCTGAGGTTATTGATATTTCTCCCAGCAATCTTGATTCCAGCTTGTGCTTCATCCAGCCCACCGTTTCTCATGATGTACTCTGCATATAAGTTAAATAAGCAGGGTGACAATATACAGCCTTGAGGTACTCCTTTTCCTATTTGGAACCAGTCTGTTGTTCCATGTCCAGTTCTAACTGTTGCTTCCTGACCTGCATACAGATTTCTCAAGAGGCAGGTCATGTGGTCTGGTATTCCCATCTCTTTCAGAATTTTCCACAGTTTGTTGTGATCCACACAGTCAAAGGCTTTGGCATAGTTAACAAAGCAGAAATAGATGTTTTTCTGGAACTCTCTTGCTTTTTTGATGATCCAGTGGATGTTGGCAACTTGATCTCTGGTTCCTCTGCCTTTTCTAAAACCAACTTGAACATCTAGAAGTTCATGGTTCACATATTGCTGAAGCCTGGCTTGGAGAATTTTGAGCATTACTTGACTAGTGTATGAGATGTCAATTAACATCTGCTAATGCTTGTAAATATATGTATAAGGGCTCTCCTAACCATCTTACAATCTAAGGATTCCCAGCCTTAACTGCATATATGAATCCACCTGTGGAGATTTTAAAAATCCCAATGCCTGGCTGCACCCTTGGCCAATCAAATCAAAATCTCTTAAGGTTGGGATCCAGATAGGCCAATACTGTGGCCACCTGATGCAAAGAACTGACTCATCGGAAAAGACCCTGATGCTGGGAAAGATTAAAGGCAGGAGGAGAAGGGGACAACAGAGGATGAGATGGTTGAATGGCATCATCGACTCAATGGACATGAGTTGAGCAAGCTCCAGGAGTTGGTGATGGACTGAGAAGCCTGGCATGCTGCAGTCCACAGGGTCGCAAAGAGTCGGATACAACTGAGTGACTGAACTGAACTGGGATCCAAAAGACTATTTTTCAAAGCTTCCCAAGTGATTCCAGTGTGCAGCCCGTGTTGAGAACTGTTTCGTGCAATGATCTAGAGAAGAAGACAGGCTAGAGATTATACCTCACTGTAGAGATGTGGGAACACTCACAGTCTAGCCAGATGACCTGATTTGTAAGTGACATATAGGAACTTAGATATGAACTCCTGTTTCATAACTCCTGATCTAGGGCTTTTCCCACTAAAACCTATTCCCTGATGCTTTAACAATTTTCCTAACTACTCACTGAGCAATGCCTTTCACTCCAACAGGGACCAGCTCTCTGTAAAAGGAGAATCTCTTTTCTCTGTCTCCTACACACTGTGTGTAGTGGCTGACAAAAGGGACTGGCCCCCTGCAGGCACACAGTAAATAAAAAGTTAGCTCCCTTATCTCTTGTCCTTACTGTCTGATCAGAATACGTATTTTGGGGCATTGGTATATTTAGCTTTTATGAATACCTCACTAAGCTATACATCAATATAAGATGCTATAAGAATTCCAGAGACAAAAATTAACAAATTTAAAAGCGACTTCACTATAAGAATTTTTTTCATGAGAAAAAAAATTATAAGAGGAACTAGAAATATAAAAGAGACTAAAATTAAGAAGACCTCACTTTACTACTAAGCATATGCTAGAATCAAGAAGAAATAAGTCTTTGTTTCATATAAAACTTCAGACCTCTTTTCCCAATGGGAAGTTTGGCAATTTTCAAAACACTAGTAATGAAATAATCTAAACTATAAATTCTGTGTCTACAATCAGAATCATTCTTTTGTAAGTTAATCCTTCCATAAAACAAAATTATTACCAAGGCACTGAGGGACTTCAAATATTGCAAACTCATGCTGGAAAAAGATACCTAAATTAGGAACTAGCTGGTAAGTGAAGAGTTAATAAAAGGTCTGGACTTTGGAGTCCAGTGTATCATGATCTTCATCCATCTCTAGGAAGGAAAAATTTTGAAAGATTTATTCAGGCTGTGTCAGCAGGCACCCAAATGGCAGTGTAAGAAAAAAAAATCTGCTGATACACCCCAAAATAAATTGCTTTAAATAACTGGCAAACTTGCCAGTTTGAAACTTCTTCCAGGCTGTAATTTATTACAGCCTCCTGCAATGATTAAAAAAAAAAGTTAACAGGCTGTTTGGAACAGCACTATTAAGGTGAGTCCAGTTCCTTTCATGACACAGCAGAGAAGTCAACGTTAAGTGATGCAGTTTAGGAAAGATGATGGCATGGTAATCATCTGTATCTGTCAGGAAAAGAAGCCAGCAGGAGATGTTTACTCAATGCAGCACTTAATATATCTGGCATTTAAAAGCGACAGAGATAAAGATTTCATAAATATGTATACTTGTCTTTTACAAATAGGTTCCTATAGTGACACCCCAGAAGTGCACAGTCCTTTGTTTTCCCTCAAAAGACCTGTCAGTGGCCATTCAACAAATGAAGGAGACTGTTTTAACATCTCCAACGAGGCCTTTTCAAAGGCTTTTCAAAGTTAAATTCCCACTTTGAACTGTAATATAGAAAATTGGCAAAGTGCTAGAACAAGCCTCTTGGTTTTTAAGGAAAAAAAAAATCATCTCTGTAGACTGGGGTACCTTTAAGGAAATAATCCTTCCTACTACTGTTTCTAAAAGTTGAACAAATTCTCTTTCTTTTCACAATCCGCAGAGTGTCAAAATGTCAATCAGTTTAGTTTCAGCTCAATTTAATCCTTTACTCTCCACTGTTAGGAAACAAGGCTCCAGGGAGAAGTGCTCTGTACCCAAGCATCTGGGAATTCAAAAATGATTCCAAAGTAAATTGAGCAGCATGAAAAAAACTAAGCTAGTTTTCTACATCACATGAAGTCAGAAGGGGCTTTCTCTAAAAAAAAATGAAAAATATCTGCACAAAGTGGATATGAAATGAATTTGGTCATGTCATTTGCCTATCATCTCAAGGGTCAGAAATATGAATATTCTAAAATGTTAACTTGGCTCTTGATAGCATTAGCAATGATCAAATTAAATTTTTTGTAGACTCATATATTAATAGCACTTTAAAATTTTTAAAGCAATAGATATCTCTTTTAAGACATACTCCACTACTATGTCTTCATGTGTCATAAGGTATAAACACTGTAAAACTGTATAAAACTAGGGACTTGCATAGTGACCTAATTGTACTCAGGGAAGACCCAAAGGTGAAATATGAAGGATGTAAACATACTTTTGTTGCTGTAAGAAAATTTCAACATGGGTGGATCACTTGAATTGACAGTAGCTAATGAGCTCAAGAAAGGCAATGCCAAAGAATGCTCAAACTACCACACAATTGCACTCATCTCACATGCTAGTAAAGTAATGCTCAAAATTCTTCAAGCCAGGCTTTAGCAATACGTGAACCGTGAACTACCTGATGTTCAAGCTGGTTTTAGAAAAGGCAGAGGAACCAGAGATCAAATTGCCAACATCCGCTGGATCATGGAAAAAGCAAGAGAGTTCCAGAAAAACATCTATTTCTGCTTTATTGACTATGCCAAAGCCTTTGACTGTGTGGATCACAAATACACTGTGGAAAATTCTGAAAGAGATGGGAATACCAGACCACCTAACCTGCCTTTTGAGAAATCTGTATGCAGGTCAGGAAGCAATAGTTAAAACTGGACATGGAACAACAGACTGGTTCCAAATAGGAAAAGGAGTACGTCAAGGCTGTATACTGTCACCCTGTTTTTTAACTTATATGCAGAGTACATCATGAGAAATGCTGGACTAGAAGAAACACAAGCTGGAATCAAGATTGCCAGGAGAAATATCAATAACCTCAGATATGCAGATGATACCACCCTTATGGCAGAAAGTGAAGAAGAACTAAAGAGCCTCTTGATGAAAGTGAAAGAGGAAAGCGAAAAAGTTGGTTTAAAGTTCAACATTCAGAAAACAAAGATCATGGCATCCAGTCCCATCACTTCATGGGAAATAGATGGAGAAACAGTGGAAACAGTGTCAGACTTTATTTTTGGGGCTTCAAAATTACTGCAGATGGTGACTGCAGCCATGAAATTAAAAGATACTTACTCCTTGGAAGAAAAGTTATGACCAACCTAGATAGTATATTCAAAAGCAGAGACATTACTTTGCAGACTAAGGTCCATCTAGTCAAGGCTATGGTTTTTCCTGTGGTCATGTACGGATGTGAGAGTTGGACTGTGAAGAAGGCTGAGTGCCGAAGAATTGATGCTTTTGAACTGTGGTGCTGGAGAAGACTCTTGAGAGTCCTCTGGACTGCAAGGAGATCCAACCAGTCCATTCTGAAGGAGATCAACCCTGGGATTTCTTTGGAAGGAATGATGCTAAAGCTGAAACTCCAGTACTTTGGCCACCTCATGCGAAGAGTTGACTCATTGGAAAAGACTCTGATGCTGGGAAGTATTGAGGGCAGGAGGAGAAGGGGACGACTGAGGATGAGATGGCTGGATGGCATCACTGACTCGATGAACGTGAGTCTGAATGAACTCTGAGAGATGCTGATGGACAGGGAGGCCTGGCGTGCTGCGATTCATGGGGTCACGAAGAGTCGGACACGACTGAGCGACTGAACTGAATGAGCTCAAAGGTGACAGTGTTAATTTATAATCTCAAAAACTGTGGGCTAGAAACCAAAGGACATAAATTTACTTTAACAGAGTCACTGAATAATCTAAGATTCTGGCCAACTCACTTACCTTCATCTGTAAAATGGGATAATAAAACCCTAAGAAAATATCCCAAGATCTGTTTTTGGGACAGTTGGGAACCTTAGGAAAGGAATTTCATCCAATCTGGAGATCCTAAGAAATGGATTTAATCCATTTAACACAGTCACTTAGTTCAAAGTAGTACTGTCATTCAGTTGTTGTGTCCAACTCTGCGACCTCATAGACTGTAGCATGCCAGGCTTCCCTGTCCTTCCCTATCTCCCATAGTTTGCTCAAGTTAACGGCACCCCACTCCAGTATTCTTGCCTGGAAAATCCCATGGACAGAGGAGCCTGGTAGGCTACAGTCCATGGGGTCACTAAGAGTTGGACACGACTGAGTGACTTCACTTTCATGCATTGGAGAAAGAAATGGCAACCCACTCCAGTGTTCTCAGGGACAGGGGAGCCTGGTGGGCTGCCATCTATGAGGTCGCACAGAGCCGAACAGGCTAAAGCGACTTAGCAGCAGCAGCAGCATGTCCATTGAGTCAATGATGCTATCCAACCATCTCATCCTCTGTCGCCCCCTTCTGACCTCAAGCTTTCCTAGCATCAGGGTCTTTTCCAATGAGTTGGCTCTTTGCATCAGGTAGCCAAAGTATTGGAGCTTCAGCTTCAGCATTAGCCCTCTCAATGAATATTTAGGGCTTATTTCCTTTAGGACTGATTGACTGGTTTGATCTCCTTGCTGTCCAAGGGACTCTCAAGAGTCTTCTCCAGCACCCCAGTTTGAAACCATCAGTTCTTCGGCGCTCAGCCTTCTTTATGTTCCAACTCTCAAATCCATACAAGACTACTGGAAAAATAGCTTTGCCCTTTGTCGGCAAAGTGAGGTCTCTGCTTTTGAATATGCTGTCTAGGTTTGTTGTAGCTTTTCTTCCAAGGAGCAAGTGTCTTTAATTTCATGGCTGCAGTCACTGTCCGCTATGATCTTGGAGCCCAAGAAAATAAAGTCTGTCACTGTTTCCATTGTTTTCCCATCTATTTGCCATGAAGCGATAGGACCAAATGCCATGATCTTAGGTTTTTGAATGCTGAGTTTTAAGCCAGTTTTTTCAGTCTCTGCTTTCACCCTCATCAAGAGGCTCTTTAGCCACTCTTCACTTTCTGTCATTTGGGTGGTGTCATCTGTATATCTGAGGTTACTGTTATTTCTCCCAGCAATCTTGATCCCAGATTGTGATTCATCCAGCCCAGTATTTTGCATGACATACTCTGCATATAAGTTAAATAAGCAGGGTGACAATATACAGCCTTGACGTATTCTTTTCTCAGTTTTCAACCAGTCCATTGTTCCATGTCCATTTCTAACTGTTGCTTCTTGACCTGCATACAGGTTTCTCAGGAGGCAAATAAGGTGTTCTGGTATTCTCATCTCTAAGAATTTTCCACAGATTGTTGTGAATACAGTCAAAGGCACAGTTGGCAATTTGATCTCTGGGTCCTCTGCCTTTTCTAAATCCTGCTTGTACGTCTGGAAGTTCTCGATTCAGGTACTGCTGAAGCCTAGTTTGAAGGATTTTGAACATTACTTTGCTAGTATGTGAACTGAGCTCAATTATGCAGTAATTTAACATTCTTTGACATTCGCCTTCTTTGGGATTGAAATGAAAACTGACTTTTTTCCAGTCCTGTGGCCATTGTTGAGTTTTCCAAATTTGCTGGCATACTGAGTGCAACACTTAACAACATCATCTTTCGGTATTTTAAATAGCTCAGCTGGAATTCCATCACTTCCACTAGCTTTGTTTGTAGTAATTCTTCCTAAGGTCCACTTGACTTCACACTCCAGAATGTCTGGCTTTAGTTGAGTGACCACATCATCATGGTCATTAAGACCTTTTTTGTACAGTTCTTCTGGGTATTCTTGCCACCTCCTCTTGATTTTTTCTGCTTTTGTTAGGTCCTTACCAATTCTGTCCATTATTATGCCCATCTTTGCATGAAATGTTCCCTTCGTATCTCTAATTTTCTTGAAGATATCTTTAGTCTTTCCCATTATATTGTTTTTCTCTAGTCCTTTGCATTGTTCACTTAATAAGGCTTTCTTATCTCTCATTTCTCTGGAACTCAGGATTCAACTGATTATATCTTTCCCTTCCTAGTTTGCCTTTCACTTCTCTTCTTTTCTCAGCTATTTGTAAGGCCTCCTCAGACAACCATTTTGCCTTCTTGAATTTTTCTTGGGGATGGTTTTGGGTACCGCCGCCTGTACAATGATACAAACCTCCATCCATAGTTCTTCAGGCACTTTATCAGATCTAATAGTCCCTTGATTCTATTTGTCACTTCTACTGTATAATCACAAGGGATTTAATTTAGATCATACCTGAATGGCCTAGTGGTTTTCCCTACTTTCTTCAATTTAAGTCTAAATTTTGCAATAAGGAGCTCATGATCTGAGCCACAGTCAGCTCCCAGTATTGTTTCTGCTGATAGTATATAGAGCTTCTCCATCTTTGGCTGCAAAGAATATAATCAGTCTGATTTCAGTATTGACCATCTGGTGATGTCCAAGTGTAGAGTCATCTCTTGTGTTGTTGGAAGAGGATGTTTGCTATGACTGGTGCTTTCTCTTTGCCCTGCTTCATTTGGTACTCCAAGGTCAAACTTGCCTGTTACAAAGTAGTATAGTTCAACAGTTAAAAACTCTGGCCTTAGAATTTAATAGACTGGGCTCAAATTCTAGAACCACTATTAGCTATGAACTTTAAATTGCTACTTAATCTGTGGCTCAGTATTAGTACCTAATTTACGAAGTTACTGTGAGGATTAATTAAGTTGAAAGATATAAAGCACTGAAAAGAGTACCTGGCACAAAAATCTACTCATTTGGCCTTAATGGCTCTGTAAGCTTAAGAGAGCTAACAGAAAGGTTGAGGAAGACTTCAGAAATAAAATCAGAGAGCTGGAGTCTTCACTGAAGAATCTTAGATCAGAGTGTATAGGACTATCATAAATTTTTGCTTTTTTATTAAAAACTTTTTTGATTTTCTAAATCTTCCATGTAATCTTATCTTTTGACTGTTTCTCTGAGGTAAAACCCTTAATAGGCAAAAGACCTATGTGCTTTTCTTTAGGTCATTAAGAAAGCTCTGTGTGCGTTGAAGGGAGCAAGTGGACTTTGAAGTCAATCTGGCAATCTTAGGGTAAAGTCCACTGTGCATTTTAGTTTATTAACTGAGAAAATGAAAATGTTGAACTAGAGATAATCCCCTGTGCTCTCTTCCATCAAGATGAAAAACATTTAAAGTGGGCAGTATTAAAATGGCAATGAATGTGACATCAGAAATTTCTAGATTCCAGCTGCTTTGTCCATGGGCAACACTTACCCTGTCCCAGCCCTTGTTTCTTTGAAGTGGGATGGCAATGCTTACCTCACAGGTTTATTAAGATACACAGACACAAGTGCTTTGTGAACAGGACAGCACCATTTTTGTTACTGTTACCATCCATAAATTGGCCAATCAGCTTCTGATAACAGAAAGTGTTGTGTTTGTTTGTATTTGGGATGAGAAGTAGATGAATGAATGAAATTTAAAATACAAATATACTTCCCCTATACACCGCCACTTCATTCAGGAAGTCTTTACTATTATTGTTTTCCAGGCAGTTAATTACATATTGTCATCTTGTAGTAACATGACACCTGCAGTGCTTACTGGGATTTTGCATTTTTTTAAAAAGCTTTGAAATAATAGTATTAATGTATATAAATTTATTTTTGAAATACCCAGTCATAAGAAATAATGATTATACCAATCAGAAGACCTATCTGTATTTTTATGTTTTCTCTAAGGGCTTCATCTAGAGAAATAAATAGTAAATTAATCTCCTGAGTGTCAAAAGGAGAAAACCAATACTTTAAAGAGTTACAAAACAAAAAGCCTGTTACCTAGAGTAGCACAACAATCTGTCTCCTGTTAATCTGTAAACGCTACGCTAGAACTCTCAAGATAATACCTTTAATTTTCAAACTTGTTGCCCAGACAGTAACAAGAGGTATCTTGCTACACTTAGTCAAAGGCACTCTTCATGTAATACAATAAACCAAACTCTGTAAACAAAGGCTCTTCAAAGCAATCAAGTTTTGCAATCACTATGTGGCTAATAGTTTTATTTAAAAGAATATCTGACAATAGTTTTGAACACTGGATGAAACAATGTCACTGAGCCCTTCCAATCCTTTCTATGGAACTTTACAACATAAGAGCAATGGGAAATACTGAAAGGATCTGCATATCAACTCTATGAGAGGCAGATCTAAGGCATTCATCCCCCATAGTCTTAACCACCATATGTTCTAGTAAGAAGAAATGCTGAAATGCTGCTTTCTTCAGGTTACAAAGGCCTCACAACTCTATTGTTTAGTAAAAGTAGTAGGTGTTTATAGATCCCTTTTCACATCCAACACACCCTACAAAACATTTAACCATTTAATCCTCACTCTCTTTAAACATTAAAAAAAAAATTTAAACACAGCCTTTCAAACACAGGCTCAAAAACTTTTTTTTTCAGTAGAAAGATAAAATAAAAAGTCACTCTTCTCATCACCATCATCCTACTCCCAGGGATGACTGTTAATGCTTCCAGAAATTTTTCCTGCATAAGCAAACATTAATATGTTATAGCTGTTCTGTAAGAAACATACATGCACACAAGCCGTAATTACGCTCGTGCTCCCTCTACACTTATCACTATATCTTAGATACTTTTCCATGTTTATAAAGATGTACCTCATTCTTTTAAAGGAGTGCTTCATATTCTAGTTTAAAATTATGGATAATTTAAATACTCCTCTACTGATGGACATTTAAATTGTTTCCAGTCTTTACTATTATAGATAGTATCACTATGAACATACTTTCACACAATCTTTGGGCTTTAAAGTGAATATATTTGTTGGGCGGATACCGAGAGGTGGAATTGGCACTTAAAATATTTTAAACATCTTAGGAACTGGCAGACATTATCAAATTGCCTTCCTAAAGGGTTTAGTTTTTATTTTCCACTGGAATCTCTGTGTCTACTCTCACTCTATGATCTATCAAATTAACTCAGGGCCCAAGCTTCTCTTCTACACCTCTTCTACATAATACATTAAAAACTAAATCTTTGTAATATATATGTTGGGCTTCCCTGGAGGCTCAGACGGTAAAGAATCCACCTGCAATGCAGGGAGACCTGGGTTTGATCCTTGGGTTGGGAAGATCCCCTGGAGGAGGGCATGGCAACCCACTCTAGTATTCTTGCCTGGAGAATGCCCATGGACAGAGGAGCCTGGTGGGCTACCGTCCGTGGGGTTGCAAAGAGTCAGACAGGGCTGAGCGACTAACCACAATGCAGTACGTATATGTGTCTATATAAGTGTATATGTATGACAAAAGTAAAATATACTTTAGAAAACTAGAGAAAAATGTTAAATTATAAAGAAAATATTATGAAAAAATTATCATAGATAATTTAAAAGAATTAGACTGTAAGAAAATATATGTAGCAGTTAAATTATTTTGAAGATAATATAATTTTTAATTTAGAAGATATTTTCAGATCTTGTTTGATGCTAATGATGTAGAAGGTATTATAGGTGAACAAGCCAAATGTGGCTTAATACCATCAATGTCCTGAAGTGGGGTGAGACAGAGACAGAAAAATGGGAAATAAACTGGAGTAACATAAAATAAAATCTAGAGGAGCTGAGAAAGTCTTAAAAATAAAAGCAATATGATATTTACTGAGCTGACATTTACTGTGTACCAGATCCCTCGTGGCTTAGATGGTAAAGAATTTGCCTGCAATGTGGGAGACCTGGGTTCAATCCCTGGGTTGGGAAGGTCCTCTGGAGAAGGGAATGGCTATTGACTCCAGTATTCCTGCCTGGAGAATCCCATGGACAGAGGAGCCTGGGGGCTACAGTCTACGGGGTTGCAGTCAGACACGTCTGAGCGACTAAGCACACAGCACAGATCCTCTATTAAGAGTTTCTGTGTAGAACCTGTGGTTGCCAGGGGGAAGGCTGGGGGAAGGGACAGTTAGGGCGTGTGGGATGGACATGTACACATGCTACATTTAAAATGGATACCCGACAAGGACCTACTATACAGTACATGGAACTCTGTTCAATATTAGGTAACAGCCTGGATGGGAGGGGAATTTGGGAGAGAATGGATACATGTATATGTATGGCTGAGATTCTTCATTGTTCACCTCAAACTATCACAACGTTGTTAATCAGCTATACACCAATACAAAATGAAAAATTAAGAAAAAAAGTTTACATGAAGCATCTCAATTCTCACAAACAACCCTATGCTTCTATGATTATCTTTACGAGGCTCAGAGAGGTTAATTGATTTGTCTAAGGTACAGCAGTAATTTGAATTCAGCAAGTTATTCTGGCTCCAGAAAGAATCTGTTTTGTTAATCAATATTCTACACTGTCTGCATGATTATATAGGTTCACTACAGAACAGGTTTAAGTCTGAAAAGGTCTATTGCCAACAGGAAGAACTCCTGGGGACCTTAAATACCTACCTTCCTGCACCTTGTGTTTCCTTCTCTAATTGATCCTAGCTATAGCTGGCAGGTCCTGACAATAAATGGCAACTCACTCCAGTACTCTTGCCTGAAAAGTCCCATGGACGGAGGAGCCTGGTAGGCTGCAATCCATGGGGTTGCTAAGAGTCAGACATGACTGACCGACTTCACTTTCACTTTTCACTTTTATGCATTGGAGAAGGAAATGGCAACCCACTCCAGTGTTCTTGCCTGGAGAGTCCCAGGGACGGCGGAGCCTGGTGGGCTGCCGTCTATGGGGTCACACAGAGTCGGACACAACTGAAGTGACTTAGCAGCAGCAGCAGCAACCCAGTACTAAATATAGCAGTAAGATGACCTGGTTGTTGTATACCATTCTCTTGCTACCAGATCCTGTAGAACTCTGTATTTCAAACTAATATTCATTATAAGATTTTTTCAAAGCACTTAACACCTCTACAGTTTTTTGCTTCCTTAGTTGTTTTTTTTTTTTTTTAAACACAGCATCTTACATGAAGGAGGCATTCATTGTATTTGTGGATAATGATGGGATCATGATCTTATTTGATTAAATAAACCTACTTACTAGCTGGGTAGGTATTATCACCCCTCATTACAGTTAAAGAAAAAGATGAACCAGCTAATAATATCAAGGTGATAAGAAGCCTACACATTAGGCTGCTACTGTATGTGTGCTCAGTCATGTCTGACTCTTTGTGACCCCACAGACGGGATTTTCCAGCAAAAATACTGGAGTGGGTTGCCATTTCCTCCTCCAGAGGATCTTCTCGACCCAGGGATTGAACCCTCCTGAATTTCCTGCATTGGCAGGTAGATTCTTTATCACTGTGCCAACTGGGAATCTCACTCTTTAGGCTGAGATGGGTCCAATTCAATCTGTCAACATACTATTGACAGATTAACCGAATACAACTGGACTAACCCTGAACCTATAGGCCAGGCACTTTAGATGGTTATCAAAATGATTAAGAGCTAAACACTTTTATAACAACTCCCTATTTAAAATCCCCAAAGAGTTCTGTATTCCCTTTTAGACCACATCGAAGCTCTTCTTCTGGCCTTCAGATCCTCCGTAATTTAAATCCTACTATAATCCAGCCATTATGGCGTATTACTCTCAACTCCATCCCTTCTCCAGCACAGTTTAACTATTTTTAGCCATTCTCCCAAAACAAATCCTTGCCATAATCAGGTGGTTTCTATCCTGTCTTCCTATACATGAGTCTTACTCTCCTCCCTATTCGAATTATTCCTTTACTGAGACCATTTTTAGACGGCAATACCAGACCACCTGTCCTGCCTCTTGAGAAACCTATATGCAGGTCAGGAAGCAGCAGTTAGAACTGGACATGGAACAACAGACTGGTTCCAAATAGGAAAAGGAGTACGTCAAGGATATATATTGTTACCCTGCTTATTTAACTTATATGCAGAGTACATCGTGAGAAATGCTGGGCTGGAAGAAGCACAAGCTGGAATCAAGATTGCCAGGAGAAATATCAATAATCTCAGATATGCAGATGACACCACCCTTATGGCAGAAAGTGAAGAGAAACTCAAAAGCCTCTTGATGAAAGTGAAAGAGGAGAGTGAAAAAGTTGGGATAAAGCTCAACATTCAGAAAACTAAGATCATGGCATCTGGTCCAATCACTTCATGGGAAATAGATGAGGAAACAGTGTCAGACCTTACTTTTGGGCTCCAAAATCACTGCAGATGGTGATTGCAGCCATGAAATTAAAAGACGCTTACTCTTTGGGAAGGAAAGTTATGACCAACCTAGACAGCATATTGAAAAACAGAGACGTTATTTTGCCAACAAAGGTCCATCTAGTCAAGGCTATGGTTTTTCTAGTGGTCATGTATGGATGTGATAGTTGGACTGTGAAGAAAGCTGAGCGCCAAATAATTGATGCTTTTGAACTGTGGTTTTGGAGAAGACTCTTGAGAGTCCCTTGGACTGAAAGGAAATCCAACCAGTCCATTCTAAAGGAGATTGGTCCTGAGTGTTCTTTGGAAGGACTGATGATAAAGCTGAAGCTCCAGTACTTTGGCCACTTCATGCGAAGAGTTGACTCATTGGAAAAGACTCTGATGCTGGGAGGGATTGGAGGCAGGAGGAGAAGGGGACGACAGAGGATGAGATGGCTGGATGGCATCACTGACTCGATGGACGCTGACTCTGAGTGAACTCTAGGAGTTGGTGATGGACAGGGAGGCCTTGCATGCTGCAAGGGGGGGTCACAAAGAGTCGGACACAATTGAGTGACTGAACTGAACTGAGACCATTTTATTCCAGGCTTTTAGGGGCTTCCCTCATAGCTCAGTTGGTAAAGAATCCGCCTGCAATGTAGGAGACCTGGGTTCAATTCTTGGATCAGGAAGATCCCCTGGAGAAGGGATAGGCTATCCATTTCAGTATTCCTGGGCTTCCCTGTAGCTCAGCTGGTAAAGAAGCCACCTACAATGTGGGAGACCTGGGTTTGATCCCTGGGGTGGGAAGATCCCCTGGAGAAGGGAAAGACTACCCATTCCAGTATTATAGGCTGGAGAATTCCAGGGACTACACAGTCCATGGGGTCACAAAGAGCCGGACATGACTGAATGACTTTCACTTCACTTCTCTGTTTTATGCCACATAATTTACCTCTCTGATGAAACAAATCACACAGAGTAACTCTCTTTCGTGGACTTCATAGAGCCTAGCACAGTGCCAGACAAGTCATAAGTATTAAGTATATTCTAGTTGGTTGATCTATTATCCCACACCCCACTACATTCTTCTTAGGGCTCTACATAAATATTTCCTAAAGGAATTGATATGTTAATGATAGAGTTTCTCTCCCCTGGGAGCTCTTGATATGGGGAGAAATCCCTAAGACTCATCTTCACTACCTCGTCTTTCTGCCGCCTCTGCTCTTTGGGTAGATGCCTTCTTCATACAGAGAATACAGTAGAGGGCCTGGAATATAATCTAGTATGTGAGAGTTTTATTTTTATTTTCAAGCCTGCCCTAGACTTTCAGGAGCCAAAAGTTCAAATCGCAGCAGGACTGATTCAGCCCTTTCACAAGCAATTTAGTACTATGCAGTTTGTTTAGACTGATCAAATTTCCAAGACCTGGCTGAGCAGCATCATTATCTCTTTAAGCTTTCATGTATCAGCTTCCCTGGCCACATTTCACTTGCCATGTCTTTCTTTTCTGAAATCAGATCAACATGCAAAATTACACAGTTACATACAATTATGTACTTTTCAACAACCATGTCAAATATCTTTAAGGGATTTAAATATAAAACAGAATAAATATAAAACAGAAAGGTTGTTTTTTTTTCCCCTGTTTGGATAAGGCAAAAATCAAGAAGGATGCAAAAGTTACACTCCTCGATTCTCAGTAGAAAGGGAGCATTTTGTATCATTCTTCAGCTAGTACGTCAACTAACAGAAGAGAGTATTGCCAGATTCGATTCACACCACCTCAGCTGGAAGGCCAACTGGACAATAGATCTTAAGTGAAGTGAAAAATACTTTGCTGGGGGAAAAGAAGACTAGGTAGCAACTCTGCCTTTTAATGTTTGATTGTGAAATATTCAAACATGCCGCACCACCCCTTTGAATTTCTCTGAGCCTTCCACTCGTTCTCTATGCAGGTACCTAGTCGCCTCAGTTCGGTGTTCATCGGAAGTGACTTAGCATGCACTGTGATACACTACTACATATTAGAACTTTGCATACTGTTTGAGACATTTTCATATTTGTATATTATTTTTACCTGACAATAAGAATACTAATTTCTTTTTAATGAAGAGAAAACAGTCTCAAAGAATGAATGTATTTGTCTCAAGTCATGCAACCAATATAAACATAGGTCTCCTAACTCCAATATTAGTGCTCTTTTCATACAACTAAGAACAATGAACTAAAACTCTTTTCGTCTTAGTGGCATTCAATGACTATATTGTTGTAGTACATTACAAGAAATTATATTATTTATTATTTGTTTATAAAGTACTTCACCTTAAGTGGCCTAATTTAATAGCAATTATTCCTTGGGGTTGATATTTTCATAATTTTATAGGTAAAGTAGCATATTTAAAGAAAACTAAGCTTAATGAAAATTCTGAAAGAGATGTGAATACCAGACCACCTGTCCTGCCTCTTGAGAAACCTATATGCAGGTCAGGAAGCAACAGTTAGAACTTGACATGGAACAACAGACTGGTTCCAAATAGGAGAAGCAGTACGTCAAGGATATATATTGTTACCCTGCTTATTTAACTTATATGCAGAGTACATCATGAGAAACGGTAGACTGGAAGAAGCACAAGCTGGAATCAAGATTGCTGGGAGAAATATCAATAATCTCATATATGCAGATGACATCACCTTTATGGCAGAAAGTGAAGAGGAACTCAAAAGCCTCTTGATGAAAGTGAAAGAGGAGAGTGAAAAAGTTGGCTTAAAGCTCAACATTCAGAAAACTAAGATCATGGCATCTGGTCCCATCACTTCATGGGAAATAGATGGGGAAACAGCGTCAGACTTTATTTTTGGGGCTCCAAAATCACTGCAGATGGTGACTGCAGCCATGAAATTAAAAGACACTTACTCCTTGGAAGAAAAGTTATGACCAATCTAGATAGCATATTCAAAAGCGGAGATGTTACTTTGCTGACTAAGGTCCGTCTAGTCAAGGCTATGGTTTTTCCAGTAGTCATGTATGGATGTGAGAGTTGGACTGTGAAGAATGCTGAGCACCGAAGAACTGATGCTTTTGAACTGTGGTGTTGGAGAAGACTCTTGAGAGTCCCTTGGACTGCAAGGAGATCCAACCAGTCCATTCTGAAGGAGATCAGCCCTGGGATTTCTTTGGAAGGAATGATGCTAAAGCGGAAACTCCGGTACTTTGGCCACCTCACGCAAAGAGTTGACTCATTGGCAAAGACTCTGATGCTGGGAGGGATTGGGGGCAGGAGGAGAAGGGGACAACCGAGGATGAGATGGCTGGATGGCATCACTGACTCGATGGATGTGAGTCTGAGTGAACTCCGGGAGTTGGTGATGGACAGAGAGGCCTGGTGTGCTGCGATTCACGGGGTCGCAAAGAGTCGGACACGACTGAGCGACTGAACTGAACTGATATATGGATGAATGAGATCCTTACTGTCCCTACCTACTACGCAGTGAAATCACAGCCAAGGGAACAAGTTTGGTGGAATCAGTGGGGAAAGTCCATCAACAGAGGAATGGATAAAGAAAGATGTGGTGTATATATACAATGGAATATTACTCAGCCATAGAAAAGAACAAAATAATGCCATATGTAGCAACATGGATGGACCTAGAGATTGTCATACTGAGTGAAGGAAATCAGACACAGAAGATAAATCTCACATGATATTGCATTTACATGTGGAATCTAAAAAAAGGCTACAAAAATTTTTTTAAGGCTACAAATGAATTTATCTACAGAACAGAAATAGACTTACAGGTGTAAAAAGTAAACTGGGAGGTAAGGGGGAATAAGTTAGAGGGCTGGGATTGACACAGACATATTACTATATATAGAATAGATAACTAATAAGGACCTACTGTATAGAACAGGAAATTCTATTCAATACTCTGTAAGGGCCTAGATGGGAAAAGAATCTTAAAAAAAGAGTGAATATATTTACCTGTATAACTGATTTACTTTGCTGTACATTTAAAACTAACACAACATTGTAAATCACCTATACCCAAGCAAAAATTTTTTTAAAAGGGAGGAAACTGGAAGATAAATCTGTAAATACAATAACAGGACATATAAGAGGTTGTAGGCAGTTAGAAATAAGGGTTTAGAGCTTAAAATGGGATCCGAGATAAGATCTTACGGAAAAACCCAAACAAAACTCTTTGGCCAACTCAACAGATTTGAAAGTTCTGGGCACAGAGGCATGAAGAATGAGGTGGACAGGGTCACTGAGGGACAATACATAGATTTGAGCAAGGGAAGCCACGAGTATCCGTGAAACAGTATGCACAATTAAGCAGTATGCACATATTTTTCTAACGAAAAATTCTAGCATTTTACGTAGCATTTCAAACAACTCCATGTTTTCCAAAAGGTTGAAGATTTCTATTCCAGGAAATAAAAGTGAGGCAAGGATAGTCTCTGCAGAAAAATTAACTTCTGAGAGATGAACCACCAACTGAGATACTGTGGGCAGAGGGTATAAGGAAAACCAGCAAAGAATGATGATAAGAAAGCCAAAGGAGAGACTTCCCTGGTGGTCCAGTGGTTAAGACTCCATGCTCACAGTTCAGGGGCCTGGGTTCAATCCCTGGTCAGGAAACTAGATCCCATATGTCACAACAAAGGATACTGCATGCCATAATGAAGACTGACTATCTCATGCGCTGCAACTAAGACACAGTGTAAGTCAAATAAATATTTTTTAAAAAGAAAGCCAAAGGAGGTAAGAACTGCATAGAGGAATGGGCAATAGTGTCATTTAAGATTGGGATAAAAAATTATTCACTGGCAATCTTAACAAGAACAGCATTTAGAGTGATGGAAGGGGCAAAAGTCAAATTTCATGGGTGAAACAGTGAATATGAGTTGACAAAGGAGGCAGTAAATATAGACTGTCCTTTCAGAAATCAAAACAAACTTGTAGTGTGAGCTGAAAACAAGGTTATGAAATGGTATTGTAAAATGATATTTTAGTTTCTTTTGGTCCGATAAAGATCTGACCATGTTTATAACGTGAGGGAAACAAGCCAATAGAGAGAGGTAAAACCCTATGACAAATTAAAATATTGTCCAAATAACTGATCTTGAAAAAGGGTACAATATTTAAAGTTTAAACTTCAAAAACAGGAGTATTTTTACGAAATGTACAGATATCAATAAGACTATTAGAACCCTCTGCATATTAAAAACTTTCCAAAGATGTGTTCACATACTTGAACCTAGAAGATTCACATCAAGTTGGCTCAGAAATTATTTTCCAGAAATTTCTAGAAATGTAATTGTGTGTTTGTGTAAACGATAATTTTAATTTCTCATTCTTGACATATTTTTGACATCCGAAGAGATCTGCATAGGCTTGTCTCCTGCTATATCGCATTGAAAGTTTAATATACCCCCAAATAAACTACAATAATATAAAAAGCAAACAAAAGTCTAGGGTTGGGGAAGGCTCGGAAATAATCCAGTTAATGAGCTTTCCATGGTGGAATTTAGTATTCTAAAACTTAAGCTCTTGCATAGCTACCTTATCACACACAGTTAAGGGACTTGGAATTTCATATGTAACTTCTAGCCAACAGGTTATTTAAGAAAAAACAAAAACAAGAACCATTTATTCTTCTCAATCACAGATAACCTGTACTCTAAGTTGCTTTGGCTGTATCTGACTCTCTGTGACCCCATGGACTGTATGTAGCCCATCAGGCTCCTCTGTCCATGGGATTCTCCAGGCAAGAACATGAGTGGGTGGCCCATTTCCTTCTCCAGGGGATCTTTCTGACCCAGGGATCGAACTAAAATATCCAACTTAAAAACAGTAACTTCTTACTGGCATCATATTTCACATGTAATTATTTGTAGTCCTGCCATATATGCCTTTCCTATCTTTTACATGGCCTGTATTTTCCTGTTCCAGAGAGTATCAATGATAAAAATTTTATGTGGGTAAAGATGCAGCAGTATTGTGTGTATGTAATGTATATATGTTATAGATCATCCTTTTAATAGAAAGCCTGGAGTTTGGTTTTCTTAAAATTATTTTGGTATTCTGTGGAATTTACATACCAATCTATTTAAGACAATCACCATTTAATTCAGTTGAATATTAAAAGTGATTTCATTGATTACATATTTCAACTGTTTAGAGGGATGTTCTGTAAAACAAAACACCAAGAAAAACATTGGCCTGGAACTTCTCCAGTGGTTCAATAGTTAAGACTCTGTACTTCCATTGCAGGGGGCACAGGTTCAATTCCTGGTAGGGCAACTAAAACCCCACATGCCACAAGGCAAGGCATGGCAAACAAACAATCCCCCTCCTAAACCCACATTGCCCTTGCCAGGTATATTTAAATTTATTTGAAAATTTTAATGTATCAACTGTCTTTTTGGGGTGGGGGGATGAATAACTAGGCTATTAGTGATTTTGATGGTTTCTGAAATACTATAAAAATTTGTTCACTTCAACCCTGAATATTCATTGGAAGGACTGATGCTGAAGCTGAAGCTCCAATACTTTGGCCACTTGATGCCATGAGCCGACTCACTGGAAAAGACCCTGATGCTGGGAAAGATTGAGGGCAGGAGGAGAAGGGGATGACAGAGGATGAGATAGTTGGATGGCATCACTGACTCAATAGACATGAGTTTGAGTAAAATCTGGGAGAGAGTGAAAGACAGGGAAGCCGAGTGTGCTGCAGTCTGTGGGGTTACAAAGAGTCGAACATGAGTTAGCGACTGAACAACAACAAATTGTTTTTTATCAACATAAAATTATGACCCTACTTTCAGAAGAGCTCAGATTATAATGATAAAAAGGATTAACAGTAATTATAATACCTTACCTCTTGCTGAGTGCCTATTTTTGCAATTCCTTGCAAAAAAAAAACTGTAAAATATTCTTTTTTCTATTATAGAGTGGAGGAAATGGGCTCAATGAGGCTAAGTGTCTCTTCCCAAAGTCTGAAAAATGGGTGGAAAGTATAGTTCTTCATTTATTCCTTCTACAGAAAATTAATGAGTACCATCTATGTGCCAGAATTCAAGGATACAATCATGGACAGGATATTATCTCTGCTCTCACTCAGTTTAAGTGGCAAGAACAGACAACAAATAATGTGTAACAACGTGTTGGAAGTGCTGGGAAAGGGAAGCAGAGAGCTCTGTTAGAGCATGAGGTGAGAATTTTCCCACTGAACAGTAAGGATTATTATAAGCAAAGGTGGCTCATAACCAATTACGTGTTTTACACAGTTTCTAAATTTCCTGATCTTTTGTTTGGTGTATCAGCAGAACAGCTGTTTTAGGTAATCGATAACAGGTCCTTTCTTCTCCCTCCAAATGATTCCTTGGCTTGAGGAAATTCCCAGTGAATAATGAATACCAGAATAGTCTGCCAGTTATGTTTATTAATACAATCTTTTTGCCTCAGGATGGTGGAATAGCAGTGAGTCAGAGAAGCAAGCAGATGAGCCTGTGCTTAATAAATATTCATTGTTGAATGAAGCAAGATGATCAGTACCTTTAAACAGGGTTTTACATTTACCATCCAATGGCTATAGCTATGACTTTTGGTAATCATCCAAGTTGAATCAGATTTGACTCAGAGATGGGAAATGCTCATTTCTAATTCAACACTAGGTTTGTACTAAATAAGAAGTTTATTGGTAATTTGAAGTCTGACAATTTCTCTTCTTGTTTTTCCTCAGTAAATGATCTTAATACTAAATGATGTACAGGATGTCAGTCATAGCACAGAATTAGATAAGACTGTGAGTTTGTGAAATTAAAATGGAAAAGAATTTAGAAAATACTAGTGAAAGTACTATCACTTTATATCTTGCCTTAATATTTGGTGCTGAATATTCATTAAGCTTTCCTATGAACAATTTTGCTTGCATTTTCAACAATCCTGTAAGATAGATGAAAAGATGCAATCCTCATTTTACAGATAGAAAGGAAGAAGGCTCAAACAGAACTGGATTTTTATCATAGAAATATTATTACAGTGAAGATAAAAAAACAATAATGTAGTCCAATTTTCTGTCATTACACAGGTATAAGTATTTGCATGCTTATGAATTATATACATTTATATAGATTTTCTGTTAAATTACAATTTGAAAAACAGATGTTGCACTGGGATAAGGTTTTACTTTTACCTGGGAAAGTTTTTGTTTTTCAGAAATCTTATTTGCTAATAAGCACCTGATGAAAGTGTGGTAAGCATTTTGAACTATCTTTTCTGAAGACCACTGCTGCTGCTAAGTTGCTTCAATCGTGTCCGACTCTGTGCGACCCCATAGACGGCAGCCCACCGTCCCTGGGATTCTCCAGGCAAGAACACTGGAGTGGGTTGCCATTTCCTTCTCCAGTGCATGAAAGGGAAAAGTGAAAGTGAAGTCGCTCAGTCATGTCCGACTCTTAGCGACCCCATGGACTGCAGCCTACCAGGCTCCTCCGTCCATGGGATTTTTCCAGGCAAGAGTACTGGAATGGGTTGCTATTGCCTTCTCCGATCTTTTCTGAAGACTAATAGTCTACAAATAATACTAATATTCGACACATTAGTTCTATCGAATGCTTGTTAATTTTACTTTGTAAAAACTCTCCATCAGATGGTTTACTCTTCGTCTTCTGAGATAATTAAATATAAATGTTGAAGTGATTAGGAATTTGATGATGATGGTGATTTGAGAGTTTGAATTATAACAGGAAATCTTTCTGAAGTGTTTATTTTCCTTAAAATATTTTTAAAACAAACACATACAGCTGATACATGTATATAATTTTAAATATGTATGTGTATGTGTATACTTTGTGTGTGTAGATGCATATGTTTATGTAACTATGTTTTAGGGTAAGAAAAATCATGTAAATTAGGAGTTCCTACAGTTTATACTGTTTAAACCCCTAAACACAAGAATATCAGAAAGAGAGAAGGTAAATAAAAACTTATATTGAACTCAGCATTTTGAATTAATTGTGTAGAATAAATCTTTCCTAATAGCCTCTTATTCTTTAATCCAAAACAAATAACTTATAGTGAACAAGAAGAAAGTATATTAACTTTATTAATTTTTCAAAGTTTCCTGAAAATTTTCTGGAGGAAGGTGAGATCTTTTTAAAAATATAATTTCCATTTTATTTTTCAATGTACTTAAAAAACTTTTTATTTTATATGATGGTTGATTAACAATGTTGTGACAGTTTCAGGTATACAGCACAGTGATTCAGTTATATATACATATATTCTTTTTCAAATTATTTTCCCATTTAAGTTGTTACATAATATTGAGCAGAGTTTGTTGTGCTATACAGTAGGTCCTTGCTGATTATCTGTTTTAAATACAGTAGTGTGTACATGTCCATCTCAAACTCCCAAACTATCCCTTCCCCATAATGGAGAAATTACTTAAAGTAACTTATGATAGGAAGGGACTCACTTCTCTCATTATGCTATTTATTTTACATGTGCCTTTAAGTATTTTGTTCCTTATTTCCTGCATTACTGTCTTTTGTGTTTAGCTGCATTTTTGTAGTGAAGTGTTTAAATTCCTTTTTCACTTCCTTTTGCATATGTTCTATAGCTAATTTTTTGTGTGTGGTTATAATGGGATTACATTTAACAACCTAAAGTTTTAACACTTTAAATTCAGTTTATACCAGCTTGCCTTCAATAACATACAAAAATTCTGCTCCTTCACAGCTCTGTCTCCACTCTTTTCAGTTGCTGATGTCACAACACCTTTATTGTGGATCCCAAAACATAAACTATTAATTCTTTTAAATGCATTAGTCTCTTAAATTATGAAGAAAACAAGATATGGAGTTACAAAGCAAAGTTATTGTAACACTAGTTTTCACACTAATAATTGAAGGTTTTTTTATTTAAGTGTATTAGTCTCAAGTCAGGTAGAAAGCAAAAGTGCAGTTCCAAATCAATGTTACAATAGTACTAGCTTTTATAACTGCCTGTGTATTTACCTTTACTGAGATCTTTATATCTCCATATGGCTTTGAGTTACTGTCTGAAGTCCTTTCATTTTTACCTGGCAGGAGAAACCTTGGGCATTTCCTGCAGGGCAGGTCTCGTGGTCACAGGCTTCCTCAGCTTTTATTTATCTGGAGTCTTCATTTCTCTTTCTCTGCTAAAGGGAAGTTTTGCCAGATGTAGGATTCTTGGTTGAGTGTTGTTTTCTTTTAGAACTTTGAATGCATTGGTTCATAGGTCTTTGGGCCTCAAAGTTTCTGATGAGAAATCTGCTGATAATCTAACCTTGGGGATCCCTTGTATGTGATGATATACTTCTTTCTTGATGCTTTCAAGATTCTTTGTCTTTTGGAAATTTGATTATAATCTGTCTTAGTGTGAGTCTCTTTGAGTTCATCTTACCTGGAGTTTGTTGAGCTTCTTGGATATTTATGTTTTTTTATCAAATTTGGGAAGGTTTCCCCCCCCCTTTTGGCTGTGCCATGCAGCTTGCAGGATTTCAGTTTCTGGACCAGGGATTGAACCTGGGCCACAACAGTGAAAGTCTAGAATCCTAAACAATAGGCCACCAGGGAACTTCCAAATTGTGAAGTTTTAAGCCATTATTTCTTTAAATATTTACTCTGCCTCCTTCTTTCTCATCCTTCTGGAACTCTCCTGACACATATGTTGGTCCTCTTGATGATCTCCCATAAGTCCCTTAGGCTCTGCTTGCTTTTATTCAGTCTTTTTCTTTCTGTTCCTCAAACTTGATCATTTCCATTGCCCTATCTTCAGGTTTGATTTTCCTTTCTCTCTCCTGGTTAATCTGCCTTTGAATCTGTCTAGTGAAATTCTTTTTAGTTACTGTACTTTTCAGCTCTAGACATTCTTTTCTGGTTTCTTTTAGACTTTCTGTCTCCTTACTGGGGGCTTCCCTGGTGGCTCAGAGGTTAAAGCATCTGCCTGAAATGCAGGAGACCCGGGTTTGATCCCTGGGTCGGGAATTGACACTTTCATTTTGTTCACATATCATTTTTGTAAATTCCTCCACATTTTCCTTTAGTATTTTGAATGTCTTTAAGATAGTTGCTTTAAAGTCTTTGTATAGTATATCTTCATTACATCTTTTTTTCAGGGACAGTTTCTATTATTTTTTTCTTTTGAATGAACCATACTTTACTGTTTCTTTGTATGCCTTGTGATTTTTTTTGTTGAACATAAGACATTTGAATCTAATAATGTAGTAACTTTGGAAATCTGATTCTTCACCTTCCCCAGGGTTTACTATGTTTTGTTAATGTTTTTGTCTTTTGATTGTTGTAGGCCATCAAGTAAAGAATCCACCTGCAATGCAGGACATACAGGAAACGCAGGTTTGATCCCTAAGTCAAGAAGATCCCTTGGAGGAGGAAAATGGCAATCCACTCCAATATTCTTGCGTGAAAAATCCCATGGCCAGAGAAGCCTGATGGGCTATAGTCCAAAGGGTCACAAAGAATCAGACATGACTAAGCAACTAAGTATAATGACAAGGCCATCTCACTGAGGATTAGGCTGAGATGTAAACCTAAGCTCTTTTCAGGTCTTTTCTGAGCTTTTCCCTAGGCTTACACAGACATGTTCAATTTTCCCCCATATGAGATGTTTTTGAAGTCCTCATCCTTAATGTCTGACTCTCAAAAGGTGGAAAGGCAAAAGTGAAAGGGGAGGAAAAAAAAGGTGCTAGTCTTTTAAATCCCTGAAACACTTCAGCATGAAGAGGGGCTTGCAACAAAAAGGGGGATTATTCCACAACAGTGGCTGCCTGCCTCTTTGCAGCTCAGTGGTCAGAAGTGGCACTCAACTATCAGATCACAGATCCCTGATATCTTGATATCTGGAGGATAGGATCCTTTTTGCTCACCCCATTTTCTATTAATACAAGCTGTATGCAAGCTACAACAGGAACATGTACACAGCTATTTACCAAATAGCTGAGAGTGAGGGATGGGTAGTTACTAATTAAGAGCTAAAATTGATCACAATTTACCCTCTAGTTCTTTCCTTGGAGGTCGCAAGCCTTCAGTAGACCACAGAGCTCCACAATCAGTCGCTCAGTCGTGTCTGACTCTTTGCAACGCTATGGACTGCAGCATGCCAGGCTTCCCTGTCCATCACCAACTCCTAGAGTCTACTCAAACTTATGTTACATCAGACAGATTCTCCAGTGCAATTGTTGTCAAAGTGGACAGGCAGATTCCTGGTGCTTCCTTCTTCAATATCTTCCCAGCATCCTCTCCCAGAAGCAATAGGTATTATATGACACTTCATTAGTCTCCAGAATTTTATAAGAAAACAACTTTTCAAAAATTTAGTTTGGCCAAGTCAAGAATTAATGGGAAGCAACTTTTGTTTGTTGTTTATACCCTGAAGAATAACATCTGGGGAAAAAGTAGAACTAACTATTTAGCTTTAACAGACAGACCTAATTTCACTATGGCTGCAATAAGTTTTTCAAATCAGATTTAAAAGGAATGCCTCTTGTTCTCAGAAGCAGAACATGTCAGATAAATATAAAATAGAGTCTGTGAACACATTCTTCAGAAACAAAGAGTACTTCAGTGAAACGAAAATTCTTATTCTTGTTGAGTGGCTAGGAAAGAACCTTCCAAACTGTGTACTTACCAGAACTCGAGGATGGAAGGATAGCTCACTACACCCCCTGGTGGCCACATCAAAATATTTATAAACAGCTGAAAGTTTTCTGGATCAGAAGAGCAACCCATGTGGAGAGAGGTGGAGATTCAGACTTCAGACAGACCAAAAGCAAAAGATGTAGAGCTTCATTATCATCAGTTAGAGCTGGTTTTTAACACATGGGAAAGCTTTACTTTTATAAATCAATCAATCACATGCACACACATATTCTAAGTTCAATAAAAGGTTTCTCTGTGAAATAATATCATTTTATTTCTTAAAACAGAAAAGTGATGTGATGGGGGCATCTTACTATCCAGTGGCTCAGAAAATAAAAAGTTCTTTGTAGTATCAACAATTTTTCTGTAAGTATGAGATTGTTTTAAAGTTTTAAAATATATATGTGCTGTGTACTAAGTCACTCCAGTTGTGTCCGACTCTTTGCAACCCTATGGACTGTAGCCCACCAGGCTCCTCTGTCCATGGGATTCTCCAGGTAAGAACACTGGAGAGGGTTGCCATGCCCTCCTCCAGGGGATCTTCCTGACCCAGGGATCGAACTTACATCTGTTACATCTCCTCCACTGGCAGGTAGGTTCTTTACCAAGGGTTTCCCTTATGGCTCAGCTGGTAAAGAAGTCACCTGCAATGCAGGAGACCTGGGTTCAATCCCTGGGTTGAGAAGATCCCCTGGAGAAGGGTACCCACTCCAGTATTCTGGCCTGGATAATTCCATGGACTGTATAATCCATGGAGTTGCAAAGAGTCAGACATGACTGAACAACTTTGGACTTCCCTTGGCTCAGCTGGTAAAGAAGCCGCCTGCAATGTGGGAGACCTGGGTTCGATCCCTGGGTTGGGAAGATCCCCTGGAGAAGGGAAAGGCTATGAAATCCAATATTCTGGCCTGGAGAATTCCATGAACTGTATAGTCCATGGGGTCGCAGAGTCGGACATGACTTAGTGACTATCACTTTGACTTCTTTACCAATAGCATCACCTGGGAAGCCCCCTCCCGAAATATATATATAAGGATAAATTAACAGTTCATATTTACAATAGACTTTTCCTCTTTACCACCTTTAAAAAAAAATTTAGGTATAATGCTCTTATTCTCTAAGTTAACAGATTCTTTAACTAGAACACACACTCAGGTAGAAGTACACCTGTTTCCTTTCCACAGCAAAAGATGGGCAATATAATATTTATTGTCATTATGATATTTAAATCCATACAAAAATTATTTCACTGAACAGGTTGAAATGAAGCCATATCTCAAAAGTAAAAAGAAACAGACCAAAGGCAAGAGAAGGAAAAGCTGATGAGGTACCAGAGACAGAGATCTGGAAGAAAGATGTGTCTACAAAAGGAATGCATTAGTAACATGGCACCATGTGAAATTAGGGATTCCCTCATAGTTTAGTTGCTAAAGAATCTACCTGCAATGCAAAAATGTGCCTGCAATGTAGGAGACCTGAGTTTGATTCCTGGGTTGGGAAGATCCCCTGGAGAAGGAGATGGCAACCACTTCAGTATTCTTGCCTGAAAAATGCCATGGACAGAGAAGCCTGGTGGGCAGTCACAAGAGTCTGACACGATTTAGTGACAAAACCACCACCATTTGAAATTACATCTTACACAAAGACATGCCCTACTTCTATGTTTTCCTTCAGCCCTCATTAAGCTATTTCCACTTGACTATGGCCCTGTTGTTTCACATGTGCAGAGGTGAACTCTTCATACATCATCTTACAAGTTCTCTTTTTCAACTACACCATTTCTAGTAAAGATATCAACCAATCTTCTATTCCTGTTCATTTATTTAATGAGCATTTATTGAGTACCAACTACAGGCTAATTGCTGTGGATGCTGAGATAAAAGACACAGTTTCTGTCTTCATGTTGCTATCAGTTAGGACTGCCCACCTCTAGCCACCTGCCTGCAATGGCTTTCTAGTTCATTCTCCTGCCTCCTCTCATACTGCATAACACTGCCAGACTCTTATCCAGCAGTCATGCATTCTTTTAGACAAATATCTACCAAATCAAAGTTGTTCCACTCTTAAGATATGAATGATGATCTTCTTATTGCCCTTGGAACACATTAGTACCTACTTCCATCCTTCTGGGCATATCCTCCCACCTCCCCATCCTCCTGTGTATGGAATGCTCTTCTGTTCTCCTAACTACATCCCATTTATCCAAGACCCAGAACTTACCAGGATATTTTCTGATATTCCTCTGGCCCACACTGCTTGCTCTCTCTCTCTCTTCCCCACCTGCTACAAAACTTTCATTGCTAGGTTTGAAGTAGCAAACCTACTTACTTACAGTTGATAATATACAGAAATGGGAGAATTCTACTATAATTAAAATCTTTTCTAAATTTAGATCTAAGGTACTTTATCTCCTTCCACAACTAGTTATCTTAAAACAAGTATCTTGGGACTTCAAATATTTACTTCAATGGTATCTTCCTTTTGCTCACTTTTATTTATTACCTTGGAGGTTCCCAGATGGCACTAGTGGAAAATAAAGAAAGAAAGAAAGTGAATTCGCTCAGTCGTGTGCGACTCTTTGAGGACCCCATGGACTGTAGCCTACCAGGCTCCTCTGTCCATCGGGATTTTCTAGGCAAGAATACTGGAGTGGGTTGCCATTTCCTTCTCCAGGGGATCTTTCGAACCCAGGGATCAAACCCGGGTCTCCCACACTGCAGGCAGATGCTTTACCTTCTGAGCCACCAGGGAAGCCCTAGTGGAAAAGAATTTGCCTGCAGTGCAGGAGACACAGGTTTGATCTCTGCATCGGGAAGATCCCCTGGAGGAGGGCATGGCACTCCACTCTGGTATTCTTGCCTGGAAAATCCTATGGACAGGGAACCTGGCGGGCTACAGTCCACAGGATCACAAAGAGTCAGACACAACTGAGAACATTTATTACCTTGAAATTTTATTAGGCTGATTCATGAGACAGCCATTTGTAAGTCAAAGTGGCTGAATATTGGCATGTTATATGGCTTTGTTTATTCTCCAGTCAGCAAAGGGGGTCAGAACATAAGATGAAAAGCAATAAGTTCATAAATATGCAAAAGGGAAAGACTGGAACTGAATTTCATCCATTTATATTTTTACCAAAAAGGTAAGAATACATAACCTGACTTTCAGTTCTACGACTGTGTTATGATATTTTTATGCCAATCTTCTGCGAAAGACAACATATCACAATTAGCTATCATAAAAAGGACCTAGTGGGCATGAATAGATCATTTGTTTTTAAATATAGTAAACTACATATAACACAGAATTTGCCTTCTTAACTATTTTTAAATGTACAGGGGATTAAGTAATTCACACTGTTGTGCAACTAACACTACCATCCATCTCAAGAACTTTTTCTCTTCCAAAAATGAAACTTTGTACCCATTAAGCAATAATTCCTCATCCATCCCCCACCAGACCCTGGCAACCAACATTCTACTTTTTCTATCTGAGAATCTGACTACCTTAGGTATTTCATATAGGTGGAATCATACAGTATGTGTCTTTTGGGGACTGGGTTTTTTCACTTGGCATAATGTCCTCAAGTGAGTTGATTTAAAAAAATTTTTTATTTCACAGACATTTAAACAAATATTTTTAAAAGGTACTTATTTCATACAAAAGATATAGTCTATTGGGTCACAGTATAATAATGTACTTATAACAAGAAAGAAAGTAGAATTCTATGCGACCTTGAGAACTAAAATATCATAAAATATAGTTTGTTGCATTACAACATTGACAGTGCTACAAACTTTTAAATTTTTAAGGATTTCAGTGAACTATTATTAAATCTTTAATATAACCATAAAAAGCATTTTAAAAAATAGTTATTATTTATTTATTTGGCTGCATCAGGTCTTAATCATGGCACGTGGCATCTTCATTGTGTCACACGGGATCTTTTGTTGTGGCGCACAGACTCTCTAGCTGCCGCACGTAGGCATAATTGCTCCACGGCATGTGGAATCTTAGTTCCCTGACCAGGGATTGAACCCACGTTCCCTGCATTGCAGGGCAGATTCTCAACCACTGGATCATCAGGAAGTCCCATAAAAAGCATTTTAAAGAAGATAACAGAAATGTTATTATATACATCCTAGGTATCTCTCATAATTATTTTCTTTTAATGACAGCAAGTATCGGTATCTTATAAGATACCCACTATTCCATGAGAGGAAGGAAAAAAGTTTCACTGTATTTTAAAAGACTGGGTAAGTTACTTAGCGGAGGAGGGCATGGCAACCCACTCTACCTGCCTGGAGAATTCCCTGGACAGAGGAACCCGGCGGGCTATAGTCCATAGGGTTGCAAAGAATAGACACGACTGAACCAATCGAGCACGCACACACAAGCTAATTAGTATATCCTTTGTATTAACCAATCTGTAAAAAAACACCAAAACCTGTCAAAATGAATGACAAACATAAGGACAAAACTGAAGGCTGAAATGTTCTTTAGTTAGGTAAGGAAAATTTGCTTTTTTATTACCTAAGATAGGTTTACAAACTTGGGTCAAAGCTAGGCCAATATTGGCCTTTCTGGTTAAAAAAATAAAAAAGAAATCTACTATTTAATTAAGTTAATTAGTTAATTTATATATTGAGGTATACTTGCCATACAATAATTATATTAGTTTCACGTGTACAACATAATGCAGTCCACCACTTAAAATCTGTCAGTAACGGGATTCTTAAAGCAATTTCATTTTGAGACATCAACTAACCATCTTGGAAAACCAGGACAAACTCATCTGACAAGACTGAAAAAGAGTTAGAGAAAAACACTATAGAAATGCTACAGGATGTAATGAACAAACATACCTTCTGGGCTGTGATCGGCATTCCTCCTCCCCACTGTCTGCCTCCTGTAGAGAGAGGAAAATGAGAAAAAAATTACTTAAAATCTGAGGTCTCATATCATAATACCAACAATGAATGCAATTTTATTAAGCTTTACATGTAGGGAGTATCTCATTGATGGTGTGTATTTTAAATTAAATTCTCTCCATAAAAGTGACTTCAACCAACCCACTGGGTTGATATATCAACAGAATGTATTCCTAGAGGAAACTTTAACAATAGCCTATGAATTTTTAATAACAAAGTATTCATAATGAAAAGAATACCTTTGAAAAATAACTGGAGATGTTATGTTACTGTTACTTTCAATTAAAATGAGTGGGCATTCTTTCACCAACAAATATCATCAAGGTGACCTATTAACGATTCTGATTCCCAAAGAACCACCTAAATAATGAACACCATTTTGAAAAGTTCTCTTGATCACATGAGCATCACCTTAATGAACTCTTACTTACTGAATATTTATAACATGCCAGGTGCCTTGCTCAATACTTTTAAGTACATTGTCCAACTTATTCCTTGAAAACTGAGAAGGTTGATCATACCTAGTTTTCACCAAGTCTGACACATACACATAAATCTACAATCAATGCAACTAAAAAGCATTGAATCATTGTTTAATTGAAATATTTATTTTTTATAGTGGTACATCAAATAATTGAGGTGTCATACTTACAGCAATTTAGGCTCAATGAAATATGAATATTTTATAGAAATTGAAATTCACAAACAGAAGTTGTTCAAGGAAACTCATGTGGTAAGCTAAAATTACAACTGATAAAATACTGCCTCCCAACACACTGAAAAAGGATATCATTCACCCTGCCCTAGGCTAGGAAGTATTATATGTTAAGATATTATATAGATCTTCATGGAGACAAGAATAGCAACATGAAGGAAAAGCGTGAGAAAAGATGAGAGAATGATATTGAGGTGCTAACTTTGTCTTTAAATTTCCTCCCTGACATTTTATATTTGTACTCTGGTCACTTTTGCCCTATTTGGCAAACACAAAAATAGGAGAAAAATAACTCAAACAATATGAGTATTGTCTTCTGGTAAGTCACCCACATTTTCAGTTTATGGAACCACCCCATTACCTCTACATCATTCTGCCTCCATTCCTGGGCAGAAACAGCCAGCTCTATAGCTTTTATTCTCATTTTATTTTCATGATTGATTTCGGGTATGTCCATTATCTTGTACAAACAGCAGGAGACAGCAAAGATCATACCCTCAGAGGGAGGACAGGGAGAGTGTCATGGTATATTACATTTTGCCTCTAGGGGAAGTTTTAGGTTTAGAAGGATGCCTTTCGGGAAGTGAAGAACAGTGTTTAAAAGAACCAGTCATCTCTAGAGTCAATAGTCAGAACCTGGAAAGTCTGCGTGAATGAAAATGAAAAGACTCATAAGCAAATACAAATGTTAGATTTTGGAGCCTAAGGGAACTATGCTTCCTTGGAGGGTGCAAAGAGCCAAACCCAGTTACATCAACAGAGGTGAACTAACATTTATTTAATACCACTGCTGCTGCTATTGCTGCTGCTAAGTCATTTCAGTCGTGTCCGACTCTGTGCGACCCCATAGACAGCAGCCCACCAGGCTCCCCCGTCCCTGGAATTCTCCAGGCAAGAACACTGGAGTGGGTTGCCATTTCCTTCTCCAATGCATAAAAGTGAAAAGTGAAAGTGAAGTCGCTCAGTTGTGTCCAACCCTCAGCGACCCCATGGACTGCAGCCTTCCAGGCTCCTCTGTCCATGGGATTTTCCAGGCAAGAGTACTAATTTATACATTATTTTATTTAATGTGCACCACAGTGCCGTGGGGCTTGTTAAATGTCACAAAGCCAATAAATGATGGGAGTCACAATTTGAACTCAGGCCTATATTTCTGCTATAAATAGCTGCCTCTAAACTAAAAATCTGCCTTTGGTACCTTAACCTCAGGACAGGGGGTGGGAAGGGAACTGCAGAAGAAAGTATAACTTTTCTCAAGGATTATAATAAAACAATATCCTTTTGTCATCTTTCTTCTATGATGTCAACACTTTAAAATAGTGTCAAAGGCATGGAAAATTCCTTTTGCACAGAAAAAAAGTAAGTCAGAACAGTGTTTCTAACACAAGATCCCCAAATGACTTTTTTTTTCTTTTTTAGATAATTTTACAATAGTCAGGCCAATGAATTATTTGCTTTCCTTTCATCTTACTTGGAAAAAGAGGCTTAGGGGAAAAAAAACACCTCAGTATGTCAAGGCAAGGTAAAATGGAATTTTTTTTTAAATGAAGAAAGTGTTCAATTATGCTTATTTCAATGGGATTCACTGCCAAAAACACAAAGATTCAACACTGCTTATTCAGCAAGATTAATGATCAGGTAACACAGTTACCTTGAATGGTGGCAGTTAAACCGTAGCTAAAGGGAGAATGCTTACCATTCTATTGTAACAAGTGCATATACTAGACCATATAAAACCATCTATCTTGTCAAATAACTTGACATATTGTTGGTAAAAAAAAAAAAAGAAAAGAAAAATGCAAATAGTGTACTCAGAATATCAGAAAACACCAGGAGAAAAGTGTAGATATAACTATCATTTCTTCTAAGTAGATAGAATCACTTTTGATGGCTAAGGAGAAAAAAATAATTAAATGATTAAACACAAGTTTGTTGACTTTAAAAAAAATATTCCAGAGTACTATTGTTAAGTAGTTTTTAAAGAGTATAATTTCTTCCTGATGTTCTAAAGGAAAAATTGACCTATAAACAATATGGTGTGAGATTCTGAATATGCATTTAATTTTAGGATATTCAGAAAACACTAATCCAAAAAGATACATACACTCCAATGTCCACAGCAGCATTATTTATAAAAGCCAAGATATGGACGCAACCTAAGTTTCCATCAACATATGAATGGATAAAGATGTGCCATATGTGTGTATGTGTGTGTGTTATATATATATTATATATATATATATAATGCAATAAATGGAATATATATATATATATAATGCAATAAATGGAATACTGTTGCTGTTGTTTACTTGCTAAGTTGTGTCTGATTCTTTGTGACCCCATGGATTGTAAGCCGCCAGGCTCCTCTGTCCATGTTCAGCCATAAAAAGATGAAATTCTGCCATTTGCAATAGCATGGATGGACCTGGAGGGTATTATGCTCAGTGAAATAAGTTAGAGAAAGCCAAATACTTCATGTTGTCATCTACATGTGGAACCTAAAAAATAAAATAAATGAATGCTTAGAACAGAACAGAAACAGACTCATAGATATAGAAAACAAACTGGTGGTTACCAGTGGAGGGAGAGGGAACAAGTGGGCAAGGTAGATGCATGGGATTAACAGATACAAAGCACTGTGCATAGTGAATAAAAAGAATATAATGGACAGCACTGGGAAATACAGCCTTGTAATAACTGTAAATGAAGTGTAATCTATAAAAATATTGAATCACTATATGGTACACTTGAAACTAATATAATGCTGTATATAAACTATATTTCAATTATAATATATAATTTTAGGGTATTCAGGAACCATTAAGTATGAATTGATAAGTTAATACATTCTTAATAATCTTAATACCTGAACACAAAAGTAGGTCACCTAAGTAAAAGATGTTTGAAAAAGGACATAAGCATCTCAGTCATATTTGTTGAGAAATAGGCTGGAAGGGCTGCTAGCCTTGAAAAACACCAGGCTAGGTAGGTGTTAAGCAATAATTTCCCAACCTTTATGGTCCAAAGTTCTTTACACTTCAATCCAAGTAGATTCATTCATCATTTTTCAAAGTTCCATGTTGTTTCATCATCGTGGAAGGCCCTTCTGCACCCTCCTAGATCTTTCTGCAACCTTAAAAGCTGGCTTTAAAAGTCAGTAGTTCATGATGCTTCTGTTATCATCTTACTGAGAGGGTGTCTGCCTCCTTCCAAACCTGACAATTACTGTGTATGCTTCCTATGGCACTACTGAGATCTGTCTGTGAGTTACCACTGGGCTCTTGTTTTACTCCATCATCAAACTGTAATCTGCCTTATTTTCCCTTCGCATCTCACCTTGTGTTTAGCACAATCCCTATGTGCACATGGAACTCGAAAAAGAGGTGAACGAATGCATGATTGGAGCAGTGAACTAAAACCACACAAACACATAGCTAATTAATTGGCTGTGCATTCTTAGCTAGTAAGGACCATGCCAGCTATGTTTTACCCTTAGCCAGTTAACAGAACAGTTTTTGTTGCTCAGGAGTTAGTCTGTGATGAAGATCTGGAAGTAATATCTTAGGCTTTTCCTTTGGTTAAGCAGAGAGAATCATTCACTTGCTCTCATTGATATAGTCATTCATTCATTCCACATTAATTGACCATCTATGATGTGTTAGGTACTAGGCACCAGGAATTAAAAGTAAGCAGAATCGCCCTTATCCTTGGATAGTTCATATTGTCGTAGGGGAGACAGTTTCATAAGCCAAAAATTATATGTCATTTGGCTTACAGCAGAAGCTGTATATACACTTATATACAAAGTGCTCTAGAAACAACAGAGGAGGAAATGACTAACTGTGGGGCTTGGATATGCTTCACAGAAGTTAATTTTCAGGCTAGGCTTGAATTAGTGGGTTTGTGTTAGATGGAAAATAGGAGGAAGAATATTTCAGGCAGAAGAGCTGGCAAAAGGAACAGAAAGAGGAGTAAGAGTCTGGACGTGTACGGAATGGTGAGCAGCTGTGTGTGAACTCCTGGAACAAAAGGATGGGTACTGGAGGTTAAGGATATCAGGTAATACTGATGTTACGAGCCCATAAGGGTAGAATATTAAGATAACAGCCCTAGGGTCACAAAAAGTGGCTGTGGATTATTCATTAACTGGATTTCAGATTATCTATCAGTCACTTCTGTCTCTGGGAAAAAACTGAGGGTATCTGTCAGGAAAAAATAATCTAGTAGTCTTTCTAAGAGTGGACATGAGCTTTGAAATCAGGAAAATCCTGCTTCTGGCTTTTGAAAGAAGCAAATGTAAAGGATACAGGCTTGAGGAGGAAATAGGGCGCCATACTGCCACTCGGCTACTGGTAAGAGAAGGCTCAGATTCTCTCTAAGAAACAAGAGAGAAAGAAGATGGGGATGGAATCATGTTTGGGTTATCTAATGCTTTATAACAAACCACTAATTTATTATATTTCATGGGTCAGAACTTCAAGCAGTATTTAGCTAGGTGATTCTTCTGCTCCTGATAGTACTGCTAAAGGTCACTCAGTGCTACCCGGGTGGTATATAACTGGAAGATGGGCTAAGTGAGAGTCCAAGCAGTTTCATGCATATGCCTGACATCTTAGCCTGGAAGACTTAAGGTGGGCTCAACTGGACAGTCAACTAGAACGCCTATGGATTGGGTCTTCTCAAAGTCCATTAGGGCCTCAGGGTTGGTCTATTCGCATGGGGGCTTAGAACTCCAGGAGGCTAGGCACAGAATTGGCACACTGTCACTTCTGCCATATTCTGCTGGTGTATTAAAGAGGTCTAGTCCAGATTCAAGAGGAGGGGAATTAGACTCTATCTTTCAGTGGGTGAAAGAGCAAACACTTCATAGTCATCTTTATGATACCCTCTCAATACCAGTGACTAGCAAGTAAGTATGTAGGCAAAATGAACAGGACAGGAAAAAGGCAGTTAAAGAGTTAATGAAGTAGAACTTCTAAAGACTAGGGCCACAGAAATATCCAGGAGAGGAGAGAATAAAGAAGATGATTCTTATTCAGTACAAGATGCATGGAAGGCCATATGGATAATTTTATAGTCTGGTGTCTATAACAAAGTGTCCTCTCTGAAGATAAGAAAGGACCTGAAAGGGTGGCCATTCACATACACACTACTGTCCAGGACCAGGATGAATAACCTGGGCACTTACATCTGAGAAGCTGGTTTGTAAGAAGCTCAAACCTGATCAAATCAGCAGTCCCAATATAAGATGACTTTGTTTTAAAGCTGTTTCAATTGAGATGCGTGATACTTGCTGGGAATAAGATCCAAAACAGAGATTCAAATTAGTCATATTTCAGGTAGATGTAAGACACATTAAAGTAAAAATAAGGAAGCCAGAATACAGTGCAATCCTTATTTCTGAAATCAAAGCCACACTATGCTGTCATCATGACAGGTTTTAAGAAGCTGTAAATGAACTTATTGCCCATGATTTCAAGCAACAGAAAACCTCTGTGAGACACCTACTATTTCTCAAGTATTTCCTTTGAATTCCTTTCAAATACAAATACATATGAATCACAGTTGGAATGGTTAATGAGGTACTTCCTCAGTGATAAGAAAGCCAGCTTGATTAGAACTTGGCTGATGTGACTTTGCTTCTGAAGAACACCAAGTCTTTGCTCAACAGCTAGTGAAGAGATATCACAGTACAGTCCCTTGCTGCCTACTAGGAAACCCGAGCTCTGGGTGTGGAGCTGTTACTGGATGCTTTTTGTTTATAATTCTTATTCTACTTAAACGTTTTATTTAATACAGGCAACTTAACCCCACCTGCACCCCTACTTGCCATAATTTCAGAGTAGCTAGACTGTTTTTTTCTATCACAGAGATCCGACTCCTTGAGGCTACTTGGTTTGAAAAAGCAACAAGTCTTATCATGTTCTGAACCTGTCACATTTGACAAGCATGCAGTATGGAAACTTCACAGGTCACTGGTCCTTAACTCTGGCTCCATTCAGAACTTTTTCAATAACACAAATCTCCAGGCCTCACGCCTACAGACTTTTATTCTTTAGCCCTGAGGTGAAGCCAGTGGTGTGCTGGAGCCAATTGTTAAGCTTTTTAGGGATCTTATGAGATTCACACTGGTAGCTTGAAACTGGCTATGGTGGGACTTTTTTTTTTTTTTTTTTTACTACGAATATTAGCAAATGCTACAAAGCAGCCATTACTCGGAAAACACACTTTTGAACATGTACCAGCTCACCATGAGGTGTGGGGATCCGCACATTTTCAAAGCTCTTGATAACTGACAAGCAGTTTAGATTGAAAACATTTGTCTTAAAGGTCTGGAAAAATATCAAAAGTTCAGGGTAAACAAATCTACTATTCTCTCCAGGTAACTGTGCCATGGAAGATGTAAGGGAGACCAGTGATGACAGGAACTCAGCTCTCTCGAAGATCTATGGCTCCTGTCCTAGACTGTAAGCTCTGTAAGGGCAGAACTATATTTGCAGAGCGGCCTTCACACAGAAAATGCTCAGAGGATACTAGATGAAATAATAAGTATTGCTCAAGGTATGGTAACTGGTAAGTGGCAAAATTAGGCCTCCACCTTAGGTTAACTCAGTATATCATGTGCCTCATCGCCATTAAATTATTGGTCATATCCTTGGTTTGTCAATCCAAGAAGAGTGCTTAAACATGGGGTAGAGAGCAAGCAGCATCCATCATAAGACTCTGTCTCTGTGCTGCTCCATAATTTAAAGTCTTTTCATGACTATTATCTCATTTGAAGCAACCTAGGATAAATGCAGCACAGGCATGATTAACACTTACTTTTCAGCTGAAGAAACTGCCTCATGGAAGTGAGATAATTTGCTCAAAGTAACTTAAGAGTACGCAACAGAATCACGATTTTGTCTGGGAAGGACAAGTAAACCTTCTATCGGAACAAACTGCTCTTCTTGCATGATAGGAATATGCCAGGTACCCAAATAGAGGTCTTAGACCTTGAGTTCATCTCTCTGTCCAGATTCTGCTTCCTACTATTAAAGTGAAATTTCACTTCCTACTCTTTGAAGACTTCATATTTGGTCCATTTCCTTCACCGTAGCCTGAGGTTTCAAGATGGACATATGGTCTTATGTTCAGCCAGGACATAATGGTACAACTGTACTAATTGCTTACACGCTGAAATACCAAATGGTAAACAGTGGCTGCCTAGAGCCCCTCGGATTGTTTCATGATCCAGCAACAATCAGATTCAGTTCAGTTCAGTCGCTCAGTTGTGTCTCTTTGCGACTCCATGCACTGCAGCACGCCAGGCTTCCCTGTCCATCACCAACTCCCAGAGCTTGGTCAAACTCATGTCCATTGAGACAGGGATGGCACTGAATTATCTCATCCTCTGTCACCCCCCTTCTCCTGCCTTCTATCCTTCCCAGCATCAGGGTCTTTTCTAATGAGTCAGTTCTTTGCAGCAGGTGGCCAAGTATTGGAGCTTCAGCATCAGCCCTTCCAATGAATATTCAGGACTGATTTCCTTTAGGATTGACTGGTTTGATCCTGTAGTCCAAGGGACTCTCAAGAGTCTTCTCCACAGTTCAAAAGCATCAATTCTTTGGTGCTCAGCTTTCTTTATGGTCCAATTCTCATGGTCCAACTCTCACATCCATACATGACTGCTGGAAAAACCACAGCTTTGACTATATAGACATTTGTTGGCAAAGCAATGTCTCTGCTTTTTAATATGCTGTCTAGCTTTGTCATAGCCTTTCAACAATCAGATTAGTACCAGGCAATGTGGAGGACCTCTAGGTCTGACTCCTGCCTATTCTGACTGGTTGATAGCTATGCCATACTAGTTGCTAAATATTCTGAATACCACTTCAACATCTCCTCTGCTCTCTAAACTTTGGTTTAAAATTCTTGACTCTGATCTTGGCTTCACCTTGGGGGCAGTGCCTCTATAATCTATTCTATTGTTTGTGTGTGCTGCTAGCTATACCCCAATTACTTGGCTTGCCTTCTGCTCTTATTACTAGTCATCTGTTACACATGATTACCATTCCTCCACAAGGAATTTAAGCTATAAAAGGCATTGATAACACCCAGGGAAGCTAAATAAAATCCACTTATGAAGAGTCTTTTTATAGTAAACCTTTAAATTGTTTAATGGACATAAAGAATTAAAGTATGACCAACCAAAGTTATTCAGTTGAAACATTATTCAGAAATAAGGTCAAAGAACAAAAGCAGAATAGTAATGAAACAACACTGATTACTTATCAAACATTACTAAACTAAGCAAGCATGATTGTTTTTAAATTTCTAATCATTTCCAAAATAAGGAGTTGATAAATACTGTTAATGGTTCTGACCAAAAGAGAATAGAATATTTAAAACAGATGTACTGCTGTCAGTTTTGATTAGGGGAAATACATTGCTATTTTGTTAATATTTATATTTAAATCTAGACATCATTCTAAGCCATCAACTGGGGAAATATGTCACGTTACTCAGTATCTTTGAATGTAGTAGTAGTGAAAGTTGTTCAGTCATGTCGGACTCTTTGCGATCCCATGGACTATGGAATTCAGTCCGTGGAATTCTCCAGGCCAAAATACTGGAGTGGGTAGTCTTTCCCTTCCCCAGGGGATCTTCCCAACCCAGGGATAGAACTCAGGTCTCCCGCATTGCAGGTGGATTCTTTACCAGCTGAGCCACAAGGGAAGCCCAAGAATACTGGAGTGGGTAGCCTATCCCTTCTCCAGCGCATCTTCCCGACCCAGGAATCGAACTGGGGTCTCCTGCATAACAATAAATAATAAACTAATTCATTCAGAGCTGCTAGAGTCCATCAGAGATACAAAGAAATATGAGATAATACTATGCTGGAGTTTATCTGCCTGAAGCAATAAGGCTGTTATATTGGAAACAATGATGCAACAGGTACAGTGCAAATGTATGGCACAGGAAATACATGTCTCTGGAGTTTACAAAGTGTGCTATCACCATGGGTCCAGGGCTCACAGGAACAACTGAGCTCTGAGTCCAAGCTTGAGGGAAGAGGAATGTCTGAAGAGGCACAGAAGCTGACAGAGCATTTGAGACAGGGACAAGAGGAACGAACAGGGGGAATATGTTTGACACCCTGGGCTGCTGGTCAGCTGACCAGCTGAGCTGAAACCCAGGGCTTGCCTTGAGGTAAGCTGTGAAGAGCAGAGAGCGGCAGTCTAGACTTGATCCTAGGAGGAAGCCAGAGAGGGAATTTATCAGAATATTAGAAAGTAGAAAAAATTATAAACATGCTGCTCTGGTGGCAATTAAACATTCTTTAAGGGAACAGAGGCTAAAAAAAGAAAAAGAAAAAAAGAGACTAAAATTTGGAAAGCCAATTGAGAAAAATTAGGTATTTTTCCTAAAGCCAGGATACACTGGTTAATTTAACCACATCTCCACTAGAGGGCAGACAAGTCAAATCCTACTGGAACCGGTATCCACAGAAAACATTGAGTGAACACCATTGCTGCTTAAAGACCACTTTCGGTGCCTTAACCTTGGAAAAAGCCTTTAGTCAGCAGATAAATCTTTCACAGAATAGCTTAAGTGGTATAAAATGTGTCTTAATTGCAAAGTGGACAGGTGGAAAAGTTATACTTTGGGAATCTGGCTTGGCTGACAGGCACAAGTGCTTATACGTGACAAGCATACCTGGAATGCCGACAGCAGTGCTCATCACTGGCTAATTTACCTCGATCCTCCCCACCCATCTCAGGAACACCGTAAACACTACTCATGACATAGCACGATAATGTGTATACATGACTGGACCGTGATTTCAATCTAGGTACTCATTTTGGTCAACTGGGGAGGTGCTTGGTCCTAAGGACTTATATCCCCTGTATACAGGTCAAGAAGCAACAGTAAGAACTCGACATGGAACAACAGACTGGTTCAAACTTGGGAAAGGACTACGTCAAGGCTGTATATTGTCAGTCTGCTTATTTAACTTATATGTAGAGTACATCATGTGAAATGCCTGGCTGGATGAAGCACAAGCTGGAATCAAGATTACTCGGAGAAATATCACTATCATCAGATAGGCAGAGGACACCACCCTTATGGCAGAAAGCAAAGAGGAACTAAAGAGCCTCTTGATGAAGGTGAAAGAGCAAAGTGAAAAAGCTGGTTTAAAACTCAACATTCAAAAACTAATATCATGACATCTGATCCCATCACTTCACGGCAAATAGGTGGGGAAACAATGGAAACAGTGACAGACTTTATTTCCTTGGGCCCCAAAAATCACTGTGGAAGATGACTGCAGTCATGAAATTAAGAGACATTTCCTTCTTGGAAGAAAAGCTATGACAAACCTAGATAGCATATTAAAAAGCAGAGACATTACTTTGCCAACAACATTACTTTGTCATGAGCAGTGTTTACAGTGTTCCTGAGATGGGTGGGGAGGATTGAGGTAAATTAGCCAGTGATGAGCACTGCTGTCGGCATTTCATATAGTCAAAGCTGTGGTTTTTCCAGTAGTCATGTATGGATGTGAGAGTTGGACCATAAAGAAAGCTGAATGCCAAAGAACTGATGATTTTGAATTGTGGTGTTGGAGAAGACTCTTGAGAGTTCCTTGGACAGCAAGGAGATCCAACCAGTCAGTCCTAAAGGAAATCAGTCCTAAATATTCATTGGAAGGGCTGATGCTCAAGCTCCAATACTTTGGCCACCTGATGTGAAGAGCAAACTCACTGGAGAAGACCCTGATGCTGCGAAAGATAGAAGGCAGGAGGCAAAGGGGACAACACAGGATGAGATGGTTGAACGGCATCACCAACTCAATGGACATGTATTTGAACAAGCTCCAGGAGATGGTGAAGCACAGGGATGCCTGGAGTGCTGCAGTGCATGGGGTCACAGAGCGACGTTTGAACAAGAACAACAACAAAGTAAGAGTAAGTGACGTCACCAGAGGCGCTTACATGTGCCTTTGTCTCGGCAAGCTGAGGAGCTGTCTGTCATACAGGGGTGTTGGGAGGAATCCTTAGGTCTCATTAACTAGAACACAGCATCAATATTAATATCTAAATAAAAGGACGAAGAATTCCACCACACGTTTAGATGCTAAGATAGATCTCAAAGTACTATAAGCACTTTTCCTGTTTTGCTCTCTTACAAAATGTCATGATTAAAGGTACAAGGACAATTCTGTTTAGTAGGTTGACTTTTTTGCCATTATCTGGAAGTAGTTTTCCTCCACTCCTGACCAATGCTCGCATCACAAGCACTTTCTTTCCCCTGGGAAAATGACAACATTTAGTGTCAGAGATTATGTACTTCAACTGCAGATGAAATTTGCTATTCTAAAATTAGTATTTCCAATAAGCTAGGCCACCTTATCTCTTGTGGTTGTGCTTAATTGCTAAATTGTGTCTAATTCTTTGTGACCCCATGGACTGTGGCACGCCTGGCTCCTCTGTCCTCCACTATCTCCCAGTTTGTTCAAAATTCATGTCCATTGAGTTTGTGATACTATCTAACATCTCATCCTCTGCAGCTCATTCCCATTTTGCCTTCAATCTTTCCCATCATCAGGGTCTTTTCCAACAAGTCGGCTCTACGCATTCAGGTAGCCAAAGTATTGGAGCTTCAGCATAAGCCCTTCCAATGAATATTTAGGGTTGATTTCCCTTAGGATTGACAGGTTTGATCATATTGTTTTTTAGACTTTGTTATATTCTTCCCTCTGCCTGAAATACATTCCCCTCTTTGCTTGCTTACTTCTACTCATCCTTCAGATTGTAGCTCAGATGTCCCCTTCTCCAGAGCTTTTCCTTCATGCCTCTAGACTGAGGCGTATTTCAGCAGCATCAATTTTACTTGATAAGAAGTATTATTTTGCAGTAACAGAGATACAGATACATAAACAAGGGCCCAAAATTTAACTTAAATCATAAGAATTCAAATACATTCCAGCCTTGTATTAAGCTCCTTTAAACTTTATATATCCACACTGCTCTGCTGTTAGAGAAACTTCTGGTGGAAATATTTGAGTGCAGAGGACTGCTGTATGGAAGTTTAAACTTAACACTGCTGAATATTGAAAACTAAGACACAAGTTAATTGGTGGTGGGGGTGGGGTGGGTATGGTAAGTTAATAAAATATGAAGAGAAGGTCAGATGCTTATGACTACTTGGTCTAATCCTTAAGAATACAAGCATGCAGCTTAACTTTATTTGTCTTCCATAAACAAAAGACTGAAAAACAGAAGTTCAGAAAAAGTTGATTCGGCACTTAAACAAACAAACCCAAAGCCTCCAAACTTACTTGAAATGAAACATGGGTACTGAAATGAAGGAAAAAAATATGAAGTTATAAACCAGTCAGTTCAGTTGCTCAGTTGTGTCCGAATCTTTGCGACCCCATGAATTGTAGCATGCCAGGCATCCCTGTCCATCACCAACTCCTGGAGTTCAAACTCATGTCCATCGAGTCGGTGATGCCATCCAGCTGCCTCATCCTATGTTGTCCCCTTCTCCTCCTGCCCCCAACCTCTCCCAGCATTAGGGTCTTTTCACATGAGTCAGTTCTTTGTGTGAGGTGGCCAAAGTACTGGAGTTTCAGCTTTAACATCAGTCCTTCCAATGAACTCCCACAACTAATCTCCTTTGGAATGGACTGGTTGGATCTCCTTGCAGTCCAAGGGACTCTCAAGAGTCTTCTCCAACACCACAGTTCAAAAGCATCAATTCTTCGGTGCTCAGCTTTCTTCACAGTCCAATTCTCCAGAGTGTGATCTAATTCCTAATATAATTTAAGCCTACCTAGTGGTCTTTGCTAACACACCAAACATCATAAAGAAACCAATCATTAGGTCTTTCACAGTTCAAACACTCCTTGCTTTAGTTTATTAATGGAAATAAATGACAGAGAAAAAAGTGGTAATTTAATGCAGAAAGATTTTAATTACATTCAGTCACTATTAACTTTGACAACCCACCAACTAATATATAACAAGACAGCATCTCCCCCACCATAACTAAAACTGCATGAATACAAAATAGTGTTTAAGAGAAAGGTAGAATCTTATGACAGAGAAAAATCTATTGAGAGAGAAGCACCCAGTCGTCTGAATTTCTCTCTAATTTGTTGAAAATCAGCATTATATGTTGTCAACTTATAGACTAACCCATCCCAGAAGCTTCTCAGCTACTCCCTCTTTTAACTACCTATTATATTTCATTAGTTATGTCCACGTGTCTCCTTGTTTTCTCCTCCTTCAGCTTCACTTTTACTTCCCTAAGGCTCCTTCCTATCTACCATTCCCTTCCATTCTGCACAAACTTCAAGAAGTTCTCTTGTTGATCGTCTTTGGACTTTTATATCTTGAGATTAACTTTAGAAAATATTCATGCTGTAAATTCTGGGAAAAATATTGATGCATTTCTCCCTGCCACCTTCTCACCAATTAACAGTCTAAGACAGAATAAACTATCTTATAACCAACTTTTCAATGCAATTCTTTTCTTCTTCCATCCTTAGGAAGTTCAGAATACACCTTATCAGTGATGCCTAAGGTCATTAGACTCTGACAAGTAACTACAGAAAGCTTATAATGATAGCCTATAATAATCTGACTACAGATTATTTTGCTAATTATCCTGTGTCATCTATTAGTAATGTACTCTTTGATCTAGATCAAACTGAATAGAACTGGGGAAGAAAAGGGATAAAAAAGGTAAACAATAAAAGATGAGTATATAGTACCAGATAGGAAGCCCCCTCCCTATTTACAGATTCTAACATAAATAACTATGAAAGCATCTATCCTCATTTTCATTAGTTAAATATTTCCTCTTGAGAAACTAGTATGGCCCCATAGGGAGATAGCTGTATGTGTGTATATTCAAAGAACCAATAAAGGGCACCAACAATTCCATAAAAATGCAATGCCTGGAAGCAAAGGTAAATATAAAAAGGTATTCCACAGACAATATCCCGGTCAGTAAATACCTCTGAGCAACACCTGGAAATATTTATTACTCACCTAATTTCCTAAAACCATAAATCTCCCAATAAACAATGCCTTGAACACCCCGTGAAAACAACCAAGGCTACTCAGTTCAGTTCAGTCGCTCAGTCGTGTCTGACTCTTTGCAACCCCATGAACCGCGGTACGCCCCGGTCTCCCTGTCCATCACCAACTCCCAGAGTTCACACAAACCCACATCCATTGTGTTGGTGATGCCATCAGCCATCTCATCCTCTGTTGTCTCCTTCTCCTCCTGCCCAAATCCTTCCCAGCTTCAGGGTCTTTTCTAATGAATCAGCTCTCCGCATCAGGTGGCCAAAGTATTGGGAGTTTCAGCTTCAGCATTAGTCTTTCCAATCAACACCCAAGACTGATCTCCTTTAGGATGGACTGGTTGGATCTCCTTGCAGTCCAAGGGACTCTCAAGAGTCTTCTCCAACACCACACTTCAAAAGCATCAATTCTTCGGCGCTCAGCTTTCTTCACAGTCCAACTCTCACATCTATATATGACCACTGGAAAAACCATAGCTTTGACTAGACGGACCTTTGTCGGCAAAGTAATGTCTCTGCTTTTTAATATGCTATCTAGGTTGGTCATAACTTTTCTTCCAAGGAGTAAGCGTCTTTTAATTTAATGGCTGCAATCACCATCTGCAGTGATTTTGGAGCCCTCAAAAATAAAGTCTGACACTGTTTCCACTGTTTCCTCATCTATTTACCATGAAGTGATGGGACCAGATGCCAGTTTTCTGAATGCTGAGCTTTAAGCTTTAAGACTGTGGCTCAGATCATGAACTCCTTATGGCCAAATTCAGACTGAAATTGAAGAAAGTGGGGAAAACCACTAGACCATTCAGGTATGACCTAAATCAAATCCCTTATGACTATACAGTGAAAGTGAGAAATAGATTTAAGGGACTAGATCTGATACAGAGTGCTTGATGAACTATAGACAGAGGTTCATGACATTGTACAAGAGACAGGGAGCAAGACCATCCCCAAGAAAAAGAAATGAAAAACAGCAAAATGGCTGTCTGAGGAGGCCTTACAAATATCTGTGAAAATAAGAGAGGTGAAAGGCAAAGGAGAAAAGGAAAGATATAGCCATTTGAATGCAGAGTTCCGAAGAATAGCAAGGAGAGATAAGAAACCTTCCTCAGCGATCAAGCCAAAGAAATAGAGGAAAATAATAGAATGGATATTAAGATATTAAGAAGATGTGGCAAGAATACAGAGAAGAACTGTACAGAAAAGAGCTTCATGACCCAGATAATCACAATGGTGTGATCACTCACCTAGAGCCAGACATCCTGAAATGTGAAGTCAGGTGGGCCTTAGGAAGCATCACTATGAACAAAGCTAGTGGAGGTGATGGAATTCCAGCTGAGCTATTTCAAATCCTAAAAGATGATGCTGTGAAAGTGCTACACTCAATATGTGAGCAAATTTGGAAAACTCAGCAGTGGCCACAGGACTGGAAAAGGTCAGTTTTCATTCCAATCCCAAAGAAAGGCAATGCCAAAGAATGCTCAAAGTACCGCACAGTTGCAATCATCTCACATGCTAGTAAAGTAATGCTCAAAATTCTCCAACCCAGGTTTCAGCAATACGTGAACCGAGAACTTCCAGATGTTCAAGCTGGTTTTAGAAAAGGCAGAGGAACCAGAGATCAAATTACCAACATCTGCTGGATCATTGGAAAAGCAAGAGAGTTCCAGAAAAACATCTACTTCTGCTTTATTGACTATGCCAAAGCCTTTGACTGTGTGGATCACAATAAACTGTGGAAAATTCTGAAAGAGACGTGAATACCAGGCCACCTGACCTGCCTCTTGAGAAACCTATATGCAGGTCAGGAAGCAACAGTTAGAACTGGACATGGAACAACAGACTGGTTCCAAATAGGAAAAGGAGTATGTCAAGGCTGTACATTGTCACCGTGCTTATTTAACTTCTATGCAGAGTACATCATGAGAAACGCTGGCTGGAAGAAGCACAAGCTGGAATCAAGATTGCCGGGAGAAATATCAATAACCTCAGATATGCATATGACACCACCCTTATGGCAGAAAATGAAGAACCAAGGCTACTCAGTGTCGATAAAATGAAACAGTACAGACTATCTCATACAACTTGAACAAAGTCAACTGAAACTATGGAATAAAATATCAATAGTAGTTATAAAGTGTGCTGTAGATTTTTTTAAAAAACCTCTCAACCTATTAAAATCAGTTGAAGTGGCAAACAAAATGTTTTCATGTTATGTTTTCAGTTTGATAAAGGAAGCAATCAATCATATAAGCATAAGTAAAACTGCAACTACCAATAGTTGGGAGATAAAATAGTAGCACCTGTTTTCACCACACTGACAGGCTGCCCTAGGTCCTAGCAATTATGTAAAAATCCTAACTCCCTTCTAGAAGTTATTCCTCAATTCTTCCTTTCATTCCTCTTCACTGGTTTACTGAATAAAACAAACTGAAAGAAAACATCTCTCCTGATTTTTCTATATGAGGCTGCCCTGGAGACTACCTCAACTAGAGGTAGTCAATGTAGACTTTAGGATTTAAATTATAAGGAAGCTTATTAGAGAACTTGGCTTCCCAGGTGGTGGTAGTGGTAAAGAATCTGCCTCCCAATACAAGACACATCAGAGATGGGGCTGGATCCCTGGGTTGTGAAGATCCCTCGAGAAGGAAATGGCAACTCTAGTATCCTTGCCTGGAGAATCCCATGGTCAGGGAAGCCTGGCAGGCTAGAGTCCGCGGGGTCACAGAGTCAGCATGACTGGATGACTGAACACTGATAAGAAAGCTAGCAAGAAAGAAAAAAAAATTCAATTCTTATGAAATTCAGATTAAACTCAGCCCCTTGCCACCTCTAACTCTTCCCAGGGGTCCTTGGACTATGCAGCAGTTTTGGCCTCTGTTACTCAGGGAACCACAAGCAATGGGAACTCTGGCACTTTCATTTTTCTCTTCTCCTGTACCATCTACAAGCATCTGTAAGAGTCCATTCAGAATTCCAACCTTTTTCAAATTATTCTTTGCAGCATGTCCCACGGAAATGCCTCAGTTAAAAACATAGTATGCTTTGACTTTCTTTCATCAAGAACATATTATGGTTCTTGCGTCTTAAGGAGGGGAAAAAAAATCACAAAAATCCTAAAGTCTCTGATCCCCTCAACTGGATCTGACCTCTCCTTTCCAAAAGGAGAGCTTTTGCTCTTTCTTCTCCTACTTATCTTTTTACTTGAATTATAATTACAGGTAATTATATCTTATTCTGATTTATTGAGAGTAAAGTACCTAATAGATACTCTATAAATATTTATTGAATGAATGAGTCATCAGGACAAATAAACTATGAAAAAAATGTTTATAGATAAGGAAAAGAAAAATGAGTAAACTGGACTTCAAAATAATGGAAAACCACGGAGGGTGAATATTGTCTTCCCTGGTGGCTCAGAGGTTAAAGCGTCTGCCTCCAATGCGGGAGAGCCAGGTTTGATCCCTGGGTTGGGAAGATCTCCTGAAGAAGGAAATGGCAATCCACTCCAGTATTCTTGCCTGGAGAATCCCATGGACGGAGAAGCCTAGTAGGTTACAGTCCATGGGGTCGCAAAGAGTCAGACACAACTGAGCGACTTCACCTCACCTCACTATACAGAGAAAAGGATTTAAACAAAAACCAACCATCAAACAAGTCAATAACAACCAAGAGAATATCTAAATGTATTATGCCTAATCAGCTTTAGAATTCATGGTGATAAGAGACTGGAAACAAGTGCTAAATAATAAGCTGGGTCAAATCTGTAGCTAAGGGCAAAGGACACACTTAATACAGTCACAGAACCAGAAGCACCAAGACCCTCTTCAAAATGCTGCTACCTCCTTGGTCACTAACCTACCCCCTGCAGCATCTCCAGTGATATGTGACCCAACAGCTCAGTCCCCTGAGACAGTTAACATAGAGTGTTGCACTAGGACTATTTACAATAGCTAGGACATGGAAGCAACCTAGATGTCCATCAACAGATGAATGGATAATGAAGTTGTGGTACAGATACACAATGGAATGTTCGCTATAAAAGGAACACATTTGAGACAGTTTTAATGAGGTGGATGAACCTGCAACCTATTATACAGAGTGAAGTAAGTCAGAAAGAAAAAGACAAATATTGTATATTAATGCACATATGTGGAATCTAGAAAGATGGTACTGATGATCTACATATAAGGCAGCAAGGGAGACACAGACCTAAAGAACAGATTTTTGGACACAGTAGAAGGAGAGAGTGGGATGATTTGACAGAGTAGCATTGAAACATATATATTACCATATATGAAACAGCCAACCAGTGGGAGTTTGATGTATGATGACGCAGGAGGGATGGAGTGGGGAGGGAGGTGGGAGGTGGGTTCAGAGGGAGAGGACACAGGTATAACTATGGCCAATTGATGTTGATGTACGGCAGAGGCCATCATAATACTGTAAAGTAAATATCCTCCAGTTAATATAATACCTTTTTTAAAAATGTTGCACTTCCTCAATCTTATTAAATTAAGCGAATTTTAAGTGGTATATATTACTATGTATGAAAAGCTTTTGTTAAAATGATGTCATATAATCACGGAAGAAAAAGTTCATATGAGCCAGGTACTCTTTTACTTCCCTCTCTACTGGTTCTGGTTTCTTCCAATCCTCATTCCCATAAAATCTTATTTAATGCACAATATAAAGCTCCTGGCTTTGGGAAAGTCAACCTGGCTCCAATTCTGCTTGATGATCACAGAGATTTGGCCATACTTACCATACCAATAAAATGGGCTAGTCTTGACTACTTAATCACATCTGCAAAATGACTGCAACCATATCATGCTGTTGTGTTGGTACTAATGGTGAGCTGATATTTCTGCTTATGAAATCAAACAGTTTGGGACATCAGTGAGCCCATTCTCTTTCCCCTAAAGGGCAATTTCTATCAGGTTTCCTCGAAAACTCTTAAAAAGTGCCATGGTATCATTGTGAAAAAATTAAATACTTTAGTTCTACTTCACTGAAAACTAAAATGAAAAGTGTTTTCTAGACAGATGAAACACAGATTATAAATAATAAAATCTATGCATTATGCAAAAATAAACTGACTTAGTGGGGAGGTGAAATTGCTTTAATCAAACAGACAAGGCTTGAAGACATTTCTTGTGATATATTAAACAATAGTTTCAATCTTTAAAAGGGACATTAGGAATGCTGCACTTTTCATTTTGAACACACATGATTGCAAAATCACAATAGAGTTGATCAACAACAGTCAGCTGAAGAAAACAGCTCTTCTTCTGTGTCTCTTATGTATGTGGAAAACTGTCCCAGTGGTCTCCTCCCCAAATGTGACCCTGCACCCCATCGTCTCATCTGAACTTTACACATGCTCATTCTTAAGCCAACCTCTGGCTGGGCAAGGATGGTACCCTCTGATTGGCTGCTACATGAAACAACAAACAAACCTTTATTTTCAACAACAAATGACCTTTATTTTTCTATTTAAGCCAGTTTCTGTTGTTCTCAACCAAGATTCCTGACAAATATATTATGAACCACATTTTCCCATGTGGACCATCAAGGAGAGGTAAGAGAAAGAAAAACCTTTTATTTCCACTTTAGAGGTAGAAAAATTAAAGCATCAACAGGTGAAAATGATAGATCACTACTGTGGTTTGTCCATGAGAATATGTTGTCCCTCACATAAGCTGGGAGTCCAGCACAGATATTGAAGACTGTAATAATTTACACACACACACACATGCAGCTGCAAATCAGACTGTTCGATCTGTCCTTAAACCATTTCTTCCTACCTGTCTGGTTTCTCTGTTTTCAGATAGCAAGGCCTGGTTACAGAGATTCCATCCTTGTCCTGGCCACAGAAGAGAAATTGTCATGGGTAAGGCTAGAGTGTTTACATAGTGTCTGAGTTTTAAACACCTATCATTATAGACTTTGTCCTGCCACATACTATGAAACAAGGCAACTATAATTTGGTCAGAGGTCACAGCCCTAAAAGCAGATTTAGTTTCTGTAGGGTAAACCAGGAAATGGCTTCCCTGGTGGCTAGATGGTAAAGAATTCGCCTGCCAATGCAGAAGATGCAGGTTCGATCCCTGGGAAGATCCCTGGAGAAGCAAATGGCAACCGACTCCAGTATTCATGCCTGGAAAACCCCACAGACAGAAAAGCCTGGAAGGCTACAGGTCACAAAGTCAGAGAAGACTTAGCGACTAAACAACAACAACAAAACCAGGAAACACTGCTGTTCACTTTTAGCCTTGTAGCTTAATGCTTAACTAACAGTAACTAAATAGTATACTAAATAGTTTAATAATCTCATTATGTGGACATTACTGTTTTTAGATGGCATACTAAAAGATCTTTTCACCTGAATTATTTACATTTTTTAAAAATATTTACTTACTTGGCTGAGCCAGGTCTTTGTTGCAGCACGTGGGATCTAGTTCCCCAATCAGGGACCAAACTCTGGCCCCCTGCATTAGGAATGCAGAGTCTTAGCCACTGGACCACCAGGGAAGTCCCAGAAAATTTTAATATAGAAAAATATATTCCAAACAAGTATCAGGTTAGATGGGCTACAATAACATACATCATCAAAATCTCAGTGACTTAAAACAGTGAGTTTCTCATTTGTGCTACCTGTCCATCTTAGGTTGGTGGAGATTTTGCTTCATGCTACCCTCTCTTATCTAGGACATGACTTAGTCATTATGGCAAGGAGAACTGAATATAATGAGTTATGCATCAGCTCTTAAAGGCTTTCATCTAGAAGAGACAAGAATCACATATTTCATTTGCCAAAGCAGTCACATGACTATGCCCAACTTTCAAGAAGTATAATTCTACCATTATCCAGAGTAAGGAGACCCAGAAATATTGTCAAACACAAAAGATTACCACAATAATACATAAGGATACCTTGTTATACAAGAAGCAATGGGAGTTAAGGAAAACAAAAAACTAGTGGTTCATGTAACTGGTAAATCCAAGAGGAATTTAAAAAATGCAATGATGTTATTTGGTCTCTACTCTCCCTCTCTTGTTGGGCTCTGCCTGCTTCCTCTTCTTAGGCTGACTATCTCTATGTGGCAGTAAGATGACCACCAACCACACCAAGCATATATCATTCACTTAAGCAGAGTCCAGAAAACAGAACTTAAACCTTTTCCCCCAGCATCCATCTCTCTCTACAGGACTCTAACTGACCCTGTGTGGACCAATCATGGTATTCAGGGAAAAGGGGTACTTTGACCAGTCTTTCATGGGTGTATGGGCATAAGATTATTCCAGTGGTAAAAAGCAGGGCCAAGTGATCGTCAGGCCCCCCTAAAATCACATGAAGTAGAGCATATCAGTTCCCAGAAGGAAGGTAGACCATACCAAAAACGTAGCAGCTACACACCTAGAGGATTCTGTTATTTCATTTCCTCCATCATTCCCCTCACCTCTGATGATGTGTGAGATTAAATTCTATAAACATAAATGCATGTGGTCTTGGCTTACTTACTACAAATTGTTGCTGATGGTAAGCCAGGTCAGCTGTAAGAACACACTAGGGAACATATATAGGAAAATCCTGGGACAAAATTTCTTTATTTTGCATAAAGCTCTTCTGAGTACAAATCTAAGTAGTTAACAAGAAAATTTCATCTTACAGAACCAAAGCAAGGGATGATTTCTAAGAATCATTCATTTTCCATGATAACATGACAACTTGATTACTATACTTAAAAGAGTAACGTCGCAAGGTCAGCGACAATACGCAGTCACGCTGGGTTTGAACCCAGCTCTGCCCTTGGCAGAAGGTGAAATGGTAACAGGCGTCACACTACAAGCTTTACAGGGCAATGCTTTCTGAGTTTGTTTACAGATGTACCTTAAGCAGCTAGAGTAGTGTATGATACATACTAAGTGGTTGATGAAGAGGAGCGAGGATTAAGTTCCTTTTCCTATTTTAAATAACAGTCAACACATAAAATAAACTTTACTTTCCCACATAGTCATTCTTCTAAAATTTTGGTAAACAAATTCCTACAGGAATCAAACATTCAGTCCCCAGGAAGTTCCAGGTAACACACACTGTGATGTGCTACATTCCTCAATATAGCTTTTTAAAGTCGGATAGGAAAACACAAAGCAATGAAAGAAAAACAAAAACATAATGAATAAGTACATTAAAAACCAACAGCTATAGAATCTATATGCAAACAGATCACACCACATTAGGTTTTAATAGTAATGCTACATAACACATTAGTTAATCATTTTAAAGAAGGTAGTTACATATGGTAGAACCTCTATTTATCTTCTTGCAACAGCTAGGGAAAGCCCTATTTTTGGTCAACTCCTTCCTCACCCAGTACTTTCTCTGCTGCCAGAACAATTTAGCTAATACTTTTGGGTCTTCCCTTAGAGCACAGACAGACAGAAAAGACAGCTATGCAGGGGGAGACATCATGTTAGACAAGAGAAAGAACAAGACACAGAGCTCACTTTTATTTTTAAAATGAATTATCCACCATCTGTGAACCATCTCACCACAGGAAATCTCTGACAAATTCAGTAAGTAAACTTGATTGCAGGGAAATCTCATTGACTACATAAGAAACTTTTAATTTTTCCCTCTGTAGCATTTGGCAGCAAAACTCCTTTAAAACTCTGTCTTCCTATGTTCTCAAGATAGAAGACAAATTTAAACACAAAAAGACTTTTTAGGCAGACTCTGAATCCACTGCAAACTTTCAGAATAGATTCCCACCTACCCAAACTTCCCAGGGCTCTTAAAAAATGGCATGCTTTAGCCCTTCTGCCTAGTTCCACAAAATAAATCAAAGGCAGAAATGTATAATTTTAGAGAACAGGCAATGATAATAAAAGTCAGGCAATGAGAATTTCTATAATCACATGATGTGGCAAACTTTAAAGCAGAAGAGAAAACACATTTTCTGGGCACTGATTTCTTAGAAAACATTAAATTGGAAGCTCCCAGTTTCCAGGCCTAGAATTACATCTCACTGAATGAAGAAATCAGTGGCATTTAAACCTTTTGTGAAGCTGGAGCAATCTATTTTGGAAAAGCAGTTTTAGAGGAGACATTATTAACATTTCAAATACTGTCAACAATTAACCTTGATCAACCTGAAGCATTGCTCAGCTGTATAATTACACACATTAGTTACCTAGTATTGTGGGAAACAAAGAGATAACAGGCGTTTCCAAGCAACAACTACATTCTATTGATTTCCTGCAAGTGTCAGAAACCTTTCAAAAGCCAGCTTCAAAGCAAAACCATAGCTAGGGTTAAAGCAAGCGATCAGTCCTCAGCTTTCATTTCCATCTCCAAGCGACATTTGTGAAATTAAACGTTAGGCGTGATGTTTCTCTACCAGTTGAGTAGGCTAGATGACTACAGCTCAGCAGTGATGGCTAGAAAAGCCCACTGGTGACTGCTAGATGGAAAGCTACTCCATGGACCACCAAGAATGGGTGGTTCTCAGAGCAGCAGTTAAACCCTCCATGAGATTATTAGACTGCAACAATGGCTAACATTTAATAGAGGTTTACAGTGTTCCCAACCTTAATCTAAGTGTTTCACAGACATTATCTCATTCAATCTTCAAAATTACCTCAGGAGGCAGAAATACTATTTATTATCTCCATTCTCTGGATGAAGAAATTGAAACTTGGAGAAGGAAAGAGACTTACCCAGGGTCACACACTCTTCACCACCACACCATACTGCCTTTCTGTCAACTTTCCTCTTCTTAAGAGTGTGCATGCCTGTTCAGTCTTCGTGTCCAACTCTTTGAAACCCCATGAACTGCAGCCTGCCAGGCTCCCCTGTCCATGGGATTCTCCAGGTGAGAACCCCTGAAGTGGGTTGCCATTTCCTCCTCCAGGAGGGCCTCCCCAGTGCAGGGATCAAACCCATGTTTCCTACATCTCCTGCGTTAGCAGGCAGATTCTTTACTATTGTGCCATCGGGGAAGCCTTCTTATTAAGAGCCCAACGAATGAGTTAACCAAATCAAATCACACACACACACAAAACAAAAAACAATGTCCCAACTGTCTATGGTTAAAATCAATCAATCAGTCAATCAATTGGAAGTCCATTCTTCATAGTAAAGCCAGGTAGAGCTAATGGTACCATATTCATGCCCCTAGCTGAAAACTCTTCGATGGTTTTTTCCTGTCTCATTAATAAAGACTAAGATCCTTAATTTAGTTTACAAGGCTCTGCATCATCTTGGTTGTGCTGACCTCGCCAGCATCATTTTGTATTATTTCCTCCCTATTTTCTATGTTCCAACCTCACTGACCTTTTTTTGATTTCTTGAATAAGTTTCGGGACCTCTAAGTATTTCCTTCCCCACTCTCCCCACCCAACATTTCTCTGGTTGACTATGACTCATCCTTCAGAGCACAATTCAAAATACCAGTTCTCCAAGGAAGCCCTCCCTTGACCACTAACCTTCAACAGGTCAGTCTCATCTGGCCATATTCTCACAGGATGGTACGCTTTCCTCTTTTCAGAATCTATCACAATCAAAATTTATAAAGTCACTGAATAATTAGCTGTTTAATCAACTTTCTCTAGGAGAATGTAAATTTCCAAGGGAGGAACAGTGTTTGTCATAAGTAGACTATATCCCCAGAAACCAGCACAGTGTCTTAGCACATCAGATGTACTCTGTACATATCTGTGGAAAGAATAAGTGAAAGGTAACCATATACACAGGCTTCCCCGGATGGCTAAGTCGGTAAAGAATCCACCTGCAATGCAGGAGACCTGGGTTCAGTCCTTGGGTTGGGAAGATCCCCTGGAGAAGGGAATGGCTACCCACTCTAGTATTTTTGCCTGGAGAATTCCATGGGCAACTGCAGATGATGACTGCAGTCATGAAATTAAAAGACGCTTGATCTTTGGAAGAAAAGCTACGACCAACCTAGACAGCATATTCAAAAGCAGAAACATCACGTTGCCAACAAAGGTCCATCTAGTCAAAGCTATGGTTTTTCCAGCAGTTGTGTATGGATGTGAGAGTTGGACCATAAGAAAGCTGAATGCCAAAGAACTGATGCTTCTGAACTGTGGTGTTGGAGAAGACTTTTGAGAGTCCCTTGGACTGCAAGGAGATCAAGGCAGTCAGTCCTAAAGGAAATCAGTCCTGAATATTCATTGGAAGGACTGATGCTGAAGCTTCAATACTGTGGCTGCCTGATGTGAAGAACTGACTCCTTGGAAAAGACCTGACGCTGGGAAAGATTGAGGGCAGCAGGAGAAGAGGATGACAGAAGATGAGATGGTTGGATGGCATCACCATCTCAATGGATATGAGTTTCAGCAAGCTCTGGGAGTTGGTGACGGACAGGGAAGCCTGGCATGCTACAGTCCATGGGGTCACAAAGAATCTGACACAACTGAGCAGCTGAACTGAACTAAACCATATACACAAAACATGGAAACTAAGGTCATTCCCCTAAGGCAGAGGGACCACTCAGGGAAGTGACACTACAGCCAGTGAAGGAAATACCGCAGGTTCTGCACTGCTTTTGGTGGTTTAAATAGTGCAGAATAGTTCAGGATAGAGGCTCAGTATCAGATCAGTGGAAACCAAGAATCGGGTGATGGGTGAAACAGGTAAAGAGGATTAAAAGGTACAAACTACCAGTTATAAAATAAGTAAGTCATGGGGACATATATACAGCACAGGGAACAGTCCATGTTATAATAACTTTGTATAGTGCAGAATGTATAAAAATACTGAATCACTATGTTATACATCTGAAATTACTATTCAAAGTCAACTATACTTCAATAAATTTTTAATTTAAAAAGGACAATATGATAAATACAGTAATAAATATCTACCTTATATCTGCTTCCCAGCCAAGTTTTTCTCCCTAAAAGCAATTGCTGTTTTCCATTTTTGTATATTACCACATACAATCTAAGCATATATAAGAATCTAAATATATTCTTTTTTCACCTGTTTTCATTTTGGGTTTTTGTTTGTTTACACAAATGATACACATACTGCTTCGTGTCCTGGTGTTGTTGTCTTGGTGGTATCGTTTCACAATAGGAGATAACTTCACATTGGTTCACATGGAAACTCCGTGATGGACATTTAGGATATTTCTAATTTTTTGCTATTATAAATGATGTTGCAATGAATAGCTTTGAATATCAATTTTTATACATATAGGAATATTTCTGGAGGATAAATTTCTCCTAGCGAAATTTCTGGAGCAAATGCTAGGGGCATTCAGAATTTTGATAGACAATTTCTAAATTGTCCTCACTGGTGGCGATTTTAATTTACACCCCATCAACAATAAATAGCAATGCTGCTTCCCCTGTGATTCTGCCAACACAATGCAATTATCAAAATTTTTTGACCTCTGCCAATCTGAGAGGTAAAAAATGGTATTGGTTATGAAGACTATTGAATATCTTTACATATGTTGAAGAGCCATTGGTATATCCTTTTTGTGAAAGTCTGTTAATTACTTCTGCACATTGTTTTGTTTGTGGTCTTTTAAAAAATTATAGAACATATTATGTTATTATAGAAATTAGATCTTTGTCATGTGTTGAAAATCTTTCTCCCAATGTGTTGTTTATAGGATCCTTTAATGTAGAAGTTTTGACTTCTTACATTTGAATTTATCAAAGTTTCTTTTATGGTTTTGTGTCAAATTTTTTAATAAGTCTGTCCTGCTCCAAGATTATGAAAAAAGTTTCTCCTGTATGTTCTAACTTGTAATATCAATTTTTTTTACATTTAATTCTTTGTTGTGCTGTGCTGTGCTTAGTCACTCAATCATGGCTCCTCTGGTCCATGAGGATTCTCCAGGCAAGAATACTGAAGGGGTTGCCATGCCCTCCTCCAGGAGATCTTTCCAACCCAGGATCGAACCCAGGTCTCCTGCATTGCAGGCAGATTCTTTACCATCTGAGCCCTTTAATTCTCTGATCTGGCTATAATTTATTTTGTCATAAGGGTGAGGTAGAGCTGCAACTTAATTTTTCCATTTATTTACTTTTTCACTTAACATTTCAAATATAATTTCTCACAGAATTAGTTTTCATGTTTTTCATTGTAATGGTTCCACTGAATTAATATTACCATAGTTTACTTAACCATCCCCTCTCTCCTACTACTAGACATATTCATTACTATGTTAGTACATATACTTTTCATTTTAAATAATCTCTTCAGAGGAAATTTTTAAGAATTAGATTTCTGGGTCAAAGTTTAAGCATTATTATAACTAAACTGTCAGACTGCCAGGATCTAATCAATTTATAACCTTTACCAAAACAATCAAGTAAGATGTATACATGAATATCAAGCACAAATCTTTTCCAAACTGAAAATTACACTAGGCACTATTTACATCTAAATAATTAGGCTCATAATCTAGAATCTAAAAACTTGCATCACACTTCTACAGGAATTGGCCAGCCAAAGAACTGTTATTTCCTGGGAGAAAAAAAGAGTAAGTAAACAAATTCTTTTGGAGCAAAGGGCAATACAGAGGCCTCTGCTGGAAAATTCTAAGACAGTAACTTGGCAAATCAAGCATTACAAGAGAGGGAGAAGAAGACTGCAGCATTTAAATTCAAGATGGTATTTCAAGACTGTGTCCCCTCTGTCCCTTCCCTCCCCAGGAACGGTTTCCCTTCCTCCTACATTCTTTCCAAGCACCTTGAGGTTCTAGGCACCATCTAACACTTCTTAGCATCTTCCATGAGCAGTCTTCTGTTTGGTTCCCTGTATCAGGGCCTTCAAATTAAGTTCAAGTAAGGCCAGGAACAACCCACTCCAGTACTCTTGCCTGGAAAATCCCATGGACGGAGGAGCCTGGTAGGCTGCAGTCCATGGGGTCGCTAGGAATCAGACACGACTGAGTGACTTCACTTTCACTTCTCACTTTCATGCACTGGAGAAGGAAACAGCAACCCACTCCAGTGTTCTTGCCTGGAGGATCCTAGGGACAGGGGAGCCTGGTGGGCTGCTGTCTAGGGTGTCTCACAGAGTCAGACACAACTGAAGCGACTTAGCAGCAGCAGCAAGGCCATAAGATGTTGATTCCAAGTGGACTATCTACCCCAGCCCATGTTTGCCAAGAGGGCACTTCCTCGTGCAAATATATCTAGTGTATTTACAGCAGAGATGCTCAGCTTCTTTGTATCTCTCTATCATTTGCTGAAATTCACATACTACTCGCCACCTTTGTTCCTCCCCCTTCTCTATGCTGCCTCCTAGGGCTCTTTTTAAAGAAGCATTTTAGGAGGCAAACTTCTGAAAAAATTATCTTACTATTGTAATCTCTTCCTTTAGGATGCCCCTTCTGGAAACGTGGTACAGTGTCATGGTATGAATGCTGGTCAGACCAGAGAGGAGAGTCACAGACCTGGGGTAGGTTTCAAGAAAAAGTCTGACAGGCAGCAGGCATGGTGAGTAGAGCTTTCAGAATCAGACTTGAAATTTGCTACTTACTAGATATGACACTAAGTAAACTTCATAACTATTTTGAACTAAAATATCCCCATGTTAGGCCCTTCTTGATTACCTAAATTGCAATTCTGCCTCGTTATTCTTTATTACTATTTCCCCATTTGTATTCTTCATGGCACAATCACGTGTTGAAACTGAATTCTTATTTGATTTTTATTATGTGTCTTCCCCAATGGACTGTAAGTTCTATAAGTGTAGGGTCTGACTTGTTCATCACTGGATACTCATTTCTCAGCATGGTGACTGCCACAGAGTACACTCAAGTAAGAGTAGAATAAATGAGCTCAGTTTTCTTATCTCAAAACAGGGATAAATAACTACGCATATCAGAGATGTAGTATGAGAGAATACACATAAAAACATTTAGGACAGAATGAGGTACATGGTTCGTGCTCAATAAATGTTAAGCCATTATTTCAGTTACAGTTCTCAGAAGTCATGGCCTTTGTAACTTAACCTTCTTAATTGTAAAGTGAAAGGAAGAATGACTAGACTTCCCCTACCGCCAAAACACACTGTGAGATTACAAAAACATAAACAAAAGACATTAAGAGGAACTCAGAAGACAAGATCCACTGAGGTTAAGAATTTGTTAAGTTTACAACTCTCCCATGACATCTTAATCAGAGCCATTACTGCTCTCTCCAAGGTTAATAGTTCTTGCCTAATAGCTCTGAAATCGGGATTTCACCCCTAGCACAGAGAAAACAGACTGGGAGAGCAAACTAAGCTAAGGACTGCTTGAGCGTAACAGTGGCAGCACTCTAGAAATTCATGGAAAGAATGGAAAATCAATCTGGCTACAAAATATCCCAGTGATATATCCAATTTCTGGTGATAAATACTATCTTACTTCCTAAAACACAAAACTTGATTGTTATTAAGCTACCTCCTCCTTCTCTACATTTCTTTTTTTTTTTTGAGATTACTATATACCACAGATAATAAATCTTTTTTTTTTAATTTTTATTTTTACTTTATTTTGCTTTACAATACTGTATTGGTTTTGCCATACATTGACATGAATCCGCCATGGGTGTACATGAGTTTCCAATCCTGAAACCCCCCTCCCACCTCCCACCCCTTTCTCTACATTTTTAACATATGTCTTTATTATATTCTAAATTCAGTCTTCAAGCATCCCCAAATCTGTAATCTTATAATTCCTCCCTAGGGAACTTCTATGAACCACTATTCTTTTTTTTTTTAAGACATCATTATTTTTAATTTTTTTTGGTTGCGCTAGGTCTTGGTTGCTGCTTCCGGGTTTCTCTAGTTGCAGCGAGTAGGGGCTACTTTCTAGTTGCAGGGTACGGGGTTCTCATTGTAGTGGTTTCCCTTGTTGCGGCGTATGGGCTCTAAAGAGTGGGATCAGTAGCTGTGGCTGGCTTAGTTGTCCTGTAGGCATGTGGAATCTTCTGTACTAGGGTTCAAACCCATGTCCTCTGTATTTGTAGGCAGATCCTTAACCACTGGACCAACAGGAAAGTCCAAGTACTGAAGTTTTTTTTTTTAAATTCATTAATTTTTATTTACTTATTTGGTTGCACACGGGGACCTTTAGTTGCAGCATGAAGGATCCAGTTCCCTAACCAAGGATCAAACCTGAGAGCTCAGAGTCTTAACTGAGGAAATCTCTATGAATCACTATTCTTAACTCTGGCTGCACAAAGAACCACCTATGGATCTTTGTAAAGAATAAAAATGTTGAGCTTATCTAAGATTCACTGAACTAGGAACTTCCTAAAGTGAGATTTGATTGTCTCTATTTCTGCAAAGTTTCAAGATTATTCTGCTGCAAAGCCAGAGTTAAGACCTACTATTCCATTTGCTCTTGACCTCCTAGGAGGAGAACAACAACATTCTATTCAAGGGTAAAGGCAATCCAGCACAAGGTTAAGAGCTCAAGCAGGGAGTGTCAGGCAGACTTGGGTCCCAATATCAACATACTCACATATCTTAGGCAAGTTTATGTCTTCTCAACTTTAAATGGGAAATACTAAAAGTACTTACGCTCAGAGACTTGGATTTTAGACTATGTTATAAGAAAATCACTTCACACATTCAGTAAATAGTAAATGCTCAACAAATTGTCTCACTAACCTTTCAAGGGCAAATTATTTCCAAGCTATAATTTTTGTTTTAAGTCTGTACAATTTTATTAATGAAAAACCTACAAGTCCTGCCATCTCCTGCTCTGCTTGTTCTCCTAAACCAAAACAAAGGGTAAATATACCTGATCAGGCCTTGGCCTCAGTTCATGGAAGCAGGATAACTCAGCTAGAGCTTTTATTTGGTTGATCTTATAAATTAGGCCAAGTTCTTAGTTTCTGCCTGTAGTTGTTTAACTGCAACATTCTGCATAGTCTCATGCCAGATCTCTCAAAAATATGTCTCTGGCCAAAAGAAGGACCAGAAACCAGACCAACACAAATCCAGCACAGGAAAGCAAGATGTGCTGCAAGCATAGTTTTCAGATTCCTTTAGCCAAGACACAAAACTACATGCAACTTTCAAATCACTATGGTAAATACTAAGATGAATAAGAAAAAGTTTCTGGCCCTTCAGTAGTCATTTTATTAATTTAAATAACATATTTTACAGGTCGCCACGAGTTAGTCATGCCACAGGCCAAACCAAGGATGGTGAAGAGAAGCAAAGACAGTCAGGATGCCCACTTTTTCCTCCTCCTTCTCCCCAGAGCTGGACTATGAATTTAATTGTGCCCACGGACAAGAGTGGCATTGTCCTGACTATGCTGAAGAGATGATGACATCAGGGAATCCTATATCTGCCTCTGTTCTCAGCACAGATAATGTGCCAGACCCAGAAACCATCTCATTTAATTCTAACAACTCTATGAGACAGGTGCTATTGTTACACCTGTTTTACAAATTGGGGAAGTAAGGCTTAGTCAAGTGGAGTCACACCACCAGGAAGAGTGACTTAACTATGAGCTGGGACTCTGACTCAGGCTGTTAGAATCTTAGCCTGAACTCTTTAAAGATTACATGATGCTATATATGGAATCTAGAAAAACGGTACTGATGAACCTATTTGCAGGGCAGGGATAGAGATGCAGATGTAGAAAATGGACTTGTGGACACGGAGTCGGGGGAAGAGAGGGTGGGACGAGTTGAGAGAGTGGCACTGACAAATGTGCACTGCCCTGTGTACAGCAGACAGCAGGGAGGCTCTGCAGAGCAAGGGGGGCTCAGCTCAGCGCCCTGTGACGGCCAAGAGGGGTGGGATGAGGGGAGTGTGGGAGGCTCAAGATGGAGAGGACATATGCATACTTATGGCTGAGTCATGTTGTTGTACAGCAGAAACCAACACGACATTGTAAAGCAATTATCCTCCAATTAATTTTTTTTAAAGGATACACAATGCTTATCTCTGATTCTGGAGTTCAGAGAGGTCATCTAAAGAGCATACCCTGATGCCTACATCAAAATCATATGGTCAAGAAGTCAGGAGAGTGGTTATCTCTAGGGGGTGAGGGCCAGAGGGTGAGGAGTGATGGGAAGGAACCAAGGAGGGGGTGATGGAGGAAGGGGAACTGGTGGAGGGGAGTAGTAATACTCAGTCTCTTGATCTAGGTCCAGGTGACACAGTTTCTTGGTGTGTTTGTAAAAACTCCAGTTTGTGAAAATTCAAGATAAACATAAAAGTACACCTTTCTATATGTATATTTTAATAAAAATATAATTCACAAAGTGTAAAAGTGCTCTTTGATTCTTTTCTATGCCAGATCCTAGCACTGTTGACTCAAGAAGAGTAAGTCTTAGTAGTCTTGTTGAAAACTTTACCCCTTATTGACACAGGATTTGTGAAAATCCTTAGTAGGATTTGACCCACCTAATTTCAGTATCTTGCTTCTCTTTTTAACAGAAGCCTAGACAGGGAATTTCACTGAATAAAAGTTAGTTGCATTCTACCTGAGGTAGCAAATGCATATAGTCTACTCTTATTATTCCACTCCATCTTACATTTTATTCACTCTTTAGAGGTTACAAATGTCATAGATTGGAGCTCTGACTGGAGGTGAAAAAAAAATTAGCATAGCTAGAGTTAAAACAGTGGTTCTAAACCCTTCCCTAGTGGCTCAGCTGGTAAAGAATCTGCCTGCAATGCAGGAGACCTGGGTTCAATCCCTGGTTGGAAAGACCCCCTGGAGAAGAGAATGGCAACCCACTAGAGTATTCTTGCCTAGAGAATCCCATGGACAGAGGAGCCTGACAGCCTACAGCCCATGGGATTGCAGTTGGACATGACTGAGAGATTAACACTTTCACTTTCATTTTCACAGTCCTGGATTCATATTAAAATAACCCTGGAAGCCTTTAAAAAATACCAATATCTGGGTCCCACCCAGAGATCCTGGTTTAACTGGACTGAGGTAAGACCCTTTCATTAAATTATTTTAAAAGGTCACCAGATGATTCTAACATGCAGCCAAGATGAGAGCCACTGAGTTAAACTATAAAGCTAATTTTTAAAGTAGCCTTTGTACCAAATATTACTACAAATCTCATTTCTCTTCAAATCACTTAAGACTTAAAAAAGAAAAGTTGAAAATAAGTTCTCATTTGTTATTCTAGGATAAAAACAGTTGAGATATGCTTTATTCTGGAACAACAACAACAAAAATTATCATAGGAGGCTTTCTACTGGCATAATGTTTTGGATCAGAGTCCCTCCAAGGGAAAAAAAATAGGAATACTGTTCATGGTGAAGCTGTTTCTGCCACTAGCAACACTTTTAACCTGTTTTCTGACCAGGTGCTCTAGTCAGCAATCTCTTTGCTATGCAGCAGAAGTGAGGCAGAAAAAACTCAAATCATTCTGAACTCTGGTCAGACAGCTGTTCGCTGTTGGCTAACCGGCCGTTTGAAACTCGTAATAAAACCCACACTGCCTTAGCAACGAATTTCCCTTTTTAAATTCTTTTTACATTTGTGTGTGTTGGCTAGAGAAATGGTGTCTCTGCAAGTGAGTCTGAAAAAGAAATAAAACACACACACACAATACAGGGAGCTAAAAGGAAGAGGGTAAACACAAATTATCAGAAATGACCAGGTACACATGCTCACTGGCCCACATACCATCATCACTTTCCATCCAACCAGTTTGTTATCACTGTAGCTGTAGGTTTATCTACAAACATCTTGTCTGTGCTCACAGCTTCTAGAGATTTAGAAAAGTAGATTTCCTAGCAATTTCCAGCTCTCCCCTCCTAAGTGTAGTTTTACTTTTAAGCCAACAAATCATTCATTATTTTTATCATTTCATACACCATATTCTGGGTTTCCTCGGTGGCTCAGCAGTAAAGAATCCCACCTGCAATGAAGGAGACAAAGGTTTGATCCCTGGGTTGGGAAGATCCCCTGGAGAAGGAAATGGCAACCCACTCCAGCATTCTTGCTTGGGAAATCCTATGGAAACAGGAGCCTGGCAGGACATAGTCCATGGGGTCAAAAAGAGTTGGACATGACTTAGCAACTAAACACCACCACCACCATATTCTAAGACTTAAAACATACAAGAAAACTAGGATGCTTCCAAAGAAACCTGAAGATTAAGACTCATCTTCAAACCATAAGCTGGCTACTTATTTGAACCAGGGTTTATCTTAATGCTAATAACTTATTAATATTCTATAATCCTTCATCTTGAATTTAGTATTAGCCAAGTTAGATATTCTCTCTCTCCCAAAGCAATTCTCTTACCCACTGCATGTGAAAACCTCCGTAAATGTTGCCGCTAGAAGGGTACTGTTATATTCTGAGACACTTGCCCCACCCTAGAAGAGAATGCAAACCTAAAGTTTAAAAATGTAATGTATTCTAAACAAAGGGAGAAAAATCAAATCAATAAAATTATAAATGAAAATGGAGAGATCACAACAGACAACACAGAAATACAAAGGATCATTAAGAGACTACTATCAGCAATTATATGCCAATAAAATGGACAACTTGGAGGAAATGGACAAATTCTTAGAAAAGTACAACTTTCCAAAACTGAACCAGGAAGAAATAGAAAATCTTAACAGACCCATCACAAGCATGGAAATTGAAACTGTAATCAGAAATCTTCCAGCAAACAAAAGCCCAGATCCAGACAACTTCACAGCTGAATTCTACCAAAAATTTAGAGAAGAGTTAACACCTATCCTACTCAAACTCTTCCAGAAAATCGCAGAGGAAGGTAAACTTCCAAACTCATTCTATGAGGCCACCATCACCCTAATACCAAAACCTGACAAAGATGCCACAAAAAAGAAAACTACAGGCCAGTATCACTGATGAACATAGATGCAAAAATCCTTAACAAAATTCTAGCAAACAGAATCCAACAACACATTAAAAAGATCATACACCATGACCAAGTGGGCTTTATCACAGGGATGCAGGGATTCTTCAATATCTGCAAATCAATCAATGTAATACACCATATTAACAAACTGAAAAATAAAAGCCATATGTATCTCAATAGATGCAGAGAAAACCTTTGACAAAATTCAACATCCATTTATGACAGAAACTCTCCAGAAAGCAGGAATAGAAGGAACATACCTCAACATAATAAAAGCTTTATTATTATCCTCATGGTAAACAAACATTATCCTCAATGGTGAAAAATTGAAAGCATTTCCCCTAAAGTCAGGAACAAGAGAAGGGTGCCCACTTTCACCATTACTATTCAACATAGTTCTGGAAGTTTTGGCCACAGCAATCAGGGCAGAAAAAAATAAAAGGAAGCCAAATTGGAAAAGAAGAAGTAAAACTCTCACTGTTTGCAGATGACATGATCCTCTACACAGAAAACCCTAAAGACTCCACCAGAAAATTACTAGAGCTAATCAATGAATATAGTAAAGCTGCAGGATATAAGATCAACACATAGAAATCCCGTGCATTCCTGTACACTAATAATGAGAAAATAGAAAGAGAAATTAAGGAAACAATTCCATTCACCATTGCAATGAAAAGAATAAAATACTTAGGAATATATCTATCTAAAGAAACAAAATACCTATATATAGAAAACTATAAAACACTGGTGAAAGAAATCAAAGAGGACATTAACAGATGGAGAAATATACCATGTTCATGGATTGGAAGAATCAATATAGTGAAAATTAGTATACTACCCAAAGCAATCTATAGATTCAATGCAATCCCTAGCAAGCTACCAATGGTATTTTTCACAGAGCTAGAACAAATAATTTCACAATTTGTATGGAAATACAAAAAACCTTGAATAGCCAAAGCAATCTTGAGAAAGAAGAATGGAACTGGAGGAATCAACCTGCCTGACTTCAGGCTCTACTACAAAGCTACAGTCATCAAGACAGTATGGTACTGGCACAAAGACAGAAATACAGATCAATGGAACAAAATAGAAAGCCCAGAGATAAATCCACTCACCTACGGACACCTTAGCTTTGACAAAGGAGGCAAGAATACACAATGGAAAAAGACAATCTCTTTAACAAGTGGTGCTAGGAAAACTGGTCAACCACTTGTAAAAGAATGAAACTAGAACACTTTCTAACACCATACACAAAAATTAACTCAAAATGGATTAAAGATCTAAACGTAAGACCAGAAACTATAAAACTCCTAGAGGAGAACATAGGCAAAACACTCTCCGACATCATCACAGCAGGATCCTCTATGACCCACCTCCCAGAATATTGGAAATAAAAGCAAAAATAAACAAATGGGACCTAATTAAAATTAAAAGCTTCTGCACAACAAAGGAAACTATAAGCAAGGTGAAAAGACAGCCTTCAGAATGGGAGAAAATAATAGCAAATGAAGCAACTGACAAACAACTAATCTCAAAAATATATAAGCAACTCCTGCAGCTCAATTCCAGAAAAATAAACAACCCAATCAAAAAAATGGGCCAAAGAGCTAAACAGACATTTCTCCAAAGAAGACATACAGATGGCTAACAAACACATGAAAAGATGCTCAAGATCACTCATTATCAGAGAAACGCAAATCAAAACCACAATGAGGTACCATTTCACGCCAGACAGAATGGCTGCGATCCAGAAGTCTACAAGCAATAAATGCTGGAGAGGGTGTGGAGAAAGGGAACTCTCTTACACTGTTGGTGGGAATGCAAGTTAGTACAGCCAATATGGAGAACAGTGTGGAAAGTCCTTAAAAACTGGAAATAGAACTGCCTTATGACCCCACAATCCCACCGCTGGGCATACACACTGAAGAAACCAGAATTGAAAGAGACACGTGTACCCCAATGTTCATCGCAGCACCGTTTATAACAGCCAGGACATGGAGGCAACCTAGATGTCCATCAGCAGATGAATGGATAAGAAAGCTGTGGTACATATACACAATGGAGTATTACTTAGCCATTAAAAGAATACATTTGAGTCAGTTCTAATGAGGTGGATGAAACTGGAGCCTATTACACAGAGTGAAGTAAGCCAGAAAGAAAAACACCAATACAGTATACTAATGCATATATATAGAATTTAGAAAGATGGTAATGATAACCCTGTATGCAAGACAGCAAAAGAGACACAGATGTATAGAACAGTCTTTTGGACTCTGGGAGAGGGAGAGGATGGGATGATTTGGGAGAATAGCACTGAAACATGTATAATATCATATAAGAAACGAATCGCCAGTTCAGGTTCAATGCAGGATACAGGATGCTTGGGACTGGTGCACTGGGATGACCCAGAGGGAGGGTATGGGGAGGGAGGTGGGAGGGGGGGTTCAGGATGGGGAACACGTGTACACCCATGGTAGATTCATGCTGATGTATGGTGAAACCAAAACAATATTGTACAGTTTAAAAAAAAAAGTATTCTAAACCAAATAGTTTCTTAGTTCAGCTCAGTCACTCAGTCGTGTCCAACTCTTTGAGACCCCATGAATTGCAGCATTTAGATTTTTCTTTCTTTTCATCTGCCTTCTCCACATTCAATTCTAGAGGGTAGCTTTCCTTTTCTTTCTTTAACAACAAAAAGCTAACACCTCTCCCTTTTACTGGGTTATTCAAACACAAAATGTGCTTTGATTGCACACAGGGAAAGTGCATTCCCTCCAAGGATATAATATCCAAGCAAAGGAGTATCCATCCCTCTTCTTGCCTGGTAGGGTAGGGGAGGAGTCAGAAGAGCAGAGAAAGGAGAGAAAGAATTAAGTTGTATTCTTAGGAGATAAACTAACACAACAAGCATTTTCCTGACCTATAGGCTAGGGAAGAAATAACCCTACAATGGGGATGAATCCAGTTGTTTCAGCTGAAGTCCACAATCAGGATAACTGGGAACCCGGGTCAGGCAGAGCTCTTTTCCTTTAAGGCAGGAGAGCAGTAGGTATGAGGATGGGACACAAGAGAACCTCAGGAGTCTTCAGCGGCTGCTGCAGCCACCAGTACCCAACCTGCTCTAGTCCCTGTCTACATTCTTTCTTATCTGGAGCCAAAGTGAAACTCCTGCTGTTTGGGCCAGTGTCTTCTTTCTTTGTGAGCTCTTTCAGTCACAGGTTCACCGTGCTCTAGGGCAGGCAGCCTCTCTTCCCATTAATGGAGACCTCCAGCGACCCTGTGCATAGCAGAGGGAGAATTAGCTGCTTCTGCTTCTACGCTGTATCTGGTTCCCTAGAGGCTGAGTGGGACCTGGGAAGGGGCAGAGGTCTCTCTACATTCCCTCTCCTCTCTTTCATGAAACCCTCAGGAGATGTCAGGCAGCCAGCCCTCTTCCAAGCCCTAATCCTTTCTCTGCCTCCAGTCAAATCTCATTCCACTCACCCACAGATCTCTTCTCTTCTCCCCATGTACTGCATTTCCATGAATACCATGAGACTAATCTGTTGAATGGTAGATTAAACATTCTCCTAGAGTAAATTCTTTTAATTTCCACTTTACTGGGGGTATAATTGACAAATAAAATGTAAGCTATTTAAAGTGTATACTGTGGTGATTTATATATGAATACATTGTGAAACAATTCCCCTCATCTGGTTAATACTTTATATGTAATATATGTATATACATATTAGTATTGGTGAGTATATCTATACATATGTATATATAAATAATATATATACATTAGTGAGAACATTTCAGTTCTGCTCTTTTAGTAATTTCAATTATAAAATACAGTGTTAACTACAGTCACCATGTTTTACATTCGATTCTCAGACCTTATTTACCTTGTAGCTGTATGTTTGCTCTTATGGTAGATTTGATATTTTATGCCTAACTCCCATAGCCTTGGGACTGGGAATTTGTACATGAGAGTCAATCAAGACTTGGTGAATGAATGAATCCATGCGTAAGTAAAGGAATGAATATGGCTGACCAAAGTTCATATTTCTGTTATCCCAAGGTTGACTGAAAAAGTTCTTTATCATCTACTTTTCATTACAAGTTAACTTCTATTTCAAATAGTTACCAAGATCCCTACCATTTTCTTTGAAGAAAATCCAAAGTGGGGATTTCAGTCAGTTTGCTCTGCAAATAATTTTTGCTTTAGAGTTTAAACCTTCAAATTGGGAAGGACCTTTTCAATCTCCTTTGATGTGGAGAGTGGGAATGGGAAGGTGAGAGAAAAAAAAAAAAGTGTGGGAAATACTCCTTGAACAAACAAAACAGGAGGATCCAGTACCTTCACAGGTGAAGCCAGTCAAGTACATGAAACCACTTTTGCCTCTTGGAGAAGCAACAAACCTGACTTAAATGACTGAAAGTTCTGGCAATAAAATCAAGCAATGGGGCAACTAAGCCCACTCGCCACAACAACCGAGGTCAGCATGCCCTAGGGTTGTTGAACTTGAGACTACTGAGCCCACGTGCCCTAGAGCCTGTACCCCACAACTAGAGAGAGTAGCCTTCGCCCTCCATAACCTGAGCAAGCCCGCTTACAGCACCAAAGACCCAGCACAGCCAAAAATAAATAAATGAATAAATATTTTAAAAAATCAAGCAATGCAGAGTAATCTGCAAATATATATACCCATCTAATTTTTTCCTAATGGGGAAAACTATTAAAACTAGAATCTTTCCCCTATGTGTCCAACTTCATAAAAATCTTTATGTGGACTGCCATGCACCAATCTCTGTAAGAAAGAATTCAGCCAAAACAAGAAGGATTAAAAACATCCTCAGTCCAAGTGCAGAGGACCCCACTGCAGACTGAACCAAATAAATCTTGTAGGATACTACATGTAAGGAGACCAGTACACGTTCCATCACTGATGATGCTGCCTGCCGATAATGCGCTCACTGACGGCTGCCAGCTAAGATCTGATGTCAGCGCTGCTCCTGCTTATCGCACAACACTAGGCAAAGCATATAACCTTTCCACCCTCAGTCTGTCATCTGCTACGTGTAGATAATAAATGAGTGTTCATGTGAATTCACTAATGTTTTCAAGTCCTAGGGAAGTGAGTTATTAGTGAGTCATAGTAACTGACTTCATGCCATTTCAGACTCTTCATCAGTGCTGAATGAAGTGCAACCAGATGAATCAACATAATGGTTGAACAAGGTCCTAAACCAATGATCACCTTCACTGTGCCATGAAGGTGAAGTAAAGACAGTTTAAAGCAGACAGTACTATGCTGGTATACTTGATAGGCACAACTTCGAGAGAGAGTTTTCATTGATGAAACTTTAACAATACTTATAGAATATCTACTATGCACAACAAGCATTCTGGAATAGACAGAATCTAGATTTTATGATCGAGGTTTGTAAAACCTAGTTTGAACTATGGCTTGCAAAAGCAGTTACCCTACTAAAAGCAATATGTAGTCAACTTAAGTCATTAACTCCAGCCTGATTCCATGGGTAATGATAAGTTTTCTTATTATTAAGTTTCTTTAACTATTAAGTTTCTTTAACTAGCTGATTCTTTAACTATTAAATAGTTTCTTATTAAACTATTACTAAATAAGTAATAGTTTTCTGCAATAATCAGAAAACTATGCTGGGGATCAGATGTTGTTCAGTGGCTAAGTCACATCCAACTCTGTGCGACCTCATGGACTGTAGCAGGCCAGGCTCCCGATGAGATCAATACAATTTACAATACCTCAAGAAATGTAGTTAGTTCTAAGTTTGACGTGATCTAGCTCTCTAGGATTTATAACACTACTTTGTCTTAACATTATCAACAGCCAGGATATGTTAGGTCTTTGTATGTGGGGGATAAAGGCACAGTGGCAGCACCAATACCAGCTGTCACCATAAAAAAATGTGAAAAACCCACAAAAACCACCACATTCCTTAGTGAAGAAGACTTACTTAAGGTTCCAGGGTACAGCATTTGTCTACTTCGATAGATGATAGATATGCTTTGAGGGGAGATTATTACACATACACATATACCAGACTATTTATACATAAACTCATTCCAAGTCACTTATTTGCCTTCCCAAGCTATTTGGCTGAGTTAGGCCAAACAGATAAAATAATTGGCACTATCTCAGCTGTGCTGAAGAGCCAAATTTACTCTAAAAACTTTCACCTGAATCACCAAAGGCTGTAGAAAGACAAATACCTACGTACATTGGAATCACTAAAGATTTCTGAGTCTTCACATTCACAGCAAAGTAACACTGCGGATTCACTGTCTTCCAGGTGAGAGCTCTGTAACACAAACGAGATTATTTCAGAGATCCAGATACTGGGGCCACAGCATGAGGAGAAAGGCCAGCAGTAATCACTGTGTTGCTGTTAGCTCATAGGTGAGAAGCTGATTCTGATTAGTAACGGCTGTTTTGGAGAGAATAAAGCCAACAAGGTGATTGGTTAGGAAAAGTGAGGCATGTTGGATTAGTCAGAGCATTTTCTGTAGTTTCCAATTGGGCCATGGGATGTCCCTTTTTCTGTAAAGATGTTGCTACTAACCCTTCAGAGTATGTACTCTGGACTTCTTCCAGAACAGGGTAGGTTTGTGTTCATTTGTCCTCATATTCAAAGGTATGTATAAGATGACTGTTTAGAGACAGGCTTTCGAATGTAACAGAGCACACGATTAGGGGTTTGAACTACTAGCCTAGCCAGCCTCATTAGCCCTCTGCTAACAAGTGTTTATAAGGAGAGCCAAAAACATGCCCTAGCCAAGTCCTACTGATATATGCCAGGAAACAATTTAAAACCTTTCTTCCACTCTCCAATCTTTTTCAAAATCTGTCTAGAAGACAGATAAGAAAAATGAGACAAAGGGGTGAAACAATTAGCTGGTAACACAAGAGAATTTTTCCCTTATGACTAAAAGGAGCACACACACACAAAAGCTCCAATTGTTACCCATTAAGTTCCTTCTAATATTTGCGGTTTGGGTAACAGCTGCTGGAAACTTGAGTTATCCCTACATAGAGATGTATACACTTATGTCATCAAAACGTCACACTACTATATGATGCGCCAATCTCACTTCTGTGTACAAATCCAAAAGAATAGAAATCAGGGTCTTGAAGAGATGTCTGCATCTTATTTTAAATGTTCTTACCACAAAACAAACAACAAAACCCCTAGGAGCCTAAGGAAACTTTTGGAGTTAATAGATATTTTTATTACCTTGATTATCCATTGATGGTTTTCATAGATGTATGCACATGTCCAAACTCATCAAATTGGATATGTTAACTATGTCAAGTTTTTTGTTTATCAATCAGATCTCAGTAAGTCTATTAAACAAAAAAATTGTCACTATCTGTGGCTGAAACTTAATCATACACAACTACTTTATGGCTATCATGGTTGACTTATATTTTGTATTTTCAAAGCTGAGACTGTTTCGACTTGTAGAATACCTGCAGAGATGAGTTTTAGAGTGCAGATAAACAGAGTAAAGTTCAGAGTTCCTACTTCTGGTAACTGCCTTCTCCTGTTTTATTTCCTTCTTATCTTTTCTTACCCTGATTCTCTGCCTACTTTTGGGTTTTGTCCTTACAACCAAGTCTCATATTCCATTTCTCCTCTCTTCCTCTTTCAGAAGGTAAACAAACAAATATTTAAAACCATTTTTAGGTCTTGCAAAGTCTCTTTCTTACTCCTTTGCATTTTGGAGGAGGAATATTTATTCTCCTTTGTCTTAAAAAAAAATCAGTCTACAAATTATGTGACTACTTCTGAAAGTCATATTAGAAAAGCTAATGCATTAATAAATAACAAAATATCTGAAGGAAAAAGGCAGAGAACAAAGCTGCTTTCAATTCTCCCAAATTCCTTATATCACAACAGATTTAGGATATCAAGCATATCACACATGGTTTGTCACTGTCAAGAGAGAAAAGTACACATTCAGTTCGGTTCGGTACAGTCGTTCAGTTGTGTCCAATTCTTTGTGACTCCATGAATCACAGCACGCCAGGCCTCCCTGTCCATCACCAACTCCCAGGGTTCACCCAGAATCATGTGCATCAAGTCAGTGATGCCATCCAGCATCTCATCCTCTGTTGTCCCCTTCTCCTCCTGCCCCCAGTCCCTCCCAGCATCAGGGTCTTTTCAATGAGTCAGCTCTTCGCATGAGCTGGCCAAAGTACTGGAGTTTCAGCCTCAGCATCAGTCCTTCCAATGAACACCCAGGACTGGTCTCCTTTAGGATGAACTGGTTGGATCTCCTTGCAGTCCAAGGGACTTGCAAAAGTCTTCTCCAGCACCACAGTTCAAAAGCATCAATTCTTCAGTGCTCAGCTTTCTTCACAGTCCAACTCTCACATCCATACATGACCACAGGAAAAACCATAGCCTTTAATCCTAATTATACTAGTTAACGATTTTTAGGTTTTCATTATTGTATATATTGCAGCATGGTTACATGAGCTCTTCCAAAACGACCTTTTAAGAAAGAGGTTCTTTTATATAAAATGGACTATTGGCCATTAAAAACTGAATTTCTGCCATTTGTAACTACATGGATAGACCTGGAGTGTATTATGTTCAGTAAAATAAGTCAGACAGAGAAAGACAAATATTGCATATAACAAAACAGAAACAGACTCATAGATACAGAAAACAAACTAGAAGATAACAGTAGAGAGAGGGAGGGGAGGGGCCAGATAGGGGTATGGGATTAAGAGATACAAACTATCATGTATAAAGTAGATAAGCAACAAGGATATATTGTACAGCACAGGGAAATATAGTCAGCACTGTGTAATAACTTTAAAGGAGTATGAGCTATAAAAGTATTGAATCACTATGCTGTACATCTGACACTAATATTGTAAATTAATATTTCTATATTAAAAAGTAAGAGGTCCTATAATGACATCTGCATTCCTAAAGTTATTTTAAGACTTTCCTACAAGCTTATTAAATGAAATTCAATTAACTGCTTATGACAATTGATAGGAGAAACTCCTACATATTAAGGTAAGTGGAAGTCATTCTGGCTTGTACATGATTTAACTGGAATTTTATGTTAACTAAACAGCCTGTTCGTGGCCTATCAAACATACATTGTACATCTGCTTTAATCATTAAAAAAAATAAAGTGCACTGACCAGAAGTACAGAATGTCCATGTTAAAAATAAAGATTAAATGCCTTCCTTCCAATGCTGGTACTCCCTTGATGATAAGAGTTCCTTCCCAGGAGCCAATGCCATATTGTCTGGCTGTATGTATACATGCTGATTTGTTTTTGTTTTTTTAAATCTTGAAGAAATGTGTCTCTGACTTGTCTAATTTTCCTGTTCTGACAAGGTATAAACCTATGCTGAAACCCATGCTTCTCTGGAGTAGTTCCTCACAGTTCTCTGTGAGGCTGTCTTTGGGCTATAGCCCTCAGTTTGGCTGAAATCAAACTTTTTTATTCCTATTATAGGCTATTTATTATTTCCACTGACAATATAAAGAGTTTATTCTACGAATCAATGTTTAGGAACTCTATTAATATAATTTAGCATATAATTAAGAAAAATGAGAAAAAATGTATGATTATCTAAATAAATAGTAAAAGACATTTGATAAAATTAAAGGTCATTTTTGGCTTCAAACATTTTTAGTAAGCTAGGAATAAAAGATGTTTCCTTAAACTCAGTCCCCAGGTGAGTTTAGTTTACATCTAGTACTTCTCAGGTGGGTAGGTCCTTGCCTCAACCTAAAAGTAGGCCCTTCTCAGGTGATCTTGCCTGAATTTCATGTTGTAGAAAATCCTGTAGTGTTTCTTCTAACATGACAACAGCAACTGTGCCAAGTTTGTAGTGCAGGCATCAATTTTCTTTCCCTTCTTTTCCATCTTTCCTTCCTATCTTCCCTTGGTCATTTTTAGCAGGAATTTTGAGGACAATAGAGTCAAACTTAATAATATTCTTGCATTGGCAGTATCAAGCCCAAATCTTAACTAAACTGAGTTTATATCCTGATTCTGTCACTTACTAGTCACATGATGTTGAACACATTAATTAATCTGTCTAAGCTCAATTTCCTCATCCATAAAAATGGGCACAACAATAGCATCTGTCTAATAGGGTCCCTGGAAAAATTGTATGAGAGATGATGTAAGAAAAACATAATTTAGCTACTCATGTTGGTAATACTACGGCTGCCAATAATAATACATATAACTAAAGTAATAATAATCTCCTCCCTGAAAGTAAAACACGCACACATTTGGGCTAAGTTCTCTTTCAAAGGAACTTCTGCCATCGAGGGAAATTTTGTTTCTATAAATTTTTAAGTGTTTTATTTCTAAATCCAGACAAATTTGCATTCCCTACATAACCTTGAAGTACTGAACTCACAATGGGTATTCATTACCACTTATCGTACCCCTACTAAGAACTAATAAGCACTTTACTTGGTTCTAGATTAGCTATAGTAAAACTCCAAACAAAAGGGAAAGATAACTGAACAGGTTCCAAAAATAGTTTTTAGCTTATATGGAGATGCAAAAACACAAAGAAAAGGATATGGCTCCGTGGAAATATGGCCCTTTGGCCAAGTATCATTTGGAGAAAAACAAGGGCTAATACTGCAGGTAAGGAAAACACATTCACATATAGAAGCAATTTCAATTTGGAACAGCTTCTGAGCAACAATTACAGTAATAAAATGTTGCAATCTTTATATGGAATGTATGATGCAAAGTCTCATGTACTAAGGAGGATGTTTTGAAGCCTGTTAACTTGTGCAGTTACCTAACAACTGGCAAGCAGAAGTCTCAAGAAATAACCCCACAAGAGCCCAAACTTGTTTGTACTGTGTCTCTTTTATTCTATTTTTGTTAAAGGTTATGTGATTTTAAGAAGCAGAAAATATTTATGATTATTATATTTTTACCTTTCCTTTTTCCTTCTTTTTCTCCTCCCAACTTTTAAGGGGCTCCAATTAAGTGAATAAATTGCAGTTGTTCTTGAACTAGAGACTTTGAAAATATACTTTCAGACAGCAAAAATAAAACACATGTGTGCCCTAAAACCTGATGACCACTTGGGGGCTAAGAGCTTTTCACATTTAAAGGTCAGGATAAGAAATAGGTCTTACTTATCCTGACACTGAAGTGTAACTAGGTTGAACAAAGCAATCTTGTAGCCTAAAGATGTGGTGGCTTAGTCACCTGCAATGTCTGAGCCACCTGCAAAGTCTGCCTGCTGTGCAGAAGATGCAAGAGACGTGGGTTTGATCCCTGGGTTGGGAAGATCCCCTGGAGGACGGCATGGCAACACAGTCCAGGATTCTTGCCTGGGAAATCCCATGGGCAGAGAAGCCTGGCAGGCTCCAGTCCATGGGGTTGCAAAGAGTCAGACATGACTGAAGTGACTGAGCACACACACACTCACAGAGGACCCAGCTGAGAAAACCTTCTCTGCAGTCCCTAACCCCAACTTACACATTTAAAACCATTCTTTTTCCTCCTTTTAAAAAATTGCATTCCCGTGACTTATTTATTTCAGAAGTTTGCACCTTTTCACTCTTTCACCCATTTTGCCCACTCCCTGCTTCTGGCAACTATCAATCTGTTCTCTGTATCTAAGAACTTAGTAAAAACATTATTTTAGTATGTACATAGTAAACAAGATTCCGAAGCTGTTGGAGAATATTTGTTTTCTTCCCATCACTGTCCCCCACACCTCCTAGTTCTCTACAACCCCATTCCCAGAAGTATTCACTACACTAGTTTCTTGGGTATCTTTTCAGAGATATACTGTACACATACCTGTTACATGTGTACATATCCTTTCTCTAAAGCACACAATGGAAACACACTGCATCTATTTTTCTGTTATTGCCTTTTAAACTTACCTGTGTTTAAAATGTTTAAAACTGTGGTAAAATAAAATTCATCATCTTGAATGTTTTTAAGTGCAGAGTTCACTAGTGTTAAGTATATTCACATTGTTGTTCAACCAATCTCTGGAACTTTCTCATCCTGCAAAACTAAAACTCTATACCCATTAAAAAAAATTATTCATTTCCCCTTCCCATAGCCCCTGGCATCCACTATTCTACTTCCTATTTTTATGACTTTGATTACTCTAGATACCTCTTATAAGTAGAACCATACAGTGTGTGTCTTCTGAGACTGGCTTGTTTACACTTAGCATAATATCTTCAAGGTTCATCCACGTTGTAGCAGGTATTAGAATTACCTTCCCTTTTAAAGCTGAATAATATTCCATTGTATATATATGCCACATCTTGTTTATCCACTCATCCATCAAAGGACATTTACTTCAAGATTTTGATGGCTCCATGATATTCCATTGTATATTAATAGATGTTCCATAAGTTAGTTAATCAATCTCCTATTGTTAGATTCAGGTGACTTGTATTTATTTTCTCATTTGCTATATTATCACAAACTTGATGGCTTAAACAACACAAATTTATTCTCTTATAATTGCAAGGGTCAGGAGTCCGAAAATCAGATTGATGGCCAACCCATGATCCTTCTGTAGACTTTAAGGTAGTGTTATGGACTGAAGTGTGTCCCCCCACCCCCCCAAATTTATATGTTGAAGTCCTAATCCCGAGTATCTCATAATGTGACTGTATCTGGAGAAGAGGTAATTAAAATGAGGTTATTAGGGTGGGCTTTCATGCATTATGACTGGCATCCTTAGAAGAAAATCAGGACACAGGTACACACAGAGGAAAGACCATCCGCAGACAGAGAAGACAGATCTACAAGCCAAGGAGAGAGGCCTCAGAAAAAATATCAATCCTGCTAACACCTTGATCTCTGACTCCCAGCTTCAGAACTGAGAGAAAATACATTCCTGTTGTTAAGCCGCACTTGTTAGTTATGGCAGCCCTAGGAGAAGGCAATGGCATCCCACTCTAGCACTCTTGCCAGGAAAATCCCAAGGATGGAGGAGGCTGGTGGGCCACAGTCCATGGGGTTGCTAAGAGTTGGACACGACTGAGCAACTTCACGTTCACTTTTCACTTTCATGCAGTGGAGAAGGAAATGGCAACCCATTCCAGTGTTCTTGCCTGGAGAATTCCAGGGACAAGGGAGCCTGGTGGGCTGCCGTCTATGGGGTTGCACAGAGTCGGACACAACTGTAGCGACTTAGCAGCAGCAGCAAACTAATACAGACAGAATACGCTTCCTTGTCTCTTCCAGTGTCCAGAAGCAATCTGAATTTTTGGCTTGTGGCCCGTTTTCTCCATCTTTCAAGTTAGCAAAAGCAGGTTGAGTATTTCTCAGATCACATCAGTCCAGCCTCTTCTCTGTCTCCCTCTTCCACTTATTAATTATCCTTATGTGGACACTGTCCCCTACTCTGATAACCCAGGATAATCTGCCTATTTTAAAGTCATCTGATTAACAACCTCAATTCCATCCAACTCTAATTTCCCCTCTTTACCAGGTAACATAATATATTTACAGGTTCACAGATGACAACTCTTTGGGGGAGCGCATTTTTCTTTTGCCTACCACAGAATCTTCTTTTCTGCAACTTTTATTGGGTTTTAGAATTTTTACTGTGTTTTAGAATTTAATATTCACATCAGAATAGTGGGAAACACAAAATTAAGTGACCAAGCAACACTAGCGCTATCTACTGCACTGGTAAAAAACTTCATTTGGTTTGGGGAGTTCCCTGGTGGTCCAGTGGTTAAGGGAGCTTCCTTGATAGCTCATTTGGTAAAGAATCCGCCTGCAATGCAGGAGACCCTGGTTTGATTTCTGGGTTGTGAAGATCCGCTGAGAAGGGATAGGCTATGCCCTCCAGTATTCTTGGGCTTCCCTGGTGGCTCAGCTGGTAAAGAAACCACCTGCAATACAGGAGATCTGGGTTTGATCCCTGGGTTGGTAAGTTCCCCTGGAGAAAGGGAGAGGCTACCCTCTCCAGTATTCTGGCCTGGAGAATGCCATGGACTGTATAGTCCATGGGGTCACAAAGAGTTGAACATGGCTGAGCGACTTTCACTTTCATTTCCAGTGGTTAAGACTCTGTGTTTCCATTGCCAAGGGCACAGGTTTGATCCCTGCTGGGGGAATTTATCCTATATGCCACTCAGGTGCAGCCAAGAAAACAAACAGCCAGTTTGTTTTTCTTTTAAGTATATAGCACATGTAGTTCAATAAAAGCTATTTAAAAAAAAAGTTCAGTTTTCCAAGTTGTGCAGAAAAACCCAAATGAACTTTCTAGCCAACCCAATATTTTGCACTTAAAGAGGATCTTAAAACTTAGCAGCAACAGTAGAATATTTGAAATGGTTTTTTCTGGATGAGGAATTGGATTTGATCCAACCACAGTATTTTACACAGGCCTCTTTATAACCAATAGTACACATTTGCAAGATAATTGCCTAGTATTAAGGATATAATCCATGGCTAGTAATAATTAGACTGAGTCAACCTGACAGTTTAAATTGGAGTGAACTGGTGGTTCCTTCTTCTAAGTATCCATAGTTCCCTGCACATACATTTTCTAACCCTTACCTCACTCTACTGTAATTATTTCTATACATACTGCTTCTCTCTCGCTAGAAGGGGGATCTTCTCAAGTTGTATCTCTAGAGCCTGGCACAGAATAACATTCAATAAATGTTCAATGAATGAGTAAGCGACTTAGCATTAGTCATCACAATTCTTCTTTGTTGCCAACAGCAATAATACAAATTAAGATGAGCTAAAATCTTTGTGTATAGTTCTGGTTAAGAGACCAATAGTCTTCACAACCCTAAACACATGATGTTTGTTCTTTAATTAGTCACAGTAGTAACAGCTCTTACTGAAGAGCCAACTGTTACATGAGACATGCCTTTCTTGGGCTCCAAGTCAACATGGAGTCTTTAAGCCAAAAGAGCATCTCCATTTCTCAGAGCTACTTAGCAGGTTGGCTTGTCAGTGGCTGAGACTGTCCAAGGATTCATGCCACAGGACTTCCTAACTCCCGCTTGCAGTTAGTTCATTTCATCTGCAAAGGTACTGCGGCTCTCTATACTCTTTGTATCTAATTTACAGCTCTTTATAGTAAGCATCACAGAATCATTTTGCTATCACTTCTCCTTTCAGAAATAATCTCTCAATCTAAATTTTCGCCATCCTTCAAAGCACCACTCAAATTCCAGACTTTCAGGAAGCTTCAAAATTATGACTTCAGCCTCACTTATCTCCCTCTCCTCTGAGCCTTCATGGGCTTGGTAGGGGTTAGCAAAGTACAGCCCGTTTTAACATGACCAGTAAGTTAAGAATGGTTTTCACATTTTAAAATGGTTGTTTGTTTTGTTTAGAGAAGAGGCAAAGAAGAATATGCAACACAGATCATTAAAGGCTGGCAAAACCTAAACTTTTACTGTCAGGCTTTTAACAGAAAAAGTGTGTGGATCCCCGGCCTAGAGCACACAATCCAATTCAGCCTAATAATAAACTGGGGCTTCCCTGGTGGCTCAGTGGTAAAGAACCCACCTGTCAATGCAGGTGACACTAGTTCAACTCCTGTGTCCGGAAGATCCCCTGGAGCAGGAAATGGCAACCCACTCCAGTATTTTTGCCTGGGAAATCCTACAGACAGAGGAGCCTGGCAGTCCATGGGGTCACTAAACAGCTGCACATGACTTATCGACTAAAAAATAACAATAATGATAAATTGCCTAGAACTGTCTCTAATCTTTTTTTTTTGGTTGTTGTTTTTGGTTTTTGTTTTTTTAATTTTTATTTATTTATTTTTTTAAATTACAATACTGTATTTGTTTTGCCATACATTGACATGAATCAGCCACAGGTGAACACAATCTCCCAATGCCGAAGCCCCTCCCACCTCCCACCCCACATCATCTACCTGAATCATCCTGTGCACCAGCCCCATGCATCCTGCATCCTGCATTGAACATAGACTGGTGCTTCATTTCTTACAAGATAGTATACATGTTTCAATGCCATTCTCCCAAACCATCCCACCCTTTCCCTTTCCCTCAGATGGATCATAGTTTTATCTCCCTGTAATTTTTTATTGAGATATAACTGACATATAACATTAGTTTAAGGAATACAACATAATGACTTGACATATGGATATTCTGTAGATCTAGGTTTTGCTTTTAATTCTCTGAATATTCACTTATGATAGTATTTCAGATCCTCTGCAAATGCCACATGACTTGTACCAGCAAATTCGCACCCTCACACAGAGATAATTTGAATATATTTTTTAAAGCCCACCAAATCTTGTGATCTCCACAAAGTTTGGTTTCTTTTATATTCTTTTCCTGATATGACCATCTGTCCTACAAGGAGATGTTTCTGAAATAGAAAAATCTCTATTTTACAAAAAGCAGTAATTCTCAAAGTGTGGTGCCCAGACCACCAGGCAATGCCTCACCTGTGAACTGGTTAGGCTCCATTCTAGACCTACCAAATTAGGACCCAGAAATGTGCTTTTTAACAAGCCCTCCAAGTGATTCTGATACACATGAAATAATATGTTAAAGTTTGAGAGCCAGTGAACTAAAGTATTTGCATCTGTAGATAGCACTTAAATCACTGCTTTAGGTCCAGAATGATGGAATCATATCACTCCAAAACTAACTCTTGATAGCAAAACCAACAAAAGGAAAGTGGCAAGTAAGGAAAGTGGACAGTGAGGCGTAAACAGTTACTCATACGCACACGTTATTCAACTTACTACCCGTATTCAATGAATGCCTATATAAGGTAACTAAGCTTAGGTACTATGATGGATTATGAAAAGTAATCACCCACAGAAGTAAGAACAAATTAATAAACAAGTAGTAAGTTCATAAACACAGATAAAAGCAAAGAAGCTGGGGGCTGGGGGTAGATGCTCAACCTTTGCTGCAAGCCCACAGAAAGAATGAGAGTTGCAGCTGCAATTCAGAACTTCAAAACTGGAATCTCAAGATACAAAAGAAAACTTTTGGATTTATGTCTCTAGTTGCTAGTTAAATGGCTCAAAAATTGATATGTAATCTATAGAGACTAGTGTGTCTCAATTTAGGCAAACCAAATATTCTGTTATTTCCCATTTTTGGTTAGGCTTCTGCTACTGACAAATTAGCTGCTCATTCTCCTCCTGTTCTGCGTAGGAGTTAAAAAAAAAAATAAAACCCAATTCTGACAACTTCATGAGCTGACAGCAGGCTAACAAAACAAGGAGGTACAGAAAGCTTAACTCCACATCTGCCGAAAGCATACAATTCTTGTTGACCCCCAATTATTTGTAAATCATCCTGCATATTATCTTACAGCCTCTAAAACCTCAAAATTCTAATTTTTATTTCTCTCCTCAGACCAATGTATGAGCACTCTCTGTGGTTTAAATACAATTATTAATCACACCAATCCCTCCCCCCCGCTACACACACACTTAGAATTGTTTGTGTGTAGCTTAATTTGAAACCTGGGCTATGACAGTGAATTGGGTTTTAGAGATGCTAATGTGTATACCATGTAATATGACCACTGCAAGCTTCTGCAGAGTGTGCATAGAGGTGAAGCTCTTTATTCCTTTGGGGAACACAGGTTTGAAGAGCAAAGACAAAGCTATTTCAGAGAAAGAAGGGGAATGCAGGAAACAAGAGGAATTTGAAGACAAGAAGACACTGAGTAAGAAAGGAGAGAAAAGCCTCCTTGGACAATTGTCTGGGGATGTGTGCCAGGAAAGAAAGATTGCTGTTACCGAGACAGAGTCCTGAGACATTACCAAGTCAGGTTTCAGATGATTGTGAAAAGAACAGTTTTTACTGAGAACCAAGGATTAGACCTATTTCCCAGTGAGTAAAGAGCTTGATTCCTTCTGCAATAAGTAAGAGAACTAAAAGATTTAGCTCTACTACTGGAGGAAGAATCTAGGTTGATAGCAAGGAAGGCTAGAGATACCTAACAGGCTGAACTGGGAGTAATATAAGCCATGATTTGTAATTAATTTCCTATATAGCATTCTGGCCACAAGATCTTCACAATGCACAGAGGGAATTTTTGCATTCTGATTGATAAACTGGACTATGATGAGAGAAGCTTCCCAGAAGCTGAAAGGTTGGTACACCTCAGGTTATCATCTTTCGAAGAAATTCTCTCTAGATAAATAGTTATACCAACAGTTCAAACTATCCAAGGGGAACATCACCTGAATATCATTTTGGAGCTTTTCTTTCTTGATCCAAACTCTCAACAGATGCTAAAATAAATCACCTTCAGCTTCGGGTATGGCAAAGGTAGGGCTTACCTGTCACAATACTTGTATTCAAAAAGCTGTTTAAAGGCAGTTCAGTTCAGTCGCTCAGTCATGTCTGACTCTTTGTGACCCCATGGACTGCAGCACGCCAGTCTTCCCTGTCCATCACCAACTCCTGCAGCCTGCTCAAAACTCATGTCCATTTAAAGGCAAGAGAAGCCCAATTATGGAATCTGTCCTAATCCGTCTTTTTCTCCTCCGTCACCCACATTTCAGCAGTTGACATCACAGTGAGAATGCCAAAGTCCTAGGGGAAAACTCATACAGATCAGAGATAAAGTGATCATATCAAATTTTGTTTCCACCAGAGAATTCCAAGAAGGGTCCCTATCACATACTAGTCATGGGCCTGTGGAGTCCTCCCCACTCCTCTCAGGGAGGAAAAGAGACTTTTCAGCCCCTCTCATCCAGCATCATAAAAAATAATCTGGAAAAATGGGACTTTGTAGAGGGCTGATAGCAGCTCAGAGCTTACTACAAGTTGAGCAATGAAAGGAAACAAGCAGAGAGATGAGAGTGGAAATGTCTCAGAGATTCCAGACATAAAATAGCAATGCTCCAGAGCCAGAAGAAAAGCTGGAGGGAAGAACCCATTAAAGAAAGATGGCATGTCTCTGAGTTCAGTTTCCACTTTAGAAAAAGAATTTTAGAAATCAATTCAGAAATTGCTTCATGAGCCAGAGATTCCAGGGCAATGGTCAATGCCCAAAGGGTCTTATCTCCTAAACCACAACTGGAAGACATCTTAAGAGCCACTGTGAGAAACTCCCAAAGCTAAAGTGATCCAGGGGATCCAATAACAAAGGAGTGTCTCCTATAATCAATTATGTTGGTTACCCCAAATCCAAGCCAGTGTGTTAGCTGCTCAGTCATGTCCGACTCTTGAGACGCTATGGACTGCAGTCCACCAGGCTCCTCTGTCCATGGGATTCCTCAGGCAAGAATATTGGAGTGGGCTGCTATTCCCTTCTCCTGGGGATCTTTCTGATCCAGGGATCAAACCTGGACTTCCTGCATTGCAGGCAGGTTCTTTGCCATCTGAGCCACCAGGGAAGCCCAAACAAGCCAACCATGCCTTAAAGAGGAGACTGCTGGTTAGTCAAAGCTCACATCTGAGGAAGGGCTCCACCACCAGCCACAGGGCTATCCCCTTGCAGTAGTCCTCAATCCAGATGAGTTGGCTTCTAAGGTCTCACAGTCCTATCTCCAGAGCATTTCCACTGGGCTCACAGCAGTTTTCCAGGTGCTGTGTGTCCTTATGGAGGCCAGAGGGAAATACCTTGGGTCTTTAAGCTTCAGGCCAAAGGGAAGAGCCAGGACATGGATTTTGCCCCAACTGACAGAAGCAAGGATACTAGAGACTCAGAAGAGGAGAATATCAGGGATGAATGCAGGATTGGGGAACTCACAAGGGAAGAGTCTCTCTGCCTAGGCCAGAGGGTTAGAGACCCTTGGGAACAAAACCCTCCAGTTACTTTCTCAGAAGGGAGTTTCTCTGAAAAGACACTTGCAGGGAAGGATGAGTTGCTTTTGACAGTGGCTTTTTCTTAAGAGTAGAGGCAAAATGCAGGGAGGTCCCCCATAGAAATCAAAGTCCACATCAACCTCTGCACAGAGCCCAGGCCCAGTTGAAACCGCAGCCCTTTATCTATCCCTGGGCAGCAGGAACAGGTACTAAAGCACCAGAATGTATGATAGTCATTATCCTGATCCCAGAGAAAACCTGGAGCTTATGCATGGACTTCTTGCATGGGACATGTCAGCACAAGAAGACCTCCAGGCCCATGCAGGGACCCTAAGCAAACCAAAGTGTAAAATGCCATGTCTTATACATCAGTCAGGTTTTACATCCACAGTTGTCTGAGCCTGGTCTGGACTGGCAGAAATAGGGATATTCCAGCATAAAATCCTCTCCTAGGAGAAAAATTTCTCTAAAAGAAAACATTAATTTCATGTAAAGAAATAGTTCTCATGTTAACATATCCTCTAAAGATGATGGAATCTGTTTCTCATAACCAAGGAAATTCTTTTCAATATACTAGTTTCTTCTAACTGGGGAAACAAAATTAAACAAACAAGCAAAAACTTGAGAAGGCTTAGACTGGGGAGTTGTCCTAAGCCCATTTTGTTATTTTCACTATTCCTGCTCTCTAGATGGAAAATAATGGTACGAGAACATTGGTATTCTTGATTGGTATTTAAACCAATCTTAGAAAATTATTGTTTATTGTATTGCATATTAGAAAATTATTGTTTAAAATACAGTAATTTACTATCATCCCTTTGCCACAACAAAATAATCCCATTAGAAAGGGCACCAGCCCATCAAGAAATGCAGTGGAATCTTACACCCTCCAGAAACTTTAAATCTGGATCATATTTTCTGTAAGTCCTCAAATCAATGTTAATTAGCTCATATGGATGTCAAAGGTATGTGGTTAAAAGATTCAAAGTGAAAAATCACCCTACTATAGTGTTACATTCCCATTGGGAGTTACAAAACAAAAACCTCCTCTAAGTAAAATCCAAATTTTAAGGTCCCACTTAGGTAGAAATCAGACTAGAAAATGTAACTGAATATAATTTCTTCTGATTAAAAGTTTCTAATTTCAAATTACTGAAGCAACGCCCTTTCTTCTCTAATCCTCTAATAACTACAAATTGAAATAAATGGATAGACCACTCTCATGTTCTGAAGTTAACTGTCTGCTTAAAAGATAAGAAACATTTTTATATTTTGATAAAATAAAAATGCAAAATAAAAGGTCACTTGTGGTTCATAAAAGTCCCTTCTCTGAGGACTGTTCATAATAATTTACATCTAGCCAAGTAACACCACTCAATATACCCAGCTTCCTCCATTCTGAACAATCAATGAAGAAACTTTAAAAATTTTCTTACTGAAACAGTTATACAGGTTTCTGTGTATGTTGTAGCATTAGAGTTTGAGTGACAGATTTCCTTAGACAATTATTTCCCACTTACTCCTAAATCTATGTTGCTGCTTAGTTGCAAAGCTGTATAGAATTCTTTTGCGACCCCATGGACTGTAGCTTGCCACGATCCTCTGTCCATGGGATTTTCTAGGCAGGAATACTGGAGTGGGTTGCAATTCCCTTCTTCAGGGGCTCATTCTGACCCAGGGATTGTACCTACATCTTCTGCTTGGCAGGCAGATTCTCTACCGTTGCACTACCAGAGAAGCCCTTCTTAAATTTATATAGGGCCTCATAAATTTTCCATTTCCAGCACTACAGAATCTTGAGAAGGAAGTAAGCAAACACTTCCTCTGAAATTCTGAAACTTTTGGTGTATTTAGGGGAAAGTATACTTACTTTCTGTCCCACTTGGCCAAAAGGCAGCTGGGAATCTCATGTTCTCCCTGCAAGCCCGTTGGCAACAAATAACAGTGGGTAAATCTCCCCAAAACACAGTAATAAACCAGCTTCAACTCTTTTTTTTTTTTTCAGACTGCAGGCTGAGAGAATCATGAACAGCTTGTGAAATCAATTCAGTGATTTGCAGCAACAAAGCTTTTTTTTAAACTGGAATAGGATAGAAAATATCAGAGTACATTGGATGAAAGAAGACAAAGAACTGTTTCATGAAACTTCTGTTTTAGATATGCATGCAAGAACACCTACAAAAGCATACCAAGGTCATAATGTAAAATGTGTTTCTTACTGTGGATCTCAGTCATAAGAATTTGAAAGCTACTCCTCTAGTCTACAAGTTTCATGAGGAAAAAGATTAAGTATACCTAATTCCCTCATTCTGTATACCCAACAACTACACATAGGGCCTGGTATTTATAACAAGCACTCAATAAATATTTGTTGGCTGACTCCTCAATATGCATTCTTATATCATTAATATTGTGGTCCAAAATCAAAATTTGTATTGAATACAAGTAATTAGATAATACTTTTTAAGTCAAGTGAAGTCGCTCAGTCGTGTCCGACTCTTTGCAACCCGTGGACTAGCCCACCAAGCTCCTCCGTCCATGGGATTCTCCAGGCAAGAATACTGGAGTGGGTTGCCATTTCCTTCTCCAGGGGATCTTCCTGACCCAGGGATCGAACCCAGGTCTCCTGCATTGCAGGCAGATGCTTTAACCTCAGCGCCACCAGGGAAGCCCAATACTTTTTAAGGGAGCACTAAAAAAAATTACATTTGATTAGCAAATTTAACAATTTCTCCCTTACCTGCCCTCTGATATGCTAAACAAATAGTAGATACCAGAAGGAAAGAGAGAAGGCAAGATCTTGCTTGGGAACTGACAAACTAAATGATTACCCTGAGGATATATTAGACCAACATGGGTTTATGATCTTCCTATATACATATTCTGACATAATATGCACAGACTTGTACAACAAGAAAAACATAGAATTTAGAATCAGAAGACATAATGACACCTAAAGAGTAAATGACCTTAGGCAAATGGTTTTAACTCCTCTGAGCCTAATTTCATCAACTGGGAAAACAAGTTGTGACAACTATAAATGGTTACCAAAATATAGGTGTAACTTCTAGAAGAATATACAGGAGAAAATCCTTACCGCACTGGGTTAGGCAAAGATTTAATGACACAAAAGCACAAATTATAAAAGAAAAAAAATTATAAAATGGATTTCAGCAGAATTAAAAGCTTTTTGTTCTCTGAAAAATACACTTAAGAAAAATGAAAAATAATCTACAACTGTAGATAAATTCACAAACTGGGAGAAATATTTGTGAAACATGTCTGACAAAGTGTTTGTGAACAGAACTGTTGTTGCTGTTGTTGTTTAGTTGCTAAGTCATGTCCAACCCTTTTGAGACCCCATGGACTGTAGCCTGCCAGACTCCTCTGTCCATGGGATTTCCCAGGCAAGGATACTAGAGTGGGTTATCACTTCCTTCTCCGGAGGATTTTCCTGACCCAGCGATCAAACTCGTGTCTCCTGCACTGCAGGCAGATTCTTTACCATTGAGCCACCAGGGAAGCCTACCTGTAATTTTTACCTCGATACAAAATGAAGAAGTAGTCTTTCTTATGATGGACATAAAGCGAATGAAGTTTGGGTATCTTCAAAGGTCAAAATAGAATCTTTCATGGGTGAACTCTAATTGTACAGAAAGTCTTCTTACAACAACATCACAGGGTGGCAACTAAAGTAGTCTCAGGACTTTCTGAAGCTGTAAGATTCCCTTAAGCATTTCTAAAACTGCTCACATGAGAAGGAAGGGAAGCAATATATGGAATTTTAGGAATGAAACTCTGGCTAATGGGGTTATGGGGCATCTGAGAAGTCACGGGATAGGTCTGGGTTTCTCAGAGGGGAGGCTGCGATTTTTTTTTTTCCAACATCTGCTATTAAAATTAGTTCTGCACAAATGTCTGCAGATGCAGAGCAGCTGGCAGTTTTGCCTGCATTTTGCCCATTGGTAGAGCATAAACAAGTCAATGAAGAAGGACTGTTGAATTTTCCAATTGTTGTCCAGTCTTTTCAGAGAACTGGCAAATTTATGTTCTAAAACACTGGATTCAGAATGTTAATATCCTAGTGAACACTGGTTAGAGCTGGAGATATTCGTAGTGGAGATGGAACTTTACATCTAGTCTCTGAAGACTTGAAAATACACTCTCTTACAACCACATAAGCAGATCTTTTCTATATCCATGTTGAATTAAGGCATACTATCCTATCTACATTAGTGCTTTCTGACTCATTTGATTTTTCTAAAGAAATCAGAAAATAAACATGTCCTACCTCATCAGTTAATCAAAAATGCAAAATAAAACAATTTTCATCCTTCAGGCTGGAAAAAATAATAGACCATCCAACTTTCCAAAGCTCTGAAGGAAAAGAAGAACTCTCACCTCCCAATGGCTGGGAGTTTAAAATAGTAAAATTTTTCTCAAAAGTAATATGATATTGTACGAAAAATCTTGAAAATGTTCCTTATCTCAGACTGAGAAAATTCCAGAATTTATTTTAAAGAAATAATCATGGACGTATATAAAGATTTATATATTAAAAAAAGAAGTAGAATCACAGATGTAGAAAATCTTATGGTTACCAAGGGGGAAATGGAGGGAGAGATAAATTGGGAGATTGGGATTAATACAGACATACTAATATATATAAAATAGATAACTAATAAGGACCAATGTACAGCACAGGGAATTCAGTACTTTGTAATGGCCTATATGGGAAAAGACTCTTAAAAAGAGTGCATATATGTATATGTATAACTGATGCACTTTGCTATGTGGCAGAAAGTAACACAACATCATAAATCAACTCCAAAAATTTTTAAGATTTATGTACAAAATATTCTCTATAGAATCATATATATATTGCAACTCGAATATTCAACAGGTAAACAGTTAAATTATAGCATGTTGAAATGAGTATCTTAGCAAAACACAGGAGAGTCTTATTTCAGCTAAATCTTTTAATAAGTCTGAATCAGTTTTTAACATCAGAAAAATAGTGATGAAAAGCAGTGGTCCATCAGAGATGCTAGGTTTTTAAAGTGACAAAAGGCTAAAACAATTTATTTTGAATTATGTACATGTTGGTTTTAGACTAATTATAGCTCTGATTCTAGAAAACTGAGAGTTTAGAGCTTTAAGCTTGTTTGAGCATCTCACAATAGGAATTGGTGACTAGCAGTACCCACTGGACATAATCGCACAGTACATTAGCATGAAAACTGGCTCCCATCCAAGAAACAATAGCAACAATAAAAATCAGTGTATACTCATATGCCTTGAGACTCCAGTAAAAGAGAAAAGCCAAAGCTCCCTCTCCCAGCAAAAAGGGTGATAATATTCACATATGGTTGGGTGGGTACAGGAACAACTAGAAATAGAGCTCTCACAACATGATGATATGGAGCACAAAAGTAGGGCCTACAGCATAGGTGAAAAGTTTTAGTAACTGAAAAGATATATTTGGGGCATCAGTTCAGTTCAGTTCAGTCGCTCAGTCGTGTCCGACTCTTTGCGACCCCATGAATTGCAGCACGCCAGGCCTCCCTGTTCATCACCAACTCCCGGAGTTCACTCAAACTCATATCCATTGAGTTGGTGATGCCATCCAGCATCTCATCCTCTGTCGTCCCCTTCTCCTCCTGCCCTCAATCCCTCCCAACATCAGAGTCTTTTCCAATGAGTCAACTCTTCGCATCAGGTGGCCAAAGTACTGGACTTTCAGCTTTAGCATCATTCCTTCCAAAGAACACCCAGGGCTGATCTCATTCAGAATGGACTGGTTGGATCTCCTTGCGGTCCAAGGGACTCTCAAGTCTTCTCTAACACCACAATTCAAAAGCATCAATTCTTCGGCGCTCAGCTTTCTTCACAGTCCAACTCTCACATCCATACATGACCACAGGAAAAACCATAGCCTTGACTAGACGGGCCTTTGTTGGCAAAGGAATGTCTCTGCTTTTCAATATGCTGTCTAGGTTGGTCATAACTATCCTTCCAAGGAGTAAGTGTCTTTTAATTTCATGGCTGCAACCACCATCTGCAGTGATTTTGGAGCCCAAAAAAGTAAAGTCTGACACTGTTTCCACTGTTTCCCTATCTATTTCCCATGAAGTGATGGGTCCAGATGCCATGATCTTAGGTTTCTGAATGTTGAGCTTTAAGCCAACTTTTTCACTCTCCACTTTCACTTTCATCAAGAGGCTTTTTAGCTCCTCTTCACTTTCTGCCATAAGGGTAGTGTCATCTGCATATCTGAAGTTATTGATATTTCTCCCGGCAATCTTGATTCCAGCTTGTGTTTCTTCCAGTCCAGCGTTTCTCATGATGTACTCTGCATATAAGTTAAATAAGCAGGGTGACAATATACAGCCTTGATGTGCTCCTTTTCCTATTTGGAACCAGTCTGTTGTTCCATGTCCAATTCTAACTGTTGCTTCCTGACCTACATATAGGTTTCTCAAGAGGCAGGTCAGGTGAGGTACAAATAATAAGATTCTGAAATGCTTCATATTTGAAAAAGAATTTTAAAAAATCAATTTTGGTGAGTTTTAGAGCTACAGCGTTAATGAAACACACAAGCAAGCCAACATGCAAGCAAAACAAAATATCTATACTTACTAATGGGTTACCTAAAAAACTAAGAGAAATGAAATTGGGTAGGTTGGCTTTTAATACAATTTTTTAAAATAGGCTTTAAAATGTATAAAGGACTCAAAAATCTCTAAAGAAACATGTGGAACAAACACATAGAAATAAATTACACACATACACCCAGAGACCACATATCCAGAAGAAAAGTTGACCTTACTGACATTACATACCAAGACAAACATCAATCACCACCTATTATTAGTATAGGGCATGTGACCTGAACAGAGCAAACTTAAAATAATTGGAAACTCCAATCCAGGGAAAGGTCCTCCTCCCTCCCTAACTCCTTCAATATTGTTTTTAGAAGAGGTTGTTGACAAAACACCAATTGACTGATTTAGAAACAAGTTTCTAGGAAAAGTTCTTCAAATATTTGATATTTGGCCAGTTTCTTTTACTTTCCACATCTATACTCTCTTAAAAAAGATGTGTTTGGGCTTACCTGTTGGCTCAGTGGTAAAGAATCATCTGCCAATGCAGGAGACGTGGGTTGGATCCCTGATCTGGGGACATTCCACATACCGCAGGGTAACTAAGCTTGTGTGCCACAACTGCTGAGTTGAGCCTGAGTTCTAGAGCCCACATGCCACAGCTGCTCAAGTCTGAGTGCCCTACGGCCTGCGCTCTGCAACAAGAGAAGCCACCACGATGAGAAGCCTGCACACCACCAACTACAGAGCAACCCCAGCTCACCACAATTGCAGAAAAGCCCTCTCAGCAATGGACACACAGCACAGATATAAGTTAATTAATTAATTAATTTAAAAATACAAGCATTCAACATTGACAACTAAATTCCAGAAAAGTTTATAATATACCAAAAGACAGACAGTTACAAGGGATTTTTATCTAAAGAAAAAAACAAACAAAAAACCACATGGTTCTGTTTGCTACATTTATTATCTGTGAATTGTGACAGGAGAACACAGAGATGCAGAATTCTCTGTGATTGTTGGGTAACACCTAATTGGGTCGGAAAATTTAGTTAGAATGCTGCAGAATCTCAAAGGATTATGGAGTTGGTCTTGAGTCCTCTTTTCTAATTCTCCCTACTTGGTGATCTCATTAGTCACAGGACTTTAAATACCAACCGTTCACTGATGTTTCCCAAATGTACACCCCTAGGCCAAAACCGCTCCTGTAAGGTCCAGACTCATATTCAATTATTTGTCATCTCCAGTGGGGATCTCACAGTTATCTGTGAACTCCCTATCCCAACCCCTACTCCATCTTCCACAAATCTGCCCTGGCCTTAAATTCCTCATCTCAGAAAGAGGTACAAGCAACAGCTCAGTTGCTCTCATCATGAAGCTGGAGTAATCTCTGACTTACTCCTTCACCCCAACCCTCTATCCAACTTATCAGTAAGCCCTCCAGGTCCTGCCTCAAATCTATCTATTCTTGTCTCACCTGCAATAGCCTCCCTACTGGCCTGCCTGCTTCCATTCTTTATCTCCCACAGTCATGGTCACTCCCATGTTGAGAACCTTCCAATGGCTTCCCTAACCCTCTTGGGAAAACAAAAGTTCAAATTTCTTACTATTGCCAATAAAATCTTACATCTGGCTCCTGCCTACTTCTTGAGGTTTTTTTTTTTTTTTTTCATTGACTCAACAAATATGCCAAACTCTTTCCACCTCAGGGCCTTTGGACATGCTATTCAAGCTGCTTAGACTAGTCTTTTCCTTATTTTCTTATGGCGGGCTCCTCCCCACTAAGTATGACTTCTGCAGGGATGTCTTTCCTAATCTCCAGCTTAAGCACCGCTCCTTTTAGTTTCAGTCACAGAACTAGTACAACTTGTAATTACATATTTGTCTACATGCATAATTCTGTCTTCACTCCTATACAGAATAAGCTTCATACGAGAAGGAACTATATCTGCTTTATTCATCAAAGAATACTTGATCGCCTAGAACAGTAGGTACTTATTGCCTAGCACAGTACCTGATACAGAGTGATATCCAGTATATGTATTTTTAGAATTAACAAATCAATGAATGAAGATATTTCAAAAGCAACTGGAGAAATACATGGAAACAATGAGAAGATCAAGAGAATCTGGGTTGCAAATACTACCATATTACCTAACACAGCACACAGACTTCTTCCAGATTTCTACTACAGTAGATATTCCATATTAAATAATGTATTACTAGTCATAAGCATCAGTGAAGGTATATGGAAAAGAATGAGATAAAAATCTAGCCACATCCTAACTAAAGTCACTTTGAAATGTTATCACATTGGCACAATCTCTGTTAAGATCTTGGCCTCTCTACTTCATGCTCCTCTTGTGAACATATAAGTAAATACAGATTAATTTTACATAAATGAGATCATATCATAAAAAAACCTTTAATGGTGCAATATGATACTCATGATCTCTTAGATGATTATTAATTATCTAAGCTACATGAATAATAAATAGGCAGAAAAATAAGATCAAAGTAGCAAGTGAACAACTGAAAAAGTCTAGTTGAAGATTGGTTGATTTTCTAATGTGAATCATAGAAAATCTTTAAAAATACAGCATTTGGTATTCTTATTTTTCATAATTAAACAAACTGGTGACTAAATTACATGAATTTCCTCTAAATCTCATGTCTGTACCTTTTATTTTAAAAAATGTGTCCAGAAGTATATAGTTTAAAATTTTCACAGTGAAAAGTCTAAGAACTAAAATATGATGACCATATTTTCCAAACAAAAAATCAGAATGTATATTGACAAACATTTTTAAAAACAAGAGTGTTGAAAAATCTTAAGTATTATCATCTCCATATTACAGATAAAAGTAGAGGCACTCAGTCAAGTAATTCATCCAAGATGAGAGTAAGAGAATCAGTATTTAAACTAGGTTTTTGTTCCTCAGAGGCTCATGCTATTTCCACTTTGCTACAATGCATTCCACTATTTGCCTTTTCATTCACTCCAATATAAACTGAGTATTTACTAGATGCTGCTGTGATTAACTTGATGAGAAAGGAAATTATTACTTGTTCTTAAAGCTCAAAAATATTTCCAGCATCTAACAGGGTTGAGGGGGAACCTGCCTGCCAATGCAGGCGACTCAAGAGATGGGGGTTCACTTCCTGGGTTGGGAAGATCCCCTGGAGAAGGGAAATAGCAACCCACTCCAGTATTCTTGACTGGGAATCCCACGGACAGAGGAGTCTGGCAGGCTACAGTCCATGAGGTTAGTCGCAAAGAGTTGGACACAACTGAGTATGTGCATGCTCACAAATACACACACACTCACAAATAGTTGGACACAACTGAACATGCGCATGCTCACAAACACACACACACATACACAGAAGGAGGGAGGGAGAGGGGAGGGAAGCTACTTGAAACAAAGAGGATCAACTGTCTGTCTTCTTTGTTAGATCTGCTCAAACATCATGTGACATCCATTTGAGGCCTCTGGCCCATCAGAAAGTCATCAAAACAAGATGCATTGTTTCCAAGTCCCAGCCAAGGCTCGTGAAAATTAAGCTGGTAAAAGCAATGCCATAAATATAATATTGGAATTCTAAATTTTGACACCTAGAGATGTAAGAGAATTAGAATGTTAGAGAGAAGCCTGTTTTAAAAAGCTTGTTACAAAATAACTTGTTAAGAATCAAAAATACAATAAAATGATAATCAAGTATAAGACCATACTTAATATAGTTATGCATGTGCTGCTAGGATAAAAAATCTTCTATTACTCATTCATCTATCTGGCCATCAAACATCATTGAGTGCATACTACATGGGACACTTGGCTGAATGGTACATAAGGCTGAATCAAATGTGGATTGCACTCTTAAGTAGTCTTCAGTTTATTACTAGAAGGAAAAAATAATTACATGGTAGAAAGGAGAACTTACTTTCTTTCAAGGATTGGGGAGGGCTTTGTGGACACAGGGTGTTTAAACGGGAGCCTGACACAGAGAAGATGTGGACGTATAGAAATGTGAGGAGAGTGTACTTGTGTATTCTGACTGGGTGGAGCCAGCAGGTTGAATACCATAAAGAGGTAAAATGGAATCCAGGCTTCATCCCGGAGCCCATGATTTTGCTATTAACTCATTCCACTTAACTCATAAAAGTTGAGATACTTCCCACTTCTAAACTATAAAATGGAGCTAGTATTACCCTCCTCCTTGTCTGGGATTTTGTGAAGAGTAATTAATACTTACAAAGCAGTAATACTCTCAGAGGAAGTTTCTTTTCCTGAATTTTAAAAGATAGAAAATCATTTTACACACTACATTTTCTAGTTTCTCCTTTAATAAGTTTTACATCAACCATAGTTACCTTCTCTATTAAAGCCAATTTAATAAATAAAACTCAGACAATTCCTCAAAGTATCACAGAATTCTTTGGCCTCCTTGGATCTTTGTTGGCCTCCTTATTAGGCTAACAACTGAGGAAAGACACAGGAACTGCCTGCAAGGTGTAATAGTGAGATAGAAAATACACTCTGATGAATTAGTTTGTTGCAATCAGAATATAAGCTTCTTAGCATTAAGTAATTCTCAGAGACTAGAAGGGTTGTTACACATGGATTTAGTCCAACTTACACAGATGAGGGAACTAAGGCTGAGGGAGATCTAATGACCTGCCCAAGATTATCCATATGCTTAATGGCAGACCTAGGACTTCCATTTCTGGTCCGTCATTCTTTCTTTTAAACCAGAGGTCAAAAATCAGGACTCACTGGAAAAATTCTGTCTACAGAACTGTTCAGTATAGCCCTCATGGTTTTTTAAAATTATTAATCTGAATTCTTAAAGCAAGAGACACACAGAGATTTGTTACAGACTCTTTCTATTCCCTAAGTCTTGTGTGTGCATGGGATTCTCCAGGCAAGAATACTAGAGTGGGTTGCCATTCACTTCTCTAGGGGATCTTCCCAACCCAGGGATGGAACCCATGTCTCCTGCATTGCAGGTGGATTCTTTACCATCTGAGCCACCAAGAAAAACCCTTCAGTTCAGTTCAGTTTAGTTGCTCAATTGTGTCAGACTCTTTGTGACCCCATGAATTGCAGCATGCCAGGCCTCCCTGTCCATCACCAACTCCCAGAGTTCACTCAAACTCGTGTACCTACTGACCTGGGGAGTTCGCCTTTCAGTAACCTATCATTGTGCCTTTTCATACTGTTCATGGGTTTCTCAAGGCAAGAATACTGAAGTGGTTTGCCATTCCCTTCTCCAGTGGACCACATTCTGTTAGACCCCTCCACCATGACGCACTCATCATGGGTGGCCCCACACAGCATGGCTTAGTTTCACTGAGTTAGACAAGGCTGTGGTCCATGTGATTGGATTGACTAGTTTTCTGTGATTATGGTTAGAAAACAGGCAAGTAGTATGAATATGTGAATTGAGGCTATCTAAGGGGTTTTCTGGAGAAGACGATGGCACCCCACTCCAGTACTCTTGCCTGGAAAATCCCATGGACGGAGGGAGCCTGGTGGGCTGCAGTCTATGGGGTCGCACAGTCGGACATGACTGAAGTGACTTAGCAGCAGCAAGGGGTTTTCTTAGATAGTCTCAATTCACATATTCATACTACTTGCCTGGCACTGGTAGAATGAATTCTGACCATTTTCTCTATGCTCCCTTCTCTAATAGTAGATGCTAAATTTAAACAGGGAAGTCAAATAATTCCCTACCATCCCAAATCTCAAATGCCATTTTTTTCTTTTCCTTAATAATATTAGCTAATTTTTTGAGGAGTGTGTGTGTGTGTGTGTTAATCACTCAGTTGTGTCCGACCCTGGACTGTAGTTGGCCAGTATCCTCTGTCCCTGGAATTCTCTAAGCAAGCATACTGGAGTCGGTTGCCTTCTCCAGGGGATCTTCCTGACCCAGGGATCAACCTGGGTATCCTACATTGCAGGCAGAATCTTTACCATCTGAGCCACCAGGGAAGCCTCATTCTTTGTGTAGGTCATGTTATAAAAACACAGAGATATGCTCAAGGTTATAAAGCTCACTAGTGACAGACTTAGGGCTAGACCCTGGGATTATGGGCTGGGTTCAGGGGCCTTTTATTTCTCTTCCAATTTTATTCAAATATACATACAGTACTGTATAAGTTTAAGGTATACAGCATAAAGATGTGACTTACCTATATCATGAAACAATTTTACAGTAAGTTTAGTGACCATCCATCATCTCATATAGATACAAAATTAAATAGCAAAGTTTGTGTAATGACAACTCTTTGGATTTACTCTCTAAACAACTTTCATAGTTGACCTTACAACATTGTCAGTTCCTATTACATAACACAATGACTTTTCTCTATACATTTTAAAATGATCACCATATTAAGTCTAGTTACAATGTCACCATACAAAGATATTAGTTATTGAGTATATTCTGTACACTATGTATTTCATATCTGACATTTATTTTGCAACTGACTTTTGCACCTCTTAATCTCCCTCGCCCACTTCTTTATTCCCCCATTCCCTTCTCCTCTGGTAACCACCTGTTTGTTCTCCATGTTTATAACTGTTTCTGTTTTATGTTTGTGTTATTTGTTTTTTAGATTCCACATTTAAGCAAAATGATACAGTATTTGTCTTTCTCTGACTTATTTCATGTAACACAATATTCTCTAGGTCTACCCACGCTATAGCAATGGCAAGATTTCACTCTTTTTATGGCTGCGTAGTATTCCATTGTATATATTCCACATCTTCCTTAACCATTCATCTTTTGATGGGCATTTGGGCTGCTTCTGTATCTTGGCTACTGTAAACAATGCTGCAATGAACACAGGGGTGAATATATATTTTCAAATCAGTGTTTTTGTTTTCTTCAGATAAATACCCAGGAGTGTAATTACTGCATCATATGGTAGTCCTACTTTTAATTTTCTGAGAAATTTTCATACTGATTTCTACCATAGCTGCACCCATTTATATTCCCATCAACAATGCACAAGAGTTCCTTTTTCTCCACATCCTTGCCAACATTTGTTAAATGTTATCTTTTTGATAGTAGCCATTCTGACAGGTGTGAGGTGATATTTCATTGTGGTTTTGATTTGCATTTCCCTGATGTTTAGTGATGTTGAGCATCTTCTCAGGTGTCTGTTGGCCATCTGGATGTCTTCTTTGGAAAAATGTCTATTCAGATCATCTGTCCATTTTTCAGTTGAGTTTTTTTTTTTTTTTTTTTAACCTTGAGTTTTATGAGCTCTTGTATATTTTGGATATTAACCCTTTATCAGACACATCGTTTGCAAATATCTTCTCCAATTCAGTAGGTAGCCATTTTATTTTGCTGATAGTTTCTTTTGCTGTAGTTTGATGTAGTGTCATTTGTTTATTTTGGCTTTGTTTTCCCCTGCCTGACGACACATATCCAAAAAAAAAAAAAAGTTACTAAGACCAATGTCAAAGGGAGTATGCCTACATTTTCTTCTAGAAGTTTTGTGGCTTCAAATCTTATATTTAAATCTTAAACCTTATATAAGATTGCTCTGGGCCAGACAGTAGTAAGATACATTGTGTTCATGGATTGGAAGAATTAATATTATTTAAATGACTATACTACCATGGGAAAAATACAAGTTCAAGCAATTCCTATCAAAGTACCAAAAGCATTGTTCACAGAACTAGGACAACTATTCTAAAATCTATACGGAAATGCAGGTAAGTCTTTTTATTCAGCTTTGAGCCCAAAGGACCAAATAGCATAATTCATCTATAGTTTATAGTTTAATTCCTTCTTTTCAGAAAAATATTTATATCAAACTAAAAGTGAACATATTTCAGTCAAGAGTATATTTCACACAAGGTGCAGTGAGTCTGAAAGATAATGAGTAGCATCGACATGCTTATTATATGTTCCAGGTTGTCTTCAAATACAAATGCATAACCAATGATCACAAATGGACTATAAGTGTTAGATGGCTAACATTTAGAAAAGAAGGAAACTAAAGACTAGAAAACAGAACTTAATATTTCCCTGCCAACATCTACACATATGTGAAGTACTGAAGATATCCCAAACCTCAGCTACAGTAGCTATACAATAAGTTTATTGTCAATCGGCCACCAAAGAATAGTAGGATGGCTATTAGATGAAAAATAGAAATAGAATCTTTATATTAAATAGAATTAGGGAATTGTAAACCATCTGCATCACCCATTTCCCTAATTTTATTAATAACAAACTAATTAAGAAAAGTACACCTGGGAAATGTATTAGAACTTGAAAAATTCCCTAAAAACTATAAAATGAACTCAAACGTTTAAAAGCTTCAAGGAGAAAAAAAAATTAAATATCTCCATTGAGAAATAGCCTGCATAACTGGCTTCTTAAGATGTAAAGGAAAATTGTTTTGTTATAGAATTCAATGGCTAGAGGATTCTGGGACATACATAGGTTGTTACATACCTATCAACTCTGTCACCTGAATAGCTATACAATGATAAGTTTTTTTTTAACTTTTCCTAAAATGAGACTATAATTTTTAATGTTTAGGAAATGATGTACTGAGGGCATACTCAGAACTGGACCATTCACTCCTTCCTAAAACTCTTTTGGCATCCGTGATACCACTCTCTACTGGTCTTCCTCAAATTGCTTTCCAGTTGTTCCTTCTCAGTCTCTGTCAGGTATTTATTTTCTACTACTCCTTAAACACAAGGGCTCTCAGGCTCTGTCATTAGCATCTACCTCCATGGGCGTTCCTTCAGTGATTTCATCTCTCATTATAAACTAATTTCCAGTTTTTATCCCCAGTCCTCTTGAATATCCTACTGCCTAATGGGAACATATCTGCTTAGATGTTTCACAGGATTACACACTCAGCAGCCCACAACTGAACTCATCTTCTTCTTGTAGAAGCTTTACTTCCTTATCTTTGTTAATGGAATCCACCACCTGCTCAGACCAACAAACTTGAAAATCTTCAAGAGTCAATTTAGGCTTCTCCTTCTGCCTCATCTCTCACAAACCATTATCAAGGCCCTATACCACTTTACTTTTTATATTTTCTCTAAGCTGTTTCATCCTCTCTATCCCAACCACAATTGCCTTAGCTTGGGCCTCTGTTAGTTTTAGGACTTGGCTACTGCAATGGTATCATCTAAGTCACAATTCTAACTTTGCTTCTGTGAATAAAGTTCATGTTCTTCATTGCCAAAAGCAGCATTTCTTGTGTCAGTTACCTATGGATGCTTATGAAAATGCCTATTTCTAGACCAGTCTGAAATTTTACACACTTCCCAAGTAATTGTGATACAATGTAAAACTTGAGAAAGAAAGGCTAAAGTTTAAGTCCAAACTTCTTACCAAGGCACACAAGGTACTGAAGGACTTGGCCCTTTGTCTACTTAGCCCTCTAAGCTGGCATCTCCCTCTCTCCCCCATCAAGTCTTTATTATTTAGAATACTGAATTTTTCTGCACTTATCTCAGAGCCTTTGGTGTCCTTGCCTTTGATTTTTGTCCCCTTTCTTCACTTCATCAAGCCTTACTCAACCTTTTTGCAATCATGAAAGAAGGTCCATTGTGAAACTGCCTTTATTCTTTCAAGCAGACACTTAGCTCCCAAATCGTATTAACCAAAAACTGGCTTTCCTTGAAATGGCATCATAGAAAGATATTTGGTCTTTGTCTCTGGCTCCAGGTATAGAGCTCCTAAAGCCCTTGTGATTCCCTGAGTGATAAGGGTGATGGAGCATCTTTGTTCTAATGAGGTGACTCTTGGTGGGTCCCTAAATAGCTTCAGGATGGGAACTAGTGGCCAGAACAATCTAGTCTTAATTAGAAGCTTGGAAATTTCAGCCCTACCCTGCAAACACTGGGAAGAAGAGAGAGGTTGGAAACTGAGTTAACCATCAATAGCCAATGATTTAATCAATCATGCCTAAGTGATGCTATCTCCATAAAAACTCATAAAGGACAGGATTCTGAGAACTTTCAGGTTGGTATACACATCAAGGTACTGAGATGGTGAGACACCTGGAAAGGTCATGGAAGCTCCATAAGGCAAGCTCCCTCATAGCTTGCCTTATGCATCCCTTCCTTTTGCCTAGTCCTAGAGTTGTTTCCTTTTTAATAAACCGGTAACAGCAAGTAAAGTACTTTCCTGAGCTCTATGAGTGCTTCTAGCAATTATTATTGAACTTGAGGAGAGAGGCTGTGGGAACCCCTGACTTTGTAGCCAAGTTGGATAGAAGTGTGAGTACTGTGGGGGCTCAATACTTGAGAGACTGGTGTCTGAAGTAAGGACAGTCCTGTGGGACTACATCCTTAAATTTATGGAGTCAGATGGTAACTCTGGGTAGTTAACAGAACTGAACTGACACATAGCTGGTGTCCTCAAAGAATTGGAGAGTTGGTGCTGTCAGGAGGGAAAACAACATCTTATTTGCCTTCAGAAGCATGTGTATTCTCTGAAGGAGATGGAACTTATGATTAGGAAAATAGGTAAAATTATTATCCTTCTCCATTTTTATGAATCTACTGCTAAAATCAAAGGCATCTCATTCTAATACAACCAAAAACAACAAAGGAAGACTCTCTGGGATTTTCCACTGACCAGATTTTCAAAAACAATCCTTAAAGTACCCCATTTGACCTGTTAAAATTGATGACAGGAAACGGGAATCATTAGGAGGAAATGTAACAATGCCTTTCATGGTACTAAAGTGGATTAAGTCTAATTCTACAGCTTCCTGAAGGAGAAAGCCCACGTTTATATATGGGCTTTTCTAATACCCTCCAAACTTAAACTCACATCAGTAAATGCTATGTTTGATTAAGAGTAATTTTCATGAAAACTTAAATACGATTCAAGTGAATCTTTAAAAGAGGTTTCAACATTTATCAGAGGGCCTCTTTGTTTTCTCCTTGAAAACTGCTTCTGTTATAAAATTATGTCATTCACTGTGAAAGAAAAATATTAAAAATATAAAAACATACAGAACACGTCAAGTCTTAAAGTGTCAGTCGCTGAGTCATGTTCAACTCTTTGCAAACCCGTGGACTGTAGCCCTCCAGGCTCCTCTGTCCATGGGATTCTGACAAGAATACTAGAGTGGGTATTCCCTTCTCCAGGGGATCTTCCTGACCCAGGGATGGAACAAGTAGATTCTTTACCGTCTGAGCCACCAGGGAAGCCCACAAGTCTTAAAAACTACCCATGATTCTACCATCCTGAGGGATTCCATGGTTTTATGTATTACCTTCTAGATACACACGCAGAAAAGTGTTTTATTATGTAAAAAATGATTTTACACTGTAGAAGTGTTTTAAAATATGCTTTTATAAATGAAAATTTACCATCACTGTAATATTTAAAATTATTTTAAATCAAACAAATGAGGCAAGAATACATTGTTTAAAAAATTCCAACTACACTAGTAAACATAAAGTTTCTTTTAGAAAAACCCCAGGCTCGGTTTCCTCCCAAGTTAACTGGACTTATTAGCCAGACTTTTAGACATGGTTATGTGTACATTTGCACAACAGAAATGACGTTTTGTTTTACATAAACAGTATTATATTATATTTGCATGTACATTTGCAGTCACTCAGTCGTGTCTGACTTTTGGTGAACTCATGGACTATAGCCTGCCAGGCTCCTCTCTCCATGGCATTTCCAGGCAAGAATACCGAAGTTGGTTGCCATTTCCTTCTCCAGGGGATCTTACTGACCAAGGGTTCAAACCCACGACTCCTGCATTGGCAGACAGATTATCATTTACTGTCCTGTAATTTGCTTTCTTTACTCAGTATGTTATTTGGAAGATCTTTCCCTGTCAATACACATGGACTTATCCCATTCTCCACAAGCTCTGCCTAGTTGTCCTGAGTGTAAGCATTCTCATTTGAATGAATATGGGATTTGTTTTGCTATTAAAGACAATGCTACAACAATCATTCTTGTAGCATGTGCTTGAGTTACATGTAAGAATTTTTTTTAAGGATAGAAAACAAGAAAGGAAACTGCAGAGTCATAGGTACAGGTAATTTATGTTTTAACAGATACTAACCAAATTGCCCTCCAGTGGCTATACCAAATTCTAGGTCCACACACAGTTTATGATACTACTTTTTGCTCTATTCCCTTCAGTTGCTCAGTCGTGTCCAACTCTTTGGACACGATCCCATGGACTGCAGCACACCAGGCCTCCCTGTCCCGTCACCAACTCTTGCAGTTTACTCAAACTCATGTCCATCAAGTTAGCGATGTCATCCAACCATCTCAACCTCTGTTATCCCCTGTTGTCCTCTTCTCCTCCCACCTTCAATCTTTCCCAGCATCAGAGTCTTTTCCAATGAGTCAATTCTTCACATAGGGGGCCAAAGCATTGGAGCTTTAGCTTAAGCATCAGTCCTTCCAATGAATATTCAGGACTGATTTCCTTTAGGATGGACTGGTTGGATCTCCTTGCAGTCCAAGGAACTCTCAAGAGTCTTCTCCAATACCACGGTTCAAAAACATCAGTTCTTCAGCACTCAGCTTTTTTTATAGTCCAACTCTCACATCCATACATGACTACTGGAAAAACCATAGCCTTAACTAGGTGGACCTTTGTTGGCAAAGTAATGTCTCTGCTTTTGAATATGCTATCTAGGTTGGTCATAACTTTTCTTCCAAGGAGAAAGCATCTTTTAATGTCATGGCTGCAGTCACCATCTGCAATGATTTTGGAGCCCAAGAAAATAAAGTCTGCCACTGTTTCCACTGTTTCCCCATCTACTTGCCGTACAGTGATGGGACTGGATGCCATGATCTTAATTTTTTGAATGTTGAGGTTTAAGCCAACTTTTTCACTCTCCTCTCTCACTTTCATCAAGAGGCTCTTTAGTTCTTCACTTTCTGACATAAGGGTGGTATCATCTGCATATCTGAAGTTATTTATATTTCTCCCGGCAATCTTGATTCCAGCTTGTGCTTCATCCAGCCCAGCATTTTTCATGATGTACTCTGCATATAAGTTAAATAAGCAGGGTGACAATATACAGTCTTGATGTACTCCTTTCCCTATTTGGAATCAGTCTGTCGTTACATGTTCGGTTCTAACTGTTGCCTTCTGACCTGCATACAGGTTTCTCAAGAGGCAGGTCAGGTGGTCTGGTATGCCCATCTCTTTCAGAATTTTCTAGAGTTTATTGTGATCCACACAGTCAAAGGTTTTGGCATAGTCAATAAAGCAGTAGATGTTTTTCTGGAATTCTCTTGCTTTTTCAATGATCCAGCGGATGTTGGCAATTTGATCTCTGGTTCCTCTGCCTTTTCTAAAACCAGCTTGAATATCTGGAAGTTCACAATTCATGTACTGTTGAACCCTGGCTTAGAGAATTCTGAGCATTACTTTACTAGCGTGTGAGATGAGTGCAATTGTGCAGTAGTTTGAACATTCTTTGGCATTGCCTTTCTTTGGGATTGGAATGAAAACTGACCTTTTCCAGTCCTCTGGCCACTGCTGAGTTTTCCAAATTTGCTGGCATATTGAGTGCATCACTTTCACAGCATCATCTTTTAGAATTTGAAATAGCTCAACTGAAATTCCATCACCTCCTCTAGCTTTGTTCGTAGTGATGCTTCCTAAGGCCCATTTGACTTCTCATTCCAGGATGTCTGACTCTAGGTCACTGATCACACCATCATGATTATCTGGGTCGTGAAGATCTTTTTGTATAGTTCTTCTGTGTATTCTTGCCACCTCTTCTTAATATCTCTGCTTCTGCTAGGTCCATACCATTTCTGTCCTTTATTGTATTCATCTTTGCATGAATTGTTCCCTTGGCATCTCTAATTTTCTTGAAGAGATCTCTAGTCTTTTCCATTCTGTTGTGTTCCTCTATTTCTTTGCACTGATAGGTAAGGAAGGCTTTCTTATCTCTCCTTGCTATTCTTTGGAACTCTGAATTCAATTGGGTATATCTTTCCTTTTCTCCTTTGCCTTTCACTTCTTTTCTTCTCACAGCTATTTGTAAGGCTTCCTTGGACAACCATTTTGCCTTTTGCATTCCCTCATTACATCAGTTATTATCAAATTAAATATATTTGCTAACCCATGGGTGAAAAGTTTTATTTTTAAATTTCTCTAATTACTAATGAAGTTGAATGTATTTTCTTATGAGTCATTTTTATTCCCTCTTCTATGAATTTGTTTTTTTTCCTATTTTTGTTTTTAGGAGTTCTTTATGGATCAGGAGTATAAAGCATTTGCTCTATATACTACAAACACTTCTCAATTATTGCTTGTTTTCTAATGTAATTATGTATCTTATTTTATTAAAATTTATATTTGACATAGTCAAATTTATTAATCTTTTTTAGGGCTTTTGTGTTTAGTCACCTACTTAAGATTTTTCCTTTCTCAAGGGAACATAAACTTTCCTATATTTTTCCTCTAATAACTTTATATATTTTTAAATGTGTAGGTCTATAATCCATCTAGGATTTATTTTTCAGTTTGATCTAATGTGGGGCTCTAACTTTTGTTTTTATATGGACAGCTAATTACCAACTCCAGGTGTAGTTCTTCCTATCACCATAGGTTTGAAACATTATTTCTATCATGCAGTAAATCCCTATATATACACATAAACCTATATGTTTCATTAATTTATACTGCTTTAGGAAAAGTTTATAATATACTTCGATATCCTCTAGGGCACATCTCCTCTAACCCTCTTATTTAAAAGTATCTTGCTGGGCGTCCCTGGTGGCTCAAAGCTGAAGAATCCGCCTGCCAGTATAGGAGTCACAGGTTTCATTCCTGGCCGGAAAAGATCCCATGTGCCGAGGAACAACTAAGCCTGTGCGCCACAACTATTGAGCCAGTGCTTTAGAGCCTGGAACCACAACTACTGAGCCCATGCACAACTTCTGAAGCCTGCATGCCAGGAGAGCCCGTGTTCCACTACAAGAGAAGCCACTGCAATGGGAAGGTCCTGCACTGCAACTGGAGAGTAGCTCCCACTCGCCACAACTAGAGAAAAGCCCTCTTAGCAACAAAGACAAAACACAGCCAAAAATAAACAAAACAACAACAAAATATATATATATATAATAAAAATAAAAGCATCTTGCTATTCTTGAGCATCTTCTCTTCCACGTGATTTTTAGAATCAAGTTTCAAAAAGCCAGTTAAGATTCTGACGAGGATTGCACTGAAGCTGTAAGTTATCTAGGGTAGAAATGGCCTCTCTGCAATATTAAGCCTTTTCTTTGAGGAACATGCACAGATCTCCACTCAGGTTTTCTTTTACATGCTTCAGTAGGGTTCATATAGGTCTTACAGATTTCTTGTCAAAGTGTTGCCAGGCACAGCAGGCACTCTGTAAATGGTAGCTACTATTATTACTAAGGGTTTATTGGTTGCAGTAGACTAAAAATAAACCAAGAAGCATATTCTAGAAACCACTGTCAGTTTCCCAGGACAAAACTAAATCTGGATCCGAAATTAGCCTTCAGCCCCCCATCTCCCTTCCTATTCTTACCCCTATTCCAATGAAAAGGTCCATTTTTCAGAATTATTTTAAAAATAAGTTTTAAAAATCTAATTTTAGTCACTAATATAGTAATTCACTAGAGAATATATTTAAGCCTTGAACAGTCTCTAGGCAGATCCTTAATAAAACACTAAAAGCATCTAAAAATACATTTCCAAGACAGAGCATGTAAATCACATTTCCTGTGCAGGAACTGAGGTTTCTACTCTATGGATCCAGAGGTCAGTTAACAGAATTATCTCTCAGTGTGTTCTGTATGCCTGCCAATAATTACCATACAATGCAAGGAACAAAACCCAATTAGAGTACTCAAATTATATTCCATGGTTTCAAAGACACTTTACCAAGAATATACAGTATCTTTGAATGCTAAAACGGAGTAAGACCTTAGAGAGTCAACTCTTATTCCTCAGATGAGAAAACTAGAGCCGGATAGATGAAGAGATAGGCTAGGGTCACAGAATTAAATGGGAGCAAAGCCAGATGAATGGCTCTTCTACCATGCCAATGTTACTTCTTCCAGATCACGCAACCTGTGTTACTTTGGGGCCACCTATTTCAGGATTCACCTACTCCTATGGATGATATTTTGGTAACAATATAATAGCCAGGATCAGTAATTAATTAATGTCATAAAAGCAAGCTATTACCATAGAATGCATTCAATAGAATAAAAAAACGTCTTGGAGCACGCATGGGGATTTTTGTACATTTGGGATGTTATCATTATGGAATTGTTTAATGAGGATTAATGGAGGATAAGGTTGAGTTTTAGAAGGAAAAAAAAACAGGGCACTTCAGGTGTGTTTCATAGACCCTCTTTTGTAGACCCATCTAAAATGACATATGGAATTTAAGATTAGAGTTTAAGACAGGAAAGATTAAAGCAGGCCAATGTTTCACATGAGCTGTTAAAACAACACGCCCTGAAGTCAGGCTCAGTTCAGTTCAGTCACTCATTCATGTCTGACTCTTTGTGACCCCATGGACTGCAGCACGCCAGGCTTACCTGTCCATCACTAACTCCTGGAGCTTGCCCAAACTCATGTCCATCAAGTCAGTGATGCCATCCAACAATCTCATCCTCTGTCGTCCCCTTCTCCTCCTGCCTTCAATCTTTCCCAGCATCAGGGTCTTTTCCAATGAGTTAGTTCTTTGCATCAGGCTACCTGGATTCTAATCCTGTTCTACCCCTTATCTGTTCTTCAATTTCCTCATCCGTAAAATGAAGACAGAGGCCTAAGAGGCCTAAGAGGCCTATCCTCAGAAGGTTCTGGGATCATACTTGCAAAAAGTTTAGAAGGGTGCCTGGCAGTTCAAAATAAATGCTTAGGAAATGTTGGTTATTCTTCTTTCTGTTTCTTTAGAGAAAAGAAAATCTGTAATCCTCACAGAACAGGGAATAGATCTATTTTTAAATGGTCTTCTGCACTGGAGGTTAGGGGATGCTGTTACTAAATATTAATGTTAGAAAAGAATTTTCAGCTTTGTAATTTAATGTCAAGATAAACATATCCTTCCTCATCTTTTATAAAAATCAGGATGATTTTACCAAGTGCAGAACAGTGAAAATAAAGGAAGAAATTGCTTAGACAGATATTGTACTGACCTCACTATAGAAAATGACAGACACCAGCAAGAAAAATCCTAAATCCAACCTGAAGACTGGGGAGCCTCCATGGTTCCATGGAATGGTTGGAACAGACTTTGAAGAGCATCAAACATAAAGGGTACTCCTTTCCCACCAAAATTTCAGAAATCAGAATTGGAGCTTTAGATACGATACTTAGTTCCAGAGTAGAGACAAACTTGGAAATTGGGCAACTCTCTGGAGTAGAATCCATATGAATGCAAAATACAAACTTAGTAACTTTTACAAATCAAATACTTTGATGCTTTATGTTGCTATAGTTTTAAAAGCAATGTTAATTACATAAACACCAGAAAAAGTCACTATAAAGAAAGGAAATTAAAATAACTTATATAATTTCCTAAGTAACTTACCATCCTTCCAATTTAAAATAATGAAATGCATTTTATAGAAATATTGAGTCTAGTTTTTTTAAGGAGCAAACGAATAGTGTTGTTAACTGGATAGCCACCTATAAACAAATTAAGCTGGACACTTACACACAAAAATCAATTCAAAATGGACCAAAGAGCTAAATATAAGGGAAAAACTATAAAACTCTCAAAAAGAAAAATAGGGGTAAATCTGCATGATCGTAGGGTTTACAAAGGATTCAACATAACACTAAAAGCACAAGCACAGAACAAAAATTTGATGTCATCAAAATTAAAAAGTTTTGCACTTCAAAGGACACCATAAAGGAAATAAAAGACAATCCACAGCAGAAAATATTTGCAAATCATATATTTGACAATGGACTTGTTCCTAGAATATACAAAGAACTCTTCAGTTCAGTTGCTCAGTTGTGTCTGACTCTTTGTGACCCCAAGGACTGCAGCACGCCAGGCCTCCTTGTCTACCACTAACTCCTGGAGTTTACTCAAACCCACGTCCCTTGAGTCGGTGATGCCATCCAACCATCTCAACTTCTGTCGTCCCTTTCTTCTCCCGCCTTCAATCTTTCCCAGCATCAGGGTCTTTTCCAAAGTGTCAGTTCTTCGCATCAGGTGGCCAAAGTATTGGAGTTTCAGCTTCAACATCAGCCCTTCCAAAGAACGAACATTCAAGACTGATCTCCTTTAGGAAGGACTGGTTGGATCTCCTTGCAGTCCAAGGAACTCTCAAGAGTCTTCTCCAACACCTCAGTTCAAAAGCATCAATTCTTTGGCACTCAGTTTTCTTTACAGTCCAACTCTCACATCTATTCATGACTACTGGAAAAACCATAGCTTTAACTAGATGGACCTTTGTTGGCAAAGTAATGTCTCTGCTTTTTAATATCCTGTCTAGATTGGTCATAATTTCCCTTCCAAGGAGTAAGCATCTTTTAAATTTCATGGCTGTAGTCACCATCTGCAGTGATTTTGGAACCCGAGAAAATAAAGTCTGCCATTGTTTCCCCATCTATTTGCTATGAAGTGATGGGACCAGATGCCATGATCTTATTTTTTCTGAATGTTGAGTTTTAGGCCAACTTTTTCACTCTCCTCTCTCACTTTCATCAAGAGGCTCTTTAGTTCTTCTTCACTTTCTGACATAAGGGTGGTGTCATCTGCATATCTGAGGTTATTGATATTTCTCCCGGCAATCTTGATTCCAGCTTGTGCTTCATCCAGCCCAGCATTTTTCATGATGTACTCTGCATATAAGTTAAATAAGCGCAGTGACAATATACAGCCTTGACATACTCCTTTTCCTATTTGAAACCAGTCTGTTGTTCCATGTCCAATTCTAACTGTTGCCTCCTGACCTGCATACAGGTTTCTCAAGAGGCAGGTCAGGTGGTCTGGCATTCCCGTCTCTTTCAGAATTTTCCACAGTTTATTGTGATCCACAGAGTCAAAGGCTTTGGCATAGTCAATAAAGCAGAAATAGATGTTTTTCTGGAACTCTCTTGCTTTTTCGATGATCCAGCGGATGCTGGCAATTTGATATCTGCTTCCTCTGCCTCTTCTAAAACCAGCTTGAACATCTGGAAGTTCACAGTTCACATATTGTTGAAGCCTGGCTTGGAGAATTTTGAGCATTACTAGCATGTGAGATGAGTGCAATTGTACTCTTACAACTCAATAATAAAAACACAAACAACCCAATTTTTAAACATGGGCAAAGTACTTAAATAGACATTTCTCCAAAGAAAATTTACAAATGGCCAAGAAGCACATGAAAAGATGTTCAACATCATTAGCCATGAGGGGAAAACAAAAATTAAAGCCACAGTGAGACAACACTTCACACTCATAAAGATGGCTAGAAACAAAAAGTCAGATTGCTAATTGGAAATCTCAAACACTTGAGTTTCTTTATAAGGAATGTAAAATGGTGCAGCTGCTTTGGAAAACTGGAACTAACTCAAATTTTTAAACAGTTGCCACAAGACCTAGAAATTTCACTCCTTACATGTACAAAAGAAATGAACATTTAAATCCATACAGAAACTTGTACATGAATGTTTATAGCGGCATTATTCATCCTGGCCAAAAGGTAGAAACAACATAATAAAAGGATAAACCAAATGTGACATATTAATATAATGTAATATTATCCAGCTATAAAGGAGTGAAACACTGATACATGCCACAATATGAATGAGCCTTGAAAATATCATGCTAAGTGAAAGAAGCCAGTCACAAAAGACAACATACTAGATGATTCCATACATATGAAAGTCCACAAGGGAGAAATCTATAGAGACAGAAAATTGATCACTGATGGCTTAGGGTTGGGAGGGAATAGGATGGAGATAACAAGATGGCAAGAGGTTTCTTTCTGTGGTGATAAAAATGTTTTAAAAATTGACTGTGGTAAAAAAAAAAATACTGACTTTAAATGTGTTAACTGAATAGTATGAATTTTATGTCAATAAAGTTATTAAAAAATAGTACGTTTGGGACTTCCTGGAGGTCCAGTGGTTATGATTCCATGCTTTCAATGCTGAGGGTGTAGGTTCGATCCCTGATCAGGGAACTAAGATTCCACATGCCTAGTGGTATAGCCAAAAATATAAAAATAATAAATAATAAGTCTGAAAAATACTTTAAAAGGTCATCCCACAAAAGCACCTGGACAGGTACTCATCTGATTTAGGTTCTAACCATGGATACTTTTGACTTCCCTGGTGGCTCAGACAGTAAAGTGTCTGTCTATAATGCAGGAGACCCGGGTTTGAGCCCTGGGTTGGGAAGATCCCCTGGAGAAGGAAATGGCAATCCACTCCAGCACTATTGACTGGAAAATCCCATGGACTGAGGAGCCTGGAAGGCCCCAGTCTATGGGGGTCGCAAAGAGTCGGACTAGACTGAGCAACTTCACTTCACTTTATGGATACTTTTAGCAACATTCAATGGAAGAACCAAGTTGGTTCAACTTAATCACAGTTGGATCCACTGCACCAGAAGATTTCATTTGTTTAGCTCCTACCAGAATCATTCAAGAGTCTATTAACAATACACAGTCCTGAACTCCTTCAAGAGACCTGGGGTAGGACAGAGATGAAGCCCATGAATCTGCTTTGCTATGTTTCCACATGAGTCCAGTGCAAATGATTAGCAAACACATTTAATACAAACACTTGCCTGTGCTATGCCTCCTAGATGAAACCCATCAGATTTAATGTACATTTCTAAACAAATTCTAAAATGCTGAATATATACCTTAGTTACAGAAAAATAGCCTCCAAACTTAACACTTTTTTGAAAATTAGTCCAAAGGTAACTGCATCACTTTCAGACTTCTCATTTGAACAAAAGGGCCATCGAGCTCTAGAGAAAGAAGCATAAATAGCCATAAAAAGCATAGAGCTGGACTACATTCTTATATAGTGACACACTTAAATCAAAAAGCCTCAGTATAGACCACATCACAAATACCTGGTATTACTAACTGGAGAATATTTACTCGAACATTTTAATGGTTATAATTCAGAGCCTTACGTCTTGTTCATACCATCACTTTCCTAGACTCTATTAGAATTTTAAAAAGTAAAGAAATAAAGTACAAGTAGACTTTTTCAATAGTAAACACATAAAATAACTTCTAGAAGTTCCTTATCTGGTATTTCATCTGGAAAATGTAGAAAGTACAAAGCAACTCGCCTCTGTGAATTCACCTTAAAAGGGGAGGGGGGCAGAATTCAAAGTGCAGAGAAGACATGTCCCAAAATTTATGAACTCCATCCCTTGGAGGGGGGCAACATGCTTTCTAGACCTTCAGTTTATTTACTCTTGCTTCATACTCAACTCTGAAAAGCTTAGTTTCCAGGCTTTCTAGTTGGAAGCAGTTATAAAGCAGCAAATTAGAAGTAAAAGACTACTCAAAGACATGATGACAGCAGGAAGTGACAGCCAACACTATGACAATAAGGAGAAGATTTGGAAAGGCTGCAAAAGCACACACAAAAATATAACCTTACTTTGAAAAGAATCTCCTAAGGGCATTACGGTATTAAAGCTCAGTGTAAAACTTCCCACTCTTGCAAAGCTAATCTCTTCATCTATCTTCTGGAACCTTCTCCTCCCATTTCCTCCAGACTTGCTCCATGAATCATCCTCTCTTCCTTACCATATATTGACCCCTTCTTGCCCAAGGACTCCTTCCTCTCATAAGAAAAATATTCTCAATTCTCTTCCAAATAACACAAAGGAGCCCTTCTTTCATTCACACTCTTTTCTAATTACTTTCTTCTTTCCTTCAGAAACAAGGTTTTGATAAGAACAATCTCTACCTGCTACCTCCCCTTCCTCACCACTCATTTATCTCCTAGCTGGCTACAACACAATTGTCTTCTGACCACTTACTGCACTGTAGCTGCTCTCACATGGGTCATTAGTGCCCTCCACATTGCCAAAGTCAACTCACTTACTCCTCTTGGCTCTGTTGAACTCTCTGAGATATCTGATCCAACAATGACCTGTTCCTTCCTAAACTCCCTCTCTGTTAGAGTCTGTGATGCCACACTTACTTGGATTCTTCAGTTCTGGGATGCCAGTGGGACGTATGCAAAAAAAAAAGGGAGAGAAGGGTTCATGATCAAACAGATTTGGGAAATATGGTATTAAAGTTAAACAGGTTTCTTTACTATAGGATTTCTCATATTTCTTAGGATTTCCCACATCAACACTGATGTGAATTATGACTTATCAAGATGAGGTCAGCAGTGTTTCCCAAACTTACCTTCTCTTAAAGAACTACCTCATAGGAGAAATTGAGAAACATGCTTTGGGTAACACTGCTCTTGATGCTCCTTTTCAGTCTTATCTGCAGGATCTTCCTCCTCCACTAGCCTCTCAAAGGCCCAAGTTCCTCAAAAGTTCACTGAGTGCTTCACTCATCTCATACCTTTAGTCATCCACTTGTCTCAACTTACATATTCACCGTAGGTGATCTCACTTACCTTTGAGGTTTCAATCCAACTCTAAAGACAACAAGGAATTCTGACACTTACTAACATGTGCAACCTTGAATCTTGGCTTCATAATCCATAAAATGGGACTAATGATAACTAATTCATAAGGATTAAACGCGTGAAGTATTTACCACACTGTATTCACATATTTAAACATTTAGGCAAAAGCTCAGTAAATGGTCTCAATCAGACCAAACCTGTCTCCAGTCTTTCCCTGTGCCATCTGCCCCAGGGGTATATACCAACTCTTGTCTCACAGCTTTGAAGGCAGGGACTGGTTATTTTAAACATCCTTATACCCGTAGGGCCTGAAATATAAAAGGCATTCAATTAAGATGTTTTAGATTGTTTAATTAATATTCATCAGATATGGATACATGTTATTTCTGGCTATTTCCAAAATCAAATTCACCTTCAAAGGAAGATTTGCTACCTTTGAAGATACTTATAAGAGCTGAAGGCAATGCCCAAGAAAAGGAGTTCCAAAGATGCTAACTAAAGTTGCATCATTTGCACAAGTACACTGTCCACTTCCCTTGGAGACTAGACTGTCCACTTCCCTTGGAGACTAGACAACAGTCTTTTGCATGTATAAGCTCTTTTTGTTTTTTAAAAAGAATTAATCTTATTATCCAAATCCTGGAACTCCTTAACTAACTGAAATCTTCCAAATAAATAAAGAAAAACTGAAGTTCAGAGCCAAATTGGCGTCTCTTCATCAACATCTGCCTTAGATGTTTTCTTGCTTTTGAAAATTCTGTAATTCTCTCCAAGATAAGACCAGAAGAGTCAAAGTGCATCAGCCCTGCCAAAACCTTATTCATGTTTCAATCCTTTCCCTACATTTTTCATCAAAACTTTCTCCAAACCTCTCTTAGCTTTAGAAGATTTATTATTAAAGACTATACACTTATTTATTATAAAAATGACTTACATTTCAACACAACTTCTCTTATAGAAAAGTAGAAAAACCTCTAAATCTCTTTAAGTAAGAAAATAAATGTCTAAGTAGCTTTCCAGCTACCTATACCTGTCCCCTTTTACTAGCAAACAGTATTTCCTGATATCATGGCAATATCTGTACAACTATCAAGATACAAAAATCAAATTTCCATGAGACCTAGTTCCATAACCACAGTAAGATTAAAAAAAACCACATCATAAAATAAGACTCAGTAGCTTAATTTAATTAACTCTAAATGGATAAATCATCCAATCGCAGATGAACAGATCTCAAAGGATATTAGGAGAAAAATAATCACAGATAAGAGAGACCACAAGATATTTAAAGCAGTAAAAGTATAAGTTCATATATTATAAATGCCACATAAATTCCTGTGGTCATACAGTACTGATATTTAACCATTCTTACTACTAATTTTCTGGAATCAGGTACCTACCCAGACACAGATTCCTAAGAATTTGCAATATAAGTTAAATTCTATGGGAGAATTGCCAGTATCTGTTATTACCTGTGCTCATATTGAGCGAAGAAACACCACACCATTACTAACATACTACATCACTTTATGAGTCACTTTATTTTTTTTTTCATGAGTCACTTTAAAACAAGATTTTCCTCCTTTAAAACAACTCTATACCAAGCAACAAGTGATAAGGTACAAGTTTCGACAACTTGACTTTCAGTAGAATTTATCTGACAGCACTTGAACAAAAGCATATTGTTGATCTTAGAGTTTTACTTTCTATCATTGTTATTCTTACTTTCAAATTTTGGCTCAAGAAAAACATTCGGAGCTTGCATCTTTATCTACAGTAACCTACAAAAATAAGTACTTCCCCTAAGAAAAGGGAGGGTCTATTTATCTTCCTATGTGGCAATTTCTTAAGTTATATTTATGCCATACTCTTTATGATTAATTATATTTGAGCACCACAATCTGACCCAAGTATTTTAAGCAATAACTTCATGTTACTCAGAGAGTGAGTATACAAAGATTATTATATCTTTATAGACACAAGAAGTATTTTTTGTCAGTGGTATAAGATCTTGTTAGGCATATGTGTCAATGCTGTAATATACATCACCTATAATTGCTTATGGTTCACTGTAGCTTTACTTGAAAATGGTTAACATCCTTGATGAATGATTCCCAGATGAATTTTTCTTTAGGGCTTCCTAACATCTTCAGTTCAGTTCACTCAGTCATGAATGACTCTTTGAGACCCCATGGACTGCAGCACCCCAGGCTTCCCTGTCCATCACCAACTCCTAGAACTTGCTCAAACTCATGTTCACCAAGTTGGGGATGCCATCCAACCATCTCATCCTCTGTCGTCCCCTTCTCCTTCTGCCTTCAATCTTTCCCAGCATCAGGGTCTTTGCCAATGAGTCAGTTCTTTGCATCAGGTGGCCAAAGTATTGTTGTTTCAGCTTCAGCATTAGACCTTCCAATGAATATTCAGGACTGATTTCCTTTAGGATGGACCGGTTGGATCTCCTTGCAGTCCAAGGGACTCTCAAGAGTCTTCTCCAACACCAAGTTCAAAAGCATCAATTGTTCAGCGCTCAGCTTTCCTTATAGTCTAACTCTCACATCCATACATGACTACTGGAAAAACCATAGCTTTAATTAGATGGACCTTTGTCAGCAAAGTAGTGTTCCTGATTTTTAATATGCTGTCTAGGTTTATCATAGCTTTTCTTCCAAGGAGCAAGCGTCTTTATTTCACGGCTCCAGTCATCATCTGCAGTGATTTTGGAACCCCACAAAATAAAGTGTGCCACTGTTTTGTCATCTATTTGCCATGAAGTGATGGGACCAGATGCCATGATCTTAGTTTCCTGAATGTTGAGTTTTAAGCCAACTTTTTCACTCTCCTCTTTCATTTTCTTCAAGAGGCTCTTTAGTTCTTCTTCACTTTCTGCCATAAGGATGGTATCATCTGTGTATCTGAGGTTACTGATATTTCTCCTGGCAATCTTGATTCCAGCCTGTGCTTCATCCAGCCCGGCATTTCACATGATGTACCCTGCATATAAGTTAAATAAGCAGGGTGACAATATACAGCTTTGATGTACTCCTTTCCCAATCTGGAACCACTCTGTTTTTCCATGTCCGGTTCTAACTGTTGCTTCTTGACCTGCATACAAATTTCTCAGGAGGCAGTTAAGGTGGTCTAGTATTCCCATCTCTTGAAGAATTTTCCACAATTTGTTGTGATCACACAGTCAAAGGCTTTGGCATAGACAATAAAGCAGAAATAGATGGAATTCTCTTGCTTTTTCTATGATCCAACATTTTTTGCAGATGTTGGCAATTTGATCTCTGGTTCCTCTGCCTTTTCTAAATCCAGCTTGAACATCTGGAAGCTCATGGTTCACATACTGTCTCCTGGCTTGGAGAATTCTGAGCATTATTTTGCTAGCATGTGAGATGAGTGCAACTGTGCAGTAGTTTGAATATTCTTTGGCATTGTCTTTCCTTGGGATTGGAATGAAAACGGATCTTTTCCAGTCCTGTGGCCACTGCTGAGTGTTCCAAATTTTCTGGCATATTGACTGCAGCACCTTAACAGCATCATCTTTTAGAATTTGAAATAGTTCAACTGGAATTCCATCATTTCCACTAGCTTTGTTCATAGTGATGCTTCCTAAGGCCCACTTGACTTCACATTCGAGGATATCTGGCTCTAGGTGAGCATTCCATTTAGTATCTCTTTGTCATTTAAAAACCTTTACACTATACATTTATAAGCAAGTAAAAAAAAAACTGCATTAAAAAAATCAAAATATCCTTCTGTGTAAATGACATACATCACAACTTAAATAATAAAAAGAAAAAAATTAGCACAGCATATTTCTGGGCATTATGTTACTTTGGGGTTTTAAATTTGGAAGCAGTAATGTTAAGAGTTTTCCCTTGAAATACAATCCATAATTCTCATCTTAACCCCTAAAATAGTGAAACTATTCCCTTGGCTACACTCATCTGTTATAAATTTTGGCTGGTGTATCAGGAAAAAAACATCTTCATTGGTCCATGTTGCACATCAGGAGTCAAGCTAAGCCCTGGACAACCTCCATTTCTTCATCTTTAAACATCACGTGCTATACCTATAGTAACAACACAGCTACCATTTATTGAAGGATTAAAGGGCCAGGTTCTATGCTAAGCATCTCACAATAGTAACTCTGGAGTTGCATCAAATATCCATTCAAATTGTGCTAATTTGATTACACGTGCCCAGAAGAGAATAAATGTGAATGAAAATAAAAGTTATTGTTTAATGCACATGATTTTAGTACATGCCATACCTTCAACAAGTACATGCAACTAAATGAGCACGAGATGGGAGAAACTGTGCCCTGTTGGATACTCTCAGTTACAAATTGTATGCTAACAACATGTATATTGTTCTTTATGGGTGATTTAAGGGATTTTTTTTTCAAGATTAATTTTGACTATAATTTGACTTTTCCTATACGTTAACTCTCAAACCCTGCTAAAGTGGGACTTCACTGTATCTCATTTGGTTCTCATTAAGATTCCATGAAATAAGTATAAGTATTAACCCTATCTTAGAGAAGAATTGATGCTTTTGAACCATGGTGTTGGAGAACACTCTTGAGAGTCCCTTGGACTGCAAGGAGATCCAACCAGTCCATCCTAAAGGAAATCAGTCCTGAATGTTCACTGGAAGGACAGATGTTGAAGGTGAAACTCCAATACTTTGGCCACCTGATGTGAAGAGCTGACTTATTTGAAAAGACCCTGATGCTGGGAAAGATTGAAGGCAGGAGGAGAAGGGGACGACAGAAGATGAGATGGTTGAATGGCATCACTGACTCGATGGACATGAGTCTGAGTAAACTCTGGGAGTTGGTGATGGACAGGGAGGCCTGGAGTGCTGCAGTCCATGGAGTCGCAAAGAGTCGGACACAACTGAGAGACAACTGAAGTGAGAGAAGAATTAATAAGCAGAGATTGTGCAACTTGCTTGGCAGAGATAGGATCCAACTAGCTCTTTCTGATTCTGATTGTGATCTGATTTCAGATCCACAGCCTCTGCACTTAACCACTATGCTATATTGCAATATCCTATGTCCATTTTCCAGATGAAGAATGAGAGGCACAGAAAAGATTAAGCAGACTTGTCCAATATTACACTGCTAGAAGGCAATGGCACCCCCACTCCGGTACTCTTGCCTGGAAAATCCCATGGATGGAGGAGCCTGGAAAGCTGCAGTCCATGGGGTCACTGAGGGTCGGACACTACTGAGAGACTTCACTTTCACTTTTCACTTTCATGCATTGGAGAAGGAAATGGCAACCCACTCCAGTGTTGTGTGTTTTTTTTCCCCCGCCCCCCGCCCCCTCTCACTCCAGTGTTCTTGCCTGGAGAATCCCAGGGATAGGGGAGCCTGGTGGGCTGCTGTCTATGGGGTCGCACAGAGTTGGGCACGACTGAAGCGACTTAGCAGCAGCAGCCAAGTCTTTATAGCAGGACTTAAACACAAACTAAGTGGCCCACAAGATAATCTGGGCCACAGATGTGTTCTGTTTAGCTCCCAAAATACATTTCTTTAAACTTCATTAGTTGTTACGATAGACAAAGTTGGACAACAGCCCTTCCAAACATCTTCTCCCTTGTTGCCACTCACCAATTAAGATGGAAAGTCATAGGCCTGCACTCCCAGGTTCTCTTGCAGCTAGAGATAACCATGGAACCTAAGCTCTGGCCAGAGACTTTAAGAGAAGTCGGCTAGGAATTGAGTTGGTTTCCAGAAAAACTTTTGCTTGCCTAATTAAAAGTAAAGCTAACTGTTGGCTCTGTATCTTTCACTTCTTGAATTACTGTATCTTTCACTTCTTGAATCAAACATGGATGTACTGCCAGGAGCTACAACAGACATTCTTCAGGCGAAGACAATTATAAAAATGGGACTCCAACATTATTAATGACAGAACAGAAAGATGTAAAAAACTTGGATCCTTATGGTATTGTTAAGCTGCTGAGTGAGTTAGTCCTCAACTATACATCTTTGGATTTCCTGCTAGACAAACCAAAAATATTCCTATGGTTTAAACTTGGTCTTTTGTTGTGAAGTGAAGTCACTCAGTCGTGTCTGACTCTTAGGATTCTGATATCCAAACCTGTTAAGATAGAATTTTACAAAAACCTCAAATGCCACAGGTGAGGGATGATGTTGTGGGACATTTCAAAAAGACTGTCATTTAGGATAGCTAAATAATGCAACCTTTCATGAGAAGCTGTTTCAAGACATGATATTTATCTCAACTGCCAAAAGACCATTTCTTGTCAATTCTTCAGACAAAAACATAAATGAAAGGCTGAATTACTTTAAATATCACTCATGTGTGCTCAGTGAGCACTGGACTCATATACTTAGTGCAAAAGTTCACTGTGTCTTTACCTAAAAAGAATTTAGATAGCTTTAATGGTAATTGTAGACCACCACGAACAGTTTTCTCTATCTTCAAATGTACATCATTACATATTACTTCATTCCCATTACAAAGATAGTTGTGTCAATTTCAATCCAGGGTGTACAACTTGTCATAAAGTGATATATCTGAAAGTAATACATATTTGACACAATTCAGTGAAGACTCAAATACATCATCTATAATAAATTTGCCTTAGAATCAAAGCTTCCAAATCATATACTCTTAATCTTTAAAAATTAAATACTGCTAAGGAATTCTGTGCAAAGAGCAAAGAATTAAATCTACTTAACATTAGTAATCACTAGCTGTTACTGACCACTCACTATGCTATAGTCCTAGACACTGTGTTAGGCATTCATTTAGTTATTTCATGAACGCCAACAATAATTCTTTAAGATAAGGAAATCAAAGCTCAGAAAGGTGATTTTCCCAAGGCCCACACCTAATAAGTGGGAGAGCTGGGATTTTTAACTCCAGAATCTGGCTCTAGAACCTAAAAAGTCAATTTAACCACTATGCTATACTATAGCCTACTCCCTTAAGAACAAGAATGTAAGACATAAAATCATCATTAAATTAGACAGAGAGGAAACTGTCTTTTGGGGTCTGGATTTGGCAGGGAAGAAAAGTATACTGAGGATCAGTGTACAAAATACTTCTTCTTCAGAGGAATATAATCAAGAAAGTAGCAGCATTAAAGAAAATTATTTCAATATCAGTGTCATGTTGGTTACTGATCTTGAAGAAATTCTGCTCTCAATTTCCAGAATGGTATTTCAGAAAGTCAATAAAAAATCAAGTGAAGTATGCAAAAGCAAAATGAGAAAAGAGAAACATCTAATTTTAGGGAGGGGTCAGGATATAATTATAAGGCATTTTCTCAACTATTGACCCATATATTTTCAAATAACACTTGTGTATTCAAATATTTTCCAAAGGCAATTATCCATTTCAATAATTTTGCTCCTTGTCCTTGAATTTAGGACAAGTGATCTAATTCTTCTGCGCTATAAGGTTTCACTCTAGAGTCCAGACAACCATTGCAGAAAAGTTATTTCTAATTAGAGAATCACTATCATGGTTATTTCAGAAATGTGAGCCACAAATAGAATACAAAAGTCAAAAGTACAAAATCAAAGAGGGGATTTCAGTGTATCAGCAGAAATAAGAAAAAGTAAAACATAGAACCTCAATCATCCAATTTTCTAGATCACATGTTCAAGACAAGGTAACTTGTTTTTAAAAAGAATACATTGTCAGTTGAGTTTAGTCGCTCAGTCCGACTCTTTGCAGCCCCATAAATCACAGCACGCCAGGCCTCCCTGTCCATCACCAATTCCCAGAGTTCACCCAGACTCAAGCCCATCGAGTCAGTGATGCCATCCAGCCATCTCATCCTCTGTCGTCCCCTTCTCCTCCTGCCCCCAATCCCTCCCAGCATCAGAGTCTTTTCCAATGAGTCAACTCTTTGCATGAGGTGGCCAAAGTACTGGCATTTCAGCTTCAGCATCATTCCCTCCAAAGAAATCCCAGTACTAGAAGCTTAAATGTGCACCTTAGGGACTTAATAAATGTCTGCAAAGGAATCTCATTCAATGAAAAAAAAAAAAACATCTATGGGGGAAAAAAATGTAAGCTTGGGACCTGTTAAAACACTGTTTTCCTCTAAGCACCATGAATCACCTGAAAAGACAGCTGGAAACAAACCAAAGACTAATTTCGTGAGCAACTGTTCTAACTGCCATATACTGGTATTCTAAACAAGCTCATGAAACACAGAGGTTCAAATCATCCTTGGGGCCTTCCCTGATGGTCCAGTAGTAAAGAATCCACCCGCCAAAGCAGGGGACATGGGTTGGATACTTGGTCCAGCAAGATCCCATGGGGCAGTTAAGTTTGCATGCCACAGATACTGAGCCTGTGCTATAGAGCTCGAGAGCCCCAGCTACTGAAGCCTGTGCGCTCTAGAGCCCACGCTCCAAAGCAAGAGAAGCCACCACAATGAGAAGCCTGTGCATGGCAACTAGAGGGCAGCTCCCACTCGCCGCAACTAGAGACAAGCCCATGCAGCAAGGAAGACTCAGCACAGCCAAAATAAATAATAAAACTTTTTTAAGTTTAAAAAAATCATCCTTGGACCTTTAAACTTCATTTTGTGCCACAATTATATTCTTCTATAAGACAATTTTAAGAACACAGTAAGATTTTACTTAGTTTTGTTCAATGAAATTTTCTCATTTTTTAAGAATAAGAAATTATTACAGATTAAAATCTCACAAAAATGGTGCTTAAATGGAAATCTCCTAAGAATACTTTCCTTCTCCTAAGAGCCTTATATTTCATCTTTAAGATTCTGTATCCTGCAAGAATGTTTTGTAGGCAAGTGAAGGAGTTCGTGGGTTTTTCAGCCCCACCTTGCCTAACCAAAATTCCTTTACAGCCTGTACAGTTTCCTCTGAAGTTTAATTGGAAACCACAGAATCAGCATAAAAGTGCTCAAGAGTTGAGAAAGTTGAAGCTTGTAGAAGACAGATCAAAAAGACAAATCAAAATATTGTGCTCACAGAAATCTTAAGGCAATCCTTTTCAGCACTCTCTCAAGGAAGAAATAGGTTGTCTCTATTTTCTGACAAGGTTCAATAATAAAAACTGTATCTAAATGCAACCAAAGTCTGAATGAAAGCTCTCTTGTTATATCATATGTGAGTTTATCCAGTTGCTTTGGAAGTACATCTTCAAAAAGCTGCATTCAATTTCTGCTGCCAACTCCTTGTATAGCCGGATTAGAAAGATCATTCTTCTCAACTATTATTTCCTGGTCGTTGTGTTGTTCAGTTGCTAAGTCATGTCCAACTCTTTGTAACCCCATGCACTGTAGCATGCCAGGCTTCCCTGTCTACCATCTCCCAGAGTTTGCTCAAACTCATGTCCATTGTAGTCAGTGATGCTATCCAACCATCTCATCCTCTGTTGCCCGCTTCTCATCCTGTCCTCAATTCCTCCCAGCATCTGGGTCTTTTCCAATCAGTCAGCTCCTTGCATGAGGTGGCCAAAGTACTGGAGCTTCAGCTTCAGCATCAGTCTGTCCAATGAATATTCAGGGCTGATTTCCTTTAGGATTGACTGGTTTGATCTCCTTGCAGTCCAAGGGACTCTCAAGAGTCTTCTCCAGCACCACAATTCAAAACCATCAATTCCTTGGAAAGCATTATTTCCACATACAAAGATATATTTAAATCCATAAACACCTTTAAACACAGTGTCCTCAGATTCTCCATATTTTAAAAAAAAATCCATCAATTTCTGTTGACACATGATTCATAACCTCAATCATTAAAAGCACCAGCACATACAGCCTATGATACAAACTAAGGTGACCACTCACAACAACCTGCGCTACCATAGAGCAAAATATCCAATAGATTAATATGCTGCTAAGCACGGCCTAGAAAAATTGGTAAGTTCCCAAAGGGAAAAGATCTTTAAAGATTGTAGTTGCATTAATCATTCTTTATGGTGCTCCAGGGTCATTACAAAATCATACACAACATACTGTGTCACAGAGATTGGCAACTAGAGCTAAGATGCCCCAATGTTTAAAATGTAGCTATTATTGCATAAAAAATATACAAAAGAGAGAAAAGAGAAACTAATCCTTGAAATAGGCTGTGCATGTGAATTATATTGTCATTAAAAAAAAATCCTACCCACCAAACTTGTGTTATAATGAAAAATTGCTTAACAACCAAATAGCAACTCTAAATTACCATCATTATAAAACTGACTAATACTTCATGAGTGCATGCATATTTGGTGCCAGGCATGATGCTAAGGCACTCTAATTCTTATTTCTGTGTAAGAAGTACTATATTATCCCTGCACAGATGGGCAAACTGAAGCACAGAACTGTTAAGGGACTTGTGTAAGTCTAGTAAGTTCTAAAGGTGAGGTTCAGATTCAGGCAGGCTCCTTCCAGACCTTACACTCTTAACCACTTTGCTAAACTGCTTCAGGTTGCTACATGCATTTCTGAAGGCCTAAGAAGGGAGAAATGAAAATATATTCAGGGATTCCCTACTTCCATGTGATTTATATCATAATCATTGGCAGATACTATTTTTATTCTAAACCACAATCACTTTCTTAAACCTCAAAGAATCAGTGAGCTTCCTAATAGATTAAGATAATGTGTTATGAGTTGCTAACCTGTGATTTACTTTAATTCTTGCCTGAGACATGCTAAGTATCATAATTGTGGAAAAAGGGCTCTTCCAAATTGTTGCTCTTTCTATAAAAGTGTCTGAAGCAACAACTGGAGAATCGTTGCTCTAATGATTAACTTTCACAGAATGTCTTCCCTTAAAGTTCAATGAATATAATTTCATACATTTACATGCATGAAGCATTAAAAAAAGAGGTTGCTGGTTTTTAAAATTTATTTATTTTTAAATTACAATACTGTATTTGTTTTGCCATACATTGACATGAATCAGCCACAGGTGAACACAATCTCCCAATGCCAAAGCCCCCACCCACCTCCCACCCCACCTCCCACCCCACATCCTCTACCTGAATCATCCTATGCTCCAGCCCCATGCATCCTGCATCCTGCATTGAACATAGATTGGTGCTTCGTTTCTTACAAGAAAGTATACATGTTTCAATGCCATTCTCCCAAACCATCCCACCCTTTCCCTCTCCCTCAGAGTCCAAAAGCCCGTTCTATACCTCTGTGTCTCTTTTGTTGTCTCACATATAGGGTCATCATTACTATCTTCTAAATTCCATATATATGTGTCAGTATACTGTATTGGTGTTTTTCTTTCTGGCTTACTTCACTCTGTAAGTGGGGGAAGGTACAGAGCAGTGAGAGGGACAAGGTGGTGCCTACAAACACACACTCTGCAAAGACAGAAGCTTCTGTGTCTGGCTACCATGCCTTAGACAACAAATTGTACAATAATCACCCTGTAGAGAAACTGACTTCTAATTGTGAATGGAACTGAAAAAGATTAATACTTAATATTTGTAAGTAATAAACATATCTTTCATTTTCTTAGCTCCAAAAATCTTTTGCTCCTCCAACTTTTCCAATTAATCCATTAAACATTCTCTGTCCAGTATCTCATAGAAAACTGACATCTCCTTCCCATCCATGCTCACACTTGGTTTGCACTTCTCCTATTCCACTCACCATCCTACGGCTTTGTTTTGTTTTAATTCATGCTTAGCTTATAGGTGCCTTCCCCTACTAGACCTATAAATTCTAAGGCAAGGACTCAAGTCCTTGCTGGCCTTCTTTGTTTTCGTCAAGGCTTACACATCAATTATGATTACTACACTGTAATACGGGCTTCCCTGGTGGCTCAAGGGTAAGCGTCTGCCTACAACGCGGGAGACCCAGGTTCGATCCGTGGGTCGGGAAGATCCCCTGGAGAAGGCAATGGCAACCCACTCCAGTACTCTTGCCTGGAAAATCTCATGGACTGAAAAGCCTGGTAGGCTACAGTCCATGGGGTTGCAAAGAGTCGGACACGACTGAGCAACGCGACTTCACTTCACTTCACACTGTAATATAATTACTTATTTAATATACTCTAAGCTTCCTGCCTGGAGAATCCCAGGGACGGCGGAGCCTTGTGGGCTGCCATCTCTGGGGTCACACAGAATCAGACACGACTGAAGTGACTTAGCAGTAGCAGTAGCAAGCTTCCTGAGGCCAGGGACTAACTGGCTGCTGACTCATTCCTGGCACGAATGAGTAGATAAATAGACACCTTCAGAATCCAAGTATAGCACAGGATACAAAAAAGTACTAAATTATCTTAAAAAAAAAAGCAGCTTCAAGAAAAAATCAAGGCTGTAACACAGTGGATTACTTCTGCCCATTTCTTTCTAAGCATAGCCTCTCCCACTAAGTAAGTGAAATTATTTCGCTTTCAGGAAATCTAAGGGAATCATGGGAACTTTCACTACATTTTGGAGCCAAGATCACCTCACCTGACTTTCTCCTGACAAACAGGAAAATGAGGGGCACTGTGAACAGCAGCTGTGCTGCTCAGCTACACAAGAAAATGCAGGGCAGTTTGTAAGTGTATCTGAAAAGGATTCAGTGCTGAAAACCAGAGGAAGAGAATAGATGGCATTACCTGCACAAAACAGCACTCATTGCCTACTTGCTGATTAACAAGACTCCTTAAGGTCTCTCCTCTCAGGTACACAGGACCTCTGGCATATTTCAAATTGGGTAGTCTTGTCAATAGACACAGAGGTTGTTTTTTTTTTTTTTTTTAAGTAGTTTCCCTACTACTGCTAGGTTTCTTGAATGAGTGAACAAATAAATGAAAAATATGAACATGGAAATGCTTACTATGGGCTAGGCACTGTGTGGCCAACATGACAGCAGGCATTTAATGGAGAAACTGCGCAGTGCTAAGCCACTGGAACCAGGAGCATCTCATGCAGTGGTGCTACATGGGATGGCAGTGTGGGCTCTGCACAGTGCCTCTTTCAGAATGGGCATATTCTAGAACCTGCTGCCTCTCACTTAAAGCCACAGAGAAAGGACGAGAGACTTGAAGACACCTTTTGAGCACCAAAGGCCTGTTCTTCCTTCAAACCAGTCAAATTTTAAAACCTAAGCTAGTTTGTTTATTTTCTGTCCATGCAACCTAATGAATACTAAATAATAAGCAAGCTCCTGTGGGACGAGCAATGGAACTTCACTGGAACACTCTCTAGCTTGTACTCTTAACGCAGTGTTTCTCAGAGGTAGAAGTAGAAAAAGGAGTAGCTGTTACATAAAATGAACTGGGACAAGTTAACTATTTGGAACAAAATTAATTTAGTATTCACATTATGCAGTAAAACTCAGTATAAACGTAATCTACAAAACAACTTAAAATACTAGTGAATATTTCTCTTTTCTATTGATGGAAAATTGAACAAAGTAGGAAACACACACAGACTTTGAAATGACAGTATTAAGATGTTTTAATGTCTGTACATCAAAATGAACAAAAAACAAAATGGCAAATGAAAACTAAGGCAAAATATGCAACATAACAGAAGATTGTTATAAGCATATGAAAAATATTTACAAATCAATATGGCAAAAATAATTATCCACAAAGAAAGCTTGGCTAATCACATGACTAACTTAAACAGAGACTATAAAACATATAATAGTAAGTTATTTGAAAAATGTTTAACTTCTGATTTTTTTAAAAAGGTAACTTAAAACAACAAAATACTAGTGGTAAAGAGAGTTCTGGGCTCAGACACCAGAACTATAACCGTTAAGCAAGATTTTACTTTACTCATTTTACTTCCTTGAGATTCAATTTTCTTTGTAAATTAGAGATAATAATAATACGTACACCACAGGAGTGATGTAAAAATTAAACAACTGGGGACTTCCTCAGTGGTCCAATGGTTTAGATTCCACCTTCCAATGCAGAGGGTATAGGTTTGATCCCTGATTGGGGAATTAAGATCCCACATGCTGCACAGTGCAGCCAGAAAAAATTAAACAATATAAAACAATATAATGCATGTAAGGTATTTAGCACAGTGTTTGGTACACAGTAAATGGTCAATGAACAACAGCTATTATGATTAGAAAAGAATGATGACAACATTCAGGATTGATAAGGGTACAATGAAGCAGACATTTTTATGCACAGCTTGTCAACAAAGCTTGATTCAACCTAAAACAGCAATATGTATCAAAAATCTTAAGGGTAGTCATATTTTGGGGGCTTCTGGAAACAAAATAATGCTTAAAGACAATGGAAAAAATTGCTAACTATGACTATATCATCAGTCCATCCGTTGATCCATAGTCCAGTATTTTTGACCCTGGTGATACAAAAAATATATCAATAAACCAAGTCCCTGGCTGAAAGGTTAGTTAGGGAGGTAAGCAATCAAACGGTCAAGAACATAAAGAGATAAGAGCCACGATGGGTAAGTATAGGGTGCTATGGTGCACGTAGAAGGAGCACCTACCATAGTCTGGGAGTGGAGTCAGGGAAGCTTCCCAGAAGAAGTGACATTTAAGCTGAGACCTGAAGGATGAGTAGGAATTAGTCAGGTAAACAGATGAAGGGAAGGCGTTCCAGGTAAAGGGAACAGCATGTGCAAAAGCCTAGAGATCCAAGGGAGCATGGCAGGTCAGCTTGACTGAGCAGTGTGCAAGGCAGGGACTTGGGAAGAGACAAGGCTGAAGAGGTAAGCAAGGTTGCCTTATTAGAAGTCTTGCGAGCAAAACTCTGGAGTGTAGACTTTATTCTAAGGGCAGTACAAACACCAAAAAATCAAACAGTTTTAATAAATAAAGGGTTAATATTCATAATGTACCAAGAACATACACAGGTTGAAAAGGATGCACAGTCCATAAAATGGAAATACAGGCCTGTAGCTGAATAACTCCTGAAGTTTACTAAAAAGCACTGCATTGTATACTTATTAAAACAGGTTTATTTTAGGGCTTGTAGACTATACTTCAATAAAGCTATCTTTCTAAAGAAAGTTAACAGAAATGCCTAATAAACATCTCAAAAAGATTCAACTTGTCTAATAATAAAATATATATCAAGCCAATTAGGTACTACGGTTTATCCTCAAAAATTATTAATGAAAATGAGAATATGCAGTGTTAATAAAGCTAGGAGAAATGAGCGTTCTTATACTATGTTGGTTGGAGTAAATGTTAATTGGAAACAACCTTCCTAGAAAGGGTAAATATGCAACAGGAATCATAAGATTGTTTACTCTGAGATCCTGTAACTGTATTTCTTGAAATCTTAATAAACGTTCCAGAATGCTGTCAAATATTTATGTAGAATGATGGTCACTGCAATGTAATTTAAAAGTTGGAAAAAAACCTAAATATTCACCAATAATGGAAAGGTTAGAATGAGTTATAACTACTCAGTGCAGCCATTTAAGTGATTTGGCATACATCTATGATATATATAAAACTTTTTTAAAAAGCATACAGAATTATACATACAGCAACACTTCAGTTATATAAAAATACACTCTCAGCTGTATGCCACATATCTTTCATTCTCTTTTCTGTGCTTTTCCGTATTTTCCAGATTTCCTGCAATTGGCCTGTATTATTTCTATAGGTTAAGAAAATTTCTAAAACTGTCTTTGAAAAATTAAAAGCATCACTTTTATTTTATATAAGTCAATTTCATATTTTATGGCTTTATTTTTCTCTGCCTAGGGAGAGAGGTGTGGTCATATTTGAATATATATCATTTAATAATATCTACTTATCCCACATCCCCATTTGTATATATATATATAGATAAATGAATTTCCCAATTAAAGTGTGCATCTTAAACATCAAGACTTTGGTGAAACTTGGATGGGTCTTTATCTACAAACACACTTTACTCAATCCTGACCGCTTAAACCAAGACAAAACAAGATTAAGCTTTCTTATAAAGATTTGGAGTCATCGTTATAACTATATAATAGCTGTTCTAAGGAGTACTGGGTCTTAGAGGAATATACTTGTCCTAACATTAAGTAGTCCCTAACTGCTAAATTTTTTCTTTGGGTCAGCTATTGATAGGTTTTCTTCCTCTGCCCTTGCTGTAAAAACATCAACTATCATTTCCCAGAACTATAAGGAGCCTGCCTTTAGCAGCACCTGATCTTTTCCATTCATATTTTGCTGCTGGTAATCTTCTATGAGTATGGAAACTAAATATTCAAGTTTATAAGACTTCTGTGTAAACCAAGAGATAACGAGGCTTCAAATAAGGGTATCACCACAAAATGATTTGTACAGACTTAGATGATTCTGTTCTAGACAGTCAAACCAGACAATATATAAATGAACTCAAAAGACAGTGTGAGTTCTTAATTGCATCTCAAGCCTTGATTCTTTTACTGGCAGTCAAGTTCTCAGGACCAGAAACCAATATGCTGTTTGTCTTACCACACCATGGAAAGAGATATGAAGCAGGAGCCAAGGAACTTGGTTCTAGTGCTAGATCTTATCCAACCAGTTCTGTCATCTCAGTAAGCCTTTTAACGTTGATATCTGTCCTGTGTAGCTTCTGAAGCTATTCTAGAATTAAATCAGACCATGAACACAAAAAACTCTGAAAAGTATAGAGCACTATACAAAAGCAAAAGATTTTTATGGTATTTCACTGTATTTATATAACTCTGGGTCCAATATATCTATCTGTTCAGAAAATTCATACCAGAAAGATAGAAGGTAAGAGATCATTCTTAAATTGATTCAATTAATTAAAAACATCTATTATTTGGGAAGAACAATATATTCCAAGACTTGACATCTCCTGATCCCTCCTCCCCTATATCCAATAAGCCCCAGGTTCTGTGTGCCTTTTCTCCCTCTCAACCCCCTGGCCCATAGCTGGTGGATCAGTTTTCTTAAAACACTACTGTGATCATATTTGCTTAAAACCTCTAAGGTCTCTCTATTACCATCTCTGTCAAGTTCAAATTCCTAAGCTCAGCAGTCCCTTTGCAGCCCTAGCTCCTCCTCAGCTTTATCTATTACCACTCTTCCAAACAAATCCTTCCTCAAACTGGTCTATTTAAATCTCCTCAGGTATGCCTTGTATGTTTCTGTCTCTGAGTCTTGGTTTATACAGCTTCTCTCCACCTGGAACACGTCCTACTCCCCAGCTTCTATCTCAGTCTATAAACATTCAACCTCCCCTTCAAGACCTAGTTCAAGAATCACCTAACTATGTTATACTTCTCTTTGATTCTCAAGAAGGAAAAAGATGGAAGATTCTAAAGTTAAGACACATCTGGGTTTGAATTACATCTTCAACAGCTGAGTGTCACTGGGTACATCCCTTAATAGCTCTTTGCCTCAGTTTCATCAGTAAGATGGGGATAAAAGAAATTTCCCTTGAGCATGCTGTGAAGAGTAAATAATCCATATAAGGTAGTTACATGTTATATACTGGTTTCACTACTATTGCCACTAGTGAATTTATCTTAATTTGAATTCATACAATACTTATCACCATTTACAAACTGGCTGTTGATAAACATTCAGTATCATTCCCCTCAATCTTCTTTTCTACTCTCTCATCTCATTCTTGCCCCTCCTCTGGTCCCTATGCCTTCCTTCTCCCCCTCCCTCCCAAGATTACATGACCCTGAAGGACAGAGTTAGTATCTTACACATCTTACCACTATAATAGTCATTCACACCCTGTAGATGATCAATAGATTTGTTTAATCCCTAAAGAAAAAACACTGAAGAGCTGACAGTATTACAATGTCTTACCTCCTATAGTGAAACACCATAACAGAATGCTTAAAATGATAACAACATCTAAATCTCCAGCCTCACAAAATTAAATCTCTCATGATTTTGTAGATTGTTTCTGCTCTCTCTTAAAACAAACAACTCAACTTTTCCATGCAGCAACAGACACAACAGCAAATATATCCAAGTCAGACAGCAGTCGAATACTGGAACAAGGACCATGACAAAATTCAGCTAAAAAGCTCTGGATGAAGTGGAATAGGAAGACAACTTAAACGGAAAGGCAACTGCTCATAGTTACGCTGACAACAATGACTGCTTCACACACACCACACACACACACACCACACTGACTGTTTCTCACACACACACACACACACACACACACACACACACACACACACACACCACCCAGTACCAGGATTCCTTTTCTCCCAGGGTCACATATAAAATGAAATAATCAGGCTACTATAGCAAGTAGATGTCTCAGTCATTTCGCTCAATAACCAAGCTTACCCATGATCAATTTAATTACCTATATCAAAGTGCCTATTAACATACCTCAGGATTCTAAAATAAGCAAGTGTTGGCTAACGAAGTTATATCAAATAGATATGGTATTACTGTATACCAATCATTCACCTCAAGAAAATAAGTATAATAACGATATACATATATTATTATTACAGCATCAATTGTTTTCAACAATGCCCAAGGAAAACCATGTCAATATAATTCTGGTTTCTGGTTTACTTGCTCAACTCAACTAACCTTCAGTTGCTCTCTCAGCCAAAATCAGGCCTGGTAACCACTATCCTCAAAAGGTTTACAAGGAGAGTGAATTAAGATGGTCTGATGGTATGTTAATGACTTTCCAAAAACTAGCATCAAGTACTACATATAAGAATAACGTATAGTAAATTTCCAACCTTATGATATTTGTCTTCAGAAGACCCTTAAATATTTTACGAGCTTTCAAGTGCAGTTATTCTAAAATCATATAATCTTAAGAGTTAGAAAGAGCCCTTATACCATCTCCTAGGTCAAAGAACCTCCAGCCTTTTGTTTGAACTTTTCTACAATGAGCACTCACTATTTTGCAAGTCAGTCCACCCCACTGTTACAAAGTTCTTCCTTAGCATGAAAATCTGCCTCCCTGAACTTGTATCCAAGGATCCCAGATAGTTCTTCTGGAAACAACACAAGGTAAGGTAACCTCTGAAGTATAATCGCTTCTAGAATTAGGATATCGCTGCCAGTTTAGTCACACCAAGTGCAAAAGCTGGCTCAGGGGGAAAAAAAGGAAACCACCACACACTACTCAACAAAATTTTGAAATTCAGGAAACTGTTGAAATCACAAACTAGCATGTTTTCAAGATGTCAAAGCGCACACCTCAGTTAATATATAAATTAAGAGTAACCCGAATTTTTACAGTGGAAGATGTTTCAGTGTATATTGAATAACGTGTTTGCAAGTTGAAACTACTAAACCCCCAACCTAGTTTTTAAAACTACAGTTCTGTAGGAAGTTCCAAATGGTTTTTCCAATTTCTCATATATTCATTCCATCTATTTCCCTCTAAAACATCTGGATTTTTTTTTTTAACGATCCCATTTCGCCCCACTGGTGCAATATTTCATTTTAAAAAATAAATATTTTCGGGGGAAGCCTAAAAGAATGGAGAGTAAAGAAGTGGGGGTGGGGCGAAGGCAAAGAAGGGCCCAGCAGGAAAAGGCTGGTTACTGGGTATTTTCCTTCTGGAAGCACGCTTCACTGGCACTGGCATCTGAAGTAACGAGCCATACAAACACGACTCGAGAACAAGAACGATCATGAGCAATGAGTGTGATGCATAAATGTCTGTGAGCTGTAAATGAATTGGCACTGGTCATCAAGCAGCGCCAGAGGCTTCAGGACCTCGTCGAGGAAAGGTGAGAGGTCAAGGAGCAGAGACTCCCGCCACCCTCTGGGGGAGGGGAGATGGCGAGAAACCTAGGAGTAACTACCGTTCAGCCGTCCAATGAAGCCCAACGGACAGGACACAAGAAAGACAGCAAGTGACCAGGGGAAGGCAGACGCCCGGAGAGCCCGAAGGGCGGGCGGCGGGCCAAGACGGAACAGGTCCCTGAAATGGGTGCGGGTAAGGGGATGTGGGTGTGGGTAAGGGGGCATGGCAGGAGTCCCGGGGTCCTCTCCCTGCAGCAGAGCAACAGAGGGTAAAAGGAAGGGGAGGGTGAAAAGCAAGAATGACTCATTCCCGAAAGGAAGTGCTCAAGCCAGAGGAAAGCATGCCACAGGGGGCTTCGGGGCGAGGATGGTGAGGCGCTAGGTGCTCAGAGTGACGGAGGCACAAATCAACGCCCGGTAGTTCCTGCGGCTGGTCTTTAAGATGGGGGCGTGTGGGGGGTTCGCGGCAGCCGGGTGCCAAGGCCTGGGAAGCGGCGCGGCGCGTGCGCAGTGGCGCTCGGCGGGACCCGCTGAGGCAAAGCGGAGCCGCAGTGACAGAAGCGAGCGGAGCGGCTGCCGGGAGGGGACTCACCGAGGCGCAGGGGCTGGAGGTAGTGCTGGGGGTAGGCGACCGCTGGACCGTGACCAAAGCCATCTAGGCGCTGCTGGGCTGTTCCGGGCAGGGCATTCTTGTCCCGAGTGTGGGGGGCGGGGAGGGTGACGGAGCCGGGATGGGGCAAAGGGGTGTGGGGTGGGGGTGAGGGGAACAGGGAGGAGGAGGAGGCCGCGCGAACGACCGCAGACTCCGCACCCACCACCGGACTCTCGCAGACTGACGCGCCGAGCGGGCGGCAGGCTGGCTGGCGGGCGGGCGGCTCGGCAGCTGCGGGGCACAATGAGCGCTCCCAGTGCGCAGGCGCCACCTGTCAGCAACCGCCTCTCCACTCCTCGCGCGCCGCCGCCTGGCCCGTAACCCCTGAGTTGCCGGAAGCCGGGCGGGTGCGTGCGCCTCGGGCCGCCGCCCCCCTCTCGGGGTTTCCCCCTGGGCTCTGGGAATCGCGCGGGTTAGGCCGCGCTGGGGTTAGAGGGGGTGGGCTAGGGAGCGGGTTCTGCGGCTGGGAGGGGGTGTCGCTGGAGTCCCCACTCTTGAAGGACAACCTTTTTTTATTCCCGAGGTTGGGCGCACAGCTTAACCCACCTTAGTGAGAAGAAACGGAGGTGAAAATCCTGACGCGAACGAGTTTCCGGGTGCGAAAGGGCGCCGCGGGGTTTCAAACGCTTCCTCTGAGCGCGGATGGGACTTTCTGGGCTAGAGACCTTACCGTTGACCCGGCTCTCGAGGGCTTTTTTTCTGAGCTTTCCCACCCTTCCTCTCTAGAGTCCATGTTTTATGATGAGACTTTTTGAAAGAAAGAAGCATTTGTAATTTTATACCCCGAGAGTCTTCATGGTACCCTCGTGCTTCCTCTGTTACTCTGGCCCCTGTCTAAGGGCTCATTCATTATTCCTGAAGTGCAGGGAGGCCGAGAGAGCCTGGGGGAAGCCGACAAAGCTGGGCTCACGGGGTTACAAGAGTCCAACCTGCTATTTACCTCCCACTTGCTTCCTGCTGGGAAGAAATTCTCTTGATTAGACAGGATTTGCTCTTTGGGGTTTTCCTTCTCATCGTCTCTAGATTTCATTATTTCATAGACACATGCGAAATGTCGATTGAATATTCTGAAGAAATAGTTTTCTAAAAGAGAAATCATCAGCTGAACCTAAGCCAAAAACATAATGAAAAACATCAAGATTTAAGGGGGCGGGGGGTGGAAATCACGCCATATAAATACCATAGATTGATTACACAGAGAAACAGAGTTGACAAAGCTATTTCTTAATTTGAGTGGATGTGCTGGTAAATACCACCATACATAACATGTCTGTAAAACGCAGACATTCCGGGTTGCAGTTATTAATCCACCGCCTCTTGTCACTCAAAGTCTCTTGGATCTTACTGCTTGTTGTAAATTGGCAGAGCGGCCTTGAGCCCTTTCTGGCCGCTGTATGGTTAAGTGCCACTGGAGCCCTCTGTGCTGAGCCTTTGTTCTCTCCCTGGGGCCCTGTGGTTGAAATAATTAGCAGGGAGGTTCCATCAAGAATCAGACACTGAGGGTCCCTGTACTGTACAGTCCTCTGTCGAATGTACAGCAGAGAAGCCAGCTGGTAGGCTTTTGCCCCCTGGTGGTGGTCAAGAGTGCCTGCGAGCCAAAATTAAACAAAGATGTACGGTTCACAGATTAAACAATCTGACTGTGTTTTTCCCAGAGCTACTTAGTAAACAGGAAAAGAGCAGACAAAGTTCAGAAGTAAGAACTTTGAACCAAAGCTTAGCAGATCAAACAGGAAGCTATATGCCTAGGCAAGAATTTTACATTGCTGAAAGCTGAATGAACACAAATAAATGAAACATGGCTTATTAACCAAAGTATAGTTCTAGAAAAAAGTATTATTCAAATTCTGTAAAGCAATTATCCTCAATAAAAAATATTTTTAAGTGTTATTCAGATCAATAGGTCTTAGTAATGTACTTCTGACTCAGGGACAGCAACACGGATTATCTGCTTTTATGTAGTAACACAATCTTAAATTCTTTTGGACAATGATAATCTTACAGTGCAAAATAATCTTACAATGGGAAAGAGCACACCTTAGCAATTAGAGATCTCGCTTCTAGTTCCTGGCCTCTAAAACCTTGAGCAAATGGCTTAAAGTTTTTAAGTTTTAGTTTATTTCTTCAACAGAGTTCTAACTCACAGGATTATTGTTCTCAAGTGAGAAAAAAATGTAAAGTGCAATATAAACTGTAAAACCACATATGTAATTAACATAATTTTGTTATTCTCTTGTTTGTTCCAAGTGCAATCAGCATTTTCTGAGTATACCCTATGTGTAGAAAATAGCATCAAGCAAAAAGATAATAAAAATATTTTAAAATACATGATTCCATGCCTTTTCTTAACATTAGAAGTAGATTTGTGGTCAAGATATGTCTCATTTGTAGGTAGGTTTAGAATGTCTTTATTCACCACAACTGAGGTGATAAAATTCTGGTCAAGATTTGGATTGTAAGGTACCCAAATTCACATAAGGTTTGTAATAGCTAATTTATTGACAGGAGAAATATCTTTCCCTGGTGTATTACTTTTAAGGAAACTAAGATTTGGAAGTTGTTCGTGCATGTTCATTGAGTCATTCACCATTAATTGAGAAAATAGTGTGTATCATATACTAGTCACTGTTTTAAAAACAAAAGTCTGTCTATCTCTCACAGCTTGTTAGCAGTGGAAAACTCATCAAATAATTACAGTAGGCTTTAATGGTACTGTTGTTTCAGTCATCTCTGCTAGGCCCCACAGGAAATACATACATACATATATATATATATATATATATATATATATATATATGAGAAATCTAGAAATGTACAAAGTGCTTTAGAAAAACAGAGGGTCTGGGCAAATGCAGGCTTTATGATATTGGCTTTCAGCCTTTGCCTACAGTCCCAGTACAGCCACATGGTGAACTGATCTGGATCCTTGTGCCACTGGAACTCGTTTAACCCTTGACTTGTATTACTGTTCTTCAGGGGTGAAATTATAAAAGAGCTTTTGCAATTTCTCTGATCAGCTGGTTCTTAAGCTTTGAGAACCTGATGAAAACTATTAACCATCTCCCCAGAAAGATGTACTTACATATTTCACACACACTGAAACCCATTAAGGGGCTCTAGGTTAAGAATCCTGATCTTAAGTTTAAAACAGGGCTTCCCTGGTGATCCAGTGGTTCAGACTCTGTCTTGAAATGCAGGGGGTGTGGGTTGGATCCCTGGTCAGAGAACTAAGATAACATATTCTGTGGAGCAACTACTGAGCCCATGTACCACAACTAGAGAGTCCATGTACCACAGTGAAAGATCCTGCATGATGCAGTGAAGATCCTGCATGCTGTAAGTAAGATCTAGTGCAGCCAAATGAATAAATCTTAAAAAAATAAAATTTAAAGGAGTGGCTCTCAACCTTTTCTCTCGTCATGACATCTATAGAAATCATGATGATATTTGTTCAGCACACTGGGATAAATTAGAGGGGATGTGGAAGCAATAATGTGGGGCTTGGTGAAAAAAAGTTATTTTCTCTATGTAGTTATAATGTGAAAATAACAAACATGTTAAGGATAATAAATATTGAGTTTGCATAAGCTTCCAAATAAAGTTTGTCAAAATTTTAATGAAAAACCCAAGATTGCTTCTATAAACATAACATTTTCTATGTAGGGTTTTATGATCGAAATGATTGCATCTAATTCCTGAACAAGACAGTTTGACAGTGATCACTTAGTAGTCATTTTGATGAGAATTTATATTCATCTTATATATATTAATAAGAACAAGTAGGTGATAAATGTTAAATAATTTCACAACAATTCAAAATTTACAAGCATAAATTATATATGACTAATAGCTCTTACTTTTTCCCACCAAAAACATAATGTGGTAACATTTTATGATAACATGACTGAATTTAGAATCCACTCAAACTTTTTCATATTAAGTATAATTTACAAAATAATGATGAAACTTCAATTCACAGAGTATGATTTTATTATGAGAGCAATAATTCTGCAGCTAACTTGGATGTGACGAAGGGACACATCAGCCGTAAACAAAGGGAAGAACTCAATATATATGGAGAGAGAGATGGAGAGCTGAATCCATGAGGAGTATCTGACAGACTTCCCTGCCTTTCTTGGCCACACATTAGGCTCTGAGTCCTGCTCCTTGAGTGCCTGGAACAAGCACTCCTCCAGTAGCTTCAGGGCTCAATGTTTGTGATGAGCAGCAATATATACTCCAACTGGCCTATGACAGTGATGTCCTAGAGATAGAACATTCCTTGGCTTTGTTCCTTTATTCAAGGATACTTGCTTTGATCAAGCAAGTCCCCCATGTGCTTGCCTCCTATGAGACCATGGGGCACACTAGGATGGATCATCAGACGATTCTTTGGGTTACTCTTTGAGAATCCTTATGTCAAACTGCTTCTGCCCAGGGCTGAATTATGTAGAGGCACCAACCACTCTAGTCCTTTCAGGCCACTCCTGGGGCTGCATGGATAACCATCTTGCAGTACATCTGTAATTCATTGATCATACACCAAATAAAGTGTCTCATATAACAGATTATAGTTATGTAGCTAAGCTTGTTAAAATGTGAGGGGAAAATCGTACTTAATAATCCAACCTCTTACATTTGAAATGACAAGTTAGAGAGTAATAAAACAAGTAGAAATTGGGACTTCCCTGATGGTTCAGTGGATTAAGAATCCACCTTGCCAAACAGGGAACTTGGGTTCAGTCCCTGGTCAGGGAACTAATATTGCCAGGCTGCAGAGCAACAAAGATTCTGCATACTGCAACTAAGTCTGCAGACCACAATGAAAAATCCCATGTGCTGCAATTAAGACCTTCAGTTAAGCCAAATAAATAAATATCCAAAAAAAAAAAAAAGAAACATATACACATAGAGTATATAATAGCTAAGAGTGAATGGAGTATGACTGAATTATATATTGCCTCTGTGCTGTATTTAGTTGCTCAATTGTGTCCAACTCTTTGAGACCCCATGGACTGTAGCCCACCAGGCTTCTCCATCCATGGGGATTCTCCAGGCAAGAATACCAGAGTGGATTACCATGCCTTCCTCCAGGGGATCTTCCCGACCCTGGGATTGAACCCTGGTCTCCCCATATTGCAGGCAGATTCTTTACCATCTGAGCCACCAGGGAAGCTCATATTGCCTCTACCTGGTTGTAATTTTTCTTAAATTTTAATAATCTTATACTAACTTTATTTGATAGTGTCCAGATAGGAGACAGAAACCACACCAGTTAATTGAACAGGTGATTTAACAAGAATTGTTAACTGGATATGAAGTTAAGGGGGTGCCTGAAAAACTAAAAAGAAATGTAAGGTATGACAAAGGTAGTGACTATTACTACCTTTAGGGCTGAAAAACAACCTAAACAAAGGCATTAAATGGAAAAAAAAATCACAAGCTTGGAGGAGTGACCCCTCAGATCTCTGAGGAGGCACTGCCTGACTGGTGTTGGTATCTCTGAGCTTAGATGGGGGTGTTTGAGGGGACCCAGAAGTCTGGGCCCCAGACCTCTACAGCAGAACCCTGGCTGGTGTCAATGAAAATTACAAAACTGTAGAAAAAACGGCAAACTGGTTTCAACGGGTCGCTACAAGAAAGAATCTCCTACTACCAGAATAAAGAAGCATTGCTGGAGTGAAGCATACTGGAACCAACACACTACAGGAAGCAGTCATGAGATAGACAAGAAGGAACAAGCCTCTTGTCCTTCCTCAGCCTTGGGGTCTCCCTCAATGCCCCCAATTAGCAGAGCTTAAGAGAGCCAGCTGGCAAGGCAAAGAAATGTGGCTTTTACACTCCAGCTCCAGCATGAAAGAAAATTACAAAAGGAGCTGAGGAAATAATAACAGGCAATTGGCTGATGTGGAAATTGATACCAGAAGTGGAATCTATCTTTCATCTTCTGGTTTTGCATATATCTCATGAAAACTGTTAAAGACCTTGCTCCTTTTGCTCCCCAGATCCAATCAGCATAATGTTATCAGTGCACTGGATCAACTTAATGCTGATTGGAAGGTCAAGATGCTCAACGTCTCTGTGGACTCTATTATGGCAGAGAGTAGGAAAATTGACGTAGCCCTGGGGGCAAGACTGTGAAGTTATATTGTTGGCCTTGCCAAGTAAAAGCAAATTGCTTCTGGTGTTTCTTGCCAATTTGTATGGAGAAAAAGCATTTGCTGGATCACTAGCAGCATACCAAGTGACAGGAGTTGTGTGTTGATTTGCCCCAGTAAAGTTACTAAATGCAGAAGAGCAGCTGCAACTGGAGGCATCCCCAGACTAAATTTATAATCACCCCTAGTCATCCTCCAAGATCCAGCTGCCTTCGTCACAGGCCAAATAGGTAAGTTAAATTGATGTAAGATAAGGACTTCCCTGGTAGTTCAGTGGCTAAGACTCCACACTCCCATTGCATGGGGTCTGGGTTCTGATCCCTGGTCAGGGAACTAGAGCCCACGTGCTGCAACTAAGAATTTGCATCTAGCAGCTGAAGAACCTGTAGGGAAGATAGCACAACTAAGACCCAGTTCAGCCAAGTACATAAATAACTTTTTTTTAAATTGGCATGAGATAGATTTCATCACTCCTGCTTCTTTAAGTCTTTATTGGTGTCACTAATCTCTGTAGTTCCCCTTCTGCCATCCCCAAAAAAGCAATGATTTTTGTTTACTCTCTGGTGTGTGTGTGTGGGGGGAAGGGGGTTCCCAAGGGCTTCAACTTGGCTCTTCATACTGTAATGGTCCTTATTCCAGGATCAAAGGGCCAAAACAGAAATTCTGCTAGTGGCCAGGTATCCTAATTGTATATTCAAGAGCTAATGAAATATCACAAAATGGTTCTATAGACCCACTCTGCCCACTGCAATTCAAACTTGAGTTAAGACTCCATGCCTGGTATAAGCCCCTTAAACTGGTGGAATGCATTTGGGTCCCCAGAAATTATTAGCACCTATTAATGCCAATGTTAAGAAATCCTCGCAAAACCTGAATATTTTTCCCCCATTACACAGTCATTTTAGGAAGTGGCCACAGTTGTCTGTGGAAAAGACGTGGGGGAAAATTTTCAGTATACACTATGGCAGTGCTGCAGAATCCTTCCTTAAGGAGATCCAGCCTTCCCTTTCAATTAAGGAGCTCAGGTCTGGAAACTGGGAGACAGAGGTCAGAACTCTCTACTGTGGTGACTAAAGTCGTATTTTGGGCCACAATATATATAGGTTTTAAGGTATTATTTGTAGAGACTTACCTTGTGGGCCAGTGGTTGGACTCCTCTCTCCCAGTGCAGGGGCCAGGGTTCAATCTCTGGACAGGAAACTAGAAAGAACCCCACATGCTGCCTGGCTGCCTGGAAGAGTTCGCATAATGAAAATAAAGATCCGACAAAATAGTAGTAGTGTTAGTCACTCAGTCATGTCTGACTGCAATCCCATGGACTGTAGCCTGCCAGGCGCCTCTGTCCATGGGATTTTCCAGGCAAGAAAACTGAAGTGGATTGCCATTCCCTTCTCCAGGGGATCATCCTGACCAGGATCATCCTGACCTACTGTCCATCTCTGGGTCTCCTGTATTTCAGGCAGATTCTTTATCAAAATATCTCACATGCTACAACTTTAAAAAAAAATAGCAAAGAATCCCACATGCTTCAGTGAAGATTGATGATTCCATGTGTAGCAACTAAGACCCAGCATAGACAAATAAATACCTAAATATTAAATAAATATTATGTGTGAATGATCAGTACTTTGTTAGAAAGTGAAAGAAACTGTTAATCGCTCAGTTGTGTCTGACTCTGTGACCCCATGGAACTGCACCCCACCAAGATTGCCGGGAGAAATATCGATAACCTCAGATATGCAGATAACACCACCCTTATGGCAGAAAGTGAAGAGGAACTCAAAAGCCTCTTGATGAAAGTGAAAGAGAAGAGTGAAAAAGTTGAGGAACTCAAAAGCCTCTTGATGAAAGTGAAAGAGTAGAGTGGAAAAGTTGGCTTCAAGCTCAACATTCAGAAAATGAAGATCATGGCATCCGGTCCCATCACTTTGTGGGAAATAGATGGGGAAACAGTGCAAACAGTGTCAGACTTAATTTTTCTGGGCTTGAAAATCACTGCAGATGGTGATTGCAGCCATGAAATAAAAAGACACCTACTCCTTGGAAGAAAAGTTATGACCAACCTAGATAGCATATTCAAAAGCAGAGACATTACTTTGCCAACTAAGGTCCATCTAGTCAAGGCTATGGTTTTTCCTGTGGTCATGTATAGATGTGAGAGTTGGACTGTGAAGAAGGCTGAGTGCCAAAGAATTGATGCTTTTGAACTGTGGTGTTGGAGAAGACTCTTGAGAGTCCGTTGGACTGCAAGGAGATCCAACGAGTCCATTCAGAAGGAGATCAACCCTGGGATTTCTTTGGAAGGAATGATGCTAAAGCTGAAATTCCAGTACTTTGGCCACCTCATGCGAAGAGTTGACTCATTGGAAAAGACTCTGATGCTGGGAGGGATTGGGGGCAGGAGGAGAAGGGGACGACCAAAGATGAGGTGGCTGGATGGCATCACTGACTCGATGAACGTGAGTCTGAGTGAACGCCGGGAGTTGGTGATGGACAGGGAGGCCTGGCGTGCTGCAATTCATGCGGTCGCAAAGAGTCGGACACGACTGAGCTACTGAACTGAACTAAACTGAGGCTCTTCTGTCCATGGAATTTACCAGGTCAGCATACTGGAGTGGCCAGCCATTCCCTTCTCCAGGGGATCTTTCCGACCCAGGGATCAAACCCGGGTCTCCTGTGTTGCAGGCAGATTCTTTACCATCTGTGCTAACTAGCCATCTATTCTAATCCTAGGACCACCCATAATCATTTAACTGAACGCCAAAAGAAATCTAATTACCACCGTATCTCTACTTTATGTGCCCACTTTGTCTTTGGTGGATAAATACTGACATTTGGCCTCTGCTACTCAAACGGGTCATCCCATCATGCTTTGCCTACAAAAGAGAGCCAATGTAGAACTTTTCAAGGATACAGATATTCCCAAGCACTAATGTATTTTGCAATGCTTTAGTAAGGAACCCTCCCCAAGTCCTCTCAGAGGATATATTTGTGGGGAGTAGATATGCAAGGCAATATGTGACATATCTGGAGAAGGCAGTGGCAACCTACTCCAGTGTTCTTGCCTGGAGAATCTCAGGGACGGGGGAGCCTGGTGGGCTGCCGTCTATGGGGTCGCACAGAGTCGAACACGATTGAAGCGACTTAGCAGCAACAGCATGTGACATATCTACCCCATATCCCTAAGCCTTTTGATTCCTCTTACTGTGGATTCCTTATCCAGGGAGTTCCTGTACTTTAGCTTAATTAAACATAGGCCACTATGGAGTCCAAGTTTCAGTGAACTTAGCAAATAAATACTGAATGTCACTTCCTGCTGTAGGTGCTAATGTATTAAATTCTTAATTTCTGATATAGGTACCCACATCAATAAATTCCAGTCAACACGTATTATATTTTTGCTCCTTCAACTCCCTTATAATATACTCACATAAATTCCCTGGGCTTCTACCATAAATAATAATGAAACTGTTTTACCATTAAAACTATTTCTCGAACTTATAGTTGCCAGGGGAAGGGATAGTTAGGGAGTTTGGGATGGTCGTGTACACACTACTATCTTTAAAACAGAAAACCAATTGAATAGTATATGGAATTCTACTCAATGTTATGTGCCAGCCAGGATGGGAGGGGAATTTAGAGGAAGATGGATACATGTATATATACAGCTGAGTCTCTTCCTGATCCCCTAAAAGAGATCAGTCCTGGGTGTTCACTGGAGGGACTGATGTTGAAGCTGAAACTCCAATACTTTGGCCACCTGATGCGGAGAGCTGACTTATTTGAAGAGACCATGATGCTGGGAAAGATTGAGGGCAGGAGGGAGAAGGGGACGACAAAGGGTGAGGTGGTTGAATGGCATCACTGACACAATGGATATGGGTTTGGATAGATTCCAGGGGTTGGTGATGAACAGGGAGGCCTGGCATGCTGCTGTTCATGGGGTCACAAAGAGTCAGACACGACTGAGTGACTGAACTGAACTAAACTGAACTTCCCTGTTCACCTGAAACTATCACAACATTGTTAATTGGCTATACCCAATACAAAATTAAAAGTTTAAAGTTTGAAAAAAAAAGATTAAAAAATAAACTCCATAGCGTTGTGTAAGAATTAAATGAGATAAAATGTGAAAAAATATCATAGAAAATTAAATCATGTTTAATGTCTTCTCAAAGAGAAAAAAAAAATTAATTTCTGCTCAGTTCAGTTCAGTCGCTCAGTCGTGTCCGACTCTGCGACTCCATGAATCACAGCACGCCAGGCCTCCCTGTCCATCACCATCTCCCGGAGTTCACTCAGACTCACGTCCATCGAGTCCGTGATGCCATCCAGCCATCTCATCTTCTGTCGTCCCCTTCTCCTCCTGCCCCCAATCCCTCCCAGCATCAGAGTCTTTTCCAGTGAGTCAACTCTTTGCATGAGGTGGCCAAAGTACTGGAGTTTCAGCTTTAGCATCAGTCCTTCCAAAGAAATCCCAGGGTTGATCTCCTTCTGAATGGACTGGTTGGATCTCCTTGCAGTCCAAGGGAGCCTGGCTTGGAGAAATTTGAGCCTCCAGAAAGATGTCTACAAAATCGGTGATGTTGGTACTGCCTCTGTGGGTCAAGTGGAGACTGGTGTTCTCAAGCCTGGTATGGTGGTCACCTTTGCTCCATTGTTACAATTAAAGTGAAATCTGTTGAAATGTACCATGAGGTTTGGAGTAAAGCCCTCCTTGGGATCAATATAAGTTTCCTTATCAAGAACTTGCCTCCCTGCAGAAGGAAATGGCAAGCCACTCCAGTACTCTTGCCTTGAAAATCCCATGGACGGAGGAGCTTGGTGCAGGCTATTATCCATGGGGTTGCAAAGAGTCAGGCACGACTGAGCTACTTCACTTTCTCACTTTCACAATTCTCTGTATGTCATTTTTAGTAGCAAAACAAAATCTGAACTGACATGAAATTTAAAGTCTTTATCCCACTTAGTAGTAGTATGAACATTCATATTTTCCTGCAGATATATTAATATATTTGACTACAGAATGCTGACCCAGGGCTATACTTAGATAATATTACTTTCTAAATTCTAAAAAACTAGAAACACATTTGGCTCCAAAGATGTCAGATAAAGGATTGGGTTTTTGTTCATTGACAGTGAAGTACTAGGCAACCATAAAAAGAATGAATATACATGTGCTGCTACAGGATATTCTCTAAGACACATTGTTAAGTAAAAAGAAAAATCCAGAGCAATGTATTGCATGCTATCATTGTGTTAAAAGGCAGGGGATGGAGGTAAGGGCAGAGAGGATAGATAGAATATTTCTGGAAGGACAGAAATTGATTACAATGGTTGTTTCTTGGGAGGGCAACTGGGGGCTAATGTCAAGAGCATTGTACCCCTCAATGTATTTAGTGTGTTTTTAAAATTTCACTTATTTATTTTATTTTTGCCTGTTCTGGGTCTTCATTGCTATGCTATGGTTTTCTCTAGTTGTGGCGATCGGGTGCTTGACCCTAATTGAGGTGCATGGGCTTCTGGTTGCTGTGGCTATGGAGCTGGGGCTCTAGGGCACACAGGTGTCAGTAGCTGGGGCACGTAGGGGCTCAGTTGCCCTCTGGCATGTGAGATCTTCCCAACCAGGGATCGAACCCTGGTCCACTGCATTGACGGGCAGACTCTTAACCACTGGACCACCAGGGGAGTCCCTGCTGCTTAGTATTGATTAGTCATGTTGATCAGACTCTCTCTGGCCTCTGAGCTGGGAGAAGAAATAACTGGAAGAGACGAGCATGAAGACAACACCAGGTCCAGGGCCCAGAGGGGAGTGAAGGCGTATTCATGGTGGCACACAGAGAAGCTGTCCAGAGAGCTTTATCACTGGAGGCACCCTGAATCCTCGCCTCCCTGCTTTGTTGGGTCCCTTTGAGATCCCAGTCTCCTCCTCTGCTTGGCAAACATGAAAGATGTGTCTAGTCCTTGTACCACAAGGCTCTGTTAACGGCAGGAAGTGCTTGTGTGTGTGCATGCGTGCGTGTGCACATTTACATGTGCATGCAAAGGGAAAGCTTAACATTTTCTAGGCGCTTGAGTTAAATGACTTCTGCAGTCCTTTACAAAATGAGCTCAGCAGAGGAGTGTGCTGTCAGGGGCATTTTGCAGAATCTCCCATCAGCTCCAGAGGAGGCAGTCCATTATCACAGAAGGCTCTCAGAGTGGTTTACAGTGGGGGCTCCAGAGCTGCCTGCCTGGGGCGCACAGCCAGGAACCCGGAAGCCTGGAATCAGCCTACAGTCCACCTGGAGCAAGGAAGACCCCTTCAGCCCTGAGTGCAATTGTGCTGTCTTTTCCATCCAAGGCCATGGCTGTCTCTGTTAAATTCTAGACACGCCAAGGAATGATGACAATTATGTAGCAACTAACATTCACAGAATATTTACTATGCACAGCGCTAGGCACTTTATCACTGCCTTGATTCTGTATACCAAGTCTCCAAGGTGGGAATTATCAAATGAGGTGAGAAGGGTCAAGAGACTAGGCAAAAGGTCACATGATAAGCATTTGAGCAGAAGCACATTGCGGGCTCAGTTCACAGAGTGGCCTGGGGCCTCCTTGGCTCTGTGTAAGAGCAGGGCGTGTCCTCAACACTGTGCTCTTGAGCCCCACAGTGTTTCTGTTGCCATCAGTGTGGGCCCTGGTCAGTAAGGGGGTAAATGGATAAATATGTCTTCCTCCTCAAAAAAAAAAAAGAACTTGCCTATCAAAGATGTTTGTTGTGGTCATGTGGGTGGTAACAGCAAAAAGGATCCATGGGTGGAAGCAGCTGGCTTCACAGCTCAGGTGATTATCTCAGACCAGCCAGGCCAAATCAATGCTGGATATGCCCTGTGCTGGACTGTCAGCTCACATTCTTGCAGGTTTGCTGAGCTGAAAGAGGTAATTGATCACCATTCTGAGAAAAATCTGGTAAGTGGCCCCAAATTCTGGAAATCTGGTGATGCTGCTGTCACTGATAAAGTTCCTTGCAAAACCCATGTGTACTGAGAGCTTCTCTGACTGTCCCCTTCTGGATCATGCTGCAGTTCGTGACATGAGACAGACAGTTGCTGTAGCTGTCACCAGAGTAGCAGACAAGAAGGCAGCTGGAGCTGGCAAGGATACCAAGTCTGCCCAGAAAGTTCAGAATATTACCCCCAATACCTGTCACCCTCATCTTAATCAGTGGTGGAAGAAGTCTCAGAACTCTTTGTCTCAATTGGCCATTTAATAGTAAAAGCCTGGCTAATGATAACAATGCAAAGTATAGCCATCTCTGCTCTCTTTTGGTTTTCAGTTGGGTGGAATATCTTTTCCCATCCCTTCACTTTGAGCCCATGTCTGTCCTTAAAGCTGGGTTTCCCAGGTGCTTCAGTGGTAAGGAATCTGCCTGGTGATCCAGGAGATACAGGAGAGGCGAGTTTGATCCCTGGATTGGGAATATCCCCTAGAGCAGGAAATGGCTACCCCCTGAAGTATTCTTGCCTAGGAAAATCCCATGAACAGAGGAGACTGGTGGGCTGCAGGCCATGGGGTTGCAAAGAGTCAGACATGACTGAGCACGCATACACATCCTTAAAGGTGATATGAATCTCTTGTAGTCAGCATATGTGTGGGTCTTGGATTGTTTTCATCTATCCAGCCACTCTATGCATTTTGATGGAGAATTTAATCCATTTTATTGATAGATGAGGACTTACTCATCTTATTAATTGACATCTAATTAAATGTCATCTTGGGACTCCCTGGAGAGTGGCTGAGACTCTGCACTCCTAAAGCAAGCGGCTCCAGTTTGATCGCTAGTCAGGGAACTAGATCCCACATGCTGAAACTAAGAGTTCGCATGTAGCAACAAAGATGGAAGGTCCCAGGTGCCACAACTAAGACCTAGGGCAGCTGAATATATATATATATATATATATATATATATATATATATATTCTCTCTTCCCCCAGTGTTTCACACTGAAAGTCTTTGCTGGCAGGGTCAACTTTTTAAAAACATCTATTTCATCACATTTTGTCCTATGCTTAAAAGCACAAAGTAAAATCCAAATTCCTTGATTTATTGTGCATAACTCTTTACAGTTGAAAAATTACGTTTTTGGCCTCATCTTCTGCCACTTTCTAGAATATAACTATGCTCTGCTATGAAAGCTTCAAATACTTTTTGAACTTTCATTCCCTAACGTGTAATGTTCCTTCTGCTTCAGATACTCTTTCCCGCTCCTTTACATAGACATAAAGTCTCATTAGTCACTTAGAATCCAGCTTGGAAATCTATTTTTCTGTGAAAGCTTCTCTGACCCCGCTGGATAAATTAATTGTCTCTGTGTTCCTTAACATTGTGTATATGTCTCTACTTTTGTCCTTACAGATGGTATTGCATCAGTTTATCCCATTTTTCTCACTAAACTAGGAATCCTTTAAAAGCAAGTCTTACCCATCTTTTAAAAAAAATATTTATGTATTTATTTGGCCAGGCCTGGTCTTAGTTGTGACATGTGGAATCTTTAGCTGTGGCATCTGGAATCTAGTTCCCTGATCAGGGGTCAATCCAGGTCCCCTGCATTGGGAGCACCAGAGTCTTAGCCACTGGACCACCAAGGAAGTCCTTTATCCATGTTTTTAAGTCCAGTGCCTGCCTGCATATAGAAGGTCCCCAGTAAAAGTTTATTGAGTTGAATTTATCTGGGTGCATTTAAACAAAACCAATTTGAAAAGAAATGGGAAAAGTTTTCTAGCAGGAGATGGACACTGTAAACAAAGCAACCTGTGAGAATTCTCTATTGGGACCTAGCCAAGAAATCTATTTTATCTTATTTATTATTTATGAATTGCTTCAAAAAGACTTTGAGGCAGCTATTTTTAAGTGTTCGACACTGTTGTCTCCAAAGGCAGTACAATGGGTTTATTTGAGCAGAACATATATTGCTAAAAAGAAAGTGAATACTCTGGCACATTATACACGTGTGCTAAGTCACTTCAGTCGTGTCTGACTCTGCGACTCTGTGGACTATAGCCCTCTGGCTCCTCTTTCCATGGGATTCTCCAGGCAAGAATACTGGAGTGGGCTGCCATGCTCTCCTCTAGAGGCTCTTCCCAACCCAGGGATCAAATCTGCATCTCTGATGTCTCCTGCATTGGCGGATGAGTACTTTACCACTAGGAACCCACTCCAGTGTTCTTGCCTGGAGAATCCCAGGGTCGGGGGAGCCTGGTGGGCTGCCGTCTATGGGGTCGCACAGAGTCAAACATGACTGAAGCGACTTAGCAGCAGCACCACCACCACCTGAGTAGCCCCTGAAAGTGAAAGTGAAGTCACTCAGTTGTGTCCGACTCTTTTCGACCCCATGGACTATACTCTATCAGGCTCCTCTGTCCATGGGATTTTCTAGGCAATAATACTGGAGTGGGTTGCCATTTCCTTCTCCAGGGGGATCTTCCCGACCCAAGGATCGAACCTGGGTCTCCCTCATTGTAGACAGACGCTTTACTGTCTGAGTAGCCCCTAGCACATTATAAATAAACCATTTCACATAAAAAAAAGTCCGTGGATTATAACTTTCCTAGAGGCAGAAGCCATGTGTATGAAATTTACTTTTTATGTAGCACCTAGCTACACAAACTCTTAAGTGATTTTTGGCACAACAGTGATTTTGATCATCTGTGACTGAATCTGTAGTCAATTTCAATGAAGATGGGGAGGTGGCAATTATCCTTTTTATTGCTTAGTATGAATAAATAAACCAGATAAATCATATTCCTCTCAGAACTCCCCCTCCAAAAATACATTTTAGCCAGGTTATTATTCTAATGTCTGTCTTTTTCACACAAATTAGGTAGCCAAAAGAGTTTCACTTCATTTCACTTTGTAATTTCAAAAATTAATGAGGATGATGATAATGTTTTAAAAATTCAATTGCATTATTATTCCTGCTTTGTTTGTTTTCCTTTAATGCTAGTGATGATGACTACTGTGGTGGTCTCCTGTTTCCCTTAACACTAGCCTAGTACTAATCTAGCTTTGGTCAGTAACAACAGTGATAACAGTCACACAGTTTAAGAAGTTTACCGGTTGAGAACTTATAACCATTCAATAGAATGGTGGGATGAGGTGGGGGTGGAGGCAGATTTGGATCTTTCAGAGCATTTTTGGTTGTTTGATAATGTTTTCTTTCCCTCTTTTTGAAATTAATACTAGTCTGGTAATACTTTTTCTTATCATTTCGTGATACCTTTTTGTGGTCCAGATGAGTGAGTCAGCACCTCAAGAGGAACCTGCTCAGGTATCTGGTCTGCATAGTTTCTAACCATTTAACCATGAGAGGATTTGAGATTCAGTTTGGGAAGCTGAGATGCGATGTTGTCTACTGTCATTCAGTTATCTCTCTTTTTAATTGAAGTGTTCTCCGTTAAGTTTTGACAAAAATGGGGTCAACTAATAGTCGAGTCACAGTGTCCTGCTTCCAGTTGCTTGGTATTCTTGATATATAACAGGTCTGTTACCGTTTGAATTTTTAAATACAGCTACTGTATGTGATTTTATTTGGTATGATGTTTACTCATGTGAATATTTTACATAAAAAGCTTGCTATGCTAAGCTAAGTCACTTCAGTCGTGTCTGACTCTGTGTGACCCCATAGACAGCAGCCCACGAGGCTTCCCCGTTCCTGGGATTCTCCAGGCAAGAACACTGGAGTGGGATGCCATTTCCTTCTCCAATGCAGGAAGGTGAAAAGTGAAGACGCTCAGTAGTGTCCAACTCTTTGCGACCCCATGGACTGCAGCCTACCAGGCTCATCCATCTATGGGATTTTTCCAGGCAAGCGTACTGGAGTGGGTTGCCATTACCTTCTCCAAAAGCTTGCTATGCTAGAGTATAAAACATTAGTTTTATTTCCAGCCCCTATCGGATACCATTTACTAAAACTATGTCCATTTCAGGAAAATGGAAAAGAAGACAAAGAAAGGAACCAGGGAGGAAGTGAAGCAGAAAAGCTTATTCAGGTAGAGTTTTCATGAATAATCAGATGTTAATGCTGGAGAGTAACTGGAGAAATTAATTTTCATAGATGAAAAAAAAGGTGTGGGTATTCAAAAGATAAAATGGCAAATGGGAAAAAACAAACCCATGTTGATCATTAAACTGACTCATCTGAGTCATTTTCAGGAAACTCCCACAGAGAGGTAAATTATTTGTGAAGAGCTATTATGACTTTATAGAAATGGTATGGACCTAACAGAAGCCAAAGATATTAAGAAGAGGTGGCAAGAATACACAGAAAAACTGTACAAAAGATCTTCACAACCCAGATAATCATGATGGTGTGATCACTCACCTAGAGCCAGACATCCTGGCATGTGAAGTCAAGTGGGCTTAGAAAGCATCACTACGAACAAAGCTAGTGGAGGTGATGGAATTCCAGCTGAGCTATTTCAAATTCTGAAAGATGATGCTGTGAAAGTGCTGCACTCAATATGCCAGCAAATTTGGAAAACTCAGCAGTGGCCATAGGGCTGGAAAATGTCAGTTTTCATTCCAATCCCAAAGAAAGGCAATGCCAAAGAATGCTCAAACTACTGCACAATTGCACTCATCTCACACGCTAGTAAAGTAATGCTCAAAATTCTCCAAGCCAAGCTTCAACAATACATGAACTGTGAACTTCCTGATGTTCAACTGGTTTTAGAAAAGGCAGAGGAATCAGAAATCAAATTGCCAACATCTGCTGGATTATCAAAAAAGCAAGATAGTTCCAGAAAAACATCTATTTCTGCTTTATTGACTATGCCAAAGCCTTTGACTCTGTGGATCACAACAAACTGTGGAAAATTCTTCAAGAGATGGGAGTACCAGACCACCTGACCTGCTTCTTGAGAAATCTGTATGCAGGTCAGGAAGCAACAGTTAGAACTGGACATGGAACAACAGGCTTGTTCCAAATAAGAAAAGGAGTACGTCAAGGCTGTATATTGTCACTCTGCTTATTTAACTTATATGCATAGTACCTCATGAGAAACGCTGGGCTGGATGAAGCACAAGCTGGAATCAAGATTGACGGGAGAAATATCAATAACCTCAGATATGCAGATGACACCATCCTTATGTCAGAAAGTGAAGAACTAAAGAGCCTCTTGATGAAAGTGAAAGAGGAGAATGAAAAAGTTGGCTTAAAGCTCAACATTCAGAAAACTGATCATGGCATCCGGTCCCATGACTTCATGGCAAATAGATGGGGAAACAGTGGAAACAGAGAGAGACTATCTTTTGGGCTCCAAAATCACTGCAGATGGTGACTGCAGCCATGAAATTGCAAGCTTGCTCCTTGGAAGAAAAGCTATGACCAACCTAGATAGCATACTAAAAAGCAGAGACATTACTTTGCCAACAAAGGTCCATCTATTCAAGGCTATGGTGGTTTTTCCAGTAGTCATGTATGGATGTGAGAGTTGGACTATAAAGAAAGCGGAGTGGCGAAGAATTGATTCTTTTGAGCTGTGATATTGGAGAAGACTCTTGAGAGTCCCTTGGACTGCCAGGAGATCCAACTAGTCCATCCTAAAAGAGATCAATCGTGAGTGTTCGTTGGAAGGATCAATGTTGAAGCTGAAACTCCAATACTTTTGCCACCTGATGTGAAGAGCTGACTCATTTGAAAAGACCCTGATGCAGGGAAAGATTGAAGGAGGAAGGAAAAGGGGACGACAGAGGATGAAATGGTTGGATGCCATCACCGACTCAATGGAGATGAACTTGGGTAAACTCCGAGAGTTGGTGGTGGACAGGAAGGCCTGGTGTGCTGCAGTCCATGGGGCTGCAAAGAGTTGGACATGACTGAGTGAACTGAACTGATTATGACTTTGTCGATAGAGTTTGCTTTCTATAATCAGCACTGTTATCTTGCATATGACAATCACCAGTTAATAGGGGAACTTCACTATCATTCTGAAAATGTAATTTCCAAGTTAATCATTTAAGTAACTTTGTGTTTAAATAAACAGAAGGCTTCTATGAGGAAAATATTTTAGAGAAAAGGGAGGCAAGTGAAAATAGTTATATGGATTCACCATGAAGTTGACTAATTTGAGTCTTAAAATATTCTATTACCACCCTTTTAAAAGCATATCAGGAAGTTTCCCTGGTGGTCCAGTGGTTAAGAATCTGCATTGCAATGCAGGGGACTCGGGTTTGACCCCTGTTTGGAAATCTAAGATCCTTGGTTACCTTGGAGCAACCAAGTCCAAACGCCATAACTAGAGCACCCACGTGCTGCAGCTACTGAGTCCATGTGCCACAACTGCAGAGTCCATGTGCGCATAAAGACTGCATATGACACAATAAAGATTCCACGTGCTTTGACTAAGACCAGCATAAATAAATATTCTAAATTAACTTTTAAAAAAGTGTATCAGCATGAGTACAAAAGCTATTTTATCACCATTTATTCATAAAGCTAAAGTTTACTTTCCTTAATGAAGATGAAAATGTTTTTCTCTCCACCACAAACTTGAGAAGTTATTCTAATAGTCAAAGAAAACAGCAGCATTTTCAAAGTTTCAGAGGTTTGATTTCACTCCGTTGTGGTCTCAAATTATGTTTTTAGAAACATAATTTCTAATTAATCCTTGTATAATTCAAGGATTAATGTACATCTGGAATAATATTCTTAGCCTATTTCTCTGTTAGCCGTAGGAAGATATGATGACGTGAACCAATGAATGAAGCAAAATAGACTGTGATTACTGCTTTGCTTCTAATACAAAGCATTAAATCCTAGGAAAATCAAGGAGGAATGTTTGGTAATTTTTACAAGGAATTTATCTGCATTCTTTCATTGGTAGAGCTGATGCAACTTTGATGAAAAGCAATTTATTTTATAACTGGTGTTTCTTTTCTCCTTTCAGTCTTCACAGAGTATATCAGACAGTTTGGCGTTAGGCACCTGCAACAATGTGACGGGAGCAGCAGCAAACGAAAAATCCCAAGGTAGAGAACTAGCTTTTCTCCTACACACCAGAATGTAAAACTGTTACAAAGTTTTCATTGGGGATGGATTCTTCAAGATTTTGCCTTTCAAAAATATAACACCAGGAATGAATACACACACACATACTTTTGTTATTGTTCAGTTGCTCAGTTGTATCAGACTCTTTGCCAGCCCCATGGACTGCAGCACGTCAGAGTTCTCTGTCCTTTACCATCTACCAGAGCTGGCTCAAACTCATCCATTGAGTCAGTGATGCTGTCCAATTATGTCATCCTCTGTTGTCTCCTTCTCCTCTTGCCTTCAATCTTTCCCAGCATCAGGGTCTTTTCTAATGTGTCAGCTCTTCGCATCAGTTGGCCAGAAGTACTAGAGCTTCAGTTTCAGAGTTAGTCCTTCTAATGAATATTCAGGGGGTTGATTTCCTTTAGGATTGACTGGTTTGATCTCCTTGCAGTCCATGGGACTCTCAAGAGTCTTCTCCAACACCACAGTTCAAAACCATCAATTCTTCAGCATTTTGCCTTCTTTATGGTCCAACTCTCACATCCATACATGAATCATAGCTTTGACTATATGGACCTTTGTCAGCAAAGTAATGTCTCTGCTTTTTAATATGCTGTCTAGATTTGTCATACCTTTTCTTCCAAGGAGCAAGCATCTTTTACATACATACATATATATGTGTATATATAATTTTTTTTTTTTTTACTACGGTGTGTGACGTGTGAAATCTTAGTTCCCTGACCAAGGATAAAACCCAAGCCCCTGCAGTGGAAACACCGAGTCTTAACCACTGGACCACCAGGGAAGTTCACCCAGGGATATTTTAAATGCAATTTGGGAAATGGTCAATGCAGGAGACCTGGGTTCGATCCCTAGGTTGGGAAGATACCTTGGTAAAGGAAACAGCTACCCACTCCAGTATTTTGGCCTGGAGACCCCCTTTATCCATGGGGTCGCAAAGAGTCAGACACAGCTGAGTGACTTTCACTTTCACTTTGAAATATATTCCCTTCAGGCCTACTGTACAGCACATGGAACTTACAGCACATGGAACTCAACTCAATGTTATGTGGCAGCCTGGATGGGAAGGCAGTTTGGGGGAGAATGGATACATGTATATGTTTGGCTGAGTCTCATTACTGCCCACCTGAAACTATTGCAAGGTTGTTAATTGGCTATACCCCAATACAAAATAAAAAGTTTAAAGAAAAAAATATTCCCTTTACTTTCTATTGATACTTTTGAAGCAACTTTATTAATCTTGTACTAAAAGAGAAAATTTACCTAAGAGTGGACTGATACGTAGCAGACAACCCATAAATACAAAAATCTAGTGATTCGACCTGCCTATTGTTTTTCTTTCTTCTTTTTACCTTTGTACTTGACAACACACTTGTTCTGTTTGACTTTTAGCCCAATCCTTAATCCAAATTCTACATGATTATTCAGGTTGAAAATTTATATGATCAAAAGGTAACAACTTCCCTGGTGGCTCAGACAGTAAAGCGTCTGTCTACAATGTGGGAGACCCAGGTTCGATCTCTGGGTCGGGAAGATCCCTTGGAGAAGGAAATGGCAATCCACTCCAGGACTACTGCCTGGAAAATCCCATGGACAGAGGAGCCTGGTAGGCTACAGTCCATGGGGTCGCAACGAGTCAGACACGACTGAGCGACTTCACGATGAAATAGGCAAGATAGTCATCCCTCTTACTACTGTTCTCCTAATTTTAGATACTTAGTGAAATCCTATACTACATAAATTTTTCACAATATTTAAAATTTAACAATTTATATTTTAGGTAATTGAAATTCTTTCTAATTTAGTTGACAACTATCAAGTGTTTAATATGTGCTAGCACAGAGTTGGTCACGACTGAAGTGACTTAGCAGCAGCAGCAGCAGGCTGAACTATAATAATAATTATTAAAGCATTTTCTAAACTATAATTTGCTATATAGATGCTAGCTATAACTTATAGATGCTTACTCTTCTCAAAGTATTTTTCTGTGTTTTAAACCAATTAAAAGAATTATTTACATTTCTTCTTATTAGTTCATATTATAGTACATACACATGAAGAATCAAACTATTCAGCACTTATTTTGCCTTTATCATAAACTTTCACAGTTCACTAACTTTTAAAAAGTTTGTTGGCAAGTCCTTCCCTCCCTGCCCCCTACCACCAGTTTCCTGATTTTGCTTCCTCCTCCCTCCCTCCCTCCACCACTGCTACCTCATAAATCCCTTTGCCTTTACCATACTCACATGGACCAGGTTTATAAATAAACTCTTTCATTTTAAACTTGCTAAACAAAGTTGTGATCTAGATAATTTCCTATAAATTTAATTAGGTGTTCACTTTAATTAGTTTATGGCCAAATCTGTACCTGCAAATCACATGTGTATTCCATTCTTTAATTTATTGCCTCTCTAGAAAACATATCAAGAGTTCATGGTCTTTCCTGCTCTCATACTTTGAATTTGTTACTGCTTTATAATGTACGATAGAGGGAAGTGTATTGTTTGAATAAGTCTGTTCATCCCAGTATATGATATACATTGAAAATATTGCAGTTGCTTGTTGCAATATCAAATGCAATGCAATGTATTTATTTATTCAGTGATCAGTTCAGTTCAGTTCAGTCACTCATTCGTGTCCGACTCTTTGCGACCCCATGAATCGCAGCATGCCAGGCCTCCCTGTCTATCACCAACTCCCGGAGTTCACTCAGACTCACATCCATCGAGTCAGTGATGCCATTCAGCCATCTCATCCTCGATCGTCCCCTTTTCCCTCCTGCCCCCAATCCCTCCCAGCATCAGAGTCTTCTCCAGTGAGTCAACTATTCGCATGAGGTGGCCAAAGTACCGGAGTTTCAGCTTTAGCATCATTCCTTCCAAAGAAACCCCAGGGCTGATCTCCTTCAGAATGGACTGGTTGGATCTCCTTGCAGTCCAAGGGACTCTCAAGAGTCTTCTCCAACACCACAGTTCAAAAGCATCAATTCTTCAGCACTCAGCCTTTTCACAGTCCAACTCTCACATCCATACATGACCACAGGAAAAACCATAGCCTTGACTAGATGGACCTTAGTTGACAAAATAATGTCTCTGCTTTTGAATATGCTATCTAGGTTGGTCATAACTTTTCTTCCAAGGAGTAAGCATCTTTTTATTTCATGGCTGCAGTCACCATCTGTCACTATTAAGTTTAATATTCTAAATCTCCTTTGTAAATATGTATATGTATGTGTGTGTGTGTGTAATAAGTGGGAAGAGGAACTGTTATTCCAGTTTCAACACATCAAAAGAAGTGTCTTTATCTTTGTTATTTGCTGTGTTGTGCTTAGTTGCTTCAGTTGTGTCTGACTCTTTGTGATCCTGTGGACTGTAGCCCTCCAGGCTCCTCTGTCCATGGGATTCTCCAGGCAAGAATACTGGAGTGGGTTGCCATGCTCTCCTCCAGGGGATCTTCCCAACCCGGGGATCAAACCTGTGTTTCCTGCGTCTCTGCATTGCAGGCATATTCTTTACCACTGAGTCAACAGGGAAGCCCATCCTTGTTATATACTTGTCAAAATTAAAATGATGTTATTTTGCCAGGAAGCTCCCAGAATACACTCAAATACTTATCTTTGCATAGAAAATATTGTGTCTAAATGTATCATGTGAATTCCTCATTTCTTTCCCTGGTTACTACATTTTTCAGGCCATGAGCTCAACTTGTGTTTTGAGAAATTTTGTTTCTTTTTTTACTGATTTGCTCAGCTTTCTTATTATACAGCCCTAAGTTTTAAAAAATTCTGCAGGAAAATACCTTTTCCTATAGCTATTGAATTTTAATGCCAATAGTTTTAATAGTGCTGCTTTTCCTCCTCTCACAGTAGTTTTTCTATATTATGTACAAATGTTAACTAATCCTGACAAGATCAAGCCAGCTGAGCTCAGACAGGACCTGTTTTTTAAGACAACATAGCACACATGATGAGTAGCCCTGCTGGGTCAGTTTTCACCAGTTCAATCAGCAACCAGGCCCTCTAATGTTGTATGCCTTCTGGGAAGAAAGAGTCTGCTAGAGCTTATTATAATGTGAATTATAATTCATTCCTATTTGTGTCCTTAAATAGAGTTGTGCTGAGGCCATGCCCAGCAGTGGGCCAGGTACTGAGTGCAGAAAATGATGAAAGTCATTTATAAAAGTCATTGGACCTTTCAGAATATGAATAAGGAATTTTTTGTGTTTCTACTTCTTTAATTGAAAGCATTTGTGCCTGTAGTACCTGAATGGGACTTTGTATGTTAGAAGGTGGGTTAATACAGAGTGAAGATGTGCCAAGTATTTGAAAAGCTCTTAATTCCATAGAAGTTTAGAAAGTCCTGAAAAGAATTTCAGTGCTTAGCATAGTGCCTGGCACTATGACATCAATAATTACTTATTGAGTGAATATGTAAATGAATCAATCTATCTGTAAAAGATTTAGGACTATATAAGCATAGGCTAAAAACCCAGTATTTGCTTGAAACTGTATTCAATTAAACTCCTTAGTTAATTTTCCACTGGGGCAGTGCTGTAGTTTATGAATTCAGAAATCACCCAGTCAAAGGACTGCTACTGATAGGCTTATTCAGAATCCTGATTTACTGACTCTGCTATTGATGTGTTTTTGTGTGTGACCCTTTTATTTTCTTGGTTTTATGGCTCTAAGAGAAGTGTTTGACCAGAGTTGTAACCAAACATACGTCTACTTCCATTCTGCATGTTGGTGGGGAGAGAGCAAGCACTAGGATTATTGCTTAGCAACCTGTAATACCAAGCACCCTAGAGGAGCACTAGCAGTCTGCAGCAAAGATAAGATAATGCCCTAGTTTATTTGTAAGTTTACTAATGAGCTATGCAGATGCCTAGATATTAAGTTGCTATACGTCTGGAGGAGGGATATCTGTCTTGGGTTATGCTGAAGAGGTTAAAAAGAGAGACTGCATTTTTATTTTTATTTTTTTTATTTATTTTTATTTTATTTTAAATTACAATACTGTATTTCTTTTGCCATACATTGACACGAATCAGCCATAGGTGAACACAATCTCCCAATGCCGAAGCCCCCTCCCACCTCCCACCCCACATCCTCTACTTGAATCATCCTGTGCATCAGCCCCATGCATCCTGCATCCTACATTGAACATAGATTGGCGCTTCGTTTCTTACACGAAAATATACATGTTTCATTGCCATTCTCCCAAACCATCCCACCCTTTCCCTCTCCCTCAGAGTCCAAAAGTCCACTCTATACCTCTGTGTCTCTTGGTTGTCTCACCTACAGGGTCATCATTACTGTCTTCTAAATTCCATATATATGTGTCAGTATACTGTATTGGTGTTTTTCTTTCTGGCTTACTTCACTCTGTATAATTGGTTCCAATTTCATCCATCTCATTAGAACTGAGTCAAATTTATTCTTTTTAAGGGCTGAGTAGTATTCCATAGTGTATATGTACCACAGCTTTCTTATCCATTCATCTGCTGATGGACATCTAGGTTGCTTCCATGTCCTGGCTATTATAAACAGCGCTGCAATGAACATTGGGGTACATGTGTCTCTTTCAATTCTGGTTTCCTCGGTGTGTATGCCCAGCAGTGGGATTGCTGGGTCATAAGGCAGTTCTATTTGCAATTTTTAAGGAATCTCCACACTGTTTTCCATAATGGCTGTACTAGTTTGCATTCCCACCAGCAATGTAAGAGGGTTCCCTTTTCTCCACATCCTCTCCAGCATTTATTGCTTGTAGACTTTTGGATCGCAGCTATTCTGACTGGTGTGAAATGGTACCTTATTGTGGTCTTGATTTGCATTTCTCTGATAATGAGTGATGTTGAGCATCTTTTCATTGTTTGTTAGCCATCTGTATGTCTTCTTTGGAGAAATGCCTATTTAGTTCTTTGGCCCATTTTTTTATTGGATCATTTATTTTTCTGGAGTTGAGCTGTATAAGTTGCTTATATATCTTTGAGATTAGTTGTTTGTCAGTTGTTTCATTTGCTATTGTTTTCTCCCCATTCAGAAGGCTGTCTTTTCACCTTGCTTGTAGTTTCCTTTGTTGTGCAGAAGCTTTTAATTTTAATTAGATCCCATTTGTTTATCTTTGCTTTTATTTCCAGTATACTGGGAGTTGGATCATAGAGGATCCCACTGTGATTTATGTCGGAGAGTGTTTTGCCTATGTTCTCCTCTAGGAGTTTTATAGTTTCTGGTCTTACATTTAGAAAATTTCAGTTATATGAGATAGATTTCTACTGCTCAAATTGAAATTTTAATAATACATCCTTCTTTAAACTCTTCTTGTAGTTTCTGTGATTCTAATGTATCCTGTTTTCCTCCTACCTCCCTAGTCACTCTCAGACTCCTATGTAAATGTACTTTATCTGCCTATTCTAAAATGTTGCATAAAATTCCTTTTATGTTCCTCTTCTCACTCTAGACACTCTGAGTGAGCTCATCCAATAATAATAATAGTAATAATGACTATAAATGCTTCAGGATATATGTGTTATATATATAATTTCTATATATATATATATGTATAATTTTCTCATCATGGTTATCCTACAAAGCGTAATTATATTCCCATCGTATAGAAATAGTCTAAGTTTATTAGCTTATTCTATAAGAAACTACTATATGTTAGAGCTGAAATTTGAACTCTGATACCTCTTATTCCAATGCCTATAATATTTTTTTAACACAGTGTTTATTCATTCATCAAGTACTTGAGTGCTTACTATGTTTCTGACACTGTTCTAACCACTGCTAACTAAGAATTCAGTAGTAACCAACATGGACAACATATCTTCATTAATGAGTCTTAATTTCAAAAGATGGGTTAAAAAGATTATTCTTCCTAAAGGATCTATGGGTTTAGCCAGTGTCATAAGGCAAATAAGGAATATAAAAATTATAAAAGTTATCAAGGAAAAAATAGAAATATGTTTTCTTTTTAGCAGATGAACAAAACAATCGATGTAAATTTATCAAGGTTTCTGGATACAAAGTCAATATACAAAAACAATTATATTTCTATTATATATTAGCAACAAACAGACAATGAAAATTTTGAGATCCAATTTTAATGTCTTACAACCCCTAAATATCTCAAAGTAAGTCTAACCAAAAATGAACAAAACCTCTACACTGAAACTATGAAGCATAATTAAAAGAAATTAAAGATAACCTAAATAAATGAAAATATTTACCTTATTCATGAATTAGAAGGCTTAATGTTGTTAAGATAGTAGTGCTTTCTCAACTGACCTCTAGCTTCACTGTAATTCTAATAAAAATTTATGCAGGGTTCTATATGTGTGTCTGTGTATTTATAAAATGACAGTTTGATTCTAAAATTTATGTAGAGGTGCAAAAGACCCAGAAAAGCCAAGAAAATCTTGAAAAACACAGCTAGAGGATTTATATTTCTAAATATCAAGATTTATAGTTAAGTAACAAAAATTAGGACAGTATGACATTGGCATAAAAATAGACAAGCCAGTGGAACAGAGTCCAGTTGAAAATCCTGTATTGAAAATAAGAATGATGCCAAAATGGAAAATATGTATTTTTGAGTCCTACCTCACCCCACACATGAAGACAAACTCTGCATGTATTATAGATGTAAATGTGAATGATAAAGCAGTAAATAATTTTAGAGGAACACAGGAGAATATTATTGCAATTTAGGGGTAGACAAAGATTGCTTAAAACACAAAAGATGCTGACTATAACATAAATAAATGAGGAATGGACACATTAAAATTAAGAATTTTATTTTTGTTCATTAGAAAACACTTCTGTTCATTAGAAAACACCATTAAGAGAGTGAAAAGCCAAGCAAAATATGAGAAAAGATACTTACAATACCTATGTTCACAGAGTTGATTCACAAATCATCACCATCCCTACTCAAGACTCTTTCATCATCCCTAACAAAAACTCTGTATCCATTAAACAATATTTCCTCCTTCCCCTCTTCCCTCACCCCATTGTGATTTCTATTCTACCTTCTGTCTATGAATTTAGCTACCTCATGTAAGTGGAACCATATAATATTTATCCTTCTGTGTCTGGCATATTTCACTAAACATAATGTTTTCAAAGTCTATCCATGTTCAGTTCAGTTCAGTTGCTCACTTGTGTCTGACTATTTGAGACCCCATAAACTGCAGCACGCCAGGCCTCTCTGTCCATCACCAACTCCCGGAGTCCACCCAAACCCATGTCCATTGAGTTGGTGATGCCATCCAACCATCTCATCCTCTGTTGTCCCCTTCTCCTCCTGCCCTCAATCATTCCCAGCATCAGGGCCTTTTCTAATGAGTCAGCTCCTTGCATCAGGTGGCCAAAGTATTGGAGTTTCAGTTGCATATATCAAAATTTCATTTTTCTATGGATGAATTTCTGTTTTTAAATAACCATCAATCCTCCATTCTTTTATCTACTTTGTTCTTTTTATCCACTTTGACTTTATCTTGAAGCTTGCTGATTGATTGTTTTCTGATGTTCAAGCCAATGTATTGAAGATTTATTGGCAACAACAATCCTTTTCATTTTCAAGTAATCTCTCTTGCTTTATTGGTTTGTTTAATTTATCTTTTTAAATAAGCTTTTGTTTTTAGACTACTTGTTAAGTTTACCAAAACAAAAATTGTGACGGTAATACAGAGAATTCCTCTCTACCCCATATCTAGTGTTACCTGTTATTAATATCTTATGTTAGCATGGCATATTTGTCACTGTCGAAGAGCTAGTATTGATACATTATAACTAACTAAGATCCATACACTATTCAGATTTCCTTAGTTTTACCTAGTGTTCTTTTACTGCTCCAGGAAACCTCTCTTGGATACCAGATTTAGTTGTCATGTCCTTTAGACTTTTCTTTGCTCAACAGTTTATCAGATTTCCTTGTTTTTATGACCTTGACAGTGTTAGAGAGTACTATCAGGTATTTTTGCAGAGTGGCCCTAATTGGGATTTGGCTGATTTTTTTAAAAAATTCATAATGTGACTAAGATTATTGGTTTCTAGAGAAAGATTACATAGAAAAATTGCTATTGCCATTTCATCCTATCAAGTGTATCATATATGCCACCAGCACAGCTCATTTGTCACAATTAATGAGCCAATGTAGACTTTTCATTGTTGATATTAGCCTCGATCATCTGACTGAGATAGTAGTTGTCATATTCCTCCACTGTAAAGTTACTCTTTTCCTCTGTTTCTTTATTTCCCCTATTTCTAACTGTACTCTTTGAGAAGTCACTATGCACACCCCACACTTAAAGAGAAGAGAATTACACTCTAGTGTCTTGAGGGCAGAGTACATAAGTTATTTGGAATACTTCTGCACAGGAGATTTTTCTATTTCCCCCATTTATTTATTTATTGAAGTATTTGTTTATATCAGTATCAGTTCAGTTCAGCTCAGTTCCAGTCGCTCAGTTGTGTCCGACTCTTTGCGACCCCATGAATCGCAGCACGCCAGGCCTCTGTGTCCATCACCAAACTCCCAGAGTTCACTCAGACTCATGACCATCGAGTCAGTGATGCCATCCAGCCATCTCATCCTTGGTCGTCCCCTTCTCCTCCTGCCCCCAATCCCTCCCAGCATCAGAGCCTTTTCCAATGAGTCAGCTCTTTGCATGAGGTGGCCAAAGTACTGGAGTTTCAGCTTTAGCATCAGTCCTTCCAAAAACACCCAGGACTGATCTCCTTTAGAATGGACTGGTTGGATCTCCTTGCAGTCCAAGGGACCCTCAGGAGTCTTCTCCAGCACCACAGTTCAAAAGCATCAATTCTTCAGTGCTCAGCCTTCTTCACAGTCCAACTCTCGCATCCATACATGACCACAGGAAAAACCACAGCCTTGACTAGATGGACCTTTGTTGGCAAAGTAATGTCTCTGCTTTTGAATATGCTATCTAGGTTGGTCATAGCTTTCCTTCCAAGGAGTAAGGGTCTTTTAATTTCATAGCTGCAATCACCATATGCAGTGATTTTGGAGCCCCCAAAATAAAGTCTGACACTGTTTCCACTGTTTCCCCATCTATTTCCCATGAAGTGATGGGACCAGATGCCATAATCTTAGTTTTCTGAATAGACATGGATATTTATTTTATACTGGGGTTATAACCCAATATTACTTTATTGCTCAAATTGTTCCATTTTGGCCTTTGAGAGAGCTTTCAGTTGGCTACTGATTCCCTACAGCATGTCCCAATCAATGCAGAGGTTGTTTTGAGCTCTTTACTTTCTGGCCCTAGAAGATACTCCAGGCTCTTCTTAAATATTTCTTGCCCCAGTCCTAGAATCAGCCATTTCTTCAATAAGTCATGATTTATTTCTTTTCTTTTCCTTTTTCACTGTGCACCATGTGACATGTGGGATCTTAGTTCCCCATCAGGGATGAAACCTGTGCCCCCTGCAGTGGAACCTTGGAGTTTTAACCACTGGACTGTCAGAGAAGTCCCATCTTTTAGTTGGAGAATGATAACAGAAAAAAAGTCTGACCACTAGGTTTTAAGTTCTCTTAATTTTCAAAAATGATAAAAGTATTTTTATTTCCTCTGTATCTCTGTTCTGAGGATATCTATTTAATTACATTTCTTTTAGAACTCCTTAGGGCTTCCCTGGTGGCTCAGAGGTTAAAGCATCTGCCTGAAATGCGGGAGACTTGGGTTCAATCCCTGGGTTGGGAAGATCACTGGAGAAAAAAATGGCAACCCACTCCAATACTCTTGCCTGGAGAATCCCATGGAGAGACGAGCCTGATAGGCTACAGTCCATGGGGTCACAAAGAGTTGGACACAACTGAGCAACTTCACTTTCATATTTGTTTTATTAATGGTGCTTCCTGAGATAGTATTAACCATTGCATTTGTTCAGTCATGGAGATAGTTTTCTTTAAATATTTAGTGATTCTTATGTGTGTGCTTACATTTGCATTTGGGAATCCCTGTTTGCTTTTCTGTGGATGACATTTCTGTTTTCTGTAGCCTACTGCCTGAGATTTTGGAGGAGGGGTGAGATATGCAGACAGTGAAGTCTTTTGGAAATTCATTTTCTATGGGTATGGAGGCATTGTCCTGCTTCTCTCACCCAGACCCACTTGTCTCCAGTTCAAGGGTGAATGCCTCTGGTTCCTGATGATTAGCTTCAAGGAGGATGAAGATACACAAAAAGATCAATCACTCCCCTGTTACCCATACATACATTCTTTAAGCTTAGGGTGCCTCATCAGTTCAGTTCAGTTCAGTAGCTCAGTCGTGTCCAACTCTTTGCAGCCCCATGAATTGCAGCACGCCAGGCCTCCCTGTCCATCACCAACTCCCAGAGTTCACCCAAACTCACGTGCATTGAGTTAGTGATGCCATCCAGTCATCTCATCCTCTCTTGTCCCTTTCTCCTCCTGCCCCCAATCCCTTCCAGCATCAGGGTCTTTTCCAATGAGTCAACTCTTCGTATGGAAGGAAAGTTATGACCAACCTAGATAGCATATTAAAAAGCAGAGATATTACTTTGCCAACAAAGGTCCGTCTAGTCAAAGCAATGGCTTTTCCAGTAGTCGTGTATGTATGTGAGAGTTGGACCATAAAGAAAGCTGAGCACTAAAGGATTGATGCTTTTGATTCGTGGTGTTGGGGAAGACTCTTGAGAGTCCCTTGGACTGCAAGGAGATCAAACCAGTCAATCCTAAAGGAAATCAACCCTGAATATTCATTGGAAGGACTCATGCTGAAACTCCAATACTTTGGCCACCTGATGTGAACAACTGACTCCTTGGAAAAGGCCCTGATGCTGGGAAAGATTGAAGGCAGAAGGAGAAGGGAGACAGAGGATGAGATGGTTGGATGGCATCACCGGCTCAATGGACATGAGTTTGAGCCAACTCCGGGAGTTGGTGATAAACAGGGAACCCTGCTGTGCTGCAGTCCATGGGGTCACAAAGAGTCAAACACGACTGAGCAACTGGACTGAACTGAATGCCATTTACCTTACATTTTTCACAGACCTTCAATATTTCTGACTACTGAACGCCCTCTTTATTATTCTTAGCATTCTTATGTTCATATTAAAACACACACATACAGGGACTTCTCTGGTGGTCCAGTGGTTAAGAATTCATCTTGCAGTTCAGGGGAGGGGATTTGACCCCTGGTTGGAGAACTAAGATCCCACATGCCCCTGAGGGGCAACTAAGCCCACGGGCCACAACTAGAGAGTTCATGTACTGCAAGGAAAGATCCCCCATGCTGCAACTAAGACCCCATGCAGCCAAACAAATGAATATTTAAACCTCCCCACCACCACACACACACCCTATCATTTCTATCATTTCTAGAGATTTTGGTAGGAAGGGAATGTAGGTGCCTCTTCTTAGTGAACTATCTTGGTGTAAAATCTCCAGCCTGAAAGAAGAAGTTGTAAGCATGAGAGTGGGAAGAAGTCTATTTACATATACAAGTGTGGCAGACTCTCTTCATCGCTTACTCAGCAGACATTTTCCCACCTTTCTGTCTGCCAACTGAACCTTAATATTGTAGCAGAGAGAAATCACTTGCTATCAGAGAATTATATCTAAATCCTGAAACAAGTAAATTATGGTTGATCAAAACTATTCCCAATTACCCTCTTTTCCTTTTACCAGCTGTTGGCTTAGGGTGGGCATGTAACCTAATTAGGGCCAATGAAATGTAAAGGAAAGTCTCGAAGTGAAGAGTTTGGGATCTTCCCTTCTTGGGTAGCAAAAGAGAACCTCCAGAGGAGAAAGCCCCTTTGTTCTCAGTCCTTTTCTACTATAACAAAGCGATGCGTTGGGGACCTCCCTGGCGATCCAGTGGTTAAGATTTTGCCTCCCGGTACAGGGAGTGCAGGCTCACTCCCTAGTCAGGGAGCTAAGATCCCACATGCCTTGTGGCCAAAAAGCCAAAACATGAAGCAGAAGTAATACTGTAACAAATTCAATAAAGATAAAAAAAAGAAGAGATGCCTGGAGCTGCAGTAGCTATCTTGTGATCTTGAGGTACAAGCACAAAAAATAAAGAGCAATAGAAACAGGATAGGTATTTAATGAAAGCACTGAGCTGTTGAATGACTTTTGATTAAGAAAATAATAAATGGCCTGATGGTTAAAGTCACGGCTTTCTGATTTTCTGTTACTTTTACTTGTGTTTGAATATATCATGTAAATTTTTCTAAGAATATTCTAGAGTAACATAGATTAAAATTTACTTCTAATATTTCTTACATTTCACTTTGTTCCCTCAGATTTAAACCTGGAGAACCAGCCAAAACCTCAACTTGTTCAATAATGGAGTCTAAAACTAGAGTCTCAAAGAATATTATCTTTAGCAAACCTGCAAAAGTGATTTTCAATTTAGATCAAACTCCACAGGATTCAAACTGGGAACAACCATGGAAGAAAAATCTTTTAGAAAGAGTGCAGGCAAGAGCCCAAGCAATGCATCAGAAAATCATAGATAAGGAAAATCTGAAGAAGGAACTAGAAAAACAGGCTGAAGAGAAACTTCCCAGGGATAATTTGGCCAAAGAGTGGTTTAATACTGAAAACATGACACTGAGCACTCGTGCGTATTTGCTCGACAAACTTTTACCCACCTTAGTTCCTGGAATGGAAAGAATGTTAATGCAAGTGGAAAGAAGAAGCTTTTGGCAGATGTTGATATTCCCACCAAGTTTGACCCAATTAACCATTTGGGAGAATACTTAATGAGAAACAACCCTAATTATATCAAAGATTCAGGACTGTCTGGTTATCAGAGGGTGATGAGAGGTATTTCGGAAGACCTGAAGATATATGTTCGAACACTACTTACAACAGGTACAATTTGTTGGTGTTTTCAGTTGATGATCTAGTTCTCCTTATGTTAAAAAAACAAGTAGAAAAAGAATATAATAATACAAACAGGATTTTAAGTAATTTTATAGTTCTTCAGAAAGGACTTATGAGCTACTACTATGTGTTTCACTATTTATGAGACACTATGAAGACTGAGAGAAGGCGATGAAACCCCACTCCAGTACTCTTGCCTGGAAAATCCCATGGACGGAGGAGCCTGGTAGGCTGCAGTCCATGGGGTCGCTAAGAGTCGGACACGACTGAGTGACTTCACTTTCATTTTCACTTTCATGCATTGGAGAAGGAAATAGCAACCCACTCCAGTGTTCTTGCCTGGAGAATCCCAGGGATGGGGAGCCTGGTGGGCTACTGTCTATGGGGTCGCACAGAGTCAGACACGACTGAAGCGACTTAGCAGCATGAAGATTAATGAAGTTTGTTAAGCTCCATGTATTCATGAATTTAGTTATCTCACTAGGATCCCAAGTGTATATTTATCTGTTTCTTTATCTGTCTTCTTGTACTGGAAAGTAAGCTATATGAGAGGAAACACTTTCTGGAATTTAACTTTTCAGATAGGTAATATGTTTATCTTGTTCAAAAGCTGAAATGTATAAAGTGGAAAATATTTTTAACTCATTCACATGCTTTGGATAAAAGAAGAAAATTAAGAATGCATATTTGCATTACGCTTATGTGTTACACTAGGGCTTCCCAGGGTGGCGCAAGTGGTAAAGCATCCACCTGCCAATTCAGAGACATGAGAGATGCGGGTTCAATCTCTGGGTTGGGAAGACCCCCTGGAGGAGGCAATGGGAACCCACTCCAGTATTCTTGCCTGGAGAATCCCATGGACAGAGGAGCCTGGCGGGCTACAGTTTGTGGGATTGCAAAGAGTCGAACACGACTGAAGTGGCTTAGCACACATGCATGAGTACACTAAGAAATTTCCCAGGTGGCACAGTGGTAAAGAATCTGCCTACCAATGCAGGAGACGAAGGAGACTGGGGTTCCATCCCTAGGTCAGGAAGATTCCCCTGAAGAAGGAAATGGTAACCCACTCCAGTATTCTTACCTGGAAAATTCCATGGACAGAGGAGCCTAGTGGGCCACAGTCCATGGGGTCCTAAAGAGTCAGACATGACTGAGCAACTGAGCACACATAAAATGTTAGACACCAGAAACTTTCTTTCCCATTCTTTTTAAAAAATTGTTTATTTATTTGCTGCATTGGGTCTTGGTTGCATCATATGAGCTCTTTCATTGTGGTGCATAGACTCTCTCTAGATGCCCACTGGCTCAGTAGCTCCCCAACATTTGGGATCTTAGTTTCCCAGACCAGGAATCAAACTTGCATCCCCTGCATTGGAAGGCAGATACTTAACCACTGGACCACCAGGGAAGTCCCTCTCTCCCCTTCTTATACTCCATCTACCCAGTCCTCCCCTCAGCTATAAATAACTATTGTTCTTAATTTTCAGTACATCCTTCCAAGTTTCTTAGTGTACTCATCATGCATGTGTGCTAAGTCGCTTCAGTCATGTTCAACTCTTTGCGACCCCATGGACTGGCAACCCCCTGCCAGGCTCCTCTGTCCATGGGATTCTCCAGGCAAGAAGACTGGAGTGGGTTCCCATTTCCTCCACCAGGGGGTCTTCCCAACCCAGGGATTGAACCTGCATCTCTCATGTCTCTACATTGGCAGGCGGGTCTTTACCACTTGCGCCACCTGGGAAGCCCTAGTATGACACATAAGCGAATGCAAATATGCGTTCTTAATTTTTTTCCTTTTATCCAAAGCATATGAATGAGTTAAAAATATTTTCCTCGGTTTTTCACCTGCCATTTTTTTTGTGTCATGCAGAGGATTTTTTGTTTCTACGTGGTCGAGTTTATTTACTTTTATTTTATAGCTTCTGGGCTTTGAGTCATTGTTACATTTCATTTCAAGAAGTTCAAAGAGTTATCCTTTGTTTTCTTCTGGAATGACCATCGTTGATTTTCTTTTTAAATATTGATTCATTTAGAATGTATCCTAGTATAAGATTTAAGATATGAATCTAGCTTTCTCCTTTTCCAAATGGCTACATAGTGAACCTAATAACATAATATAGAATAGTCTATATTTGTTCTTCTTTTCTAATCATTGCATTCTGTTACTGTGTGGTTAGTTTTCAATATGAATTTTAGGATTGATTCATCTACCTGAAAAAAGCGGGGAGAGAGAACACCAAAACAAATATTATAGGAATTTTTATTGAAGTCAGATTAAGTTTATTAACTTAGGGAAAATCAACATCTTTAATAAATGACATGCATATCTATCTGGGAATGTGCATCTTTCCATTTGCTTGTCTTATTCTGTATCAGTCTGAGTGTTGTCTTCAATTTGTAGGAATATCATGAAAGCGTTAAAGTATTTAAAGATGCTTTCTTTGCCTAGATTATCAGAATTAGAGTTTTATTTTCCCTGGGAAAAACCCTGAGATCCATATGTCAACATATGACAGTGTAAGTCATTTGTAGAAGATTCAGAAATTCTAGGGATGTTTAACAACAGCGCAACATCTATTGACTTAAAGTTTGAATACCCAGAAATCTTAGCAAAACCAGTCCTGCTTTTAAATCCTCTGAACTGTATCATTGTTTGCATTGTTCTCAAGCCATTAGAGAGCTTTGGAGAAGCCCATTAATTTCAGGAATGAGAGTTCTCCTTATTTATGCTCAAGAAAGAGGACAAATAAGATTTTTGTTTGGTTTGTCAAGACTTAATCTTCTAATGATAATGTTAGAGTGTTGATTTGACTCAGTCTGATGCAAAAATTTTCATCTGCCTACTTCTCTTGAACACAAAGGGATTCATCTTTTTCAGGGTCTAACTAGAGAAGATACTCCTTACTGATTTGGAGTGATTTATATAGTGGTAACCACTTATCTAAAAAATAAAATATCACTGCTATTTGTAAGTTTTATACATGCAGTATATTTTATTGCTTTTCCTCAGAGTTCCTGAAAGACAAGTATAGAATTGGAGTGGACTATAATTCTTACATGTGAATTTGCAAACCTGATCAGGAGGTTAAGTTTGTGTCATTTTGCTTTTCTTTTCGCATCTTTTAGTATCTTTTCCTTATGATTCTGGATCCCTGCAACTCTTGGGAATGCATATTCTTATGTCACTACTGCCTTATTGTGAATCAATAATGAAAAATATTTGCTCTAAAAGCAAGATTGCAAACTTTCAATAGCCTGATTATGATGATGGTTACACATATTTGTGGGGCTTCCCAGGTGGTGCTAGCAGTAAAGAACCTGCCTGCCAGTGCAGGAGACCCAGCTTCAATCCTTGGGTTGGGAAGACCCCAAGATCCTCAGGAAGAGGGCATGGCAACCCACTCCTGTATTCTTGCGTGGAGAATTCCATGGACAGAGGAGCCTGGAGGGCTACAGTTTGTGTGGTCACAAAGAGTCAGACACGACTGAGTGACTAACACTTTCATTTTCACACATATTTATACATGTGTTGAAATTTGTATAACTATGCACCAAAAAAGGTTAATTTTACAGTATGATATTTTTAAAAAAAAAAATAAGCATTAAAAAAGAATTAATGACATTATTAATGTTAGAATTTCACAGTCTTGCAGAGAAGCAGGACCTATAATACTACAGATGTCCTCATTTTCTCCACCAGTCCTGATCTTAATTCTTAATGTTAAAAGAACAGAGGTAGAGTTCCTGAGTCAAGTTCACTCCAGCTAGGGCTGGATATCTGGCACAATACCTGACAAGATATGGTAGTTATGGAATATTAATACCTAAGACTATTCAAGATGTCCAGTTCTAACTGGACATGGAACAACAGACTGGTTCCAAATAGAAAAAGGAGCACATCAAGGCTGTATATTGTCATCCTGCTTATTTAACTTATATGCAGAGTATATCATGAGAAACGCTGGGCTGGATGAAGCACAAGCTAGAATCAAGATTGCTGGGAGAAATATCAATAACCTCAGATATGCAGATGATACCACCCTTATGGCAGAAAGTGAAGAACTAAAGAGCCTCTTGATGAAAGTGAGAGAGGAGAGTGAAAAAACTGGCTTAAAGGTCAACATTCAGAAAAGTAAGATCATGGCATCCAGCCCCATCATTTCATGGCAAATAGATGGGAAAACAATGGAAACAGTGGCAGACTTTATCTTTTTGGGCTCCAAAATCACTGCAGATGGTGACTGCAGCCATGAAATAAAAAGACGCTTACTCCTTGGAAGAAAAGTTATGACCGACCTAGACAGCATATTAAAAAGCAGAGACATTACTTTGCCAACGAAGGTCTGTCTAGTCAAGGCTATGGTTTTTCCAGTAGTCATGTATGGATGTGAGAGTTGGACTATAAAGCTGAGTGGTGAAAAATTGATGCTTTTGAACTGTGGTGTTGAAGAAGACTCTTAGAGTCCCTTGGACTGCAAGGAGATCCAACCAGTCCATCCTAAAGGAAATCAGTCATAAATGTTCATTGGAAGGACTGATGTTGAAGCTGAAACTCCAATACTTTGGCTACCTGATGCGAAGAATTGACTCACTGGAAAAGACCCTGATGCTGGGAAAGATTGAAGGCAGGAGGAGAAGGGGACTATAGGATGAAATGGTTGGATGACATCAGCAACTCAATGGACAGGAGTTTGGGTAAACTCCAGGAGCTGGTGATGGACAAGGAGGCCTGGTGTGCTGCAGTCCCTGGGGTTGCAAAGAGTCGGACACGACTGATCGACTAAACTGATTCAAGATGTCCAGAAACTCCTAGGATTTGCCAGATATTCTGCTGATTCATTTTGAATTACTCAGCAATTTATATCCTTAGGAGAACTTGTCATTGCACCTTGTGTCAGGAACCTCATTTCATAATAATATATATGTTGAATAAACAGAAGAAAATAAGAATTAAGTATAATAATTAAGTAGATATATATGTATTTTTATAGGAATACTCATCACAGGAATAATATGAACATGCTTCAAGAAGTCCAGCTTAGCTTTGTGACACTAAGACCATCAGAGCTTAAAAACAAACAAAAACTGAGCTTATTAACTTGCCAGGCAAAGGAATCTATACCAGTGAAGAAATCACTGACTAGTTTGCAGAGAGAGAAGATTCTAGAGTTTTTAAGTGTTAGGAAGAGAGCTTTATAATGGTTATGCTTTTAACAATTAAAGACAATCACACTGTATATAGGATAGAATGAGTCCATAGGTTTGTACATGATTGATGAAAACAAGTACTATTGTTTAGCAACTGAAAAAGAGGCTTCAGTTAGGTCTAGCAATGGTCTTGTGTACTGGGGTTGCTCAAAGTTCATGGTCTATTATCCAGTTAAGCTGGCTAGAACCAGTTTTTATGAAATAGAACATTCAGTTTTGATATAATCTAGGCAAATTCTCTAAGTGGAAGATTTTCCTAACACAGCTTGAGTGGATGGATAGAATTTGGATTGTGACAATTAGGGCAAGAAAGCATTTTTACTTCTATTCTTTAAGTAGTTAGATTTATATTGTACTCTTAAAAATCTCAAAACATTTAAGATGGGGAGACAGTTTTTCAGCTGTGCTTGGTCTTTGTTGCAGCGTGCCAGAGCTTCTCTAGTTGGGGCACACGGGCCTCATTGCCCCATGGCATGTGGGATTTTAATTCCCTGACCAGGGATCAAACCCACATCACCTGCATTGGAAAGCAGATTCTTAACCACTGGACCACCAGGGAAGTACTGTGGAGACTGTTTTATTAACTAGCTTTGCATAACAAAATACCTCAAAACTGAATGGCTTAAATAAACAATCATTTATTTGCTCATGATTTTATGGGTTGGTAACTTTGGACTGGGCTCATGGCTCATCTCTGCTCCACGTCGTATCACTCATACATTATAGTAAAATGGCAATTGATAGTCATCTGGCTATTAGTTGGCTGACTGCTGGTAAAGCCATGGAGCAGGTTAGCCCAGGCTTATTCCAAGGTGGTGGTGCAAAGTCTCTTAAGTTTAATGAAACAGAGCAAACCCCAATGTTTAAGCACATTGATTCCTTTTTTTCCTCCTGTTTTATTGTGATACAGTTTTTGTTATATAAGTTTTATTGTGATACAATTTATAGCTTTTGGATTGTGACAATTAGGGCAAGAAAGCATTTTTACTTCTATTCTTTAAGTAGTTAGATTTATATTGTACTCTTAAACAACTTTTCAACTTTCTGCTTCCTGTGTTTGCTAATGGCCCATTGGCCAAAGGAAGTTATATGGCCACAGCCAGACACAGGAGATGCAGAGACAGACTTTAATTCTTAATGGATGGAGCTGCAAAACTACATTGCATACAAACAGACCTGCTTACAGGAATGGAAAGAATTTGTGACAATTTTTGTATTTTACCACATTGTAGTTTTGCTTTGTTTTTTCCAATCTCCTTAAAAGTAGATTGTGGATTTACACTTAGAATCTGCTTACAGGTTATGTCTACCCTACACTACAATACCCTAAGTTAAGAGTTTTGGAGACTATGAAATTCTGTTGATTAGATATCCTCTTGAGATAATGCAGACCACAAAGAGAAATTTTATTCAGTCCCTGAATGAGTTACATCATAAATTAAAAATCCATCTGGATTGTATTTAGAGCCTCCTGTGCAATGGCCCTGAAGCACAAAACCAGGTTCTGTTTCTAAATGTGGACATTAATAAGAGGGAGGAAATGATGTCTGAACTGAGACCTAAAGGATGTGGAGGATCTCGCCAAACGAAGAGAGGGAGGAAGGCTTTTCAGGCAGATGGAACTGTGACAGAAACTCAATTTTGTTAATCCAATTTGATTGATACACATGAGAATCAGGAGACACCCAGTACTTACTACACAACATCACTTACTTACCTGTTCTGCATTGGACCCTATGCTTTACAATGGCAAAATCCATAGTAGGTGCTCAGTATATGTTTGTGTAATGAGTGAATAAGAAACTCAGTGAGTGTAAATGAATGAATAATGAGAAAAAGCTCTAAGAAATACAGAGAATAGAGAATCAGGAAGGAAAGACAGGAATCGAAGAGAGAGCTGTATAGAGGCTCCCCAGGTGGCACAGTGGTAAATGCCAGAGACTCAGGAGACCCTTAATTCAAATCGGAATTAAGACTGCCGGGAGAAATATCAATAACCTCAGATATGCAGATGACACCACCCTTATGGCAGAAAGTGAAGAAGAACTAGAGCCTCTTGATTAAAGCGAAAAAGGAGAGTGAAAAAACTGTCTTAAAACTCAATATTCATAAAACTAAGATCACAGCGTCTGGTCCCATCACTTCCTGGCAAATAGATGTGGAAACAATGGAAACAGTGACAGACTTCATTTTCTTGGGCTCCAAAATCTCTGCAGATGGTGACTGCAGCCATGAAATTGAAAAGACACTTGCTCCTTGGAAGAAAAGCTACGACAAACCTAGACAGCATATTAAAAAGCAGAGACATTACTTTGTGACAAAGGTCCATACAGTCAAAGTTATGGTTTTCCAGGAGTCATGTATGAATGTGAGAGCTGGACCATAAAGAAAGCTGAGCGCCAAAGAATTGATATTTTTGAACTGCGGTGTTAGAGAAGACTCTTGAGCATACCTTGGACTGCAAGGAGATCAAACCAGTCAATTTTAAAGGAAATCAATCTTGTCTATTCACTGGAAGGACTGATGCCGAAGCTGAAGTTCCAGGACTTTGGCCACCTGATGAGAAGAGCCAACTCTTTGGAAAAGACCCTGATGCTGGAAAGATTGAAGGCAGGAAGAGAAGGGGACGACAGAGGATGGGGTGGTTGGATGGCGTCACTGACTTGATGGAGATGAGTTTGAGCAAACTCCAGGAGATGGTGACAGACAGGGAAGCCTGGCATGCTGCAGTCCACGCGGCAGCAAAAGAGTCTGATACAGCTGAGCAACTGAACAACAACAGGAGACCAGTGTTCAGTCCTTGGGTTGCGAAGACATCCTGGAGGAGAAAATGGCAACCCACTACAGTATTCTTGCCTGGCAGGCTCCATGGAGTCTCAAAGAGTGGGACAGCACTGAGCTCCTGAACACATATGCATGCTGTATAAAGAGAGGGAGAGAGTGGGAAAGGGAGAGGTAGACAGATAAAGCAGCAGAGGGAGAAAGATAGTGGAAGAGAAGGAGAGCCAGCTGAGAAGAGACTGAGGGTTCAGAGACAAGAGATGAGGTTTGTCTGGTTAGTAGTCACATCAGAGGAATTTAGCACTTCCTTTAAAATGCTAATTATCTTCCAGCAGTTCAGACACCAGGCTTTCTGCACCATTAAACAACTTGCCTGCAGGTATTCCCTGGCTATCCTGTTCTCTGGTTGGGGAGCTAAAGTCCAAGATCCCGTAAGCTAGATAGAGGCCAAAAAACCAAAACAAAACAGAAGCAATATTGTAACAAATTCAATACAGACTTAAAAAAAAAACACCTGCCTGTTTTTATTTTCAAACTTGAAATTTTATTTTTGAAATCTTTTCTTACGGACGTTTGAAGTCCTTATATGGGCATAAAGTAATGATTTAGATTTATATTGTTTCTCTTGGATTATTGTTTGTTGTTGTTTAGTCGCTAAGTTGTGTCAAATTCTTGTTGCCCCCACCATGCTCCTCTGTCTGTTGAATTTCTCAGGCAAGAATATTGGAGTAGTTTGCCATTTCCTTCTCCAGGGGATCTCCCCAACCCAAGGATTGAACCTGCATCTCCTGCATTGGCAGGCAGACTCTTTACCACTGAGCCACCTGGGAAGCCCCCGTGGATTATCAGTAGTGTTGGTTGCTTAGTCATGTGTGACTCTTTGGGACCCCATGGATTGTAGCCTGCCAGACCCCTCTGTCCATGGGATTCTCCAGGCAAGAATCCTGGAGTGGGTTACCATTCCCTTCTCCAAATGATCTTCCCGACCCCGGATTGAACCTGGATCTCCTGAATTGCAGGCAGACTCTACCATCTGAACTACAGCAAAGCCTCTGTATTAATCCCTCTTGGATTATTAGAGTTCTCCAATTTACCAGTTCCTCCTGAGAAGTCTTTTGCATTTCAGAATCTGTTAGATTGCCTTAGTCTTTTCTTTGAAAAATGAAAGAAAGTGAAAGTTGCTCAGTTGTGTCTGACTCTTTGCAACCCCATGGACTGTACAGTTCTTGGAATTCTCCAGACCAGAATACTGAAGTGGATAGCCTTTCCCTCCTCCAGGGGATCTTCCCAACCCAGGGATCGAACTCAGGTCTCCTTCATTGCAGGCAGATTCTTTACCAGCTGAACCATGAGAAGACCTGACTCAAACATCATTTGACAATTATGTTTGAAATCAGAAGGTACTTTTATTATTCTGAACCATTTTGGTGTTTCAGTCAAAACCCATCTGGTGGTTTTGAAGTCCTAATGTGGATGATAAATATAGGGCTGACTAAAACACAGTTCTTCCCCCGTTTTCAACCTGAGTGATACAACTCTGTCTGAGTAGAATGCAACTATTCTGCTTAAGGCTATCAAAAGTATTTGACTCTGGCCAGATAGAAGAAATTGGCGATAAATATTCCTGGACAGAAATCAAAAGTTGGATCCAAGGGATCAGAACTACCTGAGATGCTTGTTATAAATGCAGTTTCCAGTCTCCCTGCCTAGACTTGGAATCAAAGTCTTTCCGAGATGATTTCTATGTCCAGGGAAAAAGAGGCCCCACCACCCTAAGGCCTTAGTGTGTTCAACCTTGCTTTTATACATGGCAGCTTCTAGAGCTATTCTTAGTACTTCTTAAGTATAGTATTTCGTTGAGTAAAATAAGGCTGACCTCTATAAGAAGTCAAGTAATAGTAGCAGGCAGCTTATGAGAAATGCCAAATTGAATATGTGCTAGGGGAAGGAGGAAATCACTGCAGGCTTAAATGAAGATCTCACAGAAAAAGAGAGGTCAAAAATTTAAATGAGGCTCTGAACTCTGAATTCTGCCATTTGGACAGCCTGAATCAAATCCAATAATCTTAACACAAAATGTCTTCTATTTCTATGTCCTTCAGAGTATCCAAGATAAAGGAGAATATTAAACAGAAACGAGAACAAAAAGAATACATAAATAACATCAAAGCCAAGGTGGCCAGCGCACGGAAACAGGCTCTGCAGGAGCAGTTCAGTGAGTGGATTCTAGACCCCAAAGGAATGATTCCGATGGCAGTGGTAAGGAGGAGGGTACCTGTGACGGGTAAGGTGGAAGGGGTGGTAAGAGTGATTGCTAGATCCTGAGCAATCTAGAGTGCTTCCAGAGTGCTAGAAGCTTCCCTCTAAATTTTCGGTCTTGCTGAGGTAAATCTAGCCCACGAAAGTAAATTTCTTCAATTTTCTCTTGAACATTAAAAAGAAAATTCTAGGTAGATTTCCAAAATATTAACTCTGGCTGAATTTCACAAACTCTTCATTATAGACAGACATAGCTTCTGTTTGTCTTTTGTATGTGTGTGACTGGGCAAAACGACCATGTCCTTTTTGTAGTGTGGAGTGGGGGTATGGGGGCGCCATGCAGCTTGTGGGATTTTAATTCCCTGATGAGGGATCGAAACTGGGCCCTCAGCAGTGAAAGTGCAGAGTCCTAACTGCTGGACCACCAGGGAATTCCCTAAAAGACCATGTCATTAGCTCCAGAAAACAACTGCTCTAACAGATAAATATGTTCTCTTAGGTATATGTAGGTGCTTTCCAGGTGGCACCAGTGGTAAAGAATCTGCCTGCCAGTGCAGAAGACGTAGGAGACTTGGGTGTGATCCTTGGGTCGGGAAGATCCCCTGGAGTAGGAAATGGCTACCCACTCCAGTATTCTGCCTGGGAAATTACATGGACAGAGGAGCCTGCTGGCTACAGTCCATGGGTTCACAGAGTCGGACATGACTGAGCAGACATATACACACAGGTATATGTAGATGTGAGAATAATTGTTGATTATAAACAATACCCACCCTACTCCAGTACTCTTGCCTGGAAAATCCCATGGATGGAGGAGCCTGGTAGGCTGCAGTCCATGGGGTCTCGAAGAGTCGGACACGACGGAGCAACTTCACTTTTCACTTTCACTTTCATGTGTTGGAGAAGGAAATGGCAACCCACTCCAGTATTCTTGCCTGGAGGATCCCAGGGAAGGGGGAGCCTAGTGGGCTGCCGTCTGTGGGGTCGCACAGAGTCAGACACGACTGAAGTGACTTAGCAGCAGCAGCAGCAGCATATACAATACCAAGTATATTTCCAGTTCAAAGTGAATTGCTAAAAATACACCAAGGAGGACAAGCCTCAGACTGGAAGAAAATATTTACAAAAGACATGGCTGATAAAGGACAATTATCCAAAATATACAAAGAGCTCTTGAAATCAACAATCAGAAAACAAATAACAGATTTTAAAAGGGGCAAAAGACCTGAACAGACACTTCACCAAAGATATACAGATGGCAAAAAAAGCATATGAAAAGATGTTCCACACATGTCATTGAGGAAATGCAAGTGAAAACAGCCATGAGATACCACTACACACCTATCAGAATCCAGAACACTGGCAACACTAAATGCTGGCAAAGATGTGCAGCAACAGAAACTCTCATTCATTATTGGTAGAAGTTCAAAATGGTTATGGCCACTTTGGAACACAGCTTGGCAGTCTCTTATGAAACTAAACATACTCTTACCATATGATTGAGCCCTGGTAGTCTGTGGGGTCACACAGAGTTGGACACAACTGACACGACTTAGCAGTAGCAGAGGAGCCTTTGTATTTACCCAAAGGAGTTGGAAATTCATGTCCACACAAAAGCTGACACATGGATGTTTACTGCATAATTCAGTTCAGTTCAATTAGCAAAACTTGGAAGCAACCAAGATGTCCTTCAGTGCGTAAGTCGCTTCAGTCATGTACAACTCTTTCTGATCCCATGGACTGTAGCCTGCCAGACTCCTCTGTGCATGGGATTCTCCAGGCAAGGATACTGGAGCAAGTTGCCATGCCCTCCTCCAGGGGATCTTCCTGACCCAGGGATTGAATCTGCATCTCTTATGTTTCCTGCATTACAGGTGGATTCCTTACCACTAACGCCACCTGGGAAGCCATCCCTCAGTAGGTGAATAATAAATAAATGTGGTACATCCAGATAGTGGAATATTATTCTGTGCTAAAAGGAAATGAGCTATCAAGCCGTGAGAAGATGTGGGAGAACCTTACATGCACATTACTAAGTGAAAGAAGCCAATCTGAAAAGGCTATATGCCATATGAGTCTAACTCTATAACATTCCAGAAAAAGTAAAATTATGAAGACAGGAATGGTGGGGGTGTGGACAGAGATGAACAGGCAGAGCATAGAAGAGTTTAAGGTGGTAAAACAATTCTGTATTACATAATGATGGATACATGTCATCATATAATTTTTCAAAACCCATAGTTATACATAAACTATGGACTTTGGGTTTTGAGGTTCCAGTGTAGGTTCACTGGCTGTAACGAATGTACCGCTGTGATGGGGGATGTTGATAGTGGAGTTAAGTCATGTATGTGGTGGGGTGGGGGCAGGAGTATACGGAAACTGTGTATCTTCTGGTTAATTTTGTTGTGAACCTAAAACTGATCTGAACAATAGTATTATTTTAAAATAAAATAGATCAAGAGGAGCTCTGAAATTTTATTTTGTCATTGACAACTGAGGAATTACAGAGAATTCTTTGGATTGTCAAGCTTGTTGCCAAAGGTGCCTTAGCTTCATCATGCCCAGTGTCCAAGGATTGTTAGAAATTTCCTTGGAGCTGGCAAATGGAATCCTATCAGCATCCTAATTCTCACACAAAAGGGTTGAAAATCCTGAGGAAATACATGCAAAAGTATTTTATATACTTTGAAATATGCTATAAACTAAATATTAACTTTTGCTATTTCTGTGCCTGGGTCAGAAGAATTACTCAGGGCTTAAACTGAAAGACTACAGATGGCTCTTATTCTGAAATACTAAATATATGGTAATTGAAAAGTAATATATGGTCTCTTTGATTTGCAGATTCAGAACGTACTTTATGAATTTTTTCAAAATCCAGATTTGCAGCTTGGTAAGCTTGCCTCTTACTACAGCGTTTATATTTCTCTCTATCTCTTTTTTTGGAGGGGGAGAATGTTGCGTTAAGATGAAGAGCCAGTATTTAGGTAGACGTTATCAAAGCTCTTACAGATGTTCTCAAGCTCCTTTGCTCTCCTCAGATGGAGAATGTAGAACAGCAGAGATGCAGTCCGTGAATTTTAATTCTTTTAGTCGAGTGGCCCATTTTATTAAAGTTATTTTGTAATAACCCTTACCATTGAGGGCCTTCCCTGGTGGCTTAGACGGTAAAGTGTCTGTCTGCAATGCTGGAGCCCAGGGTTCAATCCCTGGGTCCGGAAGATCCCCTGGAGAAGGAAATGTCAACCCAGTCCAGTATTCTTGCCTGGAAAATCCCATGGACAGAGGAGCCTGGTAGGCTACAGTCCATGGTGTCATAAAGAGTTGGACATGACTGAGAGACTTTACTTACTTACTATTGAGAGAGTCAGTTCCTAGGCAGGTTGATAAGAAGTCCGGGGTCCCTGAGGAGGAGAAAGGGGTCTGGAATTCTCAAGGAGGAGGAAAGGACAAACATCTTTTTTTTCTCTCTACATTCCTTAGTCTTGGTCACATAAAACGTTTGGTTTTTTTTTTTCCTTTAAACCTGGAACTGATGATTATACAACAAACTCAATTTAAACTCTGTACTAGGTATTGTATAACAACAACGTATCCTGCTTGAGGACAGTTTCTCCTTCCTGAAAACCTTCTGACTAATCCTGATATCTTAGAATGTATATTATGGGAGTGAGTTTGGTAGGATCTTTCTATTGTTAAATTCTAATCCTGTTATCCTAAAATGTAAATTGTGGGAGTGGGTCTGGTAAAATTTTTACAACCTTGAGACATTCTTTTCATTTATTGTAATGACTGATTAAAAAAGGATATAATTCCCTTGCTAAAGACTAGTGAGTGGGGCACTCTCCTCCCCACTTCTGATGTCTATGTCAGAAGCTTTCTCTGCCCCTTTTCACTGTAATAAAACTTCTGCCACACAAGAGCCCTGAGTGGGCAAGCCTGGTCTCTGGTTCCAAAGCTAAATCTTCAGAGATCATGAATCCAACATCGTTCACTGTAAGCGCTTGTATCCTATCAAATTCCTAGAAAATATTACTTACTTTCACAGAATTTTAAAAGAAAGATACAATGTCATAGCTGTGATATGGAGAAATACAAGGAAAGATATAAGAAAATTAAATGTGCCATATTTCAATATATAATTGTTTGGCTACAACTTCACTGAAAGACATATGGAATAGTCAGACATTTGTTCAGATGATAAAAATATCCACCTGCAATGCAGGAGACCTGGGTTCAATCCCTGGGTCGGGAAGATCGCCTGGAGAGGGAAATAGTAACCCTCCCTGTATTCTTGCCTAGAGAATCCCATGAACAGAGAAGCTGGGTGGGCTACAGTCCACGGGGTCACAAAGAATCAGACACAACTAAGTGACTAACATTTTCACTTCTTCATTTTCATAATGAATGTTTAGATATAAGAAAAGTAAAATTATGTACAATCAATTATATTCTTTGTATTTGACATTTTGAAATAAGAGCAAAGTGAATGGATTTGTATATATATATATATATAGAATCCCCATGCACAGAAAAGCTACAAATGTAGACTAACACGGGTATATTATATTGGAGTTCAGGTACAATTTATAATATTACTTTCCATTATATAATTTTCTAAAATGCTGACCAGCTCTTGGCAAAGTTCCAAATGAAGCAAAAGACAATTCTCAGTTTTGATAGTAGTTACATTCTTGGAAAATTCAACAGCAAAAAATATACTATGTGTTTATATATAAAATAGAATAGATTTCACGTTCAAAATTATTCTAAGCAATTTTTTTAATCTACTTGAATGTCTGGCAGGAGGGGTAAAGTCTTTACTGTGCAGGAATTGTACTCACTCCTCGGATTTTCTTGTTTAAACCAATGACTTCACTGACTCTCAATCATATTTCCATCCCAAATCTGCCACCTGAGTTCTACATACTATTTGAAAAGATCCGCAAGATGAGTGGTGAAGCAAAAAGAAAAACAACTTCCAAGTTGCAGATCAATATGATAATATTTATGCATAGAGAATCAAAAAATATATGTGTATATATACATTTTGTTGCTGCTGCTGTTTAGTCGCTAAGTCCTGTCTGACTTTTTGCAACCCCATGGACTGTAGCCTATTGGGCTCCTCTGTTCATGGGATTCTACAGGCAAGAATACTGGAATGGGTAGCCATTCCCTTCTACAGGGGATCCTCCCAACCCAGGGATTGAACCAAAGCAGATTCTTTACTGTCTGAGCCATGAGGGAAACCCCATGTATTTTCATATGTGTGTGTGTGTATGTATATATATATATATGTTTACTAACCAAGTTCTGTACAAAGCTACGGTTTTGCCAATAGTCATGTATGGATGGGAGGAGGCGATGGCACCCCACTCCAGTGCTCTTGTCTGGAAAATCCCATGGTGGAGGAGCCTGGTAGGCTGCAGTCCATGGAGTCGCTAAGAGTCAGACAGGACTGAGCGACTTCACTTTCACTTTTTACTTTCATGCACTGGAGAAGGAAATGGCAACCCACTCCAGTGTTCTTGACTGGAGAATCCCAGGGACGGGGGAGCCTGGTGGGGTGCCATCTATGGGGTCGTACAGAGTCGGACACAACTGAAGCAACTTAGCAGCAGCAGCAGCAGCAGCATGTATGAATGTGAGAGCTGGACGGTAAAAAGGCTGAATACTGAATAACTGATGCTTTTAAACTGTGGTGTTAGAGAAGACTCTTGAGTGTCCCTTGGGCAGCAAGGAGATCAAACCAGTCAATCCTAAGGGAAATCAGTCCTGAATTAGAAGGACTGATGCTGAAGCTGAAGCTCCAATACTGTGGCCACCCAATGCTAAGAGCCGACTCATTAGAAAAGACCCTGATGCTGGGATAGATTGAAGGCAGGAGAAGAAGGGGTTGACAGAGGATGAAATGGTTGGATGGCATCACCGACTCAATGGACATGAATTTGAGCAAGCTCCAGGAGATGATGAAGGACAGGGAACTCTGGCGTACTGCAATCCATAGGGTCTCAGAGTCAGACAAAACTGAACGACCAACTACACACACACACATGAAAATACATAGAAAAGTTGCTGAAAGGGTGACAACAAACCACTGATAGTGGTTTCTAGAAGAGCAGAGGGGAGGGAGAGTGCTGGTGGGAGGGGGAGGGGAAATGGCCCATTTTCAGGTTTTCCTGCTTATATTTCCTGCTTGCATTATTTGAATCTCTTACCAAAAGAACATATTCATATATTATTCAGTTAACTAAAAAAAAATTAAAGACAAAATAAAGTCCTTAAAAAGCATTTATATTTTAGGACCTTCTAGCATAAACCAACACAGATATTTTTGTAGTCTTTTATACTATTGATATGCCTGTTTATTTCTGCTTTATCTTGACACAGTCATTAAAAATGTAGGCATGCTCTTAAATGTTTGCATTCCTTGGCTAAATAGAAGCCAGGAAAAATTATAATCTTGTAGTAATTAGAATATCACCCAACTATACATCATTCATTCTATTATAATATTGATTGGCATTAATAATGTTATGTTCTTTTGGAGTACTATAATATGAATATAAAATGTGAATGTGTTACAACCAAACTAACTATCAAATAACTTTTGTTCAATAATTAGAAACATGCTGTCTACCAGCAGATGTTGCTGACTCAATGAAACCAAGATTGAACAAAGCAGAATTTATACAAGTAAGAAGTTACATTATTCATTATTTGAATCAAATTATTTTGCAGGTCTCAATCGTCTTTTGGTGAATGTCATACATACAGTAACTTAGAATTAAATAAATGAAAGCATAATAACTAATTTGGGGCTTCTGAGGTGGTACTAGTGGTAAAGAACCACCTGCCAATGCAGGAAATGTAGGAGATGCAGGTTTGATCCCTGGATCAGGAAGGTCCCCTGGAGGAGAGCGTGGCAATCCACTCCAGTATTCTTGTCTGGAGAGTTCCATGGAGAGAGGAGCCCAGCAGGCTGCAGTCCATAGGGTTGCACAGAGTCAGACACAACTGAAGCAGCTTCGCAGGCAGGCAAGCAATAGCTTGTTTTATCAATTCTCAGATGCCCACTTTAAAATATTTCGCTTCAGTTCAGTTGCTCAGTCACGTCCGACTCTTTTCGACCCCATGGACTGCAGCCCACCAGGCTTCTCTGTCCATCACCAACTCCCAGAGCTTGCTTAAATTCATGTCCATCAAGTCGGTGGTCCCATCCAACCACCTCATCCTCTGTTGTCCCCTTCCCCTCCTGCCCTTAATCTTTCCCAGCATCAGTGTCTTTTCCAGTGAGTCAGTTCTTTGCATCAGATGGCCAAAGTATTGGGGTTTCAGCTTCAGCATCAGTCCTTCCAATGAATATTCAATATTCTCATGAGTCTTCTCCAACACCACAGTTCAAAAGCATCAATTCTTTGGCCCTCAGCTTTCTTTATGGTCCAACTCTCACATCCATACATGACTACTGGAAAAACCATAGCTTTGACTAGGCATACCTTTGTTGGCAAAGTAATGTCTCTGCTTTTTAGGTTCCTGTCTAGGTTTATCATAGCTTTCCCTCCAAGGAGCAAGTGTCTTTTAATTTCATGGCTGCAGTCACCATCTGCAGAGATTTTGGAGCCCAAGAAAATAAAGTCTGTCACTGTTTCCATTGTTTCCCCATTTATTTGCCATTAAGTGATTAAATTAAATTAAATCAGCAACTCCTAGAAACTCAGCAATTCTTATTCCTACTTTTATAGATGAAGATACTGAGGTTCAGAAAGGTTAAGTAACTTGTACAAGGTCTCACAGTAAGTGGAGCTGGAGAAATTAGTATTCAGGCCGTTTGCTTCAAAGTCAACATAAAATTACATTTGATAAATTATGATTTTATTGTAGTGGAATAAGCAAAAGAAGCGGTTTAACAATACCAGGGTCCTATTTCTTCTGCCTGCTTTTATATTTTTTCATGACTTCCCTCTAGTTCCCCTTGTTTTTCTGAGTACCAGAGTCAAGGTAACTTTCTCCTTCACTCCTTCACCCTTGCTTCATGGACAGTGATGACTGTGTACTAAATACAATTTCAAGATTCTGTATGAAGGATTTCTGGAACCCTTGAAATGATTATCATGTAGACAAGAACTTGGCAATCCTGTCTCTATTATGTTCTGATTTCTCAGATTCTGTATTTGAGTATTTGGTGTCCATTAGTGACAGGGCCAAACTAATGGCCAAATTGTTTGTATATTCTCTGTGATCCAAAGCACATACTCCGAACCACCTACTTGATTAAACCTCACTCACAAAACCAGTATTTCCCCTACCTCAAATCAACCCAGGACCAGATGCCAGATAACTGGGGAAAGCTCCTGTACCTCAAAGTCTACAGGGATTATTCAAATTGCCAGTCCTAAACTGTTTACCTTGCCCTGGCCTTATCTTTCCTGAGCAAACTCCAATAAAGACTCTGTTCTGGACCAAGGGGGATGGTGGAATTAATAGAGAGGTTGGGATTGACATATATACACTATTGATATTATGTATAAATAGATAACTAATGAGAATCTATGGACTTCTCTGGTGGCTCAAGGGTAAAAAAAAATCTGCCTGCCTATGTAGGAGACGTGGATTCGATCCCTAGGTTGGGAAAATCCCCTGGAGAGGGAAATGGCAAACCAATGCAGTCTTCTTGCCTGGGAAATCCCACCGACAGAGGAGCCTGGAGGACTACAATCCATAGAGTCACAAAAGAGCTGGACATGACTTAGCAAGTAAAAACTAAACAAAATATTCCTCCGTATGGACATAGCGCACTTTATCCATTCATCAGTTGGGCTGTTTTCACTTTTTATTATTGTAAATAATGCTGCTATAAACATTTGTGAATATATTTTCCTGTGAGCGTATGTCTCAGTTCCCTTAGGTATATACCTGGGAACAGAATTGCTGATTCGTATACCAACTCTATGTTTAACCTTTTAAGGAACTGCCAGACTGCTTTCCACAGTGGCTGCCTGCCCTGTTTTACATTCCCATAGTGAAAGAGTATTGTAGTTACTCCACATCCTTGGCAACACCTGTTATTCTCTGTTTTGTTTGTTTTGTTTCATCATTTTGTTTTTTAACTATAGCCACCCTGTGGGTGTAAAGTGGTAGCTCACGGTGCTTTTGAAAAGCTAAATGGCTCTGATGGCTAAAATGACACCGAGCATCTTTTCAGGTGTTAGAGTCTTGCATATCTTCTTTGGAGAAATGTCTACTTATATCCTTTGACCATTTTTAAATTGGGTTATTTGTCTTTATTATGGGGTTATTAAAGCTTTAATATTGTCTATGTATTTTATATAATCCAGATATATTTGACAACCCCTTTCAAGTATATTTTAGAAATATTTTTTCCTATTCTGCTGGTTACCTTTTCATTTTCTTTTCTTTTTAAAAAGTTAGTTTCATGTCCTCACTGTTGCATGTAGGAATTTAGTTCCCAGACCAAGGATCAAACCCACACCCCCTGCAGTAGCAGCCCAGAGAGTTCTAACCTCTGGCTTGCCAGGGATGTCCCTCCTATCATTTTCTTGATGATGTCCTTCAAAGCACAAAATTTTTAGTTTTGAAGAAGTCCAATTTGTCTATTTTTTTCTTTTGTTGCTTTTGCTTTTGATGTTATATCCAAGAAACTTATTGCCTAATTAAAGATCATAAAGATAGGCTCATATATTTTAGAGTTTTAATTAATATATATGTCTATTTAAATGTCTGATCCTTTGAGTTCATTTTTGTGTATGGTGTGAAGTAACAAAACTTTTTAAGTATTTGCTAACTTAAAAGGCAAAAAATAAATAAGGATATGAAGAAGTTGTTATACTGTTCTATATATAATAAGACATTATTTAATATAATGTCTGTTATGTAATAAGACATTTTACAAGCATACACAGAACTTCAGTCCCTACAGTTACCCTGATCTAGTTTTCAAAGAATATTGATCAGACTTTATCATAAATAGGCCACCAAGAAAACTTTGTAAGTTTCAAAAACTAGAAATCTGATGTTATATTTTCTTGAAAGTGAAAGTCTTCCAGTCATGTCCAATTCTTTGGTATTCTGTGGACTATACAGTCTATGGAATTCTCTAGCCAGAACGCTGGAGTAGGTAGCCATTCCCTTCTCCAGGGGATCTCCCCAACTCAGGGATCTAACCCAGGTCTCCCACATTGTGGGCGGATACATTACCAGTCGAGCCACCAGGGAAGACCAAGAATACTGGAGTGGGTAGCCTATCCCTTCTCCAGCAGATCTTCCTGACCCAGGAATCAACCCAGGGTCTTTTGCATTGCAGGCAGATTCTTTACCAGCTGAGCTACCAGGGAAGCCCATTTGTTATGTGATAAAACTGGAAAATAAACAATTTTAAAATTATGTAAGCCCAACCATTTTGAAATTTAAAAATATTTAGTAATTATTGGGTCAAGATCTTACATCTAATTGTATGGAATGCTACTAAATATTTACTCAGTTGAGAAATTATAGTATTAAGACTTTTAAAAATATAGAAGGGTGAAGAATTTTAAAAGCACAGATAAATATAAAAATAGAATAACAATGTATATATTCCCATAACCTATTAATAGGATTAACTCTTCATAACACCATGGAATATTTTTGTAAGGAAAAATTACTTGATTTTGTAAAAACTATCATGACTAAACAAAAAGTATTCAAACAACTCATAAAACTGCAAAACAAGGATTTAAAATTTTTCATAAATATCTTTTAAAAGATATTTATTTATTTATTTGGCTGCACTGGGTCTTGATTGCAGCATATGAACTCTTAGTTGTAGCATGTAGGATCTCGTTCCTCAACCAGGGATCAAACCTGGGCCCCCTGCTTTGGGAACACAGTCTTAACCACTGGACCATCAGGGAAGTCCCTATAATTAATTTCTTACCCAGAAATAACTATTGTTAGTCTTAGATGAACATCATTTAAAACAGCTTTATATTTTTTTTGTCTCAGTAAATAGAGGGATATGTAATGTGGATGTCATAAATTTTGTTATAAAATTTTAATTGCTTTAAAAAAAGTATTTAATTATACTTGATTCCAACAGAGGAAAGAGAAACTAAAGTATAAATAAGAAAATTATTGAAATTGGACATATCGTCAGAAAAATTATTCTAAAATCATTCTAAGAAAAGGCAATATGATGAAGATCAGGAAAAGTTACAGTCATTTTTTAAATTACATATTTCAATTATATAAAATAACAGTTGACACACTACTATAAAAAGTGAAGGGTTTAATATTTCCTCATGTCTTCCTATCTTTTTTTCTTTTTATGTTCCCCAAGTTTTGCTTAGTTTTTACTCTTAGCTGTGCCCCTTAGCTTGTAGGATCTTTAGTTCCCTGATTTGGTATTGAATCCAGGCCCCAGCAGTGAAAGCACCAAGTCCTAACTGCTGGACTGTCAAGGAATTCCCCCAAGTTATTTTATCCAGATTTACATTATTTCCTTTTTTTTCCTGTGATTATAGTTCCTATAGTTGATTAATCTTAGTCTAATATTGAAATGGATTTGAGGTTCATCTCCTGTCTTTTTACAATGGTTTTTCTATTCCTGAGTTATTTATTTTTATTCATCTCTTAATTGGCTAAATTTCTTGTAAAGTTTTTTCAGGAAGGTCACAAGGGTGCTATATTTTCTGACTTCTTTTATGTTGAAAATGCCTGCATATTGCCTCTGAAATTGTATTTTGAATGAATATACTGTATTTGGATCACCTTTTCTTTCCACCTCAAAACAATACAGACATTGCTTAATTATTTTCTGGTATTGGATGTTGTGAAGTCTGATTTCAGTTTTATTTCCTCCCTTCATTCATTTAAATTAATTCAACAATATGTACATATATACACACATACATATCATACATGAATACATATATGTATATAACCATATATGATATTTGTGTGTGTGTGTGTGTGTGTGTGTGTAAGTCCACACAATTAAAGGAGAAAATGGGTAGGGGTGGAATATAGCGTCTGCCTGCAATACGGGAGACTTGGGTTCCATTCCTAGGTCGGGAAGATCCCCTGGAGAAGGAAATGGCAATCCACTCCAGCACTCTTGCCTGGAAAATCCCATGGACGGAGAAGCCTGATAGGCTACAGTCCATGGGGTCGCAAAAGTTGGACACGACTGAGCGACTTCACTTCTTCATGTATATGTGCTGTGCTTAGTCGCTCAGTCGTGTCCGACTCTGCAGTCCCATGGATTGTAGCCCACCAGGCTCCTCTGTCCATAGGGATTCTCCAGTCAAGAATACTGGAGTGGGTTGCTATGCCGTTTTCCAGGGGATCTTCCCAACCAGAGATTGAACCCAGGTCTCCTGCACTGCAGGATTTCTTACCCTCTGAGCCACCAGGGAAGTCTAAAATATATATATATATATATATATATATATATATATATATATGTATGTATGTGTATACACGCACGCACTTAATAGTAACTTTCAGCATTCTGTGTATTACCTTTGTAGATGTATATATCTATATATATGTGTGTGCATATGTATATGTGTGTTTATATAATTAAAAATTTTTTAATGAGTGGTTTGGGCTAATAATAGTTTTTCTGACATTTCCCACCTTCTCCTAAAATGCAAATAGCACATCTTAAGGTACTTTATTTAGAGTGAAGAGCTATTACATCAACAGAAACCAAGGAAGTATTTCTTATATAAAATATTATTGGATATATTTAATTATCTGATCAATAAATCACTAAGACATGACATCAGACAAAGAAGTAGTGTTTAGAACACCTAAATTTTTTTAAATTTATTTAAATTTTTTAAATTTATTTTTTTATTAAGGTAACTTTAGTTTTTAAGATTCATCTATAACATGGATGGAATATTTGCTTTTAAAGAGGTGTGTTTTATTCTGCCAGCACTCAATGAAACTGAAACAAAATGAAATTATACATGTCAACTATTACACACAGGCGCCACCCAGTGGCGATATTATGCCATGCAATTGCCCCTCTAATTGTTTTAATGAGCAGTGTAATAAGCCTTCAGGTTGGAGCATGTTTGGAAAAAATAGAGAGTCCCTGAGTAATAATTACTGATAATATAGAAAAAAGATAAATGGAGAGAATGAATGGCCACATATACTTCCATATTCACATCATTTTTCTAGCATTTCTGTTTTCTGGTGGGTAAATGAACAGATGATAATCTTTTGTTGACCATAACCTCTCTTTTCATCTGTTTCATTTTATTCATCATTTCATCATTTTCATTTTATTCCAGTAAGTGAAGACCAAAATATCTATTTTAAAGTTTCTGACTTCTTAAGTACATACTATTTACTCTCTCTGCTAGAACAGAGCTCAAATTTCGAGTTGTATTGCTTACACTTAAGGATCAAATAATGCATTGTTGTATGGAAGTGTACCTATGGGTATAGGCAGGCATTTATGTCCATGTGTGTATCTGTGTGCGCATGTGCATACATACACTGGATGAAGCCAGAGTAGGGTACAGGGAATGAAAGAATCAAAATATAAGCAAATTAAGGATGTGCATGTGTGCTCAGTTGTATCTGACTCTGCGACCCATGGACTGTAGCCCGCCAGGCTCCTCTGTCCATGGCCTTTCCCAGACAGGAATAGGTTGCCATCTCCTCCTCTAGGGGATCTTTCTGACCCAGGGATCGAACCTGAGTCTCCTGTATTGCAGGTGGATTCTTTACCTGCCGAGCCCTTGGGGAAGTCCCCAAGATAAGACCACATGCCACCAAAAGACAATTACAAAGCAATGAAAAGGTGCAAAACATTGTGAGTTATATGATTAGGTTTCTATTATGGTGCTGAGGGATGCACAGCAGAATAAAAATGAAACTTCATGGGCCAGGGTTCATGTAGGAAAGTTTTCTAGTGTTCATGAGTTTTAAATTTCTTCTACTTACGTATCTGCACCTTGCAGCTCTTTACTTTAGAAAGAACACTAAGAATAATGCTTTAAACGTTTATTTATTGACAAGAACGATTTCTTTTAAATTTTTATTTTCTATTGGATATAGTTGATTAACAATGCTGTGTTAGTTTCAGGTGTGCAGCAAAGTGATTGGGTTATACATATATGAGTGTCTATTCTTTGTCGAGTTCTTTTCCCATTTACGTTGCTACGTAATATTGAACAGAGTTCCCTGTGGCATACAGTAGGTCCTTGTTGGGTTATCCATTTTAAATATAGCAGTGTATACATTGACAGGAACAATGTTAAGTGTAAAATGTGCTAGCTTATTTGAGATTGTTTTGATTATAAATAGAATATTTAGACTCATAATATATTTTGGAAGAGTGTCAAGTTCATTTTAAATTCTCAGAGCACTCTGGCTCCCATGAGACAACTCTTTCTAGGAGACAAAACTTAACATTTGCATCATTTGTACAGTGAGTTGTTCAAGTAGATATTTGTATCCCTATACAAATTTTGAAAGGAACAGTTTTTTTTTTTAATTTATTGGAGTATAAAGTTATTTCACAGCGCTGTGCTAGTTTTTGCCATACAGCAAAGTGAATCAGCCATGTATATACACACGTCCCCTCCCTTCTGGATGTCCCTTTCATCTAGGTCACCAGAGAACATCAAATAGAGGTGCCCATGCTATACAGCAGGCTCTCACTAGTTATTTATTGCATTCATAGCAGTGTACATCCCAGTCTCCCAATTCATCTCACCCTCCTCCCCTGCTTGGTATCCCTACTCTTGTTCTCTATGTCTGAGTCTCTATTATTGCTATGCAAATAGGTTCATCTGTACCATTTTTCTAGATTCCACATGCTGTATGAACACACCACTTCTTCAGTGATAGACAGCATATATACTGTGTATTTCCATATTCTCTAGTTCTTGTTTGCAGACATTTCTGAAATGTTATTTACTACCAAAGCTTACAAATACAGTTTGGAAGTTAATACCTAACATAGTTTCCAAACACAGTTTCTTACTGTTGCTCTCAGGTCACCCACTTCATGAACTCTCCTGTATGTCTATAATTAAATGTGTGAATCCCAAGGCTGTAGAATGTAACGATAACTGCTGGTGCCAAGTCGCTTCAGTTGTGTCCGACTCTGTGCGACCCCAGAGACGGCAGCCCACCAGGCTCCTCTGTCCCTGGGATTCTCCAGGCAAGAACACTGGAGTGGACTGCCATTTCCTTCTCCAAGGCATGAAAGTGAAACGTGAAAGTGAAGTCGCTCAATTGTGTCCGACTCTTGGCGACTCCATGGACCGCAGCCTACCAGACTCCTCCCAAACATGACATTTACCTCATCCTCAATGCTGTGGTTTTCCTGTCAGAAATGAAAAGCCTAGAATGCATTATGCTGGGATCCAGTACATACAGATAATGTGACTGAGCACAGTTCAAATGTTTGACAGCTCACAAAGTGATTAAACAGAAGGATATTAGTAGTTAATCATATTCTTAAATTCATCTAAGCAATTATGTCAGGATTTATGGATATTAATTGATTAGTTCCTTGGGAGGATGTAAAAACACAAAGGCTACGATATGTTTCCACTTTTTGTTTTTACAAGAGACCCTGGCAGAATGCTGTAATTGTTCTATTTGGTATTTGATATGTACTTCAGTTGGCATCTGGTAGTCTTTCATGTCCTAGAGCCCAGGCTTACAGAACATGCTCATTCAGAAAATCCATAGGCTATAAATCTAGAATGTTCAAATGTGTCTTGGAGGAACAGTTAAGCTAATTCTTGACTTGATAGCATTCCCACAGCCAGAAAACGCATATGGCTTTGAGGTCAGTTCCCAAAAGCTTAATCCAAAACAAGATGAATCTTTTTTTTTTTTTCTCTCTCTCTCTATTTTTGGCCATGCATAGCATGATGGATGGAGAAGGCAATGGCACCCCACTCCAGTACTTTTGCCTGGAAAATCTCATGGACGGAGGAACCTGGTAGGCTGCAGTCCATGGGGTCGCTAGAGTCGGACACGACTGAGCGACTTCACTTTCACTTTTCACTTTCCTGCATTGGAGAAGGAAATGGCAACCCACTCCAGTGTTCTTGCCTGGAGAATCCCAGGGACGGAGGAGCCTGGTGGGCTGCCGTCTCTGGGGTTGCACAGCGTCGGACATGACTGAAGTGACTTAGCAGCAGCAGCAGCATGATGGATCTTAGTCCCTGACCAGGGATCAGACCTGTATCCCCCCATGGACCACCAGCAAAGTCCCAACAAGAGGAATCTTTTCATGAATCAGTGATTTTTATTTCAGCTTTAGAAGACAGAGCCACAATATTGCCAGAAAATATCAATTATTCAGTAATTCTACCTTACCAGTAATTTAGAAAAGTATCTACTATTCAAGAAAAATTGACTGAGGACTGAACAATAGGATCTTAGAATACTGGTATAATTAGGACCAGTTTCCCAAGACCTTCTAGTTCAAACTTCAGTGAATTTGAGCGAAAGAATCACTTAGAAAACTTCTAAAAACATAGATTCTAGGTCTCACCCCAGAGTTTCTGATTCAGTAGGTTTGGAGTAGGGCCCCCAAATTTTCAATTCTAAGTTCTCAAGGGACCACACTTTGAGAACCACTAATCTCGTTTGATTTTTCCTTTTAAAATGTGAATGTCAGCTGAGAAGACTTTTATTTTATAAAGAAAACCTTCACCATCAATTTCTTTACCTAGTTCAAAAGGAAACGAGACTTCACAGAACTTAATGCATGAAATACCTATGCTTCGTTTATATAAAGGAGCCTCTCCATGACCCAGTGAAATAGCTATTATGGTAGCTATTAAGGAACTGTAAAGTCCAGTGACTCATTCAAGGTGATGGTTGTTGTTTAGTCGCTAAGTCGTGTCCGACTCTTTTGCGACCCCATGGACCATAGCCCACCAGTTTCTTCTGTCCATGGGATTTTCCAGGCAAGAGTACTGGAATGGGTTGCCATTTCCTTCTTCAGGGTATCTTCCCTCATCCTAGGTTACTCAGCCAGTAAATATAGAAACTGAGCTTTGAACCCAGACAAAATGTGAGGTCTTAACCTATACACTACTCTGCTTCCCAGGGCAACAAATGAGAACTTAATTGTGCTCATTAACCCATCAAGAAGCTGTTAAAGAAATGAAATATTTAGAAAAGCTCCTTTGTTCAGCTCTAAGTTTCCCCTCTTTTGATCTCTAAGCCAGTTGAAGGATGGTTTATGGTTCACTAATATGGATTCAAGTCATATTTCTTATATAACACATCCTAAATTTGCCTAGATGATATTAAAAAGGAAGTGAAATATGGAAATCTAGCTATGGAAGCAGGGTCATTCTATACAAACTTGGCTACATCTTTGCATGGGGCAGAGAAAGAAGTGGGTTAACACTTAAAGAGGATCCCACTGAGAAACTCACTGAGATGCTTATAGTCAAGGATAGAACAAGATTGTAATGTTCCTGATCTATCAAATTATCAGAAATCTGGAAAGTAATACACATTGATGTTGAGGCTGAGGAGTGCAAAAGAAAAAGGGTATATAAGCCTGATGTCAAAACCCACCAAAAAATACTTTTACCTTCTTTTTATTAATAAATAGTTATTTGTTTAGCTTCTCTGGGTCTTGGTGTAGCACACAGGATCTTTACCTGCGGCATGTGAGCTCTTATTTGCTGCCTGTGGGATCTGTTTCCTTGATCAGGGACTGAACCCAGGCTCCCTGCATTGGGAACTTGGAGTCTTAGCCACTGGACCACCAGAGAAGACCCCAGATGCATTTACCTTCTAAGCAAACAATCTCTCATCTGGGATTCTATTCACCAGGCCTCAAGAGGTATAACCTAAGAGCATAGATATTCTCAGATTCTACACTTTCAAAGGAAAAAAGCAAGTCATAGACAAAGGATTTGTTGTCATCATTTAGTCTCTAAGTTGTGCTTGATTCTTTGCGACCCCATGGACTGTACCCCACCAGTCCTAGGTCCAGGAGATTTTCCAGGCAAGAATACCAGAGTGGGTTGCCATGCCCTCCTCCAGGGGATCTTACCAACCCAGGGATTGAACCCATGTCTCCTTTATCTTCTGCACTGGCAGGTGGATTCTTTACCTCTGAGCTACCTGGGAAGCCGTCCCCGTCTCTTACATGCCAGTAATTAAATGTAGCCAGTCTTGGAAAATGAAAACACATGCTCTTATATACCCCACATCAAACGAAAAACTGCATTCCATTTGAAGAACTGTTCATTTACTGGCCACATTTTATGACTGCTGCTGTTTTATACCGTGAGGTTAACAACTGCTCCCATATAAGACTGATGTGACCTAGAGGGAAATTGTTCCAACTGTGTGTACCGGCCTATGGTGTCTGTAACTGCTCTATGGTATTGGGGACTGTATTGATCCCCTCTCTCTGCAGCACAGCCAAAGAACAGCATTAAGTTGAAAATGCTTTGTCTAAGTGACAGCAGATGATATGGAAAAAATTGCAGCCAATAACTGCATGCACATCAATGGAATCCTTGGGGAAAAAAAACCCAAGTGAAGAACATGGTTTTTAATCAATCACTTATCCTCTTTTTCTCCACAGCTCATCTCTTTCCACACTGCAGGCTTTAAAAGTGAAACATTTGAGAAGCTCCTTAAGCACCTTTGCCATTGTGCAGACGAATTCAGGGAGGTCATAAAAACTGACATGCGGAGACAGATGTTTGCTGAACTCTTCCTGCACTGTGACCGTGGGAAGGTAGGAGAAGCCTCTTAAAGTAGTGCTTCTCACACTATCTGTTGTGAAGGACCAGTCTTTAGGTTGTTGATGGTGATTTTTTTCAGTATGTAGACTGATAATGAAAATGGATTACTAAGAGGGAAAAAGGAAATAAAAATACAATCCAAACATATTCTAGTCTAAGAGCTATTAACAAACACAGGGAAGTAAATTACTGATTTATGTTTAATTTTTTTGTTTTACCAGTTCCTACAATTTCTCTTGGTTTTCCCTTTGACTTTTTTAAAAAGATTTTTTTGATGTGAACCATTTTTTTAAAAAGTCTTTATTGAATTTATTGCACATTGCTTCTGTTTTATGTTTTGCTTTTTTGGCTGCAGACATGTGAGATCTTAGTTCCCCAACCAGGGATCAAACCTGCATTGGAAGACAAAATCCTAACCACTGGGCAATCAGGGAAGTCCCTTCTCTTCAACTTTAATAAATAGCTACTGAATAAAAAAAAAAGTGCAGTCCACATTGTGTTACTACCAGATTCAAATCTGATTTATTATCAGTTACTTTCTCAAGTTGCTATAACATTTTCTAGATGCTATTCTCAATTCCTACCTTTCTCATCACACACAGACTGGTACCAGCTTGCAGACTACATCTTAAGTGGCACTGCATATGATTTATAACTTGTCTCTAAGTTTCTTTCCCATTTTTAAGAGTGGGTTGCTTAGGATTTTTTTTTTGCTTATGATTGTCTACGCTGGTGTTTTCCTAGAGAAAAGAGCTGCTATTTTCTTTGGGGAATAGAAAGCCTACCACATTTTATTGTGCTTCTTAAAAACAAGAAAGGTTTATATCAAAAGTATTTCTAGGAATAGGATTTGAAAGTGAAAGTGAAAGTTACTCAGTCATGTCTGACTCTTTGCAACCCCATGGACTGTATAGTCCATGGAATTATCCAGGCCAGAATACTGGGGTGAGTAGCCTTTCCCTTCTCCAGGGGATCTTCCCAACCCAGGGATAGAACCCAGGTCTCCTACATTGCAGGTGCATTCTTTACCAGTTGAGCCACAAGGGAAGCCCAAGAGTATTGGCGTGGGTAGCCTATCCCTTCTCCAGGGGATTTTCCCAACCAAGGAATTGAACTGGGGTCTCCTGCATTGCAGGCAGATTCTTTACCAACTTAGCCATCAGGGAATTTAGGAACGCACTATTGTGCCAGGACACCAAATGAATTTGCAAAAATAGATTACAACTTTACTGAAATATATTTGTTTATGAATGTTATGCTTATTTGTTTGTATTCCCATATTCCTGAAAAGATTTAAGGAAGCTTATGTTATTCAGTCACTTAGTCATATCTGACTCTTTGTGACTCCATGGACTGCAGCCCGCAAGGCTTCCCTGTCCTTCACCATCTCCCGGAGCTTGCTTAAACTCATGTCCATTGAGTCAGTGATGCCATCCAACCATCTCATCCTCTGTCATCCACTTTTCCTCCTGCCTTCAGTCTTTCTCAGCATCAGGGTCTTTAATGAGTCAGCTCTTCGCATCAGGTGGTCAGAGTACTGGAGCTTCAGCTTCAGCATCAGTCCTTACAAGGTATAAGAATAGATTAAAAAGTAACAAAAGAACATAGATTTTAAAAAGTAGGATGAAAGAAGAAAAAGAGGATACTATATGAAGTTGGGAACAAAGCTGTAAATGCATACCATAATGACCTAAATATTTGCTCTGGATTGTCTGAAGATCTGAATGTAACCTCCTAGTAGTGAATGTGAAATATGATATATTATTGATTATATGACACAATAGTGTGTATTGACAGTGTTTTAAGATAAGTATGAACTGGAGCTAAGAAGGTGCAGAAATTTGGGTATAAAAAGTATAGTTAGGAGTTTCAATATTCCATCTACATAAAAGTTTCAAATCTCATGTAACAACTGATTGCCAACTTTCTGCTTAGGTAGGGTTTTTGGATCGTCAGAGGACATTGGCCTTGCTGGAAACATTCTATGACCGAGTTCAAAAGTGCTCAAAGGTATACTCCGAAACCCAAGACAATGTAAGTGCCACCCAGAGGGAGTATGCTCAAGCTGGAGTGAAGCAGTACACGTATGTGATAAAACATCATTCTATCACCATGGAATCCCTCCCTTACATCATGACCTCCCTTAGATCATGATGGCTGTATCTAGTTGCTCATGCCATACAGTGGTAATTACCGTTACCATCTAGTTGAGCTAGATGTGTTTTTCACTGCAGTGCAATACTAAAAGTCGTTAAGTCAGAATTGAGCTAGAATTCCAGTGAAAGGGTGCTTTAGTGACAACCTGAATGTTTTGAAAATTAAGTTGGTAATGGTAATTCCAGTTTTAACGTCCAACTTAGAATTCTAAGATTTCTAAGAAAATTGTTTTTTCTCTACCAAGCATTTTTTTGATTGAAATATAATTGATGTACAATATTATGTTAGTTTCAAAATACACAATGATTTGACATTTTTATATGATAGGAAATAATCACCATGATGAATCTGGTAGCATTCTGTCCCCCTACAAAGTTATTATGATTGACCATATTCCTTATGCTGTATATTATTTATTATTTAATAATATGACTTATTTATTATATAACTGGAGGTTTGCATGTCTTAATTCCCTTCAACTGTTTCACTCATACCTCAAGCCCCCTCCCTTCTGGCAACCACTCATTAGTTCTCTTTATCTATGAGTCAATTTTTGTTTTATTTTATTTGTTTGTTTTAAAGATGTAAGTTAGATCATGTGGTATTTGTCTTTCTCTGTCTGCCTCATTTGACTTAGCACAATACCCTACTGTGTTGTCAAAAGTGGCAGGGTTTGAGATGGAGGACATTTGCTCTTTTCTCAGCCCTATGCTATGCTTATTGTGGAGGACTAAGAGGAGAGGATAAATTCTATTTGCCTTGAAAGTCTAAGCTACTCTTCAAGCATCAAAAGAAGGAATCATGTTCATTTCCATACATTTTAGGAAGGGATTATTTCTAATTTCCAGAAGTGAGCATCTTTTATGTTCCTTTAGATACCTTTTTGTTTTTTATTGGGTTGCTGGGAAATGTAATTGATATTCATTTAAAGCAGTAGTTCTGTGGGCACCATTACTGTGCCTAGTACTTTTTGCATTAATTTACTAGCTCTGATTCTACATTATAAGATCAATTGTTTAGGTAAATGTTTTGTTTTCTGTGTTAGGGCCATTTGTTGAATTTGGAGAGATAGACTTACCTGAGTTCTGGGGAGACATGGACAATCAGAAACACATTTATGAAGACTTTGACAATGTTCTGTTAGAGATGAATACATTACCTTCTGAAAAACATTTTAGCAAAACCCAAAGTAAATTATTAGCAAGCCCAGAAGATCAACGTGAACACTATAGAGAATCAACACTACCACAAAGCCCACCAGAACAGCAGAGAGGGGCAACTGTGGAACAGGGACCAAATGGAATTTCAACCAGAGAACAAGAACAACCTGAAGAGTCAACTGGAGAACAAAAACTGAACAAAGAATCAGTATCAAAAGAAGGAACCTACACAGGGTTAACTCCAGAACAAAGATCAAGTAGAGAATTAATAACAGAACAAAGACCACATCATGAGCCAATAACAGAACAAAGAGTACCACAAGGAACCCACATCGAATCAACAGCAGAACATGGACTTTCTGAAGAATCAATGACAACAGAAGGACAACATGAAGGGTCAACAACAGGACAAGGATCACACGGAAAGTCAACTGAGGATCAGGGATCACGCAGAGAGTCACAATCAGATCTTGAACAACCCAGAGAATCAACTGCAGAACAGGAAGCAGGGAGAGAGTCACAATCAGATCAAGGACAACCCAGAGAGACAATGGCAGGACAGGAAGCACACAGAGAATCACAGTCAGATCAAGGACCACACAGTGGGTCAACTGCAGAGCAAGAAGAAGGCAGGGAGTCAGTAGTAGAACAAGAAACACACAGAGGGTCAACTGCAGAACCACAGTCACCCAGAGAAACAATTCTGGAAGAACAACAGGACACAGACTTTACTTCACAATCGAGAAAAGGTAGTATCACCGGAGAAAGTAAAACATCTAGGGAATCTATTTCCTTTGAGCACACTGAAATCCCTCCACAGGAAGAAAGGACTCAGGTACAACCATATGAAGAGTTACTCTTCATAAGTCCTGAACTGCAAGAGAAAATTGGAGTATCAAGCCCAAAAGATCATCTTTCAGGTAGTAATATCACTTTCCTACATCAGCTGTTTTTTTCTAGAGTGGTTTTTAAAATCTGCAGAAAAATCTTCCTTTCGGTTAGGATCTTTTTGTGACATATAAGGTCATGCAAACTTCAGACATATTTTGCTATTCAACATGAGTCTAAACTTTGAGCAATCAATTACATGCAAACTAGAAAGTCTCTACTGTCAATTTACCCAGAAGTCCCTCTACACTAGAAGCCCATTTGTAAGGAAGAAATCTGGTAGTATTACTTATAGAAATTTTCACTGGACTTCTGAAAAGGCACAGAAGCTGTTTTATTTTAAATGGAGTATCTGATATTAGAAATCACTTTTTTCTTTTATTTCAAATTTTAAAAGTATCTCACTTTTTTCAGTTGCATATAAGATGTTCTAGAAGAATTTCTGAAGGTCATATTTAAGACAGAAAGCACCCTGGATTTCAAATATTTATTCTGCAGAAGACTTTTTTGGGAATTGCCTATGCAAATTTATGCCCTTTTAGTTGAAGAATTATAATCTTTTCGAGAGCCAATCTCAATGTCACTTAAGGCCTTAGTTGTTCAGTCGCTCAGTTGTGTCTGACTCTTTACGACCCTATGAACTGCAGCACGTCAGGCTTCCCTGTCCTTCACCATCTCCCAGAGCTTGCTCAAACTCATGTTCGTTGAATTGGTGATGCCATCCAACCATCTCATCCTCTGTCGTCCCCTTCTCCTCCTGCCTTCAATCTTTCTCAGCATCAGGGTCTTTTCTAATGAGTCAGCTCCTCGCATCAGGAGGCCAGAGTATTGGAGCTTCAGCATCCTTGCTTCCAATGAATATTCAGGGTTGATTTTGTTTAGGATTGACTAGTTTGATCTCCTTGCAGTCCAAGGGACTCTCAACAGTCTTTTTAACAAGACAGCTCAAAAACATCAATTCTTCAGTGCTTAGCCTTCTTTATGGTCCAACTCTCATAATCATGCATGACTACTGGAAAAATCATAGCTTCAACTTTACAGACCTTTGTTGGCAAAATAATGTCTCTTCTTTTAATATGCTTTCTAGGCATTAAAAAAAAATTCTAAAGTTCTACAGTCCCAAAGAAAGTTCTTGTTTAAAACTCATAAGAGATGGATAACCTGTGTTAAGGATTTTACACTATCATTAACTAATTTGAAATCTTTCATTTTTTCAGCATTATATTTATTTCTTCCCAGAAGAGGGCTACTAATTTCTGGTTCTCCTTGCATAGTGGGGATACAGCCTAAGAAATTAGTGACGTTACTATTAATTTTGACTCTCTATAACAGTGATCCAAAATAACAGTGTCTAAACAAACAAACAAACCCAAAACAAAATAACAATGTCTAAACAAGGCAGGAGTTTCTTTGACAGATTAGCCCCAAGAAATCAACAGAGGCTCAAGCTCTTTCTGCCCTGTGTCTCCTCCAGCCAAACGCTCCAAGATAGCTAACCACCATGTCTGCATCCTGACCAGTAGGCGAAGAGAAAGGAAAAAGGATAGACATTACATCATTTCCTTTCCTTTCTATCTTGTTCATTCATCAGAATTCAGGCACATAGTGACACCTGCTGTCTGGGAGGCTGGGAAATATAGCCCTCATTTTGCGTGGGCAAATTTGGGTATAATACATAGCCTTTGTCACAGAGTTGCTCTCAAAAACTAAAGCTATTAAGTGATATCTTTGTGATTAAGTTATTAAATGATACCATTATGATACAACATATACAGAAAAGGACCCGAAAGAAAGTTTTTGTGTTCTGTATGCAAGATATGTCTTTCATTTATTGACTTTAGAATATATAATCTTCAACTCATAGGCATTTTCTTTATACTTTTAGAACCTGCTAAAAAGGAAGTCCAGAAAGACAAATCCTGCGAACCTAAGTCCCACAAAATAGAAGGAAGGTCATGGACAGGTGACTCCTCCTTTAATTCTACTTTCATGCATACTCCAGAGCAAAAACATTGTGAAAGTGGAGTTGACTATATTATGGCATATGTATCTTATAGGTGAACTTCTGACTTGTAACTGGAACATGAAGTATGCCAAACATGAAGACGAGGAACAGGCAAATTTAATCTATGGTAACTCAAGGTTCGCAGGTACATGTTAACAAAGCCAGGAAGAACAGATGGTGCTCTAATCTGATAACCTTTAATTTACTGTGGTTCCCAGTGGTAAGGACTGGACTTAGCCAAGGCACAGTGGCTGGGTGACACTTGCATCGTTTTGTCCTTGAGCCAATGAACCTAAACATATTCAAGATAGATGACTGTTCCAGGTGGCAGTGTACATGTAGTGCTATTGTAATGCTCTTTAAAGCATACGTGTTAGTACAGTTGTCCATTAGTGTCTGCAGGGGATTATTCCATGACTATCATCCAGCCAAAATTTCCCCCAACCACAAATACCAACATTCAAGATGCTCAAGCCCCTTATATAAAATGGACGAGTATTTGCATATAACTCCCATATACTTTAAATATAGATCACTTATAATACCTAGTACAATGTGAATGCTTTGTAAATAGTTGAAAATGCAACATGAATGCTATGTAAATAGTTGCCCATGTGTGGCAAATTCAAGTTTTGCTTTCAGGAACTTTCTGGATTTTTTCTTCCTGAATATTTTTGATTCACAGTTGAACCCACAGATGCAGAACCTGCAGCTACAAAAACCAACTGTATACAACTTTTTTTTATGGTTATGTGGCCCTGAAACCACTTTGAAGCTATGATCCAGGTACACAGGGAATTAGATATTAGAACAATAGAAATCATTCCAGCAATTCCTCTCTCCTATGTAGTTACACATCTAACTATGTGAGGCAGGAGAGGCTCTGTCTTGTTTTTGAAGACTTACAAAGAAAGATCTATTCAACAGAGCAAAGAATAGCTTTTAGCTCTCAGTAAACCATGTGAAGTGAAGTGAAGTCGCTCAGTCGTGTCCGACTCTTTTGCGACCCCATGGACTGTAGCCTACAAGGCTCCTCTGTCCATGGAATTTTCCAGGCAACAGGAAACCATGTATTTAACAACAATTTTCCCAACAAGTATTTGTATTTTACTGCAATGCTATTTTATCGTTTTATCTTTCACCAACAAGTAGTAGAACTTATAAGATCAAAAAATTTTCCTCCTGTCTGCAGTTTCTTTTCTTGTTTAAGAATGGATCAAATAGCAAACTTTACATCCTCCAAATATTTGGTGAAATTGTATGGCATTGGTTAAGCTCTTGTTGCCTGCTACTTCATGTTCCTTTTCTGATTTACTTCTTTATTGCAGTTTTGCTCTACCATTTTGACAATTGCATGGCTGATTCTTTTTAAGTTACATCAGATCTCATATGGAAGGTATCAGCGCATGAAAGATTGAATTAGTTAATAAATCAATCGTAAATCACCAGGCTCTTCTATGAAATATACTTCATGTTATAACATCAGGCTTTAAAATAAATATATGAGTCAACCCTCCTGAGGGAGAGGTTATAAGTGATGGTATTTACAGATTTACTTAACTAGCGAGTCCAGACTTCAGCTGGCTTCAGGCACAGCTGAATCCAAGGGCTCAATAATAGCAGCAGGACACTATCTCTTTGCCTCTCAGCCCTGTTTTTCTCTGTGTAACTTTCAGTTTTAGTTTTCTCTGTATTGTGGCAAAGATTTCCATGAGAGCATCTTTAAGTCTACATCCTACTAGTTCAGGAGTCAGAGTACAAGACCAGTGATTCTCCCCAAGTAGTTGCCCCAAAAGCCCTGGGGCTAATTCTCATTGGCCTATAGTGGATCCCATTGCTGTCATATGTGAATCACTAGCCGGACCCTATATCACATGGGCATCCTGAAGCAAAGGTGGGTGAGGCTCAGTACTACCTGATACATCAAAACTGACAATCAGGGAGAGATGTTTTCTCAAATTAAAAAAAAAGGAGGGAGACTTCCCTGGCAGTCCAGTGGTTAAGACTCCACACTGCCAATGCAAGGGGCATGGGTTCGATCCCTCTTTGGAGAACTAAGATCCCACATGCCACCAGGCACAGACAAAAGGATGAAAATAAATAAATAAATAAATAAAAGATACGTTTAGGGACTTCCCTGGTGGTCCAGTGGTTAAGACTCTGTGCTGCCAATGCAGGGGGCATGGGTTCAATCTCTGGTCAGAGAACTAAGATCCCACATGCAAAAAAAAAAAAGAGAGAGAGAGAGAGAAAATGAGAACAGCAACCAAAACCCAAACTTTATAAAGGGTATTTTAAAAATAAAAAGTGGATGCTGTCTCCTCATGAAGGCAGCATAGACTCCTGGTAGGAAAAAAAGGTAGTAGATGTTCATTACAATATGTACTCATATATTTTCCCTGAACTTGGATAAAATTGTTCATGTCACTGTTTGATGTATGTTTCTTGTTTGATAGACCTGCACTCAATTATCAGAAACATTCAGTCTTACAAGGGAATAAAGGGTAGGAGTGCCTTCAACGGAGTTTCCTTCAATCTACTCCAGTTTGTGCAGCTCCTGGAGACATTTGTTGGTGAAGATTCCCCCTTGAGTGTCAGTGAAGCCCTCACCTCCTTTTTAAGAAGGGCTTTGTTGAAACAAAAGAAGAGAAAATGAGTGGCTTAGAAAAGGTGAGTATTATTATTTACCAATAAAACAAGTGAGGTCACTATTATAAAGAGATATGTATACCTATGACTGATTCATGTTGATGTATGTATACTTATGACTGATTCATGTTGATGTATGGGCTTCCCTGGTGGCTCAGACAGTAAAAGAATCTGCTTGCAATGTGGGAGACCTGGGTTTGCTCCCTGGGTTGGGAAGATACCCTGGAGGTGGGCATTGCAACCCACTCCAGTATTCTTGTCTGGAGAATCCCCATGGACAGAGGAGTCTGGTGGGCTACCATGAGGTCACAGAGTTGGACAAGACTGAGTGACTAAGCACCTTCATCTGGATGGCAGAAACCATTGCAGTATTGTAAATTAATTATCTTCTAATTAAAAATTTAAAGTAAAAAAACCTATCAACCTCCGTTCCTTCTAGACTAGCTCTTAAGTACTAATTTTGATTGTGAATGCTTATGCTAATTAGGTACTTAATTAGCATGGCAATTAAATACTTCATTTTATTGTCAAATGTTCTAAGATCACACTCCAGAGAATTCATTCCTCTAATAAGAACATGATTGCTGATGGCAGGAGATGGTTTCTTATATAGCTGTGTTTTTGCTCCTCCAAAGCTTGAAGAGCAGATTCCAAGGAGCAGATATTTGCATGTGCAAAGATGTGTGTGTCTGTGTCCACTCTCTGATATGTGAGTACATTTACAAATGCACAGACATAATGGTATGATTGTGGCTTGAATACATATTTTTGGGTACACCAAGGTAGTAGGCTTCATCTTTCTTAAGAAATTACTACTTACTTGGATGAAATATGCAAACACATTCACTGATAGGAACAATTTGTGTACTCTTATATTAAATATATAAATTAGGTTCATCAAGCATATTCAATAACTTTATCAGTCTTATGAGTCTTCTCAATTGAAGTTTCTATCATTTAACCAAATGGTATGTGTTCATTCTCTTTTATCAATAAAATCTACCTTGATTAGATAAGTTACTATCTAGTTAACATAATCTAGTAAAAATCTAAATGGTAAATAAAATTAATGTCAGGCCAATGTTAAATATAAGAAAGAATTTTTGAACATGGTCATTTTTTGTTGTTTGAACACTATCATCCATCACCCTTCATCAAGAAGCCAGGCAGGGACTTCCCTGGTGCTTCAGTGGCTAAGACTCTGAGCTCCCAATACAAGGAGCCCAAGATCACTCCCTGGTCAGGAAAACTAGATCCCACGTGGTGCAACTAAGACCCAGCACAGCCAAAGATAAATAGATAAATAATATAAATTTAAAAAAAAAAAGCCAGGCAGGGACTTCCCGGCAGTTCAGTGGTTAAAACTCCATGTTCCCAATGCAGGGGGCATGGGTTTGATCCCTGGTTGGGGAGTCGGGGAACTTAGATCCCCGCATGGTAGAGAAAAAAAAGAAGCCAGGAAGATCACCCAATGTGTTTATCACATTGCTGAACAACTAGTAAGTTGGAGAGGAATGAATCAAAGATTCTCGAGGAGTGAGTCCCCTTCCTAAATGAATGTGTTTTAGTTCAAAGCAGAGAATGCCTGCTTTCTAGCTTAGAGCTGAAACATAGAAAATGTTTATTGAGAGATAAAAACTGATATTAAGAGAATTAAAATTAAATGTTTCATTTTACTATTCGTATCCTGCTTAGTCCCAAAGTAAAGCTGTTTCTATAAAAAGTGCTGCTCTTTGTGGGGAATAAGCATAAGATGCCAGCTAGCATATGTGTCTGTGTGTGTGTGTACGCGTGTGTGTGTGTGTTAGTTGCTCAGTCATGTCCACCTCTTTGTAGTCCACCAGGCTTCTCTGTCCATGGAATTCTCCAGGCAAGAATACTGGAGTGGGCAGCCATTCCTTCCTCCAGGGGAGCTTCCCAGCCTAGGAACTGAACCCCGGTCTCCTGCATTGCAGGCAGATTCTTTACCATCTGAGCCACCAGGAAGCTTGCCAGCTAGCATAATAAACAGATATATCTTCTGTGCCTTGTTATCCTGTGTGTGCCCTAGGCTAGACAAAATGCTTCCCAAATCCGACGGGAACTTCTCCTAAAAGCCCTCTTTCAGAAGTGGGACAGTGATGGCTCAGGGTTTCTGGATCTGAAAGAAATTGATGAACTCTTGTATACATACAAGGAAGGAATGGAAAAAGAATCTATGAAGAAAGGTAAAAATGAAAGAATTTTCTTAAGTTGTGGTAACAACTTGGCTTCAACTTTCCCAGTATTATGATATGCATGTGTGCTCAGGCATGTCCAGCTTTTTGTGACCCCGTGGACTTCAGCCCACCAGTCTTCTCTGTCCAAGGAATTTTCCAGGCAAGAATACTGAAGTGGGTTGCATTTCCTCATTATTATGATATATATATATATACACACACTTAAAATATTGGTTGTTCTAAAGCCATGAGATAGCATTTCACACTTCACATGTACTAATGTGGCTGTCATTTTTTTCCGTTTTATTGAGATACCATTGACATGTAACACTGTGTAAATTTAAGCTGTACAATGTGTTGATTTGACATGCTTATATTGTGAAATGATTACCACAACTTAGTTAATACCTCTATCATCCCACATAATTACCATTTCTTTTTGTGGTCAGAACCTTTAAGATCTACTCTCTTAGAAACTTTCAAGTATATAATATGGTATTGTTAACTATAATCATCACCCTGTATATTAGAATCCTAGAACTTTTCTTGTAATGAAAGTTGGTACACTCATTAATAATGTTTGAGCATCTTTTCATATGCCTCTGGTCATTTGCATGTCTTTTTGGAATAGTGTCTATTCAGTTCCTCTGCCCATTTTTCAGTCCGATTTTTTTTTTTTCTTGCTATTGAGTTCTATGAGTTTGCTGTATATTTTGGATATTAACTCCTTATCAGATATATGATTTGCAAATATTTTCTCCTATACTGTAGGTGGCCTTTTCATTTTGTTGTTACTTTTGCTGTGCAGAAGGTTTTTGATTTGATATAGCCACATTAATTTATTTTTGCTTTTTTTGCTTCTATAGTTTGACTGTAATTTTTTAAATGGAAAATAACAGTGTTGGCAAGGATATGAAGAAATGTGAACCCTTGTGCATTGCTGATGGGAATGTAGAAAATGTCAGAGCAATCAGGAGTGAAACTGTTGTAGAGTACTTTATGCAGTATCTTAACTCTACATAGTTAGATTCCTTCTGTGTACCTAGCTACGCATACCCATAAAACAATCCAAACCCACTTCACAGTCCTGCCTATTTTCCCTTCTCACTTTATCTTTCTGCCTCTACAAGGTCTGATTCACCTCTCAAGTCTGAATGACTTGCAAATTTCCCCTAAATTTACTTAACTTTGTATTCTCCTTAATGACTTTCTCTTCTTCTGTATTTTTCCTCTTCTGATCAATTCTTCTCAATCAAAAGCTACTAAAATTCTCATATAATAAGTTCTCTCCTTCATTTGCTTAGATCCCAGGATAAATGATTTTGCTCTTCACTTGGTTTAAGGATCTATCTGATGACTTTGGCATAACAGATTTCAAATTCTTAAAGTATATGGTGCATGAGAGAAAAAATGATAACAGTAAAGTTCTTCAGCCGTTTCAAAAGTCATTGTGTTGGTTGATCTTTAAAGTTACCTAAGTTGATCAACTGTCAGGTGTTCTTCATTAATTGTGTCTAATGAGGTGGTTTCCATTTACAAGATGGGAAAAGCTCATAACACAGAACCATGGTCCCTGGAAGAAAAAATATTACACAATGGCCAGGAGAGCTGGGTTCTGATATTTTATCCTTTACTAAGTAAGATTGCCGGGAGAAATATCAATAACCTCAGATATACAGATGACACCACCCTCATGGCAGAAAGTGAAGAAGAACTAAAGGGCCTCTTGATGAAAGTGAAAGAGGAGAGTGAAATAGTTGGCTTAAAGCTCAACATTCAGAAACTAAGATCATGGCATCTGGTCCCATCACTTCATGGCAGATAGGTGGGGAAACAGTGGAAACAGTGGCTGACTTTATTTTTCTGGGCTCCAAAATCACTGCAGATGGTGATTGCAGCCATGAAATTAAAAGATGCTTACTCCTCAGAAGGAAAGTTATGACCAACCTAGACAGCATATTAAAAAGCAGAGACATTACTTTATCAACAAAGGTCCATCTAGTCAGGCTATGGTTTTTCCAGTGGTCATATATGGATGTAAGAGTTGGACTATAAAGAAAGCTGCTGCTGCTGCTGTTGCTGCTAAGTCATGTCCGTCGTGTCTGACTCTGTGCGACCCCACAGACAGCAGCCCACCAGGCTCCTCCGTCCCTGGGATTCTCCAGGCAAGAACACTGGAGTGAGTTGCCATTTCCTTCTCCAATGCATGAAAGTGAAAAGTGAAAGTGAAGCTGCTCAGTCGTGTACGACTCTTTGCAACCCCGTGGACTGTAGCCTACCAGGCTCCTCTGTCCATGGGATTTTCCAGGCAGAAGTACTGGAGTGAGGCCGGAGGCACCATTGCCTTCTCCAAAAGAAAGCTGAGCACCGAAGAGTTGATGCTTTTGAACTGTGGTGTTGGAGAAGACTCTTGAGAGTCCCTTGGACTGCAAGAAGATCCAACCAGTCCATTCTAAAGGAGATCAGTCCTGGGTGTTCATTAGAAGGACTGATATTGAAGCTGAAACTCCAATACTTTGGCCACCTGACGCAAAGAGCTGACTCATGTGAAAAGACCCTGATGCTGGGAAAGACTGAGGGCAGGAGGAGAAGGGACAATGGAGGATGAGATGGTTGGATGGCATCACCAACACAATGGACATGGGTTTGGGTAAACTCCCGGAGTTGGTGATGGACAGGGAGGCCTGGCGTGCTGCGGTTCATGGGGTTGCAAAGAGTCAGACATGACTGAGCGACTGAAATGAACTGAACTGAAGTGATCACATGATCAAGTTACTGAACTTGTGTAGAGCCAGGTGTCCTCATGGGTAAAACAAAGGAGTTGGACACGATGAATTCTAGAATTTAAGGGACCTGAGGATGATGTTATAAGGTTTCACCAGGCTAAGAGGTAGAATTAAAATGAAACAATATACATTACCATATGTAAAATAGATAGCCAGTGGGAATTTGCTGTATGACTCAGGAGCTCAGATCCAGTGCTCTGTGACAACCCAGAGGGATGTGATGAAGTGGGAGATAGGAGAGAGGTTCAAGGGGGAGGGGACATATGTATACCTATGGCTAATTCATGCTGCTGTATGGCAGAAACCAACACAGTACTGTAAAGCAACTATCCTCCAATTAAAAATAAATAAATTGATTTTTAAAAAATAGATGATATAGGAATCATGTTGAGTTCAGCATAGGAAGTCACTGTAAGATGTTTCATTGGACATGCATTGGAGATGCCTTTGATATACCTGGTTTTCCATGAGAAGCAGTTGTTAGAGGCTTTGATTTGCTGTAAGAATGCAAATTTCCCCCACAGGCGAATGAACTTTTGATTAGTTTTTGGTTTTATGTTTCTGTCTTTTAGCTAAACTACATGTCCAATTTCCAAAGCTACACCCTGGGCACGAAGTGAGATTGTCTTCCAAACAGTTTCAGAAATACATAGAATTGGTTGTCTCTGAACTCAGGGGCAATGAAGAAGAAGTTCTGGAAAGCGTTGTGGAGTTTCTGATGAACTCTTTAGAAAGGAGCCATGTTGAGAGTCTGAGGAATTGTGCCAGACAAAAGTGGCTGCACCAAATCCAGCGTGCTGCAGAGACAAGTGGCGTGTCCTTGGAGCCAGTGTACACGGAGACCTTTAAGGCCCTCACTCAGGTGTGCTTTCTAAAGTGACATAGAAGAGAAAAAGATTTCCTCCCAGGTGATGATGTTCAATGGTTGCAAAGGAGGAACACACAAAATTCTCTTGAGAAATCTCTACTATAGATATCTTACTTATTCCAGTGTTTTACAATGACCCCAAACCTAGTAAAGATGCAACTGGAATGACTGCAGATTGGCAAGGTAGAAGCAGAGAGGAAAGGTATAAGAAACAGAATTATGTCTTGGAATTCTTAATTTCATTTGTGCCAAGAGTCAAAGAAACCTATAACAGACAATAAACTGACATTTTAAAAAAAAAGCAGTAAGCAGATGTTCAAGCAGTCTAAGCTATATTTCCCTTGCATGCTGTTTTGAGAGTCAGTTTTAGAAGGAACTGTTTGGGAGGTGGTGGGAGGGAGGCTTCAGACAGAGGGGATATATGTGTATACTTTATATGTGTATACTTATGGCTGATTTACGTTGTATGGCAGAAACCAATGCAACATTGTAAAGCAATTACCCTCCAATTAAAAATAAAGTAAAAATTAAAGGAACTATTTAAATTATAAAGTCATTATAAAGTAGAATCCAATGTGACACAATCGTTCATAGCACTGCCTAGAAATAAGCTGAGACTATTGCAGAATCCCGTCCCTTAAAAGACATGACCTGGATGAACCACCATCCACAGCTCTGCTGCCTTCCTTGGACACTTCCAGCTTACTGCTTTTCACAGGCAGGAACAGCATGGCTGTCTTCTACAGGTATCACAGCTTCCATTGATCCGGGGAAACTATGTCATTCATCTCAGCTAAATAGCAACACATGATTATGGGAATCATCTCCTGAATGGCTTAATTTTCTAATATATCAATAATTGGAAATGATGGGACCAGGAACAGTAGACCAATCAGAAAAAGAGATACTGGAATTTCCCTGGAAGTGCAGTGATTAAGACACTGCATTTCCACTGCAGGGGACTCAGCCAAAAAGCAAAAGAGTTATTGTTCCAGCTTGCTTCAGAAATCTGCCATACCCTTAGAGACATCTTACTATTACATTTTTGTTAGTCTATTGATTTTCTATGTAGAAAAGGAGGAATCAAGAAGGGAAAAGAAAAGCACAAAGAACAAACCCAAGTTTATAGGAAGAGGAGACAAATATCAGAGAAAGTGTCTCTCATATTCCCAATTTATACCCATACTTTGCGTATGTGTTAACACAGAATATTGTTATATTTTAGGTACATAGAATTTCCAGTTGTTTTAGACATAATAGTTGTGGGACTTCCCTGGAGGTAAATTGGTTAGTACTCTGTGCTTCTGCTCCAAGGGGCATGGGTTTGATCCTAGATCAGCGAACTAGGATCCCACATGCTGTGCGGTACAGCCGAAAAGAAAAAGAAATACTAGTTGCATATAGTCTGCAATCTGGAGCCCCAAGTAATCCTTTCCTGAAATGATGTAAGTCAAATGTCACAGCCAAACTATGTTAAGAATTTCTTGAGAGCATTTTCCCATATTCACATCATAGTGGATGGTCAAGAAATATGAATCATCTTTCTTGTCTGAGCTCTCTAAAATAAGCACTTTCAACTGAAGCCCATACAACATGAGTATGGTTCAAAGGGATCCAAGTTTTAAACCTCTAAATATAAGTAGACTTGACAGATTTTTTTTTTTTTTAGTAGAACTGGTCTGGTTGGCATAAAGTAAATCTATTCTACTCACTGAAACTCAGGTTTCAGGAACAGCTGTGGTGTCAGCCTTTCCCCACTGTCTATTTATGGTAATATCTGCATCATTTATGCAGGAAAATGAAATTATTGGGGTCAGATGCACAGATTGGCTAATGAAGGGAGACATGATTAAGAGAATAGCTCTTTGGCAATTGGCAAATAAATGGTCAGAAACATTTTGCCACAGGATGCTGAAGCCCATGGAAATAAGAAGATCAGTGCTCACATTTCCCTCTTAGAAGAAAAACCTACTTCTGCCTGATAGAGGGAATGTTCTATTGAGGAATGTAGCTTGTACTTTAGATGATGCTCCGTTTGTTCTGAAAAGAGTGCTCTACAGGGACATGAAGGGGATCAGGTAAGAATTTCTAAAGATGGTTTCACCTTTCTTTTGAAAAAAATTCCTTTTGTGAAGTAAAGTACCACTAAAATCCTTCCTAGTTAGCTGTCCAAGAGAGAAATGCCTCAGGTCACCAAAGTTTTTCAAGCAGGAGGTGATAGGTTTCCAGTCTTGGGTGATTTCACCTGATTTTTCTAGCGCTTGCTCTTGGGCATTGGTTTTCATGTAGGGACTTTGCTTCACAGTATCAGTTCAATTATTTGTAACTTCCCTGTAAATTATGTCCCCAGTCCAGTTCCGTTTAGTTGCTCAGTCATGTCCAACTCTTTGGGACCACCAGGCTCCCTGTCTATCACCACCTCCCAGAGTTTACTCAAACTCATGTCCATTGAGTTGGTGATGCCATCCAACCATCTCATCCTCTGTTGTCCCCTTCTCCTCCCACGTTCAATCTTTCCCAGCATCAGGGTCTTTTCAAATGAGTCAGTTCTTTGCATCAGGTGGCCAAAGTATTGGAGTTTCAGCCTCAACATCAATCCTTCTAATGAACATTCAGGACTGATTTCCTTTAGTATGGACTGGTTGGATCTCCTTGCAGTCCAAGGGACTCTCAAGAGTCTTCTCCAACACCACAGTTCAAAAGCATCAATTCTTCAGTGCTCATCTTTCTTTATAATCCAACTCTCACATCCATACATGACTACTGGAAAAACCATAGCCTTGACTAGATGGACCTTTGTTGGCAAAGTAATGTCTCTGCTTTTTAATATGCTGTCTAGGTCGGTCATAACTTTTCTTCCAAGGAGTAAGCATCTTTTTATTTCATGGCTGCAGTCACCATCTGAAATGATTTTGTAGCCCAAAAAAGAAAGTCAAATTATGTCTCCACATCCTGTTTAAATGGGTTTCCCTGGTAGCCCAGTGGTAAAGAATCTGCCTGCCAATGCAGGAGACTCGGGTTCCATTCTTGGGTCAGGAGGATCCCCTGGAGAAGGAAATGGCAACCCACTCTAGCATTCTTGCCTGGGAAATCCCATGGACAGAGGAGCCTAGTAGGCTACACGCCATGGGGTTGCAAAAGAGTAGGACATGACTTAGCGACTAAACAACAACATCTTGTTTATATATGTTTTCTCTGTTATGATCTAAGCTTATTATTTTTTTTTGCCTGTCATAGTATAAGAACTCTATGTCAACTTTTATTGACATTATATCTCTTTGCAGCAATCTTTTGCCAATAACACTTATAGTCCCAAATCAAAGCAACTGGATTCGTATTACAGCCATTATAACAACATGATCACTCTTAATTTCTAGCCCTTTCCATTGTGTCCCCTTAACCTGACTGGCTTCCCTGGTGGCTCATAGGTTAAAGCGTCTGCCTGCAATGCGGGAGACCTGGGTTCCACCCCTGGGTCTGGAAGATCCCCTGGAGAAGGAAATGGCAACCCACCCCAGTATTCTTGCCTGGAAAATCGCATGCACGGAGGAGCCTGGAGGGCTACAGTCCATGGGGCCGCAAAGAGTCGGACACGACTGAGTGACTTCTCTTTCTAATCTGACTGTATCTGGCTCATCTATCCTCATTTTTTTCTGTACAGTCTTTCTTTTGTTCAATATACACACTATTAGGCTTATTTAAAAAAATCTTTCTCTCAAGTCAGACTCTCCAAACTGGTAATTTTATCTGAGACCACTTCTCTGACATATAACACTAATGATTATGGATGGATTGATCTAGTGTCCTGCATGGCTTAGTCTAAAGCCCTCTTCTATGCCTTTCTCCTTTTTTCATATTCCTGTTCCTCAGCTTTACAGTAGTGGATGAAGGGAAGCCAATACACGTCCCCCAAGTTCAGCACCATGGGAACATCTACTTCTGGAACCGTTCCCGCAAGAAGAGCGATCACAGTGGGTCATTCCTGGCTCTGCCCCTTCAGGACGCATATATGAGGATATTTGGGGTCTTGGCTGTTGACACTCTAAGAGATCCCCAGAAAATTAACATCTTCCTACCCCACGAGATCAGATTCTATCAGGTACGACAGAAAAGTTCTTCAAGATCAATGGTAGGATAGCCTCTCCTATACTTTTTGAAAAAGTAAAACCTTAAACGATGAGAGTAAAGCTATGTATATAAATGCCATCATACATATGTCAGTCTTTGGAGAGGTTCTCTATTACACACGGAAGGACTCAGACTCAGTTGCATATCTATGCCTCAGATTGTCTGGGAAGCTTGTTAATATGTGTCCCATGGTGTTAATTGTAGAAACAGCATTTTCTGCTATAGAACTGAAATCCAACTATTGTACTACTACCTAAAACCCAAAAAGTAGGAATGAACTTATAGAAGAGACATATTTCTATTTTATTTATAGTGGTACCTAGAAATCCTTTGCTTTTTACACAAATGGTGCTGAATATGATATACCTTACCATAGTTCTTGATTTTAGGGTTATAACTTTTGAGGATGAAGAATGAAGGAAAAGCCTAAATGTTTCTCAAATATTCGTGTTTTCAAATTAGATCTCAAAAAGGGAGTGGCACTTTTTCATGACCTGTAATGCTATGGCTTCTTTGGTAAAATTGTTGATGATCCAGTATTTCTTCTTTAAAATATTATAATAACTTAAACTTAATAGAAAATAAAGTCCATGATGCTGACTTTTGAACAACAGCAAAAATAAATAAAAATAAAAATCTTTATATCAAGGTTAATATGTGGGTTTTATTCTGGGTTATCAGTGGAGTTTTATTTAAAGACTGTGCCCAGTCGCTCAGTCATGTTAGACTCTTTGCAACCCCATGGAATGTAGCCCACCAGGCTCCTCTGTCCATGGGATTTTGAGACAAGAATAATACTGGAGTGGGTTGCCATTTCTTCCTCCAGAGGATCTTCCTGACCCAGGGATTGAACTTGTGTCTCCTGCATTGGCAAGAGGATTTTTTTACCACTGAGCCACCCAGGAATCCCGAATATTAAAATAGGTTTGAGGGGACTTCCTGGTGGTCCAGTGGTTAAGAATCTGCCTGCCAATGCAGGAGTCATGGGTTTGCTATCTGGCTGGGGAACTAAGATCCCACTTGCTGAGGAACAACTAAGCCTGGGAGCCGCAGGCCAGAACCAAAGATCCTGCATGACATCAATGAAGATCCGACGAGCAGCAACTAAGACCCGAGGCAGTCAAATAAATGAATAAGTATTAAGATAACTAACCAAATAAATAAAATAGGTTTTTGAAATTAGGTCAGTTGTTTGAAGATGGTGTTTAAGTATCTTATACTATCTGCTAAATGAAAATAAAAGAAACTAAAAAAGGAAAGGCATTAAAAAATATTTATTTATTTATTTATTTTATTATTTATTTGGCTGTGCCAGGTCTTAGTTGCAGCAAGTAGGATCTTTAGTTGTGGCACCTGGAGAATCCCATGGACGGAGGAGCCTGGTGGGCTGCAGTCCATGGGGTCGCTAAGAGTCAGACACAACTGAGCGAATTCATCTTCACTTTTCACTTTCCTGCATTGGAGAAGGAAATGGCAACCCACTCCAGTGTTCTTGCCTGGAGGATCTCAGGGATGGGAGAGCCTGGTGGGCTGCCGCCTATGGGGTCGCACAGAGTCGGACACGACTGAATCTACTTAGCAGCAGCAGCAGAAGCAGTATGGGATCTAGTTCCCTGACCAAAGATCAAACCCAGGCCCCATGCATGGGGAATGCAGAGTCTTAGCCCCTGGACCATTAGGGAAGCCCCTGGAAAGCACTTTTAAGATTATAAAATAACTAGACCATTTCTACAAGCATTTAAATTTAATTTTAGGACTTTCCTGGTGGTCCAGTGGTTAAGACTCACACTTCCATAGCAGGGAGCATGGGTTTCATCCCTGGTTGGGGAACTAAAATCCCACATGCTGCACAATACAGCCAAAAAGAAAAAAATTTAATTTTATGAATAAAAATTTCAGTGCAGGAAGATTGAAAATCCTGTGGAGGCATTGGACTGGGATGTAGCAGCAATCAGGAAGTTGCTATCATCTGTTCCCTTGGATGCTCTTGATGTTTATTTACCATTATTTAAATTTTTCCCCTCTCATTTACTGGATATACAATTGATGAAGTGGTAGAATCTTTTCCCCTGGACATCTTTTTAATAATAAGTTTCATTCTCTTCTGACATAAGAATGATGTGAAGATATTAATATGCAAAGTGGAAGAGTATGGTGAACTATACTCCAAATTATCATTCAGTTCAGTTCAGCTCAGTTGGTCATTTGTGTCCGACTCTTTGCGAACCCGTGAATCTCAGCACGCCAGGCCTCCCTGTCCATCACCAACTCCTGGAGTTTACCCAAACTCATGTCCATCGAGTCGGTGATGCCATCCAGCCATCTCATCCTGTCATCCCCTTCTCCTCCTGCCCCTAATCCTTCCCAGCATCAGGGTCTTTTCCAATGAGTCAACTCTTCGCATGAAGTGGCCAAAGTATTGGAGTTTCAGCTTCAACATCAGTCCTTCCAATGAACACTCAGGACTGATCTCCTTTAGGATGAACTGGTTGGATCTCTTTGCAGTCCAAGGGTCTCTCAAGAGTCTTCTCCAGCACCACAGTTCAAAAGCATCAATTCTTCGGCACTCAGCTTTCTTCACAGTCCAACTCTCACATCCATACATGACCACAGGAAAAAACATAGCCTTGACTAGATGGACCTTTGTTGGCAAAGTAATGTCTTTGCTTTTTAATATGTTATCTACATTGGTCATAACTTTCCTTCCAAAGAGTGTATTTTAATTTCATGGCTGCAATCACCATGGTCTTATTAGAGAACATGTCAAAGTGAATTCTAAATTGACCTCCTAGGCCTTGGAGGTAAAGGCTCTTGAGTTACCCTTAGATGCCTTGGGTCATAATATAAAAATACAGATATTTTTGAAGAATTTGTGGTTCCTCCTAGAGTTTTCTTTGATGTGACCATTTTTTAGGTCTTTATTGAATGTGCTATAACATTGCTTCTATGCTTTGGTTCCTTGGCCAAGAGGCACCTGAAATCTTTGCTTCTCAACCAGGATTGAACCCATACCCTCTGCGCTGGAAGGTGAAGTCTCAACCACTGGATCACCAGGGAAGTCCCATTCTAGGGTTTCTTGACAACAAGACCACAGATCGGTTCTAAGGGTTCCTGATCCTTTCTCTGTGGAACAGGCTCTCTTTATGTGTCGAAGAAAACCGTTTAATCCAGGATACTGCAGACCTGGGAACCCAGCATACCTGCACACCTGATCTGATGACAGTAGCCATGTAAACACACAGACATTAATCTTGCATCAGATTGGGGCAGCTCTTACCCATCTGTCCAAGGCTGGCATTAGTTGTTGGCTTTTAAACATTTTTTTTTTTCTCATTTCAAAGTTTACCTTGTTCTTATGACACTGCTTTCTGATAGTATATACCACTGAAGTTAGATGGATTTTCCGGTAGATCTCTGTTTACTCTTTTGGTTTCATTTTTTCATAGTAAAACCTGAAACACTTTTTAGAACACTTTTGAAATGCCTTTTGAGAACCAATGAATAATTTTCAGGAAGTAGATGATTATCAGGCTTCTCTGGTGGCTCAGTGATAAAGAATCTGCCTGCCAATACAGGAGTTGTAGGTTTGATCAGTGGGTCTGGAAGATCTCCTGGAGGAGGAAATGGCATCCCACTCCAGTATTCTTGCCTGGAAAATCCCATGGACAGAGAAGTCTGGTGGGCTACAGCCCATGGGGTTACAGAGTCTAACACAACTGAGCGACTAAACAACAAGAACAAAGTAACAACAGATGATCATTAATTAAAAAGATAATTCAGGGGACTCTCCCGGATGGTCCAGTGGCTAAGAATCTGCCTTCCAGGGCAGGGGGATGCAGGTTTGATCCCTGGTCAGGGAATTAAAATCTCATATTCCAGGGGGCAAATAAGCCCACACACCACAATGGAGCCCATGTGTGCAACTATTAAGATCTGATGCCACCAAATAAGCAAAAATAAAATTAAAAAAAGATAATTCAATTGATGTGTTACTAATTATTTCACTATTTTTAAAAGAGAAGGCAATTTAAATTTCTGTCTCTACAGGGTGTTGCCAATGTCTTTAGTACTGCCTATCACTACGTCCACAGCCGGGAGCACATCCTTCATATTGTGATCACTGGCATTGGCTGGCTCTACAACATCACACCCAGCATCACTGCCATCTCTACATACTTTGTTGAGCCCAACTCAGAGAAGGTAGCTCCTGCTTCAGTTTGTCCAATGAAAGGCACCAGTAGGAGACTGGCAGGCAGAAGGAGAGTGAGGTTGGGGTATTCATGCTTTTGGCTCTCCCTCTCTAGGTTGCTTTGGGTTAGCTGTGTTCTTCAACAAAAGGCCATTATACGAATAGAATGGAGGGCCATCCCAGGGAGGGGGGGTGCTCGGTGTGGAAAGAAGAGTTCCCGGCCCCCAGGTCTCCATTCAAGAGACAAGAAGTCAAGTGATCTCTGTGGGTTATGAAAACTGCTAATACATTATCTTTTTCAACATTTTTGAACAATAGTTCTGCTCAGAATGTCTGCTTGAAGAGGGCTCCATGCCCTCAATGTATGAAATCTTATGTTAATCTTATGTTAATGGTAAATAAGATATCATAATCTATTCTTTTCTTTATCCTTCTTTGGAGCACACACATTTCAAATTTACTGTTAAAAATATTTCCCTGTTAGAGAAAGACAGCACTCAGCTGTGTTTTAAACGTATTCAGTATATAATCTTTGACTCAAGAAGAAAGTGATTTGATACTTAGAGAATGGGGAGGCCAAAAATAAAAGTTGGAACTTAAAAAAAAAAGACCACTGTACCTTTAGTCACACGGTCCTCTCTACTTGGCTGTCTTCTCCAGGTTCTGGTAATTGCTTCCTCTCCTTACCTCTTTGGGCTTCCCAGGTGGCTCAGTGGTAAAGAATCTGCCTGTCAAGCAGGAGAAGCTGGTTTGATCCCTGGGTCAGGAAGATTCCCTGGAGAAGGAAATAGCAACCCACTCTAGTATTCTTGCCTGGATAATCCCATGGACAGAGGAGCCCGGTGGGCTACAGTCCACGGGGTCGCAAAGAGTCGGACATGACTGAGCGACTGACTACCATCACCACCTTCAGGCTAAGAGTGATAGCAGCTCCCCATAAATATAACTTTATAAAAAATCTAATATTTTAGCAAAGTTATTTTTAAGTTTAACAAAATTGCAAGAAAAATTCTAGCATAATTTTTTAAAATTGGTTAAATGATTTAATCTTCATATGGAAGAAGAATAAATGCATGAGAATAGCTAAGCAAATGAATGATGGGGTGAGGGAATTTACAACCGTAGTCTGGGGAAGAATGGCTGAGTCTCAAAGGCTGAATGATTAAAGTGAGGTTGATACATTGATGACATAAAAATGTAAAACTTTCTTGCACCAAAGTTATAAACACAATTAATTGCCATATATCTGGCAGAGAATAACAGTGTTATATAAAAATCAGTGGGATTTTGAAAATCCAAAGGAAAAATAAGCAAAAGACTATTTTATTTTTAAAAACCTCGTGCAAATGGTCAACAAACATAGGAAAAATGTTCAGTTGTTCTCATAATGAAATACAAATTTAAGTAAAAGATAATTTCTCACCTGCTGAATTGAAAAACATTTTTTAAACTGTAATTTGAAATGTCTGTTAGATATCTAAGTGGAGATATTGAATAGGTAGTTGGATATATGAGCTTAGTGTTTGGGGGAAATACAGACTGGTAAGTAAATTATATTTAAAACCATTCGACTAGTTACACAACATTGTGAATGTCTCTAATCCCACTGAATAGCACATTTATGAATGGCAAAAATAATAATATTATGCTGCATATATTTTACCAAAACAACCCAAAACAAAACATCAACCATGTGACTGGTTGGGATGACCAATAGGATAAATCAGTCTAGGGAAAAAAAATTTCTGAGGCCCAAACCTAGAAGCCTGCCAAGTGTTGTGCATCACTGTGGCTCAAAATTATATTGACCTTGACCTATAACTTGAAAAACATTTTATATTGCCTAAGCTTTTTTAATTTTTTTCTATTTATTTGTCCCCAAAAGTCTCAATGAGAGCATGAAGTTTAAGCACTCCTCTCTGTAATGAAATTTCTACCTCTTTTCAAGGATTCAGACTATGTTTTACGAAATATGATGGTCACAGGGCAGCAGGGTCTAACAGAAATCCACAAGAATCCCTCTGTCATCTTTAGGAAGACATGCATCTTCAGGTAAGGGACATACCTCACCACCTGTTTTGTTTGACTGCCAGCTTCTGCTTCTTATGAATATAATGGCTCTCATTCTGATTGGGCTTTAAAGGAAAATTACTGTAGACCTTTGTCTGCCTGGATCCTTTCCCTCTTAAGTTCTTTTTAAAACAGATTTCAATTTAGTGTTTTGTTTTTTATAATTTTCTTATTAACACGGAATTAACAAAACCCACCATGGTTATGAAAAATACACCCACATCATTAATCAGAGCTCATCCTCTTAATGTTAGCTAGCCTGCGGACATTTTCTTTCTTTCTTTCTTTTTTTTTTTTTTTTGAACTTAAAGAAAACAGTCTGGTGCAAAGATGGGGAGGAGGCAGAGAATGTTGCCTTTAATAAGTACCCAGTTCTAGATTACCTTGAATGCCTCGCATGTGTGAAATGCAAAGAATGCTATTGAACTACTGCAAAAACAGATCTTAAGTAGAATACATCTGCTTAACTAGAATACACTGCTTCTTAGAGGGTCAGCATAGTTGACTAGGCAGTAATGTATCTCAGGCTAGTAGGCAATTTGACATTTAAGTACCTATGTTAATTCAATTTCAGTTTGGCCTCATACCAGAACGTTCATTCAGTTTTAAGCTCCTTTCCATATTCCTTGTCCTGGTTAAGAGTTTTACAAGAGTCCTTCTAACACCCAGACTTACAACCATGGATTCTTGTGTATAACTTAGAGCAGGTGCCTTCTGAGGAACTCTGTTGACCAAGGAAGCTTAGCATGATGCCTCACTGCTATGGCTATCATGAAGACATGGCTTAACTGCAGTGAGGGGTAGGTACAGCCAAACAAGGGCATAACCTTTCTATCATGACAGGATTGGTGTTATGAACTATAAATGTGCTTTTTGGCTATCCACAGCATGAAGGATCTTAGTTTCCCAACCAGAAAATGAACCCATGCCCCTTGCAGTGGAAGCACACAGTCCTAGCCACTGGACCACTAGGGAATTCCCTAAATGTGTTTTTTCTGAGGCTGTGCTAAGCACCAGCGCAAAAGCAGAGACATTACTTTGCCGACTAAGGTCTGTCTAGTCAAGGCTATGGTTTTTCCTGTGGTCATGTATGGATGCGAGAGTTGGACTGTGAAGAAGGCTGAGCGCTGAAGAACTGATGCTTTTGAACTGTGATGTTGGAGAAGACTCTTGAGAGTCCCTTGGACTGCAAGGAGATCCAACCTGTCCATTCTGAATGAGATCAACCCTGGGATTTCTTTGGAAGGAATGATGCTAAAGCTGAAACTCCAGTACTTTGGCCACCTCAACCGAGGATGAGATGGCTGGATGGCATCATGGACTCAATGGACATGAGTCTGAGTGAACTCCGGGAGTTGGTGATGGACAGGGAGGCCTGGCTTGCTGCGATTCATGGGGTCGCAAAGAGTCAGACACGACTGAGCGACTGAACTGAACTGAAAAGGAATGACATCTCAATATCATGTAGATGGGGAAAGGGAAAAAGATATAAAAGGAGGTGTTTATACTTCCCGAGGGAAAGAAGGAGCTGCTACATTTCTATGAAAACCTCAGGTCCCTCACTGACACAGGTGCTGTCCGTGTCCTGCCCAAGTATCTTCTGCCAGGGGCTGCAGATCCTGTTGCTAATAACTCACCCTGTAATTGTCCCTGGAAGAGCAAGGGGAACCCCTCTCCAGGAGGGGCCTATGAGCTCTGTAAACGCCTCCCCCAACACACACTCAGGGCAGCTTAGAGCTTTGTTGTTGTTTAATTGCTAAGTCGTGTCCGAGTCTTTGCGACCATCTATGGACTCCAGCCTACCCGGCTACTCTGTCCATGGGATTCTCCAGGCAAGAATATTGGAGTGGGTTGCCATTCCCTTCTCCAGGGGATCTTTCCAATCCAGGGTTGGAAAACTTGTCTGTGTCTCCTGTATTGGCAGTCAGATTCTTTACCATTGAGCCTCCTGGGCAGCCTCTTAATGAGTAATTATAGAAGACATGAACTATGTTATGGTCCATGGGGAACTCTGCTTGACTCATTTCTACATCCACGAGTCTGTATTTTTAGCTACTAATGGTGGGGAGACAGCTGGCTATTCTTAGCATTCTGTAGTGACTCACAGATAGTGGTAACTCAATTGTTAAGTCAAGATGTATCTGTTTCTGCTTAGAGCTCTAATGAATGACAAAAGACCTCTCCCCTGCTTCAAGGTAGGGCAGAATGTAGGTGCAATGTGCCTTCCAAAGCTCCTTTTAGGATCAAGCTGAGGATAAACTTCACCTGAAATCACAGTTTTAAAAATATTTACTTATTTGGCTGCACCTGGTCTTAGTTGCAGCATGCAAACTCTTAGTCACTGTCATGCAGGATCTAGTTCTGTGACCGGGGACTGAGCCAGGCCCCCTGCATTGGGAGTGCAGTCTTACCCACTGGACCACCAAGGAAGTCCCTTAGCATCTTCTGCTTCCCCATCCTGTTTGCCTCAGACCTTCAAAGGTTTCTCCCGAAAGCACTCCCTCAGTGAATAATTCGCACAGAGCATCTCTTTCTCCACTTCTAGAAAACCTGACTTAACACATTCATCCTTCTTTGAGCATTCAACCAAGACTTATTGGACACTACATATACATAAACAAAAAGTGAATACCCTCAGTTAAGGACAAGTCTACAGTAAAGACAGTAAGGCAGAATTGGACTTCCCTGGAGGTCCAGTGGCTAAGACTCAGCACTCTTCAATGCAGGGGGCCTAGGTTCTTTCCCTAGTTAGGGAACTAGATCCTGCATGCTGCAACTAAAACCTGGCACAGCCAAATAAGTAAAAATTTAAAAATAAGGCAAAGTGGATGGACATGGAACAACAGACTGGTTCCACAGAGGAAAAGGGGTATGTCAAGGCTGTATATTATCACCCTGCTTATTTAACTTATATGCAGAGTACATCATGAGAAACGCTGGGCTGGAGGAAGCACAAGCTGGAATCAAGATTGACAGGAGAAATATCAATAACCTCAGATGTGCAGATGATACTACCCTTATGGCAGAAAGTGAAGAAGAACTAAAGAGCCTCTTGATGAAAGTGAAAGAGGAAAGTGAAAAAGTTGGCTTAAAGCTCAACATTCAGAAAATGAAGATCATGGCATCTGGTCCCATCACTTCATGGCAAATACATGGGGAAACAGTGGAAACAGTGGCAGACTGTTTTGGGGGCTCCAAAATCACTGCAGATGGTGACTGCAGCCATGAAATTAAAAGATGCTTGCTCCTTGGAAGAAAAGCTATGACCAACCTAGACAGCATATTAAAAAGCAGAGACATTACTTTGCCAGCAAAGGTCCGTCTAGTCAAGGCTATTCAAGGCTATGGTTTTTCCAGTAGTCATGTATGGATGTGAGAGTTGGACTATAAAGAAAGCCGAACACTGAAGAATTGATGCTTTTGAATGATGGTGTTGGAAAAGACTCTTGAGAGTCCCTTGGACTGCAAGGAGATCCCACCAGTCCATCCTAAAGGAAATCAGTCCTTAGTGTTCATTGGAAAGACTGATGTTGAAACTGAAACTCCAATACTTTGGCCACTTGCTGCGAAGAGCTGACTCATTTGAAAAGACCCTGATGCTGGGAAAGACTGAAGTCAGGAAGAGAAGGGGATGACAGAGGATCAGATGGTTGGATGGCATCACCAACTCAATGGACATGAGTTTGAGTCAACTCTGGGAATTGGTGATGGACAGGGAAGCCTTTGGGTCCATGGTGTCGCAAAGAATCGGACACAACTGAGCAACTGAACTGAACTGAGCTGGATGGAGTCTGACTCTGGTGCGGCTACTTTAGATCACAGGGGTCAGGGAGGGTTTCTCTGTGGGGAGCTGAGGGAGCTGAGTCCTGAGAATTTAAGGGGTGGAATGTGTCAGGCAGATGAAATAGCAACAAGGGCTGGTATGGCTTGAGTATAGTAGGCACAAGAGGTATTTTAGTGTGTTTGGGTGGAATGTTGCAAACAGGCTTTTATTTTATACCCTCCTTATGTTTATTTGGGTTTGGTTTCAGAGATTTCCTCTTTAAGTGCACAGACAGTTCAGAAGTTGTTTTGGCCTCTGTCTGTGGGAGAAACCACATCGTAGTTCCACTTCGTGAGAGAACAGGAGAAGCTTTGGGAGTTCTCGATGTTAACATTGGCAAGAGTAAGATGTTGTTGTATCGAGAGTTTAAAGATCTACAGAAAATGCTGAAGGTGATCCAGCTTGCCTGCAGTGAAATACTGGGTGAATTATCTGGAGAAATAAAGAAAAACTGTATTCTAGGTATTGTGAATGCGGCAACTTTCTGAATTCATAGATTTAATAAGTTTAGGGAAATCAGACAATACAATGAAGGATGCATTTTCTAAAATGAATTGTTGCAAAATACAGATCTTTCCACATGGAAGGATTTCCTTTATGCAGTCTTGGACTGATTAGTCTGGCCTATACGTTAGAGCAAAGGGTAAGGAATCACATTTTCTTGCCTAGAGTCATGGTTTTAGAGCTGAAGGACTCATAATGGCAATATAGAAATAGCACTTATTAAATGCCACATCATGTGTCAAGCACTTTAAATATGGTATTTCAATTAGTCCTTACCATAACTCTAGGAGGTGAATGGTGATTATTTCATTTTACTGACAAGGGAAATAGAGTTCAGAGAAACAAAACCACTTGTACCAAATCACACAGTTAACAAGTGGTAAAGGCTGGATTTGTACCCCAGTTTGGGTGCTCTTTCCACCACAGTGTGCTTATATGCTCAGTTGTGTCCGACTCTTTTGTGATCCCAACCTGCTCTGTCCATGGGATTATGCTGGCAAGAACACTGGAGTGGGTTGCCATTTCCTCCTCCAGGGGATCTTCCTGACCCAGGGATCAAACCTGTGGCTCCTGAATGGCAAGTGGATTCTTTAGCACGGGGCCTCTTGGGAAGCCCTCACAGCATTAACTCACAGAAACATCTCATTTTACAGAGAAAGGAGCTAAGGCCTGTCAAAGTAAAGGTCTAAGAGCAAGCTACTGCAGAGCCAAGAACCGACCCCAGTCCTTGCAATTTCACCTCCACCAGGCTACTCTTACCACAAAATCAGTGTAGGCAGAAGGGAGGGAAGAAGAAAGCATGGAAGCCTTTCACTATCAAGATTAGAATAAATAGGATTAGTAGAGCAACACTGTTGGATAAAGCTGAAACATTACACAGTGTGGGATTAAAGGGAAAAATAAAGGAAAATTCATATCTTTGGAGCATCCACTATGTGTGAGACCTGGGACTAAGCACTTTTCCATATACCATCTCCTGTTAATTTCCACAGCTCAATGGGAAATTAGGGATCAACTCTTTTCACAGAAAATGAAAAAGGGGGCTCAGAGAGACAACTGAACTAATAAGGGTGAAAGTAGGTTTCAAACCAAGGTCCAGCTCCAAATAAAGGTTTCACCTTTTCTCAAATCCTCTGCCTGTGAACCCCACAGGTGTGATTCCATTTTTGCCTTTTGATTTCATGACTAGAGAAACTAAGATTGTTTAATGCTACAGGATATAGTCTTTTATCCCTAAAAAGAAAACAAAGGTTTGCTATATTACATTCAGAGTCCCGTGAAAGAGTAATATGTGTGGGATGTCTTTCTGTTATTCTAGAGATTGAAAGTGTGGGAGAAGTCCAGCGGGCAGGCGTTCTCTTCTTCAGAGTCATGCTCCAGGAGCTGCAGGAGTGCCTCGGGCTACTTACCTCCTCGGACTTTGTGTCACTGTTGCTGTATGATTATGACCCTCTGGTGGAGGGCAAAGCCCCACCGGATAGCCAGTCCCCGGATCTGAAAGCCCACGTAAGATTAGTACAAGACATCCTGAAAGGGATTATCGTGTTCTTTCATCCAGAGTTGAAATCATCAAGTGACTTAGAAAGTTGGGATCACTGTAAACTGGTAAGTTTCATTAAAAAAAAACAAAACTCTTCATTGAAGAATAACCTACACGAGTTTAGATATACAAATCTTAATTGCACAAATCCTTGATGCACAAATCCTTGATACACAAAGGCAAGAATTTTTACACAGTGAATCTAACAGGCACCTAGAACAAGAAATAGAACGTGCGTGGCATCCCCAAAGCCTTCCTTTTTACCCTCCCCCATCACCAGCCTCATACACATACACATACATACACTCTCTCTCTCACACCCCAAGGGTAACCAGAATCCTGATATCTAACACCATAGATTGATTTTGCCTGTTTCAAAGTGTGCATAAACGGAATTGTGTAAACTTAGGAATGAGGCACTCTCCCTCCACTTGATGATCCCATGATTTTTGTTCTTTGTTTACAGTACGTAAACCAACAGTTAGTCGAAAATATTTGTGACTTTGATCCAACTGCTACGGAACTGAAAGTTAATTTAAAGCTCATCGTTGAATACTTTGAAGGTAAATTTCCACTTAATTATAGTTTAAATCTATACCAACAGCAACAAAATGCAGTTGCAATCCAGAGATGTTTATTAGAATAGAATAGAATAGAATTTTAATAGAATAGAGTGGCTCAGGGTGCAGTGCATGTGTGCTCAGTCGTGTCAGGCTATTTGGAACACCATGGGCTATAGCCCACCATGTTCCTCTGTCCATGGAATTTTCCAGGCCAGAATACTGGAGTGGATTGCCATTTCCTACTCCAGGGGATCTTTCCAACTCAGGGATTGAACCCACATCTGCATTGGCATGCAGATGCTTTACCACTGAGCCACCTGGAAGCCCCAAAGCCCCCAAAATTCAATTTTTAGGGGAAAATAGTTCTGATTATAGTCTTCTAAAAGGAAGGGCATTGTCTATAATTGATTGCAATCCCCATAGTGACTGTCTGTGCCACGCACACAAGAATTCAGAAGCACCTCTATCTCCCACTTACTGACTCCATATTCAAAATTCTTTTAAAAACAAAAACAAAAGCAAATGGGGGCTGCAGTAAGGCTAGAAGCCAAATTTGTTAAGCGAAAAGGCAGCTATGATCTTTAGTTTCCATGAAGAACCAAATAAAATAATAGGGCATGAGTGTTTACAGACTAGTAATGTAGACTTTTTGGAAGGAGGAGCATCAGCAGGTGGTTAAGACTCTGCTCTCCCAATGCGGGGGGCATGGGTTCCATCACTGGTCAGGGAACTAAGATCTCACATGCCGTAAATATACATGCACAAGCACACATTCCTCCACGTGGGTGTGTTATCCCACCAGAGACCTGAGGCTGTTTACGTGAATGGAACAGTAAACAATGAACTTATTCTTTCTTAAAAAAAAAAAAAAGATTTAAAACTGATCATTGACAGGGGAAATGGCTCTGTAAAAATCCCTCACTAAGCCTTGTCTCCCTCTCCCCCTTTCTCTTTGGACCCTCCAGACAAAGGGATTCTGGACTTCCGGAACACATATAGTAGACAGAGAGGCTTGGAACCAGATTCCTAGGACAAGAGATAGGAAAAGGCCACCCAGAGGAAGACAGCCCACACTCCTCAGGTGGTCTGTGGCAGCGGAAACATGTGGCACAGTGGGAGCAGGAAGCAGTGGGTGGATGAGAGAGAGAGATGTTCTGGCTTAGGAAGGCGAGGTACTCCCAGAAGTTTGGCAATGCCAGACACAAGGTTCACATAGCAGTTAACGTAAGTTAATGTGGACCAAGAGTGGTGTGAGTGAAGACTAGGATTCCTGTCTGGAATGGCTTCTATGTAGCCTCATGGCTGGTGGCTGATTCACAGGCAGCTCTGCATTCCCAGGTGTTACAGTTCTCGCTGCTTTTAAGGGGTCGTTTAAGGAAAACGGGGGGCTTCCCTGGTGGCTCAGACGGTAAAGAATCTGCCTGCAATTCAGGACACCTGGGTTCGATCCCGGGATCAGGAGGTTCCCTAGGAGAAGGGAGTGGCAACCCACTCCAGTATTCTTGCCTTAGGAATTCCATGGACAGAGGAGCCGTGTGTAGTCCCTGGGGTTGCAAAGAGCTGGGCACGACTGAGCAGCTAACACTTTCACAGATGGGAACTCTGGCTAACTTCTTGAGGAAATGGCCCCATTGTCAGTAGAAATTTGGAAATTTCCAGGCTTGCTGTTGAAGTCTGAAGTCTTTTTGATTCTGCGCATGTGACTTGTTTTGTTTCTCTCCAGAAGCTATAGAATCACTGCTTTATCCCCACGACTGTGGAACTTCAAAATGATATATCTTTTTAAAAATTATTATATTTATTTTAATTGGAGGATAATTTCTTTACAATATTGTGGTGGCTTTTGCCATGCATCGATATGAATCACCCATGGGTGCACATGTGTCTCCCCATCCTGAACCCCCTCCCACCTTCCTCCCCATCCCATCCCTCTGGGTTGTTCCAGAGCACTGGCTTTGAATGCCCTGCCTCACGCATCAAACTTGCACTGGTCATCTACTTTACATATGGTAATATACACGTTTCAGCGCTCTTCTCTCTAGTCATCCCACCCTCGCTTTCTCCCACATAGTCCAAAAGCCTGTTCTTTACATCTGTGTTTCTTTTACTGCCTGGCATATAGGATTGTCGTTACCGTCTTTCCAAATTCCATATATATATGTTAATACACTGTATTGGTGTTTCTCTTTCTGACTTATTCACTCTGTGTAATGGGCTCCAGTTTCATCCACCTCATTAGAACTGACTCAAATGAGTTCCTTATTATATATAGCTCAGTAATATTCCATTGTGTATATATACCACACTTTCTTATCCATGCAGGTCTATTTTCGTCCATTGATCTGAACACTTCCTGGGCCTTTTCAATTGTGAAATGCAGGTCCTTACATCCTAATGATTTCCTCCCTGACACTAAGGTTGCTGCACATGGCTGTGCAGTTTGTGTACTGCACAAATGTACCCTGCTGAGGGGGTGGGGAGCTGAGATCTAACTAGGGTTCCATTCATGTGTGCTTCAGCTTACAGTTAGGTCTGCTTGGCAGAGGAGCATCCCCTTCTTCACACACTTTTTCTGTTCACCAAGCTGTGTGCATTCATCCATTCACACAAAAATGACCTAGGGGTTAGAGGAGGCCCTGCCCTCCCTTTTCTGTGTTCCTTCTTTGGAACTCCTATTATTCAGACACGGGAAATCCTAGATTCAGCCTCCAAAATCCCTATAGTTTCTCTCCTATTTTCCATCTTCTTTGTTTCACTTTCTGAGACGTTCTCTCAACCTTTTACATTTGTTAACTTACAGAGGTACATAGTCAAAGAGTTTGGAAGCCACTGCACAGAAGTATGAATTTTTGTAAAGATAAATTGCATTTATTTCAGTTCATACATGATTTGATTTATAACTACATCATGAAAAAAAGTCAATACAATGTGATACTGTATAGAAATTATGCTTCAACTGGAATAAGACTAATATATTTGCAAGAACTCAGTTTGGCCTGGAACAAACTTCCACCCAAAGTTTGATAACTCAGGAAAAATTTGGTTTTACCTCTTCATTTAACACGAACTCTTGCCCAACAAACTGGAAGCAGCACTCTGCAGTACCTTCAGGACCACAGTAAATTAGTGACATATTAAGTCCCTGACTGTCATGGAAAATAAGAATTCTCCTACCTACACAAAAACTGATTGAAACTGACACACATATACCCTTTTAAGTACGATGTTGCATGGACCTTCAGCTCATCGTATGTGGCAGTAATGTTAAGAGATGGTAGAGGGTATGTGAAATAGAAATAAAAAAACTAAAATTAAGAGAACTAATGATGAAGAGAAGAGCATTCAATAAATACTGCTTAGAGCTTCCCTGGTGGCTCAGTGGTATAGAGTCCGCCTGCCAGCGTAGAAGACATGGGTTCAATCCCTGATCTGGGAAAATTACACATGCCAGGGAGTAGCTAAGCCCATGCACCACAACTATTGAGACTGTGCTCTGCAACAAGAGAAGCCACTGCAATGAGAAGCCTGGGTGCCCAACTAGAGAGCAGCCTCAGCTCACTGCAACTAGAGAAAAGCCCAAGCAGCATCAAAGACCCAGCACAGCCAAAAAACAAGTAAATAAATGAAAAATTTTAAAAAAAAGAAACACTGCTCACTGATCTTGGGTTAGTTGTTAGTTGAAAGGAGCAGCTACACATTAACTTTGAACTTGAAGCTTAAGAACTTCTTTCCTTTTTGCTTCGCACATCTTTCTAATTGTCTATCATTTCCAAAGCTTTTAACTTAATCTAATGTTAAAGCATAGATTCATAAAATGGAATTTTAATTAGAAATATCTTAAAATGACCCAATGTTTTCAGCAGAATGATTTCCTATATAATTAAAAGTTTAAGCTAGAATCTACAAAAAAAATAAAATGTTTTTAATTAATAGGTTCATAAACAGATTCAATGGTTGAGCCAGCAATTTTTTTAAACTCAGACATATTCAAATAATTTACTATAACCTTTACCAAGGAAGAATTACTCATCTGTGCACACTGGCTCTCTGCTGAAATGCAAAGGGCTGGCATCTATCCACCACAAGAGGGCAGTAACACTTAATCGTTGTTAATGGGAAACCCGCGGACCGATGGAGGCTTCCTTCAATAGAGGAATCATTAGAGCCAGTTGTTAAGCCATAAATCTCTCAGTGGAACAGGGCAGGGAAACAGGAACCTTCGCCCAGACAGGTTCGGAGCTTCTGTCCCCGGTAACAATAAGACAGGAAATAAGCAACAGGGGCTTGTGAAATGGAGCGACTTCGCCCCCCATCCTCACGTCCTTAAATCACCATGGAGATGGCCTACTAGCTTAATAATGGCTGCAGATAGAGGTCTGTTCATTTGGATGTCAGATAAGAACACTGGCAGGCGGCAGTGCAACAGGGCTCTTAATGGGGATTTGGTAAAGGAAGAACAAAGGCTGTGAGGAGCAGCAGAGCTGTTATATCTCAGAAAATTAGTCAGGACTGGTTTTAGAAGTGTTCTAGGGTGTACTTAATTTAGATTTGTAACACTGGGACATAATGATAAAGTAATTTTTTTCAGCCTATAGCATTAACTTTTAAAGCTTCCAGGAAGTTAATTAATACAAAAAGGGATCGACTATGACCAATGCATCTCAATATTTTAAGTATGTGTGTTAATTGGACTAACATTACTCATATGAGATGAATCAGGTATTTTTTAGGTGCTCTCATGTCTGACATCTGCTTTCATTTTTATTCATAATTGTCACTAATGTTACTGAGCTATAATCTGAAAAGACTTCAATATTTGAAAAGCCTAACTTAATTATTCCACAATTTAATGTTGTTTCAATCAACATTTATTAAACACTTACAACTGAGAAAAAGACAGTGCTTCTGTGTGTGTTAAAAGAGGAAACTTTAGAAAATTGTACTCACATGTTTTATACAGTGAGCGTCAAATAAAAATTGAGATTTGAGTATGTTTTCCATATTTTATGTGCCTTTTCTGTTCCACATTGTACATTTTGTGGTAGTGATACCTTGAGAACCATAGAAAATCTTAACGTGATTCAGGGAAATTTGTTCCTTTACGTTGATAAAAGACAAGGAAATATGTTCTGTCATCCTAATGGACAACCATGAGTGACATAATTGTCATTGTTATTAACGAGCTATTGGATAGAAGACAATATTTAAAATCTCTTAATCAATTATGTGTATACATATGTGCTCAGTCGTGTCTGACCCTTTGTGACCCCATGGACTGTAGCACACCAGGCTCCTCTGTCCATGGAATTTTCCACACAAGAATACTGGAGGGGTTACCATTTCCTACTCCAGAGGATCTTCCCTACCCAGGGATAGAACCCATGTCTCTTGCATCTCCGAAATTGGCAGGTGGATTCTTTACACTACATCACCTGGGAAGCCCTCTTATTTGACTATAAATATCATGTAATGGTTTGATTCAAGTCAAATCAATAAACATTTATTGGGTTAGGAACTGTATTTACCTCTAGAAGTAACAAAAAAGTTAAACATAGACCTGAGGGTAAAAGGGCCTGAAAGAATGAAGATATTTTTTTGAGCAACTACTTTTTGACAGGTTTTTGCAAGTCTTTCCCCTTTAATCCCCATAACAATTCTGAGGTATCTGTTTTGTGGAAGAAGAAACAGCCTCAAGGCAATTAAGTGACTTTTCAAGGTCACAAAACTAGTTGAAGTAGAGCCAAGATTAGAACCCAGATCTGTTTAAGTACATTTTCTTTCCACTGGACCATTCTATTTGAATAGTCATTGACTGACTGACTCCTGAGAAAAAGTAATTTTAAAAAAATTTTATGTATTCTTTGTTGTCCTGGTCTTCCTTGCTGTGCGTGGGCGTTCTCTACTTGTGGTGAGTGGGGAACACTCTTTGTTGAGGTGCACAGACCTCTCACTGCAGTGAGTTCTTGAGTTGTGGAGCACCGGCTCTAGGCACCTGGGCTTCAGTAGTTGGAGCTCCTGGACTTTAGTTGCTCCATGGCACGTGGAATCTTCCAGGGATGGAGACCATGTCCCTTGCATGGCAGGTGGACTTCTCCACTGTACCACTAGGGAAGCCCCAAAAGTAATTTTTTAAAATAGTTTGCCGTTTAACAAATGAAGTATTTTGGTGTGTGGTGATTATAGCTTTAAAAATAATTTTTAATTAGGAAATATTTCAAACATAGAGGTTAGAGACTAATACCTGTGTAGTCATTACAAAGCCACAGTCTTAATATGTTTTTGAGCCAGACTTTTTTAAAGAAAGAAAACATTACAGGAACAGTTGAGAATTTCCATGTTCCTCCTATATCTCATTCTTTTCTTCTCCTCCCTAGAGCTAATACTATTATGAATTTGGTGTTTATCAGTTTCACACATGATTTCTCCTTTTACTACATGCCTATGAATCCATAAACAATATAATATTATTTTGCAGGTTTTAAAATTGTTTTTAACTGTATCCAAAAGAACATATTATTATACAGCTTACTTTTGTTCTCAACAGTATGTTTTTAAAAACACAGTTATTGCTGAGTCTTAGCTGTGGCATGTGGGGTCTAGGTCCTTGACCAGGGAAGGAACTCAAGCCCCTTGCATTGGGAGCTAGGAGTCTTAGCCACTGGACCACCAGGGAAGTTCCCTCAACAATATATTTTTGAAATATCCACAATGACATATGTAGCTCAGCTTTAGTTCTTTGTTAAATGCTGCATGCTGCTGCTGCTGCTAAGTCGCTTCAGTCGTGTCCCACTCTGTGCGACCCCGTAGACGGCAGCCCACCAGGCTCCCCCTGCCCCTGGGATTCTCCAGGCAAGAACACTGGAGTGGGTTGCCATTTCCCTCTCCAAGGCATGAAAGTGAAAAGTGAAAGTGAAGTCACTCAGTCGTGTCCCCGACTCTTAGTGACCCCATGGACCCATTTAGGAGCATCTAAATACATAAAGCAAATATTAACAGACCTAAAAATATATAGCAACATAATAATAGTAGAAAAATTTAATACCCTATTTTCATCAATGGATAGATCATCCAGATAATCAATAGGAAAATATCAGACATTAGACTAAATTTACTTAGCAGACATATACTGAATATTCTAACCAAATGTAGCAGAATTCACATTCTACTAAAGAGCACATAAAACATTCTCCAGGATAAGTCATTAAACAGGTCTTAAATTTGGTCACATTGAATATGTTAAATGCTGCATAGGGTTCCATTATAGGGCTTCCCCGGTGGCTCAGATGGTAAAGAACTCACTTGAATGCAGGAGACCCAGGTTTGAGCCCTGGGTTGAGATCCATTATATGACTATACCAAAATTAATTTATCCATTTTCCTATAATTACATAAACAAGATTCTGCTATGGTTTTGACTCAAAATATATCTAATGAACTTTTGTCATAATTTTTCTTATATCTTAGTATTAAAATATATTTTAGTAATAAAAGTACAAAACTAACACTTTTTTTTTTTTGGTACAGATCATTCTCGAATTGAAGTATGGAAATTTGGTAATTCTGCCATCGAATACTTATACCACTGGGCACACATCTGTTTAGCTCTCATAAAGCTAAACAAAAAAATAAGTAGTGCTATTTCACCCCCATTGCCATCCAAGACCGACTCCTATGTGTATGCAAAAATGCCAGGGGGAAGCTTGCCAGGGAAATGATAATGGAATTGCTACTGTATTTAGGGTATTTTTGTCATGTTCAGTTTTGCTTGTTAACTATAAAAATATTTTCAATTAGAAAGTAGTGCCACATAGACATATTTTTCTCCTAGACCTTTACCTCAGCACTTTCTAAAACCAAAAGTGCCTCCGAGGGAGAAATTTGATCTAAGAAAATTTCCAGTTAAGGTAGCCATAACCAAATGTACGTAATACAATATATTTTAAAGTTTCTTTTTAGTTTTAGCATTTTATTTGCTGTGGGCCTATTGTGGTTGGTTGAGTGAGTTATTATAATTCTTTTCAGGTACAAAGTAAAGAACAGACAAGTATTTAGGGGAAATGGCAGTTTTTACATCAAAAGAGCACAGTCTTTATGTCAAAAAAATATAATAAAGATTTTAAGAAATGGACTGGGAATTGTTTTTCTAATTTTTCAAGGCTTTTATGAGCACCACATCCTCTCTGCTCCCATCTCCACTCCCTCACCCCCACTTACCCTAACAACTTTAAACGTTATTTCAATAAATAGAAATTCTGGGGAAATGTTTGCCCATGACTCATGGGAAAAAAACTTTTTTTTTCTGTAATAAAATCTTCATGAGTTCAAGAACTGCAGAATTTATATTTATTTAAATCTTGTTATTACAGCAAACTTTACTGCCCTGTTGTGAGATTTCATCTTTGCAGTTAGATATCTGATGACAGAGTCCATTTTTAATAAAATTTTGGGAAATTAAACTTCATTTTCTTTATTTGGTTGACAAAATGTAATGCGTTCCAAACATCTTATAATTTGAGACTGGAGGTCCCTTTTTAACCTTCGGTGATAAGATGGCAGTGTTATTTACCAGCCCTCATCTCTTGGCTGGTCCTATGCCCAGTTTTAACCTGTAAGCCTGTTTCATATTTGGAAGGGCATTTCAGGGCATTTGCTGCAACATTTCTAGGAACAATGTTCTTGAAGATATTAAACTGATAGCCACACACTCTGATGTCTTCAGAACAAGCTTTTAAGGGGTCCACTGTGAATACAAATAGCATTTTAGGCAGCAAGGAGGGAAAATTTTTGCAGACTGTGACCTGTTGATTCATCATGATGGGAATTAGGTTATTAATAACTAAATGGCATGCAGCTTAATGATAACAAATATCACACATCTGCATGACATTTTAACTTGAAGTATTTTCACATCCTAGCTCATCTGATCCTCCCCAACCTGCAGGGTTGGCAGACTCAATATGATTATCCCCATTTCATAAAGGAGGAAATAAGCTCAAAGAGTGAGTTAGCTAGGTTACAATGAGTAAGGGGCACCCACGTGTTCTGTTGGGCTTCCCTAGTGGCTCAGAGGGTGAAGCATTTGCCCTCAATGCAGGAGAGCTGGGTTCGATCCCTGGGTCAGGAAGATCCTCTGGAGAAGGAAATGGCAACCCACTCCAGTACTCTTGCCTGGAAAATGCCATCGACAGAGGAGTCTGGTAGGCTATAGTCCATGGAATCGAAGAGTCGCCTAGGCGACTGAGCAACTTCACGTGTCGATTTCTGTTTTATTGCTCTTGGCAGTACACTAGATATTTCATCAACACTTTCTAAACTTCACTAGGCTAACAATTGTGCTATCATTCTTTTGGGAATGACTTTATTTTTAATCTATTTATTTGTTTGCTTGTCCCAGGTCTTAGTTTTGGCATGTGGGATCTTGAGTAGCGACATGTGAACTCTTACTTGTAGCACATAAGATCTAGTTCCCTGACCAAGGATTGAACCTGGGCACCCTGTACTGGGAGTGTGGAGTCTTAGCCACTGGACCTCCAGGCAAGTTCCTGGAAACTACTTTAAAATTAAGCAACCAACAAGGCAGATTGCTTAAATTTATTTAACTATCATTCAAGTAAAATCCTATCCCTTGGCACTAGATTCTTATTTTTTTAGTGGAGGATGTTATTTGTACTTGACTAAAATTTAGATGTTGATTTATGATTAAATCTATTTATTTGACTCAATAGACTTATTGATTTACTTGTATTTACATATACTTCTGGAGAAGGCAATGGCACCCCACTCCAGTACTCTTGCCTGGAAAATCCCATGAACGGAGGAGCCTGGTGGGCTGCAGTCCATGGAGTCGCTAAGAGTCGGACAGGACTGAGAGACTTCACTTTCACTTTTCACTTTCATGCATTGGAGAAGGAAATGGCAACCCACTCCAGTGTTCTTGCCTGGAGAATCCCAGGGACGGGGGAGCCTGGTGGGCTGCCGTCTCTGGGGTCGCACAGACTGGGACACGACTGAAGCGACTTAGCAGCAGCAGCACATATACTTCAGAAGCTCAGACCTGATTAACTGGTTATTTTTTAGATTTCTCTACAGCTTATAGGTAACAATGACACTGCAAACTGAAAGACCTTCCATATCACTTTCTTTTATATTAATAATTACAGCTTTTCATGGTCCAGGAACAAAATAAATGTTTCAAGACAATGATATTGGAATTCAATTGGAAACTCCTATTGGCCCTTTTAAAAGCTTTATTGAATATAACACATATACTATACAATTCACATACTTAAAGTGTACAACTAAATGGTTTTTAGTATATTCACATAATTGTGGAACTATTCACAAAAATTTCAGATTTTCATCACCCCCATAAAAACTCCATAACTTTAGCAATACACCCAATTTTTCTCACTCCAGTCTTAGGAAACTACAAATCTTGCTTTTTCTATGGGCTTATCTATTCCGGGTATTTATATAAAAAATTATATGTGGTCTCTTGAGACTGACTTCCCATTCCTTCCTAATCTAAATGTGATCAAGCAACCAGTAGCCCTTAATTTCTGCAGACATTCTCAATTACTGACTCAGAAGACCCTTTGCAGGTAATTTAGGGACTTTTCATTCCTCTTCTGTAAGGTTTTTATGCAATGCCACTCCACCTAACCCCACCCTGCACGCATGCTAAGTCGCTTTAATTGTGTCTGACTGTGTTACTCTATGAACCATAGCCTTCCAGGCTCCTGTGTCCATGGAATTCTCCAGGCAAGAATACTGGAATGCGTTGCCCGCCTCCAGATCTTCCTGACCCAGGGATCGAACCCATGTCTCTTACGTCTCCTGCATTAGGCAGGCAGGTTCTTTACCACTAGCGGCACCTGGGAAGCCCTAACCCCACCCTACATCATCCTTAACTCTGTGTTCCTGCTCTCCCCTACATGATCTTATTATAAAGACCTCAACAGACAAGCTCAATTAATTAAATATTGCCTATTTCTTTCTCCTGTAGGTATTGTAATTCCCCTTGGTGGGTGTTCCATCTCCTAGTCATTACCCCATTTTACCTTTGCTCAGTCTACTGCCTGAGCTTAAACTGTCCTGCCCACGAATCATAACTGGTGAAACACTTGAGGTGGCCAAGTTTTGTTCCATATGACCCTGATCCTGTAGCCACATGTGTTTGAATTGGGGTTGACCACTTGCTAAAGGGAGACCAATTTGTGAAATAGTCTAATATAAAAAGCACCCAAACCATTGACAAACCAAACTGGGAAATAGCAATAGAGCGGTGTCTAGAAGGGTATTTTTTTAGAGGCCAAAAATGTCACGATAGGCCTTAAACAAATTGAAGCATGCTGCCGTCCAGATACTACAAGTTAGCTGAACATGTAGGCTGAGAAAAGAGAGTACAGTTGACTCTTGAGCAACACAGGAGTTGGGGTGAACCACCCAATGTACAGTCAAAAATGCACGTACAACTTTGGTCAGCCTTCTGCCTCTGGGGATTCAACTAACCATGGATCTGTAGTTATCTAGCACGTATTTATTGGGAAAAAAAAATCCATATGTGAGTAGAGCCAAGAAGTTCAAACCTGTTGTTATAGAGTCAACTGTAGTCAGTTGGGAAGAGTGGGCACAAAGGAAGCAGAGAATGAAAGAGTAGGGGTAAGTAATGCTCGTGTCAAAAAGTTAAATCAAGATCTTAAGTTTGGGTGCTGAGGGCCCTACAGTTCTCTCGCATCCAAGTCTAGTTGACTGTTCTCTGCTTGAAATCTTATCTCTGTAAGTCTGAGACAGAATTCTCTGTTGTGTAACAGAAGTATGGGAGTGATGATGCTGCCTTTTACTGGCTTACTCTGCTTCTGTCATTACAACTTCTTCCATTAAAGATCCCAAATACAGGTTCAAAATATTAGAAGACTTCAAGTCTCAGATCCACTGTAGCAACTAGCAGCCTTGCTGCAAACCAGGCCAAGTAATTGAAGAACTCAAACTGTCTGCAACACTGAGAAATCAGCCCTCTAGCTTTGGGAAAATCATAACTGCTTCATTACAACAGCCTGTAGGCAATAGAATACAGAATCCAATATTCCAGTTTAGAAGTTCAAATTATATAGGATATTGAGCCTATAATTTTGTGTAACTAATTCTCCACTCATTCTCTTTAAGAAGCAGATAGCCCAGGCCGGGGGTGGGGGGTGGGGTGGGAGAGGCTTTATTATTTACCCTTTACTGATTCTTTTTAAGCAAAGTAACACATGCTCATAGTTTAAAGAATCCTCTGACATACAAGGTCTGTCAAAACCAGAGCATTTCCCTGTTCCACCTTACCCCTATTTTCCTTGCTTCTGAGTCAACTATTTTCAATTCTTTTAGCTCAAGAGTTAATACTAACAGTACAAGCTAAATCTAGCCAGTTGCCTGCCTGTCATGATACAGTGTTATCAGAAAAGTCATGCCCAAATTGTGACTTCTCTCACACCCCTGGGCAGAGTTGAGTAGCTGCCAGAGACCTCTGAGCCATAAAGTCTAGATTTATTATTTGACCTTTTGCACAAAGTTTGCCAACCTGTTTTGGCTGTAGTTTTGATATGTACCTCCATGTTGCAATATAACATGCCATGTGGCATGTTTTTTTCCCCTCTGAATTAGGCAGTATTAACCTCCCAGAATGCAATAGGTTTCGCTCTTTCCTCAGCGTGTGTATCCCCCCCCGGCCCACACACTTCCTACTCCTTCATTCTTCCCAACTACCTTGTAATTTAGATCAGAATAGCTGCTTATTCAGTGTTTGCATTATCATGATCATGTATGCTTATTTGGGACGTAGCCATGTAGTAAATTTTTTTCATGTTGACACATGTATTATATAAAGGATAAGATATAAAGTATACATGTAAACCACCAGATAAATATAGGTGAGGTCAGGAAGGGTATTTCTGCCCTCATCAAGTTGGGGTGCACCATCCTCATGGCAGGCAGCTATTTTCACCAACCCAGCAGCTCTCAGAAGTCCATATATTGGGTTTTCTTAATGGAAACTTTATTATGTAGGCAAGAACAATCACTAATTTGGTTTAAAAGCCCTCTCCCCTCCCCCGAGGATAGGATGGGAAAGAAAATTCCAAGCTTCTAATTATGGTGTGGTCTCTCTGGTGATAAGCTCCCATCTGATGCTATCTAGGGTTATCTCATTGAAACAAAAGCCCTATCACCCAGAGAACCAGGGACCGGGGTCAAAGATCAAATATCAAAACAGAAGTTGCTCTTCATGCTTTTATTACTCAGGAAATCACAAGGGTGTTAGGAGATCTGTACCAGGAATCAGGGGCAGCAGAAAGCAATATATGTTTCTATACATATTTTTCTTTTTTTCATTTTTATTTTTGGCTGCACCGGGTCTTCATTGCTGTACATGGGCTTTCTCTAGTTGCATGGTGAGTGGGGGCTACTCTTTAGTTACAGTGCATGGGTTTCTCATCACAGTGGCTTCTCTTGCTGTGGAGCAAGGCTCTAGGGCCCTGGGGCTTCAGCAATTGCAGTGTGCATGCTCAGTAGTGGGCTTCCCTGGTGACGTGGCGTTTGCTTAGCTGCCCCGTGGCATGTGGGATCTTCCCAGGCCAGGGGCTGAACCTGTGTACCCTACACTGACAGGTGGATTCTCAACCACTGGACCACCAGATAAGTCCATATATGTGTGTGTGTGTATATATATATATATATCTCCTTTTATTACACTATGCCATAAGATTTTATATCTGGCTTCTGTCTGGCCTTACCCTAATCACTCTGAGGGGGAAAAAAGACATTCAGCACATTCCTATATGCGAAGTTATATAATTCCTATAATAGTATGTTTCGGCATTAATTCATTTAGAAGAGTGGATCTTAAAGTGTGGTTTGTGGACTCCTGCAGGTCCCTAAAACACTTTTGGGATTTTCCAGGTCAAAACTATATTTCTAACAATGCTAGGAAAGTATTTGCCTTTTTCACTCTCATCCTCAGAACAGTGTGCAAGAGAACCTTCCAGAGGCTTCTTGATATGTGATGACGTCATTGTTCTGACAGTTAATAGAACATGTGTGGATTCTTTTAACTTTTTTCTTCCAGTTTTATTGATACAATTAATATACAGCACTGTATAAGTTTATAGTGTATAGCATAATAATTTGACATATATATTATGAAAAGATTACAGTAAATTTAGTGAACATCAATCATCTCATAAATACAAAATAAAAACTTTTTCCTTATGACGAGAACTCAGGATTTACTCTGTTAACAACTTTCATATATAACATACAGCAAATCAATTATATTAATCATATTATACATTACATCCAAATACTTATTATCTGGTACTCTGTACCTTTTGACCATCATCATCCAATTCCTCCTTCCACTACCCCACTCCTTCCTGCTTAAAAAAAAAAAATTATACTACACAAAGATACAAAGACACAAGAAATGGTAAGCATGTGTAATAACATATTTTTCTTATTTAAAAAAATATTTGTAAAGGGTAATTGTTTAAATAAAAATAATAATTTATTGTACATTTACAATATTGTTAGAAGTAAAACTGGTGACAAAATACAGCACAAAGTTTCAGAGAGGGAAACTGAAGTATACTTTTTAAAGTTTTTGAGTGGTACATTGTTACTTGAAGATAGATTGTGATAAAGATGTATACTAGAAACCTTAAAGCAAAACCTTGCCAAAAAAAAACGGCAAGTATGGCCAATAAGCCAACAAAGAAGTTGAATCATAAAAATCTTAAGCTAAGTTGTAAAAATTTATTGATTAATCCAAAGTCATGGGGAAGGTGGCAGAGGAGGGTACAAAGAACAGACAGGAAAAAGAAAACCAAACTGCAACTACACTAATACTTGCGTTAATGAAAACGTTCTAAATACCAACTTAAAAGGAAGAAATTGCCATACTGGATAAAAAGCAACACCCAACAATATGCTAGCAACAAGAGATCCACTTTATATTAAAAGTTATGTATTATATAAAAAGACACAAATTGATTAAAATAGGTTAAAAGTAAAAGGATGGGAAAACATATACTATGCTAAAAACCAATGCTGGTTATAAATACTAATATTAAGTAGATAAAAAGAAATTAAAGAGGATCATTTCTTAATGGTATAGGGGTCAATATAAAAGGACACAACAACTCTAAATGTTTAAATATGTAGTAGGGAAAGTTAGTCGCTCAGTCACCTTCGACTCTGCTACCTCGAGGATGTAGCCCGCCAGGCTCCTCTGTCCATGGAATTCTCCAAGAATACCGCAGTGGGTAGCCATTCCCTTCTCCAAGGGATATTCCCCACCCAGAGACTGAAACTGGGTCTCCAGCATTGCAGGCCGATTCTTTACCATTTGAGCCACCAGGGAAGCCCAAGTATCTAATAACAAAACTTCAAAATGCAGTACGTGAAACAAAACCTGACAGGAGTAAAGGGGAAACAGACAAATCTACGGAGGTTTAAACGTGCTTTTGTCGGCAGTTTACAAGATCTCTTCAACTGCTGTACAACTAGTTTGGCATGGGCCAAGCAAGAGTGGGTTCACACGTGAAATGTGACAAATTTTTTTAATAATATCATATATAATTTTACTTTCTATACCCAGTGGCACTAGAGTGTTATTCATCACTACTGTCCAATAGTAATATACTTGGCGTATGGACTTTCATCTTCTGTCAAGTTACCCTAAGCCAGGAATGCGTGCGTGCTTAGTTATGTCCGACCCTTTGCGATCTCCTGGACTGTAGCCCACCAGGCTGCTCTGCCCACGGAATTTTCCAGGCCAAGAATACTGGAGTGGGTTGCCATTTCCTCCTCCAGGGAATCTTTCCCACCCAGGGATATTTACACTGAACACCTCAGGGGTTAAAAAAACAAAAACAAAACAAAACAACAAACAAACAAACAAAAAACAGAAAAAACACTCGACAGCCTAGGGCAGTGGTTTTCAAACTTGAGTATCAGGGTTATCTGGTGGACTTGTTAAAATTCAGATTTCTGGGCCCATCCCAGCGTTTCTGATTCCGTAGGTACGGAACAGGGCCAAAATTTTCCATTTCTAACAAATTGCCGGGGGATACCAATTCCCGGGACCACACTCTTGGAATCACTGGCCTAAATTTTTGTTATTTCTTTCTTACCACTAATTTCGAGGCAATCCGTCGATTTTCAAACAATTCCCAAGCCTAAGGACTCCATTCCCAGCAATGCGGAAGTAACCCAAAGTCAAACCCAGCGGCTAGGCGAGTTCTAGGCCGCCCAAAGCCCCGCGAGAATTCGCGTGATGACGCCAGCGTCTGCATCAGCATTACGTCGGCGTCGGCCACGTTCAGCGGAGACGGGAGCAAGATGGCGATTCCGGGCAGGCAGTGAGTGATCCGGGAGTTAGGGTCAGACTGGGGAGTGAGATCCCACCGCGACTATGTCTTTGGCCGAGGAGTTGAAGTGCGCTGGAATTGAAGGGGGCTGTGTCGTCAGGGATAGAGGCGGGGAAAGCGAGAAATCCCGAGGAACATATATTCCCATCCCCCACACATTTTGCAGGATGGAAGCCCGAAGTTTGAGGGAGAAACTTGTGAGGAAATAAAGGAAGTTAGGCTGAGGGGCAGAGAGCGAGACTTTTCTATTTTCCAAAAGCTCGGTCTGAGGCCCCTCAGTCTTGCTTCCTACCCCGCGCTTGAGTTTCTCCCCGGTTGGATGCTTTCAGGGGAAATGAGAAGAGAGACATTTCCTGGCTTTCTTAGAGGGCCTTGTTCTCCTTGGCAGCTCAAGTTCTGATTCCCGCCCTCCCTTCTCGGTTTAGGAATGTTGTGCTGAGAAGCCACAAAAAAGGGTAGGCACATAGGGAATTGGGGTATACCTTGCCATAAAAGAGAAATGTTACATGTTTTTGGAAGCCTTACCTTAGATGTATAATCCTCAGTTGTGATGCGGCTTCCCGTTATATCTGCATCTTAAAGGCCCAAACGTGAGAAGAAACCAATTGAGTTGGGTCTGATGGGATGGTTCTTTCAGGTGCTCCAAGACAAAGCACGTGAGCTTTATAAAGTGTAATGGTAATTTGCCCCATAGCTATTTGGGTTTCTCAGTTAATCTTTAAAAAATTTTAATGGATGACATTAATCTTTAATAACTTCTTTAAAATGATATATACCCGTTAAGGGGAGGGGGATGTTTTCTTGACTCTTGTTAGGCCACAAGGATAATTTAGAGTCTTTTCTTTTAGTGGACCTCAACTGACATTTATTTTTTTAAACTTTACTATCGTTTCACTGTCTTAAAACTTCCGAGCTCTTCATTTACTTCTCTTTAACCTAGAATAATAGTTTAAAAATATTTAGTGCATTTTGAAGCTTTTAGATCGTTGAAAATCAGAACCAGGGTTGTGTGAAGATCATAAGCTCTGTGACATGTTTTGACTTGGTAGCTTCATCCGGAACAGGTAGTGGATGTATTACTGTTTTAACATTTAGGTATAATGGTGTAATTTCTATTTCAAAACAAAAAATATGCAGGTATGGGCTTATTTTGCCAAAGAAGGCACAGCAGTTGCACCCTGTTTTGCAAAAACCTTCAGTGTTTGGGAATGATTCTGATGATGATGATGATGATGAGGTAAGGGAAACTTTTTCTACTGTATTGTTGAAATTGTTTTTGTTTTTAAATTGAACTTGTGAATTTGATATCTTTGCTTGCTTCAAATGTTTTGTTAGTACAGTGTATCTGTAGCATAATTTACAGAAGCAGCAAAGGAATATTTAAAGAAAACTCCATTGGTGGTTTTTTTTTTTGGTAAGTGATACATAGATAATCCAAGAGATTCTCTTTCAACAGCTATGAACTTCAGCTATTTTTAAGCAGTTAGACAAAAGTAATTTCATACAACTAATGCTGATCAACAAAATTATTAGTGTAAAGATCCTAGGAAATAAGCTATTGAGATGTCAACTAATTTCCTAGGAATTTTTATCAGCAAAATAGTTTCTTGTGAAATGACTTTTGTAGTTATTCAGTATCTGCTAAATGTAATAACTCAGTGTAGTTATGGTAGTGTATAAAGTTAGCATTGATAAAACTATCATAATCACATCTAATACGAACATTCTGCGTTTTAGCAGCCAAAACAGTGTTTTTCTATGAAGCCCACAGTTCTTAACAAGCATATCAAAATAAGTGCATCCTTCCAAATGTCAGATTTGAAATGAATAGATTTTAAGTGTGTAAAATATGAAATTCATGGATTTTAAGTGTATAGGTTGATGACTTTTGACAAATACATAATGCCTCAAAGTGGAAGTGTTAGTTGCTCAGTCATGTCCAACTCTTTGCAACCTCATGGACTGTAGCCTACCAGCCTCCTCTGTCCATGGAATTCTCCAGACAAGATTACTGGAGTGAGTTGCCATTTCTTTCTCCAGGGAATCTTCCTGACTCAGGGATTTAACCCAGATTTCCTTCATTGCAGGTGGATTCTTTACCATCTGAGCCACCAGTCAAGATGTAAAACATTTCACTCTTTCCTGAAAGTTCTTTCATACCTCTTTGCAGTTAATTTACTTTCCCATATTCTGCCCCACTATTTCATTGTGGTTTTGATTTGCATTTTGATGATGACCTATGATTTTGGCCATTTATGTATCATCTTTAGGGAAAGGTCTGTTGGCATAATTTGCCTAGTTTTTTTTTGTTGCCTAGTTTTTAATTGGGTTATTTGTCATTTTGCTATGAGTTGTAAGATTCCTTTGTATGTTCTAGGTACAGATCACTTGGTGGTGGTGGTGGTTTAGTTGCTAAGTCATGTCTTGTGACCCCATGGACTGTAGCCTGCCAGGCCCCTCTGTCCATAGGATTCTCAAGAATAAGTTATTAGATGTAATTTGTAAATATTTTCTCCCATTCTGTGGATTGTCCTTTCACTTTCTTGACAATGTCCTTTGAAGTACAAAAGTTCAATTTTGAGGAAGTCTGGTATATTTTTTTCCTTCAGTTGTTACTGCTTTGGTGTCATTACCTAAGAAACCATTGCTTAATCCAAGGTCAAGGTTTATGCATATGGTTTTGTCTAAGAATTGTGTAGTTCTTCAGATTACGTCTGTGGTTCATTTTGAGTTAAAATTTGTATTTGTTATGAGGTAGCGGGTTTCGTTTCATTCTTTGCATGTGGAAGGATATCCAGTTGTCTCAACACCATTTGTTGAAGGCTCTTCCCCATTGAATTGACAGTACCCTTGTGGTTTGTTTTAATGTACGTTCAGTCAGTTCAGTTGCTCCGTGGTGTCTGACTCTTTGTGACCCCATAGACTGCAGCATGCCATGTTTCCCTGTCCATCACCAACTCCCAGAGCTCGCTCAAACTCATGTCCACCGAGTCAGTGATGCCATCCAACCGTCTCACCCTCTGTCATCCACTTTTCCTCCTGCTTTCAATCTTTCCCCACATCAGGGTTTTCCAGTGAATCAGTTCTTAACATCAGGTGGCCAGAGTACTGGAGCTTCCGCGTTATTGCTTCCAATGAATATTCAGGACTGATTTCCTTTAGCACTTGCTGATTTCATCTAGTTGCAGTCCAAGATACTCTAAAGTGTCTTTTCCAACACTACATTTCAGAAGCATCAATTCTTTGGTGCTCAGCTTTCTTTATGGTTCAACTCTCGCATTCCTACGTGACTACTGGAAAAACCATAGCTTTGACTAGAGTGAACTTTGTCGGTAAAGTAATGTCTCTCCTTTTTAATATGTTGTCTAGGCATTTTAAAAAAAAAATATTTTAAAGTTCTTCTCTTTCACTTTCATCAAGAGGCTCTTCAGTTCTTCACTTTGTCCCATAAGGGTGCTGTCATCTGCATATCTGAGGTTATTGATATTTCTCCCGGCAATCTTGATTCCAGCTTGTGCTTCATCCAGCCCAGCATTTCTCATGAAATACTCTGCATATAAGTAAAATAAGCAGTGTGACAATATACAGCCTTGACGTACTCCTTTCCCAATTTGGAAGCAGTCCATTGTTCCATGTCTGGTTCTAACTGTTGCTTCTTGACCTGCATACAGATTTCTCAGGAGGCAGGTAAGGTGGTCTGATATTCATATCTCTTTAAGAATTTCCCTCAGTTTGTTGTGATCTACACAGTCAAAGGCTTTGGCATAGTCAATAATGTCAAAAAAAAATTTAATGTACAAGTAATTTTTAAAATCACTATAGACACAACAGAAAAATATGACACACTTATCTTGAGGTTTCACATAAATTATCTTGGCATACCCATGTAATACAAAGCAGCATTGCTCCAACTTGAAAAGGATGGGTTTGCACAAGTGATCTAGAAAGTTTACTTGTATGATTTCTGTTTCTTTTCCCTTGTGAGATGAGCCTAGTGGTGGTAGCTGGACAGTGGGTACTGTTTAGTCAATAGAAAGGCCTAGAGCCACTTTTCTCTTCCTTTTTGTCCCCCTTCCTTTTACATAGAGGGACTTTAATGCAGAGAATTGGTTACATGGGTTATTGAAGACTTGAGAAGCTACAAAGATGGTGAAGCAACACAGAGTTTGTTGTTGTTTAGACGCTAAGTTGTGGCTGACTCTTTTGCATCCCCCTGGACTTAGCCCGCCAGGCTCCTCTTGCCATGACATTTCCCAGGCAAGATCTTGGAGTGAGTTGCCATTTACTTCTACAAGGGATCTTTCCCCACTCAGGGATTGACTCTATGTCTTCTGCATTGGTAGGTGGATTCTTGACCACTGAGCCACCTGGGAAGCCCAACCCAAAGATTAGCAGTAGTAAAAAGCAAGAAGTGATAAATGGAGAGATTCAAGTAGGAATTGGGTTCTGGAGGCCAGGGGCTAGGATTACTTACTTGGTGGGAACTGAACTTTTCTAAAAGGAGTTCAAGCCACAGGGAAGATTCAGTTTTAGAGAGAAATGCAGGGAAAAATACTAGTCATATCCCATTCTTCTGCCCTCCAATATATTATCTTGGTATCTCTTTGATAGAGCCCAGTCAGAAGCCTCCTGATGAAGGAGCTGCAGTTTAGTTCTTAATGAGCAGAGAATATAAAATTGTTCCTTAGCATAATTTCTTTACCTATAGAAAATCAGTCTAGGGGAATTCTTCAGTGGTCCACTGGTTAGGACTTTTCTGTTTCACTGCTGAGGGCCCAGGTTAGACCCCTGCTCAGGGAACTAAGATCCCATAAGCCGTGCTATGGATCCAAAAAAATGTGACGAATTCCAGTTTATCTGCACATATTATTTAAATGTTAGTAAGCTTTGAATATAAACTCTTTTTTAAAAATTCATTTTATTGAAGTGTAGTTGATTGAGAATGTTGTGTGAATTTCTGCAGTCCAGCAGAGTGATTCATTTTTACATATATATCTATATACACATGCTTTTTCATACTCCATTTTGGTTTATCATAGGATATTGAATCCAGTTCTCTGTGCTGTACAGTAGGACCTTGTTTATTTATTGTCTATAGAATAGTTTGCATCTGGTAATCCCAAACTCCCTGTCCATTTCTCCCCCACTCCTCTTCCCCCTTGGCAACCACAAATCTGTTCTCTATGTCCGTGAGTCTAAAACTCTCTTCTTTAACAATTAATCCGTTTAAGCAACAGTAAGGTTATTCCTATTTTGGAAAAGACAGAGAAAGATATTTTATGATTCCCCTCCTGAAGAGGGCATTTGATACACCTGATGAGCTTCCAAAGCAAATCCAACTATTCTTATTTTCAGCAGTTCCACAGAATCAATTAACCCAAATTTAAGATCAGACTTTTCTTTCAGTGGTCCAGCAGAGGGGCCCTACCAAATGAAATCTGTTTTAATATGTGCTGGTATCCAGCATTAGTTTAAAAATGGGAGAAAGTGCTAGTCTAGCACTTTATTTTTTTTTTCACCCTCCCTCAGCACTTTAAATTATTACTTAAATAGTCCCTCTTTTTTAAATTAGCAGAACTCAATAGACAGTTACCATTTTGTTCAAATGCAGAGGAGATGAAGAGTTTTTACCCCATATAAGTAAGGTTTATGTATGTGTGCTCAGGTGCTCAGCCACATCCGACTCTGTGTAACCCCATGAACTGTAGCCCGCCAGGCTCCTCTCCATGGGATTTCCCAGGCAAGAATACTGGAGTTGGTTGCCTTTTCCTTCTCCAGGGGATCTTCCCGACTCAGGGATTGAACCCAGGTCTCTTGTGTCTCTGGCATTAGCAGGCAGGTTCTTTACCACTGAGCCATCTGGGAAACCCCTGTAAGTAAGGTTTATAGTGTATCCAAATGCTGTTATCTGGTCATAAGTGTTTGAGTAGTTTTCCTATGGTGCTAATGTGTTTATTTTCTGTTTTTCCAATTCTTTATTCTAGTCCCATTGCTACCACCCTTATCACTTCTGTCATGAATTATTTTAATAGCTTCATAATTAATTTCTTTATTACCTCTCTCTCCTCGAATTCATTTCAAATACTGTTGATAGATTGATCTGCCTCAGTTCAGGTCAGTCACTCAGTCATGTCCAACTCTTTGCAGCCCCTTGAATTGCAGCACGCCAGGCCTCCCTGTCCATCACCAACTCCCGGAGTTCACCCAAACCCACATCCATTGAGTCGGTGATGCCATCCAGCCATCTCATCCTCTGTCGTCCCCTTTTCCTCCTGCCCTCCCTCAATCCCTCCCAGCATCAGAATCTTTTCCAATGAGTCAACTCTTCGCATGAGGTGGCCAAAGTACTAGAGTTTCAGCTTTAGCATCAGTCCTTTCAAAGAACACTTAGGACTTATCGCCTTTAAAATGGACTGTTGGATCTCCTTGCAGTCCATGGGACTCTCAAGAGTCTTCTTCAACACCACAGCTCAAAAGCATCAATTCTTCAGCGCTCAGCTTTCTTCACAGTCCAACTCTCACATCCATACATGACTACTGGAAAAACCATAGCCTTGAGTAGACGGACCTTTGTTGGCAGAATAATGTCTCTGCTTTTGAATATGCTATCTAGGCTGGTCATAACTTTCCTTCCAAGGAGTAAGCGTCTTTTAATTTCATGGCTGTAGTCACCATCTGCAGTGATTTTGGAGCCCCCAAAATAAAGTCTGATACTGTTTCCACTAATCTGCCTAAAACAGTTCTAATCACTGTTACTTCCTTGCTTTTGAACCTAAATGTATTTAAAATCTAAACTTCTTATCTTGACACTGACAGCCTTCCCTGTGCTTTGGCTTCAAAATGCTCATTAGCGTTTTCTCCGGTGTTTCTCCATGCAGAGTACACTGTCACGTTTGTATTTTTTTACGACTCTACTTTTCTTCACACTGGAAGTGTCTCTATCATATATGTCAAATTATAGCCATCTTTTAAAACCCAGTGCAAAAGCTGCGTTCTTCAAGATTTTCCCCACTGAAAACATTCTTCCTTTTTCTGACACTCTATCATTCTTAGAGCACTTAACTTTTTATACCTTATATTGTAAGTTATTTGCATACAGGTTTTACACTGTGCTAGAGTATGAGTTCCAGGAGTTAAGATCTATCTGTGCTGACTTCAAAGAATGAGTAAAATTATTTAGTCAGATGTTTTAGCTGTGTTGTAAAGAGCCAGATAGTAGACACTTTAGGTTTTGCAAGCTAAGTGCTTAAGTTTGCTTTCACAGTGTGAAAGTAGCCATTAGATAACATGTAAATGAATGAGCATGACTAATGTGTTCTAATAAAACTTATTTACAAAGTGGAAGGGTAGCTGAAATTTAGCCATACTTGCTGTCCACTGATGTATACAATTATCCAAAGTACTTCTGACAACAAGTATTTCACAAGTGTTTTAAAGTGGTTAGTGACTAAAATAGATGTTGCATGACAAGTTAAAACATGAAACTTCCTTTTAGATATTTCTGTGATAAATGCTTGCTCATTTTGCAGAATAAAATGAATTTTCCTTTTAGTCTTGGCAGTTGAAATACTTATTTCTAGATAATGATATTCTCGTGAAATCTAGTTTTGCAATATAACTCATGCCATGAAGAGGTATGATTCATACCACCTGAGAATTGTTGTTGTTGGATAAAGATAAAAACTTCTGCATCTCTCTAAAGAAAGTATTAATTTAAAACAGATAACTAAAGTTTATTTAGTTTTTTTTTTTATATTTACCAAACATGTCAGATAAATAGTGGGTGATAATAATTGCACTTTGAATACTCAGAAGCCAGGTAGTCCTTTTATAGGTTAAGCTTTCATTTTCATAAGATATAAAGCAGTTATGAAAACTGTAAGAAAAACACCAAACCCCCAGAGAAAACTGGAAAACATAAGGTATAGAAGAAATATAAATATCTAATAAGCAATAAAAATACTTAATCTTACTATATCTAAGAAGTGTAAATAAGGGCAGCAGTAAGCTGCCTTTTAAAGACACTAATATAGATAATACTTTTGAAAATTATATGGCAAAGTTTTGATGAAATGGGAAATTTGAAAATTAAAAATTTTGTTGATATAAGTCAGTGCCCCTTTCAGAAAACAATTTTGCAATTTGTATCAATCCTTTAAGGGTCAGGTATGTATAACCCACTGTATCAGTCAGAAGTTAGAAGCTGTGCCAGTATTTTCCTTTCTAAAGTTCTCTCCTGAGGACATGGTCAGAAATTTGTATTAAAGATTTATAGATATACAGAAGTCGTTATTTCAGAGTTGTTTATGATAGTAGAAACTTAGAACCAGTCCAGCTTTCAACAGTGAAAGCATGGCTAAGTAAAGTGAGGTACAATGTCTGTACAAAATTGTTATAAATAAAATGAAAGGAAAAAAGTAAATCATTTCAGAATTAATAGTAGTCTAATGGATTTATGAATGATTTCTTTGTATGCTTTTCTGTATTTTCCTGTTGAAAAATATTTTTTAAGAAAAATTTATGCTGAACTTTAAGAATTTCCTGTAAGATACTTAGCTTCCAAATCATTAAAATATGAAAGGAAATAACACATTTAATCTGAGAAGGCATAATAAGAGTATTGGAACCATTTAAAAGCATGAAATAAGATGAAATAAGTAGAATATAAAATTGAACGTGTGTATGTGGTTGTAGAAAACTATATGCATAGATAAGGAGAAAATAAGTGAAAATTGATCTGAGGGGATTTTTTTAGTGATAGTATGAGCTTTTCTTTTTTTCAGAATTGTGTTCATTCCACTGTTAAAATTTTTGAGAACAGAAAGAAATCAGTGCTTTAGAAAAAAAAAATGTGACTACGGTTGTATGGGCTTCCTTGGTAGCTCAGATGGTAGAGAATCTGTCTGCAATACAGGAGACCCAGGTTCAATCCCTGGGTCAGAAAGATCCCCGGGGAAGGGAATGGCATCCCGTTCCAGTATTCTTGCCTGGAGAAGACCATGGGGTTGCAAAGAGTCAGACACGACTAAATGACTAGTGCTTTCACTTTCATAGTTGTACATTCCCAAAGTTAGAAGCATTTGCAGTTTACTGGATTACATGACATGTTTTCATTGCTTTCACTACTTCCTTTTTTTAAAATTGTATTGAAGTATAGTTGATTTACAATGTTCTGTTAATTTCTTCTGTCCAACAAAGTGGCTCAATTATATGGCAGTCCACTCCAGTTTTCTTGCCCAAAGAATCCCATGAACGGAGGAGCCTGGTGGGCTACAGTCCACGGATTGCAAAGAGTTGGACACGACTGAGTGACTTCACTTTCACTTTTCACTTTCTATAGTTGATTTACAATGTTGTATTAATTTCTTCTGTCCAACAAAGTGGCTCAGTTATACACACACACACGTATATTCTTTTTCATATTCTTTTCCAGTATGCTTTGTCACAGGATACTGTGCTATACATTGTTGTTTATCCATTCTGTATGTTTGTCTCTAGTAATTCCAAACTCCCATTCTTTTCCTCCCCTCCTCCTCCCTCTCCTCAACCACTTTTTATATCTGTGAGCCTGTTTTTGTCTTGTAGATATGTTGATTTGTATTGTATTTTAGATTCCCGTATAAGTGATGTTATATAGTATTTTATCTTTCTGACTTTGCCTAGTATGATAAACTCTAGGTCCATTCATGTTGCTGAAAATGGCATTATTTCATTTTCTTCCATGGGTGAGTAGTATTCCTCTGTGTGTGTGGGTGTGGTGTGGTGTGGTGTTTGTGTGTGTATTCTACAGCTTCCATGGGTGAGTAGTGTGTGTGTGTTCCATGTCTTCTTTATCCATTCATCATTTTCTTCTATGGGTGAGTAGTATTACCATGTGTGTGTGCATGGGTGTGTATTCCACGTCTTCTTTATCCATCATTTTCTTCCATGGGTGATAGTATTCCTCTGTGTGTGTGTGTGGTGATCTTCCAGGTGAGTAGTATTCCTCTAAGTGTGTGTGTGTATTCCATATCTTCCATGGGTGAGTAGTGTCCAGTGTGTGTGTGTTCCACATCTTCTTTATCCATTCATCATTTTCTTCCATGGGTGAGTAGTATTCCTGTGTGTGTGTGTGCATGTGTGTGTATTCCACATCTTCTTTATCCATTCATCTGTTGGTGAACATTGTGGTTGTTTCCATGTCTTGCCTATTGTAAATAGTGCTGCTATGAACATAGAGGTGCTTGTATCTTTTGAATTGTTATTTTGTCTGAGTATGTGCAAAGGGTTGGGATTGTTGGATCTTATGGCAACTCTGCTTTTAGTTTTTGAGGAATCTCCATACTGTTTTCCCACCAACAGTGTGAGAAAGGTTTCCTTTTCCCTCTACAACACTTGTTACTTACAGACTTTGTAATGATGGGCATTCTGATTGGTGTGAGGTGGTACCTCGTTGTAGTTCTGATTTGCATTTCTGTAATAATTAGCACTGTTGAGCATCTTTCTATGTGCCTACCAGCCATCTGAATGTCTTCTTTGGAGAAATATCTAAATAGTTGTGGAATGGATATATATATATATATATATATATATATATACACATTCTGAAGTCTGGGAGTTATGCCTATTTGTCTTTCACCACTTTAATTCCAATATTTTAAAAACACTTTCTTGAATAAGTAGTCTTCATAGGTCTGTTTTTCTTAATGAAAAATGAATTTAAATTAGGTGGAAGCCTGTTTGGCTTGCTGATGGTAAGAAAAAGTTAAAAATTTAATCTCTGAACATTATAATTGCATTTTTCACTGTTTATCAATCTTGAAATCTCCTACTTCTGTGGAAGTAGTCTAGTATAGTTCAAATAAAATGAGTTGTATAGACATGACAAAGCATATTATTTGTGAAAATGGCAGGAAATTGGGGTTATTTTAATGATGGCTAAGAATTTTTTTCATTTTTATCATTTGCTACTAAACTGAATTCTGAGAAATTTCATGATACTGAATATATTAATACATAATAACAGTATAAGCAAAGGTTTTAAGTAAATGAGTAATTTTGCGAAGAATTCATTTTTTAACCTGTTATCCATGAGTGAAATAGAAACATAAGGAAATGCAAGAAGAGAGCAAAGGGCAGCTTTAAATGATATAATTTTGTTAGGAGTGGGAGCCGCAGCAGGAGACCTCTGTTCTCCTTATTTTATCCTCCAGTAGGATAAGAGTGTTACAGAAGTGGCTAAACTAATCCAGGTTAAGAAGATGAGTGAAGTAGGAATTTTTGGTCTTTTCTAGGAAAGAAATGGTAGTATTAATCATGAATCCTCTTAGATGTAAAGTTATTTTGTGAATATTATTCTGGTTAAATCTATTGAGTTTTTGCCAAATTATGTTGACACATGGCTGAGAGTTTGTTTTTTTTTTTTATCTTCTTTGGTCTGAAATATAATTTAGAAGCACTGTTGTATTCTTCAACTCCTGAGGTTGGTTTGGTTTGTTTCTTTGCTTTAAAGTAAATTTTTTTTTTAAATTGGTATTCTCTATTTGGTGAGACATTCTGGAGCGACTTTCACTTTCACTTCTTCATACTTTAGTTCTTTAGACATAGTTTCCTTTAGTTCATTGAAGGCTTTTATTCTGTGCGTGAATCACACTCTCTTGTTTATGTATATGTCTCATAATTTGGGGTTGAAAATTGAAAATTTAGAATAATAGAAAATGGCAGCTCTGCAATCAGAGCTGCCCCTGTTCCCAAGGTTTGTTGTTTGTTTGTTGATTGTTTTGCTGTTTTTGTTTTTTTTGTTTAATGATTGTCTGAACTAATTCTTTGAGTCTATATTTGTTGTGTGTGGCCACCAAAGTCTGCTTGGTTACTTCAGTGGTCAACTAATGACCTGACAGACTTCCTTAAACACCTGTAACTAATAGGTTTCCAGTCTGCCAAGAGGCTTTGTGTACATGTTGCATGTGCCTTCCGTACAAAACCAGACATTTTACAACTTTGCCTTAGCCTTCACTTTTGCTTGTACAGATCCTCATGTCAGTCCTCAAGATCAGTCTTGAGAGTTTAGGACCTTCTCAGGTCTTTCCTGATCTTGCACAAAGGTCTGTGTATGCATGTAGTTTTCATGATCCCCAGAAACATTTTGGAGATTTCAAAGTCCCAGTGGACTTTCTGTTCTGCTTTAAGCTTTTGCTTAACCATAACCTATTGTTTTCCCCAACTATTAAAACTGTTACCCACTGCCTCAGGCTACCCTGATATTCAACAGTTGTCTTTGATAGTTTTTGACAGATACCTCCAGGGAAAAGGCTGTTTTACAACAGCAACTCTTGTCAGGTCAAATAAAAACAGCCTTCTGAGTGGCGTCTTCCAGGGACCATCAGACAGTTCCAATAATTCTCTTGGATAAGGTTTTGAAAGAACCTCACTTGCCCTCTGTAGTGGCTGCCAGACTGCTGATTTTTCTACTATGATTGTGGTCTCTTGTTTTTAGGCTGCCATGGTACTAGGGAGGGGGTGATGGAAATAGGGTAGGTAAGTTAAAACACCATAGAGTTCTTACCAAGATTCAGCTGTTCTTGGATAAATGCTCCGTGGACTGCTGTTAAGCTGTTGGTTAATCTCCAGAGTTCTAAAAAAGCCGATTCTAACTTTTTCTGGCCAGTGTTTTTATGCTCTTTTGGAGAAGAGAATGTTTGTTAGGTCTATACTCTGCCATTTTCAGTGACATTCCAGGTTGTCTTGTAAGCCTCTCCGATAAATTTTTTGCACACTTTAGACAGTCATCTTACTTGTTTTAAAATCACCATTCATTTCCCATTGCTCTTAGAGACCAAAATCTTCATTTTTGTCCTACAAAGTCATGCATTGTCTTGCATTCTCTTTTCTTCAGTTGTTCTTCACTCTGTTGCTCTTTCCTTATTTAAAATTGCCTTTAGTCATTTAAGTGGATTTTGTGTCACCTTCCGTTTTATAGAAGGCTTCCCAGATGGCTCAGATGGTAAAGTATCTGCCTGCAAGGTTGGAGACTTAGGTTCCTTCCGTCCCTGGGTTGGGAAGATACCCTGAAGAAGGGAATGGCAACTCCAGTATTCTTGTGTGGAGAATCCCATGGGCAGAGGAACCTGGTGGGCTACGCAGTCCATGGGATCCCAAAGAGTCAAACACCACTGAGTAACTAACACCACAGTTTCATAATTAAAAAAAAACTATAGAGATTTTGATTGGAATTGCATTGAATATATAGTTTAGTTTAGAAGAGAATTGATATTTTAGTAATTTATTCTTCATATATGAAAATGGCATAATTCTTTATTCAGGTGTTCTATATATCCTTTAGTACAGTTTTATCATTTTTTCTGTAAAGGTGACATCCATCTTTTGTTAGATTTATTTGTAGGTACCTTATAGCCCTGTTATTGTATAAGGAAACTTTTTCTAATTTATTAATTATGAAAGCTTCTGTTTTTGTTATTGTTGATTTAATTTTAGTAAATATAGTTCTAATAGTTTGCCTGATGATTCTTTCATATTTCCTTTGTAGACAGTCATATTGTCTGTAAACAAGGATAATTTTGTCTCTTTTTACTTCTTTTACCTCATATTTCTTGTTTTGCTATGTGATTATGAGTGTTTTCTTATATTGCCTGAAAACTACAATATAGAGATAAATAGAAGCAATGATAGAAACTTTGTTACATTCCTGACTTTAATGGAAATTGCTTATGAAATTTCTCAAATGTGATTTTTGCTTTTAAGTTTTGGATACTATTTCTAGTTCACCAATAATTTTTATCCTGAGTATTAAACTTTAATTTTTAGCATCAATATGAATTTATATTAATGTTTTAAAGTTAAATCATTTCTTATATTTCTGTATTTTGAAATTCCTTGGTTTTTAATATAATTTAATTCAGTGCACTCTAGTAGTTCTTTTACCAGTGATTTCCATTTCTGAGATCTTTTGCATAATTTCCTTATGGAGTAGTTTTTCAGCATATTCTCATGGGGCATTATTTCCTAAATTCTTAATTGTTACGGAATGATTGATTGTCTGTTGTTTTTATCACCTAAATAATCTGAATGGTGTACTGTCTCTCTAATAACAATTTATTTCAAAACTTTTTAAACTTTAGTCATTTTCTCTGGGACTGAATGTTTTTATTAGAAAGTACAGTACTATAGTTATTTTATCCCACTTCTGATGAATTACTTTCTTAATTGGCTTGGACAGCTGGTGACTATTTTCTTTATATCCTTTAAGTTCTGTATGTTTTGGTACAAATAATTTTGAATTACTTTCCCTGGAATACATTGTTACTTTTTACCTGAAATATTCAACTATTTCTTGTCATAGAATTTTATTTTCATCACATCAATACTTTTTCTGATCCATTTGCTTTTTATCTCTTTGAAGGATCATCTCTGTTTTCCATATCATCATGCATTCATTAGTTCATTCAAATATTTAGTGATTCCTGCTCTGTCCCAATGAAACACAGCAAAGCCACTGCCCTTATGGAGTTTACATTCTACTGGGAAGAGAAGAGGTGATAAATGGTTAACAGATTAGTAAATTACTTGTTAGTTTTAGAAGATAATGAGGACCAAGAGGAAGTGGAGTTGGGTAAGATGAGAGAGTTAAACAGATATTAAAGAGAGTTAAACAAATAACAATCTTTGTCCTTTTTTTTGCATCAAGTATTTTAGTTACCTTTTTTCTGTCTTGTTTCTAATTTAATTGTTAGTTTTAGTGGTTGTTAATGGTGTGTTTTAGTCTTCATATTGTTTCTTAGTTCATTCTTCAGTCTCCTTTTCCATCCTTTTTTCCTGTTACGTGATCATTAACTTTTTAAATTAATGGTCTTATTTTGAAAAGAGTTTGATTGGGAAAAGCAAGAAGGAAATGGGGATGATAGAAGGAATAATGGTAGAGTTGGTGGAAATTTCCTTTTTGTTGTTGTCTTAGATGGAGATGATTTGTGCATGTTTAAAGGGAAGAAGCTAAAGGAAAAGGGAGATTTTATGCTAAAGAATCGAAGGTATCAAGAAGTTAAGTAAATTGACCTGTGTCACACACAGAGTAGTTAGGTAATAGAGCTAGATTTTGACCCCAGAAGATCTGCCAGATGTGAAATGCTGGGCTGGATGAAGCAGAAGCTGGAATCAAAATTGCCAGGAGAAACATCAGTAACCTCAGATATGCAGATGACACTACTGTTATGGCAGAAAGTGAAGAACTGAAGAGCCTCTTGATAGAAGTGAAAGAGGAAAGTGAAAAAGTTGACTTAAAACTCAACATTCATAAAACTAAGATCATGGCACCCTGTTCCAACACTCCATGGCAAATAGATGGGGAAACAATGGAAACAGAGAGAGACTGTTTTTTCGGGCTTCAGAATCACTGCAGATGGTGAGTGCAGCCATGAAATTAAAAGATGCTTGCCTCTTGGAAGAAAAGCTATGACCAATCTAGACAGCATATTAAAAAGCAGAGACACTACTTAGCTGACAAAGGTCCATCTAGTCAAAGCTATGGTTTTTCTAGTAGGCATGTATGGATGTGAGAGTTGGGACTTCAAAGCTGAGCACCAAAGAATCAATGCTTTTGAACCATGGTGTTTGAGAAGACTCTTGAGGGTCCCTTGGACAGCAAGGATATCAAGCCAATCAATCCTAAAGAAAATCAGTCCTGAATATTCGTTGGAAGGACTGATGCTGAAGCTCCAGTACTTTGGCCGCCTGATGGGAAGAGCTGACTCATTGGAAAAGACCCTGATGCTGGGAAAGATTGAAGGCAGGAGGAGAAGGAGACAACAGAGGATGAGATGGTTGGATGGCATCACTGACGTGATGGACATGAGTTTGAGCAAACTCCAGGAGTTGGTGATGGACAGGGAAGCATGGCATGCTGCAGTCTGTGGGATTACAGAGTCAGACACAACTGAGTAACTGAACTGAGGTGATCTGCCTTATCCAAAGTCTGCTTTTAAACATGATAATTACTCCTTCTGAGAGGAAGTTTGTTTGTAATGGAATTTTAAAAGTTTGAGCGATGCAACGGAAAAGGGGTTAGTTGGAAAATTGGCAGAGGCTCAGAGACTTCAAGAGTCGATTTATTTACTGGTTGGAACAGGAACACAAGTAGCTTACTGTTGAGTTGCAGTTGTATAATGTGAAATTATACAGCTTTGCTTTCTTGTGGTTTAGGAATATATTGGGGAGATGAGTCTTATTAATTTTCAACAAGATGGATGTCTATTTGTCCAATTTTTTTGAACAGTCTTATTCCCAGGGTTTTCAACACTTCAAGAGGAGCATTAAGAAACTTATAAAGTGACTTTTATAACTTTTACTTACTACAGTTATTGAGTGTATTATTGACACCAAGTTTTGATGTGGCCCAGGGATTGTAAATATTCTGTATTTTGTTACCCCCATCCATATAGATGAAATCCCTCTGAAGATATATACAGATGAAAAACTATAATTTTGTGAGCCTTGGACTTGTTCTTTCTACATATAAACACAAAATGTGTTTTGTGCATTTGTTTTTATTAATAAAAGTTTTTAATAGAATGAAAATTTCAGTAGTTTTTAAAAAGTATTACTTATATGTGGCAAAATGTAGGCTAAAATTCTCTTTTTGGGGTAGTTTTATTTATTTATTTATTGGCTGTGATGGGTCTTCTTTGCTTTGTGTGGGATTTCTTCTAGTTGCAAGGAAGCAGAGTCTACTTTGGGAGTAGGGTCTGTTCTCTGTTTCTGTGCAAGGGCTTCTCTTTGCACTGACTTGCTTCTCCTGTTGCACTGCACAGACTCTAGGCACATGGCCTTCATTAGTTGCAGCTCACAGGCTCTCTCGGGTGTGGGCTCAGTAGTCGTAACACACGGGCTTAGTTTGCCCACAGCATGTGAGGTCTTCCTGGACCAGGGATCGAACCCATGTCATCTGTATTGGTGCTGTGCCACCAGGGAAGTCCTTCCTCTGCTTTTAACTGTTTTGTAGAGTGAAGATTGTACCCTTGTCTGTTTAGAACTTCACCAAGAGTCTGCCATGCAAGAAACTCATGTCCCCGTCCACAGTGTCACTTGTAGTGTTTGAGTCACCAATTCAAGTTAGCATTTGTATCCATAGCATTAATGGTGATTACATTGATTCCACCTGGTAGAAGCATTTGACAAATTACTGTTTTCTAAATCACTGCAGATGGTGATTGCAGCCATGAAATTAAAAGACATTTACTCCCTGGAAGAAAAGTTATGACCAACCTAGATAGCATATTCAAAAGCAGAGACATTACTTTGCCGACTAAGGTCCGTCTAGTCAAGGCTATGGTTTTCCCCCATAGTCATGTATGGATGTGAGAGTTGGACTGTGAAGAAGGCTGAGCACCAAAGAATTGATGCTTTGGAACTGTGGTGTTGGAGAAGACTCTTGAGAGCCCCTTGGACTGCAAGGAGATCAGCCCTGGGATTTCTTTGGAAGGAATGATGCTAAAGCTGAAGCTCCAGTACTTTGGCCACCTCATGCAAAGAGTTGACTCATTGGAAAAGACTCTGATGCTGGGAGGGATTGGGGGCAGGAGGAGAAGGGGACGACAGAGGATGAGATGGCTGGATGGCATCACTGACTCGATGGATGCAAGTCTGGAGTGAACTCCGCGAGTTGGTGATGGACAGGGAAGCCTGGCGTGCTGCGATTCATGGGGTTGCCAAGAGTCGGACGTGATTGAGCAACTGAACTGAACTGAATGTGGTTACATATTTACATATTATTATAAATTAATTTCTCTTTATTCTTTATAGTTCTGTAAGGATGTACCTGTTTGTGTATCCAAAACTGAGTCAGAAAGAAGTGTGTGTGTGTATAGCTTTTAAAAATTGTGTGTAGAGTTTAGAGTATCCATTTTCAGAATGATTAAGGGCATTTGCTTCCCGGGTGGCTCAGACTGTAAAGAGTCCACCTGCAGTTCAGGAGACGTGGGTTCAATCCCTGGGTCAGGAAGCTCCCCTGGAGAAGGGTATGGCTACCCACTCCAGTATTCTTGCCTGGAGAATTCCATGGACAGAGGAGCCTGGCAGACTACAGTACATGGGATTGCAAAGAATTGGACAGGACTGAGCGACTAAAACACACAAGGGACATTTACAAATACTTCTATAAAAGGAGGGTATTGAGTATGATACAATGAGAACTACCATTATGTGCTGTCCTCTCTAATACATAATGATTTATTATATATTAAATTCCTATAAATTTGGGGGTCTGTATCCCTGACTATTCTGTTCCATTTTATTTCTTTCTCTAGTCCTGCTTCATTGCCTTTTTATTTAAGTTGCTCTAGCATTATAATGTTTTGATTATATATAATCAAAATATATACTGGAGTGAGTTGATATATATATATTTGATTAAATATAGAGGACAAAGAATAAGAAAATTAATATTTATTGAGAGTTTGCTGTATATTAAGTAGTCCTCTGTTTTATATGAATTAGCTCATGTGATCATCACAGTAACACTAAATATTACCATAGTTTATCAAGTGTAAGATACTTTGATGCTTTCTTGATGTTATCAGAAAGTGTCAATGAAAAATTTTCGTGTACTACATTATTGCTTCCTGGGAAACAGCTGTTCTTTCAAGAAGTCATCAATTTCTGAGAGGTTAAAGTGTGAAAAAAATTTGTTTTTAGAATCAATGAAATAGATTTTCATTATCTTCACAGTGGAAGAAATAAGCTGTTTGTCTAAGATAGAAGATAACATAGTTAATTGGCTTCATAGCTCATATGTTTGATTTAGATCTTTTAAATTTATTGTTACATTTATTTTCTAAACATTTATTGTTGATATATAGCAATAGTTATTTTTGCTCTAGGTTCATGGTTGCTGCTGCTGCTGCTAAGTTGCTTCAGTCGTGTCCGACTCTGTGCAACCCCATAGACGGCAGCCCACCAGGCTCCCCGTCCCTGGGATTCTCCAGGTTCATGGTAAATACCTTTTTTCAGGGAGTTGCCCTTTGCTGTAGATTGGTCATACCCAAGTTATGTTTACAATTATTGGGTAGTCCTCTCCTAACTGGGTCCATCTCTATAGAGTCCTCCCATCAGATGACCCTCCCTGCGGGAGAGTATCCTTCCTGACCCTTGGCTTATTGAGACTTGTTTTGACCAGTGTAGAATGTGAATGGAAGTGATAAGCTATATCTGAGCAGAAGGTTTTGAGAGTCATCTGATTCAATCATTTTTTTCCTGTCTGCCATATGAACAGCATGTTGCAGATAGGGACTGCACTTTCAGTCTCAGTCCTGGAATGAAGACAGTATGGACCTATAGCCATTCATAGTGAACAGTGTAGTATGAGCAAGAAATAAACCTTTGTGTTGTAAGCCATGAGATCTTCATGTTCTTTGTTGATGCAGAATAAATTAGTGAAAGTTGGTCAGTAACTCTGAACCATGAACGTCCAGATGTTCAAGCTGGTTTTAGAAAAGGCAGAGGAACCAGAGATCAAATTGCCAACATCACTGGATCATGGAAAAGGCAAGAGAGTTCCAGAAAAATATCTTTTTCTGCTTTATTGACTATGCCAAAGCCTTTGATTATGTGGATCACAATGAACTGTGGAAAATTCTGAAAGAGATGGGAATACCAGACCACCTGACCTGCCTCTTGGGAAACCTATATGCAGGTCAGGAAGCAACAGTAAGAACTGGACATGGAACAACAGACTGGTACCAAATAGGAAAAGGAGTACGTCAAGGCTGTCTATTGTCACCCTGCTTATTTAACTTATATGCAGAGTACATCATGAGAAACGCTGGGCTGGATGAAGCACAAGCTGGAATCAAGATTGCCAAGAGAAATATCAATAACCTCAGATATGCAGATGACACCACCCTTATGGCAGAAAGTGAAGAGGAGCTAAAGGGCCTCTTGATGAAGGTGAAAGAGGAGAGTGAAAAAGTTGGCTTAAAGCTCAACATTCAGAAAACGAAGATCATGGCATCTGGTCCCATCACTTCATGGGAAATAGATGGGGAAACAGTGGAAACAGTGTCAGACTTTATTTTCTTGGGCTCCAAAATCACTGCAGATGGTGACTGCAGCCATGAAATTAAAAGACACTTACTCCTTGGAAGGAAAGTTATGACCGACCTAGATAGCATATTAAAAAACAGAGACATTACTTTGCCAGCAAAGGTCCGTCTAGTCAAGGCTATGGTTTTTCCTGTGAGGAAAGCTGAGTGCCAAAAATTGATGCTTTTGAACTGTGGTGTTGGAGAAAACTACAGTGTTTGTCTTTTGTGACCAACTTCACTTAGCATGGGCTTCCCTGATAGCTCAGTTGGTAAAGAATCTGCCTGTAATGCAGGAGACCCCAGTTCGATTCCTGGGTCAGGAAGATCCCCTGAAGAAGGGATAGGCTACCTGCTGCATTATTCTTGGGCTTCCTTTGTAGCTGAACTGGTAAAGGATCTGCTTGCAATGTGGGAGAGCTGGGTCCGTTCCCTAAGTTAGGAAGATTCCCTGGAGAAGGGAATGGCTACCCACTCCAGTATTCTGGCCTGGAGAACTCCATGGCCTGTATGACCCATGGGATCGCAGAGTCGGACATGACTGAGCAACTTTCACTTCACTTTTCACTTAGCATAATGTCCTCAAGTTTCATCCATGTCAGAATTTCCTTTCTTTTTAAGGCTGCATAGCATTCCGTTTTGTGTATGTATCACATTTTGTTTATCCATTCATCTGTGGTGGACACTTGGGTTTTTTCCAGCTTTTGAATGTTGTGAGTAATGCCACTATGACGTTTGTGACCAAGTGTCTTTTGAGTCCTGCTTTCAGTTCTTTTGTGTATATACCCAAGTGGAATTGTTGGATCTTATGGTAATTGTATTTTTGAGGAACCACCACATTGTTTTCCACAGTGGCTGCACCATTTTACATTTCTGCCAGCAATGAACAGTGGTTCCAGTTTCTCCACATCCTTTCCAAAACTTTCAATAGTTACTATTGACTTTTCTTTTCTTTTTTTTTAATAATAGCTATTCTCATGGATTGGGCTTCCCTGGTGGCTCAGATGGTAAAGAATCTACTTGCAATGCAGGAGACTCAGGTGTGATCCCTGGGTCAGCAAGGTCCCCTGGAGAAGGGAATGGCAACCCATTCCAGTATTCTTGCCTGGAAAATTGCATGGACTGAGGAGCCTGCTGGGCTACAGTCCATGGGGTTGGAAAGAGTGACTAACACTTCATTTCATTCTCATGGTAGTGAGGTAATATATAATTGTGCTTTTGATTTGTATTTCCCTAATAATTGATGTTGTGGAGCATCTTTCATGTGCTTATTGCTCATGTGTAGATCTGTTTTGGAGAAGTCTCAGTTGAGGTCCTTCTGCCCATTATTGTTAAGTTGTAGGAATGTATTCTGGTTATTAGATAAATGACTTTTTCTTCTGTTCATTGGGTTACCTTCTCACTCTGTTGATTTTTGTCTGATGCACAGAATTTTGAACTTTGATGAAGCCCAGTTTATCACATTTTCTTTCATTGTGCTTTTGGTGTCATATCCAGTAAATCATTGCCAGATCCAATGTATGAAGCTTTTCCCCTCTTTTTTTCCCCAAGAGTCTTGACTCTTCGGTTTAGGTCTTTGATCAATTTTGAGCTAATTTTTGTGTATGTTACAAGGTAAGTATTTGCTGTTAAGTCACACTGGCTTATAGTTTTCTTATTCTGTTCTTATCTGATATTGTTGTAGCTCTCCATCTTTTTTTTTCTTTTCTATAACAGTGCTCTCCAGTTGTAATATGGAGACCGCTGGGTGTTCTCAGGATCCTTTCATGAGGTCTGCAAAGTCAAAACTATTTTCATACCAATACTAAGACATTAATTTGCCTTTTTCACTCTCATTTTCTTCTTAATGTGCAGTGGAGTTTCCCAAATATTGCAGGACATGTGGATTGCAACAAATTGAAGACAGCAATATGAGAAAACCCAACAGTCTTCAGTTAAATAGACTTGTAAAGATAATAAAGCATTGCCACTCTTCTTACTAAATTTTTTTGTAAAGTAGTTATTTTTCATAAGACTGTTTTGAGTATGAAATGGGTTTATTGTTATTTTTCGATGAATTAATAAATATTTAAAATTCTGTTTTACTTTCTAATATGGTAAATATTAATAGGTATAACTCACATAAGCAGAAGTTCTTTGGGTCCTTAATAATTTTGAGTGTAAAATTGTCCTGAGACTAAAACATCTGATAGCCTCTGCTTTAGAACAGTTAACAGAAAACATATTCCTTTAAAATATTTTAAAATATACAGTAATATTTTGCATTTGGTCCTTAACTATTTCAGTTTCTTCCTTTTTAAATCTATTTCAATTTCTACATTTTCAGCCAGTTTTGGCTATTTGTGTTTTCCTAAATTAATCATTCATTTTTTTAGGAATTCAAATTATATTTGTATAAGATTTTAATAATAAAATACTTACCAAAAATCTCTTCTGAACTTGTAATTATATCCCCCCCCGCCACTGCCATGTTGCTTATTTGCTATTTTTCTCTCTTTTTCCTTGATCAGACCTGGCAAAAGTTTGCCTATTATACTACCTTTTACAAGAATTAACTTTCTGATTATTGGTCATTCAGTTATCTTTTAGTTTTCTGTTTTGTTTATTTTGTTCTCTGTTATTTCCATACAATCTTTGTTCTTGTCTGTTCTTTCTTACATTCTTTAGTTGAACATCTTTTTGTTTCCTAAAAAAACCATTAATGGCTATAAATTTTTTCGTAGTTCTGCTTTGCTTGCCATAGCCTTTGTTATTTGCTGACCCTCGTATACTTTTTAGCAAGGAACTTATAATTTTTATTTTGATTTTTTTTCCTAATGCAAGAATCATTTAGAATTGTAATTTCCAGGTACCTGGTTTTTTCCTGTTTGCTGTTATTGATGCTAATGCATTTTGCCTGTGAAGATGGTCCATGTGAGACTTCTGCTTTTTGTAATGTCTTGACATCTCCTTCATGGTTTAATACAGGTTTTGTGACTGATCCAAGTATATTTCAAATTTTCTTTTAAAGTATTGCACACACTTGTACTGTAATAAACACTTATAAACATGTATATGAATATATATTCATGTTCATATGTATAGTCATACATTCAATTATTTAATAGACACAAGCAAGTTGCCAGATAGTCATGACAGTCTTTTAAAATTTTTTTGAAGTGTGACTCCCTTTAGGTGGGGCTTAAACTCTGGTTAGCTATAGTTTCTGCCAGTCTCTACTGATTACTATAGGCTGCATCTCTCAGGCTCCAGAATGAGTTTCCATTCCCTATCCAAACTTAACTGTATTATTCAAGTCTACCCTTTCTCACTTGTTATCTATTCGATATTTTTCTGAGGATGGTATGGTAGTTTACCACGATGGTTACAGTTTGCTGGTTTCTCTTTTTAAATAAATTTTATACATTTAAAACTATGTTAATTTTGTAAAGATTCATTAGTATCTTCTTGGGTTGGTCCATTTTTACCTTGACTTAAGATTTGTTTAAATTAATATTGCTCTGTTCTTCCTTTTTTAGCCTATTTGTGCTGTGTCTCTCATCATCTCTTTATTTTCAGCTTTTCTGAATTCATCCATTCATTTACTTGTTAACTTTTTGTTTTTATCTCTTGGATATAGCAATGTTTTGTCCTTGTCTTTTAAATAAGTGTGATGTTTGGACTTATTCTTATCATTTTGTATTTCTTGTTTGCCATGCTTTCTTATTAGTCTTGCTGCTGCTAAGTCGCTTCAGTCGTGTCCGACTCTCTGCGACCCCATAGACAGCAGCCCACCAGGCTCCCCGTCCCTGGCATTCTCCAGGCAAGAACACTGGAGTGGGTTACTGTTTCCTTCACCAGTGCGTGAAAGAAGTTGCTCAGTCGTATCCGACTTAGCGACCCCATGGACTGCAGCCTACCAGGCTCCTCCATCCTTGAGATTTTCCAGGCAAGAGTACTGGAGTGGGGTGCCATTGCCTTCTCCGTCTTACTTATTTCTTATTTTTTCTTCTGGTTGTTGGATTAAGGTTTTGTTGCTGGCGATGGTGGCTGTTCCATTTTACCTCCAAGAGTTTCACATTCTGTTATTTTAATGTTTACCCTTAGAATTTCAGCACAATAATTAAACTTACATTACTATAATGGTGATTAGAATATTCACATTCTCTCTTACTCAAAAACCTTAGCAAGTTTTTCCCTCCTATTTTCTCTTTTTCTGCTAGGTTGATTGCATCTGAGATTTTAGTAGTTTGTTTGTTTTTTTTTAACCATTCATGCATTGTTGATTTCTGCATCCTACTTCTTTGTACTTCCAGTGGTATTTTCTCGAGTAATTCTTTTAGAGAGTATCTGTGGGTGCTAATCATTAAATCTTTGCAGATCTACAGATGTCTTTATTTTACCTTTACTCTTGAAAGATAGTTTGGCTACATACACAATTTCAAGTTCAAAATCATTTTCCTTCCAAACTTTAAAATAATACTTTGTTTTCCTTTTATCTCCATTATTTCCAAGTGGAGGGCCCTGGTATCAGTCGAATTCTTTGTAAGTAATCAGCATGCTCAGCTTCTTTCCCAAGTGGTGTTAGGATTTTTCTCTTTATCTTTGGTGTTGTAAACTTTGAGCAGTCGTGTGTTCACTTTTCTTAATTAAAGGCAGAAATGAAATCTTTTAATTTGCCTTTTCCAAAAAGGTAGAATGTAACATGGGTTACCTACAGTGCTGCTTCTAATTCAGAAACGCCAATTAATTCATCTTTGTCTTATGCTCTTTGTATCCTTTACATCAGAACATTGTAGTACCCTGGGAACCATACCCATCTTTCCTGGCATCCAGCCTCTGGGCAGTTTTGGTTTCTAGTCTTCTGTCTTCCTCAAGTTTCCAGTCTGTTGACAGTCTAGCATGATTGTGGATTTCTTTACTGTCATTCCATGGGTTTAAGGAAGAGGAGGCTGCAGCATGAATTAATCTGCTACTTTAAACCAGAAACTTTGCATTGCTTTCCTAGCTCTGAGATCTGGAGCAAATTGTTTAATCTCTTAGTTTTAGTTCCATATTAAAATATATATATAATATCTAAATATTTATTTTAAGGACCCAAAATACCTTAAGTGCCTAGTACATTGCATGCACAGAATAGAAGTATCATAAATAGTAGCTGTGAGTGCATGCTCAGTCTCCTGTTGTTACTGACTCTGCGACACTGTGAACTGTAGCCCTCTAGGCTTCTCTGTCTGTGGGATCCTCCAGGCAAAAATACTGGAGTGGATTGCCATGCCTTGCTCCAGGGGATCTGCCCGACATTCTGGGATTGAACCCATGTCTCTTGAGTCTCTTTGTGTTGGCGGGTGGGTTCTTTACCATTAGCAGCACCTGGGAAGCCCAAATGGTAGCTGTATTGCTACAATAAAAATAATATCTTCTTTGTGTTCAATAGCTGTCATCATTAATCACTAGCCATCTGAAAGTTTCTTGTGCTGTCTCCATCGCACTTTGTGGTAGACTGTTGAATTTGGTAGCTTGACTTTTTAAAGACTTTTTAATGGAATCTTGATCTTCATTTTGGGTTGTGGCCTTTAACTCAGAATCATTATATTAGAAAAATTTTTTATAAAAATGGCAGTAATCATAATTATATTTTTGCATTGTTTTATTTGATTTCTATACAATCTCATTGCACCCTTTTTAGTCATTTTTAACTGACAATTTCTGATTAGAAAATGGTAAAAGCTTTACTTCTACATTTGCTATTAAATAACAGAATTAGCTTTTTTTTCTAAAACCGTATGCATCTTTCTCATTCACTGACAAACTTTGATATTGCTTATTCTAGCTTCACCATAAAACCATTTAAAAAAAAGTTTTTTATTTATTTTCCTGTTGTGTTTCAGTGTGTATAGCAGACAAAAAGCAATAATCCCCATCTCATTCTTGGATTTATCAAAAACTGAAAATAGATCAGATCACTTTCTGAAACAAAATTACTTTATTAGTTTAGTAATAATTTGAGGCTACTTTAAAGATAAGAAGCAGCATTTGGGAGGAGATTCATTTCCTGCCTTTGGGTTTTATCTGTAAGAACTACATCTTCAATGTCAAGAGATTGTGTATGTATAACTGGAACTGTAATAAAGTCTGTACTGGGAATACTGCACACCTGACTTGGTCATTATGATTATATATTAGGTGCCAAACTGTTGCTTGTCTTTGGGAAAAAATATATTACCAAGTGTATTTCATTAAAATTTGGCCTGTGTGGGGAGGATTACAAGACCTTCAACTATTGATTATGAATGTGCTGGTTATTACCAACAGGGTTAATGATGTTCCTTTGGGAAATAAGTGGAATAAATTGTAGTTTTCCTGTTATTGGTAAATTAAGCAATAATTGGAAGAGATGTTGTTATAATAAATGTTTTTATTAGTACTAAATCTTACAAAATGTTTTTCGACCACTTTTTAACTGATGCAACATAGGATATTGAGAATCATGTTTGAGTTTCTTTTTCCCCTTAATCCTTGCTTCTTTACACTAAAGTACTTTACACTACTTTACATTAAAGAGCTATTCTTTTCCTTATGAGGAGTCCAAAATTACGCTTTTATTTATATTCCTTTTATGCTTCTCCCACTTTTTGCTTTTCATCACAGAGAAATTGTCATATGAAATAATATTTTTACTTCAGAACAGCATACTTTATGACATTTTCTTCTCTATCTCTGTATGCTTGTGCACATGTGTGTTTGTCTTTCAGGAACTGTGTTATCTCCGACAAGGAAAGAAGTATTATGCATGTAGTAAGATTCATTATTGAAACAGAATTGTTAGCCATACTTCTCATTTCAAGGCACATTCACATTATTAGCCTGCAAAGACTCTTTTACTTTATCAGTTTTCCTCTTCATTCCCTCTCCCATTCCCTTTTAAATATACTCTGATATTTGATATATATGCTTGAATATGTATGTATCCTTTTGTATTGTTGGGCAGGGGTCTGGGGTACTGGTCATCGCTGTTGTTGGCCATGCTCCATGGCTTGTAGAACCCCAGTTCTCCTCAACCAAGGGTTGAAGTCATCACGGCAACAAAAGCCCAGCATCCTAACTACTAGGCCACCAGGGAACTCCCTGGACAGCGTTTAAAGCAAGGCCAGGATCAACTATGTCAGATATTTCTAAAGTCAGATAAGATAAATGCCTGAAGTATTGTTTATACTTAACAGCAGAGGTTTTAGAGAGAACAGTTTCACTGGAGTGGTAGGGGTAGAGGCCAGGTTATGCTGGGGTTGAGGAATGAATGTGGATAGAGGCAACAAGGGTAGAACACTTTGGCTCTAAAGGGATGCCAGGATTCTTAAGGTGGCTATTTGGGTCAGGGGGAGAGGGATCTTTGTTTTTTACAGGAGAGATTTGAGCTTGGGTTCTGGCCCACTTAAGGTTTTTAGGTTTTGTGAGAGAGTTGTAGAAGTTCTTTTTTTGATATTTCTCTTCAAAGATGCCAACATCATAGATATCACTCAAAAGGGAAAAGATAAAGCCATAGAGGAAAGATGTTTGTAACCATATAAACAAAAGATTATTGTCCAGACTATACCAGGAACTCCAGCAAATCATTAAGGAAAAACAAAAGAACCCAAACAGAAAAATGAACAAAAGACATAAATAGGTTTTTCACAGCAAAGGAAACTTTAGCTAACTAATAAATAACATGAAAAGATGTTCAGCCCCATTAATGATAAGGTAAATGCAAAATAAAATCATTTTATGTCTATAAAATTGCCTAAAGAATAAGATGTTCCATAATATAAAAACGTTCCCAAGGATAGAGTAGTAGGAATTTATGTACTGTAAATGGGAGTGTGAATTGTTTAGACTATTTGAGAGAATAATTTATTAGTATTTCTTGAAGATAATCCTACAGTGTAACAGTTCTGCTCCTGAATGGTTGCACATGTATATGAGGACACATACACACACAATGAGGTTCATAGCTTTTTTGTTTGCAGAAAGGGGAAACCCAGATGTTCATCAGCAGAGGAGTGGATGCTAGTTCATATTCTGTAAAATAAAGCAACATCATTTAGAGATGTAAACTGTGGAGGAGGTAAACTATTCCTCTACCCTACTAGAGACTCCAGCTGGGACTGACATAAGATAGATTAGCAGGAGGAAAGGATAGGAAATTCTTTTACATGTATATTGGAGCCTTCACAAGAAAAAAATAAAACCCAAAGAAGTGAATAGACTGAGTGCTTATATAGTAGGTTAACGAAGGGAGCAATTGTGGAGAAGTAAAATTTGGAGCAGACTAAAGAGTTACACAAACAAGATCTGTTTGTGTAGCTTTCTCCTGACCTTGACTCCCCCATCTCTGGTGATAAGAATGTTTCTAACTCCTAGTACAGGGAAGGCACCTTTCCCATGTGAATTTTATTTCCTGCTTTAGGGAGAAGGAAGATCAGAGTGTCCTTGCACCTGCTGTTTCTCAAGTGTCTTTAACTCAGAATATCAGCATGTCAAAGCAGCATATTTTCAGGTAGCATGTCCTGAGCACCTTCAGGATCTAGCAAAACTAAAGTAAGGAGACTATAAACAAAATTCAGAGTAGAAAGAGTAGGAGATGAGATTAGGGAATTTCTTAGGTTGGATAATGAATTCACAGATGTTATTTTTTGTACATAACAATTTTTCATAATAGTTTTGAAATGTGGCAGTAATCTGTAATGTGTGTATAGGGCCTTGACAAAAGACTAAGAGGTTTAAAAAGAAAGGAGCCTGGATATAGTTGGTAGAGAAAGAAGATAGTCTTGACTAGTGAAAAAGAATTGGTAAGTAGTATTAGGGCCCAATTACAATTAGAAAATAAGAAATTATATTTTCCAGAAGTGCTCGGCAGGCCTAATATAGACAATACATGGTTGGATTGATTCAGGACTAGGTTTGTCAGATGAGTGCAGAAGATAGGCAGTTATAGCAAAGGAGTTAAGATTATTGGCAAGAATAGTTGATGATTATTACTATAAAGGTTCTAACAGAAAATGAAATTATTTTATCCATAAAATCAAAGAAAAGATACAGTGGAAATAAGTGATAAAGAGAACTACTGTATTTCTTCAAATCTAAATCATGTAGGCTGCACTATTATTTTATGTGAAAGTGTTAGTCGCTCAGTTGTGCCCAGCTCTTTGCGACTCCATGGACTATAGCCATGGAGAGACTCCTCTGCCTTGAGATTTCCCAGCAAGAATACTGGAGTGGGCAGCCACTCCTTTCTCCAGGGGATCTTCCTGGCCCAGGAATCAAACCCAAGTCCCCTGCATTGCAGAGAGATTGTTTACCTTCTGAGCCACCAGGTACCACTAAAAGAACAGTATCAAAAACGAGTCTTTCTTATCACTTAGAATCCTAATTGTGTATTTAGTACATGATACAGTATTAAAGAGTTCTTTTAGTCTTAATTAGATACAGATTTTTAAATTTAGGTTATTCTTATACATAAAAACAAAATATAAGTGAAGTTAGTTGATTAAGGAATTTATAAAGCTTTTTCAAATCTAGACTCTCTTTTGGACTCACTTTTTCACTTAGATTACGTATTTCCACACTATAGCATTCTCTGGCATTAAACCTGATGGTTTTAAGGAGGGTATTTGGAGGTGGTGAAGTAATAACCCCAAGTGGCAATCAAAAGTAAATTATCTCTACAAAATTGCATAATTTTAAGAATCACAGCATGAACACTCAGCGATGCTCATTCTACAAGTTGTGACGCTAGTAACTTAATATTTACACTCACAGGCAGTATTATCAACTAAGGTATTAATACCTTTGGTTCAACAATAATTAGATGACGCCACTGATTGTAAGCTGTATCCAACATCAGCAGTGTTAAAACGTGAAATAATGCACATCTTATGTTCAGTGAAATTTGCTAGAAGGGTAGTTGTGGTTATTAGATGACGCCACTGATTGTAAGCTGTATCCAACATCAGCAGTGTTAAAACGTGAAATAATGCACATCTTATGTTCAGTGAAATTTGCTAGAAGGGTAGTTGTGGTTATCAAGTGGGTTGCCCAAGTTTATAGTTTCAGAGCTGAGTCAGTTGAAGATAATGACAAGACTGACCATGAGAGAGGGTGGCTGAAGTAGAGAAGAAACCATCAGTAAATTGTACTCAGATATGATACAACTAAAAGGAAAACTTAAAAACCTTTTAAAACATAACTGGAGATGAGGAAAACAATGTCAGTATTTGCGGCATGGGTTATCTGGGATGATGGTGGCATGCCAGAGAGATGGCATGATGTTCCTCAATAGAGAGGAAGACTGAGCTCAAGTAATAAAGGGTTCATAAATTGAGAGAAGAGGGGACTAAGTGTAGCACAGTCATATATTATGAGCTTCATAGAAACGGATTTTTTACCTGCAGTAGATGAAACGAGAATCAGGAGGACACAGTTTCCTAATCTGAAGTACAGGATGTGTGAGCCATGCGCAGCTTCAAAAGATGTCTTTAGAGAAAAGCCAGTTTTTAGTCAAGGAAGTAAAAGAAAAATTCATCATAGAGGATGAGGATGTGGGGTTTCTAAAGGACTTAGTGGGAACGTTTGAGTCAAGGTAAAATACACAAGAAGCAGTGTGGCCATTGGATGAGAGGCGGTGGTTATTGGGTGGCTTCTTGAACTAGTCCATTCTGAAGGAGATCAGCCCTGGGATTTCTTTGGAAGGAGTGATGTAAAGCTGAAACTCCAGTATTTTGGCCACCTCATGTGAAGAGTTGACTCACTGGAAAAGACTTTGATGCTGGGAAGGATTGGGGGCAGGAGGAGAAGGGGACGACAGAGGATGAGATGGCTGGATGGCATCACCGATTCGATGGACGTGAGTCTGAGTGAACTCCGGGAGTTGGTGATGGACAGGGAGGCCTGGCGTGCTGCGATTCATGGGGTCGCAGAGTCAGACACGACTGAGCGACTGGACTGAACTTGAATAGTGAACAAGGACTAACATGGGTGTAGTCTTAAAGTTTCACCATACCATTAAATATTGTTGAAAGCAGATTTGTAATGGGTTAGCTAGAGAACTTTGTGTTGAGTTACTTAACCAGTCTTCTTTTGTTGAAGGTGCAAAGAAGTCCATTCATTCAGTCCTTCCTTGCTGTCATCTCCCATCATCCAGTGTTGACTATAGCATCACAGCAGAGGACTCCCTCAAAAAGAGGAGTTCTTTATAATCTCATGCTTTGGGCCAATGTATTTTCATTTATAGTTGCTAGTAAAATTACTCTTAGTTCTAGAATGCCCATTTCTAACTATGCCACAGCTGCCATTGCATGTGAAAGATTCAAATATATGCATCCTCCATTTACCTGTGTTTTGGTATCCTGAATATGAAACCTAAGGAATCTTAACACACAAAAGAAAATATGTACGCCTTTTAAATATTCAACAGACAATATTTTTCTATTTCAGTTGTTGCAGATTGAATCATACTGTACTATGACCTCATGTAAATTCCAATTTCATATTTATTAAACACACTGATAAAGTGGAACATAGTGTACATGCTTCTTTGGTTTAATTGTAATACTCAAAGGGAAAAAAACCTATAGCTACTATTTTCACATAACTTAATTTTCATTTGTTTAAATATAAGCATTTCTTTTGCCCACTATTCTTAAATATTAGCATAGTGATAATAATGGTAGTAATGATAGCTAATGTTTATTGAGCTCTTCTTTAAGCCAGATACTTCCAAAGTAGTTTTTACATATTATCTCAGTTAATCCTCAAAACCACCTTGTGAGGTGGATACCATTGTATAGATGAGTAGCATACCTGAAATAACACAGCTAGTAAGAGAGAACAGTTTGAAAGTCAGATTCCTGAGCTTATACTTGTGACCATTATTCTGCACTTCCTCCTTTAGGAACTCTTAAGTTTAGAGGCTGACATGTTGGCAGTTATTATATATCTTAGTTATATTTTATGCACAGGGCGTATGTATGAAATTGGTTTCTTTTTTGCTGAATTCAGTAAGATGAAACCTTCCTTGACTTATGCAGGAGAACCTTTTTCATTTTTATCTTCTCTTGTATATCCTTTCTCATGGAAACCAGATTAAATTTGTCTTAACATTTGTATTAGTATTGTAATTTAAGAATATCTCTTAAAACCTAGAAAGACTTGACCTTTAAAATATAAAGTCTTATTGATCCTGCATTTAATGTTACCATCTCTAATATGAATCTGAACCAGAGTTTATGTTTGTTATGTAGAAGATTTTAAAATGTTAATTAATACATATACTGATTTTTATATAGAATCACTATTAACGAAACAAAAGTTTTATTGCTGCTATTTTCAATTTTTTAAGTTATCTGTGTTTAAACAAGTTGTTGGCATTTTAGACATCACCATTAATAATCATTTTAAGTTCTTTTAGCTAGAAAACAAATATGAACTTCCAAAGAAGATAGTCTTCCCTGAGTTTTTCAGCTTAGTTTCAGTTACTTCTTTATCCACTGATGCTCTTGGAATCTGGGGTACAAGTTGGTGGATAGGATATGTAAAATCACTCTCTTCATATATTATCACTCCTGTAAGAGCAACTGATTTTTTTCAAAGGTCAGATTTCATCTTTCCAAACAGCTATAAACATGAAAACAAAGTCTCTTGAGATGTCTCAAAATGTGTTTAGATTGGAGAGGCCTTTCCTTCTGCTTATTCTACATTATATAAACATCTAAAAAATAGCCTTGTATTTTGTTTTTTTTCAAGTTCAGTAGTTCAGGTTGAAGCAACCAGTTTGAAAGTAATAGCAGGTGAATGGTGACTGGAAGAGAGGTAGGAAAATATAAAAATAATTGCAGAAGTCCAGCATCTGGGGATTCACTCTTCTAGTCAATCCTGAGGACACTGTTGACTCAGTGATTAAGAAAAATAAATTTAGTATACACTAATTAGGCTGAGACATTGGTCCAATGATTAGGACTTGGCACTTTCACAGCCAGGCCTAAGCTCCGTCCCTGGTTTGGGAACAAAGGTCCTACAAGCTGTGAAAAACAACAAACGAAATGCATTGGAAAGAATTTCATGAGATATGCTTACTAGAATATTTAATATTTTCATGTTTACAATTTATATTCTAATGAGTGAAAAATGTATCATATCACATAACAGGAACATTTGATTTAAATGAGTAATACTTATAATACACAAGTAATACACTTAGCATACTAGCACCTGACTCTTACCGATGTTAGGGCTTCCCTGGTGGCTCAGATGGTAGGGAAGACCCCCCACCCGGGGAAGGGATATTCTTGCCTGGAGAATTCCATGGACAGAGGAGCCTGGTGGGCTGCAGTCTATGGAGTTACAAAAGTAGCTTTCACTTTCACTATAGATTTTAGTTACTATTAATATTTTTGTTAACAATATCTCTTCCTCTAGTTGGAGTCAGTTTACTGTCACCTAAAATAAATTTGGTCTGTGCCTGTACACTTATTTTATTAGTGTTCTGTTATTACTGTCTGGCTTTTGTGTATTAGTTTTACTCGTCTGCATGGTCATAGAAAACTAGAAATAAGTTCATTCATTCTGTTTGTTGCCATGGAAAACGAGCATGCATCAATTGATACTCTACAGCTGAAAACAGCAAATGTCAGTAGGCTAGAAAACTGTAGTTCTAGAGCTGAGGATTATATTTTCAGTTAAAAATAAGTTCATGAGTATTTTTTAAGATATAATTTGCACAACATAAAATGTACCCCTTTACTGTGTTACATTTCCGTGTTGATTAGGATATTTACAAAGCCTTGAACTTTTAGGCGAACAGTTTTTCCCAAGTATTCTATTTCTTTTCTTAGCTCCAAGTCTTTACTTTTGCCCTGTGGTTACTACTTTCTGTACTCTTCTTGCCTTCTCTGAAATTCCTTTTGATTGAAGTCTAGTATCATATCTCTTTGGAAAGTCTTTCTTGATTCCTCAGAGATTTTGTCTCACAGCCCCTTTTGTAATCCCTTTATTATATTGCTTATCATATTTATAATTATCTCTTTAGTTTTCTTTCCTTTCAGACCATTTATCTTTCAAGCATAGAGACTTCTTGTTTTTCTGCTATCTTCAGAAATTCGAACAATGTCATGGTAGGCTTTTTGGTACATATTTATTGAATGACTAACGGCAAGTAGTTCTGCCAGTCCCTAATCTGTCAGCATGTGCTAGGAGTGTGATATACTATATTCAGTGTTGAATATTAAAATAATGTGCATTTTGTTTTGGGGAATTATACCATTTTAGTATTGGAAGGCACCAATCCTCCCCAACTTAGCATATACAGATTAATATATGCACACAAAGCAAATTGAAATCCATAGACATTGAACAGTGTTGACGCTGGGACTGAAAATCCATGTTACCTCATGTTTCATACTAATTTATTTTCTCTTGTATCCTGATGACTTAAAAATTCATTTGTCTCCTAAAGGAGAAGACCTTGAAAATGTTAATTCGTAATACTGTATTTTTAACCGTAAGTGAGGAACTAGTTGCCAGCCAGAATACTGGAAAAGAACTTTTAAATTGGTTTAAACAATGCCATCATTTTCCTGTTTTATAGACCTCCGTGAGTGAAAGCCTTCAGAGGGAAGCTGCCAAAAAGCAAGCAATGAAACAGGTAAGGTGGAAAGGGTGATTTAAATGTATTTGGTGAAGTAATTACTTCAGCTCACATTAGTATCAGTTTTGGGATCTGTGCAACTGAGACTACACAGTAGGTGTGTATTAAATAATTTTATCTTGATGCTTGTTTTCTGAAAACGGGTAAGATGTTTCTTGATTTGCATAGATTTCAGGTTTCTTGTATAGATTTTAAGGGAGAAAAACACACTGAAGAATTAGTTCCTTATTGCTGTATTCTAGATTAAACCCATTTCTGCTGACAGTGGGTTGCATGGTTTAATATTTAATAATTCCTGCTAGTGTGAGCTGCCAGGATGCAGCAATTCCACTTCTGTGTATGTATCCAAAGAAAATGAAAATACTAATTTGAAAAGATACATGCACCCCTGTGTTCATTACAGTGTTATTTGTAATGGCCAGAATATGGAAATTACTTAAATGTCCATTGATGGGTGAATGGATAATGAAGATGTGGAGTGTACACACACACTCACACTCACACACGAATAGTACTCAGCCATAAAAACGAAATATTGCCGTTTGCAATAACATGGATGGACATTGAGGGTGTCATGCTAAATGAAATAAGTCTGAGAAAGACAAATATCATCTGATTTTACTTATACATGGAATTTAAAAACAAAACATTTGAACAAAAACAAAATTCATAGAGAAGAAATTGATAGTTGCTCGAGGGGAAGTGTATTGGGGAGCTTGGTGAAATGGATGAAGGGGATCAAGAGGTACAAAATTCAAGTTAATTTTTTTTCAAGTCATGGTGATGTAATATACAGCATAGTGACTATAGTCTGTAGTGACTATAGACATTGTATGCAAATTTGGAAATTGTTAAAGTAAATCCTAAAAAGTTTTTGTCACTTGAGGAAGTTTTTTTTTTTTTTTTTTCTGGTAGCTTTGTATGGTGACAGATGGTAACTAGACTTACTGTGGTGATCATTTCACAAATGTCAAATCATAGTCTATGTCAGTTATACTTCAGTGAAAATAAATAAAAACTTCCTTATAATTATTAAACAATTTTTAATGAAAAAGACAAAAATTCTTAAAACTACTTGTATTCCAAAGTAATTTCTTTAGTGAATATACTACTTAAATTCTAGAGGTGACATCTCTAAAAATAAAGCAATTTTTCAATTATAAAAGTATTTCATACCATTTGAAATCTGAACATTTTATTTGATAACACAACTAAAAATGATATGAAAGTTTAATATGTAATATAATATAGGCATCTCAAAATTAAGGTTTGATGTTCCTAAGTCATACCCTAGTCCTTTTGATTTTTTGATGCGGATAACTATTTATTTGGGGGCTTCTTTGTTGGCTCATTGGGTAAAGAATCCACCTGCAATGCAGGAGACACAGAAGACTCGGGTTCAATCCCTGGGTCAGGAAGATCCCTTAGAGAAGGAAATGGCAATCCACTCCAGTATTCTTGCTTGGAAAACCTCATGGACAGAAGAGCCTGGCTATAGTCCATAGGCTTGCAGAGTTGGACACAACTGAGGGACTAAACACACAACTATTTATCTTTAAGTGAATAGATAATAATAAATAATGTTTAATATCCTGGAGGAGGGCATGCATCCCACTCTGGTATTCTTGCCTGGAGAATCCCGTGGACAGAGGAGCCTGCAGGTCTGTAATCCATGGGGTTGCAGAGAGTCAGACACAACTGAGCTACTAAGCACAGCACAATATTTAATTAACACTTACTCTGTGTAAGTCTCTGTTCTAAGTGTTTTAAGTTTAAAATGTAATTGATACAATTTTTATGATATATTTCTGATTTATGATCCTGTCCCCAAAAAACTACTTAAGACTTTTTCTGGTATCTATTAGTTGGCCCATATTTTTGAAATATGTTCGATTTTTTTTTTTTTTAAAGACCAAACTTGAAATTCAGAAGGCTCTTGCAGAAGATTCTACTGTTTATGAATATGACAGTATTTATGATGAAATGCAGAAAAAGAAGGAAGAAAGTAACCCCAGATTGCTTTTGGGAAAAGACCGAAAGGTTTGTAGCTGAAAATATAAACTTTCTTTGACTTTCACCTGAATTTTGTATCTTACTCTTATTTCACCATGAGAATTATCTGACAAATTTTAGGTATATAAAATATAAAGAGCCCCTAGTTCCAGATAGTGTAGATTTTTAGAATCTAGGAAGCTATATATAAAATATCGTAACCAGGAGCAAGAGAATTATCTAACAATTTTATAAATTTTGTTTTTTGCTTTAAAACTTTTTCAAATTATTTTTTGAAAGTTTTTCTTAGGAAAATCTTTGTATTGCTCCTCCTGTTCATGTTTGTGTTTTATAATTTTTTATTGCTTCCTAGCTGTTAACTGAATCATCCATGTGTATCACGATCAGAGTTTTAGTCTGACGAAAATGTAAAGGTGTGGAGATTGAATGAAATAAGTTCAAATTTTCTACCACTCTTACTCTTTCACAAAGCACAGATTGGTTTTTAAGGATCTTTACATCTTATAGTATCTAAAATAGTGGTGTAAAATTATATTAAAGCTACTATTTTCAATAATTGTATTTCAACTGTTGTGAAAAACTAGTTGGAAAGCTTTCCTGTTCACATATCTGAAGAAGTAAAAAAATACCATTTTGTAAAAAGGATGAGAAAAACAGTGGGGAAAGTTACCTATTTAGAGATTTTTTTAAGAATGGTGTTTTGAATAACTGCCTATACTTAAATTTCTATTGAAATGAATTTTATTTTCAATCTTGCTAGTAAATTTATATTGAATTTTGAGAAGTTGATGCTATTTATTTGACTTTTTATCTTAATTCATGATAACAATAGAATATTAACAATTCATTATCTTTGACTCTCTCCTAAATAATCTTATTTTTTCCCTAGCCCAAGTACATTCACAACTTACTGAAAGCAGTTGAAATTAGAAAAAAGGAACAAGAAAAAAGGATGGAAAAGAAAATACAGAGAGAACGAGAAATGGAAAAGGGAGAATTTGATGATAAAGAGGCATTTGTAACATCTGCTTATAAGAAAAAGCTGCAAGAGAGAGCTGAAGAGGAAGAAAGGGAAAGAAGAGCTGCTGCACTCGAAGGTGAAATGAAAGAGGGAGAAGGGTAGAAGGAAATAGAAATAGGAGAATTCTGCCCTGTGGTAGCCATTTGTTCTGTCACTGAACTTGTTGATTATAATGTCATAATTTATGTACGTGAATACAGGGTACGAGGTATATGATGTTATATAAGTATTATAAAATAGAAGATTTTAGGTAAAAACACAGTTGGACTGTTAGTAGCTATTATTTCTATTCAACTTTCTAATTATATCTCATTTTGTTGCTTAAAACTGTAATCATCACAAATCATTGCCTTAGAAAATGAATTCAAATGTAAAAACATTGATTACAAGGCATAACAGCACAGCATTTGTCAAAGGGAATATAAACTGAGATTTAATCCTAGTTATATTTTCCTGGGATGAGAAAACTAACATCATGCAAGGAACATTAACTAGGCATTTACAAAAAGAATAACATTAATTCAAGAAAGAACAAAGACGTGCAGAGGCCAAAAATATCTTAATGTTTTACTGCAGTACTTTCTACTCATGGTTGTTTCTCATGATCAAAGTAAAATATGTAATTATAAACAGCTTATTTGTCAAGTGCTTACCAATTTTAAATGGAAAAAAAACACATGTGTAAGACTTGGTCTCAGCATGTACTGTGTGTTCATCTAGGTCACCATTCAGAACGACATAGTAAATAATCAGGGCTACATTCCAGTAAAAATCTGTTGATAAAAAGGCAAAAGGCCAGATTTGGCCTGCAGACTATATAGATCTAGACACCAGTTTATATTATATACTCTTTGCCTGTAAAACTGAACTACATTTTGCCTTGTTGAATATAAATATTCTCACTCTTGCTTTCATTCTCTTAGCACGTTTGGATGTAACCAAGCAGAGAGATCTCAGTGGATTTTATAGGCACCTGTTAAATCAAGCAGTTGGTGAAGAGGAAGTACCTACATGCAGCTTTCGTGAAGCCAGGTGAGATGTGGCATATGGAATATTTAGAAGAAGGATACTGTCCTTAAGTTATGATACGATCCCACGATCATTTAAACTTCCTGAAAGTAGAGGACTGTAGTATTGCATATTTTGTTGTTAGCCAAACCTGACCTAATTGAATGAATAACTAGAGATTTACAGCTTTTTAATTAAAAAGCCTTTAGTTCAAGATATCTTTATTATTATATTATATATATATAATTATATAATATTACAGTAATTCGGCATGTATGTTCAGATAGTATATAAAAAGAGAAGTGTATCTTTTCATAAATAGGACCTAGCCTCTGTAAAATATAAAGATTCACATAATCAGGGGCTTAGAAATGCATTATCCAGTATGTAGCCAGTAGTTTCATGTGGCTGTTTAAATTATATCTAAAATTTTGGTCACATCGGTCACATTTCAAGTACTCCATTCTCACATTTGGCTAGTGGCTACAATATTAGAAAGCACAGATATGGACATTACCATTTCTGTAGACTTTTTCTGGCTATGCTATGCTGCTGGTGGAATCTTAATTCCCCACCAGGGTTGGAACCTGGGTCTCGGCAATGAAAGCACTGAGTCATAACCACTGGACTACCAGGGAATTCCTCATTTCTTTTGGCATTTCTAATAGTACTGGTCTAGAAAGTAAGGGTTGGAGGAATTTTGAATAAAATTATAAGATATTATGCATACTAAGTCGCTTCATGCGACCCTTTGGACTGTAACCCATTAGGCTCCTCTGTCCTGGGAGCCTGGCAGTGGGATTCTGTAGGCAAGAATACTAGAATGGGTTGCCATTCCCTTCTCCAGGGGATCTTCCTGACCCGGGGATTGAACCTGCATCTCTTATATCTCCTGCATTGGCAGGTGGGTTCTTTACCACTGGTGCCACCTGGGAAGCCCATAAGATACAGGATTAGTGAAATTATCATGCTATAAATATATATATACATACATATATTTGAAGGTAAAGTTTGTCCTAAATTTGTATCTAAGGAAAGCAGTTCCTTGAGAACCATAGTTGTTGCTTTTTTTGTGTGATGAATAAGTGATTACTGAGAATGATTGTGTGAGTAATGTAAATAAATTAACCATGCTGATCAGCTGGGAAAATGTAGGTGGTGTAAACTGTTAATATAACTGATCATAATAGCTGGATGGATTCACATAGTTCCATTTTGTTGTAATAGATTCTGAGGTGTGTAGCAGGAGGTTGATGCCTTTTCCATCATGAGAAGGATTATTTAGTGATATTTAGAATTAGATTTTGTCACCATTTTGTGGTGAAAAAATTTTTCTTCATCTTTGTCCAGGACTATTTTAAGTATTTGTTAGAAAGAAAGAAAATAAAAATCCAACAAAAAGCCACAACTTGAACTTCTTATTGAAAACTAGTACTTATTCCTGTGCCTTTTCCTAATAATCTGTTTGCTGCTGCTGCTAAGTCGCTTCAGTCGTGTCCGACTCTGTGCAACCCCGTGAGACGACAGCCCACCAGGCTCCTCTTTCCATGGGATTTTCCAGGCGAGAGTATTGGAGTGGGTTGCCATTGCTTTCTCCAATTTGGCAAAAAGAAGACCTTCCACAGACCCCTACCTGAAGGTTCTAGTGGTCTATACAGAAGGGCTGATTTTTACTTTTTCATTTCTACCAATATTGAAAATAATCTGAATGATTAGAATATACTAATGATAGATGTTTACCAGGTAAGTAGACATAAGCACCTTTTTGAATTTGGGATGATCAGAAAGTACATACAGTTGTAAGTGTATTGACTTAAGTACTGATAAAAATTCTATAAATTTATTTATATAATTTATTTACTATAATTAACAATGTGGCATTTTGTGTTACATTATTTTTCTTAAGGTCTGGGATAAAAGAAGAGAAATCAAAAGGATATTCTGATGAAGTAAGTTCAGAGAGCAGAATACCTCATGAGAACTGCATTCGCCAAACTGGTGTGAAAGTAGAGGAAAACCCAGATGACAGTTACTTTGATGCTAAGAGCAGTGACAGTGATGAAACAGAGGAAAAGAAAGGGAACCACAGAAGGGAAAAAGGCACGGAGACCCTAAAAAATGACTCCAAACTTCACAGGAATCCTCCCCACTCACCATCATCTAGTGAGGAAAGAGAACATGGCACCCAATGCCACACAACAAGTTCCAAGTCAGGAGGCCGTGAGAAAAGGGAAGAGCAACACCAAGAGAGACCAGCCAGGGAGCAGGACAGCTATCACACTGACCGTGATTCTCGAAAAGAAAAAGGGATTCCCATAGGCACAGAGAGTCCAGTCACAGAGATTCACACTGGAAGAGGCATGAACAAGGAGAGAGACTGAGGGGAAGAGACGAGAGAGAAAGAAATGACAGAGAATGGAAACGGGAGAAAGACAGGGAGAAATATCCCTCTAGAGAACAGGAAAGACACAGACAACGAAATAATTATGACCGACACAATGAGAAAGGATGCGAGAGGGAAGAGAAAAGCAAAGAAAAGGAAGAGCATGTGAAAGCAAGAAAAGAAACACATGAAAACAGTGATAAATATAGAGATAGAGAAAAAGGAGAAGTCAGTGTTGAATCTTCAGAAAGAAATCGAGACAGAAGGGAAAGCAGCCCAAATTCTAGGGCAAAGGATAGGTTTGTTAACAAGGAAAGAGCCAGTAAAATGAGAGACATGGAAAAGGACAAAGAAAGAAACCCAGAGAAACCCTCTAGTTCTGAAGCGTCTTTGGGAGCAAAACACAGAATCACAGAGGAATGCCAAGAGACAGGCAAAGAACAGGAGAGGCCACGTGAGACAGTGAACAAGTTTTCAAAGCGGAGCAATGAAGAGACTGTAATGTCAGCAAGAGACAGATACTTGGCCCGGCAAATGGCAAGGATTAATGCAAAGACATATATTGAGAAAGAAGATGATTGATGACTGCCCCAGTAGAAAGACCTATGGAAGCACAGAAAATTACAACTCGTGAAACATGCTGTATAAAGGAGTGTGTTAAGAGTGCTTGGGAGGGTATTTTAAAATATATTTTCAAAGTTCATTTTGGGTTTAGGTTAAGTCAGAAGTCAGTCCTTTTATCTTGAATGTTTAACTAAGTTAATATGTAATATTTACTTATCAATACGGCATTCTTGGTTATATTCAAGTAACCTAAAGAGACTGCTAAATCCTCATAGGTAATATGAGGAAAATTGGCTCTACTATGACCATTAAAAAATAATTTAAACAACTCTTCTATTATTGATTTTGTTGCAGGAGCTGTTTATCTTATAAATACTGTGTTTCAGATAAAAATAATGCGGATTTGAATGGAGAATATCATTTTATGTCCTAAAATTTGTATTAAAGTATAAAATATAGATCACAGATCTTGTCTAAGCTTTTTAGCTCACAGCATACCTCTCTTTTATAAAAATTGTGATACATTTGTACCGTTTAATTGATGCTTGTTTAAAAATGTCACATTTAAAATGTCACTTGTGTCATGCCATCATTCCTCTTTTGTGAAACCTTAGCAAGATATTAGTTATGTGTATAAACGAGTTTTAGCTAAGGGTGAAAAGATGGAGATACCCTAAATAAAATTAGCTAAAGAACTGGGTAGACTATTTATGAACATGTCTTGTTTAGTATACTCTTAAAATACAGTACCATTTATTATAGTTCCATATGTAGAGGTCCTCTACTAAGTCTTATCAGTGACAGTGACAAATACTGCAGAAGCATAGGCTGAGTGTACACAGAGGGGTGTAGTACAGTGTAAATGGAAAGTTTCGAGTGAGATCATGGAAGACCATGAATGACAGGCTAAAAGTCTTCAGCTTTGGTGAAGAATTGAATTCCTTTGTTAGAGTTGTCATACTGGAGCATAGGGCAGCCGTTCTTGGTTAAATAATGATAATGAGTTATTTGGATCAATATAAATAAGGGATTCATTATATATGTGGCTAGATACATGTTCTTTTAAATAGTTGAGGTCTAAAACAATGGACTTAAATTGTGTAAGTTGGTAAACATCTGTTCTGTGATTCACTATCTTAATTTTCCTTCTCCCTCCACTTGTTTACTCTTGTTCTAGTACTGTTTACTTTGGCTTTTGTGGATGATGATTTTTTTAAATATTTCTGTAATTTTTAAGGTGTTAATTTTTGCTCTACAGCAAAGTGACTCAGTTGTATATACATTCTCTTTTGTATTCTTTTCCATTATGATTTATCCCAGAAGATTGGTTGTAATTCCCTGTGCTGTACAATAGGACCTTGCTGTTTATCCATTCTAAGTGTAAAAGTTTGCATCTACTAACCCAAACTCTCAGTCTATTCCTTTCCCTTCCCCCTACCCCTTGGAAACCAGTATCTGTTCCCTATATCTGTGAGCCTGTTTCTGTTTTGTAGATAGGTTCATTTGTGCCGTATTTTAGATTCCACATGTAGGTGTATCATATGGTATTTGTCTTTCCCATGTTGTCGCAAATGCCATTGTGGTTTCTTTTTCATGGCTGAGTAGTATTTCATTGTGTATACGTACCACATCTTTATCCATTCATCTATCAGTGGACATTTAGGTTGTATCCACGTCTTGGATATTGTCTGTCTTTGGCTATTGTGAATAGTGTTGCTATGAACATAGGAGTGCATGTATCTTTTGGGGTTGTAGTTTTGTCCAGATAGGTGCTCAGGAGTGAGATTGCGGGATCATATGGTAATTCTATTTTTAGTTTTCTGAGGAACCTCTATGCTGTTTTCATAGTGGCTGCAGCTACTTATATTCCCACCGGCACTGTAGGAGGATTCCGTTTTTTCCTCACACTCTACAGCATTTGTTATTTGTAGACTTTTTAATGGTCACCATTCTGATTGGTATGAAATGATACCTCACTGTAGCTTTGATTTACATTTCTCTCATAATTAGTGATGTTAAGAACCTTTTCATGTGCCTGTGACCAAGTATGTCTTGTTTGGAAAACTGTCTAGGTTTTCTGCCCATTTTTCGATTGGGTTGTATGAGCTATTTATGTATTTGGACATTAAGCCCTTGTCAGTTGCATTGTTTTCAAATATTTTCTCCCATTCCATAGGTTGTCTTTTCACTTTATGGTTTTCTTTGCTATGCAGAAGTTTCTAAGCCTGATTAATTCCTATTTGTTTTTCTTTCTATTGCCTTGGGAGACTGACCTAAGAAAACATTGGTATGATTTATGTCAGAGAATGTTTAGCCTATGCTCTTGTCTAGGAGTTTTATATGGATTATGTTTTTAAAGATAGACGTGCAAACAATGGGCTTCCCTGTGGTTCAGCTGTTAAAGAATCTATCTGCAATGTGGGAGACGTGGATTCAATCCCTGGGATGGGGAGATTCCCTGGAGAATAGAATGGCTACCCACTCGAGTATTCTGGCCTGGAGAATTCCATGGACTGTATAGTCCACGGGGTCTCAGAGTCAGATACGACTGAGCGACTTTGACTTTCATGCAAATAATCTTTGGCCTGCAATCAGAAAACTTAGGTATAAGGCCTGTTCTGGAACTTTCCAGCTGTGTGAACCTGGGCAAATCAGTTAATCACTCTGTGCCTCATGCTCCTTATCTACAAAACTGGGGAAATGACATCTATCACATAGATCTGATGATCAAGTGACATGATATTTGTGAAAGTACTAGTTGCCTCAGTCATGTCCAATTCTTTGTGACTCCATGACTTTAGCACACCAGATTCCTCTGTCCACAGAATTCTCCAGGCAAAAATACTGTAGTGGGTTGCCATTTCCTTTTCCAGGGAATCTTCCCAACCCAGGAATTGAACCTGGGTCTCCTGCATTGTGGGTAGATTCTTTACCATCTGAGCCACCAGGGAAACCTGATATCTGTGAAAGTACATTATAAACTGAAGCTCTACACAGATTATAATTCATTTTGCTTTACTGAAATTTAACATTTCTAATTCTAGGTACTTTTGATGCTAAGTATTTGCAGATCACATGCAGTGATATTTTGGGGAATGTGTTGACAATACACAGTTAAGATTTTTCTTTTAACCTTAAGAGTTTGGAAGGGATTTTTGTTTCATTCTGTTTTTTCATCTTTTTAATGAGATAGTCTATTCATCATGATGTTAAGAGTTACTACAGTAGTAGTTAACAACAAAAGGCATTTACTGATGTCTTAAAATATAACTTGAAACATCTATGACTAAATTGCATAAATGAGTACATGGGCATTTTATGCATCTTAAAGAGGGGACTCTCCATTTTGTATAAATAAAACAGGTTTAATTCTGTCACTGAAGTTCAAATGTTTCATAAAAAAAAAAACATTGGACAATTTCATATAACCACAGTTGACAGAAGTGAATAGTAGAAAATATTTATTCTTAGATATAAATAATGTGGAAGAAGAAACTAAACATGAGGAAAATGAAGTACCATTTATATAATTCAGTTAACTGTATATAGTCCAGAATTTGAAGCACCCCATTGATACTTTTGGGGCTTCCCTTGTAGCTCAGTTGGTAAAGAATCTACCTGCAATGCAGGAGACAGGGGTTTGATCCCTGGGTTGGGAAGATACCCTGGAGGAAGACATGGCAACCTACTCCAGTATTCTTTCCTGGAGAATTCCCAAGGACAGAGGAGCCTGGTAGGCTACAGTCCATGGCGTTGCAAGAGTCGAACACCACTTAGCGACTAAATCACTGCCATTGATATGTTCAACACAAAGTATCCTGAAAAAAATTTTTTTTTGTAAATTAGATCATATTTAAATGCTACTGGATGGAGAAGGAAATGGCGACCCACTCCAGTGTTCTTGCCTGGAGAACCCCAGGGATGGCGGAACCTGGTGGGCTGCCGTCTGTAGGGTCGCACAGAGTCGGACACTGCTGAAGCGACTTAGCAGCAGCAGCAGCCCGTCCAGAAGGTGGCTGCAGGTGCATGTCATGAAAATCCCACAAAATCAGATACATTTGGGTAAAACAATTTCCCAAAGCAAACTGGCAAATTACATAAGAGATGTATCTTAAATCTAGAGTTCTGTGAGTTACTTTATGTAAATATGTTTGACAAATAAAAACAGATTCTTGTGATTAATCACCCTTGGGCAGTTGGGCTTCACTTGAAAGCCTCATAGAAAATTCTGTGGTGACTTTCCGTCGAAACAATTAAGATTAAAATCTAAAAAAAAAAAAAAAAATGCTACTGGAGAAATAACTGCAAATTCTTCTTTTACGTAAGTCCCTAATTTTATCCTTTAAACTTTGCATTTTTCATGTATCAAGTTTTAAGATAAGGTATACTTCTAATATTAGAGTCAAGTAAGAATCCAGTAGCTTTTTTAAAAATTAGCAAATATTCTTGTTTATGGAAATGTAGGTATTTGGGGCTTCCTTGGTGGCTCAGATGGTAAAGAATCTGCCTGCAGTGCAGGAAACCTGGGTTCACTCCCTGGGTTGGGAAGATCCCCTGGAGAGGGGAACAGCTAGCTACCCACTCTTCTGGCCTGGAGAGTTCATGGGCAGAGGAGCCTGGCAGGCTTCAGTCCATGGGAATGCAAAAAGCTGGACACAACTGACGTACTGACACTGACACTTTCATTCATTCCTTTATTTTCAACATCTCTCAGATTTTTTTTGATGTATGTCACTTTGACTTCAGGCATTTTAACCCTAAAGATGGGCTAGCTCCTCTTTCCTAAATATTTGTTGTTTGAACTGTCAGTGTTTACAATTTGTTAGATTATCTGCTATAATTGTAGTCTTCAGTTGTAGAACTGAAGGACTGAAATCACCTATTCTCTCTCCTAAATGATAAGCTTCTTAGTTTAGCAGACATAAAACTTTTTTCTGATGACGTGCTCCACCAGTGCACACTGGTTCCAAAGTAGATTTGGCCAGGGAAGATAATCTCTCTTTGATAAAGAAATAAAAACTTGATTGGTGGTAGAGCAGTTTGTTATGGATATTATGAGTTGGTGTTAAGAGAAATACAAGCTTAAATTTCAATTGAAATATAGTGTGAATCATTACAAAATTTGTTTTGATACACCTAATGTAGAAACAGTACTGAATGGATTCCAACTATATGTTACACAAGCAAAGGCATACTTAAGATTCCATCTTTTCCACTGTAGTAAATGCCTATTAAAAAATTGAGAGGAGTATTATGTCCTAGGAAAGGAAACATTTAGAAATTTCTAGATCCCAGGAAGAGTAGAGAAAGTAAATAGGTTTGTTTCTGCCCTCTAATGTAGTTATCTGAACTTTAAAACTTTGTTACATCATTGACATTTAGAGACAGTTAACCAATGAGGGGGAAAGTGAAGTCGTTCAGTCGTGTCCGACTCTTTGCGACCCCATGGACTGTAGCCTACGAGGGTCCTCCCTCCATGGGATTCTCCAGGCAAGAATACTGGAGTGGGTTGCCATTTCCTTCTCCAGGGGATCTTCCCAACCCAGGACCCGGTCTCCCCCCAGGGGATCTTCCCAACCCAGGGACTGAACCCAGGTCTCCAGCATTCCAGGCAGATGCTTTAACCTCTGAGCCACCAGGGAAGCCCCATGAGGGGGAAAGGTGAACTCGCTCAGTTGTGTTGGACTCTGCGACCCCATGGACTGTAACCTACTAGGTCTTCTCCGTCCATGGGATTCTTCAGGCAAGAATACTGGAGTGGATTGCCATTTCCTTCTTCAGGGGATCTTCCCAACCCAGGTATCGAACCCGGATCTCCCTCAATAGAGGCAGACGCTTTAACCTCTGAGCCACCAGGGGGAAAGGTGATACTATAAAAATAAAAAGATCTAGAGCTTTTGAAATAGCCCTTCCATGGAACTAAACAAGACACATTTTAATATATATCATTGACCTATCTGTGATACTGAAGAAAAAAATTCAGAATGTTTCACCAGGAAAGCTTTCTACAGTATAGGGATATTTCTTAATTTTTTTTTTCAATATTTGGATTTATAAATTTCAGTCTCCAGCATACTTTGCAAGCACTTTCTAAATTCACCTTCCTAATTTAGAGCCTTTTGTGTAACTCGCCTTGTGTTTTTAAGTAACAGGTGAGCTCCATGATGACTGAAGTATACAACTTCCTATTTTACTGTTTTGTTTTCATTGCTTTATGGTGATGACAGGTTGTAATAGTCTCTTTGAGGGATCTACTGCTCTTCCCAACTGTCTCTGACCAAAACAGTGGAGAAAATGCCTTCTGAATACTGCCTTGTTTTAATGACATCTTAAGCAGCAGGTATTGATTTATGAGCCAAAAGACATGCTACAAAAGGAACCAGGCATGGATTGTACCATTGGATAGCTAATGATTGTCTTAAGATGCGTAAGAACAGCACAGTTAAGCTGCTGCATTCTGTGGTTTTAAGCTTTGCTTTGATGGTGACCTCCAAATCAGCTGTACAACAGATAGAACATATCAGGTCAGTCTTTCCTACTTTTCAGAGAGAACATAGTTCTAATTCTAGGAGAATAATCTCCCTTTTAAGGAGATTTGGGTTGGATAAGTTAAATGGAACTTTGTACTTAAAAGTTTGGTATTGGTGGCACCAAATTAACAAGCTGCATAAAAGGATGGTGAGAGAGTGACTGACCTCACTTTGAGATTCATTATTTGATTTGTTATATGATTTTGGAGCTAATACATTGACTGGGTGGGTTTGTAGGGGTCTTTGCTTCCATCTCCGGATGGGGCAGCCAGGGCAGTAAATTTAGGTTACAAGTCATGCATTCCATACAACAAATGGAATAAATTTTAAATGGGTTTCAAGTTTTTTGGAACGGAGATAAATTGTTTGGACTCCATTACATATCAACATATAGGAACAATCTCGGTCAACTGAATTGGCCTCCATTCTTTTGCTGTGTCTTATCTGTTCCCTATTTCTGACTAGTAAATTACAGAAAAGAAATTAACTTCAGCACTTTACAATTCATTCCATTTTTATTTTTTGCTTTTATGTAAATGCTACATTAAATGTAAAAGGTCTTTAAAAGATTATTTTAAAGTTGGTCTACCAACTAAGTTTTCCTTAAAAATATTCAGAGTAGTATTGATAAATAGGAATCAAGTAAATGCAGACTATATTGAAGAGAGATTTTGGATTTTTTTAAAGTCTAGTGACATTTGAAAATTTTCAAAACACCTGTATAACACCTGGCTTGACAAAACTCTGTTTGAAAAAGTCCTGTTTAAAAAATGGTATCTTTGGAAAATGCATAAACGTGTGTGAGAGGGGGGAGAATCCATATAAAGCAAGTTTTTAAAATTTGCAAAGCTATTTACCACCAAATACACTGCCACTTACATCACTTCTCCTTTCAGCACCCTAGAAAGCAGAGAGAATGGACATAAGGTAGCAAGAAGGAATGAAAAAGCAAAGATAAGGTAGGTCACTAAGAGTAATTTTAAATCCTCCTCCTCTTTCCCTCTGATAATTTGGGAAATTTCTCAGCAGCTGACAGTGGGGAAAAATACCCCACTGGGGAAAGCAGGGCATCAGAAATAGAATGATGTAGTGGAATACAGTGGCTGGGGAATATTGTTGGGGAAAGGAAGCCAAGGGAGAAAGATCTATAATTGGATGAAATTAGGCCTCTACTATAGGGATCTTCTTTCTGTAAGGTTGTTAGGATTGAATTAGATTCATATAGAGGACTGATGTGATACGTGGCCAGAATCCTTTTATCATTGACCAGGCTTTACTACCTTTAAGGTTTTGGTTAAGGAAATGTTACTACAAGGTAAAATTTGCTTCTCTACCTATGCATCTAAGTGTCCCAAGCCACTGGAGTCACATTTACTAGATCTGTATTAAGGGTTTTATGTGGTTTTATTAAGTGTCCCTTTTCCAATCAGCCTTATTTAGACTCAATCTTGAAAATTATCTGGAAGGCCCACTATCCTGATAGCCACCTTGAAAAGTCAAGGAGGAGGGTTCACTTACCAGACTCTCTTAATTACTTTTGGATTGAGGATGACCTTGGTTTAGGGTCGGACCTCTACACCCTGTGAGAATTAGATTTATCTACTCTTAACAAAGCAAAATAACCTTAGTGGTCAAACTCAGTCATTTGAAGTAGACAGAGCCTAAACCAGATAGCCAACTGAACACTGAAGATGCATTTATCAATATTCATCTTCAAAGTAGTTCACAGCCAAGCCACAGCGACTAATGAAATAGGCCAGATTAGCCTGTGGACTGTTACCCTCTGTGTTTAGTAGAGAGAGACAGGAGGATGGCAGTGAAGTGCAGCAAATACTAACGGCCAGCCCACAGAGGAAAGCATATGGGCTAAAGCAGTGTCCTTGGAAAAGGAATAGGTGGCAGAGCCTGTCATAGTCATACCCTTCAAATAATAACATACATAAAAATTTCAGTAGGTGGAATTTGTTAATGTAAAAAAAAAACTAGAGGAAATTCATATAGTTTGTAACGGGTTAGGATACACTGGAACAGTTGTACACACAGACACACATGCTCACACATACACATTATTTTTCAGTTTAGCTTCTTAAATCTTCCTCTCCTGATTCCACAGCAGCATACAGGTTACGAGGTTCTAGTAGACTCCAGCTATAGGATTCTCTGCTACTCAGAAAACATGGCTAGCAAGACAGTATCCCTGTTTTTTCCTACATGGTTTATGCAGTCATGAACAGTTGAAATCTTTGGAAGCAAACGATATTAGATACTGGTGATCGTAAGAAGGAATGACACAGGAGACTTTCACAGACTTGATCCTAAACTAGTCCTAATGACAACGTGGTGGTTTTCATCACCTCCATACATAGCTTCACACATTCAAAGTAGTCCACTTTAGCTGCATCAGAGTCTAACGTCGTAATATGTCCCAGAGATTTCACACAAAGTGACTGGAGGCCAAAAGAATCTGGGCACCGTGGTCTTTTGGGACTGTGTCTCTATGAAGGCCCTTCCATTGATAGGCTTAGCCGGAAACTCAATGACTTAGAGGGAGAAGGCGATGTGTGACTTGTCAGGACTGGAAGAAGAGGTTATTGGGAATTCATCTTCCTTTTGTTGATGTTTTACACAGCATTCAAGCGGATGTCCCCACAGGGAATTTCTGTTGGTGTTTCTGGGGTGATACCTTTAATAATACGCTGTTAGGAAGAAGATATGATGTTATAAATATTCTTGTCATTTAATGCTTAAAGTTTTTTCAACATTAATATTAAAGATTAAATACCATCTAAATGGTGGTTACTAGTAAATTGGAATAGTTTTATTGACTTCTGTTAAGAAAGGAATCCCGGGGCTTCCCTGGCAGTCCAGTGGTGAAGACTTTACATTTTCACTTCAGGGGGTGCAGGTTTGATCCCTGGACAGGGAAGTTCTGCATGCCATGAGGTAACAGCCAAAGAAAGAAATTTAAAAATGAAAGGAATCCCTAATTTGTTTGTTCTCAAATATGGGAGAAATGCCATATAAAGGAACTATATAAAAGCATCTGTAAACTAAAAAGTCACTTTAACACTAATAGAAAATGATGACCCTTGAATAGAACCAGTGCTGGCCCATAACATGCCTTTGATGGTCTGGGAAAGAACATCCATTTCTCTGGGCAGAGGAGGCTTCATGTGGCCCATAGGGCTTGGGGAGCAGAGTGAGCACTGGATTCTGGTTCCCCCACCTCAGCCAGGCTCCTTGTGCCCTGCATACACATTACAGGCACAGTGCATAGTGCTGTCAGTCATTGGAACAGCCAAGATTTTACTGCCTTAATGAATTCACCTGTAGTTAGTTCATACAAGGGTGCAAATTTTTACATAATTTTAAAAGATGTGCCCATTCAAATCATCATTCCTAAAGCAATCTCATTTTGACATAGTACTCATTACAGGGAAAAGACTGAGAATTTTTACCATAGAAACGGCTGGGGTGCACAGAAGCTTTGGGATAGATCTGAAATATGCTTGGGTTTGGGTATGAATATGCAGCCTGCCTTGTAAAACTTAGCACCAGGGTGACGTGAAGCAGCTCAGAGATGTGGGGAGCACTACAGAGGTTTAGGAAAGAAAATACTCAGTTGCTGAATAAAATCTTTGATGGCCAAAAGTCTGAACCTATGGTTAGCAAAGCAAAATTGGATCTGAAGGTATATTTTGATTTATTGATTTTAGGTGAAGCTCTGCTACTTGTCCTTTTATTTTGGATTGAAAAGTATGTGGTCCCCTTTAATCTTTTTATTTCTTGGTTCTGGGAGTTATTCTTCTTTAAGGAGCAGGGCCTATGGAATTTTAAAAGTTCCCATTCTCATAGGTAATGAAATTCACAAAATTGTACATGTTGTGATCCTAATGACCGTAACGAAACCTCACCCTGGGAATCCATTTAAAAAGGAGTTAACTACAGTGCTCATCAGCTACCTGGACATGTCTAGTCATAGAAAGCAAATTTTCACAAACCATCTGTAACCCATAACTGATAAAGGAGAATTAGGCCTTTGAGAACTCGACACATCACTCTTAACTAGTCTCCAGTGAAGCTATACTGTGCAGAGAAAAAGAGCAGTCAGGCATATGGCAGAGGCAAGACCCACAGTGAAAAGCACAAAAGGTTTTGTGCTCTAACCTCTACTTGCTCATTCTGCTGCCCTTCTGACTGCTCATTTCCCAAAAGGCCAGGTCCACTTATTTCCCATATTTGGGCAGCATTCCAGTTGCCAGATACTACTGCTCTCAAAATTTGCCAGTCCCTGGCCTTCTGCAAGGTGATCATGCAAGCATTGGATCACTGTTAAACCATCTTCACGATTGCTTACTTATTAGGGACCATATTCCCAGTGTCTTTCTGCAGGTCACTAAGGGCTTGTCTGACAGTCACCTAATCCAGGTGATGACTCCAACCTTGAGACCTCCAGGTTGCACATGGTCGTGACGGGCTCTAAATTACAGGCGAGCAAGTGGTGACTTACTCCACAAACTTCAGCCTTGTTACATGGCTAGGGCCCAGAATAGTTAAGAAATTCACTTTTCTCTAAGTCTTTTTTTTTTTAAACCATACCAAAATGTCATATGAGTTCTCCCTTCCTCATACATAGAATGTTACAGACCGTAAAGTCTGGCATTCACAAAAAAATTAATAGTCCCTTGGGGTGCTTGTCAAGAACATGCTTTATTCCTCTCAGAAACTAAGCATGCATATAGGCATCTTAAGGCTTTTCAGAAGTCCTGTTGTAAAGAGACCTATTTAACTTTGCCTTAATCCAGCATTCTGCAAAATTATTTGACCATGTAACACTTCCCCAGCAGTAACACTTAATTGATATCCCATGGAACTACAGCTCCTTACAACACACTTTGGAAATGTTAATCCAGTTCAGTGAGCACATGTTAAAGATGAAGAAACTAAGGCTCAGAGAAGGTAAGTGACTTCCCATAGTCTTTTCCCTCCCAGGCCCCTTGACTGGCTATATCGTGATGCTTCCTAACCCACTGTTTCCCATCTGGTGGCCTGTGCCAAACATGGCCCTGCAGTCAGCCTTCACCTCTACTACTAACAGATCTGAGCCCTCTAATTGTACACCTTTGGGTAGCATTTCCTTGTGGCCAATGGGAATTTGCAAGAAAGATGACCAAGACTTGAGGTACAGTCTGTGACCAAAGAATACTAAAATATATTGACCTGAATGCGCAACCCTGACCTTGGCCTCTGGGTTTGGTCAGCGGGGTCAGTGGGCTGTCCTGACTGCCATAAAGAACAGCCTGAAGCAGACACAGTGGCTCTGGCCTGAGCATGTATTTCAGACAACACCAGAATCCAAGGCCCTTTGGGAGAAATGAGGTTGTAATAGGGCTGTTCTGGGGAGTAGGAAATTAGTAACTCCTTGCAGAGTTCTGTTTACCTAGAATTCAGTTTTTCTATTTGGAAAAAGAAACAATCTCAGTTCTCAGAAAAGAGGTGCTATGTAATTGCCTCAGGGTCTCTTGCTTCATGTTTCTTGTGAAATGTTTTAGGAAGATGAGTGTGATAAACTCATATTTGAGTTTTGCTTTTAAGAGCCCACAGACTGGCCCAGCTCTGATCTCTGGTTGTTACAGAGCACATCTCTCTAGCTTTCCCCCAAATACCACTTTTCACCTTTGAGATCAGCTCTGACAAAAGCACCCACCCACAGACTTCTGTAAGCAGCCACTTCTTCAGGCTCTCCTGCCACAGTAACCTCTCTGTGGCATGAAACACAACCAAGCAAGTAACGACCCAGCATTTTCAATTTTGCTAACATTGCCAGGAATCCTGGTGGCCTGAACTATGACAGCACAGGATGAAAAGTGACAACTTGTCTCCCTAATCTCTAGAGCCAGTTTCTACATCCACAGACCATTAGTACCTTGAGGACACAAAAGAGAAGCTGCACCTAAAAGTGAAAGCGCCCTGGACCAAAAGCCAGAAGCCCTGGATTCTGAGCCTCCCTGTGCTGTGTCACTCAAATAAGGAAATAATGAGTAGCAGCATTCCCAGATGCAGTATCTTCGCTAAGGATACCTGCCCATCTACCTCACAAGGTATTTTGAAGACAAAGTAAGATAATCTACATGAAGATACTTTAAAATATATACAATCTTATACAAATTGTAAGGTTCTGTTATTGAAATTTTTACAACACACTATTCATTTACTGGACACGAATCCTGCTATAATGGCAGCTTTTTTTTTTTTTTTCTCCAGTAACTTAAGCTAAAACTATGATATTATTGGGCTTCCCTAGTAGCTCAGATGGTAAAGCATCCACTTGCAATGCAGGAGACCTGGGTTTGATCCCTGGGTCGGGAAGATCCCCTGGAGAAGGAAATGGCAACCCACTCCAGTATTCCTGCCTGGAGAATCCCATGGACAGAGGAGCCTGGTGGGCTACAGTCCGTGGGGTCTCAAAAAGTCAGACACGACTGAGTGACTAACACACACACATAATATTGTTGCAACACCCTTATTTAGTGATGGTTTCTGAAATAGCCCTTATCACATTGCTGTTAGAAAAGTGACCACAGACATTTTCCACCATAATCTCTACTTAAGTGGATTTAAAGTAAATCCACTTAAATCAAATTTGTGTTATTGCTCCAGACACCACTGATCTGATGTCTGTGCTCAGTGGAATGCAGGAGGCAAAGTAGTTTTCTAATATGTTTAGAATGCTATACACCAGGCTGTGCACTGTGGTGCATCCAAACAGCTCCCTTATTCACCTTCATACTTGAGGCTTTTGGGAGATGCCTTAAGATGACAGTGGCAGCTATCAGAGGCTACAGAATGATGTAGGTATATGATTATATAAGGCTGAGAGCCTCTTGGTGAATCCTTGTGGTGGACTTCTTTCTTTGAATAGAGCATAAGAACCCTTTTCTTCCCAATTACCAGTCTACACACACATTAACTAGCACATACCTCCTTAAGTGTCCCTGGAGTGACAATCAGCCGATAAGTTATATATGTGGGGATGCAGATGAAAGATGAGGTTCCTATGCAGTAACCCAGGATGATGCTCCACCGAGGATAATCATACTGGAAAAGTCGTAGCTGTGGTGGGCTCATCAAAAACTGCAGATGATGAACTAAAACAGAAATTTCAAGAAACATTAAAAATTTTCACAACACCCACACAGAGACAGTCCTGATACTACAGAAAGTGAAGTGAAGTGAAAGTTGCTCAGTTGTGTCCAACTCTTTGCAACCCCATGGACTATATAGTCCATGGACTTCTCCAGGCCAGAATACTGGAGTGGGTAGCCTTTCCCTTCTCCAGGGCATCTTCCCAGCCCAGGGATTGAACCAAGGTCTCCCACATTGCAGATGGATTCTTTACCTGCTGAGCCACTGGGGAAGCCACCAATGCTAGAGGGAAGAAAATTTCAGGGAATTGCCTAAGGGTGAGATGTCCTAGATTGATCTCTTGACACAAAGAAGTCACTAATTTCGGTGCCTCAACTGCAAACAAGGAAGGGATTATCTTGATTTTTCCTCCCCAACCCCCACCTCAACCCCTACAGTAGGGATGCCAAGGCCTCAGAGAGTTATTGAGGGGAGATACAAAGGAGAAGAGACTGGCATCCATCAGGCATAGTTCAGGCCCTAGTTTGTCAGATGGTGGAAGAATAAACTGGGCAACCTCTGCACGGCTCCTGCCAGTCCTAGGGCTTCATCTCTCTCTCTCTGGTTTGTTTTTCTTTATTTCCCCTGCATTTCTCTGCTGATCGCTTTTGGTGAGATGGAAGGCACCTACGTCCAGGAGACATAATAAGGTTCTCAGGACCTGGAGAGGATGCAGACTCCTGAGCACCTGCTTCTTCTCTCCCCTCTCTTTGTATTAACCCCAAGCTAAGGACTAGGGTTTCAACAAGGATGGCTCTGCCACGAGGCATCTTGACAACAAATGCCTGCCTGCCACCGGCCCTTGTAATGAAAGGAATAATGAAAGGAAACAGCAACTTAATACACTTTTTACTTGAAAATTCAGTGAAGATTTCAACCAAGAAAATTTCACGCTGCACTCCCAACACTCAGTTTATGAGTTTTCTTATTTCAGTTTGTTTTCCAGAGAGAGCGTAAATGCCAGTTTTTGCCTAGTAACCGCTGTGCTGAAATCGTTATTGCTCTTGATTTAATTTTATCTTATTATTTCATAGTTATGAAGAAGACAGTAATGTAAATTATTTGGGTGGTTAAATGTCTATTTTTATCTTTTTTCTTTGTCCTCAGGTAATAAAAATGGGAAACTGTTAAACACACATCCATCTTCAGCACAGTACTATCCTAAGTCCAGGAAGAAGCTTTCAAAACGAGCCTAGCCATTCGCAAACCTTTCTCCAGACAGACTCTCCTCAGCCCCAGCGCCGGCTACTAAGGAAGGTGATTTTGGAACAGGAAAACGTAGGGTCTGGTCAGGAGCCATGCCTGCTGTAACTCGTCTCATCTTGGTGTCATGTGTGTGGAATCTCACGCAGTCCAGGGAGGCTGCAAGCTCTCACTGTGGCCACTAAGTATTGCTCCAGACACCCCCACCTCCTCTTGCTCATATTCAGTATTTTATTTTTCATAACTAGGCTTCAATGAAAAAGAATATTTTAAGTAAGCTATTCATTGTTTACCTAAAGCAGTCTTAAAAGCCCAGAGCAAGGGATCTGTTAAGTAAACCCAGAAGTGGAGGACAGATTTGCCTCCTCTTAATTGTGTCCTGAAGCACCTTTAGAAGAAGTGAGTATGGTGAACATCACAAAAATTATAAGTCATGTGCCTGAACCCAGATCTGTACCTGGATTTTACTGGGCACCGAAACTCATTGATTGTAGCCCAAGTGTTCACCCAGTTTGCCAGACCACCACAGAAATGAAAATACCAAAAGCGTGGAGCCAGGACTAGAGTAAGGCATATGAGGTATTTAACTTGGATACAGCATTTAAGGGGGTGCCAAAATTCAGTAATCAAGAAATAATATTTTAGTGCAATACTTTAAAAAGACAAACTCTTGATAGGACCAGATTAGAGTGAGTGAGGTGAAACATGCCAAATATATGGTCAGATCTTGTGTTTATTTAAAATGCTAGAATTTGTTCATCGGTAATTTTTTTGCATTAGTTTTAATTTTTTAAAAATATTGCATAAAAACAGTATTTATTGGGACTTCCCTGGCTGTCCAGTGGTTAAGACTGTGTTTCCACTGTAGAGCACCTGGGTTCAATCTTTTTCAAGGAACTACGATCCTGCATGCTGCTTGGTGTGGTCAAAAAGATAATATTTATCTTGGCTACTAGGACTTACTGTGCTGCTCATGAAGGACCTGACAGGTGTCCTAGTAATCTGTATTCATTTTTCTTAAAGATGACTCCCGCTAAAGTTCTTTAGGCATAGATCTTGAGTCAGACGTAGAATTCATTTATTGTCAAATCAGAGTGCTCAGCTCCAAGGGTTGCCTGTTTGCCCAAAGATGGATAAGCACTCTGCTAACATCCCAAGTATGCTCTGAGGTAGCCTGGGGTAAAGTGACTCCGTGCACATCAGCAGGGACTACTCTCATGTCTTTCATTTATCTGTAACTCAATTTAGGGTGGAAGGAGCTTTTTGATCTTCTAGAGCCAGAGACTGTTCCTTCAGTCCAGCTTATTAGGATATCTGGGCCATTCATTTCCTCAGAGGACATGGATACAGCTGTGCCTTCTTTCAAAATAACTCTTTTGCATTCTTTTGACTTTCCCAGGGCAGCCCTTTATTTTTTGTGCTTTGTGTACCTGCATGTCTCGATATTCATCTGTAAGATGGGCAGCGTGCTCATTCTTGCTTCTGTTATGCTGCGTCTCTCTGTCTCTACTACAGGAGCCGTCCATTCCCTGGACGCTGGAGATTTCCAAAACCAAAGCCAACTTTGCCCCAAGCAGCAGATACTCTCAGAACCAGGGGCTCTGGTATATGCTGTGGGCTCCAGTGTTCCTCTAGATCTTGGCCTCATAGTTCCTTATTACCCAGTCATCTTGCTGTTGCTTTTTGGTAAACGCAAAACACAATGTATTTTTAAGTCCAGAGATGTTAGCTGTTTTCAGTGAGAGGGCTGGTCTGAATCACTAGTCTGCCATTACTAGAAGCAGAAGTCTTGACATAAATGGGTTATTCATTTATATTATTATCAGTGCTTCTATATAGTCTACTTAAATCCTTTCATTTGTTTTTCAAAGGAAGCAGAGACACTGGATTAGTTCCCTGAGGAAAGAAGCCATGTCTGTTTATTAGTTCACTTTCATATTCTCCACGCAGGGAAGGAATGATGCTTGGGGCTGAGACTCAGGAAAGGCAGACAAGGCCCTCACCCTGGGTGTAAAACTTTAGACCAAAAATCGAACTGAGACTCGAGTTTATCTTCCATTTCCTCATTGAATGCCTGTGTAGACGTTTGATCCAATATTGAAAACCAGAGATTGAAGCTTTCAAGTATAATCATAGAAATGTCTGTTTCTCCCTTCAGTTCTGTGGTTACTTCATATATGTTGGGGACTCTGCTGTTTTGTGTAATTTATAATTATTTCATATTCATAATAGATTCACCCTTTTTCATAAAAAAAAAAAAAAAACCAGCAGTGGATATACGTTTAGCATAAAGTCTGGCCTGGCAATTCTTGCTCAATGAATGTTACGTGTTATTATCATGGAGCAGGGAAGCGATGAAATAATGTGACAGAAGTCAGAAGAGTGGTTAACTCTCTAGGGGTGGTAGTGAGTGTTTGAGGGTGAATCTTTTCTCCAGGGCCAGGAGGAAAAGGGAGATGACAACTCACCAGGAGAAACAGAGGACTGATGGCTACCCAGCAGATCTTCCAAAACCATCCAGGGCTGAAACCAAGCATTTCCTTCACATCACTGCAGAACTGATTGATGCCTACAGTCATCCAAAAGAGGAGGAGATTGACTGAGAGAGGAAACAGACTGTCCTCCTAGCCCCTGACTCAGAGAGAGTAGCAACTCTGGAATTTCTCCATAGGAGGGGTTCAGGGACACCAGTCTGGCCTAAAAGTGGGATGGGGAACATGTCACAAAAATGCTTTTATAGCAAGCAAAGCTCTTTCTACAGAGAGTGGGAGGACTGGTGGACATTTGGGGAGGGACCTAAAGCCTCATCTTGGTGCCCACACCACCCTTCTAGGATTTCACCATATATCTGATTTTATCCTTACTGTAGAAAAGGAAGTTGAACTTTGTCTAAAAATGTTGAACCCACTTGATAGAGACTGACTCTGACCATATGTTAGAAACTTTCAAGAGAAAATTCTAACCACACTATTGCTCATTCATATTGTCAGATCAAGATCAAGGTTCTTCTCTACAAAGTAACTGTCAGGAAAGTGAGAAGTGGGAACTCCAACTGGGGAGAGATGGAGAAGGGGAAGGAAGAGCACTCTGTGGTTGCTTCCCTGAAAGTGCCCACAGGTCTGTAGCATCACAGACTTTAAACTTGGTTCTCTAAAGTGCTGAGGGGGTGGGAAGGACTTCTTTCAAACACACAAAAAGTCCCCAAACTGGGCCCACATGTAACTCAAAACATGGGAGCCCCCTTCTTCATGTTATGTGTAATGATATACATGCTAAAGCTGTTGTGCTATCATAGAAACTGGGAAAATAAATATATTCAGAATGAAATATTAACTTTTTGATTTTAAACATCTCTGAACTTGGTTTTCTTCATTTCTGCTGTCTGTGCCCTCCTGATCCTTGCCCATGGGCTCTTGGGATCTCTGCCCAGGGACCCATGTCAGCTTACTCTGCATTCCTGGTGGTTTCACCCTTATCAGATTTCATCCCACAGTTGGGGGAAGGGGAATAAACTGGAGGTTTTACCAAGACAGATAATCCAAACAGAAACATTCTGGCCTCTTGCCTGGAAGATAAGCTCCTAAAGTGTGACTAAGGGCTCTGGAGGGAGAACCTGCTTGTGAAATTTAAATTGAGGCCACTCTGTGTAACAGGAGAATACTGTACACTCTGCAGATGCAATCACTGTGCACTAGTTCTTAGCTGTCTGTCCAACTCTCAGAGCCTGTCAGATCTTAAGCAACCACTGTGGATAAGCTATAGGGAACCACTTCAGCCTGTCCACTGAGTAAACATTTACTCGGAAAAAACGTCTTCCCAGGGGCTTAGGCAATCTGTCGTACAGAGTCTGGAGGAAACAATGACCTGTTTCTGAAGAAGGCACGCAGGAGGTGATGTCTTGTACACTGGCCTGCCTTTCTCTGACCTTGTGTATTCTGGTGCCTACATAGGCTGGTGTAGGAAGGATATGGTGGAAGGAGGCATCTTACCATAGAACCAAAACACAGCAACTGCTTCAATCAGGGCCACAGTGAGCACTGCAGGTCCCGTGGCAAACTCCTCCAACAGCTTCACCACGTAGGCCCCGCCCTGGAAACGAGACCACCAACTTGGTTCAAGGCCCGCTGAGGCACTGCCTCCTCTTTTCAACAGAGACAAAAAGAACTTCTTAGGATAATCTTGCAAAGTTCCCACCTTGGATCTAATACAAATATCCCAGAGCCTGCCTCTTAGACTGGCTTTGGCAGGGTAGGCAAGATCTCATCCTATCAGACTCCTCTTCCAGCCCTACCGGTCACTCTTGTTTCCTTTCCCCTCAAAGCTTTAAAGACAAACTGAAAGTGCCTCTCGATCTACTCTCTTCAGTTTACTGACCACCTACTGTGTACTCTACCCTGGAGACTCCTGGTCCCTAAAGACTGAATCTGGGAAACCTACAACAGCGGACACACTAGGCCCAGTGGTCATGGTTTTGCCTCTTTCCTGAATCACAAATCCCATGGGTCCTACGCAGGTCCCCAAAGCCCTGCTGAAGCTCCAGAGCCATTTGGGTCATGGCCTGAAGATAAGTTGATTTACAAAATCCACCTTGAGTCAGGAGGATACAAGCATGCCATGCCTAGGAGTACTGATGTACAGTTTTATAGTGTTTACCTCAGCTCCCCTCCCCTCAAAAAGAAATCACTGGAGAAGGTCTGACTTCATCACCATTGCAGCTTCTCTGGAGGAGACAAAATGATAAACCCTGGAGGTGCCAGCCTCCAGATATTCTGGGCAGTATTCCCATGAAAGCAGCCGTAAGGACTGTAAATAGACTGAAAAGGCAAGTCTTAGTTTTTCTCCAGATAGAAATCTAGTTGGACTTGCTGTAAAATGCTGAACCTCCAGCTCCATGCCCAAATTCTACAGACAGATGCCGCCAGAAACAACTTTTCTCCTCCATGATGACTAACTTCTTAGCAGTAACAGCCTCTCCCGCTTTGGTCCCAAAGCCAGGGCTCCCTGTGGGCTGGAAAGAAAGAGCTTCGTGCAGTGTCCCAATGCCCAGTGAAAAGCTGACTCTCTCGGTTGGGGGTTATACTCACGAAAGTCAAGGTGACCAGGGATCCAAAGAAGCAGGTAATGACCACGCCAAGCACAAACCACTCCCGGCGCTTGGCCCAGACATGTGGAAACTCATCCAGCACGGCTGTGATCACCCCCTCCAAGCCTGCAAACTGAGTGGGGCACACAGGCAGTCATCATGGAGACTTGGGGACAAATCTGCTACTTCCAGGACAGTGAAAAGAGGGAGGGGTTAAGGTTGCCACGTGGCCTGTCAAGCTGATCATGACCAGGTCCCCCTCCTCACTGGCCCTATCTCCATATTACCCCATCATTTAGATCCCTAAGGACATCAAGGAAAGAAAGTATAGCACATGGATAGGACCTTCTTCCCATGAGGTCTCTCGGGGAGACTTTGGTTTTTCCAGAAATGCCAACTCCAAGCTGAGACTCATTCCACATTAATGATATGAATGCTGGGCCACGGAGCACTGAGATAAGAGGGACCATGCCCTGGCCTTGAGGTGCTGCCAGTCTGGTCAAGGGACAGAGCACAATCACAGCAGTTCACATGTGCTGAGCTCTTGACCTTGCCTGGCACTCTAACCCTCATTATTCCACAAATCAGGGGTCCCCAACCCCCAGGTCATGCCCTGGTACCAGTGTGTAGCCTGTAAGGAACTGGGCCCCACAGCAGGAGGTGAGTAGTTGTCTTCCATTAAACCGGTCCCTTAGTGCCAAAAAGGTTGGGGTCTGCTTTGATTAATGATTGATGCGCTACAGGGTAGTAAGCACTCAAGTGAACAGGGGCTGCCGAAGCTCCAGGAGGCAGCAGACAACATGGTCTGGGGTGGCCAGGATGGAAGGGAATGGCTACAGCTGCCTCTGCCTCTTCCTCCACTTTCTCCTTTCCCTCCTCCCGCCTCCCCAGGGCGGGATTTCCCTCCCCATTCACTTGCCGTGCTGTCCAAGCCCAGGGTGATTAACATCAAGAAGAAGGCGATGGCAAAGAATGTGGATGCCGGCATGTTGGCTATGGCTTCTGCATATGTGATGAACAGAAGGCTGGGGCCTGAGACGGGGAGAGAGGAGGAGGTGGTCACCAAGACCTGCCCTACAGACATGTCTTGGGGGAAACGACCACACCAACAATTACGACGCCTGTCATAAGACCTTACATGTGAAGCAGGCTTGGACATGTACCAAATGCCTCCTCGCACCCTACACCACCCTACCTGGCTATCCTGACATCCTGGGAGGCAGGAAGGGAATAGCACCTGCCTTGAAGAGTGTGTGTCCTCAACCAACGTGGAGGAAAGAAACAAACCTGAGACCCCAAGACTAGCAAATCTGTGCACACGAAGAAGAGTTTCCACTATATAATAAATCTGTGCTTTCCCCAGCCCCCCACCAAGATCTCCAAAATTTTCACAGCACTTAGCTCTCTCTAGCTCCAGAACAGTAGAAAATGTTAACTTGATTTTAGAATAATAGAAGTCTTAGAATAAAGCCTTCCAGCTATTTTGACTTTCATGATAGTATGAGGAACATGTCCTTAACTTCCCATGGTCCAAATCAGGCACATTAGTTTGGGGCACGAGGCTGACAGGATCAGAGTACCACGTCAGGCCCAAGATAGACGTATGTTGGCAAGAAGCCCTGGGACTCCATCCATAAGATTCCATCACCTCTCTTTCAACGTCTGTCACTTTTTCCATGATAACTCACAATATAGTACAGTGACTGTATCATCTACATTTCTTTTTCTGCAAAAGGAAATTCTAAGGACTGGTAATCATGTGCTTACTAGACTTGGACCCAGACCCACTAGTTTTAAGAGCCGTCATCCACGCCATATTCTCAAGCCCACAGTGTATCAAGGCCTTAGTGCTGGGCCCCATCCTCACTATGGCCTGAACACATGGAAAGGGTTTAGATCTCTAAAACCTTTGAAAAATTTAAGAGGAACTGTTAGAAATAATGCAAAAGTTAAGATATTTGTAAAGATCCAAAGAGCAGCAAAACAGTTCATTGGGAGCAAGTAACCCAAACAGAACCCAAGGTCCCTACCTGCATCTTTGGCCACCTCAGACACATCTTCTTTCCTCATCTCAGCCATATACCCCAGCACCGTGAAGATGACAAATCCTGAAACGAAGCTCGTCATGCAATTCACCACACTGGTCACCAGGGCGTCTCTGGAGCAGAAAACCCAAGGGACTGAGACATTTCTAAGTTAGGAGTCTGAGGAGAATCTGTCTCCAGACTGACAAGGATGAACAGGTTGAGCTCACAGGGACTTCAAGCCTGTCTCTTCTCAGGGTGCAGCCTTTTAGGTTGCATCACCTCGAAGCACAAGCTGCTGTTATCACCATGCACGGCATGGGGAGAGCAGCAGGTCAGGAATGGCTTCAAGAGATGATCCTCTAAAGCAGCAGAGCATAGACCACTGGATTTCAAACAAGCCTTGTTCTGAAACAGGGCCTGAGCTAGCGTGGGGGCCTTGGCCTCACACTTGAGAAGACCTCAGATTTAGACTTTTGACATTATTTGTAAATGATGTTGTAAGAATGCCACAAAGACATCCTGACACTTTTAAGAAAGGACCTTATCATAATACAACTTTAGGCTGAGGTCCCAATGCAAGGCCACATTGTTTAAGGTGCATGTAAACTCCTTTAAAAATATTCTGTAATTGTCATATGAATAGCACAGTCAGATTATTGAACGTCATCATCTGTGACAGACCGTTAAGACAAAATTAAAGATGATGAGTGATATTTAAATCATAATTGGTACAATATTACTTGTTTTGTTAAATTTGTGAAATGAGATTTTCATATAAATCATAGCATTCTGTGTTGGTCAGAACAGCACAATTGTTACTCTGTGTGTGTGCGTGCGTGTGTGTGTGTGTGTGTGTGTGTGTATAATGTATCACATAATTTTTGTTGCTAAATATTAACAGGTCAAATCTAAACATTTAATGTATGTTGCAATTTTTGTAAACCTGCTTCAGAATTTAACTTTCTTGAAAAAGAGAGAATCTCACAAAACAGAAGTCTGGGGCCTGTTTCATCCCCCGAGTGGCCTGGGTGAGGTTGTGCTCTGGGTGGCTGCTCTGGCCATGAGTGAATTGGCCAGGCACCTGTGGTACTCCTGAGGGTCAGAGTGTCAACATGGCCTGAGCCTGGCCAGGTGTGAGGCCGTCAATTTGATCGCCTTCCTCCAGGCTACTTATGCTCATTCTGCTTCCACACTTTGCTTGGGGAAGCCCCAGATACTCACTGGTAACAGTTGTTGTGGAATTTGTTGTAGCTCGCAAAAAGCCAGTAGGACCCCAAAGCCAGGGCCGAGAGAGAAGAAGATCTGGGCAGCCGCATCCACCCACACCTGTAATAGAGCAGAGGTGAGGGTCGGGGCCGAGACCCAGGCCATCGCTGGGCCAGCGCCCTTGTGCCTCTGCGTGGCTATGTGCTGAGACAGAAAACAGGCTCTCAGAGTTCCTTGTAAGGATGGCCACATACCAAGTGCAGACAAATATGATTGCGTATCATTGAGGCATAAACCAATGCAGTGGCCTCACCTGTACTTTTCATGCTTTTTTCCAGTTTAAAGCATCGCTGCAGACTTAACCGCTGAACCCAAATTTTAGTTGTTCCTATAGTCCTAGGATTAGCTTCAGTTAATAGAGACAGACAACTGTACACTGCTTTTCTCATTATCTTACCCCTGTCTCTAGGAGTTTCTGCCAGTTGGGTTTCAAATAGAAGAGAACTCCCTCCAGGCTCCAGGGAGGGTGGCCCCCTCACCAGCAGGATCAAAAGAATGATGTAAGGGAAGGTGGCTGTCACCCAAACCACCTGAAAGGAAGGAAACACAGGTTATCACCACATGAATGCTGGTGTCTTATTCTTAAAAACCTCCAAGAAAGGAGATCTACCTTGTTTCTTCTATAATTGTAGGAGGCAGGGTGGTGTGACCTTTAGACTCAGGCAGGGATCTGATCCCGTTTGCGGGTACCACCTCTAAACCCATTTCCCATCTGTAAAGCGGGGACAACACCCAGCAGGAGACAGTAACACGACCAGTGCATTGCCGCTACTATGAGTCATGACACTACAGTGGATTAAAGGAATTTTTAAAAGTCATAACAGTTCTTGGGATTGACCCACTTCTAGAAGTTTCTAAAAGATTTGGTTGAAGAGAAATTGAGAATCACGGAATGGGTTCAGCGTAAAGGAAACCACGTCCCCCCGTCTGCGGCTGTCCAGGCTACTGAGTTCTGAGGTTGAGATCCTCCAGGGCCCCTTGGCAGACTCTGGATCTGCAGCCAGAGTCCCCCTCACCTTGCCAGATGTTTTGACACCTTTCCAGATGCTAAAGTAGATAATAGTGAAGATGAACATGATGCACAGGACAAGCTGCCAACTGAGGCCCCCCAGGTCCTGGAGGCCCTTCGACCGGTGGATCTGTAGGACGTGCCGCCTGAATGAGAGAAAGGAGGGCCTGTGATAGGGTCTGAGCCGTGACCTGAGTACACACACTGTGTGTGATGCCTCTAGGTGGCAAGAGAAAAGACGGAAACCACACCGCAAGGACCAAGTGGCCACCAAGCTTTGGGGAGAGCTGGGAGGGGTTCTGGCCATCCTGAAGAAGAGAACAGGGCACTCAAGCCAACCGACCCTGGGAAGAGCACTCGGCCCAAAGGCAGACGTCAGGTCTCTCCCTCCTGGGCAGGGACCCAACCAGTGACTAACACGACTGGCTTTTCAGTGCGTGAGGATTTGGACGTGTGGACAGGGGCCCTTCCCCACCCCTTTGGGCTGCCGTTGCCTGAAATTCCAGCACTAAAGCAAAATCCCTACTCCAGGCATCTTCTTCCAAAGGGTAGATCCATGTGAACAAATGAAACCAGAAACTCTTGAGTAGCTTCAAACTACTGAGGTCATGGGAGGTTTTGCTTCCATGACAGCTGGCTAAGAGGAGGGCCCAGGAAGGGCAGTTCTGATGCAGGAGAATAATTTTGGAAGGTGAAGGTAGGGACCAACCTGGGCACAAAAAAAGAGGGGTACAGCACAGAGGCCCAGACTGTGGAATACTCAAAGTAGTCTCTCCCAACCCCCTCGTCCACATTTACTCCCCTTCCCTGCCAGCTTCTCTCCGAAATCCATCAGTAGGGAGGGCAGGGAGGCTCCAGAGGGAGGTGGTATAATTATGGCTGGTTTGTGTTCTTGTACAGCAGAAACCGACACAACACTGTGGAGCAGTTTTCCTCCAATTAAAAAGCCATCAGCCAAGAGGTGAAGGGCCCCTGGCCCCACTGGCCTCCTGGGAAGCCAAGGCCCAGGGGTGTGGCCTGTCCCTAACAGGCCACCCCCTCACTTACATGCACTTACGTGTAAAATTCTTCTGCAGGGGATGCTGAGTGGAGCATCCAGGTGACGTTATCCTCGGAGAAGTAGTTGGTGCAGTTGCCAGTGTTCCAGGAGTTCTCACAGCTGGTCCAGGGCAGCTGCTCCGTGAAGGAGGAGATGAGGTAGTAGAGGGCCCAGGCCATGATGGTGTTATAGTAGGAGGCGATGTAGAAGGCGATGAGGCAGATGGCGCAACCTATCCCTGCGCGAGAGGGCGGGGGAGGCCAAGGTTCAAGGGGCAGCTGGCAGCGAGGCACAGCGGCCTGGGCGCGGCAAAGGCGGCGTTGCCGTTTGTTTCATCCCCCAAACACTGGGACGCGGCGGAAAAGTGGCCATGTGGTAAATTCCTAACTTGTATTTACAAGATCACATGTTATAGAAAATGTGTATGTGTGCTATTAATGTTTTTTTCCTATGTACTTTTAAAATTGGAATTATTTTTTTAATTTTATAATATAGCCGATAAACAATGTGACAGTTTCAGGTGACGAGCAAAGGGACTTAGCGAGCAAAGGGGCTTAACCACACATACACATGCATCCGTTCTCCCCAAACTCACCTACCATCCAGGCTGCCCTATTTAGTTTACTTTTAATTGCCAATTATTCTATTTTGCTTTAGCAGTCTCAGACAAATTAAGCAGTCAAAACCTTAATTACTCAGGTTATCTCCTAGGGATACCTGAGGTCTAACTGATTCCAGGAGGTCCCCAACTCCCAGCCAGTGATGGAAATCGTCCTTTCCTTGGTGGACCCACTCACCCACCCAAGCCTTTCTCTTACCTTTGAAAATTGGGCAGATTTTCGTCCATATCGAAATGCATCCATTTCGGTGGTACTGCCCCAGTGCGAGCTCCATGTAGAAGAGCGGGATCCCCCAAAATGGCCATGATAGTGTAGGGGAGGAGGAACGCCCCTGAGGCAGAGGAAAGACAGTTTCACTCCCTGCCCACAGGTGTCCAGGACAGCCCAGATGACCTGGATACGCAGAGCCATCTGATGCTCCAGAGCCATGAAGCCACCCTGTCCTGAGTGGCCCACTCACTGCTCCCCTGTCTCAGGGCATTGCCGGGAAGGCGTGGACGAAGCTCCACAGAGCAGTGAGGTTTGGGTGGTGGCAGAGAGTACATGTGGAGGAAACTGGGTCTAGGAGTCAACAGAACAGGCACTGGGACCAGCTCCATGGCTAACTGTCGGAAGGACCCTTCTCTGGGCCCCTATTTCCTCTACTAGAAGAGGAGGGTTGAGAACTGAGGTTCCCAAACCCAGCCTAGACAACAGGCTCACAGGTAAGCTTAAAAGCGCACACCCACTCCTGACCTCCTGCAGCAAAAGCTTCAGATATGGGTGTAACACAGATTTTTGAGCTCCCCAAGTGATTCTGATGCAGCTAGTACATGGACCAGTGCTTGGGGCCCTGGAACAGGTTTCCTGTGACAAACTGTACAATAGCTGTCATAGTCTACGAGTCACTGAATTACGATCTTTGTTCATCTGTATCCTGGCTCCAGACACTTGATTATTGATGTTTGGTTATATTTCCATCATTCCACAGAGCCAGAATGCTCCCTCCTGAGCCAGATTTGTGGGTGTGGCTGGAGCAGGCAGGTAATTCACTACAGAATGAAAAGGTGCAGAACTGTGCCTCACTGGAGATGCTGGTGTCTGCCGGCGCTCGTGGCTGACACGAGGCCTGGAAACAACACACTGGGGATTGCCCACCTGCAGCCTGAGTTTCAGCCCAAAGCGTGGGCTGGCTGTGATTTTCCCTCCCATGAGGTACTCTGAACCTAGAAACCTGAAATCTGTGCAACTCAGAGAGGTCTCACCTAGCTTACAGTCACGCTGAGTAAACCTGGCCTGAGAACAAGAGCCACGTTGTGTTCTCATGGTGGCATCTGTCCAAAGGGTTTGCTTGACTGGTTTCACATAGGGAATGAGTGTAGGGGAAACATCAAGGGTGACCCAGCCCCTTATATAATCCTCAGGCTAAAGGTGAGTCCTCCCAAGCTGGAGATAAGATGATTCCAACTTCTACTCCTCCCAGGCTGGGAGGACTGGGCTTCCCAAAGCCCCCTGCCCCCAGTCCTGGCGCTGGAATGGCCATTGCAGGTAATGGACCCAGGTCTTTAAAAGATGCAGCAAATCCAGGCAACTCTGTCTGGTCATGGAGGAAATGAGGGGACCCAAAAGAACTACCCCTCAAATCTCATTTTAACTGCCCTCCTAAATCTGTTACCAGAGCCCACGTCAAATATTGACTGATCTGATTCCCATTTCCGGTCCTTTTCCTGTTCCGATAGCAAGCCCACTGTCAAAACAGAGGCCCCACACCTACTCATTCCTCTACCCTGCTCTGCTCTCTGGGGCTCCCACGTCCATGCCTACAGTCAGCTACTAGTTTTGATAATCTATAAATAAACTGCTCTGGAGGCATTAGGGATAGAAGGAGGAACAAGAAATCATCTCTCCTGAAAAATCTAACCCTCTTGTAGGAGATATAAGGCACATCCATATATGGGTTGGGGTTGGCATTAATGTGGCTGGGTTTAGCTACAGATCTCGCCCAGACTGTGACTTTAGACTCTGGACCTGAGCTGATGCCCTGAGCTCACACAAGTCCAAAGGTCCAGGAGGGTCTGGGACCCTGGAGCCACTTCCCAACTTCTTTCACAGATCTAACAGCTCTTGACTCTTGTGAGCAAAACCAGTCAGCAGGAATGAAAGAACTCAGCACAGTACTGGCGCTCATTCCCTCACGTCTCCTTGGTGGAGAGCAGGGCTTATGTAATGCAGGGATGAGAGGAGGGGCTCTTCCACAGATAGAGCGCTAACGATGCTAAAAATCTGGTGAGGTCAGCTTCAGGGGAGCTTTCATTCAACTTCATGACCCAGGGAGCCTCAGACATGCCTAGATTTACAGTTTTGGTTTAGTGGAGATTTTTCTTAGACTAGCTTGGGGGCCTCCCAGGTGGCACTAGTGGTAAAGAACCCGCCTGCCAATGCAGGAGATGCCAAGAGATGTGGGTTCGATCCCTGGCTTGGGAAGATCCCCTGGAGGAGGGCATGGCAACCCACTCCAGTATTCTTCCCTGGAGAATCCCACACACAGAGGAGCCTGGTTGGCTCCAGTCCGTGGGGTCACAAAGAGTTGTACACAACTGAAGCGACTTAGCACACACACAGGCCCACACAGACTAGCTTGAAAGTTTAAGCAACCACGTTCCCAGACTCATATCAGTTAAACAAGATAGGAAAGACATGGTCTATCTTCTGGCCTCCCAAGAGGACCTACAGACCACCCCTGGGTCAGAGCCCCTGCCCACAGCCCCATGATACTGACCCCCTCCATTCTGGTAACAAATGTAGGGAAAGCGCCAGACGTTGCCCAGGTCCACAGCATAGCCAATGACAGAGAGGAGGAAATCCACCTTCTTGCCCCAGGTCTCCCGCTCTGCTGGGTGAACCTCAGCCACTAGGGCAGTGGTGGCAGCTGGGATGGAGTGCTCAGTGTCATCTCCTGCGCCAGGGTTCGGAGCTGCTGAGTACCCGTTGGAGATCTGGCCAGACTCTGCCTTATCCCCAGGGGCAGGGACACCTTTCTGTAGAACCCCATTTTCCTGACAATCTTCTCCATCCTTATACGCTGATAGCTCCTTTTGGGAATTTAACGGGATGGTCTCCATCCTGCTGGCTAGGAGGTGATGCTGACGCCCATGGACCGAGGACCGACCTGAATTCTTGGTGCTCAGATCTGTGGATTTCCTCAGAACTTTATATCAGTGGGACTGAGAGCACTGTTGGAAAGGCAAAAGAACAGAATTGGGTGTTTTACTTGTCTTTGGTAACTCATCATACATCTTGAACTACATCAGGTAATGGGATCACAAAGCCATCTGTTAAACAAGAGATACCCTATTTAATACGTTAGAGTCAATAAAATCAACATTTTTCAACCCATGCTAGGTATCAAATCACACTGAGTAATTTTAGAAGGGAAAAAAAAGGCAATCGAAAATAGATAGCAAATAACCCAGGTTTTTCATAGGCTCCATTAAGAACAAAGTATTGACTTCAATTGAGCAACTGGAACCCCACCCTGGAGTTTACCAGGGACTCAGAAGAACAAAAGTCCCATAGAGCTTCACAGAACACTTACTTTGTCTTGGATGCTATGCTGGGAAAAAGGTAACAAAGCAGCAGTTTCTGGCAGCAAATAGGTAAGGATAGTCCTCTCCATCATTTAAACCGAACACTCAAAAGTATATTTCATACCAACTACAGGTGTGATTTGGAGCATAGGAGAGAGGTGAAAAGGCCACCCTTTGTTAGGCACCCCTAGCTCCTTCAGTGCAGACTTTTTCACTCTTCCCGGAGCCCAGCTCTCAGAAACCTCTGGGCAGGTCTGAGCTGCCTCTAGCTGCGTTCCCGTCATGCCTCTGCAAGTCTGACTGAGCCTTACATGGCACTGGTGCTCACCATTTATTCTTCTTGCCACTCCCAGCAACTCTTGGGGCTAATCCACTTGTTATTTTGTGACAGTGGGCAGGCAGGGTCACCTCTCATTCACGCCAGAAGAGCCAGAGAGAGGAGTGCGGAGGTTACGGATGCCAAAGTGGCTGGTGTCCGTCCCCACATGCCTCGGGGCTGCCACGCCTTTATGTCACTGCCGTGGGCCAGCACGCAGGGAAGTCAGCTCAGCTCCCTGAGATTTCTACATAGGGTAGAAACCAAGTCCTTTGGACTTTAAACCTATGCCGGTTATAAAGTAGTAAGGAGCCAGGACCTTCCAGCTAACTTTGACCTTCTGGGCTTGAACTGTTCAAACTGTGAAACAGTTTGCAGTTGAAATATGTTTCAGCTTAATTCAAATCACATTATACCTTTCTAGGAAAATGTATCTAGGGATGACTGCTGCTGCTGTTCGTAACTGCAAAGGTCTGATATGAATCTTCTAAATGCAACAGTCAGAGGTTGACCAGGAACTGGGATTTTGTAAAAATGGCAGTGAATGTCTCTTACCCTGGTGGGGCTTTCATTGACTATAACTATCTACATGTGGACATGTAGAGACAAACACATAGTAAGTGAAAAATTAGGACGCAGAGTAGTTGCTTTACACTGATGACTATGCACATAAATATTGGTAAGGATTAGAAATGAAAACAGGGGATGCAAATAATTAGACTTCCTTGCTGACTGTGTAGTTTCTTTCTGTAAAGTAGAAAACAAAAATTTAAAGGCATTGATTGATTGATGCCAAAAATATTAGAGCAACAAGAGAGAAACCAGCTCTATATAGCGAGGGTGTGTGTATACAGGAAGTGTGGGGTAGGTGTCCTGGGCTCTACTTGATCTAACTGGCTCCCACCCTCAACTCTATCCTTAGCTCAAGGAGGCAAACGTGACCTATAGAAGGAAATGAATTTCTGACAGAGTGATCTAGATAAAAATCCATTCTGCTTACCTTGATGCCTCTGTCTAGCCTTCCCCATCACCCCACCCGTCCCACCTTCCCCAGGACCTCAACTAGACTCGATGGACTTCTAAAATAAGAACACATCTTCTCATCCACCAAGAGGAAGCATTCACCAGGCTAAGGGATTTTTAAGTTTTTTTGTTTTTTTTTTTTTTTGGAGAGAGATGATGAGATATCAATATATTTAAATACACAGTTAAACCTGAACTTGGCAGTCTCTGGTTGTGTTGTTTGGAGAAGGCCTCTGTACTTGCCTCTGGCCTCTATCAATGACATGTTTTCTACATTAAACACTGAAGAACCTGCAGACCAGATGGCAGAGATAAAGAGCTTTAGCGGGTGCGGATGGTCAGATGGCAGCCAGCTGACAGATCTTGCCCATGACCCAGGTCTTCCTTTCTCCATCTTCAAAATTTTACCCCAAATTTTCTGTAGGGATATCTTCCCAACCTTTAATGCTACAAATTTCCTCTCATTTAAAATTGAAGCTCAGAGATCAACTGCATCACCCAACCTTCTCCAGCACGTCTACCACACTCTCTAGGAGGAAAACCACCGTCTGGGAAGAACACGTTAGCGGAGGAATAACCATTTAGCCAGCCAGTGGTTCTGTCACCCTCCTGCTGCAGGAGTCCTGTGTTGTTCTAGGCTTTATTTACTTCCTCCTTGGGGCACTCTGCAAGAAGTTGGAGAATATGCGTGGGCTGGTGAACTTTGTGGGGAGAGGGTTGCAATGTATGTTCTTCAGGGTCCTCTGGGGTTCAGCCCCCAAGGATCCCAATTTCTTGGCAACCGTTATGAGCAATTCTCAAAAGAGAAATATACCAGACTATTGTTGCTGTGCATTACAATGTCTTATTTTCCTGAAATATCCCTCAGCATTAAAAAAAAAAAAGTTTTATCAACAACTGAAATGGCCCACGTAAGAAAACCTATCCAGAGGGTTCTTTAGCCCAGTCATGACTTAAGGTTGCCTCTCCCCTGAGGGTGGTGTCTCTCTATCCAGCTCTGCTTTCTGGGGTTCTCCCACCCCAATCAAAGACCCTGGGGTGCAAGAAGATAAGTTACAGCCACACAAAGCCACCAACAGGAAAGAGATGCTCGTCTCCTTTTCTTCAACTCACTCCTCTACCTTTCAGAAGGAACCCCTTCCCAGGGACTAATCTGTTGGCCAGGAGCAGATAGATGGTGGGACCTGGGCCCCCTTCTGCATACAGGATGCTGCCTGTGGAACCAGACTCCTTTCCCATTTCCCTGGTTCTGCAGAGCACTGACCAGCTTCTCCCCGAGACCAGCAGATAGCAGTAGTTGAGAGTGAGCCAGCCCAAGAATATAGAAGGAAGAGATATTAAGAAGGTTGGTTTCTAAGAACGCTCTCTTGAAAGCTTTTTTTTTTTTTTAAAAGGTATTTTTATCCTGCTGGGTAGAGAGACTGCAAAGGAGGTCACTGTTACAGCTGTGACCTCCTCCTGGCAGACACGAGCTTCCCTGTGGCCAGAAACAGCTCCAGAAGCCTGTGTGTGCATCTGGGATACATGGCGTTTTCTCAGGCTGAGCAGGTGATGGGCTGTGGGTGGGTCACCCAGCTCCAGGGTGGGACCACGGCCTGACGCCCAGGACCCACCCTCGCCGCCCCGTGACTCTGCACACGAGGGGCCACACGGGGGTGCAGCTGACAGGCCAAGACTTTCTGTTTACAGCCATGCTTCCTCCCAGCCCAGGGGGTGAGCTTACTCGCCCCACCTCCCCGCCTCTAGTAAAAAGAGCTGTTTCTATTTGAGCTTCTCCCAATCACATCTCCATTCCTTTTTCCACAAGCTCAGTCTCTGTAGCCAGGGGAACCAGTAACTGAACAAGCAGATAATTATGGATGAGTCATGAAACCACCCAGCCCTCTGGAGATGCCCATGACCCTACCTGTCTGTTTGACCCCCCTCAGCGCATTCTAAGCAGAAACACTTCAGAAATTTTGTACTTTGGTTTCACACGTCCAGATCAAAGTGAGTTCATCTCTCGGGACACTTTTACTTTCAAAAAAAACCACAAATACATGAAAACAACACCCCCCCCACCAAAACCAGCATGAATTATGGGTTTCCCGCTGAGATAAGATTAATTATAGGTTATAGAGCCAAGTGGCAATTTGTACTCTCTATTCAGAAGGAGTCTAAAGTTCCCATGACACCAAGGATGATAGAAGTTGCAGGGCCCGGTAACACGGTACAGGGTTATACTGTGCCTATAACATAGTAAACACTAAGCATATATGTTTACTAAACACAGCAAACATACATGCCTATATATGTTCAGTCAACACTGAGCCTGGCCCACTGCCACAGACTGGCCCTAATTCAGGAGACACATACTGCCCGCCTACTATACCTAAGGCTCTTGCAGACAAGGCAGGCCTGGTCCTGCCTTTCAAGGAGTCCACGGTAGCAGGCCAGAATCTGATCAGCACGTGGAACGAGGGAGAGGCCGCTGCCGCTTGCCAGTGCGGCCACCAACCTGCTGTAAACCGAGGTTTCTGCTGACTGGATGCAGCGTGTTCACATGCCTTGCGTTTTAGCTTCAAGCTATCCTTGGGTTTTAATGGTCTTCCTTTTGCTGCTATTGCACGCACTGCTTCCGCCACGGGACCCTGGATTTTTGCTGCTTCTGGCTCACGTCTCCACAGTGCAAAACGAAGGTTTGTTTTTGTATCTGTTGAAGAGACTGCTGAATTCTCTGAAGGGTGTGGTGTCTTAGGTCAGAAGTCACCAGGACTCCTGCTCACCTTTCAAACAATGTAGAAAGACTTCATGATCTGAACGGACCGAGTAGAGAAAATCTTGTTTTTTGGATGCAAGGGCTAGAAATGACTATCACAGTCATCTCCTTACCCAAATAGTGCCTTGTAAGAGACAGTTTAATTTTTGGAGAGGAATTAAACAGGCTACAATCCTCAGGGCCATCTCGGCCAGATACCATGAGAAAAAAAAAGGGTCTCCATTCAGAACTTTCCTTGGGGAAGGAGAGCTTCAAGCTTCCCTCCACACAGAGGGTAAAACTGAGAGGATTAGCCATTTGTGCTGGGGTTGAGATCACCCGGGAGGCTGGGCAAAAGTATAATTAATTGTTTAATAAAAAAGAAATGGATCTGGCATGGATAGGGAGAAATAGCCCTCCTGTAGTGAACATCAACAGGAAAGCTAGACTAATCACCTTCCTGAGGTGTCATTTAACAGTCTGTGTGTCCACAACCCAGGGCTCTCCTGTCGCATAGATCTGCACAAGAATCCCAGACCTATCATTGACTGGCTGTGTGACTTTGGGCAGGTTACTTAATTTCTCTGACCTTCCCTTTGCTCATGTGTGAAAATAGACCATTAAAATGCCCGCCTCCCTAAAGACTACTGTGGGAATTAAATAGAAGTGTGACAAATGCTTAACTCAGCGTCTAGCACATGGAAAGCATAATATATGACAGTGAGTTGATGGCCACTCCACCATCACACATACACAGCCCACTCTGCTGTTCTACTTCTCACCCCAGGGAAGGAAGCTGGAGACTACAAGGGTCAGTGATTTGTTGCCCGCAGCACAAGTGGGCCCCCAGAGCCAGAAGCTATGGACTCCATCCCCTTCCATGGGTCCTCACCTGTTCTTGCTTGTTCTTCTCAATCAGTGGCTTGGAGTCATTAGGAAACTTGTAAATGGGAGATCCCTGGGCTACTTGCTCAGAGATTCTAATAAAGAGATCCATGTGGGTGCTGCATTGTGAGGAAGCACCCAGGTTATTAGGGGCAGGTGGGCCACTGAGCATGCCCAGTGCATCCCCAACCCGCCCCTTCGCTGCCTCTAATCATCCCATGTTCTCCAGGCTTGGCTTAAGTTTCTATCCACCTCCTCCTCGTAGCCTTCTCTCACCACCCCAGCCCAAGATGATCTCATCTGTCATTCCTCACTGATTATCAAGCATCATTTATCATCCTTTTGTGTCCAGTTTCTTTGCATCTCTGGGCCATGACTTATACATTTTGGCCTCAAATACCTGCTGACCAGGTGTGTGCACACTCCCAGCCCAGAGTTCTCTGGGTCGATTTTCGGGTTTCCTGGACTTGGGCCATGCTGGCAGGTGTGAGGCTCAGGTGAGCCTCCACTCTTTCTTCCCGGGTCCTATCCTCAGGGGGGTCTGTCCCTCCTCCCTCCTCACCCATCAGGAAGATCTGCTGAGCATCTCCGGCGTGGAGAAAGGACCATCACACAACGGTAATGAACTCTGAAATAGAAAAGACTGGCATGTCCAGGATTAAAGAGGAGCTCAGGTTGTGCTTTTAGACCTTGAACAAGTACCAGTGGGCATGCCCATCAAAGGTGTGTGTTCCAAACACTCGTTTGTGAGTTGCTGGTTTAGAACTTGGACAGTATTTTCAACCCACAGAAAGAAATGCTGCAAATGGTGGTTAACCTCCTAAGCTAGTTTACAAGACCCTAGTTTAACCAAAAGATACTAAAACATCTAAAATGTAAGCTATAAAATACAGCATTGTTCAGTACTACAAAAGGAGATGGGAGGTGACAGACTCATTAGAAGTTGTTTAACATTCTTTCTGGTTCCTGAGGAAAACTAAGGAGAGGAGAATAAGGAGGTAGAGAGACTCGTGTATAGAATCTGTGGAAGTGCCTTTACAGGTTGAGTTCACAGATCCTTTATTACATTTAACTACACAACTTGCAACTTTTTGCAGAAAGCTTTCATTCTGGGGCTGCCATCTGTGTTGGTGTGGACAAGGCCAGGAAAGAGACTTGGGAAACTCAAACAGGTGATGTGTTCAATTAGGCAGAATGAGGAGTATCACTTACACCTTCTGAATCCTCTTTATTGTTAAAAGGCGATTTATGCCATAAGTAGAAATCAAGCTTTCGAAAAACACATGGGAGCATTTCCCAACACAAGAGTGTTCTTTTCCTTAAGACAGGTGTATTACTAAAATATTTTTGTGTGAAACAGGATTAGACCCACAAAGGAAGTCAAGGGAAAGAGAGAGAAAATCAGCCCCAGGGACAGGGTGTTATGAAACAAGGGCGGATTTACCTGTGGCAGCTGGTGGAAGAGAGGAGGGAAGGAAAAGGGGTTGGAAGTGGAATTAAATACAATGTGAGTGACTACGAAAGGAAGGGAGAACTGGGGCCATTTCTCTGGGTGGGGGTGGGGAAAGCCAAGTGAAGGGACAGATGGGGTCGGCAACAGAGTGGAGGGGGCCACAGGGGTGCCCTAAAGCCACAAGTTGTTTGTGATTTGGGTAATGTTGCTTGAAGGTATCTGTGCTCCTACAAGTTCTGAAATGTGTTTTACGTGTCACACACATGGTTTGGGGACATTCATGAAGAATCAGTTCATGGTGACATAGAACTGATCTGATTCTCAGATGTACTAAGATCAGGGCAAGAGGTTGTTTCTCATCCCTAGGAGTTGATGGTCTCAAAAAGTAATGCTTTGAGCTAAAGTGGACATCACCGCGATGGTGGAGGAAATTTGAATATGGACTGTACATTCTATAAAAATATTTTATCAATGTTAACTTCTTTAGATGTGATAACGGGGCTCTGGTTATGTAGGGAGAATGTCCTTGTGCTTAGGAAACACAAGCTGAAGAATTCAAGGGTGGAAAATGCATTTAATACACCTAAGTGACCAACCATTATAGCTTAGCCTAGCTGACCTAACATGCACTCAGAATACTTACATTAGTCTACAGTTGGGCAAAATGATCTTACACAAGGCTTATTTTATAATAAAGTGCTGAATATCTCAAAAAAGCATTTGGGGGAAGTATTTGGATGTCTGCAAATTTTTCACAGGTTCAACAACAAAATTATATGTAGTATAATCATTTCATTAACTATATTTTATACAGAAAGCATCAAATTATGTGTGTTAAATATGTAAAAATTGGACATGTATCTAATTAGAAAGAAAGTACAGGCACAAAAGTGGCAAAATGTGGTGAACCTGGGTGAAGCTTCAGGGGACCATTTCTCCAACTTTGCAGTTGAAATTTATTCAGTATAAAACACTGAGAGGAGAAAAGAATCCTAGCCCTGGGATGGGCTGAAAAACCTCCAGTCAGCCAAGGCTCGCCGCAGCCTGGAATAGCGAATCTCCTCTCTCCTCTTCCTGCCCCAGCTCCTTTCCTCTGGAAAAGAGCTCTTTCCTCAAGGAAAAGAGCCAGCTAACTCAATTAGCTGTTAACACAACACACCCAATGGAGAGAAAAGTTCGGGAGACTCAAGTTTAAGGCCTGGACATGTCCTCAGGGCTGTGGCGAACTTGAACAAGCCATGGAGGACTTGGAGTAGAATGTCAACAAGTCCCCTTCCAACTCTGCCCTTCCCTGATTCTAGGGAATCCCTTGGGCGGGGCGGGGAGGGGGATGTTTATTTTCTTGCTCCAGGTTCCCTAGCAAAGTACAATTTTCTTTTTCCTTGAATATGCCCAGAAAGACCATACAACACAAGGAGGCAAAGGCCCAGTAACTGGCCTCTCTCTCCCTGAGCCCACCTACCAGCCTCCAGCTCAGGGTTCACCCAAAGCTCACAAGCAGCTCTCCCAGATCTGCCACTGGCCTTGTCACACCCCCCCACCTCTTCCCTTCCAATCTCAAATAATGACACAAAGACCTGGACCTCAGGATCCCTGGAGACCTTCCCCATACCACTTGCCACACGTCAGTGCCTGGGGACCCTGGCCATCGAGCTGGCCCTGGGACACTGCCTTCCTGTCTCCATGTCGCTGAGGTTTCTCTCACTCTGTTTGGGGGGTCAATGGAGAGCTATCCTATCCTGGCTTTTATAAAACTCTATGGCTTAAATACTACAGTCAGCTATCTCAGGCACTGCTGGGGCTTCCCTGGCGGCTCAAATGGTTAAAAAAAAAAAAAAATCCACCTATAATGTGGGAGACCTGGGTTCGATCCCGAGTTGGGAAGATCCCCTGGAGAAGCGAATGGTTACCCACTCTAGTATGCTTGCCTGGAGGTATTCCATGGACAGAGAAGCCTAGCGGGCTACAGTCCACAGGGTAGCAAGAATGTGGCACAACCGGCAAGTCACACTTTCACTTTCAAGAGAAAGATAAGCTTCCCAGGTGGCTCCATTGGTAAAGAATCTGCCTGCAGTGCAGGAGACCTGGGTTTGACCTCTGAGTCGGGAAGATCTCCTGCAGTAGGAAATGGCAACCCACGCTAGTATTCTTTCTCAGGAAACCCCATGGATAGAGGAGCCTGATGGGCTACAGTGGGGTTGCAAAGAGTTGCACACAACGGAGCACAATGGCTTAAATACTCACAGCCGAGTGCCCCTGGGCCAGGGCTGGGTGGCAGCGAGGGAGCTGCTTCTGGGTTCCAGCAGAGCCAAAGAGAAGAAAAATAAGGCAGCCAGACTACTTCACACAGGTCTTATCTCCACTGGGCTTGCTACCCCATTAGACACAGGGTGGGAAACACCTGGCTTACAAAGATGTTGCTGATGTTCAGTAAATAAGCCTTCATCTTCCTAGGCGCTGACAGCTGACAAAGATCAGGCAGGAGGGAACGCCTTCTCCACCGAGACTTGACTCAGATCATTTCTGCACGTGGGCCCAGGTCAGTCTGATGAGCTCTGCCAGGAAATGGTGGAGCGGGGAGCTGGGGACCTGTGCTGGCCGACCGTGGGTCTTGTGCCACCCTAGAAAAGCAGGTCAGCCTCTGACCAGGGGAAGTCATTTATGCCAGAGTTCTTTAAAATGCTAGTTTCATCTATTTTCCACCTTTCCTTCCTAGAAAGATGGCAGTTTTCTTTCCTTAGGGTTCTCCTTTGCCTGGTTAAGCCCAGAAGTGGGATTCCCCACAGCAACAGAGGACCCCGCATCACTTACCCAAGAAAAGAGGAACAGGGCGCTTTATGAGACCTTGGATTCCGCCTCCCAAGCCTGTCCTGTGGACCACCACCAAGGTCGGAGGTGTGTGTCGGGGGAGGTGGGCGCATGTTGTTTCTCCTGCCTCACACACTAGGTGGAGGAGTTGCATAGGGGATTCAAGGAGTCAGGGAACTCATGCCCCTGTTGGTTGGACATGGCTGAACTGCAGGACTTGACTTGTGCTGTGTCTGTGTGCAAAGCTTTGGCCTTAGAGTGAAAGCCGTGGGTCCCCAGAGGACCCTAATCTGACGGAAACATCCGGGCAGATTGTCCCGGCCCTCAGGCATTTTGCACAATCATTTAAACTCAAGTTTGCTTAAAGCAGAGAGCGAGGATCACAGTCACAGAGTGAGCAGAGGGGACTGGAGGGGACATGGACATCGGTTATGCAGCCCCTGCCTCGCTTAGAGCTAAAACCTCGAGACCCAGAGGAGGTGCCCTGTGGCAGGGCATAATCAGGGTCTGAGGCACCTTCTTAAACTGACAAAACAGGACTGCATAGTTTGCCCTTTGGCTGCCCAGTCATCTTTACTTAAAAAGTCAACTCATGATCATATCCTGTTGATTCATTAGGCCAAATTAAACTTCTTCAGGCAGCCCTGCCTTTGTTCTCCCAAATGACAGCATTTGCAGTGTATGAAGGAGAAGAATGGTCACTCACTGGCTGAATGTCCGGCATCACTTGCGATTCTCTTTGGAGGGGGATATCTAGAATGTTTCTGCAAGCCCACCGTGAGAGACAACACTCACAGCCAAGCACCTCCTTCCCGGTCACCCCAACCGTTTGTGTCCCTTTGACATGCCTCTCCGAGTATCATCAAAATGCTCAGAAAACTTTAAAAATTCAAGTTTGCTTAAAGCAGAGAAGCGTTCTGAGGTTTTGTTGATTGCATTAAAACTTCCATGTTTTATTTAAGTTTGAAACTTAAAATCCTCACCTCGCTACTCACCCCTAGTATAAATATTTTTAAGCAAGGAGACTGAAAGCAATGGGTTTGAATATCTGTGGTGGGGTCACAACCGTAATGTCCTAGATGGATCACTTGAGTGTTGAGGGGACTTTTGATTAATTGTGAAGCCGTTTCAACCTGCTCCTATTCAGGTTTAGGGGAAAAAAGTGAAAACCTGGGCCCCAAACAGCTTGCACAAACCTCTTAAGAACCTGCCTTCTCACCTAAGCCAGAAGCAGCCACCCCCACCTCAGTCTGTAGGCAGGAAAACTTCAACCTTTGAGCACCGGTGGCTTCACAGGAAAGCGAGTAACAGAAAAAGTTGTGTGTTTCTCTCCACTCCCCCAACCCAAACATCCACGTGCCCATGGTGCCCCCTCCACTTCAATAAGCAGCAAATCCCAATGTTGCTTTATTAGACATTTTCTCCATGTCTAATGTGTGTCAAGGCAACACACATTAAATATTTGATCTCCTCTTACTATGATGAGCTAGCAGGCTCATAAATAATCCATTAACTTGGTTCATTTTTCTGAACAAAATTGATCATAAAAATACTAATACAGAAGCCTTTTTAAGGTCTCTTAGAAATCCCATCCCTCTGAAATCTTTAGAACCCCAACTGGAAAAAAAAATCATTACACAGAAGACCCAGGGCAAAAAGAAATGTGCTTCTTAGTGTTCTTTAGCTCCAGAGAGCCTTTGAGAAACAAATTTGAACGTACACATTTTTCAAGCAACTGAAGGGCACACACTTCAACCGTGTAGAACAGCTCTCTGGAGTTGTGGGTTTCACATGAATTCTGAATGACTGAGTGTGCATCGGCTCCGTGAGTGAAACCACCCAAGCGTATGAGACTCGTCCCACTTAAGTGTCATTCGGAGATTTCTCTAGATAGTTGGGCATTGTGTCCAGAAGGGCTCTCCCGCGGAGATGCCTGCACACAGCCCCCTGCACGCGATGGCGGTCAGCGAAGAGCAAACAGAAGCCCTGGGTTGGAAGTAAAGCGACTTTTGCCTCCAAGCTCAGGACCTTCCTGGGCAACTGGGGCCGCCCCCCCAGGCCTCCGGGGAGGAAGGAGCGCCCGAGCTTTTCGAACGCCCGAATCCCCTGGTCCGACTCCGTGCGCACCCGCCCTGCCCAAACCCCCCGCGCCCGCCTCCAGGAGTGGGGGCGCCTCGCGGGATGAAGTTCTGGAGAGAAGTGGGCTTGGAAAGCCGGGAGGAAAGCGGACCCACCTGCCGGGAGTCCGCGGAGGCTGGTCCGGGGCTTCGGAGCGGGCGACCCTCGCGCCGTCGAGGCACCCGGGCGCCGCTGCCTGTTCCGGCGCTGGCGCGGCCGTTATTTGTACTCTCGGCCCCTCACATGGTCTGATCTCTAGATATCCGCCGCCAAAGAGCTCTTTAAGAATTTTTGCGTCACTTTGAGCAGCAGAAACTTTACGTTTCCCCGCTCTGCCTTCCTCCTGGGGATGGGGAGGGCTGGGGGGCTGGGTGGGCGGGCGCTCCAGAGAGTGGCAGCGGGGAGGCGCGGACTGGGAGCCGGAGAGGGGGAAAGTGAAGGACCCCCACTCCCACTACACACGCACACACTCGCCCCCTAGAGGACCAGAGCTCTGAGTGGAGAGGGAGCCTGGGGCGGGGAGGGGGCGGGCAGCAGGCTGAGCGGAGCCAGAAGTCCTAACCCCCTCGCGCTCTTTTAGCTCGCGGGGGAGGAGCTGCTCCACGACCCACAGGTGTGGTTCCTCCCCTAGCCAATAGCTCCCGAAATTTTATGTGTAGGTTTCAGCTCGATATCACTTTCTCAGAACCATCTCTGGACAACGGACACCTCCCCTCACCCCCATCCCGAATCCGGCCCTATTTTTCTTCCTGGGACTTAGCGCCCGGCTCCCCAGTCGGGCTTCACCGCTGGGACGTGAACCCAGGCAGGAAGAGCTCAGCTGAACTCTGGTCCAGAAGGACCAGAAGGAATTAATTCCTCGCTATCCCCGGTTCCTTCAATACAGCCCAGCCTAGTGGCTCAAGGTAAATACTAGGAGAAATGGATGAATGAATGACGCACTCTCCCACCTTGTTAACCAGCTACAGGGGAAAGCAGTATAACAGAGGTGTGGGTGGCGATCTGGTAAACGTGTGTGCCTGTGGTGTTGGGCGAGGGGATGAATTGCTAACAATATTTTAATTATCTGAAGAAAACCAACAGGAGCCTATTGTGTTGAATCATGTCAATACATTACTTTGATAATTTAAAAACTGAAGTTTAAAAATAAACTTAATGTTAAATTATCTTTTCAGTAAAATTAGTTTTTACATTTGAAAAGAACGGATGCAGTACTTGTTCCGCGATGTCCCTGAGGCTGAGATGGGAGGGCAGGGCTGACCCGCCTACTTCTTCCCAGAGGCCAGGGTCCCAGCCAAGTAGAAGGCAGAAAAGAAACAGCAGTTACAAGTGTGCAATCCCTTCCTCCCCTCTCTCCCTCACCCGCCACTTGGACTGAACAGAACCCAGAAAACTGAGGGAGAATCCGGCTGAGTGGACCTGGAGTCTGCAGGGACGGGTTGAAATAACCTTCACTGGGCGTGGGCGGCGCCCCCAACCTGGGAGGAATCAGTGTGAGATTCTGGCGCCACCTAGACGTCAGCGTGGGGATTGCAAAGCAGAGCGGGGCTGGCGACTCCCGGGGAACTTTGGGCATTTCATCCCTGGGTCATATCCTGGGATGAGAGGCCCACGTCAGGCAGCCCCTCCCTTCAGATGGACACTGTGTGTGACCACTGTGTGAACGAGTGTAACAAGTGTAAGGTGTGGTTCTGAGTAGGGCCTGGGAGGGGACTGGAACCCCAGCCTTTGGCTAAGCCTCTTGTCTCCACCCAGTCTGTCCTCCACGTTGGCTCAGTGTGGCTTTTTAACACCATGCCAGAATCTCCCGAGCTTGTTGACCACTCATGACTTCTTTCGAGACCTAATACCCATTCTTGCCCAGTCCCCCCACCCCCAGCCCCTCTCAGAAGTGTTTTCTTGGGTGTGGTGCTGACCTAGACCACGGGACCTGGGTGAAACCCCAGCTCTGACCCTGTACTGTCTGCACGGGTTTATTCCCACATGAGGAAGTTCCTTCTTCTGGGCTGGTATGGCCTTTGGCTCCCTCATGTGTAAAATAGGGATCACGAGGGTGGTGGGCACCCCGCGTGCCGGGCAAGAAGGGGCTGACGTGTGCAGTAACACCAGTGACCTCTCCGCCTGAGGGGCACTGCCCACCCACCCTCTCTCCTCCACTGGACCGCCTGGGCCTGTCTTCTCCCCTCGTAGTCTCTGGCCAAGGAGCACGATCAGAAAGAGCCGCTGAGATTACACAGACGCGACCTCTCCCTTGTTCCTCACGGCCTCCCTGGAAGAGTCCATGAAAAGTTGTTGCAGACGGGCCATCTACTCTCTGCACAGGTGCTTTCTCTTCTCCCCGTCCCACAGAGACCAGGTGGCCTCCGCTGCCCCACTTTCGCCTCAGCAAATCCAGACTCGCGCCTTCCTAACGCACAGCCTTCCCCATCTTGCTCTGGCTCTCTCCAGCATCCGGACTCCCTCCCAGCACCCCCCGCTTATTTCCCCTGGGACATGGTGTAGTGTCAGTGACAGGGTCCATGGCCAACCAGGTGAGGGGACAGCACCTCCAGAGCAGAATGCCCCGAGGAAGGCAGACAACGTTTGCAAGTAGGTGATATGTGTCCTTGGTCACTTTTTCCTGGCCCCGGGTCTCCCATTCCTTATGAGCCTACTGCCTCTGCTAGACAAGACCCTGTTTCCCCAGAATTGATAGGTGTCGTGACTACGGTATGCTCTATATCTTTGGGTCAAAGTTTCTGGTTTTACTTCCTTCCTGCAGGATTCCTGCGGGATCCCCTCCCCTAACTATAAATACTTTCGCTGGTGCCACGGTCTGGAAGGCAGCTGTGTTTACCTTCCATCTTGGCAGAGAAGTTGAAGCACAAGTACCAGGACACCCCCACCCCAGCCACATAGACCCGTGAGAACCCTCAGATCTTTCCTAAATGCCCACCTCCTCCACTGGGCTCTGAGTTCCCAAGGGAAGGGGCTCTGCCCTCTCTCCAGATCTTAACACCCATCCCTGCGTCAGCACACAGCACGCCCCACACACATGTTGGCAATGGACGGCTAGGGAGATGCCTTCTACTCTTGAAGGTGAAGTCGCTCAGTCGTGTCTGACTCTTTGCGACCCTGTGGACTGTAACCTACTAGGCTTCTCCATCCATGGGATTCTCCAGACAAGGATACTGGAGTGGATTGCCATTTCCTTCTCCAGGGGATCTTCCCAACCCAAGTATCGAACCTGGGTCTCCCGCATTGGAGGCAGACACTTTAACCTCTGAGCCACCAGGGAAGCTCCTTCTACTCTTACCGACTTAAAGTGTATAAGAAGCAGCACTTTTGGAACTGGTGAGTAAATCATGGAATATCTGACACTGGAGAATTGCCCAGCAGTGAAAGGAGTGAGGCGGTTTTCTCCGTGTATTGAAATCACTGTAAGCATGTAGAAGAAACTGGGGATCCTAAGTGCTTTGGAGGGAAAGGATATTAAGAGTAGGAGGGAACCCTGCTTTTTCACTGTATTACCGTTCATACTACTTAAATGTTTGTCATTTGGTAATATTTTTCTACAACTTTTCTAGAAAAGCTTCATTTTAAAAAATTTGTAAAAGTTAAAGAAAAAAAAAAAAGAGGAAAGGACTTCCTGGTGGTCCAGTGGTTAAGACTGTGCTTCCAATGCAAGGGGCACAGATTCAGTTCCTGGTTGGGGAACTAAGCTCCCATATGCCGCACCGCATGACCAAAATATAAAAGTGAACAAAATAACAATAAGAACATAAGAACAATAAAATAATTTTTAAAAAGAAAGAAAAAGAGAGGAGAAAGAAAGAATACAGAAAGGGGCCCCAAGCTATGGCAAAGCAGGGGAGAAGCCTGGAGGATTTTCAGGGCAGCTCCATCTCTTGCAGTGCAAACTGTTTCCTTTCCAAATGGGGCTGAATTACTCAGTACCACTGTAGGGTTTTTTGTTCCCTTAGGAAGGAGGCAAATATTTTCTCTCTAACTTACTAATAACGATGCTGTGAGCCAGGAGTGACATCCAGGGCTTTGCTCAGGGTCTGAGCAAGAGGGACAGAATTATTTTTAGAACCCAAGTTCTCTGCTTCTAGCCCCTGAAGTCACGCTTCTCCCCTCCCTCCCACTCCCAGCTTTCTCGGTTTGCTCAAGACGACAGAACACTCCCCTCTCTTTAGCTCTTCTTCCCTCCAGGAACTTCAAGATAACTGGGGCCTCTGCATAGAGGGAGGTTTTCCCCCTCAGTCTCTTCTTGGAAAACTGATCACCCTCGTCCTGATGTCCGTAGTCACTGTGGTTAGAAGTTAGATTAAATGGGTCTGTTTTTCTTTCCTTCTCCAACTTCGAGCCCTTTCCTAACTATGATGACATTTACCGGAAAACTTCACTCATAGCAAGTCATCTGCTTTTGCCACGGGCTCCTGTATATACATCTTATTTTGCGAACTATACGATAAACTCTGGAAGGGCAGGGAATTGCTTTAACCCCCAGAGGGCCTTGCTCGATGATGGACACACTGGAGAAGCTCTGTGAGAACTATTACCAATAGCTCCCATCTATTGAGCATCTGTCTCCCACGTACAGATATTGTCTGCCTCCTTTTTGTTCTTTTCCTACCACATGGGTAATATGCATTTTTCAACCCTTTGGCTGTATTTTGTGTTATTAAAAATAGATTTTAGTTTTTCTCCTTTTGAGCTGTGACCTTTCCTATTTAATACATTCCAAAAAGCTTTTCAATAAAGATGGTGTGGCGACTGAGACTCAGAGAGGGTCGGTGACTGGTCCCTGCCCTACACGGCTCCAAGGGGCTCAGCCAGCCCTCCTGCCTGAGTCCAAAGGTGCTGGGATTCTCCCTCTCCTGGGTTGACTTTTTCTTTTTAAAAATATTTTTATTTACTTTGGTCGTGTGGGGTCTTGGCTGCTGTGTGCAGGCTTTTCTCTAGTTGTGGTGAGTGGGGGTAACTCTAGTTGAGATGCACGGGCTTTTCATCGCAATGGGCTCTTTTCGTGCAGAGCGGTTGCATGGGCTTCAGCAGGAGAGGCTCCCTGGCTCTAGAGCACAGGCTCAGTAGGTGTGGCACACGGGCTTAGTTGCTTCGAGGCACGTGGGATCTTCCTGGACCAGGGACTAAACCCGTGTCTCTTGCAATGGCAGGTGATTCTTTATCATTGAGCCACTGGGAATCCCTGCTGGGCTGATTTGAAGCCAGAAAAGTGCAGGTAGTGAGAAAAGTGAAGAAAACCTTGGAGGGTTTCTAGCCCCCTTCTACTCCCCTAAGGCCAGTCACCCTGAAATCTAGACCTTCCTGTTAAGCACTGACGTACGAAGATCCACAGGGGCTTTGTTCTCATTCTTCTTGTCCCTCTTGAGCAAGTTAGTGCGAAGCCCACTTCAGATGTATACATAACTTTTAACTGAATACAGCTGTCAGAATATAGGGCATTTTCCATCAGCCAGTCAACCATATTTACCATGAGACAAAGCCACTGCCCTTGGGGAACTGACAGGAAGAATTGACACATAAACATAGAAACAAACAAGAATTTCAGACAGTGATAGAAGTGAAGGAAATCATCCCAGTTATCGTATACAGGCAAGGGTAGAGGTGGTGGAGGTGGTGAGGAGGGGCCAGCTGGCTACTCAGGTGAGGTGACGGCCTTGATGTTTGAGCCATGACCTGAATCGTAAGAAGCCAGCCTTTAGGCTGAGGGAACAGTTTTAGGATGAGGGAACAGCTAGGAGGTGGGAATGCGCTTGGTGCCTGTGAAGGACAAAGTGGGAGTGGGGTATGACTGTCTGATGCAGGGGTGAACAAGAAGGGAAGGGAGGAAGTTGGGTCTGGAGAGGTGGGCCAGGGGCCTCAAGGGAGGAGGCTGTGTGCTCCTGTCACTGAATGTGTCCATGTAGAACTTCAAGGATTCCTTATCCATCCTGGAGAAGTCTAGACAAGATGACCTCTACGGGCCCTCTCGGGTGAGAGGCAAGTGGACTGCAATTTAAGTCAAGCACACTCTGATACTTTTCACCGTGTACCCGCCCTGTCTCAGCCACTCCATTCTTCTGCAAAGCAGATAATTTTAAAAATAAAACAAAACATTGACTTAGGATAGGCTGAGAGATGGTTCCAGAGCCCACCCCATCCACTTTAAGAGGAGCTACTAGTTTTTCTCAAGGAGTAAGCAAGAGAGAGAGAAAAAGCAGTAGTATCCAAACTGTACCAAGGAAGACAAAAGGGCAGAAGGGCTTCGTACCTTCACACAGTCCTGTTTGCAAATACCTGTGGCTGCTACAAATAGGACATTCCCCTCTCTCTTCCTTTCCCTTTGTGGTCATGTGTAAAGGGTTTGAATTTTGAAAAGGAAACAAGAACAACTCTGGCCAATTGATTCCTAGTTTTCAATCAAATTTTGTCACAGACCCCAAGGAAGTAGGGTCATCTTCATGAAAAGCAGCAATGGTTCTGATCAAGCGGTCTCAACTATGGGGACGCCCATCTGATACTACTTACAAGGCAAAAACCCTAGCCTAATCAGTGACTGTGGCCAGTCAGCAACAAGTTTCACCCAGGCCACACGATCAAAGAAGTGGGAATGAAAGTTCAAGTGCCCTGGCGCTGCCAACAGCAAATGAGAATTCAGTGGCTCTCTGACAAGCCGGAGCACGCTGTTGGATCCACAACCACATCCTGGAGGGATGATGTCTCATTATCAGGTCCTGGCTTCTTGGATGTGTAGGGTCAGCATGACTCTACACGTCTCAAGAGGGTTCCTGGAGCTGGCAAGGACCTTCCAGAGCTGAATCATTGGAAGAGCGACAGGAAGACAATTCACACCTTCTCAATTCCCAGTTCACCAGTCACCGAAATGTTAGCAAGTTCTTCCAGTTCAGATGGCTGGCTAAAACTCTGGCCCATTTCCTTTCATCTTCGGTAGAGAAGACATACCCGCCATCCTTTATGTTTCTCTCCACAGGATCCTAATGTAATTTGGAAAATAGCTTCTATTCAATATTTGGTTATGGAGATTATCTTTTATATATTTGGATTCGGTTAGTAATATTTGGTTAGGAATTTTGCATCTCTCTATGGAGGAGATTTGCATGTACTTTTTCTTTTTCTTGTTAGGGTTATGGCAGCCTCATAAAATAATCCTTTATGCCACAGAATAGCTCTTTATGTCTTTCTTCTTAACCTAATTGAAATTCCCCAGAGAACACTAGCAATCTCTGCACACTAGGGCTCTGGGAGCCCAGTATGGCTGAGGATATTCAAAATGCAAATGCCCACATAGGGTACTTTCATCTTCAGCTCAGTTTCTGACCTCCAGGCCATAAACTAGTTTTCTCTATAGAGAATAAATCTTGAATTGGTGCCTGCTGAGAGGGGGAGGGGCAAGCACCTAGCTACCCAAGGCAGGGAGGGAATCTAGCTTTCAGTAACCCAGAGTAACCCTCTGATGCTAGCATATCTGAGCTTTGAGGGTGAGGGGGGTCGGGGGAGAGGGTTACACAGTGTAAACTGGTTTGCTTATCACTAGCTGTCTCCACTGCTGAATCAGGATTCAACTTTTTCAGTTCTGCTAAATCTTTCAGTGTCTCACTCTGCTTTTCAGTTTGTTTCTTCTCTCCCTTCTTCCCGGGGTTTGGGGATATATGTCTTCCAAACAGGTCCCTTCACTGTCATTTCTGACAACATTAAGGGTATCTTATATTTTTCTATCTGCAGTATAATGGTAGCCTCCTCTCAACTTCTTTTTGTGTGTGTCTGTACTTTTGGGGGGATCAGTCTTACCTAATATGTTAATTTGCTTTTCTTTTTTTAAAAGAACCACTTGTAATATAAATGCAGAAGAGACAGTCTGTTTAGCGAATGGTGCTGGGAAAGTTGGACAGCTGCATGTAAATCGATGAATTCGAATACATCCTCACACCATGCACAAAAATAAACTCAAAATGGCTTAAAGACTTAGACATAAGACACGATACCATAAAACTCGAAGACAGCATAAGCAACACATTCTCTGACATATATCATATCAATGTTTTCTTAAGTCAGTCTCCCAAGGCAGTAGCAATAAAACCAAAAATAAACAAATGGAACCTAATCAAACTTACAAGCTTTTGCACAGCAAAGGAAACCGTAAATGAAAAAAAGAAAAAAGACAACCTAAAGAATGGGAGAAAATATTTGCAAAATGATGCAACTGGCAAGAACTTAATCTCCAAAATACACAAACAGCTCATACAACTCAACAAGAAACAGTCAACCCAACTGAAAAATGGGCAGATGACCTATATAGACATTTCTCCAAAGAAGATATACAGATAGCCGATAGGCACATGAAAAGATTCTCAACATCACTAATTATTAGAGAAATGCAAATCAAAACTACAATGAGCTATCACTTCACACCAGTCAGAATGGCCATCATTAAAGTCTACAAGTAACAAATGTTGTAGAGGGTGTGGAGAAAAGGAAAGCCCTCCCTCTCACACTGTTGGTGGGAATGTAAATTGGTGCAGCCACTGTGGAAAACAGTATGGAGTTTCCTCAAAAACACTAAAGAGTTGCCGTATGATCCAGCAATACCACTCCTGGGCACATAACCAGACAAAACAATAATTCAAAAAGATACAACCTAAGTGTCCACTGACAGATGAATGGATAAAGATGTGGTACATATATACAATACAATACTCAGTTCAATTCAGTTGCTTAGTCGTGTCCGACTTTCTGCAACCCCATGGACTGCAGTACGCCAGGCTTCGCTGTCCATCGCCAACTCCAATAGAATACAACAGTGAAATACTACTCAGCCATAAAAATGGATGAAACAGTGCCATTTGCAGCAACATGGATGCCATGAGAGATCACCATACGAAGGGAAGTCAGAGAGAAAAATACTGCATGGTGTCATTTATATGTGGAATATGGTGCAAATGAACCTACGTACAAAACAGAAACAGACTCACAGACACAAGAACAGACTTGCAGTTGCCAAGGGGAAGAGCAGAAAGGAAAGGGACGGAGTGAGAGTTCTGGGTTACTTGATGCAAACTATTACATTTAGAATGGATAAACAACAACAACAAAGGAAAATAAAAATAAAATCCATCAGTTAAAAAAAACATTCCATTTGACAATTTGCTTTTTTCTGAAACATTTAAGCCTTTTATGGACACTGAAATTATTGACACGTTTAGGTTTCTATCTTATTTTGGACACAGTACTTGCCCTGTGTTTTCTTTCTCTCCACTATCCTGTTTATATATATATATATATATTATATATATAAAATATTCTTGATGGGAAAGTACATCCTGTTTTATTTTAGTAGTTAATCTGGAAACTTATAGCACATACAATAAACATAGCAAAGCTTAAAGTTAATTAATGTACTTATCTTCTTTCTGAATGACATTAAGGACTTGAGAGTACGTATGCTTATTCTAATCATCTCCCTCATTACCTATTTTTATGTATTTTGGTTTTATTATTTTTTTGGAACTGTGTAAGACTACCCATAGTCACTTCCTGTTTAGATGGTATACATGTTTATCATTTCCTTCAATTCTACATTCCTTTGTTGAACTTCAGAACTTCTGTATTAAGAGATCACTGTTCTGCTTGAGAAACAATTTTTGACTGAAATAGTCTTTTATTTCACCTCTGTTCTTCAAAGACAGTTTTGCTCAGTATAGAATTCTAGGTTCATGGTTAATTTCTAATTGTCCTTTGAAGGCACTTCTCACTGTCTTTTGACATACATAGTTGCTGATGAGAAGTCAGCAGTCAATCTCATCGTCTTTTCTTTGGAGGCAATCTGTGTTGTTTCTTCCTGGATGCCTTTAAAATTTGTTCTGAGGTTTCACCATGATGTGTCTGGAAATGGATTTATCCTGCTTGGAACAGGATTACTAGAATATTATAAACACTGATTAACACTTGAGCCTGTAACTAATGTTATCTTGGAAAGTCCTGTGACAAACAATCTTCCATGCTAGAACTGAGATTCTTTCAAAGCCTGAAAGGTAGGGGACTCAGGCACTGACAGAAATGTTGATTAGGATGCTGTATTTCTTTGCTTTCAGTGAAGAGAGGCCAGTCTTAGTAAAATACATACTCTTCAGCCCACTCGAAGGCTGGACCCAGCCCAGGCCTTACTTCCCACTCTTGCGGTGACCCTTTTGCTTGGAGAAATGAGGGTTAAGCAGCAGAGGCACCAGCTCTCCTAAACACGGTGCCTAGAAGCCCTCTGCAGAAGCCAGCAAAGGATCCGCACAGGCTGGGAAGAATCATACATCCCACAGAGAAGCCAAGGCGGAGACGCTCTGAACCATCTTGCTGTCTCTTCACTTTCAAGAACACGAGCCACCCGGCTACTTTCCTTTATAACCAAATAAACACACACTTCTTAGATCAAATAAGCCAACACACTCTCATTTAGCAAAGTGTTTTATTCAAAAGCTTCTCAGCACCATCTAGTTGTCAGAAAGAATGGATGATATCCCCTTTTGTGCCCACCCAACTCCCAATTCCAGAGGCAGAAGTTGAACCATTTGGCGAGAGCTCCCTCTAATGATTATAATTCAGATCATGATAAGGTTTTGGTTGTGCTCTCACCCACTTTCCCTGACCCTCTACTTAACCACGACTCAAGCACAGCCGTGTTCTCCACAGTTCAGAACAACTGGAAGGAATCATGTCAGTTTTGATCAACCTCCCATTCCTGGGCTATTCGAGGCACACAGAATTACCTTGACAAAAACTGAATTCAGTGACTGCCACCTCAGAGGAACAGTGATACTGCCAGGCAGCATGCAGTTTTGAGAGCTCAAATATTAGGGCACCCTCCCCCAACGCTACTCTAGGAACAAGGAGCACTAGGACTGCTTTCTCTCCACACATCTCAATTGCTCATCCTCTCCTGCCTTATCAACACAGACAAAGAACCAAACCATGTGACAGAATAAAGACAAACAATTACATCTGATTAAAACGCTAAGAGATCCTGAGCTGCTGGAGATGAGGAGAGTAGATAGTGTGACCTGATCTTTCCCTTTTTTCTTTAAGAATATTTTGTTTCAGGATTAAGCACACTTTCCCAAACAGGTTCCTGGAGTAGAAATCCAAGAGTCTGACTGCGTCCCGTGGGCACACACAGTCCCCTATGTCACTTTGGCTTCAGTCCCTGGATCTGTCCTTTGCAGCTACTTCAGGTCCCACGGGAAGAGGAAAAGCTGGAGGCAACATCACTTGGCCAAAGCACCCATGGGGTCCCAGGCTGGCAGGACAATGGGTTCCTGCTCTAGTACAGCTAGCACCTCTTCAGGGACATGCTTCTTGTCCACCACCACCTCGTAGACGTACTCAGAGAACCACTCATCCGTCATGCACAGGTAACCTGGAGAAGAGAACAGGAGCCTCATGAATCCAGGGGGCAAGGGACAAAGAGCAAAAACCTTACTGGCACTATGAGAAAATCTTTTACAAAGCTAGCATTTGTACATGTTTTTCAGCTTTCCCATTTGTAATTTCATTTAATCTGATTATTTAAATTTTTATTTATCTATTTTTGGCTGCACTGGCTCTTTGTTGTTGCACGCAGGCTTTCTCTAGTTGCGGTGAGCACAGCTACTGTTTATTGTGGTGTGCAGGATTCTCACTGAGATGGCCTCTCTTGCTCTGGAGCATGGGCTTTAGATGCGTGGATTTCAGCAACTGTGGTCCTTGGGCTCTAGAACTCAAGCTCAGGAGTTGTGGCTCATAGGCCCAGCTGCTCTGTAGCATGTGGGATCTTCTTGGACCCAGGATTGAGCTCCTGTCCCCTGCACTGGTAGGCAGATTCCTAACCAATGGACCACCAGGGAAGCCCCCGATGAAGTCTTATTAGCAATCTACAAAGCAGACAGGACAGCAGAGTAATGTTTTTACCAGTTAGAAAAATTGGGGCTCAGAGTAACTAAGTGATGAGCCCAGGTTACATGGGTGAAGTTCAGAGCTGGGCCTTGGACCAAAGATCCTGTGCTATTCCACTGCTCAGGCTGCCTCACTGAGGGTGAGTCAATGACCCTGAAGGTAGGTGGAAATGCTTCTTGTTCACACAGCCATATGTCGGGGGTTAATCTCTAGGATCAGAAGGGCAAGCATACCCAATGCCACCTTCTCAGCACCACTGGCTGTTTTCTCTCATTCCTCTCTACCATAAATTTCTACCCAACAATCAGCTAAGCCATCAGGGGAATCCTGACGGGGTCTGGTCTTCATACCCAGGAAGCCACTTATTTGCAGATGATACTGTGTGAGTCTGTGCTTTCTTAGGAGGAAATCTGTGGTGAAGAAGAGACAGTTGCTTGACCTATATTCCTTGCTGAGGCCCTGGGATTTATGGATCTCTCCAGTGGTAGGAATGAACAGGGGCACAGCAGTACTAACACCCCAGACTGAGGCTTATCTGAGAAAAAGTGTGGTGTCATCAGGTATCTGGTGACAGATACCTGCCTTTTCCTATCAGGGAGACCACCCCAGGCTCCACTAGTGATGGTAGGCTCAGTTGCTTTAATCATATCTGATTCTTTGTGACCTTGTGGACTGTAGCCCACCAGGCTTCTCTATTCATGGGATTCTCTGGGCAAAAATACTGAAGTGGGTTGCCATTTCCTCCTCCAGAGGATCTTCCTGACCCAGGGATCAAACCTGTGTCTCTTATGTCTCCTAGCACTGGGAGGCGGGCTCTTTACGACCAGCACCACCTGGGAAGACCGTAGGCCCCACTAGGACAACATAAATTCCTCTTCAGGATCACACCACTACCAAACTGAGATGGGAAAACATTTCACCTGAGGCATTGCTAATACAAAGAGTGAAAGTAAGGCAAGAGATGACAGTGCGTATTTAAAATAAGGATGTGCCATGGAGAAAGCAGAGGACAAAAGTGTGTACCTACACAGGTTACTACCTACACACCGAGCACTCACAGTAACTAGCGATCTTCATCATCATCTTAGCATAGCTAGCACCTGCTATATACTATCTATATACTAGATACTTGAGCCATTTTTTTCTTTGCAAGTGTGCAAATCTAGGTCTGTGCTATATCACTTTCCACTACAGAGGACTGAGAGAGAGGGAGAAGAGGTAGGTATTCCTCAGGTGGTCCTCTAGTATATTGTTTCTCAAACTTCCTGGCCCCAGGCTCACAACTGTGCACTTAAAACTATTGAGGACTCTAAAAGTTGTTGATATGAGTTATACTTAATGATGTTAACCACATTAAAAATTAAAATAGAAAGCTAAAAATATTGATTCACTTAGGAAAAAATAATTATATCCTCCAATACAAAATAAATTTTAGTAAGGAAAGTGGCATTACTTTGTGATACAGAAGACAGCTGAATTCTTATATCTGCTTCTGTGTGCAGTCTGCTGCAACTGTTCTTTTGGATGAAGCAGAAGCAGCAAATCTGGCCTCATGCAGATATGCCGTCAGAGGAAGGAAGACCTTGTAGATGTCCTAGGAGGGTCCCAGGGACCTGGCAGGGGTCCTCAGGGCCCACTCTGAGAACTGCTGCTCTAAAAGCAAGGCTGATTTAAATAATTAAAAGGCAATGTGATGGTAAGTCTACTTTTATAAACTAAATGGTATGACAGGGGACATCATTTAACTTGAAAACAGGACTGCTTCGGGGAGCCCGTCTCTGCCACATTCAGCCCCTCCCTGTCAGGAGTCAAGGCAGCGCATCCTGACATGGCACTGCATGTCTGCCCTCTCCAGAAAATGCGAGGAAAAGTGCGCAAGCACTCATGCCAAGTCAGATCATGACAATCCCCTCATGATCCAGGGCTCCATTCTCAACAGGAGACACCGGGAAGCACACACACAAACATTCCCAAGTCCCTGGCCTCTCACATCACCCATGTTACTGCTACTGAGTTCCAGCAGCCAAAGCCTGATCAGCTGAAAGGCCAGCCGGTACCATTTCTTGCTGCATCCTAAGTAAATGCTTTCTGATAAAAAGTTTCAGCCATCTGCCTTGCCCATGAGGAGTTTTCAGTGGGCAGGAGACCAGGCTACTAAGTGCCACACCATCTGAGACATTAGGCATCCTTCCCCTCACCCTAATGCTCACTGAATAAATCCTGAGAGGGGCTTGGGGCAGGCAGAGAGGCAGGTGAAGAATGGAGGCAGATTCATGTAATAAAGTTCTGTGTCCTTTCAACAATACTATCATCACAAAATCAAATGAGTCTTCAAAAAATGCCCGGAGAAAATGGACAATAAGTACATCTACGCTATCTTGTTCCAAAAGCAGGAGATAAGATTAAGTCCTCACAAATTAAAACTCCTATCGATTGTAATCCACTCTTTCAGGGTCCCCGCCAAGAGGACCTGCCTTGATTAGTCTCTCTCTTCAGGATATGAGTTCTCTGGGGGCCCACAAAACCTCACAGTCTAGGTGGCTGCCGAGTAATTGCACCCTGGGTAGATAATGACCTTGTGGCTGCTGTAACTGTTGATACTGCGTGTCCTGGAGTTTGACTGAGAAGATTAGGATCAGTGTGTCTGAAACCCGAGTGAGTGCTGTGGAGAGGAGCAGCAGGTGCCCACTCAGGCAGGATTCGAGCGGCCATCTGGATCTGAGGAAAGTGGCAGCTTCTAGCCCTCATGTACCTTGGCCATTAGAAACTGGCGTTCCCCAAAGACCAAAGAAACAAACACAAAAGGAAAACAAAAATCTGCCCCAAGGATCCTGGCATTGCATTCAGGGAAACAAATGGATAAACAGATAAAGAAAGTCAGCTTTAGGGACTAAGGTGAAATTAAATTTTGTTTAAACATTAAATGTCTTGCTTACACGCAAGAAATAAAGAAAGGAAGAGGAAGAAATAAAATAAGTGAACAGTCCCTCAAAGACACTGACGATATTTCTATATCTGTTAAGAGAAAAAGCAGCATGGGTCTGTAAAGGGAGAAACAGCATCTGCAGATACAGCTCTAGACAGGTTAGGCCTAATGCACTCAGAAACAGAAGGGATTCCAATGGGTTCATTTAAGGGAAAGAAAAACTTTACCCTAAAAAATCAGTTTTCTGAAATCCTACTAAAGATCTAAGTTTTAAACCTTTCAGACATAAATTAAGGTGATAAATATATTATTATTTATAAATGAGAAATGTTTTGCTTTGTTCTATTAAATATTTCACCTCACTGACAAAACTACTTGTGGTTCAATTTTTGTTGTTGCTGCTATTTTTAAAAAGGTACGACAAAATCAAGTTACTGTTCTGCTGTGATGAATCTGTCTGGCAGCCTGAACCTAAGGAAGCCAGACGACTGAGGCCTCATTAAGTCACTGCCAATCTTTCACTAGATGCTGATAACTCAAGGCTGAAGAAAGGCTCCCAGAAAGGGAAGGAAAGCCTCACTGACACTTGTCTCATATTTCAAACTTCCTAATAAATAGTGAGAAATCACTCCACAAAATATTAATCAGTCATTTAAAATGAAGTTGCAAAGACTATGCAGTAACATGGAAAAATGTTTAAGTGATACAAGTATATAAAAATAGTGTATCCTTTATAACTATGTTAAAATTCCAAATACATAGGGGGACAAAACATGAAAAACAATGATAATTTTATATCCCGGGTAGGTGATTTTCCTTCAAAATTCTGGAAATACTACATTGCTTTTTGACTCCTTAAAGATTATCCAAATAATTAATGCTCCTTATAAAAATCTTGTAAGGACAGAGGGAGGAAGGTGATAAAATGAAGGAAGAGGAGCAAAAGGAAGAGGTGGATGAAAAGATGACAAATATACATTTTAAAACTGCCTACGATCCCACCATCCTGGGTTAGACCCTGTGCTTGAGTGCATGCTACGTTGTTTCAGTTGTGTCCAGCTCTGTGTGACCCCATGGACTACAGCCAGCCCACCAGGCTCCCTCTATCCTTGGGATTCTCCAGGCAAGAATACTGGAGTTGGGTTGCCATGCCCTTGTCCAGGGGATCTTCCCCCACCCAGGGATCGAACCTGTGTCTCTGGTATCTCCTGCATTGGCAGGCAGGTTCTTTACACTAGTGCCGCCTGGGAAGCTCAGGTTAGGCCCTAGTTAGATTTTTATGTCCTGGAGAAGGAAATGGCAATCCACTTCAGGACTCTTGCCTGGAAAATCCTATGTACAACCTCTGATAAAAACTTGTATGTGTAGACACTATACATTTAATAAAAATGAGATAGCATAATGTTCTTATACCACAGAGTATCACATATGCTGTTTTCCAATATTACTCTTTTCATATTAATAAAAACTATCTACATCATAATTTTTAAGTGCTGAATTTATGAGTAAAACCAAAATGTGTTTAATTCCCTACTGTTGGAATCTGAATTATTTTTTTCATTCTTAGAAACAACATTGCTATAAACAATTTTGTAATTAAACCTGTGTACATCCTTAATCACCTACTTAATTTTTTTATGTCCTTATCAATAGTGGGTATATATAATTACAACTTTCTTTTGGGTCCAATCTGAACTTCTGTCTGTGGGTGCTGGCTATCCAGTTTTCTTTTGTAAAGAGTCTGTTTGGGACCTCTGCCAAATTTTAACTGGTATGTTTGCCATTTTCACAGTGATCAGTAATAGGGCTCTCTATATTAATATAATGATTACAAACATTTTTCCTATTATGTAATTTGCCTTCTAATTTAGTTGATGTTTTCTAGTGTACTAATTTTTTTTGTTGTTTTTTATGAAGTCAAATTTATCAATCTTTTCCTTTACGGCTTCTAAGTTTTTTTTTTCTGTTATGTTTATAAATATTTTTGCTTGATGTTTCCACATCAGTAGTTTCATTATCTTGCATTGTCTGGATGTACCACAGTTTAACCAGTTTGGCCACCAATACTTTGGCCACCTAATGCGAAGAACTGACTCCTTAGAAAAATCCCCAAAGCTGGGAAAGATTGAAGGCAGGAGGAGAAGGGGACAACAGAGGATGAGACGGTTGGATGGCATCACTGACTCGATGGACATGAGTTTGAGCAATCTCCAGGAGTTGGTGATAGAGAAGCCTGGCATGCTGCAGTCCTTGAGGTCACAAAGAGTCGGACACAACTGAGCGACTGGACTGAACTGATAAACATTTCCCTGCTATTACACTGAAAAAAATTGAAAGCAAAGTAGGGTAAGTGGTAAGAAAATATAAGAAACACAGTCTCAATGAAAACCACTCATTAAGGCCTTGACACAACTATGAACATACGCAATTTCATAGGTAATTAAGTAGTAACAATCTGTCAACCACTTCTGTTAGTCACCCACTGTGTAAAGCATGCCTTACATTTGTATGGAGTATGCTACAAAAATACAAAATGACACAACTATGGAATGGGAAAAATTTGAGTGCCTTTGCCCTCTTCACTAAACAATGCCATTTCTGGAATTTCATCCTACAGACACACAGTACCTGCATGCACACAATATGCATGTAATTATGTACAACAAAAGCTAATACTTATTCAACTTGGGCTTCCCCAGTGGCTCAGTGGTACAGAACATCTCTGCCAATACAGGAGTTGCACATTCAATCCCTGCATCAGGGAGATCCCTTGGAGAAGAAAATGGCAACCCACTCCAGTGTTCTTGCCTGGGAAATCTCATGGATAGAGAAGCCTGGTGAACAACAGCCCATGGGGGTCCAAAAGTCTGACATGACAGCAACTAAATAACAACATTCAGCTCTTTCTATTGTCAGGCACTGTTCTGAGCACTGTACGATAAACTCAGTGCAATACTGTTTGTAATAGCAAAAGCCTGGAAGCAACCCAAGCTCCATCAGTAAGGGAACTGGTTAAGTAAACTACGGTACATCCAGACAATACAAGATAATAAAACTGTACTGATGTGGAAATGTACTGACAGGCCTCCGAGACACACTAAGTGAAGTAAGAAGGAGGTGCAGAGCGGGGAGATAAGATATGCTACCTTTGGTGCCCTAAAACACACTGGAAAGTCATATCAGAAATGAAGAGAACGAGAACCTGAAAAACGCAGGAGGTGAAAGGAATACAGAGGGACAGAGATGGAAACAAGATTCCTCTTTATATATTTCTTTGTATTTTGATTTTGGAACAGTAAAATTTTATTATTTAGTAAAAGAATTATACCCTAGTAAGCAAAATGAAACAAAAACACACAGGTAGCTCTGTAGGAAATTACACTTCAAAGTGCAACTTTATATCCACTATCTATTCTTATTTCAATTTTAATCCTCACAGCAACACTATGAGGTAAGCAGGGTTGGTATGAGTTGTTTAAAGTCACAGCTGGTAAGTAAAGCCCATACTCAAATCCAGGTCTTAACTTCAAATTCAGTCTTTTCCATGGGGCTCAGCTTCCTCCAAAAGAGTACTCAGTGGCAGAGAGAGTGGCAGGTAGGTATCCTCTGGCCAACAGATACCACGTAATCTAGTTTCTAATCCAGGCACTGTCTGAAACCAATTCCATCTGCCCACACACCCCATGCTGATGGTCAGGCGCCCAGGTTTTGCTGGGTTTATGAGACATTTTCTCTCTTTAAATCAAAGAGATGTCATGTGTTTTAAGTGCATTTGCTTAGAAGGCTGGAGAACAGGATGGGCTGGACGTTTTGGAAAGAAAACCTACTGCCTGAGACAGATACCTGGACAGGGATCTGAGGAGAGGCCTCTTTTTCCTCCAGGCCAAACACCAAAGTCTGGCTATGTGATGCGCGTACACTCAGGATCCTGAACCTTTTGCTGAGAAGGGAAGGGCTACTCTTACAGCTGGGTATTTCCTGTGGCCTCGTTCAGAAACAAGGGCTACAGAAGATTCCTTCTCCCTGGTAAGAAGGCAGAGTGGAAAACGTGTTTGGGAAAGAGGGTTGTTTTGGTTTGTGGGTTGCATTTTTTACAAAACCATCAAACCACAACAAAGTTCGGTCTGCAGAAGTGCACACTTCCTGAGGAAGTGCCCGCTCCTAAGGAACCCAGAAGAAGCCTGCCACTTCCGGGCTGAGGAGAGAGGGCAATGCACCAGCCAGTCTGACTGTTTTGTTTCCCTGGACTGTGAGCACTATCCAGGCTCACAGTCACAGTCTGAGATCACACAAAGTCCTGCCAGCATCTCCGATACTGGACAGGAGGAGAAAACACAAATTCAGGTGTCATCCAAGGGTCTGTTTTCTTGCCAAAACTTAATGACTTCTCTCTGACCCCAAACGTTACTACTCCTATTTGTTTCAGGCAAAGCCGGCTTTTTGCTCTTTCCTCAAAAGCTCCATGGATGACAGGCCACATTATTTCTTGGCCCCACGCCTCAGATCTGCTTGAAGCACTCTACAGGTCAAGAGCGATGCTTCTCAGCCCCCTTCTCCTTGGCTGGCCTCCCACGCCCTTTCCCAAAACACCCAAGCATCTTTCCTAAAACTCTGCTCACCTCTGAAGGATCGGTAAGGAGCCTCCCCAGTTCCAATCACTCATTGTCTCTCCTGTAGTTTATCCCCTATGTTACTGTGCATTCATTCTCATGTTTGTGCTTTACATATGTGTTCTTACAGTCAGTTACAAACAACATACAGAGCAAGATTTACAGCCTAACGGTCCCAGCTCAACACCCAGCCTGCCCACTCCCCATTCCTAGCATGTGGAGGAAGCAAGTACACTGTGTTCCTGGCACGGCACTAACAGCGCAGTGGCGTCTACCTCCCTCCACTAAGGGTCCAGACCTGCTCTAAGCCCAGTCCCAGAGCCTCCCCGCTGACTTCTGGCAGCCCCCTGCAGCGCTATTCCCTCCCCTGACGTCACCTAGTCCCGCGACTTCTCGCCTAGTCCTGTGACTTCAGTAACCTTAGCTTCAATGTCTTTCTGTTGTCTCCCCACTGAGGGGGCTCTCCCCAGCTCCTCCTCTCCTGTCATCTGCCTTCTGGGAGAAATCACCCCTTCTCTGGCTTTTCTTGGTCTGTTTATCCTGTATCTTAGTCTGAGGAGCACACCACAACTGCCAGCTCTGTCACATCACAGCCTTTTTCAAATCCCTTTCCAGGTCCCAGGTGGAGAAGCACGAATTCCTCTGAGGGTCAGAGACGTTTGCACCGTGGTCTGTGCACGGCTCCCTGCATCCCGTCGATAAACCTGAGCTGACACTGTTGCTAATGGGTTTCCTTGGCATGAGGTGTCTTCATCTCCGCTGCTTTCTCTCGTGAAAGACTAAGCCCACATGACAAGTCATCCACCCAGTAAACTGGAGATGTAGTCCAACGGTCACCAACAGTCCTGAATTCTTAAGAGACCCGATGTTAGAATGGTGGGCAAGTGAGACAGCCCTCTCCCAGAGGGGGAGGAGATCTTATGTCCCTGTTCTGCTGCTTTCTTGTCTACAGAGAACATTGACAATGGCACCAACAATGGCTAATGTTTCCGGGCATTTCTTTTATGCTCAGCATAGTTCTCACAAACACCCTATGAGGTAAGTACAATTACTATTCCCATTTTACAGATCAGAAGACTAAGGCTTATAAAGGTTAAACACCATGACCAAGGCTACACAGCCAATAGGTGGGACAGCCAGGATGTGTTTCCAGGCATCTGGTGCCGGGTTCTGTGTCTAACCTCTATCCTTCTCAAAGCAAGGCAAACATACCTTGGAGACTACCTGAGAAAATGACAAATCCTCTCTACAGGACAAAGGAAATACACACCAATCTACATTAAACGTGAAAGGATTTCTCCCTGAAGTCGATTTCAGCCTGTAGGCTAGGAAGAGCCTTTCTCTCACAAATGGTAGGCAGGTGGCGCTCACGGTAAAGACTCTGCCTGCCAATGCAGGAGAAACAGGGTTGGAAGATGCCCTGGAGGAGGGCATGGCAATCTACTCCAGTATCCTGGCCTGGAGAATCCCATGACAGAGGAGCCTGCCAGGCTTACGGCCCATGGGGTTGCAAAGAGTCAGAGACGACTGCAGCAACTTAGCACGCAGGCACAGCCCTGCCCTAGTCACATGCTTGGATAAGGAAGCAACCGTCCACCTGAGAGCACGAGCTTCCCCTCACATTCACTATTTTTTTAGCTTGTGTCAGCCAGGCTCAGTGGTTAATGAAGATGGATGATGAGGAGCCCCTCCGAGAGAACTCAGATACCTGAATTTGATGGTGTCAGAGAGAGGTGACAAGACGAATGTGTATGCTGCTCTTTTACAAAATCAGAAGCCTCTGCTTTTGGCTCGTATAATTTTTCTTATTTTGGCAAGTTCAGTTCAATAATGTCTACAATTTACATTTGTGCTAGAAATCCAAACCAAATCTCAAACTCACCTGCAAATAACTGGTTATCTTTCGTAGGTAATATACATTCTTAGGGAAGCTGCCTGTGTCAAATTAAGAAATCTCAGTCCCAATTCTATCTCCAACACTGGGTAAGTCACAACCTCTCAGCATGTTTTCACTTATTCCCATAAAACATGGGTGCAATTATCCATGTTCATACCCTAAGTTATTCTAACTGATGCCATGAGCAGCAGGGTAGGGGTGGGGGTGGGGGGACAGGAAAAATGCATTAGCAAATGTTGAATTCTTATGAAGCAAGCAAGATGCTATGAACTATATGTCCTGAGTACCTCTGACAGAAATACAGACTATTCATTGAACTTTTTAGAGTTATGTAACAGTGTACAGTTAGATGGCTACATATAAACTACAGGACATCATAAGGAAAACGGTTATTACCCATGTTATTGATCGAGAAATGTGAAACCACAAGGAGACAAATTGCTATCCAGGATCTATAATCAAGAAAGTAGTAACTGTTTCTCTTGGTTCTACCATATAACATTATGTGAAGGATATGATGAAATTTGTGCCTAGCTTGGAACATTCTGTTCCCAAAATCACATGGTGAGGCAATTGAAGGCCATGCTTTTGGTTTTTACGAAGCAGCAGAAATCCAGATGTAATGTGAATCAGTCTTGTTAAGTCTCTTTCCAGATTAGTCTCTAACATGCCAAAGCCTCATGAGGAAGTCTGGAAATTTTACTAAAATGAATCAAGAACAGGCTTACATGTAAGAAAAGATGAAGAATGCGAGTTAAAAACAACTTCAAAGTTGAAGCTGAAAGGAAAAAAAGCAATTTGAAAAATGAAAACTAATTTTGGTTCAAAATGAAAACTTAAAGAAACAAAATTTTTAAAAGATAAAGATTTTCCTTCAGTGACCATTGAAGAGTCAGAAAATTATATTCCCCCTAACCTCACTAAGAAGCTGTGCTATTTAGCATATTAAGAAACTAGACTAGACAAGCATAAGAAGTATGTTATGATAATTCTACCTTCAGGGCTCTGAGTATCAGACTTTAGAACTGGAATACCATCTCATGACTAAGTGAACCAATCATAAAAAGAAGTTCCATAACAAGACTGGTTCATTAGGGCGACCATCCAAGAATTCAATTTATTGACTATAAATACTTTGTTACATGCATGGCAGAATGTTTTAACTACTGAAGCTGGGTGATGAACATGTGGGGAACTTCTGAGTACTATTCTGCTTGTATAGGCTTGAAATTGCCCATGATAAAAATGGGGGAAATCAAAGACCTAAGTTATTTAAAAAGTTAACCAAAAAAAAAAAAAAAAAATCAAAGAAACATGCTGTAACCATGTTATTTCTATGAGCAGACAAGATACTACTGGAACAGAGAAGCTAACAGGAAACACAGTTTAGTGATAAAGCGTAGGTTCTAATGTCAGACTGTCCAAATTATAATTCTGGATCTTCCATTTATTAGTGAGATGACCTGTAGGTCACTCTGGCATAAAGATTATGCTCTTCTCAGATGAATTTCTGACTAAGAGCAAAAGTACCAAAGGTTATTTCCCCTATTTTAAATTCTTAAACATTTTACAAACTACTTACCTCTAACAAGCTCATCAGCTTTTCAAAATGAAAGATAATGTAACAGGTCCCAAGGTCTGTTCCCTCATTCATCTATGGAATCGATTTCTAATATGCTCCATAATGAAGGTACAAAATGCATAGTCAAGTATTTCAAGAAGTAGGGGAGAGAGTCAGGTAGGCTGTATGCCATCTCAGATATGTATCCAGTTTTCAGCCCAGCTGACTAAGAATACTAGTGTTCACCAATATGAAGTAACTCAATGGATTCAGTAAGATAAGAATTGATTTCTCCCTTTATGTCACTTGTGGGCAGAGGTAATATTTATCTCCTTTGGGAAACAGTCAGTTTACTGGACTTCATCACTGGTACTAGACTCTGGGCAGGAAGGGACATGAACCTGACCAGTGGAGAAGACCAAAGCAAGGGGTGTGCGGTGCTCTGTCAGTTAGCTGTGTCCGACTCTTTGCAACCCCATGGATTATAGCCTGCCAGGCTCCTCTGTCCATGGGGATTCTCTAGGCCAAGAACACTAGAGTGGGTTGCCATGCCCTCCTCCAGGGGATCTCCCCAACCCAGGGATCGAACCCCAGTTCTCCTGTGCTGCAGGCGAATTCTTTAACGTCTAAGCCACCAGGGAAACCCAAGAATGCTGAAGTGGGTAGACTATCCCTTCTCCAAGGGGAACTTCCCGACCAGGAATCGAACTGGGGTCTCCTCCATTGCAGGCAGATTCTTTATCAGCTGAGCTAACAGGGAAGCCCAAAGCTAGAGCTGGGCAAAAAGGCAGCCTGTCCAAGTATCTCTGCTCTGTCTACCGCCAGCTTGTAGTATTTATTACCAACACTGCTTTTTGAGAAACCATCAGTCTTAACAAGCAGAAATCCCCTAGAGCACAGTAACAAACTGCTAACAATGCTATCTACAGATACAAAATCCTAGCAATGGTGTTTAAGGTTGTCACACCTCCTAAAAGAGCACAAAGGGGTTCTGTATCGGACATGGCGGCCAATGCCCACCAGGGTGACGGACAGGAGGGCCCCGCCGAGGCAAACACATATCGCCAGCATAACAACAGACTACGTACTCTCCCTAAGGTCAGGCCAAGTGTGCCAATTAAATTAGATCATGTTTTCTTTCCTTCCTTCCTGTTAAGTCAAAAAGAACATTACCAAGAAACACAGGAGAATAATTTATTTTTGGCTTTGAACAAACTATACACTACACCCACTCAGTTCAATTTCTTATCTTTTGGCTCTCTACCGAAATGCTTTAGTCTGTATAATCTCAGGCATTTCACTTTTTCAAGAACAACAAAAAGTAAGTCAGTTTAGTCCTAACTTGACAGCTGCAGGTTTCACTAGGAAGGATTACAGGCACATTAGGGGATCAAGACCCCAGGTCTCTCAACATAATAATGGAATTAGTAAGTGAACAGAAGCAAAATTTTTGAGTGGGGCATACAGGTACAGTTGAATGGGGGAGAAAATTAGCAAAGTAATCTAGAATCCCCCTTTAAGAGTAGGTATTTAGGTTCAAAGTAATAAAGACAGTAATTCGCCCCTATACAAAACAGATATTTGCCTGACTTTACAAGTGTTTGTCCTCTCTTAAATGGATATCACTACTATCTACAAACTCAGTGACTCTTTTAATAGATAGAAAAATATCTCAGAAACAAGCCAATGGTCCAGGCTGGTCTAAACAAACCATAATTTTAGTCCTTTTCCTAGACACTAATCTTTATGATAACAAACCATTTAAAGGGAACAAATAAGACCAAAAATAAAACAGAAGCTACACAGTTTCATCTGAAACAATCTTATGTTTTAAAATGTTGTTCAGTCACCCAGTCATTTCCAACTCTTTGTGACCCCATGGACTGCAGCAAGCCAGGCCTCCCTGTCCCCTCACCATCTCCTGAAATTTGCCCAAGTTCATGGCCACTGCATCAGTGATGCCATCCATCAATCTCATCCTCTGACACTCTTCTCCTGCCCTCAATCCTTCCCAGCATCAGGGACTTTTCCAATGAGTCAGATGTTATCAGATGACCAAAATATTGGAGCTTCAGCTTCATCATCAGTCCTTCCAACAAGTATTCATGGTTGATTTCCCTTAAGATTGATTAGTTTGATCTCCTTGTTGTCCAAGGGACTTTCAGGAGTTTCTCTTTTACCACAGTTCAAAGGCATCAATTATTTGGCATTCTGCCTTTACAGTCCAGCTCTCATAACTGTACGTGACCACTGGGAAGACCACAGCCATCTCTGTATGGACCTTTTTCAGCAGAGGAATGTCTCTGCTTTTCAACACACTGTCTAGGTTTGTCACAGCTTTCCTGCCAAGAAGGAATCGTCTTCTGATTTCAAGGCTGCAGTCACAATCTGCAGTGATTTTAGAGCCCAAGAAGAGGAAATCTGTCACTACGTCCACCTTTTCCCCTTATATTTGCTATGAAGTAATGAGGCCGGATACCATGATCTTAGTCTTTTAATATTTAGTTTTAAGCCTACTCTTTCACTCTCCACCTTCACTCTCATCAAGAGGCTCTTTAGTTCCTTTTCACTTTCTGCCATTAGAGTGGTATCATCTGTATCTCTGAAGCTGTTGCTATTTCTCCCACCTACTTGATTCCAGCCTGTAACCCCTCCAGCCTGGCATTTCTCATGTGTCCAGCATACAGATAAAACAAACACGGTGACAGCAGACAGCCCTGCCGTACTCCTTTCTCAGTCTTGAACCAATCCATTATTCCATACGGGGTTCACCAAATTCTTCCAATTCAGGCTTTTCCTTTGCATTCAATTCTTGAACTATCATCAATTTACATTATAACTGAATTCCGATTGCTTATTTCAGATCTTTCTGCTAGCTTTCCTGAAGTTCATAACCCATCTCTACCCAATCCCAATGTTTTTGTGTCCTAAAATGAGCTCATCTTATAAGAAATCACCAATTAAAATACATGCACAAAATGCACTTTAATTCGTAATAGTTTAGCAAGTGTCCCATAATCACAAGAACAATGGGTGATTGCTCACAGAAAGGGGAAATGCACAGAAGGGGAACATGCAACTACGTGATGATAAACAGAGTAACAGTGCTGATATTTGTTTACATATAAACACTGAGCTGCAGAGTCCACAGCAGACCCTAGGGACAGTTAAGCCAAAATCCACCCATGATCATTTCACAGGGAGATGAAGAGACTTGGAATGACCGATGAAATGGCCTCTCAGCACTGGCCCTCGCAACTGCCCTTGCTACTCAATCGGGGCATACACACGCCTTGTCAAGGCTCTTCTAAGACAGTAGTTTTCAAATACAAATGACTGAAGCTCCATGTGCTTACTTCCAAGCCTCTACATCCCTCCTTCTTCCTCCTTTTCACCCCCTGGAAATCCTAGTGCTCTAAAGGACTGAGTTGGAAAATCATTTAAACAGAGAAGGAAGTAACAGAGAGTTGTTGAGATCTCTAATTTCTTTTTCTTTTCTTTCCCTTTATCTATTTAACTTCTAGCTGATTCCTGCTTGGGTGAGATGGCTAAAGTTTGATTCCAAGTGTCTGGGTTATCTCACTAGATTCCCTATCTACTTCCTCCCAGCCTTCTAGCTGGTCTAGTGAGTAAGCTGTGGTTAACATGTCCTTCCTAGCTGGAATCCACTGGCTAAGGTAAGGAATGTGGGCTCTGGGAAGAAGGTACTATGAGATGCACACAGCACCCAGGCAAACATGCTGACATGCAGCATGTGCTAGGGCAGCTACCACTTTCTGGTTTGAAACCCTAAAAATTAAAGCACAACACCACCTTATTATCCACCTTAAAAGTAGACAATAATCTACTATTATCTACCAAGAAAAACAATGTTAAAAAATATGGCCTCAAAGATTTGCAAGAATACACCCTAAACAGTTAATCAATGGTGATCTCTGGGTAGCAGGATTATTAGAGGGTTTTTTTTCCCCCACCAACTTTGGGCTTATCTGTTGTTTTTATTTTGCTACAACTCACATATTATCTGTGTTTGTTTTTTAAAGCCCAATTACTAGAATTTACTTAAGACTTCTGCCTGGCTTTCGATTGTCAGAATAAAACAGTTCTAAATGGTAACCACAACATTCTCTTCCTCTTTAGACCCCACAACTTCTAATGAGTCTCCAATAAATGCCTCAAGTTTCTTGCCAGGCCCATTCTCCTCCTTGGAAGGCTTCTGATCTTCTAGACTTAGTGCAGCCAACAAAAAGGCACCAAATGCTGTACAGCCAACAGCCCTGGCAAAGGACACTCAAGTTTCTTACTGGCCAAGGGATTCCGGTACAGAGAGGTGTAGGAGGGTCACTATGGTCTGGAACAAATGCCAGCACATACTGGTCTCAGAGCCAACCATGGCATTCAGGCTTACCATGCTGCTGGCAGGAATGCTGGGGGCAAACGAGATCCTCAGATTTTTCTCTACAATAGTCCAGCTAGTAATTTAGCTAACTGGACCAATTACTGAAAAATAAAAATGATTCACACCAGGGCAGCTCTTTCTTCCCATATCTCTTAGGAGGCAGAGAGCAGAACAGAACCCAGTCACTTTGAGTCTGGCAGTATTACCAGCGTAAGCTTACCTTTGTGGCCATGGTCTTCACCCCAAGAATTTTCCACTCTCCATTTTATGAAAGCGCCCTCCTGATCATCCTGCAAGAGAGTGGATGACAGCGTGGAGTCTGAAATGAGATCTGTCCTGATGAGGTGTCATGTAATTTTAGTTCTTATTCAGCCACTCAGAAGAAACAGCCTTCTCTAAACAGCAATGCTATACATGACCAGGGCTGCATATCTTCTACTATAACTAAGAGAATGTGCTATTAGAGGTGGATTTTGAATCCCTTCAGGTGAAAATACAATAAATCCAGCCAAGCAATAAATATTACTATTTTCTCCTTTACATTTTATGGTATACAGAAAATAAGCACATTAAAATGCCTTTTGGCTAAGAAAAACAAAATGTTAAAATTACGAAAAGCAGTCAACATCGTCTGAAGCCAGGGACTCGCTTTCAATTAGCATTCTTTGCAGAGGCATCTCACTGTATTTATTTTAGCAATGAATCTCAGACCTAGTCAAGAGTTTAAAAAGAAAACAAACACATTCCCATCATATAGCCTACTTTTCTTACTTAGGAGAACCAAGAAATGATACTCTCCCAAATGTGCCTTTTACTGATTTGGTTACACAAATATTGAATTTAATACAGTACAGATGGAATGGCAAAGCAAAACACTATTTCCATAAAACAAAACCTAGGCAGTTCTGTTCATCTATCTTCATCAATAAAATGATACTCATCATGGTAATTTTCATTTACAGTCTTTATTACAGTGATACAGAGAGGGATAAGAAGGTTCCATTTGGGAAAAGACTGTTCTCTTTCATGTTTACCCAGAGCATTAGCTGATGTCAAAACAACTTAAATCTTTGTAGCCTGAGAAGAGAACTGGCTCCTGAATTATCTCCTAATGATTTCATCTGTCAACTCCCACTTGCATAAAACTGCACGAATCACATACTTCTGACAGTTTTCTTGAATCTCAGGAATTTTCCATCTCAGAAATAGCCAACAATCAAACCCAAAAGTTTCAAATACCCTTATCTGGACTACCCCTTAATCTTAGCCCCAGAGATTTTCAAAACCACATCGATAAACTATACATTCTGGGTCAAGCTTATTGAATGTTTTGGTTTTCTACTCCCTGCATTGTAGTACATCTTTACTTTCCTTTTAAAATATCGGTGTTAGAATCTACATCATCTGAAGTCATTTATTACAGTGAGTTTGACAATGCTTCCTCTTCTTGCCTTTGCCAATGAATTCCTACATGACCTAGATCAAGCCACGTCATCTACAAATATAGAATAGTATCTGGAACTCCCTCTCAGGGATTCCAAGCAATCAGCAACAAGAAAGGATATCCCAGAATACTTACAAGCATTTATCTCCGCATTATCATTCAAAGGCAATGCAAACTAGTTTTATAGAGGTCAAAAGTGGAGAGAAGAGAAAAATCTCAATATAAAATTCCAGTTATGATAACATTAATTCTGCTTTATAATATTAACATGTAATGTAGCTCCATTTCCCAGAGGGAAAAACAGCGTATTACTAAACCATGCCTATTAAAGAATGGAACTTCCAGAGAAAAAGACATGGAGTATGTATGATTTTTATTTCTGAAAAGTAGTAATACTCTATAACAGAGATGGAAAATGATAAAAAGCCAAACTCTTGGAAATTATAAAGTTTTTGTTTTCCTTTTTAATAATCCCCTAAATAGTTTAACTTTAAGGAGCTTAGTTGTAAATCCACTAAATTTTATAATATAGCAGGTCCAAACATAGAATAAAATACCAAGTTGTTCATATTTAAGTGGCTTAATAGTACTTTATTCTAGTTTATTTACAATTGCATTTTATCTCAATATTTATAGTATTTTCTGAAAAGTTCCTTCTAATATTTTGCTTCTAATGTCAAGATAGTTATTCTGTGACACTCTTTCCAGTAATTAGATAGGCTTGAAAAGAATATTTTTGCTTGCAGTGGTAAAGAATTAAAGTATAGTTTGATGTCTTCTCTTCTTTATGATCCCTGAGCACAGGAGTAAAACTCTCTTTTACAGACTGGGAATGAGGAGGCTTATTTGTGAAAGATAATACTGCAGTTGTTGTTTTCAACACTGTATCCTAGAAACGGTGGTGATACTAGTCAGAATATTCCAAAGGGAAATCCAAAATACATCCCATTTCCTGAAACTCTGAATAAACTCAGTACTGAGCATGGAGTCCACCAATTACTGTTATTGACATTTTACTGCAGAAGAATCTGAATGACAAAGGTGAGACTGAACATAAACCATCAAGATATGAACACTTTCAGGGCACACTTTAATTCCTTATTAAACTGAAGTGGTCTTCTTCCAAGTTTCCTTGCTGACCTCCTTTCACACTGAGAATTTCCGGGTTACAGAGAAGCAGTTACTTCCTTACTCCCTGCTGACCCAAATTTTGTTCCTCATGGAAAGTTCCTATTTTTATGACTTCTGAAAGCATGCAGCCAACCCCCAGAGAGGTGGGTACAATGTCTCGCTCGCTTGGAAGCTAACTTCTGACAGGAAGCACACACTGAAGCAGCTCTGCTGGATTAAGTGGCCTGCAGGGGAATGGAGGTCCCCCTGCGCAGACACCGGAGTCTGCACACTGGGGGTCATACCTTTTCTGAGACAGCAGTGAAGGTCATGGCGTGGGTCATAAGTGACTCGCCAAAAGTCAGCCTCTCAGCTTTATTCATGTTCTTCATGGAGACACCGAACACCAACTCATGGTCATAGCTGTTAAAAAGAATAGCGCAGAATACAGAAAGTACAGTCACAGGGGGATAACTGGCTTCTGGCTATGAGAAGATCACAGAAGAAACTGAAGGGGCTCAGCAGCTCCAGACAAATCTGGGCTGCAGCTCTTCTGAGAACATGGCACGTGCAGAATCTAGTCTCTCAACGGGATTCCATTCTCTCTGTGTCACAAGAGCACTCAGAAAAATAAGAAGTTATTAACATAAATTCCCCTAATCAAAAAACTGACAAAAGGCTTCACTGTCAATTTGAAAACAACAGCAAAAAAAAGTTTTTGAAGTATTTCTTTGGAAAATGGTCTCTTTTGAGCTGGTTGGGCTTCCCGGTGGCTCAGCTGGTGAAGAATCCGCCTGCAATGCGGGAGACCTGGATTTGATCCATGGGTTGGGAAGATCCCCTGGAGAAGGGAACGACTACCCACTCCAGTATTCTGGCCTGGAGAACTCCCTGGGGTCGAAAAGAGTTGGACATGACTGAGTGACTTTCACTTTGAGCTGGTAGAATTCAGTTTCTGAATTCACGAGACCATGGCTAACTGTGAAATTTAAATAAATGTCAAAATATTGGAGAATATTTTCAAAGTTTAGAAAATCTCGTGAATTCTTTTAGTAGATTTCCTTTATTCAATTTCCTACAAGTAATAATTACTTAAAAATAACACTGAAGTGATAAATTTTAACAGTCAAGGATTTAGTATGATTTGGTTCACAAACGAACCTTCATTGTCATCGACAACCAGAAGGAATGCTTTAAAGTATGTATCCAAATTAGTCCTAGTTGTCATAAAGACAAAATACATAATGTATTACTTACTACTTCCATAATGGAAGTAGTAAGAATCAAACATCAAACAAGAGACCTAGAAAACCTTTTGTTACATCTTAAATACACTTAACAGATTTACACATTAATCAATTTTTTTAAAACTGTCTTCCTCAAGGAGATATATTGTATTATATCCCTTATATGTGGAATCTAAAAAGAAATGATACAAATTAACTTACTTACAAAACTGAAAGAACTTGTGGTTACCAGGGTAGAAGGACTAATTAGGAAGTTTGGGATGGACATGAATATATTGCTGCATTTAAAATGAATAACCAACAGGGACCTATGGTACAGCACAGGGAACTCTGCTCAGTGTTATGTGGCAGCCTGGATGGGAGGGAAGTTTGGGAGAGAATGATACACGCATATGTATGGTTGAGTCCACCTGAAACTACTACAACATTGTTAATCAAAATTAAAAGTTTTTAAAAGTTTCTTCCTCATGTAGTATAACTTTTAGGAGCATCCAACAATTTCAACTCAGATATGATCTTGACTTCCCAGGTTAGAGCAGATAAATATGTGGCGTTGCAGAGTTTCAGCTATGAATCCTCAAACTCTACAAAAGGGAAAGAAACAGGCCCACCCTCAGGCTTAATCTCTGAACGAACCTCAGCTGAGTCACTTCGTACCAAGAGTGCACGCCGACAGCCACAACCCACAAATGATTTTCTATTTTAAATTTCTTGTACTCACACATTCATGTCACTGAGGCCCAGTTTGCCATTGAAGTGTTTCCCAACATCACAGCCAAACCACACAGCCTAGAAACAGAGGAAAGAGGAAGACAGAATGTCAACATATGACCTATCTTCCTATTCCACCAAAGATCTGGAAAAAGAGGTAGAGGTCCCTGTTGGTTATTCATTTTAAATGCATGTAGAAGACAGAGAAACAATACCAACCTCTCCATCTTTGATGGAGGCAGCAACCATCTTTTTCAAGAAGTCAATGGGCTGGTTGTTATACAGAGTTTTTCTCCCTCCGACCATATTGCTTAAATAGTCCACTGTGTAAAGTTTGTTGTACTTGTGCTGAGGCCGAGGGTCATTCACTAAACAAATCTAGGAGATCAAGAATATGTTGATCAGAACATAACACCAGGAATATCAAGACAGAGACCTCCTCTCCTAGTTCATATATTTGTATCAAGCTTATCATCTCTGCCTACAAGAATAAGCATTACGAACACACTGTTAAATAACCAAGAAACAAAAGGTGGCAGGGTCCTTTTGAGAGAGGTCCCTGTATATTCTATTTAGTTGAAGGGAGACATTTGGGAGCTGCATCACCATTTTTCCTACTGGCAAAAGTCACCCCAAAACTAATCCTGAAGAATTACATGCACCAAGGAAGGCAAAATGATGATTCAGGAGCCCATCATTACAAGACCCCTGGTTCTCAAGTTTCAAGACAGGCTCAATGCCTGGTAGTACAGTTGAATTGGGACTCCAATGATAAAACAAAGCCATTTGCTTTTAAGAGGGTGAAGTGAAAAGTGAAGGTGTTAGTCACTCAGTTGTGTCAAACTCTGCAACCCCATGAACTGTAGCTCGCCAAAATCCTCTATCCATGGAATTCTCCAGGCTAAGAATACTGGAGTGGGTAGCCATTTCCTTCTCCAGGGGATCTTCCAGGGATTTCCCAGGACCCATGGATCAAATCCTGCATTATAGGCAGATTCTTTACCATTTGAGCCACCAGGAAAGCCCTTTAAGACAGTCAAGATGACAATAAGGAAGGGAAGACTGGCACCTGCTAGGCAGGTGGAGAAGTCCTGAAGTTAGTGGGAAAAATCGGGCTGAGATATTGCTCCTTTCCACGAAAGAGTTCCCAGAGGGCCCACAGTACAATGACGCTCTGAACCAATGGTAAGAAATGCCCAATAGACTTTTATTGTCTTTGCACCGGAGAATGACTCAGGGCCCAGATAAGGGGAGCTGATGGGAATTAAACTGAATGTGGACCCACGGTTAGAAAAGTCTTCGAGGAGGAGTACTGGGAATCCTGAGTGGCCAACTGAACTGGTATATAAAATACTTCAGAAGAAGAGGAAAAATTTGGTTTAGTGTCTTATTGGATGACCATGCATATTAACCTTGGAATTGGATACTCTTTCTTGTAGTCAACAGGCATTTGAAAATAAAAAGCCAGTGGCTGCCATCGCCAGTTTCTAACCTTATCTTCCATATTGAAGAGTGGCTTGACATGTTGCCTGTAAAACTTCAAGGGTGTTATAGGGCCAATCTTTTGATAGTTTTTATCTTTGTCTCGATACTCCCAGGTGAACGTCTCTGGTGGATTACCCAAACAGATGCACACCACTCTGAATATCTGGAAAAAGGAGGACAGATGAGCAATGGCTAGAGGGAAGCAGTATTTTCACTTCTTTTCTTCAAGTTTCAAGCTTGGGGAACACAAGAAATCAGAGGCTATATTCAAGTCAGAGACTTCACAGGAAACTTAATATTGCTCCCAAAACTGGAAGGTTGATGTCCAGGATTTGGTATCAGCAAACTTCTGAGTTCTTAAATAAACACTCAGAACAATACAATTCTGAAATGTTAATATTTAGTGCTTCATATTTGCCCTGCAAGTCAAACTTCCTTAGCCAAGAAATCACTCACCACTGATCCACAACAAGATCTGGGTTGCTGCTCTGCTGATTGTATTTCAAGTGACAAATAATTACATACCTTTTATAAATAGATTTCCTTCCCTTTATGCTTCCAGGTTTTGCTTTGATTGTGACGGGGGTCTCTACTCCCAGAAAAGTCACTAACTTTTTGGTAGAGTTTAGATGACAATGTCTATCCAAAGTAATATTAGAACGAGAATACACTGAGTAGAAAGGTACCATTTCTGGGGTTGAGACTGTAACATCCTCTCTAATGATGTCACAAAACCTTCAAGTTAGCATCATTACAATCCAAGGATACATATTATATTATTTTCACCTTACAGAATGACAGAAGTATAGAGACATACCCTGTATAAGGTCAGAGCACAGAAGTACTTTCTCTTCTGTATCAAATTTCCTTTACTTTTGAAAAAATATACACCATGATCTGCCTCTTCTTTCTCCACCCCAGTCACCACCCTGATCCAGTCTCATCACTTACTACCTGCATTATTTGCTCCTTACATTTGTATACTCCACTAGTTAAAAGAAATGGATCCTGAGTGTGACTGTTTTGTGCTACCCATTATATATCTGCTAGGTTAACTTAATTCTCATAGAACTCTCTCAAGGTGTAATTTCCCTCTTCCTCCTCCAAAAGACTCAAAGAAATTAAGCAATCTACTTAAGATCACATAGCTAGTAACTGGCAGAATTATGATCTGAAGTCACATACTGGCCAAAAAACAAAAGTATTGCTACACCGGTTCAGGGTTTAAAACAAAAAAGGAAATACTGTCTACTGTGCTATACCACAATCTGTGAATACCATGTCTCTCAGTCTTCTCAACAAAAATGGTAGATACTATTCACATTTGACAGATAAAGAAACCAAGATTCAGGAAAATAAATAGCTTGACTAAAGTCCTGAAGCCAGTAAATTGAAAAATCAGGCCTCAAAAAGCCTTGGGACAGATACCCTGATAAGCAAGGTTCCAACTTCTTCTTTGAACCAAAGCTAGAAAACTAGAAATAGGCCTGCCTATGACTTCAGGCCTATAATTAAGGGTAAAAGACTCCTATGTCATACGGAAGACAGAGCCTGATTCTACCACCTTAACAGAAACACAGTAACCTACAGATGAAGTTATGTGTGCCTTTCATTTTATGTTTGTTTTCCCAAGAGTCTTCCTTTACTAGGATTTACTTTATGTTTTATGAGCTGAACAGCTGGTCCTTAAACCACCACTCTCTTTTTAAAGTTATTTATTTTTGGCCGTGCTAGGTCTTCACTGCTCTGTGGGCTTTTCTCCAGCTGTGGAAGGCAGGGGCGACTGTCTAGCTGTGGTGTTCGGGCTTCTAGCTGCAGTGGGTTCTCCTGTTGTGCAGCATGGGCACATGGGCTTCGGGAGCTGCAGCCTCCAGGCTGTAGAGCAACTCAGAAGTTGTGGCATACAGGCTTAGCTGCTGTGTGGCATGTGGGATCTTCCCAGACCCGGGATCAAACCCATGTCTCCTGCACTGGCAGGCAGAATCTTTACCACAGAGCTACCAGGGAGGCCCAACTGCCTCTCTTTTAACCTATCATTCTCAGGCTCATTTCTAATACAGAAAAGCAGCAGCAGGGCATCACATGAGCAACTGTAACTGAGTTAATCTAGCCATGGTTTAATGAGCTCTTTTTGAGATTCATAAGGACCAGACAGTCATTTTATATTTCCTCAGCACCAAGGCAACAAGTGGTAATTTTCATCATGAGGACCCTGCCACTGGTTAACTATGGTCAAGACAATTAAAGTATATAATAAGAATATGTTTAAAAAGGAAGGCTTTATAGCCTTAAATGATGTGTATTTTCAACTAATAATCATTGTCACATGTGTATGAACATTTTATATGGGGTCATTTAAATTAATTCTCAGTCATCCACTTGGTTTACCCAGTTCAGTTAGGCCCTGGCGAAAAAATGGGGGAGACTAGGGCTAGGCCTAAGAAGATTAAGTAAGTGAACTTCTGATTACTTTTAAACACATTCTAAATATAAATATGAGTGCTTTACACTATGATTTACATATACCTTATTGGGCATCTGGCTCCCTCTCTACAGTAAAAAGTGTGAAATCATTCCTTCCTTCTCATCAAAAATGCACTAAAGGAAATTTGCATTTTAGCTATCTAAATAATTTCTATAATTCATCTTTTTTTGGAATAAAAATATCTATGCCCTACTGCATATATGATGGAAGAGCCTGGTAGGCTGCAGTCCATGGGATCGCGAAGAAGTCAGACACGATTGAGTGACTTCACTTTCACTTTTCACTTTCATGCATTGGAGAAGGAAATGGCAACCCACTCTAGTGTTCTTGCCTGGAGAATCCCAGGGATGGGGGAGCCTGGTGGACTGCCGTCTATAGGGTCGCACAGAGTTGGACATGACTGAAGCAACTTAGCAGCAGCATATACTTTATAAAGCTGAATTTTTATCAAAGATATATACAAGGGATGAATGAGGATAAGGGTGACATCTCTTTCTCTTGTATTTTGGTAAAACTGTAATCTGAGACAATGTTGCTTTGTTTTATATTATTTGTTTACCATGACAATAAATTATCCAAAGCCATTCACATTCAAGTCAGTTTAAAACACTTTGGAAGGAACATTTGGCTCCAAGTCAACTAATAATAGTGCAACAAGCTCTAATTTTAAAAAATTCTCTGAATTATAATCTCCAGGGCCCATGATACTTCAATTCTCGATAAGAGACTGTTCTGAAAAATATTTCCTGTTCCCAAAATACAAAGCTGGCAGTGAGCTTTGGGTATCTGAGACTGCTCTCTGGTGGACAACTTGGGAGTTGTTACCTCTTTCTCACAAGATGAAGTTGACATTCAGGACAATAAAAGATACTGGACATTGAACAAAGTCTTTATACAGAACTGAATACTGGTGAATAATAGGACCCAAAAGACAATGGAAAAAAGACAAAAGACACAGAAAGCATGAAATACAGGACACGGGGAAAGAATGTATGGACCCCAATTTAAAGACAAATGATGCTGGACAGAGTCAATTCCCATCCTCATGGCTAACCTGGAGGACAGACACCAAGTGAGAGGAGGAAGGCAGGATGCAATAGCTGAGAGTCAGTCATGAATGCTTAGAAGGGTGAGAGTTTAAAGCCAGCTACAGGCAGACAGAGAATGGAGGAAACCATAGTAATTAGAAATGTTACTGGCTGTGCCAAAAAGTTCATTTGGGTTTTTCCATAGGATGTTACCAAAAACCTGAATGAACTTTTTGTTCAACCCAAAAGAATGGGAAGGTAGTGCAATGGTTAACAACCAAGCTACTTGCAATGGAGCAAAACTGGTAATGCTAAGAGTTCAGTGCCTGGTACCACTGAAGAAGTGACAGAATCTTGGAATCTTCATTTGTATTTACAATACTGGATTGTCCAGTAAAGTCTGAAGCACTGTAGAAATGTGATTTCCTTCTAGTGTAAAAACACAAAGCTACAGTGCCATTAAGAAATCATCTACTCTGACCTTTTAGTTTCACTGATGGAGAAATTAGGTTCAAAGGTAGCGTGACCTATTGATCACGGAGGAGAATGACTGCCAGGACACAGAAATGGTCACAGAAAATAGCTGAACTTTGGAGAAGGTTTGGTGCCGAGGGTAAATGAGTCAGTCACATGAGAAGAGTGGAGACCTTGGTGACTGCTGACAATGCAGAGAAAGGGGAGAGGAGACAGCTCTCTACTGCTTTCTGATGGGGAATGAAAGAAAGGCAGGGATCTGCTTTAAAAACAAAACTCCTACTTGTGCCAGCAAAAGCAGGTAGAGAGGAGAAATTTCCTGGAGGCATCAGATATATTTTAGGGCAGGGAAAGACATAAAAACCTATACTTAAGAGGTGTGTGCCTTTTTGTGATGTTAAAGAAAATGAGCTCACAAAGATGATAACTAAGAGTCAAATGATTACCTTCAGATCACTTTTAGAGTCTGTTTAGATCAAAGAAACAGTGAGAAATTCAGACTCTCCAGCTCCACCCAGATCTACTGAATCAATCTGCACTTTAACAAGATCCCGAAGGGATTTGACTGTAAAGTTTGAAAGAGCTATGTTAAGCACATTTACTCTTTCCCTCCTCCCAAATTCTGCTTCTTCAATTATTACTTCTCTCATTCACACTGCTATCCCTGACCACATATAGGTTCCCTCATAATCACTCAAAAGCCTTCTCTCCCCTACCTGGAAGGAAGGAAATGGCAGCCCACTCCAGTATTCTTGCCTGGAAAATCTCATGGATGGAGGAGCCTGGCAAGCTACTGTCCATGGGGTCGCAAAGAGTCAGACACAACTGAGCATAGTTCCCAGCACTGTACAGTAGGACCTTGTTTTATCTATTTTACATGTTGTAGTTTGTATCTGTTGTTCCCAAACTCTGAATTTATCTCTTCCTCGCCCCTTTCACTTTCTTTCATGACCCAGCAATCCCAATCCTAGGCATATACCCCGAGGAATCCAAAATTGAAAAAGACACATGTATCCCATTGTTCACTGCAGCACTATTTACAATAGCTAGAACATGGAAGGAACCTAGATGTCCATCGACAGATGAATGGATAAAGAAGCTGTGGTACATATACACAATGGAATATTACTCAGCCATAAAAAGGAACACATTTGAGTCAGTTCTAATGAGGTGGATGAATCTAGAACCTATTATACACAGTGAAGTGAGCCAGAAAGAGAAAGATAAATACTGTATTCTAACACATATATACGGAATCTACAAAAACGGTACTGAAGAATTTATTTACAGGGCAACAATGGAGAAACATACACAAGAGAATAGACTTATGGACATGGGGAGAGGGGAGGAGAGGGTGAGATGTATGGAAAGAGTAGCATGGAAACTTATATTACCATATGTAAAATAGATAGCCAATGGGAATTTGCTGTATGGCTCAGGAAACTCAAACAGGGGCTCTGTATCAACCTAGAGGGATGAGATGGGGAGGGAGATGGGAGGGAGGTTCAAAAGGGAGGGGATATATGTATACCTATGGCTGAGTCATGTTGAGGTTTGACAGAAAACAACAAAATTCTGTAGTTATCCTTCAATTAAAAATAATTTTTAAAAAAGCTTGCATATAAAAAAACCTATAGGCACTAGAGAAACACAAAGAAAATGAAAAAGGAACTTATTAACAGTGCGTAGGATCCCTTCTTTAAGCTAAATTTTATATGATCTTAAATGAAAAAAAGTACATAAGGAAAAGTATCAGAGTTAGCAATGATAACCTCTGGATCACAAGGACTTTCTGTCATCCTGCCCTGAGTTAGTACGTAATTTCTTATATTTATAAAAGTTTAAAAGTACAAGCCTTATTCATGCTACTGGTATAACACTCAAAAGCCTCTAATGTGCAACAAGGTAGAATGATTAGCAAATGTAATTCAAATATATTATATGCTTCAAACTAAGAAGTTAACTGTTCAGTTGAAAAAATAAAAGAAACAGGTATCCCTACAGAAGAAAGGAAGAAAGATAAAAAGAAAGAGATACCTAGGTGTGTGCTGTGCTGTGCTCAGTCAATTCACTTATGTCTGACCTTTCTGACCCCATGGACTGTGGCCCACCAGGCTCCTTTGTCCATGGGATTCTCCAGGCACGAATACTGGAGTGGGTAGCCATTCCCATTTCCAGGGACCTTCCCAAGCCAAGGATTGCACCCGAGCCACCTGCATCACAGAGGCAGATTTTTCACCCACTGAGCCACCAGGGAAACCTCCTTAGAAGAATGCCTTTAGCATAAACACATCTCATTCAAAGCTACGTGAGCTTCACGGCTGTTGATTCAAGTCATCATTCTGATGTGCCTACAAGGCTAGGCACATCACAGGTGCTGATTTGTGGCTTTAAAACCACAGCTAGACTCTTCATTACCAGAAGAGTCAGGTTCACTAATGAGAAGTCATCTATGGAATTGTAAAGTCTAAAGACCTACCACACAGAATTCTATAGTCAACAGTTTACAGAGAATTATTAAGTAAATAATCCTATAAAACATTTTTACTCAGGACTTGGCAAGGTGGTGTTTTACTTTTTTCCAAGGTTAGGAAAGGAGAGAAAAGATACGTAGAATATATCTGCCCCCTTAGCAGCTAATCACAGGCTCAGATAATGGACTTTAGATACATCATTTAAAAGATCATTAAAGCAAATATCTTGAGTCAACAGGATGCTTGTGATCTGCAGTAAGTACCATCTGAGACTATTTCCATAACTCTTTACAGACCCTTCCTCCCTACCCCCTACACCCCACCATCTTAGTATAATCATAAAGGCAAATTATGCAAGAGACATGGCCTTAAGAAGAGAGATCATTCTAAGGAAGAAACAAGAAACCTACCATTTACTGGACAACTGCTATATACCAGGCACTAGGACTTACACTCAGATATTTAATTCTTTATGTGATCCCCACAAAAATCCAATGAGGAATGCATTTTTAAACTCAAACTGAATTTGAGACAGGTTAAGTATTTTATCCAAGATCACAGAGCTGTTAAGTGATAGAGGTGAAACCCATGTCCTATTCCAAAGCCTATTTCTTTTACTACAGATACCTTTCTTAACAAAGAACACTTAAGGAGTAAAGAGAGAAGTAAATATGAGACAATTTAAATGTATCAGGCAAAATTACACCTCTGTATTCAACCACTGAACAATATTTAAGCAACTAAATTGTATCAAGCCCAGGGATCGGGGGAGCCTGGTGGGCTGCCGTCCATGGGATTGCACAGAGTCAGACATGACTGAAGCGACTTAGCAGCAGAGGCTGTAGAGGCATTAAAGAAACAGGAGAATATGAGATAGTTTAAATGTATCAGGCAAAATGATACCTCTGTATTCAGCCACTAAACAGTATTTAAGAAACTAAATTGTATCAAGTGAGAGGGTAGAGGCATTACACATGAACAAATTGAGACTTGAGAGTTTGAGGAACCTATCCCAGGTCACATGGCTGTTAAACCATGTGAGAAGGCGAGATGGTCGGACCTGAGACCATGCTTGGGACTACACTATGCAGCCTCTCTAAAATTTAAAGGAAAACATGAGTGAAGCATTAACACTGTCCACTGTAGTTAAAAAAAAAAAAAAAATTAGACCATTTTAATTCCATAAAAATAGTCCTGAAAGAACTGTTAGTTGAATGATTTTGAGTAATGAATCCACTAGATGAAAAACATAAATATTTGTACTTTTCTTAAAGCAATTTCACAGTTTTATACATATTCATTTGGATTATGGATAGTATTAAATGTAATCATTGATGTAATTATATAATAAAGATTCTTAACTGCCTTGATAATAAATATTGCAGCCTGGTATTTGTTTAATGCTCTTTAAGTTTTCCAAAATGTCTTCATATACATTGTTTTAACCACTATAACCATCAATAGTTTCCCATTTTTATTGCTCATCTGGCATCTACCTAAGATCCCTCACAGCTCTGCCTTTCTAGCTTAATTTGCTACCAAACACACTCACAAAATGTTATGTTTCAGGTACTCTGTTGTCTGGAAGATTTCACCTTTGTTCATGCCACTGTACATGCAAGTCCTGTGTCTGGAATGGTTATCCCAGTTTTCCACCTGGTAAAGTGCTACTGCTCTTTCAAGAACTGGTTCAAATATCTGTCCCATGAAACCTTCAGTTCACTGACTTATTCACTCCCTCCTCTATGACCACCAAGTCCTTTTTATACATCTCCAGCAAAGGATTTATTATAATTATTCCTGTGCTTTTTTTTTAACCAAGGGATTGAGTTCCTTGAGTAGAGACTGTCTTTCTCATCTCTGTATTCCCAGTGCCAAACTCCTAGCAGGTATTCAATACTTATGAAATGAATAAAGAATGAAATTATACAGAATCCTAAACTGGGAAACAGGATTCAAGTACAAGTCCCGTGTGTATGTATACTCAGTTGTTCAGTTGTGTCCAATACTTCGCGACCTCACAGACTGTAGACCACTAGGCTCCTCTGTCCAGGGAATTTTCCTGAGAAGAATAATGGAGTGGCTTGCCCTTTCCTCTTCTCAGTGATTTTCTGACCCAAAGATCAAAACAGTGTCTCCTGCGTTAGCATGTTGATTTCTTACTGCTGAGCCACCTGGGAATCCCCCAAGTCCCATACTAAACTGCAAAGTACCTCAGCCTTTTTAGCTGTAAAATTAAGTAATTTTCAGTTCAACGTTAATGACAATGACCATGCTTCCTAATCAATTGAACAGATAGGAACATTCTCAGAGTTCTTTCAAAGGGTCACACAAAATCCAGTCATTGTCGTTACCTCCTCCATCATGGAGTCCTGTGTGGCTGAGAGTTCCTCTTTGGTTGCGCCACTGTGAACCAGGTTCCGTAGTCGTATGCAGAATTCTCTCATCTGTGACAGAAATTTATTTAGCATTCCAACAGTCACCCAAATTCAACTGTAAAGGAGACTAACAGACCAATCCTAGCTCTATTTTGAAGTATAACTCAGTCAAGACCCAGGGCAAAGTTCATAAAAGCAAATGTTTTCCCCAGCAACTCCACTTACACATAGACAGAAAAACTTTCTCCATAAGGGAGAAAAACATGGATGATTCCCCTAAAATACTAGATGGAACTGCTTCTGCTCTGCAACTGATGGTACCCTTTGTGATGTGTCTGGGAATAGGGAAAACATGTGATTTCAAAATGCCTATCACGAAAAACGGGAGACAAACTGATTATGCCACTAATTCACTCTAATAGGTTTTAATTTAGAATCTTCCTGGTTGTCTATTTCTTCTCTGTAAAATCATTATGATCATGGCCATGCCAGACCCCAATATACTTTTCATTTTTGTTGTTTTCAATTTTGGGAGACGCCTAAGATAAACGTGAGTCATAAACCTAGCCATAGGGCTAAAGAGGACCTTGTTCCCACCTGAAATGGAATCTGATGCCTTACTAATAATGATCTTTTAGCCTGTGGATAATACTCCCCAGAGTTTCCTGAGTAGAAAATAACCTACTTCTCATATTGGGGAAACACATTTTACAGTCTATTTTAAAATGTAGTCTTTCTTCCAGGGATGACAAATCCAATTTTCAGCCTCATAGATCAAGACAGCAGATTTTGGCAACTCCCAGTTCTTAAAAAGAAATCTGGCAGGCAGAGCAGCATCCCTGTAGGATTCACAGTCCTCCCTGGGAAAATGGGTTATGTAGAGAAGACAGAATGATTCATTAAGATAACTGAGGCAATAAAAAGCAGTTAAGGGACTACATCAAATGTTTTAGAGAGTGGATAAACTACCCTTGAGGTAGTTTGGGGAAGCCTAAGAACTCTGCCTCGTTTTTAAGGAGGTCTTCCAAAGAGCTGTGTTTGGTTTTAATAGACCATAAAGCTGTCCCAGTCTGCCTCCACTAGAACCAAGTGAGAGGCACAGCACCCCATGTGTTTGTCCCACAATGAGAATGGGGCTTTCATTCCTCAGTACTCATAAGAAAGAATTAAAACCAACAGAAATAAAAGTGGGATATTTTTAAAGAGAAGAAAAAAAAAAAACACTCTATTAATCACCATTATTTTTAAAAAATAATTATTTTTTATTTTGGCTGTACTTTCTTGATGCAGTGGGTGGGCTTATTAGCTGCCCCATAGCACGTGGGACCTTAGTTCCATGACCAGGGATCAAACCCTTGTCCCCTGCATTAGAAGGTGGATTTTTAACCACTGGACCACCAGGGAAGTCCCATCAGTTACTTTTAAAGTTAATATGCAGCTACACTGCCTTGGATGGACAATGAGTAGCTATCTTATATATAGCCTGTGTACACTGCAATGCCCAGAAATGCCCCTGGAAAATCAGTTAGGAGTTCTAAGGTGAACACATTACATGCAATCCCGCCTTGCTCCGTATGTTGTACCTTGTGATTCAGAATATCATTCATCCTTCTGGTTGCCTCTGTTGTGTAAGTTTCAGGGAAGCACTTCTTAGGGATAACACCATATTTTTCTAAAAGAAAACAAAATTTAATGTTCCATAAAGTAAACGTAAATTCCAAGTGTCAGAAATTTGGACAAAAACAGCTATTGCTTTTAAAAATAGGCCATATTTTGCTAGTCTAACGGTGACTGCAGCCATGAAGTTAAAAGACACTTGCTCCTTGGAAGGAAAGCTATGACAAACCTAGACAGAGTTATTAAAAAGCAGAGAGATCACTTCACCAACAAAGGTCTGTATCGTCAAAGCTATAATTTTTGAGCAGTTGTGTATGAATGTGAGAGTTGGACCATAAAAGGGGCCAAGTGCCAAAGAACTGATGCTTTCAAATTGTGGTGCTGGAGAAGAGTCTTGAGAGTCCCTTGGATAGCAAGGAGATCAAACCAGGAAATCAATCCTAAATATTATCTGAAAGGACTGATGCTGAAGCTGAAGCTCTAATACTCTGGCTACCTGATGAGAAGAGCCAACTCACTGGAAAAGACTCTGATTCTGGGAAAGACTGAGGGCAAGAGAAAGGGGCGACAGAGGACGAGATGGTTGGATGGCATCACCAACTCAATGGACATGAATGTGAGCAAACTCCAGGAGATAATAAAGAAGAGGGGAGCCTAGTGTGCTGCAGTCCATAGGGTCACAAAGAATCAGGCATGACAACAAAAACAAAACCCAGAAAACTGAACAATCTCACGATATTATTAAACAGGTCATTTAATCTGCATGTTTATCCATCCATCTTGAAATTAATTCTGTTTTTAGTCTAACACATTTTGCAAAGTACTCAATATGAGGGAGTTTCCCCTAAACACAATTTTTGAAAGACGATATTTTCAAACAGTTGTAGTTTTCAATGTGTTTCTTGATTACATCAATAGATGAGAGAAACTTTTTCACAGAAAGTTAGTTATACTTAATACATTTTCTTCTCTAAACTTTAAAGTATCTATCTCTTTACCTCCAATTTAAGAAAAGTACTTACTAGGTAAGAACGTGAGATAAAGGTTCTTAGAGCTAACTGTATACCCTTCTGGGGACCAGTTCTACACTATACTTAAACACGAAAGAAATGGCCTTTGCTGAACTACAGAGCCTTGTTTCATGAAGCTAGGTTTCAGTTCTCTTACAGAAAGGCTCTTACCAACAATATTGACAAGCATATCCCATTGTCCTCCATCATTGGCAGGATTCATAAGCAAATACTGCACCAGCCTACCATCCTCAGGCTCCTTTTTCTGAGCTGTGTCCACAAAAGCATTTAAGAAGAAATAACAGCGTTCAACCTAAAGTAAGAGAAGTTAAATAAAATTAAAGGAGAAAAGAGCTAATATCTTTAATGGCATTAGCGACAGAACAGGAGTCCTGGAACTACTACAGACCCAACAGAATAGGTATTTTTAAACTAAAGTTGATATCTAAATAGCACTATCTCTGGGACTTCCCTGATGGTTCAGTAGTTAGACTCTATGCTTCCACTGCTGGAGGCACGGGTCTTACCCCTGGTTGGGGAGCTAAGGGCTTCCCTGATGGCTCAGTGGTAAAGAATCTGCTTGGAATGAAGGAGACACAGGAGTTGCAAGTAGCTAAGATTCAACGTGCAGCACAGTGTGGCCAAAAACAACAACAAAAAAAGGAATATCTGGCTTCATAAGAATATGTGAAGGATTTTCTTTTAATGTGTGTATACGTTTTAATAGTTTATCCTGAACAAGGCAGTGCTTTATTCTGAACTAAAAACCTGATACTTAGAGCCTTCAATCAATAAATATCTAACAGACACATACAATGTACACTTTAAAGATTTTTTTTTTTTAATGGAATAAAATTATTTATTGTTTTTCAGACAAGTACGACCCAGAGAAAGGGAATTAGGTCCTAGAAAGACAAATGACCTACATAAAGATGCTAAAAGGAGAAATTATTGAAAACAAAAAGTTTTAAATAAGAAAGACACAAATAAGTAGTAAGGTAAGTCATCAGACTTCTTATTTCATTGCCCAAAAGCCACCTACCAACTCAGTGGTTCTGCCTTTGAAAAGAATCAATTTTTGATACTTTGGAAATCAGAACAAATGGTGTCTCATCTATAATGGAAGGCAGACGACAACTGGAAAAGCAAGAAATGAAGAAACAGTCCCTACCAAAGCTGATGCTGAAACCAAAAGATTCTTGAAAGATCAGCTCCATACCTTGTCCCAGAAAAAGAGGTAAGACTGACTAAATTCAAATTCTTCAATATTGAATCTTCTCATGAATGGAAGTCTCATAACATTCAGACAAGAAAAGATCCAGCATCGCCCCTAAAAGGAGAAAGCAAATCAAGAAATTAGGGTGAGTATTCACATACATTACACTGTTCTAATTGTATTTCCCAACACTGAATATATGATAACATCTTGGACAATTTAAGACCAATCAAAAAGCAGAAAGATAAAAAAACAAGAAAGGTAGTTTCTTTTTGACTATTTGCAATATATATACAAAGTTTTATATCCTTAATATATTTTAAAAATCTCTTTACATATCACATAAAGAATCAATTACAAATCACCTAAGAGAATTAGAAAAAGAAATATTGATAGAGAAATATGAGTAGAGATCATGAATAACTAATTTAATAGTCAAAAAAGACACAAATAGCCAAGAAACATTTTTTTTTAAGTCCATCATAAGATACTTGTTAAGTGGGGAAGCATTATTTTATAATTAATAATGCCCAGTACTGGCAAGGACTCAGCGACACAGCATTCTTACACACCTTAGATAAGAATCTAAACAGGTAAAAAATATCTGAAGGCAATTTGGCAGTATATTGGCAAAAGTCTCAAGAAGTCCCTACCCTTTAATCTGGAATACACAGTATACGCCTCAATATAAGATGACCCTAACATAAGTCAATCCCCATGCCTCCAAGGAGAAATTTTTTAAGTTATTTAGTTAACTGGATTATATGAACACTTTAAAATATAGATGAAATAGTAACTACCTATAATATTTAACTTAGTAGCTTAAATATATATTTAAAATGTCATGACAATAAACTGACATAGAAGCACTGCGTTTTCCATATTCACAGGTCTTGTCACACTACTCCACACTCTTCACATGCATCTTGGCATCAGTGCCTTTGCCATCATGTTGTTGCTGTTCAGTCGCTCAGTTGTGTCCAACTCTTTGTGACTCCATGGACTGTAGCATGCCAGGCTTTCCTGTCCTTCACCATCTCCCGAAGCTTGCTCGAACTCATGTCCATTGAGTCAGTGATGCCATCCAACCATCTCGTCCTCTGTCATCCCCTCTCCTCCCACCTTCAATCTTCCCCAGCATTATGGTCTCTTTGCTTTCAATGAGTCAGCTCTTCGTATTAGGTGGCTAGAGTATTGGAGCTTCAGCTTTACAATCAGTCCTTCCAATGAATATTTAGGGTTGACTTCCTTTAGGATTGACTGGTTTGATCTCCCTTGCAGTCCAAGGGACTCTTAAGAGTCTTCTCCAACACCACAGTTCAAAAGCATCAATTCTTTGGCGCTCAGCCTTCTTTATGGTCCAACTTTCACATCCGTACATGACTACTGGAAAAACCATAGCTTTGACTATATGGACCTTTGTCAGCCAAGTAATGTCTCTGCTGTTTAATACACTGTCTGGGTTTGTCATAGCTTTTTCTTTTAATCAGAACACATTATCTTCCTTCCATCTACTATTTTTGAGACAGCAATGTTTTGAATCCATGCATAAAGCTCCCTCCAAAAATGTTATGCTATCCCTCAAGCATATAATCATATTCTTCATTTGTTCTGTAAGTGGATAACCACAAACTCCACAATATCACCATCTTCTGTAACAACTTAAGTGATCTTTGTGCTTCACTCATGTTCGACTCTGATTCCATGGAATGTAGCCTGCCAGGCTCCTCTGTCTATGGGATTCTCCAGGCAAGAATACTGGAGTGGGTTACCATGCCCTCCTCCAGAGGATCTTCCCTACCCAGGGATCGAACCCATGTCTCTTATGTCTCCTGCATTAGCAGGCAGGTTCTTTACCACTAGCACATATACTGTGTTTTTCAAAATCACTAATGACTTAGCATACAGAAATTACTAATGACTCAGTTACCTCTCTCATACATACAATATTATTTCCTAGTGAGGAAATATAGATGAACTGTTAATGTGAAAACTGCATGAAAATAAACTACATAACTCATGTGCTATCTATATCTTTTCTAAGTAAAAGTGACACCACAGAATATATAAGACCTGATTTGTGGCAGATGCACATTTCCAGGCTCTTCCCTAAGAGGTCACTGCAATTCAACACCATGAAAGACCACTGTGACATTACTAATTGAATAATTTGTGGCCTGATAGGCCACACCACCCTAAGCATTTTCTGATGACAAAACATTAATAATTGCAAGGTCATAGTTTTTTCCTTAAAATTTAAAAATCAACTTTACTAAGGTATAATTTATATACAATAAAATACATCTATGTCATAAATGTACACTTTTGAGTTTTGGCTGGCTTCAAATAAGCACTGATCTGCTTTCTGCCAAAATAAATAGACTGGGAGAAGTTTTTAAATGTTTAGGCAGGCTACAGTCCATGGGGTTGCACAGTCAGACACAGCTGAGCAACAACATACACAGGCTTTAAAAAGTTCTTTGAGTATAATTCTGCTGTGAGAATGTCCTCCTTATTTGGTTCCTAGATAACCCATCTTTCACTGTAGCTGTCCTTCTTGTGGTGTCAGATTATAGAACAAGAGCTCTTGACCGGCAAGGCATACAAACTGGTCTCTGAGTGAGAACTGAGCCTTTAGCACATTTGTTCAGTTCAGTTCAGTCGTTCAGTTGTGTCTGCCTCTTTGCGACCCCATGAATCGCAGGACGCCAGGCCTCCCTGTCCATCACCAACTCCCGGAGTTCACCCAAACTCACGTGCATCGAGTCAGTGATGCCATCCAGCCATCTCATCCTCTGTCATCCCCTTCTCCTCCTGCCCCCAATCCCTCCCAGCATCAGGGTCTTTTCCAATAAGTCAACTCTTTGCATGAGATAGCCAAAGTATTGGAGTTTCAGCTTCAGCATCAGTCCTTCCAATGAACACCCAGGACTGGTCTCCTTTAGGATGGACTGGTTGGATCTCCTTGCAGTCCAAGGGACTCGCAAGAGTCTTCTCCAGCACCACAGATCAAAAGCATTAATTATTTGGTGCTCAGCTTTCTTCACAGTCCAGTTCTAGATGATGCTTTGAAAGTGCTGCACTCAATACGCCAGCAAATTTGGAAAACTCAGCAGTGGCCACAGGACTGGAAAAGGTCAGTTTTCACTTGTTCAAGTTGCAACTAAAAGGCATGTTTAAAAACATTTGATGACGTTTTGATGCAATTACATTGTGTCTTTTCCATCCCACACACGGCCTTCAGGGCAACATGGAGGAGTTCTCTAGGGTATGAATATTTTTACATGTTTCTTTTTTTAATTTTTGGCTACAGTGGGTCTTAGTTGAGGAGCATGGTTCAGCAGTTGTGGCACAAAGGCTTAGCTGCTCCCAGGCATGTGGGATCTTCCCAGACCAGGGATGGAATCCGCCAGCCCTGCATTGACAGACGGATTCTTATCCACTGCTCCACCAGGAAAGTCTCATTTTTGCACGTTTTGTACCAAGAAAAAGTATCTCCAAGACACCGGGCTGCAATCACATAACTTCAGGACAGAGTATCCGTGAAGTACATTCAAACAGATGACCTTGGACTAGTCGGTCACTTGAATGCTCAAATCAAATACACCAAGGAGCCACGGAACAGCAAAACAAGTCACAATGTAGCTTCCTTGGACCTGCCTCTATCTGTGTCTATTCTCTTAAGAATTATCCCAAGTTCTCTCCATCCAAACCTCAGCTCCCTTTAAGATGCCACAATGGTATGCTCTCAAGAGTCAAGGGACGTGTGTAAGAAGTTTGAAGACCTCACCTGAACTCTTCTGGTTGGTGACGGGCTTGCCTTCCTGATGCACGGCGTGCTGGAACACATGCTGAGTACCCTGGACTGTGGCCCTCTTCAGACAGATGTCCAGCAGGTCGTGAGTGGTGCCGACATTCTGGGCCAGTACGAACTGAGGGTCGGAATTCAGTTTCTGAAGCAGAGCCGCTACCTTCTCCGAATTCAGTCCTGCTGGAATACCTGATGGGATTGTAACATCAAAAAGAGGCTGAGGAGGGCTCATCTCCTACACTCGGACTTTAACTTGATAAGAGCATCCCGCGGTGATCATAGAGCAGCGCAGAAGCCCTTCACCGGCGTCCTCGCCCACGAAGCTGCCTCCCTCCAGGCCTCTCCAGCCCACCCAGAAAGCTCCATCCCCGCCGTCGCCCGGGGTGCCAGCCCTGGCCCTTCCCCGCCACCCGCCCGCCGGGACGCAGCGGAGCCCCTAGAGGGCCCCCGGCAGAGCCTCGGCAGGGAAGAGCGGCGCCTCACCCGCTCCGTTCATGGTGTCCACGCTGCCCAGCGAGGGAACGGTAGTGTCGGGGTCCTCAGGCCGGGGCCGGGACGGCACAGCGCTTCGCAGCCTGGGCGGCCCGACCTGCCTCTCGCACCCGGAGCGCCGGAAAGAGGAAACCGGCTCGGTGGCGGCGGAGGGCGAGAGAAACGGGGTCCGCAGAGGGACAAAACTCCCCCGCGCGTTGCTGAGTCAGCGCCGTCGGGGGATGGCCCCGCCCAGGGGAGGGCCGAGGGGGGCGGGCTGCTGACGCGCTCGGAGCCCCAACCCCCGCGGGTCCCCCAGCGGTTCCGGCCCACGTGGGCCTCTGTGATTACGCTTCCCGACCCTCCCGGGCGCCTTCCACGGATCCGGTCAGCCCCGAGGCGGAAACCTTAGAGATTCCGTGCTGGGCCTCGGAGGCCGAATACACTAGCATTGTGGATTGATCCCCCATTAAACCTTTTCAGAGGCCAAAAGAGGGCTCCAGGCTGTGGAACAGGCTGAGGAGTCGCATAATTAAACAATGGGTTTAGGTTGAGTTGACTCGTCACAAAAATGAACCCAAAGGCACTTCCAGTAGGTCTCCTTTGCTTACCGGTCACTGCAATTTCAGTGGCAACTTGTTGCTTTGATTCTAGTAAAACCACTTTTTTATCTTTGAGGGGAAACTGGAATCAAGCTCGTCCCTACCCTCTATAGCTACCACGGTTCTACAAGCATCCAATTGCTCATTTTGAAGGAATACTCATTCTAGGCTTCATAGCGTGGGTGAGAGTGTCCTAACTAGACCGGAAAGAACCGTGGGGTTTAACTAAGGATGATGACAGAAGTCAATCTGATTCACCTATACTGTTTTGCTCGGCTCTCTACAAAACCTGCAAATGAGTGGGTTTTCATCCCCAAGCTTGCAGGATAACTGAGAGGTTTAGCAAGGTTTTGAGATAGTGAAGTCATTCTCTCTGTTTTTCATGCTTTAAAATCTCAGACCTTAGTGAGATGTTGGGATGGGACCCACAGATGATAAAATAGTATATATTGATCTTTCTACCACTGAAGAAACTGCTTAGCTTCTTAGAATGGTGTGAGTGTTTGGTGGAACCTGGAATCTAGGTCCTAGATTGAAAATCTCTGATTCCAAGGAACTCTAATATCTGGGGAAAACCATACTCAGACACCAATCAGTCATTCGAGAAATCACAGCCTCTATATCCCTGGAAAGACCTGGGTAAAGTTTGGGAATATGACATAGCAACTGTCTCTAATAGGGCCCATGGACTATCTCATTCTGAGATTCTTCGGATGTCTGAAGAAAAGGAACAGATTGAAAATTATACTGAGAGCAGTCATTGGACCTTTCACAAAATGATGTTCAAGCATCCTGCCCAATTCAACTCATGAAATTTTATTCAGTATCTACCATGTACCAGTACTAGGCGAGCTGCTGATGATATGGAGATGAACAAGCTTAAACTTGCCCTTCAGAAACACAAAATGTAGTAAAAAAGAGCAAAATAACTTCTAGACAGTTCATACTAATACGCCAGTAGTGCCAGAAGCTGTGAGAAAGGGGCTGTTAATTAGAACCAGAGGTGCCTAAAAAAAGGGTCACTTGTGAGCATAGTCTTAAAGAGTGGATGATGGAAGCTCGTAGGGGAAAACACAGAGGAAGGGCATGCAAGACACCACCAAATGCAGGGGCACTAAAGCCCCTGGGAAAATCACATTCAAGAAACTGATTTCATAGTCTGTTGTGGTTAAGATCAGGGAAGGTGTTAGGATCAGGGACGAAGTGTAGGACTGGAAAAGTTAATTTTGGCCAGAATATGAAAGATTTTATTTGCCATTCCTGCATATCTAGACTTTGTCTTATGGTAAACTAGGAGCCAACATCGGTTTTTTTAATAAGGGAGCAATATGCTCATTTCTGGGCTTCCCAGGTGGCTCAGCAGTAAAAGAATCTGCTTGCAATGCAGGAGATGTAAGAGATGTAGGTTCAATCCCTGGATCAGGAAGATCCTCTGGAGAAGGATCTTCTCCAGAATTCTTGCCTGGAGAATCCTATGGACAGAGGAGCCTGGCAGGCAACATACAGTCCACAGGGCCACAGTGTCAGTCACAGCTGAGGCATCTGAGCATGCATGCTCATTTCTATGTAAAGAAGGAAACACAGGGATTTCCTGGTAATCCAATGGCTAAGACTCCCCATTCCCAATGCAGGGGCCCTGGGTTTGATCCCTTGTCAGGGAACTAGAACCCACAAGCCGTGACTAAAAGATCCCGCATGCTGCAATGAAGATCAAAAATGATGCAACGATGATGGAAGATCCCACATGCTACAACTGAGACCTGGTGCAACCAAGTAAATAAACATTAACTAAAAATGTTGGATTCTTAATAACAACAACACTAGTGGGGAGAGTGATTTGGAGGGAGAGCTTCTAAACATAGGGAAACTATTTAGACAGTTAATCCAGCAATGCACTTGGGGAGTGACAGAAGCTTGAAACTGTGGAAAAGGAAGAGGCACAGATAATCTGGAAGTTTTCACTTGAATGAGTGGATGGATGGTGATATCATTAACTTGGGCATCCCAGGTAGCACTAGTGGTAAAGAATCTGCCTGCCAATGCAGGAGACATAGAAGTCCCTGCATTGATCCCTGGGTTGGGAAGATCCCTGGGATCTTCTTGGGAAGATCTTCTTGGGAAATGGCAACCCACTCCAGTATTCTTGCCTGGAAAAATCCACGGACAGAAGAGCCTGATGGGCTACAGTCCATGGGGCCACAAAGACTTGGACACGACTGAGCACATCACATCACTCATCATGAACTTAGAGAAGAATTCAGAAAAATCGATATGTGGGAAAATGTGAGTGAGCAGATAATGAATTTAGTTTTGACCTTGGCAAATTTGAAGTACCCACAGGATACCTAGGAAGAGAAGTTCAGGAGACAGATGAAAAGATGTCTGGAATTACATAGGCCTTTTATCCAATGACTGAAGTGACGCAGCAGCAGCAGCAGCTATCCAATGAAAGTCAACAAGATTGTAAAGAGAAAGAGAATAAAGCAAAAAGAAAAAAAGATGAGCACCAAGAATTGTACCCTGTGCAGCTGCATGCAGTTGTATAGGGTGTTAATGGCACAAGAATGCCAGGTTGAGTGGGACAAATAAGGCTTGAAACCATGCATCCTGGCCCAAGGCGGTACCCAGCCAGATTACGGTGCGCCTTTTACTATTTGTTACAAGGATGCCATAAGGGGGTGCCATTAACTCTGCAAATCGTGGCTTTAAAGAGTGGGTAAAGACAGAGAAGCCAGCACTAACACACAGAAAGAGCAGTGAGAGAGGGAGGAGAAGACCCATAGAGTTATGCCCTGGAATCCCAGGAAGACAAGGAGAAGAAGGTGAACAGGACTGAAAGCTTCAGAAAAGTTTGGCAACTGAATCACAGGTGACCTTGGAGAGAACAGCTTCGGTGAATGGTGGAGTGGGCAGAAGCCACCACATTGCAGTGAGTTGAGAGGGAAGGAAGTAGCAGGTAAGGTCTTTGGGGAGAAAAGGAAAACTTAAATCCACTGTGGAGGATGAAAGGCAGGAACCAGTACAGAAGAGAGATTAAATACATGGCAGAGAAGGTGTGACTGATAGGACAGAAACCCTGGAAAAGAAGAGATGGAATCACTGGGGAAGGTGGAGGGGCCAGTTTTACAAGCTACTGCCACCCTTTTCATGCCAATGAGTACATCTCCCCATCCCCTGCCCCCAAATTACTATCATCATCACTTTGCCAGATCTGCTCTGCCCTCGTTGCCAGGGTGTCACCCTCAGTACCAGCTTTCCACCCAGCAAGTCACACCCATACACTCGGCCTCAGTGCAGACACGGAGAAGAGCAGAGGGAAACTGGTTTTCTACTGGGTCTGCTCCAGATGACCTAGCCAGGCAGACATTTCCCTAAGAATAGGATTCTTCAGACCTTCCCCTCCATCTCCATCCGGAAGAGATATGGTTGAGCCCTGTGACACCTCATGGAACAAAGCTACTGGCAGCAGAACTCTAGCATGAAATTCACAAGTTTTGAAAGGAGAATCCATGTGAATTCAGTGAATGACATCACCTACCATTTCAGCTATGCCCTTTGCCTGTTGCTTCCATGGGGCTTCCCTAGTTAAACAAACAGATTTAGTGTCAAGACAAGTTAAAAAGAATACTGAAAATATGTAGAGAATTCCAAAGCATCGATAAGGAAAAAGACAAATAACCCAATAAAAAAATGGAAAAAAGACCTAAACAGGCATTTCAAACAAAAAGAAGAATGAATGGCAAATAAACAGTAATGTTGGAAATGCATAATAAAATTATAGTAAGATGCCACAGTATCTCTCTCTCTCTCTCTCTCTCTGTCTCTCTCTCTCTTTTTTTAAATTGGCGCTATCTCCGAGTCATCTGGGAAACTAGTCTGGTCCAGCCAGCTACCGCTTCTCCCAACCTGCTTTGGGAGAATGGCATGGAGTGACAGGCCACCTTCTGAGTGTACTGCAGCCCATGCACTCCCGCAGGGGAAGAGAGGCACTCAACAATTATGTAACCCCCTGCCTCTGGATATAGGAGTGGGGGTGGGAGGCGGCACTCCTGGGACCTCCCTGCCCAGGGCTATGCAGGGGCTAGGTCCCTGGAATGGCCAGTCTAGGCAGGCACCAGCTTGCCCTACTCCAAAGCACCACGCTGCTCTCCCAGTAGACACCACGGACTTATTTTCTAACTGGGGGAAGGGGCAGGATCTGGGTGGCGCCACACAGCCACTTCCAGCCTTTTTCTACAGAGGGTCCGGAGACCACCTTGCTTCCAAAAGTTATGTCTGGCCTCCAGCTCTAGCCAGGCTCAACCCTGGGGACATTAACTAAAGATAAGGGGTGTGGAGGGAAACTAGGACGTTGGGGAAATTGGGTGGGTTGAGTTTTACATTTATAGTCACTAAGTCGTGTCCCAATTCTTTGTGACCCCATGGACTGTAGCCCTGTAGGAGCTTGCCAGGCTCCTCTGTCCAGGGGATTTTCCTGGCAAGAATACTGGAGTGGGTTGCCAGCTCCTACGCCAAGTATTTCTTTTTTGTTGTTTTATTTTTAAAAGTTTATTTTTGGCTCTGCTAGGTTTTTGTTGCTGCATATGGGCTTTCTCCAGTGGTGGCGGGTGGGGCCACTCTTCCTTGTGGTGTACAGGCTTCTCATTGTGGTGGCTTCTCTTGTTGCAGAGCAGAGTTTAGGCACCCGGGCTTCAGTGTTTGCAGCATGTGGGCTCAGTAGTTATGGCTCGTGGGTTCTAGAGCATGTGCTCAGTAGCTGTGGTGCACGGGCTTAGTTGCTCTGAGGCACGTGGAATCATCCTGGACCAGGGATCAAACCCATGCATTGGCAGGTGGATTCTTAGTCACTGAGCCAAGGAAGCCCCACATTATCTCTTGATAGGCAAAACTTTTAAAGGCAGTTATCTAAAAGGACTATTGGCAATTCTTACATACTGCTGTGGAGATATAAGTAATACAGCCTGTTGGAGAACATTTGTCAACATTTGTAAAGCTGAAGATGCATATACTCTATAGCTCAGAAACTTTATCCCTGGTTGTGTATTTGAAAACTACACCATCCAAAGTGGTAGCCACTAGTCACTTGTGGTTATTTAAATTTGTTTATTAAAATTAAAGTTAAAATTTTACTTTCTCAAGAGTGTAGTAAAATTCCAAATGCTTAGTAATGACATGTGGCTGCCAAATTGGTGAGTGTAGATACAGAACTCTTTCATCATCACAGTAATTCCACTGGACAGCCCTGCCCTAGAGAAATTCTCACACATGTGCACTAGGCATCAGAGTCATGACTGTTTATGTGAGCATTGCTGGTGATTGCACAGAACCTGGAAAAAACTCAAAAGTTCATCAACAGGAGTATGCATTCATTATGACACATTCATACAATGGAATACTACAGAGAAGATGAAGATCATCAACATGGGTGAATTTCAGAAATGTAACATTGAAGGCAGAAAGCAAATTGGGAAGCAAATGGAACACAACCACACTTTAAAAGTTCAACAATGAACAAAATTAAATAATGTATTTTTAGACATACAAATATACATAGTAAAAGAATTGTCTTTTAAAACAAGGGAATATTAAGCACCAAATTCAAGGTCATGTTTGCCTTTGGGGGAGAGACACAGACAGCTTCAAAGGTGTTAGCAATATCAAGTTTATTAAACTGGTGGTGGGTACATGGGTTTTCATCTTATTTGTTATATCTGATTTCATACATTTTCTATTTTTGTCTGTATGAAATATTTCCTCTTAAGAAGATCACTCTACCTGCTGTGTAAATGATGGACTGAAGGGAGATGGGAATGTAAGTAAGTCAGAGACAGGTTAGAAGACTGTAATTTGTCCAGGCAAAAGTTGAATGCTGACCTGGCTCAAGAGGGCAAGAATGGAGGTGAAAGGAAGTGAATGAATTAGGGTATATATCATCCAGGTGAATCACCCTAACCCTGACCATTATGATCTGGGAGAGGTTTGCATAGTGTAAAGTGGAGCGTGGAAAAGGAATAGGTAAGTCAGACTGGGAATGTTCGGGAGAGCTCCTTGGAAGAGAGGACAGATCATCTGAATTGGGACAGTCAAGGGTTTGTTAAGGCTTCCCAGGTGGCACTAGTGGTAAAGAACTCGCCTGCTAACACAGAAGATGGAAGAGACACGGGTTCAATCCCTGGGTTGGGAAGATCCTCTGGGGAAGGAAATGGCAACCAACTCCAGTACTCTTGCCTGGGAAAATCCCATGGACAGAGGAGCCTGGTGGGCTACAGTCCATGGGATGGCAAAGAGTCGGACACGACTAAAGTGACATAGCAGCAGCAGCAGGAACTGAAGAAGTGAAGTGTGAAGTGAAATGTAAGTCGCTCAGTTGAGTCTGACTCTTTGCCACCCCATGGACTATACAGTCCATGAATTTTCCAGGCCAGAATACTGGAGTGGGTAGCCATTCCCTTCTCCAGGGGATCTTCCCAACCCAGGGACCAAATGCAGGTCTCCTGCATTGCAGGCGGATTCTTTACCAGCTGAGCCACCAGGGAAGCCCAGAGACAACAGGGTCCAAACACAGAGGACCTTTTCTACTAACATTTTCTGTGTTCTGAAATTTTAACCCTTTGTGAGATATTGGATGGGACCTACAGTTGATAAAATAGGTGCAATAGATCATTGGAAAGTCTAAGTCTCAGAACAGTGACCACAGAACAGCTTCAGCGAATGCTGGGATGGGCAGGAGCCACCACTGCAGTAAGCTGAGTGGGAAGGAAGGTCTTTGGGGAGAAAAGGAAAGCTAAAGTAATGTCTACCTGGAGGATGACAGGCAGGAACCAGTGCAGATGAGAGATTAAATACGTGGCAGGGAGGTTCATTCAATTGCTAAAACAGAAGCCTCTGGAAAAAGAAGAGATGGAAGGTGAGGAAGGTGGAGGGGTCAGTTTTACAAGCTCCTGCCACCCTTTTCATGCCAATGACTGCATCTCCCCATCCCATGCCCCCAAATTACTATCATCATCACTTTGCCAGATCTTCTGCTCCACCCTAGTTGCCAGGGTGTCACCCTCAGTACCAGCTTTCCACCCAGCAAGTCACACCCACATACACTCAGCCCCCATGCAGACACAGAGAAGAGCAGAGGGAAACTGGTTTTCCACTGGGTCTGGTCCAGATGACCTAGCCAGGCAGACATTTCCCTAAGAATAGAATTCTTCAGATCTTCCCCCTCCATCCCACCCGGAAGTGATATAGTTGAGCCCTGTGACACCTCGTGGAGCAAAGCTACTGGCAGCAGAACTCTAGAATTTTATTTATTTATTTATTTTAATTGAAGGTTAATTACTTTACAATATTACTTTACAATATTGTACTGATTTTTGCCATACATCAACAGGAATCCTCCACAGTTATACATGTGTTCCCCATCCTGAACCCCCCCTCCCTCCTCCCTCCCTGTACCATCCCTCTGGGTCATCCCAGTGCACCAGCCCCAAGCATCCAGTATCATGCATTGAACCTGGGCTGGCGATTCATTTCATATATGATATTATACATGTTTCAATGCCATTCTCCCAAATCATCCCACCCTCGCCCTCTCCCACAGAGTCCAAAAGACTGTTCTATACATCTGTGTCTCTTTTGCTGTCTCGCATACAGGGTTATCATTACCATCTTTCTAAATTCCATATATATGTGTTAGTATACTGTACTGGTATTTTTCTTTCTGGCTTACTTCACTCTGTATAATAGGCTCCAGTTTCATCCACCTCATTAGAACTGATTCAAATGTATTCTTAATGGTTGAGTAATATTCCATTGCATATATGTACCACAGCTTTCTTATCCATTCACCTGCTGATGGACATGTTGGTTGCTTCCAAATTTTAGAAAATATGAAATCCACAATTTTAGAAAGAAAATCGCTTCCATGGGGCTTCCATAGTTAAACAGATCCAGTGTCAAGACAAATTAAAAAATAATACTGAAAATATGTAGAGAACTCCTGAACATCAATAGGAAAAAAGACAACCCAATGAAAAAGGAAAAAAGATCTAAACAGGCATTTCACACAAATGCCTGTGAAATATGAAATAAAACTCTAATAAGATGCCATGTTATTTCTTGATAGGTAAAAAATTTAAAGGCAGGCAGTAAAAAAGTACTATTGGCAATTATTACATACTGCTTGTAGAGATAAAAAGTATATTACACACAAGTTGGGAAACATTTGTCAATATTTGTACAGTTGAAGATGCATGTATTCTTATAGCCCAGACACTTTATTTCTGGCTGTGTATTCGAAAACCATGTCATCCAATATGGTAGCCACTAGCCACTTGTGACTATTTAAATTTATTTATTAAAGTTGAAGTATAAATTTACTTTCTTAGTAGTAATAGTCATATTCCAAGTGCTTAGTAATGACATGCTGCTAAGTCGCTTCAGTCATGTCCAACTCTGTGTGACCCCATAGGTGGCAGCCCACCAGGCTCCCCCATCCCTGGGATTCTCCAGGCAAGAACACTGGAGTGGGTTGCCATTTCCTTCTCCAACGCATGAAAATGAAAAGTGAAAGGGAAGTCGCTCAGTCGTGTCCGACTCCTAGCGACCTCATCGACTGCAGCCTTCCAGGCTCCTCCGTCCATGGGATTTTCCAGGCAAGAGTACTGGAGTGGGGGTGCCATTGTGGCTGCCATATTGGAGAATGTAGATATAGAACTCTTCCATTATCATAGTAAGTTCCATTGCACAGCCCTGCCCTAGAGAAATTCTCAGATACATGCACTAGGCATCACAATCTTGACTGTTTATGTGAGCATTGCTGATGATTGCACAGAACGTGGAAAATAATCAATAGTTCATCAACAGGAGTATGCCTGTATTATGACATATTCATACAGTGGAATACTACAGAGAAGATGAAAATCAACGTGGATGAGTTTCAAAAATGTTACTGTTGAGTACAGAGACCAAACTGCAAGGCAGATGGCATAGACCACTTTTAAAAGCTCAACAACAAACAAAATTAAATAATTTTTTAGACGTATAGACATATATGGAAAAAAATTAGGTTTTAAAACAAGGTAATATTAAACTCCAAATTCAAGGTTGTGTTTGCCTTTTGGGAAAGAGACACAGCCAGCTTCAAATTAAACACAGCCAGCTTGTGTTTCAGAGAAGGCAATGGCACCCCACTCCAGTACTCTTGCCTGGAAAATCCCATGGATGGAGGAGCCTGGTGGGCTGCAGTCCATGGGGTCGCTAAGAGTCAGACACGACTGAGCGACTTCACTTTCACTTTTCACTTTCATGTACTGGAGAAGGACAGGGCAACCCACTCCGGTGTTCTTGCCTGGAGAATCCCAGGGACGGGGAAGCCTGGTGGGCTGCTGTCTATGGGGTTGCACAGAGTCGGACACGACTGAAGCGACTTAGCAGCAGCAGCAGCAGCTTGTGTTTAAATAAACCGGTGGTGGGTACCTGGATCTTCATCCCGTTAGTTGTACCTGATTTCGTACATTCTCTGTATTTTTTGTTTATATGAACTATTTCTTCTTAAAAGATTGTTCTACCTGCAGATGGGAATATAAGCCACAGCCCTGTTATGTCCTAAGTCACTATGTTGTGTCTGACTGTTTGTGACTCCATGGATTGTAGCCCACCAGGCTTCCCTGTCCATGGAATTTCCCAGGCAAGAGTAGTCGAGTGGAGTTGCCATTTCCTCTTCCAAGGATTCTTCCCTAATTCAGGGATAGAACCCACGTCTCCTGCATTGCAGTCGGATTCTTTACCACTGAGCCACCAGGGAGGCCCACAGAGATCTGTCAGGATACTATGACTTATCCAGGAGAAAGGTGACTGGTGACCTGGATCAAGAAGCAGCAGTGGAAATGAAAGGAAGTGGATGAATATGGAATATACTTTGGAGATGAATCAACCTAACCATTATTATTTGGCAGAGGCTTTTATGGTGTAATGTGAAGCGTGGAAGAGGAATATGTAAGTCAGACTGGGAGCTTTAGGGAGAATTTCTTAGAAGAGAGACAGATGGTTTGTGTTTGGAACAATTAAGGGTTTGTTAAATGATAATAACTGAGGAAGGTCATTCTACTTGGAGGTGATGTCTTACAGTAAGAATTGAAGGTAGCAAGCCTCTGTTTGGGAACTGGAGACTCTGAGCATAGTTGGAGTTAAAGAACAAGAAGGCAGGGGCCAACCATGAAGGGCCAATTGTACCCTTGGGGGTTAAGACTTTATTCTGGAAGATGCAAGGAAACTGCCCCCATTTTCCTTTCCTTTTGTCAGATCCTCGGGAACAACAAAATAAGCCATTGATATAAGGCTGCGAAGTTCTGGCCACAATGAAAACCAAGCTGGGCTACTCTGAAAATTCTTCTCTGATTTTTTTTTTTCCTGCACTGTGAAGCATGCAGGATCTTAGTTGCCCAACCATGGATCAAATCCTACCCCACCCCACATTGGAAGCATGGAGTCCCTCACCAGTCCCTCGCCAGGGAAGTCCTGAAAATGCCTCTGTTTGTACTAAACATTTTTATAAATCATCACCCGCACTTGTAATCACCAAAACCTAAATTGTAGAAATACAGAAAGACCGAAATGAGTGAGAAAGGAAAAGAAAGGCACACAGAAGAGAAAATGATAGAGATGAAAAAGGAGAAATTAGACCTGAAAGAAAATAATAATTAAACATCACTGGAGGCCATAGATCCCAGTTTCCCTTTAGGAATGCTGTTAGACTGGCTTTCTTTAATGCTGCAATTGACAGAATCCAGAGCTTTAACTCTTCTTTTGTTCTTGAACTACATGCTTTACTATCTTAAGCAAATATTTAAGTGCAATAATCATGGCATTCTTGTACTCTTTTCAGAGGTGTTTCTTGAGACAAAGCATACACATCTCAGAAATAAAGTTAACGTGCAGGAGCTGATGACTCAAATCTACCTCTTCTAATACACATCCTTTATAAGACTTTCTCATCAGATTTCCATTTGTGCATCTTATTTTTTCCTTTGTTTAGTTTTCTTTCTTCCTTGTTCCAAGAAGAATACTTCATCAGATAGACGTAAAACAGAACACATTCACAGGGCAAATAAAAAACTAAAAAAGATAAGAACTTTTCTTCTTCTGAAAAGTGAGGTAGTAGCTATAATAGCTAAAGTTTATTTATTTATTGCTCCCAAGCAGTATCTTTACTTTCCCTGGTCCATGAATAAAATTTTCTGTAATAACTAAAATTTAGTGAGTGCTTAGTGTGCCTCACAGTGTACATGTCTCAGCTCTTAATCCTCATAGTAACCATAAATCAGGAGGTAGATTCTATTACTATCCCCATTTTATAGAAGAGGAAATGCAGGAGCAGAAAGATTAGGTAAATTCCCCATCATCATACAGCTAGGAAAGTGGTAGAGAGAGAATATATACCTAGGTAATCTGATTTCAGAGACTAAGAATGTAGGTTCTCCATGCCTAAGGATCAAAAGATAGAATATAGGTGAAAGTATTTTGAAACGAGTACTTAAGACATGTCAGTATGAATAATAGACTTGCAGATTTATAAATTGTTGAGTGTTGTGTGTCATTTCTCAATTTGCAGGAAAGCAACCATTGTAGATATTCTATTTGTGGGTGATTTAGTTTTATGGGTGTTTTTACTCTAGGTTTTGACAAATGGAACATGATCAGGAAGTTTTTCTTGGATGCATACACGTGCTGTGCTGTGCTAAGGTGCTTCAGTTGTATCTGATTCTTTGCAACCCCAGGGACTGAAGCCCATCAGGCTCCTCTGTCCATGGAATTCTCTAGGCAAAAATACTGGAGTGGGTTGCCATGCCTTCCTCCAGGAGATCTCCCCCACCCCAGGATCGAACTCATGTCTCTTGTGTCTCCTGCATTGGCAGGCAGGTTCTTTACCACCAGGTCTACCTGGAAAGCCGGGGTGCATACATATGCTGCTGTTAAGTTTTCTCACTGGCCCATTTAAATTTTTTGAAAACACTGTATATATATATTTATTTTTCACTATCTGGGTCTTCGTTGCTGGGTGAGAGCTTTCTCTTATTGATGAGCCCAGGCTCTGGGGCGCACAGGCTTCAGTAGCTGTAGCACACAGGTTTAATTGCTCCTCGACACATGGAATCTTCCTGGACTGGGGATCAAACCAGTGTTCCCTGCATTGGCAGGTGGATTCTTAACCACTGGACCACCAGGGAGGTCCTGGCCCATTTTAATTTGTCTGATATAGGTAGAAAATCTTGATGACCATGCATTGTGACAAAGATCAGTGATAGAAAAGCCTTCATTAAATGCTTAATAACATTGTGGAATCATGAAACATTATTTCTACATTTAGAGTAGTTGAAAGGGATTGTGCAGGAATCATTAGTATCAATATGAAATTGTCAATAGATGATTAAATATTTTCTTAAAAAAACAAATATAATCCACATGTCCAGTTGGGGCAAAGTCCTTTAGACTGGTAAGTTCCAAGTGAGCCAAGTTTGTTATTAAACACTTTTATGAGTACCATAACTATAAAATTCAGGAATTCAAGGTTATGATTCTTTTGTGACAGCAAAGTTTATATCCTCTTTAGTACAATGTTTTAAATGATGCCCTTTAGCTGCCTATAAAACCTACAAATGACAGCTGGAGTGAAAAATGACCTGTTTTGAGATGAGAATCTGTTGCAAAAGGAACACGGAGTATGCAGAATGACATGTAAAGAGGTAGTAAGTCTTCCTAAGTTTTGTTACCATTAAATTTTTAAAAAATCTCAATAAATGAGGGCTCACAGGATCTTAGAGATTATCCTTTGGTCTAGTTCCTTAGTTTGGAGTCTCTGAAAGATTGTGTAACATCCTTGAGCTGAACAGCTCATTAGTGGCCGAGCCAGGAGGAGAGACCTGTTTTTCAAAGCAATTGTTCACACATGCTGTAGTTTCATGTTTACCTGGTAGCTGAAACTTTTTCATGAGCAATGTTGAATATACCCAGCAGAGTTGTGTTACAGACTCCAGGAATCCAGCTACTCCTTTTAGCCTCAGTGGTGTTCAGTGATACAAGTGGCTCGTGGCTTACTCAAGGATTAAGTTCCAAAGGCAGGCAAAAATAGATTCTAGTCAACACTACCCTTGGAAATTCCTTGGGAAAGTGTCACTTCAGAGACTCAAACACCTCCTCTTAACAAACATAGCAGAGGGACTTCTCTGGTGGTCTAGTGGCTAAGACTCCACACTCCCAATGCCAGGGGCCTTGGTTCCAATCCCTGGTGGGGGAACTAGATCCCACATGCTGCAACTAAGACCTGAGGCAGTCAAATAAACAAGTTAAAATAAATATATATATTTTAAAAACCCTAAAAACATTGGGGGGGGAGAGCATGGGATGACTTGAGAGAGTAGTATTGAAACATATATATTACCATATGTAAACTAGTTAGCATATGAAAATTCGCTGCATGATGCAGGGAACCCAAAACTGGTGCTCTGTGACAACCTAGAGGGGTGGGGTGGGGAGGGAAGTTTAAGAGGGAGGGGACATGGGTACGCCTATGGCTGATTCACGTCGATGTATGGTAGAAACTATCACAACATTGTCAAATAAAAAATAAAAATAAAGAGAAGTGAACAAACAAACAAAAAACCTAAAAAAAAAAAAAAAATTAAGCACAACAGAGCAGGTATTTATTCCAGTATGGGAAGAGCCTGCTGTTTCTTTCAGTCGAGAACCAAATGAAGTAATTGGCAAATCTGTGAACATTAGATTGATTCTCAGCAGGTGGGAAATGGGACTGGCCAGGGGAGCTGATCCTCCTCTCCGTCTTATGCTCGCTCCGGGACACATGTTCTTTGAGTTGAACGGGAGTCCTCGCTGCAGGCACTTTTAGTTGTTGTTCCTGTTTGTCTCTCTGTTTCTCTCTCTCTCTCCCCTCCTTTTTACTCATCCTCTTTTTTTCTCCCTCTCTCTCTAAGTCTGATTTCAGTTCGAATTCAAATGTTAAGTGTGTCACTAATAAGGATTAGATGGGTGTCTATGTTTGTTCCTGCCATATAGTGAAGTGAGTCGCGAAGTCGTGTCCGACTCTGTGACCCCATGGACTGTAGCCTACCAGGCTCCTCCGTCCATGGGATTTTCCAGGCAAGAGTGCTGGAGTGGAGTGCCATTTCCTTCTCCAGGGGAGCTTCCCGACCCAGGGCTCGAACCCGGGTCTCCTGCATTGTAGACAGACGCTTTACCGTCTGAGCCACCAGGAAGTCCTAGGAAGTATTATATCAGTTCAGTCACTCAGTCGTGTCCGACTCTTTGTGACCCCCATGAACTGCAGCACACCAGGCCTCCCTGTCCATCACCAACTCCCAAGTTTACCCAAACTCATGTCCATGAGTCGGTGATGCCATCCAACCATCTCATCCTCTGTTGTCCCCTTCTTCTCCTGCCCTCAATCTTCCCCAACATCAGGGTCTTTCAAATGAGTCAGCTCTTCGTATTAGGTGGCCAAAATATTGGAGTTTCAGCTTCAACATCAGTCCTTCCAATGAACACCCAGGACTGATTTCCTTTAGGATGGACTGGTTGAATAGGTTAGTTTTGATTTTTTTTTAATACTTATTCGACTGCATCAAGTCTTGGTTGCAGCATGCGAGATTTAGCTCCCTGACCAGGGATCAAACCCACACCTCTTTCACTGGGAGCTCAAAGTCTTAGCCAGTGGACTACCAGGAAGTCCCTGTAAGTTTGTTCTTAACATAAGAAGCAGTTTTGTCTAATAGTTAAAGACCCAGGAGGCATACAACCTTGGTCTAAATTCTTGTTCAGCCACTAACAAGCTGTGTGGCCCAGGACATGTGACTTAAATTCTCTGTGCCTCAATTTTCATCCCCTGTGAAATGGGTGCAGTAAAAATAGGACCCTTGTTACATGATTGTTATAAAGATTGAGTTATATGTAAAGTGCTTAGGATAGTAGAACATTAGTGTTCATGCTGCTGCTAAGTCGCTTCAGTCGTGTCTGACTCTGTGTGACCCCATAGACGACAGCCCATCAGGCTCCACCATCCCTGGGATTCTCCAGGCAAGAACACTGGAGTGGGTTGCCATTTCCTTCTCCAATGCATGAAAGGGAAAAGTGAAAGTGAAGTCGCTCAGTCGTGTCTGACTCTTAGCAACACCATGAACTGCAGCCTACCAGGCTCCTCCATCCATGGGATTTTCCAGGCAAGAGTACTGGAGTGGGGTGCCATTGCCTTCTCCTAGGAAGTGTAACTATTGTTATGTGATGTCACCATACTTCAGGTAATTCAGAGAACTCAGTTTTGAGAAATTCTAAAAATTGTGTGTGTTAGTTTCATTTCTCATCCCCTATCTCAATTCTTACTGACATATGGTGTACGTGTTAGTCACTCAGTCATGTCTGACTCTTTGAAACCCCATGGACGGTAGCCCACCAGGCTCCCCTGTCTATGGAATTCTCCAGGCGAGAATACTAGAGTGGGTATGCTAATCACTGGCATATAGTTATTGGTACTTCTCAGTTGGTGAAGAATCTGCCTGCAATGCAGGAGACCTGAGTTTGGTCCCTGGGTCGGGAAGGACCCTGGAAAAGAAACTGGCTTATAGTGATTACCCAGAAGACAAAAGGGCTGAATGATTGTCCTGTACGAAACTGAGAGCAATTGTAGTTCTTTACTGTGGTGGTTTATCGCTAAGTTGTGTCTGACTCTATTGTGGCCCTGTGGACTCCTAGCCCGCCAGGCTCCTCTGTAGATGGAATTCTACAGGCAAGAATACTGGAGTGGGTTGCCATTTCCTTCTTCCAGGGATATTCCTGACCTGGGGATCAAACCTGCTTCTTCTGCATCTTTACCACTGAGCCACCAGGGAAGCTCATTGTAGTACTTATCTAGAGCCAAAAGTCAGGGTGATGAGAGGAGTGGCTCTTTGTTCAAGCTCTGTGACCTTGGACAGATCATTTAACCTTTCTGAACCTTAGTATCTCCAGCTGCACATCATAAATAATGACATCACTGCCTGTTTCACAGAGTGGCTGTGAGGATCTAACAAGATATATGTAAAATGTTTTATAAACTATAAGGTAACATGAAAATGTAAGAGATTGCTGTAACACCTTTAATTTAAACATAGGCTGATACTATTGAAACTATCAAGACTAACTGAAGAGATAAAGACAAATAATTCATGCACTGCCACAGTAATACTCTAGGAATGTGTTGGAAGGAACACCAGATCTCTGATTTCTTCTTAAGATGTACACAGTTCTCTGAGAACTCAGGGTTTTGGGAATTCACAGTAGTGGCCTTCATATTTTCCAGTATTACATACGGAAAACTACCCATGATGTTTGCTATCCAACAACTTTAATGTTGCAGAAATAAGTTATTGATAAAAGATTATCTGGGTTAAGGAATTTGTCATTAATTTATAGATTTTTTTTTCTATACTCACTGGCATGAGATTAAGTATAATTTGTCTTTTTAAATAAAATCAATGAATTATTTTTTCTGACTTGCATTATTGCTGCCCTATTTCCTTAAAGATGCATTTGCAATAGATGTAAGTATATTCAAAGGGAAAATTATGATTTTATTGCAGATTATTCCGCATTTTATGTGACTCAGGGTCCCTGGTAGAAGGAATGTGAATATTATAAACTTGTCCTTAAAATTAAGGATTTTTTTCACTAAACTAGATTAAACTTTCCCTAAATTCTTAATATAATGAAAGTTTTGTATTTGAATTATGCCAGTGAAAATACCTGCTTTAGTCAGAATAGGCTAAATTATGAAGCAGGAACAAATGAACCCTAAAAACTAGTGGTTTAACACAAGAGTCTTTTTTCACTTACATCTGAGAAGGTAACTCTGCTCCATGTCATTATTCAGCATCCCAGACTGACAGGTGTTCCCCACAGTTGCAATGTCAGAGGAGGAAAGAAATGACAGAATACGCATCCATTCTGCTTTGCTTGGTCCCAAAGTGACACCGTTAATTCTATCGCCCCTTGACTAGAACTAGTCATGTGGGTTAGTTAATGGAAAGGAAGTAGGGAAATGGGAGGAGCACAGGGATATTCAGTGAATTTTAAATGTCTCTGCCACAACCCCCAAACTCCTAAAGCAGTAGGATATTCTCACATTCTCATACCTTTATCTTCATCCTTTGGCTCCAAGATAGTACACTGCAGAGAAAACAGCATGAACTGTGGGGTCAGATTGCCTTGCGTTTGAATCCCAACTATTATCCATGCGAACTGTGTGAGTTTGAGCATATTATTTTATTTCTCCGATCCTCAGTTTCCTTATCTGTAAAATGGAGATTCCAACACCTACCTGTTAGGGTTGTTGCTACAACGAGAAATTATCTACACAACACTTGGGCAAAAAGTAATACTTGGTGATGATTATCCTCATCAGAAAGATGAGCAAATATTTAGGACAGCAATTCTTAGCTCCAGTTCTGCAACACTACAGGATATCTCAAATTATCTCAAGGAGTGTTGTAACACTTTCAAAAGGCTCTGCAACTAAGATTGTTTTAAATTCCCTTTACTCAACAAAATCATTAGAAGTTGGATTGATGCTGACATAACTCTTGGCAAATTATGAGAGGTGATTTGTCTTTATTATTCCAACCTTTGCCCCTTCAACGATAGCTTCTCTTTTACTCCAGTCCCCAGCTTGGTATGAATTCCAACTTAGTCACTCTCTATAAGTTAGTTAAGCCTGTCTGAGCCCAAGTGTTCTCATCATCAAAGTTGGGACAATCATGAGTACTTTATAGAGCTGTTTATAGGGTCAAATGATGCAAGTGAAGTCCTCAGCACAGCTCAGGCATACTTTATTCCATTGCGCTTTGCCTCATTGCTTGTCACTGGTATCGTGTCTTCTACAAATTGAAGGCTTGTGGAAACCCTGCATTGAGCAAGTCTATGGGGCCATTTTTCCAATAGCATTCACTCACTTATGTTTCTGTGTCACATTTTGGTAATTCTCTCAATATTTCAAACTTTTTCATCATTATTATATTTGTTATAGTGATCTATGATTTAAAAAACACATTTATTTATTTGGTTGTAACAGGTCTCAGTTGCTGCATGCAGGATGTAGTTCCCTGACCAAGGATTGAACTCTGACCCATTGCATTGGGAGCAAAGTGTCTTAGGAAATAGACCCTTCCCTACGATCAGTGATCTTTGATATTACTCTTGTAATTGTTTTGGGGTGCCACGAACTGTGCCTTTGTGAGATGGCAAACTGTTGACAAGCATTGTGTATGTTCTGACTGCTCCACTGACCAGCTCTTCCCTTGTTTCTCTCCCTCTCCTCAGCCTTTCCTATTCCTTAAGACAAAATACTATTGAAATGAGGCCAATTAATAACCCTACTAGGGCCTCGAAGTGTTCAGGGGAAAGGAAGAGGTGTATGTCTCTCACTTTAAGCTTAGTGAAGAAGGCATATCAAAACCAAGATAGGCTGGAAGCTAGCCCTCTTGTGCCAAACAGCCAAGCTGTGAATGCAAAGGAAAAGTTTCTGAAGGAAATTAAAAGTGCTATTCCAGTGAACACATAAATGATAAGAAAACCAAACAGACTTATCAGTGAAGTGGGGAAGTTTGAGAGGTCTGGATAAAAAATCAGATGAGAGCAGAAAATCTCAGACATAATTAAGCCGAAGCCTAAACCAAAGCAAGGCCCTATTCAATTCAGTGAAGGCTGAGAGAGGTGAGGAAGCTGCAGAAGAAAAGTTCAAAGCAAGTTAAGGTTGGTTCATGATGTTTAAGGAAAGAAGCTCTCCATAACATCACAGTGCAAGGTGAATCAGCAAGTGCTGATATAGAAGCTGCAGCAAGATATCCAGGCGATCCAACTAAGGCAATGAATGAAGGTGGAGACACTAAACAACAGATTTTCATTGTAGACAAAATGGCCTTCCATTGAAAGGAGATGCCACAGCCAGAGAACCCAAGTCAACGCCTGGCTTCAAAGGACAGACTAAGTCTCTTTGTTAGGGGCTAAATACAGCTGAGGACTTTCGGTTGAAGTCATATGCTCACCTACCATTCTCCAAATCCTAGGGCCCTTAAGAATTATGCTAAATCATAATCTAAACATCAACTTTAATCAAAAACATGTAAATCATGTTTACATGTAGAATACCACATTACATGCCCAGAAATACAGAAACTGCTTGGAAATATTTCTAACACTTTGGGGGATTATACAGTCAATCTAATAAAGATTATGAACTAGCACAATCATTACTGGGGCCAACATTTCAAAGTTCACCTATCAAATCTAGCACCAGGAAAGTAGTAGATGAATACACACTGAGAAACAGATAATCCTTACTTCAGAAAAGCACAGGCCTACAGAGCATTGCCTCTCTGCGTAGTCAGTATAAAAGTCTGTCTCACTGAGGCATGTGTCTGTCTTTGCACCATTAATATCTTATCTGAAGTGTTTTCCAGTTATTTGGTATTGATTGAAAGCCTGTGCCCTATAAATGGAACAAGAAAGCCTGGATGGTAACATATTTGTTTACAACACAATTTACTGAATAATTGAAGCCCATCATCAATACCTACCACAACAAACTGTGGAAAATTCTTGAAGAGATGGGAATACCAGGCCACCTTACCTACCTCCTGAGAAGACTCTTGAGGTGCTGGAGAAGACTCTTGAGAGTCCATTGGACAGAAAGAAGATCAAAACCAGTCAATCCTAAAGGAAATCAACCCTGAATGTTCATTGGAAAGACTGATGCTAAAGCTGAAGCTCCAACACTTTGGCCACCTGATGTGAAGAGATGACTCATTGAAAAAGACCCTGATGCTAGGAAAGATTGACGACAGAAGGAGAAGGGGGCAGTAGAGGATGAGATGGTTGGATGGCATCACCGACTCAATGGACATGAGTCTGGGCAAACTCCGGGAGAAGGTGAAGGACAGAGAAGCCTGGTGTGCTGTAGTCCATGGGGTCGCAGAGAGTCGGACATGACTTAGTGACTGAACAGCAGCAATTGATACCTACCGCTCAGAAAAAAAGATTCTTTTCAAAATACAATTGTCAATGCACCTGGTCACCAAGAGCTCTAAAAGAGATATACAATGAGATTAATGTAGTTTTCATGACTGCTAAAACATCAGTTTTGCAGCCCATGGATCAAGGAGTCATTTCAACTTTCAAAACTTATTATTTAAGAAATACATTTTCTAAGGCTGTAGCTGCCATTGATAATTTTTCCTATGGATCTGAGCAAAGTCAATTGAAAACCTTCTGGAGAGGATTCAGCATTCCAGATACCAATAAGAACATTCATGATTCATGGGAAGAGGTCAAAACATCAACATAAATGGAATTTGGAAGAAGTTGATTCCAACCATTATGAATGACTTTGGGGAGTTCAAGACTTCAGTGGATGAAGTGACTGCAGGTATGGCAGAAACAGCAAGAGAACTAGAATTAGAAGTGGAGCCTGAAGATGTGATGAATTGATGCAATCTCATGATAAAACTTTCATAGGTGAGGAGTTGCTTCTTAAGGATGAGCAAAGAAAGTGATTTCTTGGGATGAAAACTACTCCTGGTGAAGATGCTCTGAAGATTGTTGAAATGACAAGAAAGGGTTTAGAACTTTATGTAAACTTAGTTGATAAAGCAGTGGCAGAGTTTGAGAATATTGACTCCAATTTTGAAAGAAGTTCTACTGTAGGTAAAATGTTATCGAACAGTATGGTATGCTATAGAGAAGTCATTTGTGAAAGGAAGTATAAATTGATGTGGCAAACTTCATTGTTCATTCCTGCCTTATTTTGAGAGATGGCTGACAGCCACCCCCAACTTTTCGGCAACCACCACCCTCATCAGCAGCCATTAACATCAAGGCCAGACCTTTTACCAGCCAAAGGAATATAACTCACCAAGAGCTCAGATGCCAGTTAGCATTATTTAGCAATAAAGTATTTTAAAACTAAGGAAGGCACATTATTTTTAGACATAATACTATTACATACTCAATAGACTACACAGTAAAGTGTAAACATAACTTTTATATGCACCAAAGGCCGAAAAATTGTGACTCACTTTACTGCAATATTTGCTTTGTTGCAATGTATCCACAACATCTCTGATGAAGTATTCCTGTACTACTAACTATATTGCTGATCTTGTTTGTGTCATCAATTGTCTTGCTATTCACACCCTGCACACTGTTCACTGAACCCAGGATAGGCAAAGCACAAGCTTAGAGGCTGGAGGAAGACACGAAGGGCCGTAGGAACTGCGTGCTAAGTGTGCTAAGCCACTTCAGTCGTGCCCAACTCTTTGTGACCCTATGGACTGTAGCCCATCAGGCTCCCCTGTCCAAGGGAGTCTCCAGGCAAAAATACTGGAGTGGGTTGCCATGCCCTCCTCCAGGGGATCTTTCCAACCCAGAGATTGAACCCAGGTCTCCTGCACTGCAGGCGGGTTCTTTACCAACTGAGCCACAAGGGAAGCCCAAGAATACTGGAGTGGGTAGCTTATCCCTTCTTCAACAGGTCTTCCTGACCCAGAAATCAAATCGGGGTCACCTGTGTTGCAGGTGGATTCTTTACCAACTGAGCCATCAGGGAAGTCTGTAGGAACTGCAGACATGTTTATTCTCTCCTGGCTGGCACAGCAGCCATTCCACAACCTCTGTCCTCTCGTGGCTGACCCAACGGACACAGCCCTGCTGCAGGAGTCATGACACCGCATAACACGGCCACGACACAACTGTAACACAGCATAACCTCAGTGCCTCAAAGCCTTCTCAGATGGTGCTTATATACGTTTACAGAACAGAAGTAGCCCACAGCCAAGCAAGTACTCCATAAATGCACTTAACTGTTACATAGTTATTACTTATAAAGGTGGAGTGAGAGATACTGAACACGCCACCCTGGCTAATTTACTCCACAAATAACTAACCACCCTCTGACTTGGTTCTTTGGGATCACGCTTGAGCTCTGGGGGCTAGCAGGCTATGAGTCAAGTTTATGAGAGATGTTTCACAAGAATCTCCATGAAACAAGGAAAAACCAGTCCATACCAGGTTGTAATAGCTTCCCTAGCAGAGAGCGACATATATTGGGGTGAGAGGATTCTTCTACTCCTTGACATGCATGATTTTAAAAGCTTTTTAAATTAGGCGAATTACACATAAAAATCCAGATTTGTGACTTCTTTTAAAGAATAAGATCTGTCCCCAGTGGGGACGATTAGCCTTCTTTTACACATAGACGTGCCATTTGCCACAGTGTATGCCACTCCCTATTGTTTTACATCTAGCCTGCTTCACCCATTAATCAGCTTGACCCCTGTAAGAATCTGACTTTATGACCCCTGGCTTAAAGGTTTAGTAAAGTGGTCACAAACATGGTGATGACAAGGGTAAAGTTGGCTAGCTATTTGGTAATAGTTGTAAGCTCTTTTCAGTGATTCAGAAAGCCTAATTGCAATGCTTATATTGTTAACCTCTAAAAGGCTACACAGGTTAATGATAGTATGGGATTTATTTTCTTTTAAATGGAATTACATCAACTGGGTAATTGTGTTGCTGTAAAGGAAGCTCAGACTGACAAGTAGGTATCATTGATAAATGGTTTTTAAACTGGGAAAACTGATGACTATTATTTAATAAATAAAATTTGTTTGATAGGCCAGTTCTTTCAAAATATGGGGCCAAGAAAGAAATAATTATGAAAGGTGTCCTTATTAATAAAAAAGTTAAGAAGAGAACGACTGGATTTTTCTGTCACTTCACTGGTGTTTGTAGTCCAAAGGATTAAAATCAGATGAGGAACTGGAATTTCAGGAATCTCATAGTAAGTAGAGAAAACATTGGGGTAAGTTTATGGGACTTCTTTCCTTCTTTTAATGTTTAAATTATTTTTTAAAATTGAAGTATAGTTTATTTACATATGGGGTTTCTGCTGAGTCCTAGAAATTCATGTCTTTCTAAGACAGGCTCTAGGCTAAATTTTAATTGTAAATAATACACATAGTTTTAATACAGCCTCTGTGTTTCTCCAAACTGTAAGGCAAAATAAGAAGCAACAGCCATCTGAAATATTGCTGTGCTGTGTTAAAACTAGTTAAGGTTCCCTGTCTGTGCTAATGTACAAGGTCACTGTATTTAATAAGGGTGAAGAAACTCTTTCTTGACCTGTAATTCTCAAGGATTGTTATATGTCCTAGTACAAAGCTGATTCATAAATCTACTAGGCGGGGCAAAGTTATTACATTCTCAGTATTACTTGCTAACTCCCTTAAACATTTAACTAAACTATGTATCTTTTGAGGATCATAGAATTTTCAAGCTCAAATGAAAATTAATTTCAATTCTCAATCCAACTTCCTCATTTTCCAAAGGCCCAGTCTCTAATCTTGCAACTTTTCACAATGCTCCTACTTTATCCTTACAGCATTTTCACAGGGCTTCCAAATTCTAGTTTGAGAAATCCTGAATGAAGGCTTCTCCACAAAACCTACTGGGGCCTCCAAGAAGACAGAGAAATCTGTGCACCATGGTCTTTAACAGTGTCTGTCTCTCTCCCCATCTTATGCTGACGTTTCCAAGGAAGCAAAGAGGAGACTAACAGAAGGATGTGTCTATTTTTCTTAGAAACAAGACTGTGAAGATTTCATATATTCTGCTCACTTCTTCTCTTTATGTCAATAAAGGGGCTTTTAATCACCATCTGACAGAAGCTCTCTCTCTTTCACTGTGACATATTTAGCTACTGCAACATTAGACAGAATAGTTTTTCTAAGTTAGAGTGAGAACACAGCAGAGACCTGAAAGGTGCTTCTGGTCAGGGCTGGCTTTCCCCCATGTGCGTGTGCACTGTGTCACCTCAGTCGTGTCCAACTCTTCGCAACTCTATGGACCGTAGCCCACCAGGCTCCTCTGTCCATGGGATTCTCCAGGCCAGAATACTGGAGTGGGTACTCCAGGGGATCTTCCGGACTCAGGGATTGAACTCGTGTCTCTGATGTCTCCTGCATTGCCTGGCAGGATCTTTACTACCAGTACTACCTGGGAAGCCCTCCCTCTCCCCATAACTCACCCCAGTTGTGTGGGAAAGTGAAGCAGAGATGCTTGGGGGAGGAAATGAAGAGAGAATGGAAGTGGGAAAAGTCAGCGATAAATGATGAGAGCTGGAATTTTAGACAGAGATAGGGACTTCCCTGGTGGCCAGTGGTCAAGACTCTGTGCTTCCAGTGCAGGGGGTGTGGGTTCAGTCTGTGGTAAGATCCCATGTGCTATGCAGCCAAAAATTTAAAAATAAATTAAATTGAAGTATATGAGAAGAGCGGGGCTTTTCAGGTGGCTCAGTGGTAAAGAATCCTCCTGCCAAGTGGGAGATGCAGGTTTGATCCTTGAGTAGGAAGATCCCCTGGAGAAGGAAACGGCAACCCACTCCAGTATTTTTGCCTGGGAAATGCTACGGACAGAAGAGCCTGGTGGGCTACAGTCTATGGGGTCACAAGAGTCAGATATAACTTAGCAACTAAACAACAACAACATATGAGAAGAGTACAGGCTAATTCAAAATATTGCTGGATCTATGCAAAAAGGGCAAAGGATACTAGGGAAGCAAACATTCTGGCCAGCCCCTGTCCCTTGCTGTTTTCGTCTTCATCACTACATAAATCTCACAAAGTTTGTGACTGTCAACCACAATAAGATGAGAAAAATAAGGACATATGTTGAGTTTTTTTACAATACTGAATTCTTTCGTTTAAAGGAATATCTTATATTCTGAGATTATATCATTCCTTTTTAGTCCTAGAACATTTCTCTTTCGAAATGACAGTGAAGGTAGATATAATTAATATTACTTATGTGTTTCCTTGGCAACTTTAGAAATTGATCCTTCTATGTTGTGCCCAACTCCAGTATTTTTTGGGAGCGTACTGATTCGTGAAACCCAAATATCTATCAATTTCCTACATAGAAAAATACACAATAAATGTAAATGGTTGCCAACCTTTTCAGGACAAATTTCAATTAATTAACATATCCTTCAAGGAGAAGACTTTTAAAAAATCTTACTTTTCAATCTTAACAGCTCTCTTCCTGAAAGTGTTCCGCACGCATGTCAAATTAGTCATAACAACTACTGCTAAGTGATTAATGAAACACTTCTTCAAAACCTCTGACAATTAGACAGGAATGAATTTAATAATAGCAATAAATACAGATGGGACTACATAAATCAAGGAGGTCCCGATGCAACACTCTTGGCTGTAATAGATGGCATCTCAGTTTCCTCATCTGAAATGAATCAAGAAATTAATCATAAGGATGATCATAGCACTAAAGAAAAAAAATCAAAACAAAATCATACTCTTAATGAATACAATGCTAGATTTCTAATTTATATTTGCTCAGAACTTTGATAAAGTTCCTTGTATTTTGGCATCTAGTATTACTGCTAAAATTCTAGAAACTTTATTATCTTGGTGATTTTTTTAAAATTTGAAAATTCATACTCATGGAAAGAATGCCTCCACTCTTTCTACCCACCACTTAACTCAGGTATGCTGGAACTAACAGACTAAAGGAGGCTCCAAAAAGAAGGCAGTATTTTGGATGAGGAATGTGGCTTCTGACCTGCTTGTGAAGAAGGCAACAGTGGCTTCCCCCAGGCTAAACTTAAACTGGGAAGCTGCTGCTAAGTCACTTCAGTCGTGTCTGACTCTGTGTGACCCCATAGACGGCAGCCCACCAGGCTCCCCTGTCCCTGGGATTCTCCAAGCAAGAACATTGGAGTGGGTTACCATTTCCTTCTCCAATGCATGAAAGTGAAAAGTGAACGTGAAGTCGCTCAGTCGTGTCCGACCGTCAAGCGACCCCATGGACTGCAGCCTTCCAGGCTCCTCCGTCCATGGGATTTTCCAGGCAAGAGTACTGGAGTGGGGTGCCATAGACACTGCATGGCAATAAAAGGCAGCTGGACATGCATTAGCCTGAAATTGCTTAAAGAGAGAGTAAGCTTGAGACCAAAAGTGAGGAAGCTCGGGAGGAAGGGGATATACATATACAGACAGCTGATTCACTTTATTGTACAGTAGAAACTAACACAACATTGTAAAGCAATTATAGTCCAATAATAAAATTTAAAAAGTAAACTGAAAAACAAACAAACAAAAAAGATCAAAGGTATTCTCCATTCTAAGCAACCTTCCAACCTCGCCTCACCCGTCTTCCTCTAGAGTGAAGGCAGATTCTCCCTCCCACCCTCCATTCTCCCCTGGACCTCTTCACCTTCTAGCACCTCCCGTCTCTGGAGGAGTTTGCCCGCGACGGGTTTTATGATGCACATTACTGACTGCTATCCATCTGCTTATGGAAAATCATTGACCCCAGCCCAGAGTACTTACAGAGCTGTTCTGCACTGAGGGCCTTGATCCTTTCTGCAGAGCTGAAAGCAAACACAACAAGGGACAATGAATTTGCTGCTGTGCTAAGGCTAATGGATAAACAGTTTGAATGCCTCGAGGTGGCTCAAGGGACAGGAAACCCAAATGTCTGTTAATCTTCTATCTAGAAAAATACACACCAATGCAGAGGTGGCTATTTTCTCAGCCACCTCTGCATAGGTCTAGGTCTTATTTCTTTGGCCACATCTATCATTTTTATTTAACCTAAGAAAATGTAATTCCACACTGGCCTTTTAGAGACTTTCTGCCACCTTTGCCTTCCTTTGGGACTGGATTGACTGGTGGAGTCAAAGGCATAGCTTTAACCTATACACTCTGCATCACGTACTCTGCATCACTCTAACCAACAAGGTTAACCACTCAGGAATTCAAACTCCAGAGCACTGCAGCCCAGGGCCTGTGGCTGTGCCCAAGAGGTGAGCAGCAAGTGCCATCTTTTCCACACAGATCTTTGAATCCAGAGCTGATGTGCCTCTATATTTATTTCTTGTACCAAAGGCACCATAACAACAATCAAGAGAAATTTTAAATGGAGAAAAATCAGCCCCTACTTCTAACATCACAGCTATTTTCATTCAGGTCTGGTCCATATGCACTTCTATCCTTTGTAAAGTTGTACTCATAATATAGGTACAGCTTTTATTCCCTTGAGCCACTTCCAGTTGAGATCTCATGGTAGAGAGACTGGATTGTTCAAGTATGGTTCCTGACTCTGTAGTCATTTATATCACCAGTTCTCTGCCTTTATTTAGATGACGTTATGGGAAGATTACCCTGGAGAAGAGCATGGCAACCCACTCCAATATTCTTGCCTGGAGAATCCCATAGACAGAAAAGCCTGATGGGCTACAGTTCATGGGGTCGCAAAGAGCTGGACACAACTGAAGCAACTTAGCATGCATGCACATAGCTTAAATATTCAGATACCTTCATTATTCTTTTTCTTCTGGCAATCAGTCCAAAGACCAAGGTCAGAAAGACCACAACACATGCAGCAATAATGGGTTCTATTGGTACAGTTGAGGCTTTGTCTGTTGGAAATGCAAAGACAGAAAATAAGAAAGTAACATTTATATGCTTCTGATTTATGCACTCCAAGTATGTCCCAGCCATGGTGCTTTGCACTTAACATTTTGCATCTTCTTAACTAAATTTCCAAACAATTCCCAAATGTATTATCACTTTTTTTTTTTACAGGTGAAGAACCAGGGGCTTTGAGAGATTAGAATGCTTGTCCAAGGCCACAGAATTAGTAACTAGCAGAGACAGGTTTTGAATCCATTTCTTTTGGAAGGATATAATTTATTATCTATATTATTCATGTTATTAATATGAGTAACTCCCTCAAAGTCAAATCTTTTTGTGCATGATCCATAACTTTTGCCATGCAGAAAGCAGAAGTAGGCTGAAATCAACCCATTTTCCGTCTTTTGCAAAACCCAAATGATATTGTGAGGATTCTTTAAGGGAGAAAGAGATAGAGGAGGTTTTAAGAGCAAGAAGAGGAAAGGTAAGGAAACTGCTAGACTAAGGAGAGAGAAGTCTGTGGGTCCCAGGAGCAGCAAGACCCTGGTAGCTGTGCTATGATGGTGCCCCAAGCAGGACACAAGACATTATACAGGGTAGCTGCACGGTGCCCCTAGGGAAGAAGAACTCTGAGCATCAGCCTTGCGATCTTGTCAAGGGGTTTCATCTCTCTCTCCAGGTGCAGTAGTAAAGAATCCATCTGCCAATGCAGGAGATGCAAGAGATGTGGGTTCAATCCCTGGATCAGGAAGATCCCCTGGAGTAGGAAATAGCCACCCACTCCAGTATTTTTGCCTGGAGAATCCCATGAACAGAGAAGCCTGATGGGCTACAGTCCATGGGGTCGCAAAGATTCAGATATGACTGAGTAGGCATGCACTCACACACATTATATGATATGGAAGAAGAGAGAGTCTACTTTTAACTAGAACTAGGGCACCAGCTGCCCACAAGTGAAAGCCCATTCCCTATTTTGTTCTCTGAACATCTGGTAAACTCAGAGCTCTTCTGTATTATACTACAGTGCTTGTACACTTTCCAAGAGCTTATGAAACATTTGAGATCTGAAAAAAAAGTATTGGCTCTAAGTATGAAAAAAAGTGGCAAAATTAATCAGAACTAATAAACATTTGTGTGCTATGTATGTGGTGTGCACTCAGTTGCTCAGTCATGTTCAACTCTTTGTGATTCCATGGACTGTAACCCACCAGTCTCCTCTGTCCATGGGATTTTCCAGGCAAGAATACATCCAGGGATTGAACCCACGTCTCTTGCGCCTCCTGCATTGGCAAGTCGATTCTTTACCACTGTGCCACCTGGGAAGCCTTTAATAAATGTTTAAGCATTTATAAAATCTAACTTTGCTTCAACTGTAACCCAACTGTTAAATAATAATAATGTTTAAACCACAAGAGCCAAATTAATAACTTATTTATAATAAAATTCAAAATGTATGCAAGTTTCAAATGCCCTTTCAAATTTTTAGAGCAAAAAAGTAGTTATTACTTCATTTTAATGTAGTTGATATGGTACGAGATGAAACTTACAAACACAAGAATGCTTAAAGTCAGCAAAGCTATTTAAATGACTCTAAGTTTCTGGATTCTGATGCCCACTGTAGGAGGGAGAAGGGCTCCAATCATGGCTGTGATAAAATTTTGGGAATTTATAGGAAATAAAGAGTGTGCTATCTACTGTATAATTGAGTTTGTGCAGTGGGTGCCATCAACAGATTTTTGCTAAATGACGACTGTGCGCTAGGTGCTGTTCTTAGCCCTGCAAAAAATAGAACAAGCATGGAAGGATCCAGTCTCTGAGGATCTCATATTCTAGTAGGAGAGACAGACATAAAAGAAACAAAAACTAAAGATTGAGATAGTGTTTGTAAAGGACAAAGAGTCAAGAGGTAGTACAATACATGAAGGATAAAAGAAAGAGACAAGGGGAAGAAGAGATTTTAGATTAATTTCAAAGTCCAAGCCCTATATGCCTCACAGTTATGAAATGGGGTTTATCCCTTCATAATTGTATGACAAACTATTAATTTTTTAATAGTATTTTTAAAATTTCTTTGCCCAATTGATTGATTGATTGATTTAATTTTACTTTTTGGCCACAAGGCACATGGGATCTCAGTTCCCCAACCAGGAATCCAACCCGTGCCTCCTGCAGAGGAAGCATGGAGTCTTAACCACTGGACCACCAGAGAAGTCCTACTATTTACCTTTTAATCGTTTTCTTCTCTATTATGTGTCTAGTTCTGGTTCTGGATCATTTTAGAGAGTAGATTAAGCATCTTGTACTCTTGCTCCCTTTTGGTTGTTGCTAATAATTATCCTTATGAGAGTATGCTGCTATTGCTACTGCTAAGTCGCTTCAGTCGTGTCCAACTCTGTGTGATCCCATAGACGGCAGCCCACCAGGCTCCTCTGTCTCTGGGATTCTCCAGGCAAGAACACTGGAGTGGGTTGCCATTTCCTTCTCTAATGCATGAAAGTGAAAAGTGAAGTCGCTCATGTCCAACCCTCAGCGACCCCATGGACTGCAGCCTTCCAGGCTCCTCCGTCCATGGGATTTTCCAGGCCAGAGTACTGGAGTGGGGTGCCATTGCCTTCTCCTATGAGGGTATGGGTAGCATTAACCCTCTGGAGAAGCTCTGTTTAGCTGGTCTCCTTGAAAGCCCTGACTCTGTAACAGCCATCCCTGGGATACACCAAAAGACCTCTTATGGGGGATACCTGGTACTTGTAGTGAGTGCCAATGAAAGATGTCAAATGAAGGGGAGGCAAGGTGGGACAATTGGGGAGAAAAATCAGAAATCAGCCACCGATCGGAATGTTTTCACCAAGCTGAATAACATGAAGCCACACATAACAGCTTTTACTCCATACACAAACCTGAAACAAACTGCCTGACCCACTGGCTCACTCTGGATTCCAAGTTTCTGTTCAAAGTGAGTGGCAAATGTAACTGCATCTCTTCCCTTCACTCTCTTATTTATAACCAGATCTGGTATTCTCCCCCTCCCCCACCCCGCCCATAGTCATTATGGTAAAAGAATCTCAACATGTGGCTAAAGCCCTGTGCTCAAGAAAAGATCCATGATGTCATTTCCCACTTTGCACGGCCTCATTTAGAAACTACCCCACTGAGCCATGAAGCTAGAAGAGCTCATGGCAAACCTGGCATTTTGCCTGGGCACCATCAGCCGAGCGCTTCTGCTCCTCGGGCACCCGACAGCTGGGAAAGTCATAAAGCAGCAAGAAATCAGAAAAGCCAGTTGGTTTGGAAGCGCTCCACCCAAAACAGGATACCGCCCACCTGAAAGCTAATTTGCCAAGCTGGCATCCTGCTTGCTGCACAAGCTGCCTGTTTAATGTGACATGGAGCAATTATGATTCCTTTTTAATCAAAAGTTTGTGGGTTTGGTTTTTAAAGGAAATAGCCCCTGGGAATACTGTCACTGTTCCACAGAACAAATTACTGAACCTACCAGTAATCAGAGTGGTGGGTATTCAATTAATTGGCAGCCCTTCCTCCTCACCATTCATTCTATTGGTAGCCCAGTAAGAATCCCTATGGTTACATGACCAATAGGGGTTCATTTGGCTTCCTGAGGCCTGGCAAGAAAGACATGAGGGGGCACAGGGAGGCAGGTGACAAAGAGAATCACGTTCTATCAAGATACAGGAGCCTCAGCTTGTCTGACTGCTTCTAGCATCCTGGCCCCAGACCAAGAAATGTGTGCATGAGCATTTTATCCACCTGCTCCACCAGGTATCTTGCCTTTCTCTTTCTGTATGAAGGAGAAATATGAGGACTGCAAGACACTTGGCACTTTATTTGTTCCTTTTTATCACAGAGGTCATAAACGTGGGTAGAGAAAGCATGAAGCCAAGAGAAAGAACCTGTTTCCCTTTCCTTTCCTTTGCTCAAAAAGCAGTGTCCTATCTGGAATGGGAATAATTCCGCTAAAAGAAAGGACTAGAATTCCTGGGGTGGAGATAAATCTCCAAAGAAAATTCTAGCTACTAATCATAATGGTCATCAGTATTTGTTGTCACACAAAAAAATATTTACTGAGTATCTGAGTTTTGTACTATGCTGTGAAAGTGTTAGTCGCTCAGTCGTGTCCAACTCTCTGCAACCCCATGGACTGTACCAGGCTCCTCTGTCCATGGAATTCTCCAGGCAAGAATATTGGAGTGGGTAGCCATTCCCTTCTCCAGGGGATCTTTCTGGCCCAGAGACTGAACCTGGATCTCCTGCACTGCAGGCAGATTCTTTGCTGTTTGAGCCACGAGGGAAGCCCTTTGTACTATGATAGATATTACTTAAAAAGAGTGTTACCTTCGTGGATGGACCTAGAGAGTATTATGCTCTCTGTCCATTTGATAGATAAAGACAGATACTATATGCTACTTCTTATATGTGGAATAAAAATGAATGTATAAAACAAAACAGAAACAGACTCACAGATTGAGAAAACAGTGGATACCAGTGAGGAGAGGGAAGAATGGAGAAGCAAGACAGAGGTATAAGATTATGAGATACAAACTCTGTGCAAACAGCAAGGTATATTGTTCGACAGAGGCTCCAGTGGTAAAGAATCCTCCTGCCAGTGCAGGAGATGCCAGAGACTTCCTGGGTGGGGAAGACCCCTGCTGGAGGAAATGGCAACCCACTTCAGTATTCTTGCCGGGGAAATCCTGTGGACAGAGGAGCCTGGTGTACTACAGTCCATGGGGTCGCATAAGAGTCAGATAGGACTAAGCACACACACACACACATACTGTACAACACAGGAAAATATAGCCATTGTTCTGTGGCAATATTCGTGAAATAATATATATTTAATTATATATATAATATTATATATAAAGAATATATAATAAATAAAGAATAATATTCTGTGTAATAATGTGAAAGGGAGTATCATTTATAAAAATATTAACACCATGCATTACACCTGAAACTAACATAGTATTGTAAATCAATGATATTTCAATAAATAAATACATGAGAGAGTTACCTTTGACAATAAGGTGAAAGTCCTTGGTCTTTGTTTCCATTAATGAATTGGCAATACAGCTGTAAGTCCCATTGTCGGATTTCTTGACTTTGGTGATAGACAGTTGAAGATACTCGCTTGTCTGTTGGATTCGGTGATGGTTCTCTAAGTTCAAGATGCCACTGTTTCTATACCACATCATTTGAGCCTGGGGGTTGGATTTCACATTGCAAACCAACTTCACATCACTGCCTTCCTCAGCTGTTTGGAAGTCATTTCCACTTAGGAGAGGAGGAACTGCAAAATTGAAACATTTAGGTTTAATTAGCAGATAAGCATTATTGTCAGCGTTCAAGATCTTCCTTCTGTCTCTCTCATTCATTTTACAAACGTTTATTGAGCACCTGCCATATGCCAAGCACTGGGGTAGGAACCAGGAATACAATGGTAAATAACATACATCCATTCTCTTTTTCTTTTTTGGCCGTACCACATAGGATGTGGGATCTTATTCCCCGACCAGGGATCAAACCTGCATCTGCTGTGTTAGTAGCACGGAGTCTTTACCACTGGATGGATAGGGAAGTTGCATACATCCATTTTCAAATTTAAGAGAGCTTTTAATGTGGTGGGGAAGATAAACCATGAAACAAATGTACATAAACATGAATCTCTCTCAAGGAGATGATTTGTAACACATGGAAGCATATAAGCCTTGAGACTTTGCTGAGAACTAATATTAAAAACTAATCTGTGCTGCTTTGGGATAAAACAGTGTAATATGAAGAAAGCAGGTGCTGCAGTGAGCCCCAATTCTACCTACATTACTTACTGTGACCTAGAGAAAGCTACTTAACTGTAAAGTAACTGTTTAGTTTTCTCATCTAAAAAGTAGGATAACACCTTACGAGTTGCTGTGAAGATTAAAGGACAGAATGCCTGTGAAGAATTTACCGCAATGCTAGTTACTATTATTATTGTGGTGGTGGCGGAGGTGGGGTGGTTTGAGGGCTCCTCACACCCTCTATTTTTGCCTTGTATGTAATCACACTTGCCCTGACCACAGATTTACCAATGCATATTTGCATTTCCACAATGATCTTCCAGAAATAATGTCCTTCTCTCAGAAGGCACTCCAGTGGTGGCAACTCTGGCATCCATGAAAGGTGAGTGTGACCTTGAGCCCCTCTCATCCCTCTGTGTGAACGACTTCTTTTTATTTAAGTCTTTATTGAATCAATTACAATATTGCTTCTGTTTTATGCTTTGGTTTTTTGGCCATAAGGCATGTAGGATCTTAGCTCCCCAACCAGGGAGTTCCCTGTAAGCAACTTCTTATTCCCTACACGATAAGGACATTTGTAGACCCATGTGTCAAACACATTTTCTTCATCAATTAATTCCAACCCGTACTCCCACCAGTGTTTTTCAACATCCACAGGGAGAAATGGCCAAGCTGAGTCTCCCCTCTTGCATGCCCCTTGCATTTTCTTGGGCAAGGTACGGAAGAGTAATAAAATGCATGAAAAGTGGTGGGATTGTTGCGCCATATGGCAGCTCTGTTTTCAGTTTTTAAGGAAACTTCTTATGTTCTCCATAGTGACTGTATCAATTTACATTCCCATCAACTGTGCAAGAGGGTTCCCTTTTCTCCACACCCTCTCTAGCATTCATTGTAGATATTTTGATGATGGCCATTCTGACCTATGTGAGGTGATACTCTGTTGTACTTTTGATTAGCATTTCTCTAATAATCAGTGATGTTGGGCATCTTTTTTTCATGTGCCTCTTGGCCATTTGTATATCTTCTTCAGAGAGATGTCTATTTAGGTCTTTTTCCTGTTTTTTGATTGGTTTGTTTGTTTTGTTGATATTGAGTTCCATGAGCTGTTTGTATATTTTGGAGACTAATCCTTTGTCAGTTGCTTCATTTGTAAATATTTACTCCCATTCTGAGTGTTATCTTTTTTTTTTTTTTTCATTTCTGGGTTCCTTTGCTGTTCAAAAGCTTTTCAGGGCAGGAATAGAGATGAAGATGTGGAGAAGGGATATGTGGACAAAGGATGGGAGGAGGAAGGTGGGATGAACTGGGAGATTAGGACTGACATATATACACTGCTGCTGCCGCTGAGTCGCTTCAGTCATGTCCAACTCTGTGCGACCCCATAGACGGCAGCCCACCAGGCTCCCCCATCCCTGGGATTCTCCAGGCAAAAACACTGGAGTGGGTTGCCATTTCCTTCTCCAATGCATGAAAGTGAAAAGTGAACATGAAGTCGCTCAGTCGTGTCCGGCTTGCAGTGACCCCAGGGACTGCAGCCCACCAGGCTCCTCTGTCCATGGGATTTTCCAGGCAAGAGTAGTGGAGTGAGGTGCCATTGCCTTCTCCACTACCATGTGTAAAATAGGTAACTAGTGGGAACCTGCCATGTAGCCCTGGGAGCTCAACTCTGCTCTGTGATGATCTGGGGTGTGGGATGAAGAATGGTGTGGGAGGAAGACCCAAGAGGGAGGGGATATAAGTATCAATCAGTTCAGGTCAGTTCAGTCGCTCAGTCGTGTCTGACTCTTTTCGACCCCATGAATCCACATCACCCACGGCCTCCCTGTCCATCACCAATTCCCAGAGTTCACCCAAACTCATGTCCATCGAGTCGGTGATGCCATCCAGCCTCTCATCCTCTGTTGTCCCCTCTTCCTCCTGCCCCCAATCCCTCCCAGCATCAGAGTCTTTTCCAATGAGCTAACTCTTCGCATGAGGTGGCCAAAGTTCTGGAGTTTCAGCTTTAGCATCATTCCTTCCAAAGAACACCCAGGGCTGATCTCCTTTAGGATGGACTGGTTGGATCTCCTTGCACTCCAAGGGACTCTCAAGAGTCTTCTCCAACACCACAGCTCAAAAGCATCAATTCTTCGGTGTTCAGCCTTCTTCACAGTCCAACTCTCACAATCCATACATGACCACTGGAAAAACCATAGCCTTGACTAGACAGACCTTTGTTGGCAAAGTAGTATCTCTGCTTTTCAATATGCTGTCTAGGTTGGTATAACTTTTCTTCCAAGGAGTAAGTGTCTTTTAATTTCATGGCTGCAGTCACCATCTGCAATGATTTTGGAGCCCCCAAAAATAGCTAATTCACTTCACTGTACAGCAGAAACTAACATAACACTGTAAAGCAATTATACTCCAATAAAAAATGCATGAAAAGTGGGCAATAGGAAAGAGATAGAGGCAGAGAATGTGGGGAAAAAGGAGCTTGTATAATCTGCACGCTGAATAATTAGACCCTAAGTAGGCTGTGTTATTAATAACTCTCTCAGAAGAATGACATTTTGTTGCTCTTTGGAATGTGCTTGAATTCTGTATCCATGTCCAACAAGGATGTTATATGGTATTCAGATATGTAGGAAGCTGTGAATAGAGAACATGGTGGCCAGCTACACCAGTTCCACTTATGGACAGGTCCTATTAGTTGTTCGTTTTCATGTAACTATTTAAAATGAATTTTAAAGCACATCAGCTCTACATGCATGTTCCCTTTTAAAATTATTGGTACATTTCAGATAAAGTTAAAGTCCTCCTTGACTCCATCCTGGTCACTTCCTGACTCCCCAGAGATACCCAGTGCTATGAGTTTCAGTGTAAATGCTTGTAGATCTTTTTGTTTTTAATATTGTTTTAAAAATACATATGATATACCCATAGGAAATATATTGGTTTAGGAGAGTGAGAAGGATTTACACAAAAACTTCATTCTCTCAGTAACTTGCATACTTTGAGAGAGATTCATGTTGAACCACAGAGTTCTAGCCCATCACTTTTAGAGTGCTGTAATATAATAACTGACTCTTTACTCATTTTATTTTGATGGGCATCAGGTTATTCTCATTTTTAAAATGCAAAACAATGCCTCAGTAATCATTCTTATCTATGTCTTTTTGTGCATATGTGCATGTATTTCTCCAGGGTTAACTAACATCTCAAAGCAGATCTGCTGGGTGTTAGTGCTGCTGCTGCTAAGTCGCTTCAGTCGTGTCCAACTCTGTGCGACCCCATAGACGGCAGCCCACCAGGCTCCCCCGTCCCTGGGATTCTCCAGGCAAGAACACTGGAGTGGGTTGCCATTTCCTTCTCCAATGCATTAAAGTGAAAAGTGAAAGGGAAGTTGCTCAGTTGTGTCCAACTCTTTGCGACCCAATGGACTGCACCCTACCAGGCTCCTCTGTCCATGGGATTTTCCAGGCAAGAGTACTGAAGTGGGGTGCCATTGCCTTCTCCGTGTTAGGGGAAGTGCACTTTAAATTTTGATGGATATTGCAAAGAGGTGATCTCAGTTTACGCTTTCAGCAATAACACATAAAAGAAGCTTCTGAACATCCTCCACCAAATAGTGTATTATGAAGCTTCCATTTGGTTTTCAGTCTGCCATTTAGAATAATAATCCATAATACTTCCTCAAGATTGTACATGATATACTTGCCACTTTATGACCTCATTTTGATTTATTGATTGATGAATTTATGTCAGCTGTTGTCACTATGAATCACTGACCAATTTTTTTCATATATGTGCAACAATGATATTTAAGAGGTTATTATAAAGATAATATTAAATACAGAATCAGGCTGGAAAACTGAAAATCATTTCTTTAAGCCACTGGATCATATTATCAGCATTTCTACTGTGTCTCTATTAAGAAGGTACAATGGGAAGAGCATTGGATTAGGAGACTGGGGATTTTGTGTTCTGTTCTCAGCCCCAGATGTGATCATTAGGGCTCTCATTCTGGGCCTCAGTTTCTTCATCTGTCATTTTATAAGGATTTCAAAACCTCCAAGGTAACCCTGATAGTCTTGGATTTGAACAAAGTTGCCAAGGGATAGCTTATTAAAAATCACATTTTATTGGGACTTCCCTAGTAGTCCATTGGTTAAGACTGTGCTCCCAATACAGGGGGAACAGGTTTGATCCCCGGCCAGGAAACTAAGATCCTACATGGTGAAAAAAAAATCAGAGTTTATTTCCTATATTCATAGAAAATAAAAGCTCCATTGCCCAGGAACATGTAAGTGATTCATTCTGAAAGCTTCAGGATGCCAGCAGATTCCACACCTGAATTCCTTGTCCTTTTCTCCACCCTTTTACCTCAGGAGCAATGGCATCAATTTTTCATAGAAAAGCTTGCTGAGCTCATGGGATCAAATAGCTTTGACTTTTATTACCAGGTTCCAAGTCCAGAGCTTTTCCTACCATACCATGCCATATTATTACCCTTATTCACTTCACCCCTCACCACAGCAGCCACACCTGCCTCACATAGATCCAATTTTCCACCCAAACCACCTAAACGCTCACCTCCATGAACGTATTCAAAGGACCCCAACCTCAGATAGTTCCACCAATGGGTTACCAATACCTGTAACCCAACCATCAACGAGTTTCACCTTTGAGACTTTAAGGTGATGCTAAAAGATCCCCAACAGGTATTTTCTAAGTAGAACACAAACACTAGAAACCACAAAGGAAAAGATTGGTAATTTTAAATATGTAAACATTTAAAATTTCAATATAGCAAAAAAGTATTTTTAAATGCCCAAAGTAAATAGAAGAAATATTTGTACTGTAATTCAAAACAAAAATGGCTGATTTCCTTAATGTATTGGATTGGCCAAAATGTTTTGCCAACATCTTACCAAAGAACCCAAATGAAACTTTTGGCCAATCCAATATAAAGCCCTTAAACAAATCAATAAGAAAAAGGCAAATAACCAAATAGAAACACGGGTAGAGTACATTAACAAGCATTTCACAGGAAAGAGACATGAAAAGCTAATGCATTTATGAAAAGGTGAACATCCTCATTTTTAATTTAGAATATGAAAGTAAAATTTCAAATCAGGCTGGCAGATTCTTAGATTTTGAGGGTGCTCAGGCTCATGACACTATGGGGAATAGGTACCCTCCTGTGCTGTTGTGGGGTCATAAATAGGGCAGTTTGGCAATATCAAGCAAATGTTAAAATATGCGTACTCTTAGGGTCTTCCCTGGTGGTCGAGCAGTTGAGAATCCACCTCCCAATGTCGGGGACTCGGGTTTGATTCCTGATCAGGGAACTAAGATCTCACATGCCTGGGGAAACTAAGCCCATGCGCCAGCAGCTACTGAGCCCAAACTCTAGAGTTCAGGCACTGCAACTAGAGAAAGCCCATGCGCTGCAACAAAGACCCAGTGCAGCCAACGTATTTACACACACACACACACACACTCTTTAGACAGAAGTTTCATCTGCTACTTAGTGTAGTACAGACCACACAGACTGATTAGCCGTCTCTTTCCCCTTACTCACAAGTGACATTCATCACCACTGAGATGGACACCGACTGATTCCTCCGTAACTTGCAGGTAAAGGTGATGCCGTTGTCATCTTCTCTGATGCCCGAGACACAGACAGAGCTGGAGTTTATTTTGTTTCCAGACTTCAAATCCACCCTCCCATCTTCGCGGTACCAGAGAAGTTCTTCATCTCGGGTGTGGTTTTGCACAGCACATTTCAGAGATTCTTGGAGGCCAGGCTCAGTGTCCAGAATATAGTTTTCAGTTTTACCATTCACACTTAAAACAGAACCTGGGAGTGCAGGAAGAGACTGTTAAGATAGAGTGAACAATCTAAATGGCCATCAGTAGAGAACTGGCTAAATAAATTCTGTTATATCGGTACAATGAAATGCTCTGCAACAATTAAAAATAGCCATATTGATCTATGTGATTTTACAAGGAAAAAGATTGATAATGAACTATTAATTTAAAAAAATAAAAGGTTGAAATGATGGTTACCAAATGTTGCTACACATGGGAATCATCTGCCTAGCTCCCACCCCTAGACATTCTGATTAATTAATATTAGTGTAACCTGGGCACTGGGTGGGGGTTTAAAAAGTCTCCAGGTGATTCTAATATGCAGTGAAGTTTGAGAACCACTGGGTTAGAAAACAATATGTATGGAATTGTCCCACTTATACACACACTCTCTCTTTCATATATATAAAACCTGGAAGGATACACATCGAAACACTGAGTAGTTATCTGTTAATGATGAGATTTTATTTTTCTTTATTGTTTTCTATATTTCCTAACTTATGTTACAATAACCGCTTATTACTTTTTAAATCAGAAAGGAAAAGGTTTCTTTCAGGCTGGGGTGGGGAACAACTGCAGAAAAGATTTTCACGTGGTATGCTCAAATAAACAGCAGAGGTTTATTTTAAATAAGATTAGTGAAAGAAAGTGAAAGCCACTCAATCATGTCCTACTCTTTGCGACCCCATGGAGTATACAGTCCATGGGTTTCTCCAGACCAGAATACTGGAGTGGGTAGCTGTTCCCTTCTCCAGGGGATCTTCCCAACCCAGGGATCGAATCCAGGTCTCCCACCTTACAGGCAGATTCTTACCAGCTGAGCCACCTGGGAAGCCCAAATATGATTAGTAATGAAATACACTAAAATGTGGGGAAATTCTGGCTGTGGCTCTGAAGAGAAGAAAATATTTCACCCAGTCTTCTACTGTTAGAACCATGAAAACAGTTTTCCATTTAATTTTTCACTATTTTATCTGACTTCTCTACCCTGAACCATACCATCTGTGTAATCCTTCTAGTTTGGATTTTCTCTTTTCCCAATTCCCTTGATCATTTTGTAATCTGAAATTTTCTTTATTTAAATAGAGGCCCCAAAGAATATTAACTTACTTGTCATCACACGTGGCAGAAATAGAATCATTAAGAGAAGAAATCTGCATCTTTGTATTAGGCCGCTGGTCTTCCGTGCCATCTTTAATGAATTTACGTCTGATCTGCCAGGGGAAAAAGCGAGCAGTTGGTTCTGCACTTTGGTCTACACTGAGCTTATGAACCTTCCTCTTGTCTATTATATATTTAAAATAAAAAGTCCCAGATGAGTCATTCCAGTTATAACGGTACTATTTCTAGTTTTTAATTAAACAATCCTGTTCTGACTACCAAGTTCAAAGTACTTCTAGTATTCAGGGTTTTTTTTTTAAGACAGCAAAAAAGGAAATCACAAGGAAATAGGCTATGAGATAGAGGGCAGCTACAGAGCAAGCCCTGGGGAAGGTAAAACTAGAATTTAAAAAAAAATATATTATTTATTTTTTTATTGAAGGATAATTGCTTTACAGAATTTTGTTGTTTTCTGTCAAACCTCAACATGAATCAGGCATAGGTATACATATAGCCCCTCCATTTTGAATCTCTCTCCCATCTGCCTCCTCATCCCATCCCTTTAGATTGATAGGGAGCCCCTGTTTGAGTTTCCTGAGCCATACAGCGAACTCCCATTGACTATCTATTTTACATATGGTAACATAAGTTTCCATGTTACTCTTTCCATACATCTCACCCTCTCCTGTTAGAATATCATTTTAACACAAAGAGAAATGAAATTTACTTTCTTCTCAGATAGGCCCTACTGCACAAAATAATTCTGATCTTGAAAGGCTTTCTTGATTCATTCTTGGTAAAGTCGCTCTCTGCTAATAGAGTGTTTTTGAGTCTTTCCAGATCCCATAGATTCAAATGGTTTGTGCCTTAGAAAAGACTAAATTCCGACACAACTTCTAGTCTTAAACCACATTCATCTGTTTGCCTGCTTCCTTCCACCCCATCTTCCCACTCCTCCCTCTTGACCCAGTATAGGCTAAAAATAACGAGTAACGGAGTTCTCTTTTCTCCCTTCTGTGTTTTTGCTGCTGTCATCCCTCGCCTAAAGATACTCCCTGCTTCCATCTGGGAGAAACATGTATTTATTACTTCCTTTCAAGAGGACCACTAAAAATACAGTAGCAACACACATGGAATGTTTTCTAAGCAACAGACATTGTGCTAAACACTTTACATACATTTATTTCAGTATTTCGGTCTCAGTTAAGCCCCTAACAACCTTTTTGAGGTCATTTCTAAAGGCCTGGAAAGATCATATAACTTGACATTTGGTAAAATTATATCATCTGTAAATATTAGGGTGAGGATTCTAACTGAGGACTCCTAAGGCAATGTTCTTAACCACTGCTGCCAATGTGAATATTTTCTTCCTTTAAGGCAGAGGAGACAGTGGGACAAATTGAGAGTAGCACTGAAACATATACATTGCCATATGTAAAATAGACAGCTAGTGGGAAGTTGTTGTATAACACAGGGAGCTCAACCCAATGCTCTGTGATAAGCTACAAGGGTGGGATGGAGTGAGGAGTGGGAGGGAGGTTCAAAAGGGAGGGGACATGTGTATACTGATGGCTGATTCATGTTGTATGGCAGAAACCAACACAACATTTTAAAGCAATTATCCTCAAATTTAAAAATATTCTTTTTCTTTTTAAATCAAAGGAATTGCTGTTGGGTCTTCCCTGGCTGTCCAGTGGTTAAGACTCTGTGCTTCCAATGTGGTGGGGGTTGGGGGTGGAGGGCCCACAGGTTAAATTCCTGGTTGGGGAGCTATGATCCCACATGCTATGTGGCCAAAAATGAAAATAAAAAGAGGCCACTGTTAATCCTTTCGGTCCCTAGCCACTCCATGGGCCTTAGCAACTTGGAGTTTTGTTCTCTTAACACAAATATTAACCTTCAAGAGCTGGAACGTACCTATGACACTTGGGGGCTGGTTCTGCTCCTCCCCATCCCAGGCTTGTCCTGACAGGAGTAAGTTTCATTCCTGCCAGGTTCAAGCTGGCAAGCTTGCATCAATCTTTCAGTAAGATGATATTAGAACTAACATTGATTCTTTTGTCATTTAAGTTTTTTCCAGTAAGATTTTTATCATGGCACTCTTAACAGTGATGATCTCAGAACTGGTCATTAATAGAGTTTTCTCAAGCACTATCCACTATAGGTACTTAATAAAAACTGAGAGTGTGGGCTGGGAAGACCTCACCCTACCCTTTTAAGGAGGAAGACTGCTGTCTCCCTCTCCCTCCTGCCCCATTAAGACAGCAACTTTTCAAAATGAATTTCCCCCACTTGACTTGTTTTTAATTTTAATTTTCATGACACTCTACTTTCTATACAAGGCAAAGTCATACCACTTACCTGCTGAGCTCTGAAAAACTGACTTCCGTGGCCAGTCGTTCTTCCATCTGGGAACCCTGACCTCTTTTCCTGTTGCCATGTTTATAATACTTGAATTCGAACACTTTATGACAGCAGGGTCCAGTAAGTCAGATACATTGGGTTCAAAGTCTGTTTCTCTTTGTGGGTTCTTAGAGAAGACAGTAATTGGGAAAGGCATCTTTTGAGATCTAAGTTCTTCTGTGTACTTACATTACTGGGTGGGGCCAGATATTACTAACAGGGATGTAATTGTTCCAAGAAAGCCTGACCTTGTGCAAAAATGTGTAGCACATCTCACTGATGCTGTCATGCTCAGTTAGGTGACTGTACTTGATAATCTGACAACTTCAGAATTGTAATGGAGCAAGTCCAAAAGGAGGTTTCGTTTTCATGGTAGCGAAAACATTTGAAGATTCCACACAACTTGAATAATGCTGTAAAAATATTACTTACTACTGGCAATGTAAGTACAAGCCATACTGAGGCAGCTATGGCCAGGAAAGTCTTATCCCTCTGAGGCTCTCAACTGACTGGGAATCCTTGCTTTACACTTTCAAGAATTAGCTGTTTGAAGATAATATTTTTTAACTGGTTAAAAATATGTATGTTTCTATAATAACTGGATAAATATTCAGTTATTTCCATTGACAGATGATCATAATGATTGACTAGGAAAAACAGCTTTCCTAAAGGCTACTTGAACATCTCTGATGTGGTAGTATTGTAGTCAAATTTCTTGAAGTTTTATTTTTAAAAGCTTATTATAAAAATATTAAGTGAATAAAAATCAAACTTTTGCTGTATATAAAAAAAATCATCCTAAAATATCCACCTCTGTCTCCAGAGAGACTCATAGCAGTATTATCTCTTTTTGCTTACACTGAGGGCAGTTTAAGATGGTTTAGTTTTAGTGGGATCTTAGATATTGTTGCTTTATTGTCCTTATTGAGTAGGGTTAATAATATTTTTCCAAAAGCGTTTGAGCTGGAAACCAGCAAGGCTGAATGGACATATATGCTGGTGATGGAGAACCCAGAGCAAGGATCATGAACTCAGTCTGCAGATCATTTAAAAGCATGAAAAGGGCCACACATAAAATAACAATTTAAATTTAATTTTATTCTGTGCAAGCTAGTTTATTGTTGTCTGGAAGACAAAAGGTGTTTAAATATTTAGATAAATAGCAATTACAACATTCATGTCTAAAAGACTCCAGGTTTTTATGAGATAATCTGTTTATCTCATTTAACTCTTGAAATCTCTCCTCCCCAAAACAAGGAAAGATTTTGCAGAGAAACAGGTAAAGTAACTTGCTCAATTTCGATCAGCAAAAGCATTTGTACCGTAATATGTCTTTTATGCTAGTCATACTAGCTGGCTGAAGGCATAGAGAAAAACAATAAAAGATGAAATGCTGCATATGCTAAAATGTATTCATCTGAGAAACAGCTTTAAATCTAGAAATACATCTTCATGACTAACTTATACATAGGCTATACTACTACTACTACTAATAAGTCACTTCAGTCGTGTCTGACTCTGTGCGACCCCATAGATGGCAGCCCACCAGGCTCCGCCGTCCCTGGGATTCTTCAGGCAAGAGTACTGGAGTCGGGTGCCATTGCCTTCTCCACATAGGCTATAATTATTGGGTAATTAATACTCCCAAATTAATCCCTTTCCTAAAGAACCTCTGCTGCTGCTGCTGCTGCTAAGTCACTTCAGTCATGTCCAACTCTGTACGACCCCATAGACAGCAGCCCACCAAGCTCCCCCGTCCCTGGGTTTCTCCAGGCAAGAACACTGGAGTGGTTTGCCATTTCCTCTTTCAATGCATGAAAGTGAAAAGTGAAAGTGAAGACGCTCAGTCATGTCCTACTCTCAGCCCACCAGGCTCTTCTGTCCATGGGATTTTCCAGGCAAGAGTACTGGAGTGGGGGTGTCATTGCCTTCTCCAAAAGAACCTCTAGTGGTTCTTATGTTCCAGTTGACATGGAAAGCTAGATCTTACAAGGATTTCCCTCTAAACTCAGAGAATGTTCATCCATGCAAGTTTCCAAGGGCCTAAAAATAAAATCTGATCAGGTCTGAAAGCAATCAGGTCCAGCCAATCAGAAATCAAGCTGCAGGGCAGCAAATCAGGATTTAAATAAAAGTTACAATTAGAACCACCAGAACTGGCATGACACTTCTTTGAGTTCTGAGTGCTCAGAGACAGTATGGAAATTGCCTCCACAGTAAGAATAAGAAGGGCTGGTGAAGACTTTTGCCTCCTGATAGAATATTGAATATTATCTTCATCAGTGGTTTATTGGCTCAATTTTCCTTCAGATGGTAACTTCCAAATACTTGTTCTTAATTAGCACGGGTAAATGAGAAATATAGGTGATTCACACTTTTCCGCTTTCTTATTCTCTAGAGATTTCCATTCCCTTCCCTTAAGAACCTGAAATGGCTGAGGGCTACATTGATTAAAATAAATTACATTGGTATTTTACACAAGTGAAAAATGTAGATGGAATTCACTCATACCTGGTCCATTGAAACAATAAAACCCACAGATATCATAGAGGAGAAAATCAGTGTATGGTACTTAAGAACATTGTATTTAGTATGTTCAGATTTATCTCTAACAAAGAGATAATCAGCACCAAATACTGCTTTTAGAATCTGCAAATAGTTTTTATCTTTATTAACTATCACACATTATATAATTGCTTTCCTTTTTCATATTAATCAATATTTTATTCTAAACATGTTATCTCTGATTTATAACCATCTCTGAGATTGTGAAATACGAACTAGAGGAATACAAAGGAACAGTTTCAGTTATTTGGCCCAAATATATTGTGTAACAGTATCTGAATTTAGAAAATTAAACAGCTACATTGTACTGTGACACTTATATAAAAAAATTTCTGTAAGTTATCTAGCAAACTTAAGGCTTTCTCATTTCATTTCTGTTTGATTCACATATGGAAACTAATCAGGGTGATAATAAAGTCAAGAATTCATTTCAGAAAGTTTAAAACAAAATTGATTTTAAAATTTAATATAGTTGCACTTTTTCTTCTGTTGCTGCTGCTGTTGCTGCTGCTAAGTTGCTTCAGTAGTGACCGACTCTGTGCAACCCCATGGACGGCAGCCCACTAGGGCTCCTCTGTCCCTGGGATTCTCCAGGCAAGAATACTGCAGTGGGTTGCCATTTCCTTCTCCAATGCATGAAAGTGAAAAGTGAAAGTGAAGTCGCTCAGTCATGCCTGACTCTTAGTACCTACATAAATAATGATTAAAATTAAGCTTCTAATTTTATTTTCATGTATTATAAAATTTGACATAAAAGCAAGCAATTATGCATTTTTATAATTTTATTATATAATTAATGAATTCATGTTTATGTGTTTATAATAAAATTCATATATTATGAAAAATATGTATGTTTCTGATATAACCTAAATGCAGAATCTAAAATATGATGCAGAGGAACTTATCTACAAAACAGAAACTCACAGAGAACAAGCTTGTGGTTGCCAAGGGTGGGGGGAGGCTGGATTGGGGGTTTGGGATTAGCAGATGCAAACTCTTATGTATAAAGAACAAGGTCCCATTGTATAGTACAGGGAACTATATTCAATATCCTGTGATAAACCATAATGGAAAAGAGTATGAAAAAGAATGTACTTTATATCTATAACTGAATCACTTTTCTGTACAGCAGAAATTAATACAACATTGTAAATCAACTACACTTCGATAAAATAAAGTTTTAAAAATACACATATTTAGGGGGCTTCCTTGATGGCTCAATGGTAAAGAATCCACCTGCCAATGCAGGAGGCATGGGTTCAGTCCCTGCTCTGGGAGGATCCCACATGCTCCAGAGCAGCTAAGCCCATTCGCCACAACTACTGAAGGCCCATGCCCTAGAACCTGTGCTCCTCAACAAAGAAGCCACTGCAGAGAAGCCTGCAGATTGCAACTAAGGAGTAGCTTCCACTTGCCACAGCTAGAGAAAAACCAGCGCAGCAATGAAGACCCAGCATGGCCAAAAAATTTTTAAAAATGCTCGTTTATGGTGTTGTTCCAACATGAATTTTATCTGGCAAGTACTATTGTTCCCATTCATACAAGAATAGAATGAAAAAATATTTATGGTTATCTGTACATTTGTAAAACATTGGTTAAGAACATCAGAGACCTGCTGCTTGCTGGCTGTGTGACTTTATAAAGTTATTCTACTTCTATGGGCCTTAGGTTCTTTGTCAATACGATGTGATTAATAATAGTGTCCTCCCTACAGGGTCATTTGAGGATTACATGAGACAAAGCATTCAAAGCAGCTACACAATAAGCTCTTATTAAGCAGTAGCTATTATTATTATTAATATAGTCTGGGCAAGGTGTAATAAACACAGCCACACTGTAGCATTGTTTCAGTAAGAATCACAACTAAGAGCATTTCCTGTTGGCTGGGTTGCAAGCACTGTCTAAGCAGGTTTTATACATACGTGTATTTATTTATTTGGCTGTGCCAGGTCTTAGTAGCAGCATGCAAGATCTTTAGTTGTGGCATGTTGGATCTAGTTCCCTGACCAGGGAGAGAACCTGGGCCTCCTGCATTGAAAGCGTTGAGTCTTTAGTCACTGGACCACCAGGGAAGTCTTGAGCAGGTTTTGAGTTTGTTTCTGTATGTATCTAAGGGCACTGGGTTTTACTATTATCATTTAGAACTTAACAGAGGATTGATGTCTTGGTTCTGGGTCCCTCCAAAGCAGACCTGAAGATAAAACTTTGCATGCAATTAGTTTACTTAAAGGTGATCTTAGGAAGCACAGAATGGAAGTGAGATGAGAAAGGAAACAAAACAAATAAAGGATGTGTTAATGAACAGGTTACTGTGGTCAGCTGTTGCTATGGACCCTTTGACAAGCTCTAGGGAACACACCTCAGAATCCTCTCAGAGTACATCATGAGAAATGCTGGGCTGGAAGAAGCACAAGCTGGAATCAAGATTGCCGGTAGAAATAGCAATCACTTCAGATATGCAGATAACACCACCCTTATGGCAGAAAGTGAAGAGGAACTAAAAAGCCTCTTGATGAAAGTGAAAGAGGAGAGTGAAAAAGTTGGCTTAAAGCTCAACATTCAGAAAACGAAGATCATGGCATCTGGTCCCATCACTTCATGGGAAATAGATGGGGAAACAGTGGAAACAGTGTCAGACTTTGTTTTTGGGGGCTCCAAAATCATTGCAGATGGTGACTGCAGCCATGAAATTAAAAGACGCTTACTCTTGGGAAGGAAAGTTATGACCAACCTAGATAGCATACTAAAAGCAGAGATATTACTTTGCCAACAAAGGTCCATCTAGTCAAGGCTGTGGTTTTTCCAGTGGTCATGTATGGATGTGAGAGTTGGACTATGAAGAAAGCTGAGAGCCGAAGAATTGATGCTTTTGAACTGTGGTGTTGGAGAAGACTCTTGAGAGTCCCTTGGACTGCAAGGAGATCCAACCAGTCCAACCTAAAGGAGACCAGTCCTGAGTATTCACTGGAGGGACTAAAGCTGAAGCTGAAACTCCAGTACTTTGGCCACCTCATGCGAAGAGTTGACTTGTTGGAAAAGACTGTGATGCTGGGAGGGATTGGGGGCAGGAGGAGAAGGGGACGACAGAGGATGAGATGGCTGGATGTCATCACCAATTCGATGCACATGAGTTTGGGTGAGCTCCGGGAGTTGATGGACAGGGAGGCCTGGCGTGTTACGATTCATGGGTTGCAAAGAGTTGGACACGACTGAGCGACTGAACTGAGCTGAACTGAAGGACAGGAAGCTTGAGTATTTATCCACCAACTTCTCTCCATTATTGGTTAAGGGGCATTCTTTGTGTTGGCTCTCTAGCATTTCCAACCCACTCTGTAAAGGTACAGTGCACTCTCCTGGTCTGATTGTGAATGTCCAAGCAGACAGAAAGTCACTGGACATATGGGAACTGTGCAGGTGACCTCTAGACAGGTCAAAAGGATGTGAGAGAGGTAACAACATCAACTTCTAGAACTGGGTATTAGATGACGTTGGGAAATAATGGTTAATTTACTCTTAGATGTGATAATGCTATGGTGGTTATACAGGAGACTGTCCTCATTCTTAAGAGATGTCTGCTGAAATATTTATGAGTTAAGTGTCATGATAATTGCAGCTAATTTTCAAATGATTCAGCAAAAATAAATAAACACACACACAACAAATACAGCAAAATGTTAACATTTATTGACTCTAGAGTCCAGGTTGGGGTATATAGATCTTCATTGTACTATTCTTTTTTCAACTCTTCTGTATGTTTGACATTTTCCTTTTTCTTAATATTTATTTGTGTGTGTGTCAGGTCTTAGTTGTGGCTCATGGGCTTAGTTGCCCTGTGGCATGTGGGATCTTAGTTCCCCAACCAGGGATTGAACCCACATCCCCTGGAGTGGAAGGCAGATTCTTAACCACTGGACTACCAGGAAGTCCCTCACAGTTTCATAACTGAAATGTTAAGGGAAAGTATTTTGCAGACTTTACTGAGTGCCCACTATATGCGGAGTACTCTAAGCCTTGGGGATGCCTGTCTCATCCCAACCAAGATGGGTTTCTTTGTTATGATTTAGTAAGACTTGGCTTTTCAAGTCACTCAACTGCCACTGTGGAGAACTGTTTTAATAACTACAAATCAATGATGTCTATAAGATGAATGGTACCCCTTTAACTGCACAGCATTAGATGGGTACCCTGGATGATACTAAGAAGCTCCTGATCTTCTAGGCTTTTCCATTCTAGAGGGGAAAGGTAACTATGGTCAGGAACCAGTTAGGTGCTTTTTCAGATTAAAAAATGGTATCATGGCGCCCCTTCTGGAAAGTCAAAGAAGTGATATAATTTGCCCAGGACCATGTACATTGTCCCTGGAACATTCTTCTTTCTTTCCTAGGACTGACAAGCAAGAAGAAATCATTCAGCCCTTAGAAGTTAAGCTTAATAGTTAACCATTAAGCCTAAGTAGTTCAGCTGGTTGGAATATTAACAGAGTCCAATATTCCATGTCCCCTGCAAGTAGCTCAGGCCCAGAGGGAGAAAAGACAGGCAACTTCGAATGTGGAAATTTCCAGGAGTAGAAACAATTCACTCCATATCAGACTTCCGTACTCTGGACAGAGGAGGGTGTCCAAGACCGGGCAGCCATGGGGGTCTGAGCTAAGCAAGCGCCGAGAAGCACCTGGGGAGTCTCTGGCCACCTTTCCTTCATCAGGAATCTCATCTTTAACAAGCTCCAGGGTGACTGACACCGCAGTTCAGGGGTCTCCTTTTGAGAAACATGGCCTATGAGACTAAGCGTTGATGAGGGTGATGAAGGTGGGAGCCCCTTAGCTCAGGATAAGTACCTAGCACAACACTCAGAAAACAAAGATCACGGCATCCGGTCCCATCACTTCATGGGAAACAGATGGGGAAACAGTGTCAGATTTTATTATGGGGGGCTCCAAAATCACTGCAGATGGTGACTGCAGCCATGAAATTAAAAGATGCTCACTCCTTGGAAGAAAAGTTATGACCAACCTAGATAGTATATTCAAAAGCAGAGACATTACTTTGCCGACTAAGGTCTGCCTAGTCAAGGCTATGGTTTTTCCTGTGGTCATGTATGGATGTGAGAGTTAGACTGTGAAGAAGGCTGAGCACCGAAGAATTAATGCTTTTGAACTGTGGTGTTGGAGAAGACTCTTGAGAGTCCCTTGGAGTACAAGGAGATCCAACCAGTCCATTCTGAAGGAGATCAACCCTGGGATTTCTTTGGAAGGAATGATGCTAAAGCTGAAACTCCAGTACTTTGGCCACCTCATGAGAGGAGCTGACTCACTGGAAAAGACTCTGATGCTGGGAGGGATTGGGGGCAGAAGGAGAAGGGGATGACAGAGGATGAGATGGCTGGATGGCATCACGGACTCAATGGACGTGAGTCTGAGTGAACTCTGGGAGTTGGTGATGGACAGGGAGGCCTGGCGTGCTGCGATTCATGGGGTCACGAAGAGTCGGACACGACTGAGCGACTGAACTGAACTGAACTGAACTGAACAGTGCCTAGTGCTTGGTGGGTACTCAAGAAGCAGTAGTGCGAATTCCCTGGTGGTCCTGCGGCTAAGACTCCATGCTCCCAGTGCAAGGGATGTGGGTTCAATTCCTGGTTGGGGAACTAAGATCCCACATGCCATACAGTGTGGCCAAAAAGTTTAAAAAAAAAAAGTAGTGGGAGGGGGGTTCAAGAAGGAGGGGACATATGCGTACCTATGGCTAACTCGTGTTGATGCATGGCAGAAACCATCACAATATTGTAAGTCATTATCCTCCAGTTAAAGATTTTAAAAAAAAATTTTTAAGGAAAAAAAGAAACAGTAGTTAAAGAAGGAAGGCGGGAAAGGAGAAAAGATGGGAGGAAGGTGCAAGGAAAGAGGGGAGGTGAAGGGGGAAAATGAGGAGAGTGCTCACTTGGAGATGAATTGAGTGCTCTGGCCCAGAAGAGAATGTGCACACAGGACTGCCCAGGGGAAACTGACCCTGCTGGGGCACAGACCTCCCAGTACTTCCTGTCATGTGGGGATGGAGAACAGGGAGGAAAAAAACCAGGAGGGAAGACGAGGTGCAGCGCAGCTGGGTGCAGACCATCCCATCCCTAAAGGCCTTCGAGCTGCCTCCGCATCTGCTATCACCAAGCTTGATGCAACAGAGGCAGCAGCTCAGCCAAGGGCAGGAGGGTCACAGGTCAGCAGGGTCAGGCCAGGTCTCTGGGAATACCACTGAGGGTTTTAATGTAACAGAAAAATGAGAAATCTAGTCATCACAGCCTTGTAATAATAGAGTGGTTCTTTGAGCCACTCAGGGACCCAGCATGGTGCTTTTTCATCCAGAATTAGACACAGTATTTACCAAACTGCTTAAAATTGGTCATGGAACTTCAGAATTTCCAGCTTCTAAACAGTGATTAGTGATCCTCTAACTTCTCATCCTCTATTAGATTCCTTCATCACCGAGAATCTTGAACCTTAAATTAAGACCTGAAAGGCTGCCTGTCTAGGGTTGCCATAATTAGCAAATAAATATCCAAGACATCTACTGCATTTGAATTTCAGGTAAGTAACAAATAATTTTTTAGTATAAGTATGTCTTGTGCAACTGCCATCTGTTAATTTATGACAAAGCCAATGTTTGGAATATGCTTACACTAAAAAAAAATCATGTGTATCTGAAATTCAGATTTAATTAGGTATTCTGTCTTTAATTGGGCAACTCGACTTCTGGCTAATCCTCCTGTTTTTTAATAGGTGAGGAAGTGAAGTTCAGAGACATAAAAGCGACTTGTCCAAAGTGACACGGGGTTAGAATCCATTCAGGATTCCTTGCTACCACAAGGTTCGTTTTCCGAGTGTCTTGCTTCAGAGTTTCTTTACACTGCTTCTTTGCTTTTTTGTTTTGTTTGGGGTGTTTTTTGGCTATGTTGTGTGGCCTGTGGGATCTTAATTTCCTGACCAGGGATGGAACCCCAGACTCAGCAGTGAAAGTGCAGAGTGGACCACTGGACCACCAGGGAATTCCCAACTTGGCTTCTTGACCCACTAGGGTTGAGTTTTAGAGTGTTTGTAAAGTCCCTGAATTTTAGGCAAAATGTGTGTGTGTGTGTGTGTGTGTGTGTGTGTGTGTGTGCGTGTGCACAAGTTCATGTGGGTATTTTTCTGAGGAGATAGTCTCTGCTTTTATTTATTTATTTACCAAAATATCAACTTTATTACTGAAAAAGAATGTACTGGGAAATGTGGCTTGTATTTATAGGCAGATAGGTTTCCAGTAAGGAACCTCAGAGTCAGAAGAGATCCCCATCCCATGAGAGGTACTGCTGCACCTCTAAAGATGGTACTCTACCAGATACCTCCTGCCAACACTGGCAGGGCTTCTCTCGTTACGCATATTTAGAGACTAAGAGCAGTTAAGAGTGCATGATCTCTGCAGACAAGAAGTCTCTGCTCTTTCAATTAGCTTCTCAAGAGTCATGATTTTAATAAAATATTAAACTGTGCTCTTTCACAGGACTATGTTCTGCTTTCAAAATGCAGAATGTCTATAACTTTGGGCTGAAATTGCATTTCTGCTTCCCCTACGTCCCTTCACCCCCTGCCCTCCCTGCATTCCCTGGCACAGCACTGGGTCTGAACATTCTAGGAGATGGGTAGATTTTGTGTACAAGTATACAGAAAAAATAACCACTACATCTTCTTTTGTTGGCCGTACCACGCAACATGCAAGATCTTACTTTCTCAACCAGAGATCAAACCCACACCCTCTACAGTGGAAGCAGAGTCTTAACCACTGGACGGCCAGGGAAGTCCTTCCACCACATCTTCTATGTGCCGTGCAGTGGCACAGCCATCCCACCCTCCACAACCCACCTATATCAAAACCCCAAATTCCGATTGTTGTTGTTATTTAGTCGCTAAGTTGCAACCCCTTAGACTGTAGCTCCTCTGTCCATGGGACTTCCCAGGCAAGAATACTGGAAGTGGGTTGCCATTTCCTTCCTCCAGGGGATCTTCCCCACCCAGGGATCAAACTCACGTCTCCTGCCTTGGCAGGCAGATTCTTTACTTCTGAGCTACCAAGGAAACCCAGTTCCTCTTATCTATCACGTATCCATAAAGAAAACTGAGTGCCGAAGAATTGATGCTTTTGAACTGTGGTGTTGCAAAAGACTCTTGAGAGTCCCTTGGACAGCAAGGAGATCCAACCAGTCCATCCTAAAGAAAATCAGTCCTGAATATTCATTGGAAGGACTGATGCTGAAGCTGAAACTCCAATACTTTGGCCACCTGATGCAAAGAACTGACTCATTAGAAAAGACCCTGATGCTGGGAAAGATTGAAGGCAGGAGGAAAACAGGACGACAGAGGATGAGATGATTAGATGGCATCACCGACTCAGTGGACATGAGTGTGAGCAAGTTCTGGGAGTTGGTGATGGACAGGGAGGCCTGGCGTGCTGCAGTCCATGGGGTCGCAAAGAGTCAGACACGACTGAGCAACTGAACTAAACTGAACTGCATCTTGTATTTTCCTCCCTCCACTTAGACTGGCAACCCAGAGCTGACAGGTCAGAACACCTTTCAGAGAAGGGAGCAGGGATGTGACCTTTGAGATTGACCACTAGAGGTCCCTTCTCATCCACTGTGATCCTGAAGTTAGACTTTGCCGGAGGTTGACAAAGAAAAGTGGAAGTGAAGTCATTCAGTTGTGTCTGACTCTTTGCGACCCTATGGACTGTAGCCCACCAGGCTCCTCCCTCTATGGGATTTTCCAGGCAAGAATACTGGAATGGGTTGACATTTTCTTCTCCAGGGGATCTTCCAGACCCAGGGATCGAACTTGGGTCTCTTGCATTTCAGGCAGACTCTACCATCTGAACCACCAGGGAGAGAAGAAATTTCCTTGGACTAGTGGAGCTGATCTCTGCCTGTTACAAGCATAATTGGGGTATTCTGTATCAAGCAGTGGGAAGAAGCCATGCGATCCAGCACAAGTGATGCAGAATAAAATGGTTTCCTAAGAAGTTGGATAGTGTCTTCCAGTGTCAGGCTCGAAGGCAGAGTTTTAAGCAGAAACAGGGGCCTGGAACTTCCTCTTCAACCAAAAGGGGAAAATGCAGGTCATTTGACCCCTCACCCACACCAGGCAAACATCCAATTTCCTTCTGAGTGTAATCTGGCTCCAGGGACTTATTTACTGGAAGTTAGGGATGCTTCTGCAAGAGACCCTCATTTGTACGGGCTCATTCTATAAAGGCCTTGACCTCAGTAGCTTTATAGTTGTAATTTTGCATTCTTTTCCTTAAAGAAGGCCCCCATGTATATAAACATTTAGGCTTCATAGGGCTTGGATCTAGTGCTATCTGGCTCCCGGATACAGATTTCAGGGAGGAAGGAGGTGGGGCAGAGTTTCAAAGGGACGTTTCCCTAGAGACTAATGAGAGAGCGTTTCCTGTGGGATGAGGAAGAGTTTCATACACGTGTCAAAACACCAGATAGCCTCCTAATCTCCAGAGAATTATAACTGTGGGGGCACCTGAAGTCAGGGAGCCCCCTCTTGCCTGCTCAGAGCTTTCCTTGGCCTGTGGAAGTTCGCCAAATCTTTAGGTGAACTCACAGACCTGTAGCATCCTGTTGGCTGCTTTCTGAATAAACAAATGCTCTTGCCAACCATTGTGTTAGATTTTGGAGAAAAAAACCCAACCAAGCAAAACTCTGGTTCCAGAATTTCTGTGGGTTGTGATGAGCCATGAACTTTACAAAGGATTAAATAATCAACAAGGGTTGAATGAACAATTCTGTTTGGGATGTACGGATTGGATTTGGTAATAAAAGGCAAAGCAATATCCACAACTTTAGAAGCAGATGAGTGTAAGGGAGATTTTTCTATTTCTGAAATAGAATGTTCTGGAAACCTGCAGCCAGCAATGTGCTGGAACTGCTAGTACTGACTAACAGAGCTGACACTGTGCTTCTCTTCTCAACTCTGCATTCAATGACTTCAACTTGGTAGCCTGAAATTGGCCCCACTGGGAGCATTTACACCAGTGAAATTAACAACCATTACAAATGAGGGCTCTTCTCTCCAGGACTGGTATTCTTTACCAGAACATCACTACCTGCACCCTATCCCTGAGGGCTTCCTAGGTGGTGCAGTGGTAAAGAATCTGCCTACCAATGCCAAAGATGCAAGAGACATGGGTTTGATCCCTGAATTGGGGAGATCCCGTCGAGCAGGAAATGGCAACCCACTCCAGTATTCTTGCCTGGAAAATTCCATGGCCAGAGGAGCCTGTCAGGCTAGAGTCTAGGGGTCGCAAAAAGCTGGACACAGCTGAGAGACTGAGCATGCACCCTACCCTTGATCTCCTCTCCCCCCCTCCCCCGCCCCGCCCCACCCACTCACACATCACAGAAGCTACCTGCAGGCACATCCATCTGTGTACATGTGTAGACACACAGAGGATCACCTGTGTACATTTTCTCCTTTTCAGGCAGGCTAGACATCAGCAATCCCCCTTGCTCTGCCATGCTGACATCTTTAGCGCTTTTCTACTAATTGCTTCTTGATCCCAGACAGTGATCTCTCTCTCTCCCTCTCTTGAATTCACAATTGTTCTCTCCCTTACATCATGAGGCCCACCTGTGAAAGTTCTGAGGCAAGAATACAGTCAGGAAAACAGATTTTCCCAAGCAGTCCCTAAGTGAGCCGTAAACATGACATCAGTGACTGCACAGCATCATTCAAGTGAAAAGCATGTTAATATCTGGCCAGTATTCTTTTGAGATGCTCAGTTTTCACCAACAGACAGCCTGCTCTTGTAGTTCTTAGAGAAAATGAAGATGAGAAGCTTTGTGTCAGATGCACAGATGCAGGCAGAGAAAAGTCACGCGGCTTTCTCAGGCCAGCCAGACCCAAGAATGGATGTCACTTCTCAGCCTGAAGACCTTGAGCTACAAAATATTACATGGGAGAGAGAGGGAAGGGGACTGACATTTTCCTGGCTGCTTTATTAGGTATTCCTGTAATTAAATCATTATTCCCAATTTCTGGACAAAAAGAACAGAGACCTGAGGGATTTAATCTATTCAAGGATACATAGCTAGTAGGTAGTAGAATGTTTTGTTTTGTTTTTGGTATAGGGTACTTTTATTGATGGTACATGACAAGGCTGGGCTCCCCAAGCCCCTCCCCTTCCTCAGGGCCCTGGGGATGGAAATGTGTGGAGGTCGGGAGATTCTCAGTGTGGTAGAGGTGGGGCAGGGACTCCCCAGCAGCTGAGGAACTCTCTCTTCCTCTCGTGCTCCTGCTGGGGCTGGGAGTCTGGGGACCTTACTCCTTGGAGGCCATGTGGACCATGAGGTCCACCACCCTGTTGCTGTAGCCGAATTCATTGTCGTACCAGGAAATGAGCTTGACAAAGTGGTCGTTTAAGGCAATGCCAGCCCCAGCATCGAAGGCAGAAGAGTGAGTGTCGCTGCTGAAGTCGCAGGAGACAACCTGGTCCTCAGTGTAGCCTAGAATGCCCTTGAGAAGGCCCTCTGACGCCTGCTTCACCACCTTCTTGATCTCATCATACTTGGCAGGTTTCTCCAGGTGGCAGGTCAGATCCACAACGGACACATTGGGGGTGGGGGTGTGGAAAGCCATGCCAGTGAGCTTCCTGTTGAGCTCAGGGATGACCTTGCCCATGGCCTTGGCAGCGGCAGTAGAAGCAGGGATGATGTTCTGGGCAGCCCCTCGGCCACCATGCCACAGCTTCCCAGAGGGACCATCCACAGTCTTCTGGGTGGCAGTGATGGCGTGGACAGTGGTCATAAGTCCCTCCACGATGCCAAAGTGGTCGTGGATGACCTTGGCCAGGGGGCCAAGCAGTTGGTGGTCCAGGAAGCATTGCTGACAATCTTGAGGGTGTTGTTATACTTCTCGTGGTTCACGCCCATCACAAACATGGGGGCATCGGCAGAAGGTGCAGAGATGATGACCCTCTTGGCACCACCCTTCAGGTGAGCCCCAGCCTTCTCCATGGTAGTGAGGACCCCGGTGGACTCCACCATGTACTCAGCACCAGCATCACCCCACTTGATGTTGGCAGGATCTCGCTCCTGGAAGATGGTGATGGCCTTTCCATTGATGACGAGCTTCCCATTCTCTGCCTTAACTGTGCCGTGGAACTTGCCATGGGTGGAATCATACTGGAACACGTAGACCATGTAGTGAAGGTCAATGAAGGGGTCATTGATGGCGACGATGTCCACTTTGCCAGTATTAAAAGCAGCCTTGGTGACCAGGGGCCCGATACGGCCGAATCCATTCACTCCAACCTTCACCATCTTGTCTCAGGGATGCGGCTGGCACAGCACGGAAGTTATGGCTATCTGTTGAATGGGCAGGAGCAGAGAACCAATATTTTGTTGATAATTTAAAAATTTTTATATCTAAGAATGTGTGTGTACATGCATATCCTAAATCCACTCCTCAAAGCAACTCTTTTCAGACTTTTGCAGTTTCTTCTGGTAGTGTTGCTATCTTTAACCAATAGACTTATTAGTATAGAATAATGAAGACAGTGATTTTTTAATTTAGTATTTTATATTTGTATCATGAATACCTAGGACAGTGCATCATAGCATATCATACATTTTTGTCAAAAAATACTAGCATTTCTTTTTAAAAATTATTTTCTATTATAGCTTATTACAAGACATTGAATATAGGTTCATGTGCTATAACAGTAGGATCTTATTATTTATTTTATACACAGTAGCTGGCATCTGCCAATCCCAAACTCCTGATTTATCTCCCCACTTTCCCTTTGGTGTGTTTCCTTTTGGTAACCATAAATTTGTTTCCTATGCCTCTGAGTCTGTTTCTGTTTTGTAAATAAGTTCATTTGTATCATATGTTAGATTTCACATATAAGTGATGTCATATATTTGTCTTTCTCTGACTTACTTCATTTAGTATGATCATCTCTAGATCCATCCACATTGTTGCAGATGTCATGATTTCATTCTTTTTATGGCTGAATAATATTCCACCCAACCATATATATCCATCTTTATCCATCCATTCATGTTAACAGATGTTTAGGTTACTTTCATGTCTTGGCTGTTGTAAATAGTGCTGCTATAAAAAAAAAAGTGCTGTTGTAAAAAGTGCATGCAACTCTTTGAATTAAAGTTTTCCCGGATATATGTCCAGGAGTGGAATTGTACGATCATACGTAACTCAATTTTTAGTGGTTTTTTTTTTTAGATTTTTGTTTCAATGTGGACCATTTTTAATGTCTTTAGTGAATTTGTTACAATATTGCTTCTGTTTTGGTTTTTTGGCCACTGGGCATGTGGGATCTTAGCGCTGACCAGGCTAATACAGGCACCTCCTGCACTGGAAACATAGGCTGTTAACCACTGGACCACCAAGGACGTCCCTCAATTTTCAGTTTTTAAGGAACCTTCATACTGCTTTCCATAGCAGCTGCACCAATTTACATTCCCACCAACAATGCATGTATACCATCATTTCTTGATTTATTAATTGACCTCCTGTTGTGAGAGAGAAGGATTTAGTGCGCTAATATTTCCTTTTCATCTCCCCAGGTGCTTCCTACTAAGGTTTCTTTTTAAGAGTGCAAGTTTGTATTTGTTCATTTCTAGATTTATTTTTAATTGGAGGATAATTGCTTGACAATATTGTGCTGGTTTCTGCCATACAGCAACATATATCAACCCATAGGTGCATGTCTAGCGCTTCCCTCTCGGCCCACCCTCACCCCTCATCTCACTCCTCTAGGTCATTACAGAGCACCAGGCAGAGATCCCTGTGTTGTATACAGTAACCCGCTAAGGTTTTGTCAATATTTATAACTCCTCAGTTGATCATCTTTGTAATTAAGTAATGTGTGTACTCCTTCATTTCTTGTTCCATAACTATGGATCATATCTTTGGACTCCATCATGAGAGTCTTGATCTCAAAGAACATCTGCCTGACTTGAAGACCCAAACACTTTGCAATCCTCCCACACTTTGCTGAGCCTCCCACACTGACTCCTTCTGGACCAGTGAAAGTGTCTCTGCCTGACCGAGGGAATATATTTTAAAATAATTGGCACTGGAAACGGATTTTTATCTACAGGGATTCTTGAGCCAGTGTATACCTGGATAGAACAGTCTGAAGATAGTGGAGTAAGTTGATCAAACTAAAGTTTCTTAGTTTAGAAGCATTCCAAAAAATGTGCACAGTCAAGAATTTTGATGGCAGGTTATAAATCTGCTGAAACTTTCCTGTTCCTTAAGGTGAAGTCCTGCCTTTCCCACAAGGCTGGACTTGCATTTTACAATAGGGACACTTTGAGCGCAAGAAACTGGTAGGCATCTTGGATTCTCCACCGCTCTCTTTGGCACAAAATGCCCCAGAAACACCCTATATGCATGCCCCGAGGCAAGTTATTTCTTGGTATGCCATGAAAAGGAGAGTGGGAGCTAAGCGTAGCCCTGGCATAAGCCTGGGTGTGGGTTTCGCTAGAGAAGGTCATTGATACCGTGGAGCAGAGGCCATGAAAGGAAAACAGACATGGCCTTTGTTTCCCAGGGGCCTCTGCCTGGCATTGACCCATACAACACAAACAGTCCACGTTGGTGCTTGATACGGGTTTTTTGCTTGTGTCTTTTCCCTGCCTATTTTCAAAAAGACAGATTTGTTTTTATCTGCACTTCCTTGTCCCCGGCAGCGCCCACTCCCTGTTCTTAAAAGTCTTTGCTGGCTCTGCATATCTGAGTCAGATGGACACTTGACCTACAGATCTTAAACCTGTCAGGCCTTTGGACTTAGGCAGCACCCATGGCAGACAGCAGGAGGGCTCAGGGCCCAGCCGTCTCCTGCTAGTTCAGTGACCTGAAGAGAACCCCAAACACTAGTCCTTGCCCTGGGCTTCCCTGGTGGTCCAGTGGATAAGAATCATCCTGCCAAAGCAGAGGACATGGGTTTGATTCCTGGCCTGGAAAGATCCCACATGCCACACAGAGCAACTGAGCCTGTGTGTCACAGCTACTGAAGCCCGTGTGCCCAGCCTGTGCTCTGCAACAAGAAAAGCCACAGCAGTGAGAAGCCGGTGCACTGCAGCTAAGGAATACTCCCCACTCTCCACGACCTGAGAAAGCTGTGGGCAGCAAGGAAGATTCAGCACAGCCGAAAATAAATAAAGCAGTGTGCACACGTCAAAGGGAAAAGAAATGAATGAGAAGGCACAATTTGGAAAAAAAAAAAGTCTAGTTCCTGTCCTAACCTAGCTCCGCCTCTGCAGTTCAACAGGTGCATCCAGCTCGCTATAAATTACCCCCATAATCTAGACACAGCCAGTCAAGACACAGCCGTCCTAGGTCCTCACCCGTTACCGGTGGAAACCTGGCAATGTTCGCTGAAGCTTTTGCCCTGCACTTAAGAGACGTTGTGCAATTCACTATGACCTGAACTGCAGCTCAGGTCACAGCAGGACTAAATGTGAATTGTACATGTTTAGGATCTAGACTTGAACAAGGTCACATCATCAGCTAAGAGTAACAGGAAAAAGTAGGCATGACTCCAACAAAAGGCACATTTATTTCTCTTCCATACATACAAAATTCAAAGATAGTCATCCCAGGATTGGTGTGGACTCTCAGAGAGTCCTTCTTTCATGTTGTTTCATCGCTCATGAATTCTACACTCAAGGTTACCTCATGGTTCAGTTTGGCTGCTGGAGTGTCAGTCATTACGTGCATGTTCTAGCCAACACAAAAGCCTACAGAAGGGTGCACTGCTTTCCTGTAGGGCTGCGTCCTCAAAATTGCTCACACCGACTCCTTACTTTGCTTGTACCAACTACTGCTTATACTTCATGGACCGGTACAGTCACATAACCACATCTAACTGCAGGAAAACAGATCACTGTGGTCCTTACTCCAGGTAGCCATGTGCCCAGTTAATAAATGGGAATTTTGTTACTGAGGACAAAGAGGGAAACAGATATTGGAGGGCAAACAACAGTCTCTCATCCCTGGTAGAGCTGGTCAATAAAAGACTCACTGCCCTAATTCAGACCTCTTTTGGTCTCCATGAAGTGAAGTGTTAGTCTCTCCAGCATCCAACTCTTTTGTGACCCCATGGACTGTAGCCCACCAGGCTCCTCTGTCCATGGGATTCTCCAGGAATCCCATGGACAGAGGAGCCTGGTGGGCTACAGTCCACGGGGTCCCAAAGAGTTGGACCTGACTGAAACCACTTAGCACTCACGCATGCACACTTGACATGTGGGATCTTTAGTTCCCCGACCAGGGACTGAACCTGTGCCCCCCGGAGGTGGAAGCTCAAAGTCCCGTGGACCACCGGACCACCAGGAAAGTCCCCTGACACATTTCTAACAAAGCGATTCGGGCAGAAGGGATGGACGCCACTTCTGAGATTAGGTTACAAAAACACTGGCTTCTGTCTTGCTGGCCTTCGATCAGCCTCTTACTTGCTCTGAGGGAAGCCAGCCACCTTGTTGTGAGATGCCCTGCGGAGGGGGGGGGGCAGGTTGTGGCAGAGAACATGTGGCAGTGAATGAACTGCCGTCTCCACTCGACAGCCAGGGATGACTGAGTTCTGCCAACAGCCACCCAAGTGAGCTTAGAAATGGATGCTTCTCCAGTCAAGCCTTGAAACTACTACTCCAGTGAAAAACTTGACCACTACCTCATGAGCAATCCTGAGTCAGAGTTGCCCAGCTAACCTGTGCCCAAGTTCTTGCCCCACAGCAACCATGAGATCATAAATGCTTATTGTTTTAAACTGCTAAGCTTCGGGGTGATTTGTTATGTGGCAATAAATAATTCACACAGCTTGTTTGGATCTTCTTAAGAAATTCTGCTGGTTTATTCTTAACTTTTAAAACTTGTTGCTATATGCATCTTGAAGTGGCAGGTTCAGGCCTTGCAAGAATGTGAACACAGAGCTGAGATAATCCACTTGAAAACAGAGAAATATCTCTGCAGGCGTTATGAGCATCATCGGGAGGAAATACTAGAAATCCCTTCCTTTATTTAAAAAATGTGTGGGCATGCCTTCCTTCAACAGACAACACGCCTCCATTTAGAAAAACAGAATCTTGTATCTCCTCACTAAGAAGACATTCACTCTGTGGTGTAACCTGATCATATTTGCAATCTGCAATCTGCACTCTTCCCTTTGGAGAAGGCAATGGCACCCCACTCCAGTACTCTTGCCTGGAAAATCCCATGGACGGAAAAGCCTGGTGGGCTGCAGTCCATGGGGTCGCTAAGAGTTGAACACGACTGAGCAACTTCCCTTTCACTTTTCACTTTCATGCATTGGAGAAGGAAATGGCAACCCACTCCAGTGTTCTTGCTTAGAGAATCCCAGGGACAGGGGAGCCTGGTGGGCTGCCGTCTATGGGGTCGCACAGAGTTGGACATGACTGAAGCGACTTAGCAGCAGCAGCAGCAGCAACTCTTCCCTTTATCCTGATTCACGGTCAGGGTGCATGTTGTCTGCTAATTGTTCTCTGGGGATGAAGCAGAAGATTGGCATTCAAGTGCAACCGTTTGTTCCTACAGTCACACCTTTCTTTGCTAAACATACAGCCAGGTTTCCATCAGTACCGACTCCACCATGTATTTTCTCACAAGATAAGTATTATAGATAAAAGTTTCTTTTCCCATAGCATGTATCTGGAGTGATAAATAGAATTAAATGTCATGGAGCATTTTCCCCTCATATATGTAGCAAACATATGTCAAAGGCTGATTTCTGTATAGCACACCAGCCATTTCCTTCCTTTGTGATGGGAAATAGCTTCCAGGATGCACAGATGGTAGTAATTGTTCTTCACATCATATGCTGTTGAGTTTTTGCAACAGCTAGACTGTATTTTCTTGGGCTCCAAAACTACTCCAGGTAATGACTGCAGCCATGAAATTAAAAGACTCTTGCTCCTTGGAAGAAAAGCTATGACAAACCTAGACAGAGTATTAAAAAGCAGAGACATCACTTTGCCGACAAAGATCTGTATAGTCGAGGCTGTGGTTTATCCAGTAGTCGTGTAAGGATATGAGAGTTGGACCATAAAGAAGGCTGAGCACCAAAGAATTGATACTTTTGAACTATGGTGCTGGAGAAGACTCTTGAGGTTCCCTTGGAGATCAAACCAGTCCCTCCTGAAGGAAATCAACCCTGAATATTCATTGGAAGCACTGCTGCTGAAGCTGAAGCTCCAATTCTTTGGCCACCCGATGCAAAGAGCTGACTCATTGGAAGACCCTGATGCTGGGGAAAATTGAAGGCAAAGGAGAAGGGGGAGGCAGAGGATGAGATGGTTGGATATTAATGGCATTATAGACTCAATGGACATGAGTTTAAGCAAACTCCAGGAGATGATGAAAGACAGAGCAGCCTGGCCTGCTACAGTCTGTCGGGCTGAAAAAGTCAGACACAACTTAGCAGTTGAATACAACACAGACTTTGTAAAGGACTTTTGTTTACTTTCTCTTCAAGCATGAAATGTATCATTACTTCACCTTTGGATTCCTATCTAGTTGGCAATAGAATGATTTATAGCTTTGTTTGGCTGAAGAAAGGTAGATTTCATTACTATAGAAACAGTGTTGCCATAGTTCTGATATTTTCTGTCTGCCTTTAGAAGCAAAATTCTTCAATTTGAAAAGTTCTTCTCTTCTTGCTTCCCTGGTGGCTCAGAGGTTAAAGCATCTGCCTGTAATGCAGGAGACCCAGGTTTGATCCCTGGGTCAGGAAAATCCCCTGGAGAAGGAAATGGCAACCCACTCCATCCCATGGATGGAGGAGCCTGGTGGGCTACAGTCCATGGGGTCACAAAGAGTCGGACTTGACTGAGTGACTTCACTAGAGAGGTCACATTTGTTTGAAAATGACAATAAAAAAAATAAAGGGTGGCTTTATGCTTAGATATGAACAAGTTCATAAACAATACACTGAGAATAGAGAAAAGTAACTTGCTAGCCCAGAAATAACCAATTTCATGGACTCATTCTTTTCTACAATATACACTGTTATCTTTTGCTTACTTGTGCAAATTAACCATATTTTCAGATGCTTATTCTATAATATACAGAGTCATACCTTTTCACGAGAGTCCTGTTCACTATTTGACTTTTTAATTCTATTCTGTTTCATGGTATCACATTACTATATTAATGATTTTTTAAAAACAATAATAATAGGTTTATTGATATATATAATTCACATATCATTTGCCCTTTTAAAGTATGCAATTCAGGGACTTCCCTGGTGGTCCAGTGGCTAAGACTTCACGCTCCCAGTGCTGGGGGCCCAGGTTCAATCCCTGGTCAGGGAACTAGATCCCACATGCCGCCACTAAGAGTTTGCATGCTGCAACTAAGACTCGGCATAGCCAAATAAATAAATATTTTAAAACAGTGTGCAATTCAGTGGTTTTCAGAATATTCACAGAGTTGTACAACCATCACTATCTAATTTTAGGTATTTTTGTCACTCCAAAAGAAACCCTGTGTGCCTTAACACTCACCCCCTATTTCCCCTTACCTCCAGCCCCTAAAAACCACTAATCTACTTTCTGTCTCTATGGATTTGCTTATTCTGGACATTTCCTATAAATGTAATCACTCGATATGTGATCTTTTATGTCTGACCTCTTTTACTTTGTATAATGGTTTCAAGATTTCGTCCCTGTTGTAGCATGTATCATTACCTCCTTTCTTTTTATGGTTAAATATTATTCCTCTGTGTGGATATACCACATATTGCTTATTCATTTATCAGTTCATGCACAATTAGATTGTTACCACTTTTTAGCTATTGTGATCAGAGCTTCTGTGAATATATATGTACAAGTTTTTGTGCAGAAGTATGCAAAGAAAGGCAATGCCAAAGAATGCTCAGACTACCGCAGAATTGCACTCATCTCACATGCTAGTAAAGTAATGCTCAAAATTCTCCAAGCCAGGCTTCAGCAATACATGAACCATGAACTCCCTGATGTTCAAGCTGGTTTTAGACAAGGCAGAAGAACCAGAGATCAAATTGCCAACATCTGCTGGATCATGGAAAAAGCAAGAGAGTTCTAGAAAAACATCTACTTCTGCTTTATTGACTATGTCAAAGCCTTAGACTGTGTGGATCACAATAAACTGTGGAAAATTCTGAAAGAGATGGGAATACCAGACCACCTGACCTGCCTCTTGAGAAACTTGTATGCAGGTCAGGAAGCAAGAGTTATAACTGGACATGGAACAACAGACTGGTTCCAAATAGGAAAAGGAGTCCATCAAGGCTGTATATTGTCACCCTGCTTATTTAACTTCTATGCAGAGTACATCATGAGAAACGCTGGACTGGAAGAAACACAAGCTGGAATCAAGATTTCTGGGAGAAATATCAATAACCTCAGATATGCAGATGACACCACCCTTATGGCAGAAAGTGAAGAGGCTTTTTAAGCCTCTTGATGAAGGTGAAAGAGGAGAGTGAAAAAGTTGGCTTAAACTCAACATTCAGAAAACGAAGATCATGGCATCTGGTCCCATCACTTCATGGGAAATAGATGGGCAAACAGTGGAAACAGTGTCAGACTGTTTTTCTGGGCAAAATCGCTGCAGATGGTGACTGCAGCCATGAAATTAAGAGATCCAACCAGTCCATTCTGAAGGAGATCAGCCCTGGGTGTTCAATGGAAGGAATGATGCTAAAGCTGAAACTCCAGTACTTTGGCCACCTCATGCGAAGAGTTCTCATTGGAAAAGACCCTGATGCTGGGAAGGACTGGGGGCAGGAGGAGAAGGGGACAACAGAGGATGAGATAGCTGGATGGCATCACTGACTCGATGCACGTGAGTCTGAGTGAACTCCGGGAGTTGGTGATGAACAGGGAGTCCTGGCATGCTGCAATTCATGGGGTCGCAAAGAGTCAGACACGACTGAGCGACTGAACTGAACTGAACTGATGTTTGCATTTCTCTTGAGTATATACCAAGGAGGGAATTGCTGGGTCATGTTTAACATTGTTTAACATTTTGAGGAACTTTCAAAGTAACTGCATCATTTCTTAATCCCACCAGGCAGTATGAGGGTTGCAATTTTTCTACTCATTAGTCATCATTTATTACTGTCTATTTTTTTTCTCTTTAGCCATCCTGGTATGTAGAAAGTGGCATCTCATTGTGGGTGTTTGGTAACAGCTTTATTGACTTATAATTCATCTGCCTATAATTCACCCATTTAAAGTACACAGTTCAGTGGGTTTTAGTACATTCACAGTTGCGTAACCATCACCACAATCAGCTTTGGAACATTTTTGTCATCCTTCAGAGAAACTCTGTACCTTTTAGCAATTTCACTGTGGTTTTCGTTTGCATTTTCCTAATGAGTAATAATGTGGAATGTCTTTTCATCTTCTTATTGGCCATTCATACATCTTCTTTTGAAAAATAGCCATTCAAGTCTTTTGCCAATTTTTCAGTGAGTTATTTTCTCTTTATTGTTGAGCTGTTAGATTCTTTATATATCCTAAACACAAATCCCTTATGAGATAAATGATTTGCAAATATTTTGTGGGTTGTCTTTTCACTTATATTTATTTACTTATTTTTCTTTTTTCTGCTTCTTTTCTCCCCATGTTCTGGTACCTGAGAACAGAACCAGTAACCAGAAGCCACTGGTACCAAAGACATGATGCTGAGGGGACCAGAGTCTTACCCCTTTCCTTCTACTCCAAACACTACGGGAACAAGGACTGCAAGCGCCATCTCTGCCAAGACATACGTGGAGGGCGCCTTTTTCCCTTTCTTGGTAATGTTCTTTAAAGCACAAAATTTAAAAATTTTGCTGAAGTCTGATTTGCTTATTTTTTTCTTGTGTCATTTGTGCTTCTGGCGTCATGTCTAAGACAGCATTGCCTAGCCCAAGGTCACAAAGATTACTCTATGCTTTCCTTTAAGAGTTTCACCGTTTTAGGTCTTATACTTAAGACTATTATCCTTTGTGAGTTAATTTTTTGCATACTACGGTGTGAGATCAGAGTCCAAATTTTCATTTGTATATGGATATCCAGTTGTCTGAGCACCATTTGTTGAAAAGACTATTTTTTCCCCATCAAACAGTCTTGGCACCCTTGCTGAAAATCAGTTAGCCAAAAATGAGAAGGTTTATTTCTGGACACTCAGTTCTAGTCCATTGAGCTATGTGTCTGTCTGTATGCCATTACCACATTATTTTCATTACTATAGTTTTTGACTAGGTTTTGAAATTAGGAAGCATGATTCCTCCAGCTTTGTTCTTCTTTTTCAAGATTGTTTTGGCTCTTCTAAGTCCCTTGTATTTCCATATGAATGTTAAGATCGTCTCACCAATTTCTGCAAAAATGGATGCTGATATTTTGATAGGAATTTCACTGAATCTGTAAGGCAATTCAGAGTAATGCCGTCTTAACAATATTATGCATTTTGATTCGTGAATATGATGTCTTGCCAATCATTTAGATCGTCTTTAATTTCTTTAAATATTTTGTAGTTTTGGTGTACAATTCTTGCACTTCTTTTGTTAAATCAGTTACTAATTGTTTTAATTTTTTGATGCCATGGAAATGGAACCTGTTTCCTTATTTTCATCTCCTTTTCCTTGGAATCAGTCATAAATCTCTGTTTTTCGTTGTAGCTTTTAAGCCATTTCTGGTTCCCAGTCTCCTTTCATATTTCAGCCCCCAGCCGGTGCCAGTGTTTCTGTCGGAAGCAGAAGCAGTCAGAAGCAGCACTGCCTCATATTGAACTTGGGATTGGCTGAAAGCCGTCTAGTTTAGCACTGCTTCTCCAGCCCTGTTATAATAATCCATGATGTGTTACATGAAACAGGGCAGAATAATCAAGTGCTCTAAGAACAAGCTCTGGAGTTAAACCACCCAGACTCCAATCCACCCACTTCCACCATTTACTAGATGGTGACTTTGGAGGAGTTATATAATCTGTGTCTCAGTTTTATCTTCTGTAAAGAAAAGGGGATAATAATATTATTTCAGAAAGCAATGAAGATTAAATTAATACATGTAAATACTCAGAATACTAAGAAGAAGTAAGCTCTGTAGTATTTGCTTTTATTGTTGTTATTATTTTATCTATCCATTTATCTATCAATTTATTTTAAATCTGAGACGCAAACCCAAGCATTGATGAATGAGAATATAAAGTAGGAAAGCCATAACTGGCAGCTTAGCTGCTAAGGTCAGGCCACGTCCTGTAGAAAGAATGGCCCAGGCCCAACACTAAGTTACTGACATTGGCCTCCCGGCAGGAGAGGATCAGGATCAGAGAAATGCTTTACCACAGTGATCTTCAAAAGGGCCTGTGTGCTCTGTCCCGGGGGTGCAATAGATGCTGCCCTAGGGTACAGAAAAAATACTACAATTTTTTTTTAAATTAAACTTTACTGATATCTAACATATGGACTGATGCTGGTAACCAGACGCTGTTAGCTAACTTCTCTGTACACGAGTTGTGTCTTAATGAAAAGAGAAATCTGAGAGAAATTTGTGTGCTCTAGTTTATCATTGTTAACACCATTTTCATAAAAACAAAAGCAGCAACTTCCTCGGGGGTCCAGTAGTTAAGAATCTGCTTTCAATGCAGGGGGATGTGGGTTTGGTCCTTGGTTTGGGAACTAAGTTCCCACATGCTTCGAAATACAACTAAGACCTGACTCAGCCAAATAAATGAACATTTTAAAAATGTTAAAAAAAAAACAAAACCCAACCCCCAGATTTTTAAGCAATAGAGTCCTTATTATATTGTGTAATGAGATGGGGAGCAACAGTAAATATCAACTGTATCAACTAGGTTTGGGACTTCACTGGTGGTCCAGTGGTTGGGAATCTGCCTTCTAATATGGGGCACGTGGGTTTGATCCCTGATCCAGGCAATGAGATCCCACATGCCATGGGGCTACTGAGCCCATGCTAAGACCTGACACAGCCAAATAAAAGAAACAAAAAAACAAACAAAAGAATAGATTCACCAGTCATTTGAGGGTGAAAGTGAAAGTGTTCGTTATTCAGTCGTGACTGAGTCTCTGCTAACCCGTGGACTGTAGCCCTCGAGGCCCCTCTGTCCATGGAATTCTCCAGGCAAAAATACTGGAATGTGTAGCCATTCCCTTCTCCAGGGGGAATCTTCCTGGCTCAGGGATCAAACTTGGGTCTCCCACACTGTGGGCAGATTCTTTATCGTCTGAGCCACAAAAGACTGTGCTACCTAGCAGCTATTAAAATAATAAATACATTTATTTAACCAGTACCTTTAAAGATAAGATGGTATTAGCAATGAATGTTACTGCTTTTTCAAAGACACACTTTTTATTGCGAGAGCATTTTATTTAAAATGCCTGGAAATGTTTCCATTTTTATTCTATTCCTGAAATTAATACAACTGTACTATTGCCTATGAAAAATTTAATTCATATGCTTAAAACAATTGGAAACAGAATCTTCTAACCTATTAATATTCCAGACAAAAACTTATAATACCTTGCCCTTTAAAAAAATACTTTATTTGACTGTGCCAAGCCTTAATTGTGGCATGCAAATTCTTAGTTGAGGTGAATGGGATCTAATTCCCTGACCAGGGATTGAACCTGGGCCCCCTGCATTGCGAGTATGGAGTCTTAGCCACTGGACAATCAAGGAAGTCCCTAGAGGTGACATTTTGAGTGAAAAGGAACAGATTCAGGAAAATGAGGGAATGAAAAGACAGAAGCAATAATTTTGACGACTAATAGAAAGTAGAAAGAAAGGAAGCTCTGAGGTGTCATTAACTAAACTTGGAGGAAGAAAAAGTTCTTGGGGGTGAAACAATGGGTTTCACTTTAAATACACTGAGCTTGAGTGCCTTTTGGAAGATGAACTAAAGGATCTAAGGAGCAGTTGCGAAAAGACTGAGTGACAGTGACTAAAAATGACTTTTTATGAGAAGTTTTACAGTCCATATGTTTTACAATTCTGACGTATATTGCTGTAAAGATAATATGCATTCATGGGAACCAACAGATTTGACTTCTTAAAATATGAATACCCTTTAAGACACACACGGCTCTTTTTTTTCCTTCAGAACTTCCCACTATAGCAAAAGATGGGTGAGAAAGAGGATTAACGTGGAAACACTGCTTTGGGAAACTTTGGTTCCAAACCCACTCTACCATATAGCAGTGAGGCAACTCGGGATTCATTTAATTCTTCTGAGGCTTGGTCTCATCTTTTATTGAGTGATGGTCAAATATTTGTCTGTATAGTTATTGTGAGCACTGAATGAGCTAATGTGTAATAAAGTTCTTATGTCATTGCTTTGTACAGCTCTGAAGCATTAAAGTTAAATAAAAACTAGTTCTAACTATTGCTTGGTCCCTGTAGTTCTTGAAAAACAAATGGACTACTGTGTTATCTTTTATCTCAGTCTACTATATCATTATCTACACATTCACATGCTTGTAAAACCTGGACCTTGTGGTATGTCTGTTCCTAAATAAATATTATTTTCTCCCCTTCATCTTTGCTGTAAACAGTGGCACCCATGTAGCATATGTTTGATTATTTTTTACTGTTTCATAAGAAATGTATATACTTATGTGCTTAAGTGTGTACACATACTCAAAGACACACACCTAAAGGTCACTCACAAAATTTTTGGTATTTGAGACCTGAACTGAAAAAGAACATTAAAATTCCCATATTTGGATTATACTTATAACAATAATTAGTATGCTTATGTTCTGGACTCAATATTTGTGTCCTTCTCAAAATTCATATGTTGTCATTTTAATCTCCCATATGATGATATTAGAAGGTGGGGCCTTTGGGAGGTGATTAGGTCAAGAGAGTGGAGCCCTCATGAATGGAATTAACGCTCATATAAAAGAGACTCGAGGGAAAAAAAGAGAGAGACTCCAGGGGCCTGGTGGTCCATTGGCTAGGACTCTGCTTCCAATGCAGGGATCTCAGGTTAGATTCCTAGTTGGAGAACTAGGTCCTGCATGACAAAACTAAGAGCTGTGAGTGCTAAGTAGCTTCAGTAGTGTTCCATTCTTTGCGACCCTATGAACTAGCCTGCAAGGCTCCCTGTCCGTGGGATTCTCCAAGCAAGAATACTGGAGTGTGTTGCCATTTCCTTCTCTAGGGGATCTTCCTGACCCAGGTATCGAACCCACAACTCTTACGTCTCCTGCATTGACAGACAGGTTCTTTACCACTAGTGCCACCCGGGAAGCCCAACTAAGACCCAGCATAACCAAATAAATTTTAAAAATAAAAATAAAAAGATTTCAGAGAATTCTCTTGCCCTTTTGGCCATGTGAAGACACAGAAACACGACCATCTATGAACCAGAAAGTGAGATCTCATCAAACGCTAAATCTGCTGGTGCCTTGACCTTGGACTTCCTAGCCTCCAGAACTATGAGAAACAAATTTCTGATGTTTATGAGCTACCCAGTCTATGACAATTTGTTGTGGAAGCCTGAACTAAGACATCTTACATCTACATAGAGTTTTGCAGTTATAGAAATTGTATACATTAATAAGAGACCAGAGAAATCTACTATATAAATACATTTAGTGTCCCTGAGGTAGTACATGCAGGCTCAGTCACTCAGTCATGTACAATTCTTTGTGACTCCATGGACTGGACCCCAACAGGCTTCTTTGTCCGTGGGATTTCCCAGGCAAGAATACTGGAGTGGGTTGCCATTTCCTTCTCCAGGGGTTCTTCCTGACCCAGGGAATGAACCCAAGTCTCTTGCATTGGCTGGCGTGTTCTTGACCACTGAGCCACCTGGGAAGCCCATAAAGTCCCCGAAGTAGAGAGCCCAGAAAGTGGAGAATAAAGTGTTCAAAAAAAAAAAAGTATACTTTGCTGAAACGAAGAGCAGGATCTACAAATTTAAAGGATACACTCTGTTGTAGGAAAAATTAGCACAGATGCACAGAAACGTGACAAGGCCACATAGAATAACTAAACTCACGAGTGAAGTGAATAATCCTTCATATATCTAGACAAAAAACATGAATCACTTGTAACAGGAAGAGGTAAATCTGGTTTCAGACTTATTCACAGCAATGACCCATGTTAGAAGATGTTAGAGCAATATTTATAAACTTCTAAGGAAAAATGAGGGTGATCCAAGAATTTTATACCTGATCAAAATTCCATGTATGAAGGCAGCCAACAACTAGTCTCAAATACGTAAAGGCCTGGCTCAGGTAAGGCACACGCAGATACTTAAAAACAATTTTTTTCTTGGTTGTTCTTTATTTATTCTTGCCTATGCTGAGCTGTGGCAAGTGAGGGCTACTCTCCAGTGGTGGCACATGGGCTCTAGAGTGTGGACTCAGTAGTCGTGGTGCACAGGCTTGGTCGCCCCATGGACTGTGGGATCTTATAGCTTCCAGACCAGGGAGCGAACCCATGTCCCCTGCACTGGCAGGCAGGTTCTTAACCACTGGACCACCAGGGAAGTCCCATTCACTACTTTCCAGAAAAGCTACCTAATGAAGAAATCCAGGCAAATAAGACATTTCACAGTGAAAAACTAGGGGACAGGGAAAATAGGATATAACAAGACTAGTTGTGAAGTCTAATCTATGTACATTTAAAAATAAGGCAAAAGAACTGCAGGCATCGCAAAATATGACCTACATGTTTGAACAAGGAAGAAAAGCTGGCCGGCAAAGGGAGAAGCACATCCACACAGTGGGGTGGCTCAGTATGGAGTGTCAGAGCTGGGTGGGGCAAGGAGAGCGTTCCCTCAGGGGAACAACTCAGCACAGGGTTGGTGTCCAGCCAAATCTAATCAGGGTGCCTGTATTGGAGTGCAAGGAGTTGGAGCCTGTGCAAGGGAAGAAGGGTGTCCACATGGAGCGGTGATGGTGCTGGTGGTGAAGGCTCATGGCCAAGTTTAAACTCTGATCTGGGCGAGGAAAATGTTCATGCATGGGGTGACCTAGTGAGGGTATCAGAGCCCAAATAGGGTGGAGGAGGGCCTCCCCAGGGGTGCACAGACTGGCACAGGTTGTGAGACTGGCATCCTGTGAGAGCAGGGTGAAGAGGAATCCCCAGTGGAGGGACATAAAAATTTTTATTATGATTTTTCGGAAAGTAGGTTCTTAGTTTTTTAAATGTGCTTTAACACATCAGACTTTCCCCCGACCCCGATATTGCAGCTACTTACCTGGGAGGAAACAACACAGAAAATAGATTTAAAGTCTTATTACTGAATGTCTACAAATGGTGGGATTAACATATTAGATCATATGACACTGATTCCTTTCTTGCCTTCAGTTCAGCTCAGTTCAGTCGCTCAGTCGTGTCCGACTCTTTGCGACCCCATGAATCGCAGCATGCCAGGCCTCCTTGTCCATCACCAACTCCCAGAGTTCACTCAAACTCACGTGCATCAAGTCAGTGATGCCATCCAGCCATCTCATCCTCTGTCGTCCCCTTCTCCTGCTTCCAATACCTCCCAGCATCAGGATCTTTTCCAATGAGCCAACTCTTCGCATGAAGTGGCCAAAGTATTGAAGTTTCAGCTTTAGCATCAGTCCCTCCAATGAACACCCAGGACTGATCTCCTTTAGGATGGACTGGTTGGATCTCCTTGCAGTCCAAGGGACTCTCAAGAGTCTTCTCCAACACCGCAGTTCAAAAGCATCAATTCTTCAGTGCTCAACTTTCTTCACAGTCCAACTTTCACACCCATACATGACCACTGGAAAAACCATAGCCTTGACTAGACAGACCTTTGTTGGCAAAGTAATATCTCTGCTTTTGAATATGCTATCTAGGTTGGTCATAACTTTCCTTCCAAGGAGTAAGCGTCTTTTAATTTCATGGCTGCAGTCACCATCTGCAGTGATTTTGGAGCCCCCCAAAATAAAGTTTGACACTGTTTCCCCATCTATTTCCCACGAATTGATGGGACTGGATGCCATGATCTTCATTTTCTGAATGCTGAGTTTAAGTCAACTTTTTCTCTCTCCTCTTTCACTTTCATCAAGAGGCTTTTAGTTCCTCTTCATTATGTTTTCTTGCCTTAGCAATACATAAATAATTCTTGGTGTATCAATAAGGAATTTGTTGTGCTAATTTAATAATAAAGTATTTTAACACTACTTAAAGACTGTAAACTTAGTAGGCTGCATGCTGCTGCTGCTGCTGCTGCTAAGTTGCTTCAGTCGTGTCCAACTCTGTGCGACTCCATAGATGGCAGCCCACCAGGCTGCCCCATCCCTGAGATTCTCCAAGCAAGAATACTGGAGTGGGTTGCCATTTCCTTCTCCAATGCATAAAAGTAAAAGTCAAAGTGAAATCGCTCAGTCGTGTCTGACTCTTAGCGAACTCACAGACTGCAGCCTACCAGGCTCCTCTGTCCATGGGATTTTCCAGGCAAGAGTACTGGAGTGGGGTGCTATTGCCTTTTCTGAGTAGACTGCATAGAGACCCTGAAAATTCCTGGACCACCTCACTTTGCAATGCCCTGTTCACCTCTTTCCTAAATAGCCCCATGAAGCTCAGTCAGCATTCAGGGTTTTCTGGGACACCACCCACTGCAAAGTTTGAACTTTGGAACCAGTTCTGAATTTCCTTGTGGTTTCACACTTACTGCATTTTCTTCTCACCTTGCCACTACCCACGCAGACTCAGCCTTCTTGGCTGTATCAACTTTGGGTTGCTTCACTTCCTGGCTTCGGGGAAGCTACAGCTGTAAGAGCTTTCGCAGGCTAAGCAGGTGCCCTATATAAGGCACACAGATTAGAGCGGAGATGCAGAAAAGTCACAAGGGCACTTTCTGATGATGCTGGGATGTGAAGAATCTTGCTCCCCCAGGCCTCGCTATCAGCCTCCGGTGAGGTCTTTCTGATCTCCCATCATTCACAAATTGTCTTGGAGATATTTTGAGGGTGATATTCTCTTCACGTGAATGAAAACTTGTGTTCAGGACACCAGAAGTGCCATTCAGGATCAGAATAATGGTTCAGTGGGCTCAGGGGTTTATTATGGCTTTCAGGGCTATCAAGCTCCAACAGCAGCAGTTCCAGTCTCTGGCCTCTAAACTGGTGCTGATATGAGAAGATTTTTAAAAATTAATCTGTAATGAAATAAAACAAGTAAGAAAAACGTGGGAGAACATATCCAGATGTTTTGAGAGGAAAAGAACTGTTTATCCTGAGACTATGTCCTTAAGTTTTGGGGTTTGTTTTCATTTGTTTTTGGTTGCACTGGATCTTAGCTGAGGCACAAGGGCTTTCTCTAGTTCCCCCTAGGCATGTGGGATCTTAGTTCCCTGACCATGGATCCAACCTGTGTCCCCTGCATTGGAAGATGGATTCTCAACCACTGGACCACCAGTTAAGTCCCCTTACATTTTTCTTTATAGTTGCAGAAACATCCCTCCTTTTGTGAAACGCAGGTGATAGTAAATGGTGGGTTGTTTGTTTTTTTTTCTTGTGTGTCTTATTTGGAAAAATAAAAAGGAGACAATCATAGTCTCTGTTAAACTGTTTTCAATACTCTTTTTAAAAAAATTGTGCTGAGATACACATAACTTGAAATTTACCATCTGAATAATTTTAAAGTATACAGTGCAGTGGTATCAAGTACATTTACAATGTTGTACAACGTTACCAACATCCATCTCCGGAGCTCTTCTTTGTCTTGCTTTACCCATTAAACACTAACTCCCATTCCCTCCTCCCCTTCCCAGCCCCTGGCTGCTGTCATTTACTTCTGCCTCTATGAATCTGACTACTCTAGGTACCTCATGTAAGTGAAATCATACAGTATCTGTCTTTTTGCGACTGGCTTCTTTCACTTAGCGTAATGTCCTCAAAGTTCATCCGTGGAGTAGAGAGTGTCAGACATTCCTTCATTCTGAGAGCTGAATAATGTTCCATTGTATGTAAACATCACTTTTGTTTACCCGTTCTTCTGTCAGTGGGTATTTGTATTATTTCCACCTTTTGGCTATTGTAAATAATGCTGCTATAAATACGGGTGTACAATATTCTTTTTTAATTGATGTATGACTTACATAAAAGGTACAGAATTTAACGATGTTTGATGAGCTTTGACAAACGTATTGATCAATATAGCTGCCACCATATAGAACATTTCTATGACCTCAGAAAGTTCATCAGTGTCTCCTCCCAAACAAACTCCTCCCATTCTCCTGATCTTTATCACCATAATCAATTAGTTTTGCCTGTTCTAGAATTTAATAAAAATAGAATCATACCGTATGTATTGTTTTGTGTCTGACATCTTTTGCTCAATAGAAAGTTTTTTGAGATTCAGCCACATTACTGTAACTCATTACCTTTCATTGCTAAGTGTTATGCCATTGTATAAATATATACAATTTATTTATCCATTCTCATTTGAGTTGCTTCCAGCTGGGAGCTATCATGAATAAAACTGCTAAGAACATTCTTGTCTATCTTTTTGTGGACATATATTTTCATTTCTCTTAGGTAGAGGCCTAGAAATGGAATCTCTCTCATAGGAGAGTTGTATGTGTAACTATTAGAAAATGCCAAAAACGTTTTCCTAAGTGTTTTGTTTTAACTTTACCATTTTACCCCTTGGCCCTCAGCAATGTCTGAGAGTCCCAGTTTTTCCACATTTTCACCATTTGGTATTACCAGATAAAATTATTTTAACAGAGAACGGACTTATGGACACCTGCGGGGGAAGGAGGGGGTGGGATAAATTGAAAGAGTAGCCCTGACGTATTACACTGCCGTATGTTAAACAGACAGCTAGTGGGAAGCTGCTGTATAACACAGGGGGCCCAGACCGGAGCTGGGTGGGATGGGGGTGGGGAGTGGGAGGGAGGCTCAAGAGGGAAGGGATATATGTATGTTAATAACTGAGTCACATTGTTGTATACCAGAAACCAATGCAACATTGTAAAGCAATTATCCTCCAATTTGAAATAAATTTTAAAAAAACCTACCCTGACTTGGCAGTTATATCAGCTTTTCCTCCCTCACACAATAAAACTGATGAAAAGAGAAAATTAAAAAAATTTTTTTTTAACCATTCTATTTGATGTATAGCAGTGATAGGGGCAGAATGAGGGACAAAATAGGTGATTAAATAGTTAATCCCACTAGGGGATTGTAAGTAAAAACATATGGAGAGACCCCAAAAGTTAATGATTACTCAAGAAAGCAGGTTTGCTGAACCACAAAACCAAGCAGGCTTGCTTAGCAACAAAACCATGCAACAGAAGCATGAGACATGCCCCCAAATAATAAAACAATGCTTACGTAAGACTCACATCCTGCCCAGCGAGCCCAGCTAGTACCCCCAAAGCATGTTCTTTGTTCTTTGACCCCTAAGACATGTTCTTTGCACAATACCCCCAAGTGATAAAACAATAGTAGAAAATAAGGCCTACAACCTGCCCAATGGTGTTATCAAGTTAATGACCCCCAAAATAGGCTCTGTGCCCACAAAAAAATCAATCATTTATGGGAAAGTGACTTTTCGAAATCAAAGAGCCTCATTTTACTGAGACCTAAAAATATTTTTCCAAAGTGCTATTACAGTCCTGGCCAGACCATATAGGGAGGAACAAGTAAACTTCCCTGCCCTACCTGGGGGAGGAACTGATGAAGGAAACGTGATATCTACTCAAGAAAGACAAAGTTCATCTCCCCCTCCCCATTTTTCCTTTGATCATAAAACTGTAGCCCTTGAAGTTCTCAGGGCACAGCATTTCTCGCTCACCTTCTTGTGAGCCTCACAAGCATTCTGTTCTAATAACGCATTCGCTTATTACCTACCACTTTGTCCCTGGTGAATTCTCTGCACTGAGACATAAAGCACTATGATACCAGAGCTCTTTATTTTCTTGGGCTCCAAAATCTCTAGATGGTGACTGCAACCATGAAATTAAAAGATGCTTGCTCCTTGGGAAAAAAGCTATGACCAACCTAGACAGCGTATTAAAAAGCAGAGGCATTACTTTGCTGAGAAGATCCATCTAGTCAAAGTTATGGTTTTTCCAGGAGTCATGTATGGATGTGAGAGTTGGACCATAAAGAAAGCTGAGTACTGGAGAATTGATGCTTTTGAACTGTGGTGTTGAAGACTCTTGAGAGTCACTTAGACAACAAACTCAAACCAGTTAATCCTAAGGGAAATCAGTCCTGAATATTCATTGGAAGAACTGATGCTGAAGCTCCAACACTTTGGCCATCTGACGTGAAGAACTGACTCATTGGAAAGGACCCCGATTCTGGGAAAGACTGAGGGCAGGAGGAGAAGGGGACGACAGAGGACGAGATGGCTGGATGGCATCACTGACTTGATGGACATGAGTTTGAGCAAGCTGTGGGAGTTGGTAATGGACAGGGAGGCCTAGTGTGCTGCAGTCCATGAGGTTGCAAAGAGTCAGACATGACTGAGTGACTGAACTGAACTCTTTGGAGTCCCCCTGAAATGACATCAATCCATTTCAGTAGTACCTGTACAACTTAACTTCCTTCAGGAATATTCTACCAGATGGCTTTGCTAGGACAGGATTCTTTAGATAAAAGTTAAAGAAAACAACTTAAACCAGTTTAAGCGAGAAGCAGAAAGTATTGCCTCCTGCAAGCAAACGATGGATGGAGAGGTGGAGTTGCCCACAGGAGTGACTGGTTCTCTTCAGATCACTCTCTGGCATATCTTCTCCTCTCTGCCTCTCTTTACGTGTTGGCTTCATTTTTGAAATTCCTTTGTCCCTGTGAAATCAGAACTTTGTCTTCAAGCAAGTCTAGGTTTCCATCCACATAGCCTTCCAACTGAGCAGAGAAGAAAGCACTTTCCCCTCAGTTGCAGTTAGAGAACTCTGATGATCCTGGTTTGGGGTTCATGCCATCCCTGAACCAATCACCGTATTTATGGTGGAGATCTATCTGGATTTTGTGCCTGCCCTAGGGCTGGAGATTGGAGAAACTGTGATTGGGCAACCCTATCATAGGTATGTCTGGGACAGGGAAGGACAGTTTCCAGAGGAGCAGAGTACCTTTTGAGACAGATAAAACAATAAATGGCTATATATATATATGCCTGACTTTTAAGGAAAATCTATATTTCCATGAAATACAAATGTCTTAGAACACTCATTCTTCAATTCACTGAAACTACAAATCAGTGATATAGCCCAGACACCTAAAAAAAAAATTTTTTTAATTGAAGTATAGTTGATTTACAATGTTGTATTAGTTTCAGGTGTACAGTAAGTGGTTCAGGTATATATACATACATAGGTACATTCGTTTTCATATTCTTTCCCATTATGGCTTACACAGGATATTGAATCCAGTTTCCTACGCTATACAGTAGGACCTTGCTGTTTATGTATTTTATACATAGTAGTTTGTATCTGGTAATTCCAAATTCCTGGTTCATCCCACCCCACCCCTTTTCTGCTATGGTAACCATTACTTTGTTTTCTATGTCTGTGAATCTGTTTGTTTTGTAAATAAGTTCATTTGTATCATAGTTCGGATTCCAGATATAAGTGATATCATATGGTATTTGTTGTTCTCTTTCTGACTTATGTCTCTCAGTATAATCTCCAGGTCCACCTTTGTTGCTGCTGCTGCTGCTGCTAAGTCACTTCAGTTGTGTCTGACTCTGTGTGACCCCATAGACGCAGTCCACCAGGCTCCTCCGTCCCTGGGATTCTCCAGGCAAGAACACTGGAGTGGGTTGCCATTTCCTTCTCCAAGGCAGGAAAGTAAAAGTGAAACTGAACTTGCTCAGTCATGTCTGACTCGTAGCGACCCCATGGACTGCAGCCTACCAGGCTCCTCTGCCCATGGGGTTCTCCAGGCAAGAATACTGGAGTGGGGTGCCATTTCCTTCTCCACCTATGCTGCAAATGTATTATTTCATTCTTTTTTATGGCTGAGTAGTAGTACACTATCGGAGAAGGCAATAGCACCCCACTCCAGTACTCTTGCCTGGAAAATCCCATGGACGGAGGAGCCTGGTGGGCTGCAGTCCATGGGGTCACTGAGAGTTGGACACGAGTCAGTGACTTCACTTTCACTTTTCACTTTCATGCATTGGAGAAGGAAATGGCAACCCACTCCAATGTTCTTGCTTGAGAATCCCAGGGACAGCGGAGCCTGGTGGGCTGCTGTCTACGGGGTCGCACAGAGTCGGACATGACTGAAGCAACTTAGCAGCAGTAGTACACTATACACACACACACCCCTCACATTTTCTTTATCCACTTGTCTGTTGATGGACATTTATGGTGCTTCCATGTCTTGGCTACTATGTAACTAGTAGCATTACTAAGTAATGCTGCTATGAACATTGGAGTGCATGTATTTTTTTGAATTAGAGTTTTCTCTGGATATATGCTCAGGAGTGGAGCCCAGGCACATCTAATCTCACTCAATTTGTTGTATATCTCTCAGCCATGGGCATATCTAACTATCCATGAACCAATTCTATTTAGGTTTTGGCTTCAGTACAGTTCAGTTCAGTCACTCAGTTGTGTCTGACTCTGTGACCCCATGGACTGCAGCACGTCAGGCTTCCCTGTCCAACACCAACTCCTGGAGTTTACTTGAACTCATGTCCATTGAGTTGGTGATGCCATCAAACCATCTCATCCTCTGTCATCTCCTTCTCCTCCTACCTACAGTCTTTCTCAGCATCAGGGTCTTTTCCAATGAGTTAGTTCTTTACATCAGGTGGGCAAAATATTGGAGTTTTACTTTCAGCATCAGTCCTTCCAATGAATATTCAGGACTGATTTCCTTTAGGATGGACTGGTTGGATCTCCTTGCTCTCCAAGGGACTCTTAAAAGTCTTCTCCAATACCACAATTCAAAAGCATCAGTTCTTCGGTGTCAGTTTCTTTATAGTCCAACTCTCACATCCATACATGACTCCTGGAAAAACCATAGCTTTGACTAGACAGACCTTTGTTTGCAAAGTAATGTCTCTGCTTTTTAATATGTTGTCTAGGTTGGTCATAACTTTTTCCCAAGGAGCAAGCATCTTTTAATTTCATGGCTTATATGTCCTTTTAGGCAAACTTAGGAACTAAGAGAGAAGTGCTACTTAAGCAACAGTCTGTTGTGCTCCGTAGCCAAAATCCCATCTGGGGAATTTCCCAGGTGGTCCAATGATTAGAACTCCACATTCCCACTGCAGGTGGCCCGGGTTCAGTCCCTGGTCAGGGAACTAGATCCCACAGGCCTCAACTAAGAATTTGCATGCTGCAATGAAGATTGAAGATCCTGCATTCTGCAAGTAAGACCTGGCACAGCCAAATAAATAAATAAACATTTAAAAAATTTCCTTTCCCTGTTGCCAAGTTATCCTCCTTCTACTTATTAACAACCATTGGAGTTACCAAAAATTGGGAGAGAGAAAAGCTGCCACGGTAGTGAGAAAGGCAAACATCATCCTTCCTCTTAAGAGCTTTTTAAGGGTTGGGAAGGTGCCCACAGCTAGGGCACCCCTTAAGGGACCAGCAAAGCAGGAACATCAGGATGAGAGAAACATTCATCTTTCATGTCATCTGAATTTTGTAATCCTTAAATCCAGAAGGAAGCTATTTTGATTCTAGAACATATGCAAGGTTTGTGTCATTTTGAAAAATAAAATTTGAATTTGAATTTTATTTTGGGAGTGGGAAACCATAATTTCTTTAGTTCTTGAGGCTCTTCTTAATCTGGCCTGAATTGTGTTTTCCTTACTTCCATGTCCGGAGCTTGGATTTGGATCTGGCATAGAGACAGTGCTTAGTCAAGTTCTATTGGATGGATTAATAAATGGATGGAAGACCCACAGAGAAGAATGAAATGCTGGAAAAGTTTTGGGAGTGGGTGTACAGCTGCATTGGGAAGCAGCATTAGAGAACCTGCTGGAACATCTGCTCTGGTGCCCCTAGAGATTTGCTGTAATTTCCATCTGTTCTGTCTTGTCTTTGGTTGCATTGGTTCAACCTGGGTTTTGAATTATTTTGTGTGTTTGTTTGTTTTGGTCCTGCTGTGCAACATGCAGGACCTTAGTTTCCCAACCAGGGATTGGAAGTATGCAGTGTTAACCACTGGACTGCCAGGGTAGTCCCCATTTCAACTTGCTTTTATCTGACTTCATTGTTCTTTCCTTTTTGTGTAAAGTGTTTCCCTTCTCTATTGAGCAAATGAGCTAGTAATTGCTTCTTATGAGGATCATTTTGCAAACCCACTGCTTTATCCTGTGTCCCTGGCACCCGGGGTCTCCTGGGGAGCCTTGGCTTTTGTGTGGGCTTGCAGCATTTTAGCAGCGGCCTTCTCCTTGTCACTGATATCCTTCTCTTGCCCCGTTTCCACCCAGACCGATAATAAAGAGAGGACTGAAAATTGTTCCCATAAATAGTATCAGTCTCTTCACCTTCTGGAGCTTCGTCTTGTACTTTTGAGATACAGTCCAGCTGGCTGGGTGTGAATGTGCTTTGTTTGTGCCAATTCAGTCTCGGCAAGTATTTTCATCAAAATTAGAGGCTGAAATTGCTGACTGCCAGAGCATCCCTGGTAACTGAATATGTTTCTGGCTGGGAGGTGTGAGTTGTACTCTGGGGCCTTTATGCAAGAGCTCACAGTCTCAGTTTATTGCTGTTTATATTGGAGGATGTCTTTGGATCTGGGCAGACCTGACTACATCTGGGCAAGAGAATGCTTAGTCCCATTTGAATTTGTTGTTAGACTCTAGGACTAGCCTTGGGCAGAACTAGAAAATAAGTATAAGGATTTCTCTGGTGGTCCAGTGGTTAAGAATCTGCCAACCAATGCAGGGGACATGGGCTGGATCCCTGGTCCAGGAAGACGCCACATGCTATGGGGCGACTAAGCCTGTGCGCTGCAACTACTGAAGCCCCTGGTACTCTAGAGACCATGCACTTCAACAAGAGACGCCAATGAGAAGCCGATGCCCTTCAGCTAGAGAATAGCCCCTGCTCACTGCAACTAGAGAAACCTCATGCTCAGCAATGAAGACCTGGTGCAGCCAGTAAACAAATCTTTTTTTTTTTTTAAAGAAAATAAAGTGTAACCCAAATAAAACTAAGCTATACTCAGCCCTATCTCAGCACTGTCACATCCAAAGAAATTCAAGTGGAACTCCCATAAAACACCTAAAAAGTAAAGCATGGTAAGTCTTTACAGAAGTTATCTTTAAGGTGTGTCTCTCTTAAAGTCTCATATTTCTCAAGACCTTCCTCCAACTTCTTATCTTTATGAAATTCCTCCTTCCTCATGCATGCTCTTTATTACTCTCCTCACTCTTAGGGAAGGCAGAGTGCTAGTTTTTAAAAAAAAAAACTGAGATAAAACTCACATAAGATAAAATTAACTATTTTAAAGTGTACAGTTCAATGGCATTTAGTACATTCCTAATATTGTGCAACCATCAGCTTTATCTAGTTCCACAATATTTTCACTGCCCAAAAGGAATCCCTGTGCCCATCAAGTACCTCCCATTCCCCCTTGCACTTGTATTTTCGAAACTGGGGTTGACACATATCTACTACCACATGCAAAATAGATAGTTAATGGGAAACTGCTGTAGAGCACAGGCAGCTCAGCTCGGTGCTCTGTGATGATCTAGGGGTGGGATGGTGGGGGTGGGAGGGGATATTTCTATACATACAGCCAATTCACTTCCTTGTACAGCAGAAACCAACACAACATTGTAAAGCAACTATATGTATGGCAACACACACACAAACACACACATAGAGCCTCCCTGGGTGATTTTAAAGGGTAAATGGTGTTGAGAACCATCAGTTTGATTCGATCTAGTCTCTCCGGAACGTCCCCTACTGACATCTCCACTCTACCCTGTAGGCTAAGCAGTCAAGCCAAAGAAATGTGGGGGCAAGTTCTGTTTTTAGCCCCAGTCCCATGGCAACCCTATTCCTCCCCTTTCAGCATTTTCCTCTCTCTCTCCTGTCCCTTCCACCTGTATGCCATTCTCATGGGTCCATATCCTCAAGCAGCTATCACACAAGTCCATCCTGGTGTCAGCTGACAAAACTCTTGAAGATCCCTGGTGTGTTTGCCTTTAAATTGAGGAGAAAGCCTTTTAGACACAGAGGAACCTCTGTCTAGGGTTATCTTTTAGGTACTGGACAGATGGGAGAGAAAAGCATTGTTTCAGGAATGAATGAGTTTTTCTCAGTTTCTCTGTTACCTATGAAAGAGGCAGCTACTAAAACAACTATGGATTTTAAAATTAGAAGATGGTGCTGTTGGTCTTCCCTGCTGGCTCATTTTATAAGTGCTTAAACATTTGTTAAGGGCTTCTTAAGTGGCACAGTGATAAAGGATCCGCCTGCCGATGCAGGAACTGCGGGTTCAAGCAGGGGGTCGAGAAGATCCCCTGGAGAAGGAAATGGTAACCCACTCCAGTACTCTTGCCTGGGAAATCCCATAGACTGGAGCCTGGTAGGCTACAGACCATGGGATCACAAAGAATCAGACATGACTTAGAGACTAAACAAATGATCCTAGGTGTGTGTGTGTGTGTGTGGTCAGTCACTCAGTCACATCCAACTCTGCAACCCCATGGACTGCTAGGTCCAAGATACTTAATCGCTCAGAGCCTGTATTCTTATCTGAAAAATGAGGATGATGATACTGACCTCAAAGGATTGTACTAATATTTCAATAAATTGCAGCCTCAGAAACTGATTCTGATTGAAAATTGGTTTATTGGAAAGCTATTGGCTGACTCACAGAATTGCTAGAAGAGCTGGAAAATCAGAAAGTGAAAGGGTTAGTTGCTCAATCATGTCCGATTCTCTGCGACCCCATGGACTGGAGCCCACCAGACTCTTCTGTCCATGGAATTCCCCAGGCAAGAATACTGGAGTGGGTTGCCATTCCCTTCTCCAGGGGATCTTCTCAACCCAGGATTGAACCCAGGTCTCCTGCACTGCAGGCAGATTCTTTACCATCTGAGCCACCAGGGAGGCTCAGGGACAATGCCCCAAAGTGAGTGGCAGAGCTTGGGAGAGTGCTGCCACTGCCACCAACACCAACCATTGCGACTTGTCTCCCCCACTGCCCCCAACTGGCGCTGAGAGCTGGATGGATGCTCTGTTTCCTGTGTCACCCCAGAGACTGTATGTTGCCGCCACCCTTACCCATAGCAGCTAAAAAGAATTATCCAGTCTCTGCTTCTTTGCGTCGTTGTTGTTTAGTGACTAAGTCACTTAGTGACTAAGTGACTTTTTGCAACCCCATGGTCTGTAGCCTGCCAGGCTCCTCTGTACATGGGATTTCCCAGGCAAGAATATTGGAGTGGGAAATTGCCATTTTCTTCTCCAGGGGATCTTCCTGACCCAAGGATCAAACCCACATCTCCTGCAGTGCAGGTGGATTCTTTACGACTCAACTGCCAGGGAAGCCTGGCTCCCAATTCAAAGCCCATCACAGGTTCATCTGCTTGGCCAAACTGGGCCCATGTTCCAGAAGGCATTTTCAGACCCTGCCTTCCACCAAGACCCCAAAGGTGGAGGGTTCCCCAAATGAGGGGAAAGGGTTTCAGATGCTGGACAGTCAAAAATAAGGACAAATATTCTTTTCCTAAATTAAGAGGATTAATGAGACAAACTGCCTATTGTAAACACTAAAGCCCTGTACAGGGATTATTTACCGGCACTTTGTACAGTTACTTATTTCACTGTGTTGCAGCACTTCCTCTTCCTTATCCCTTTTTTCTTCCTTCACAGGCCTCTACCCCCATCCAGGACAGTGCCTGCAGACATACTTCATAATGTTGAATAAATAAAACCTGCTGCTCCTTAGGTTTGGTTGGTGAAACAGTTTGGTACTGACTGGCCATAGTATTGGTTCAGACCTAGACATGTGACCTCAAGTGATCAACAAACCTGATTGCACAAGGGCATCCTCTGTTGCTGAGTATGAATAAGAAGGGGCTTCCTAGGTGGCGCAGCAATAAAGAATCCGCCTGCAATGCAGGAGGCGTGGGTTCAATCCTTGGGTTGGGAAGATCCCCTGGAGAAGGAAATGCAACCCACTCCAATATTCTCATCTGGAGAATCCCATGGACTCCAGGAGCCTGGAGTCCTATGGACTTCCACCCAGAGGAGCCTGATGGGCCTGAGGTTCATGGACTCACAGAGTCAGACACGACTGAAGTGACTAAACACAGCAAGTGAATAAGAAAGCATGTGGCTTTAGGAGCTTCTGGCAGCCCTCTTGGGACCACAAAGAGAATCAGAATAAAGTGAACATTGTATTATAGAAAGCAAGGGTCAAGGACAAAAAGAAAGCAGGTGGTTGGTGACCATTTAGTCACAGGATAAAGCTATGCCTGAATCCAGACTTCTCCTTTGGACTTCTCAGTTACATGAGCCAATACATTCCATTTATTATTCAAACTAGAATGAGTCGGGTTTTCTGATATGTACAACCGAAAGTAACTGATACCTGCTTCCCTCCCTTTATACTTCATGAGAATAGAACTGCTGTCCATTTGGTGCTGGCAAATAGAGAGGGTTACTTTTGAAATACAGATGAAAATCATTATGTTTGGGCAGCAGCCTATCTATGCCCTAGAATCAGGCCTGACTAAGATAGAAGGGGCTGACCTAATCAAGGGCAATTTTTAAAAGTGATTTCAATAAATATTTTTCATTTTTCTTTGGCCTGGAAAGATAAAGACTCTGAGGAAGTAAGAGCAAATGCTATAAAAATGAAAATAAACCAACAAAACAAGCCAACAAACCCCTGTCCCATATCCCATTAGCAGGTCTTGATGACATGTTAAAAACTCCTGGTCCCTGTGGTCAATGGCTGAAAACTATTACTCTCCATTTCTCTCTCCCACTCCTTGTGATGATTATTTCACATCTTTCTCTCTTTCCTCAAGCCTCCAACAGCTATTACATCATCCTTACCCTTGACTGATGGCTACAACATCCCATTTCATTTAGAAAATAAAAGCAATCAGCAGAGAATATCTACCAGCTCCCAGCATGTCATCTATCACTTAATTGTACTTACACTCACACATTCTGCCTCTCCATTTGTGAAAACAGATGAAGTGTCGGTTGTTGTTTAGCCACTAAGTCATGTCCAGCTCTTTCGCAACCCCATGGACTGTAGCCTGCCAGGCTCCTCTGTTCATGGGATTTCCCAGGCAAGAATACTAGAGTGGGCTGCCTTTTTCTTCTCCAGGGGCTCTTTCTGGACCAGGAGTTGAACCCTATCTCCTGCATTGGAGGGCAGATTGTTTACCATTACGCCACCAAGGAAGTGTCTGTGTTCTTACCTAAGGCCAAGCCTCTGCTGGTGTATTTGATCCTATGCCCTTCCTTGTCTTGGATACTGACAAGGCCATTTACATGGTCACCTTCACTAGTCTGTGAAGTTGTCTTTTACCCAAGTAGTTGCTAAATCTTGTCAATCCAATAACCCAAACATCATTCTAACATATCTTTTCCTTTCTATCCTAATATTGCCAGAATCAGCTCTTGTCTAGAGGGCAACTGCTTTTAAGTCTGCCCCACATAGCCCCTGTAATTCTCTTGCTGAAACACAGATATGATCCATACCGCTCTCTTCATAAACAGTTCTGTAAGTTTTCCATTTGCTGTGGAATAAAGCAAAACTCCTTTAGCATATTTGAGGCCTTTCATCACCTGGCACCATTCTCCTTTCACAGCTATGGCTCCTGCTGCTCCGCCCAACACACCTTATATTCCAGTCACCGTTACCCTCTGTTCTCACTGGTCCCTCTGCCTTGACTGCTCTATTCTCCATTTTATTCCCTGTTGGAGAATTCTCATTAAACACACACACACACAAATAACGATGATTTCTGAAAGCTTGTTATATGCCAAGAACCAAGAATTACATTAAATATCATACCTGTATTATCTCACTTAATTCTCAGAAAAATGAAATGACTTCCCCAAGTTAAAACAGCTAGAAAATGGTTGATCTAGAATTTGAACTCAGTTCATGAACTCAGTATTGAAGTTTTCTCTGATGCCTCATCACAATTAGTTGCTTTCTCCTCTGGGTTCCAATAGCGAGGTTTTTCCATTTTTGTTTCATTTTGTTTTTAGTTCACTCCATAGAAGCAGTCTTATTATTGAGTAAACACACAGACTCTGGAGCCAGACTCCCTGGGTTTGAGTCCTGGATCTGTGGTTTGCCAGCTGTTAGATCTTGTGCCTCAGTGTATCTATCTTTGAAACAGGAGAGTTAATAGTACCTACCTCTGGATTGTTGTGAGGATTAAATGTATCAACCGATGAAAAGGTTTAGTGGTTTACATAGCGCCGGTCCGGTGGATGCATCTAGTCCTGCCCTGTGTTCTGTCTCTCTCACTAGACTCTGGCCTTCTAGCAGAGAACAGTCCTTTATTTATCCCCCAGTCCTCTGTCACCCATAGAGCAGACCTTTAGCTAGGTGGATGCTCCATAACCATTTGTCAAATTGAACTTGTCAGTTTGTGGGTGTTTCTGCCAGACCATGTGACATTTACAAGTTCATAATCTATGCTGTGTTTCGATTACTTATGAGTCTTTTAGAAAAAGTCATTACTGAAGACCATCAGGCCATCTAACAAGCTCTGCTTTGTTTTTCAAAAGCCGGCTCATTACCACTCAGCTTCTGCGAACTGGAAACTTTTTCCCAAGTTCCTGCACTTGTGAAGCCAGGACTTTCCTTGTGGCAAGGAGAAAAGGGACACCTGTCATAGGTTAGGATTTCTCAGGGGCAGCTGGAGTTATTTAGCTGGAGGCTTCCCCTCCAGTGAGCAGTGACCGGGTCAGGAGCTTTGGGTTTCACTTCGAACCACCAGCACAGAATACCTGCTTAGGATGGAGGCTCCAGACCAGAAAGAGGTTGCAATTGCAAGGCGGGAGGCCTGGCGATTCTTGGGAGGGCGCTGGCTCAAGTTACATCACATTATTTCACAGCCCTCACATGTTTATTTACTGCCTCCCTAGGTGAGGCTGCAGGAGTGCCTTGGCAGGAAGAGGCTTCCAAAGAGAGTGAAAATGGTAGAAAAGGAAATATTTGATTAGAGGTTAACATGCCCCCTGGGGCTGCTTTGATTTGGATTATTGTAAAAGTGCACAGAGTAATGATTAAGTACTCCCTGGGGTAGGGGGAAGGTGGTCTCTGTACAGAGTTGGGGCTTTGCTTCTGATGAGTTGCAGCTGGTGTGTAAGAGGCACATGAAACCAAATGGGCATGGAAGAGAAGAGATGCTCAAAGGGCCACAGTGACTGTGCTAAATTCATCATCCTCACCTAAGCCTGAGCCTTCTCCTGACTTCTTCCTCAGTGAAAGCTCGCAAGCTGCTTTGGCTGTAACTTGAAGTCAGCCTACAGCTTCTCTTTCTCTCTGTCACCTTCTCTTTCCTGTCTACGTTCTCTCCTAAAGGTCTTTCAAATCCATTTCCACCTTTCCATCTCCACTGGCACTGTCCTCAAGGGTTCAGAGCCTCATTGTGTCTTTCTGGATTATATCTTCTTTACAGGTTTCTCAGCCTCAAGTCTTAGGCCTTCCACTTCATTCTCCACTGTTACTGTTACTTTTTTTTAGAAAAGGGGCTCTTTATTCTTGCCTGGACAATTCCATGGACAGAGGATCCTGGTGGGCTACAGTCCATGGGGTTGCAAAGAGTCAGACATGACTGAGCAAATAACACCTTCACTTTATTTTTTATTAATTTATCTTGTCCTGGCACATGGGTTTAGCTACCCTGTATGGTGTGGGATCTTAGTTCCCTGGCCAGGGATCATACTTGCGTCCCTTGTGTTGGAAGGTGGATTCTTAACCACTGAATTGCCAGGGAAGTCCTGGGATTTTTCTAAACTAGCTTAACATCTGTCAGTGGCTCTCCATGGTCTTTTGGATCAAGTGTTCCCCAGAGCCCAGCCTGTGAAGCTGTTTGAGTTCTGATTCTGCCTCTCTGGTTTGTGTCCTCCACACCCGTGAGCTCCTTCACAATCCTGACCTGTGTGCAGTTCCTAGGATGTGCAGTATTTGCTCCTCCTTCTGCCCAGAATACCTACCCACTTCCTCTCCTAATTTCTCTCCTCCTGTGCTCCTCCCTCCTTGGGTTGAATGAAGTTTCCGACATCCCTAATTACAAACTTACCACAAACTGTATCCAGTCTCTGAGCAGAGAGAACGGCTTCCCAGCACCATAGCTGTGGCACACAATAGTTGCTCAATAAATATTTGATACATAAACGAATTAACTCTTTACTATTCACATTAGGGTTCAATCATAGTTCAAGGAAGGAGCCTGGAAGCGCCTGGCTTTCAAAGAAGGAACTACAACAGTTATTGCAATTATGTTCTTTGATGGGTAAAATTTCACACTTGATAAAAGAATTAGGAGGTTTTGTGCTTCTTCAAGCTACAGTGATTTAAGCCTACTTTAAAGACCAGTTTAAAGGCCTCTTCTCTAGATGATAACACATTGTATTTGCCAGCTTTAAGGCATTTGGGAATTATACTCACCAAGCAAGTGTTTCCAGAAATGTCATACCCACTGCTTTTGAAATGTCACTCTAAGGCCACAGTTAAACAAGTAACTCGCTCAGAAGTGTGAAAGGTGGGCAAGTGAACCATGAAATGAATTCGTAAGACCAGCCCACACTGGAACCTGTGGCAGTGAAATAAACTGGGGGTAACACCGAGGAAATAAATCCATCAACACAAAGACAGCTTATTACATAGAAGATTTTCACTAGACATAAAGGAGACATCTTTCAACATAATGACTAAAAACTGGAAAAGAGGCAGTGAACCCTCTGCCACTCCAAGTGACCCAGTCCCTTCAACCGCTGGCTGGCGGGGCGCTGAGCTCAAGTTAAGGCAGACCCACTCCGATGGGAAGGGTGCACGGTGGGAAGGGCTGCGACGTGTTCTGTCTCTTCTAAGGTAGATTCTTTCGAACCTTTGAGGGTGTTTTTTTTTTTTTCAAGTCCTTTGATTCTTTTCGAACCTTTTGATTCTTTCTATTCTCGGTTCTAAGCGTTAAAGCGCAGCTGGGGAAAGCTGCAACAAAGATGGGAAGGAAGCCGGTGATAGTACTCAGAGGAAAAGGGGTGAGAATGAAGGAATAACCCATAAAGAAGAGAATGAGCGAGTAGAGGAGAAGCGGAGCAAATGCAGAAAAGGAAACGGGGAGGAGGGAGAGAGAAAGACAGGAACCCCGACCGAAGAGGAGAGTGACCAAACTCTACCCAGACAGGAGGAAGGCACGCCCAGAGGGGGAATCTGCTGCTTTAAGGACGGCCCCGCCCACGGGTGACGCGGCGGCAGGCCCGCCCACCATTGGCTGCGGCCGGAGGGCGGGATGGGGTTGCTAGGAGCGGAGGGGATCCGGCGGGCCCCGGCCTCCCGGAGCGCGGAGCCGGGGGAACGGAGCCGGGATTAGCGGAGCTGCTGGAAGATGGCGAGTGGTTGGGACGCGCGGCCGCCCTGGCGGCCCGGGCGCCTCCCGCTGCTGCTGTGTCTACTGCTGCTGCTGCAGCTGCTGTGGAGCCCGGCCCGGGCCGCGCACATCAAGAAGGCGGAGGCGACCACGACGACGACGACCAGCGCGGGCGCCGAGGAGAACGAGGGCCAGTTTGACCGCTACTACCACGAAGAGGAGCTGGGCTCGGCGCTGAGGAGGCGGCGGCCGCGGGGCCCCCGGGGCTGGCCCGCCTCTTCAGCATCGGCAACTCGGTGGAGGGCCGGCCGCTGTGGGTCCTGCGCCTCACGGCCGGCCTGGAGCCACCGCCTCCTGACGGCGACCTGGGGCCCGACGCGGCGGGGCCGCTCCTGCCTGGCCGGCCGCAGGTGAGCTGGTGGGCAACATGCACGGGGACGAGACCGTGTCTCGCCAGGTGCTCGTCTACCTGGCCCGCGAGCTAGCGGCCGGCTACCGCCGCGGGGATCCGCGCCTGGTCCGCCTGCTCAACACCACCGACGTGTACGTGTTGCCCAGCCTCAACCCCGACGGCTTTGAGCGCGCCCGCGAGGGTGACTGCGGCCTCGGCGACAGCGGCCCTCCCGGGGCCAGCGGCCGCGACAACAGCCGCGGCCGCGACCTCAACCGCAGCTTCCCCGACCAGTTCAGCACCGGCGAGCCCCCCGTCCCTGGACGACGTGCCCGAGGTGCGCGCCCTGATCGAGTGGATCCGCAGGAACAAGTGAGTACCGCCCTCCCTCCACCCACCTCCCCATCCACGCATCCCTCCGGGGCACAGGCTGGGTCCCTCTCTCTGCAGGCGTTCAAACAGTGCTCGCAGGCCTAAGGGACTGAAGTAGTGAGGGCGGAGGGCGACACCCCATAAGGGGAACTAGGGCCCAGGCCGCTTAGCCTCTGTCCTCAAGATAATTGTCGGAGAAGCGGTGCCTGGAGGATGTCATTTATTCAAAGAATGCAGAGAGCCGCCGTTTGGCTGGAGGGGAGACTCCTTTCTGGCTTTCTGGTCCCTTTTCTCACAGGACAGTAGAATAAGCGATGGAAGAGACCTTCAGGATGACCTCGGTCAACTCGCTTATTATATAGATAAACTGACAAAATTGCCGGTTATGTCATGACTACAGGCTCTGTGCTAAACCCCGTGGACTGCATGATCTCAGTTTAGGTTGGACACAACCTGATAAGACAGGCAGCATTCTCATTCTTGTTTTGCATGTGGGGAAATCGAGAGTCAGATTGTAAATAATTTACATAGTATGAAAATCATTTACATATTACGGAAGTACCTGGAACTGGACTCAGGCATTTAGTCAGTGTTCTGAGCCCTGGAGGGAGCGTGTAGCCTACAGATGACACCCGTGGGGTCTTTCTCTTGGTTATTTGATAAAAACTGATTCTCTTCCAGTCTTTGCTTCTGACTCAGCTATGGAGCCTATAGATATGGCTGGCCAGAGAAAACTCTTCCAGATCTGGAACCTTCACCTGGGAGCAGCCTCACTTTAGACTCTGAAAGGTTTCTGATTCCATTTACGTACATTATTTGTGGACCAGAGTCGAATGGCTAATTGTCACACTTATACACAACACACACACACCTTAGGTATTAGTAAGTGCCACATGGGATTTAAAATATTAAAAGAAGCATGAGGACCTCAAGAAATAGGTGTATGACATGAGACTATGCTAAATATAGAGGAGGTGTGTTTATGTACCCAGTTAAGCTTTACGGGAATTGCTCCTACCGACAAAACATGTGTGGGATGCTATAATAGGAGTCATCTCTGTGAAAGAGGGAGAACTTGAGTCTTAAGAGATGGGTAGGGTTTTAGGCAAAAGGAGGAGAGGAATAGAGGAAGAGGGAACTTATGGAATCATGTCCAAAGTGACCAGGCACCTCTTCCCTTTCTCAGCTATCGGCTTTGCCAACATATCCTCTTTTTGTGTCTTCCTAAGACTTGTAGAGGATTTCTTTGGTGGCTCAGTGGTAAAAATCTGCCTGCCAATTCAGGAGACATGGGTTCGATCCCTGGGTGGGGACGATCCCCTGGAGAAGGGAATGGCTACCCACTCCAGTATTCCTGCCTGGGAAATCGCATGGACAGAAGGAGCCTGGGCTACAGCCCATGGAGTTGCAGAAGAGTGGGACACAATTTAGCAACCAAAGAACAATGACATAGGCTTGTGGAGCAATTAAGCTTTCTATCCTGATCTGAAGATTTCTAAGTGACAAAAGCAATAATGAACTCAGGTGTTTTCCTGTAGGACTTAGAATCATCTCTTCTACAAGATTCAGTATGTATGTAGCAGACCTAGATTCCTTTTCTCTCCTCACCTTTCACTTTACTCCTTCTGAGAGGAGAAGGCATTAATCCCTGGGAGGCATTAACTTCACATACACTTTCTGGGAAGATTTTTCTTTTAAAGATAATGATGTCAGGCTCTCTGAACAGTTGCATAAGAAGTGTGACTTTAAGCAATGCAAACAGTCTAAAATGCTCCATCATGACCTTTACAAGGATGTAAATTCTGTGAGTAGATATTTCTGTTCAGTATTAGTTCTGCTGTGACCAAAAATAAAAATAAGCTCTGTCTTGGTGAAAATCACCTTGAGACTATACTGAAAGCTTTGAACTTTAGAAGCAAAAATGTGCTCTCTGGACGACTCTTTCACATCACCAGTATTTAATGATTACAAGGTATGGTCCAGGCTGGGTAGTTCAATGGTAGGAGCTTGTGACGATTTGAAAAGCTCATCTGTGACCGGTTGGTATTACACAGAAAGTTGCTCTTTTTTGTGGCTATGGACTACCCTAGTCATATCCTCCCTCTTTTCAAATGTAACTCTAAATCAGAAGGAAAAGTAGGTGAGTATTTAGGGTAAAAGTATACCCGTCCAACCTGTCATAAATAACTCAAAATGCGTATTATTTAATGGTTATTCAGTAACAAGGGATACGTGAATAAAGTAAAAAACAAGCACATGCATGATCTGAGATTGATTCTTAAATACAGAATCAGCTTTATGGAGAGGAAATTCTAAAACCACAGACAGTATAGGGAAAGTACCTTTTTCAGTGTATTCTGTAAAGTGAACTATTTGCATAATTTCTCGATATACTAGTCATCCAGCTGTATTAGAAATAGATTTTTTGGCATTGTTGCTTTGTATATGTAAAATTTAAAAACTCATTTTCTCCTGCTTAGGACAGTGAAGTTTATTTTCTTTGTTTCACTTTATACTTCACCCATTCAGTGATTTTGTACTGTTGACAGTTGACTCATATGCTTAGGAAAATATATAAGATTTTAACTCCATCATTAAAATATTTTATAGTTTACTTGACCCTCATATTTTTGGCACACTTCTTTACTTAAATATAGCTGCTTAGACTTTAGTAGATAGTGCAAAAATGATTTTTTGGGTATGTTTGTGAAAAGGATTGTATTATTGGAGTGAGTACAGTTCCCTGAAACCTTTAGAATTTAGTTTATCAGACATCAAGTTTTCTTCATTTTTGCAGTTATTTACAGATTTATCTGGGGACCATAACAGAGTTAACTTAGAGATGGATTTTTTAATATCTATAGACTTGTCAGGGATGGGGGAGCCTGGTGGGCTGCCATCTATGGGGTCGCACAGAGTCGGACATAACTGAAGTGACTTAGCAGCAGCAGCAGACTTGTTTATAATTTTTATGATGTATTAAGCAGCTACTTTAAATCTTATGCAAGAAATGATATATGATATTGAAGTCAAATGTGAGAAACACTGAAGAGAACTGATTTGGATGGAAACTAAAATAACCTTCAAATAAAATTGGATTGATATCAAAGTTGGTTTGACAAGGACTAAAAGCAATAATCTTATAGCCACCATAATAGATATCACTTTCTCTTGAAATTGTCCTTACTAGAGTGGCACTGGTACTTTTAAAACTATGTAAGTAGAGTAAGGAAAATCTAATAATTTATCACTGGAGTAGATTGCAAATATTTCATTGTTCTAAAGGTATTCGGTTAGGCTACTTTAATAGTATTTCTGAGAAGTGTTAGAAGAAATGACAAAGTGAGAAACAGCTTTTAGCAGAGAATCTTGGAATTTAAAGTCTTAATTGAAAATATATAGTTAAAATAGCATGCTTCACTTACTTAGAATATTCAATTATCCACTTTTTTTCCCACTAGAATACAAATGCCACGAGGGCATCTTTGTATTTGTTTCTTCTCTGATTCATTCCCTAGTGTCTAGAACATTTGGCTTATAGTTGACACTCAAGAAAATTTGTTGCTGAATGGATTGCCTGAACTGGGCTGGCATTCTGATAACTTTCCCCAAGTCATTGCTGGGGGAAAAGTACTTAAATTATTTAAAGCATAGAAGCCACAAAGTAAATAGTTAATACTTTGCTATGGAGGAGGGTTGGGTAAGGTGGAGTTAGAGTGTTAGAATATACAGTTAGTTTTTGCTTCTATGTCATTCTTTCTGGCATTGGAAGTTGGGGGTGGATTGATAGTCTGTAAGGCAGTGATTCACTGAGCAGGATGCAAATATCTCCAAAGAAAGGAACATTTGTTGAGCAGATGCTTGAAAGCAGTCATTGTGCTGGAAGACGTTGTACGTGTATTAACTTAGTTAATTCCTGTAACCACCCTGGGAAGCAGGTAGCATTAATCCCCATTTTACAGGTGAGAGAAAGACTAGGGTTCAGTGGATTTAGAGGCAGCAACTTTACCTGACCATGTTAGTAGTGAGTGACCTGTCTGGGAAACCAAATGCTCTTACCCATATTTGCCTGGTTTCAGAGCCTCTGCTATTGCCACGACACCAAATGGTCTTCTCCTCTGGTGTCTGGAATTGTGCTAACTGTACCTGACTTTCTTCATAGTCTGTTCTGGTATTTACTCACTGTCTTTATCAGCTCATGTCTGTCTTCTGAGGACAGATTCTGTGTTATAAGTAATTTTTATTGTTTGACATCCTCTGGGAGGTACTAATCATATTTAACTTTTCAAATTAAACATATCATAGACTTAATTCTCTTTCAAGCATATAAAATGTTATAGATCAACCCCCTTTAGAATTTCTGTAGGTCAGTTTCTTTCAGTTACAAAAAGGCAGAAGCAAAAATCCTATTTCAACTGCAAAAAGTATTTAATCTCCAGCCATAGAAACAGGTTGAGCTGTTACATGAGTGGAAAATGTATAAATAGGGCTGCAGCATGTTTTTGCCTTTAGCTTTTACCATAAAAGGAGTTCTTCAGTATTTCTGTATCTATAAATGTGACTGGATTGTAAGTGGGTTCACTTAAAAGTAAAAAAACATAACAAAAATTAAAATGTTTCTTTTTATAGATGCAGCCTTATCTTCATGTCAGTTTATTTTTTAATGGCCTAACCAGGAACCTTGATCCTAAAAAGAGAGCTGCTTTTACAGTGATACAACATTCTGTATTGTTTTTCTCTGAAAGCAACTCACTGTGTCAGGTCTCTCCCCCAGCCCCACCACCAATCTTCTCAACTATGGTGTCTCTCTCGAAAATGTGAGCTTAGTGTATTGTGAAACTGGAATGAGGCAAAACACATTTTTAATTCATTTGTCTCTGAATCTCAAAAATTCTCTCTGGACAGTAATATAAAAGCATGAAACTTATTAACCCAACTCGTGTATTCAACAAATGTTTATGTAAGCCACACTTTCTATGAGACTGACACATTATGAAGTACAAGAATTAGATTGAACTCTATGAAATTGTCATTTTTGTAGGTCAAAACATGGTTGAATATTGGCAAGTTCATATTGTTCAACCTAATCGAGGTCCCTGAATAAGACATCTCCTAAAACATTAATTTCTGCTGTGTTATTAAGCTATGTTTTTCAATGATTGGAAAATTCTTTAAAGTTATTTGAAGCTAACGAATTGTAAAAACTGCTTGAAATTTGTTGAATGGATAATGCTTTCTTTCCATTTTCCTTCTATGTTGTTTGGTCAAATTATAACTGTTGGTAGAATTGTCTTCTAGGTCTCAAGAGGAATATCTAAGTTCATTGATAAAAAAATGTAGAATTTTTAAAATATATGTTTTCTGTGCCTTTTAAAAAGTGATGTGTGATTTTTATTTGCCAAGGTTTGTGCTTTCCGGAAACCTGCATGGTGGCTCGGTGGTAGCAAGCTATCCCTTTGATGATTCTCCAGAACATAAGGCCACTGGAGTCTATAGCAAAACTTCAGATGATGAAGTATTTAGATATCTGGCAAAAGCCTATGCTTCCAACCATCCCATAATGAAAACTGGTGCCCCTCATTGTCCTGGAGATGAAGATGAGACTTTTAAAGATGGGATCACGAATGGTGCGCACTGGTATGATGTGGAAGGTATGTAAAGCCCTAAATTTGCTATATTTTCCTCCTTGTTCATTTAACTTTTCTGAGCATACTCTGGGTGGAAAGAGCAAATAAACTTCAAGGAATTATGATTTTTTTAATCTTGAAAATTTCAAACCCACAGTAAAATAAAAAGAAAACTCCATGAACACACTTGTATGTTTTGTTCAGTCACTTAGTAATGTCAGACTCTTTGTGACCCTGTGGACTGTAGCCCGCCAGGCTCCTCTGTCCATGGGATTTCCCAGGCAAGAATACTGGAATGGGTTACCATTTCCTTCTCCACGGGCTCTTCCTGGACCAGGGATCGAACCCACATCTCTTACATTGGCAGGAAGATTCTTTACCACTGAGCCAGCAGGAAAGCCCGAACACCTGTGTATCCTTTATTTAAATTCACCAGCAGTTATCTTACCACAAATATTGCTCCTCTCCCCTACACACACATACACACACGCTCACTCACTCACCTACTCTCTCTCTCTCTCTTTTGTCAGATGATCCAAAAGTAGGTTGCAGAGTTCATGACACTTCACCTGTAAATACCTCTCAAGTATGTATTTCCTAAATACAGGAACCCTTGTACCATTACTGTAGTTGAGAAATCAACAGTAACTCAGTGCTGTCATCCCACATCTGTTTGCATGTAACTCAAATATCCTGTATAACCCTCCGACGTATCCCATACAGCTCCTTTTCTTCCTGATCAGATGCAGTCAAGCCTCCAGCATTTTGCATATGCCTCTTGTGTTTTTAGTTTCCCCCATCTAAAACAGTCATGTTAACAGTATCTTTTCTTAATGATGGTAAATCTTTTGAGGTGTCCAGGCCAGTTGTCCCACAGAACAGCCCAAATTCTAGATTTGTCTATTTCTTCATGATAAGATTATCAGGTCCAAATTTCCAGCAAGACCATTACACTGATCACATGAAGAGGCACGTAAGATCAGTCAGTTTGAATTGTTTACCATTTTTCTTTAAGTGTTATGAAAACAGCTATTGTTCTTTTTAAACTTTTGGTATCCTTTGAATAACAACTTTTTGTTTTTATGCACAGGCTTAGACAATTTAATTAAGAGTAATCAGAAGAAACAGTCAATCCATGAAAATATTATCAGTGTAAAATTTTTTTGTCTTCTTAGAATCTACCCATGGTGAATGCCTTAGGTCAAGAGTCCTTAACCTCAAAATCTAATGCCTGATGATTTGAAATGGAGTTGATAAAATAATAATAATAGAAAAAAATGCACAATAAGCATAATGTGCTTGAATCATCCCACAACCATCCCCCTACCCTCCATGGAAAAATTGTCTTCCACAAGACCAGTACCTGGTGTCAAAGAGGTTGGGGACTGCTGCCTTTGGGTTTTCGCTACCCTATTATTTTTATTGGCAGTCAGTCACATTATAAAGTATCTTATGACATTTCTTTTAATGTGTCTTCTTTAAAATATTTGAATGACTCTGTGAATTTTTATGTCAAGCCAAGAATACCCAAATTGGGTACTAAGTTTCAGGACTTGATACTTTCTATAGTTTTCTGATTCTCCTATAGTTTCTACCCATGTTTCTTATATATAATTAGCGAGTTGAACTATTTAGAAAGGGGTATGAAATATATAGAAGCCAAACTTTCTGCCTGTAACAATTAGAGGTGGTTTGAAAACCATTAATAAATTTTAAAGATAAGGGATATACTTTAATGTTTAATTTCATTTCAATCTTTAGCAAATATTAATATATTTAAAGACTCTGCAGGGCTTGCGGAGTCTTAGTTCTTTAACCAGGGATTGAACCTGCACCCTCCACAGTGAAAACTTGGAATCTTAGCCACTGAATTGCTAGGGAATTCCTTTTAGCAAATATATTTAATAAAACTAGATTTTTAAAAAAAAAATAGGGTGCAAAATCCTTTTTTAAATATAAATTTATTTATTTTAATTGGAGGTTAATTACTTTATAATACTGTATTGGTTTTGGCATACATCAACATGAATCCACCACGGGTATACACATGCTCCCCATCCTGAAGCCCCCTCCCTCCTCCCTCCCTGTACCATCCCTCTGGGTCGTCCCAGTGCACCAGCCCCAAGCATCCTGTATCCTGCATCGAACCTGGACTGGCGATTCGTTTCATATATGATATTATACATGTTTCAATGCCATTCTCCCAAATCATTCCACCCTTTCCCTCTCCCACAGAGTCCAAAAGCCTGTTCTATACATCTGTGTCTCTTTTGCTGTCTTGCATACAAGGTTATCGTTACCATCTTTCTAAATTCCATATATATGTGTTAGTATACTGTATTGGTGTTTTTCTTTCTAGCTTACTTCACTTTGTATAATTGGCTCCAGTTTCATCCACCTCATTAGAACTGATTCAAATGTATTCTTTTTAATGGCTGAGTAATACTCCATTGTGTATATGTACCACAGCTTTCTTATCCATTCATCTGCTGATTGACATCTAAGTTGCTTCCATGTCCTGGCTATTATAATCAGATTTCTTGAACTAGTGGTTTTGTGATGTTGTCAAGTTACTTCATTATTTGAGATCCTATCTAAAATAATGGACTAAAACTAATTTTTCCTTTTTGGATAATGTTATAAAGGTTAGAAAATAATTTCTAATTGACATTTGACTAAGGAAGATAAATATATGTGATACTATTTAAAAAGTAAGTGTGTTTCCTTCACCGTAAGTAAGATTATTTGGTTAAGCCAGGCAACAAGTTTTTCTGAGTCTTCAAGCATCTAAAGGAGCTCAGTTTTGCTGCTGCCATTATTTTTTTTTACATAATTTATTTGGCTGCACTGAGTCTTAATTGCAGCACATGGGATCTAGTTTCCTGGCCAGGAATGGAACTCCAGCCCCTTGTATTGGGAGCTTGGGGTCTTAGCCACTGGACCACCAGGGAAGTCCTTATTCTTGTTTTTGTGAGCATCTACTTCTCTCCTGTTTTAGCTGAGTGGTCAGACATATTTTATGTTATTTCTACAATAACTAGCTTGTATCTCTTACTGCCTTAGCAATATTGAGCAGTTTCAGTAGATTCTTGAGAGTGTGAGTGTGTGTGTGTGTTTTAACAGCTTTATCAAGGTGTAATGGACATAAAATAAACTCGACAAATTTAAAGTGTATAGTTTGGTAAGTTTCAGCATATATGTGTACCCGTGAAACATACATATTGTTTCAGTAGTTACAATAGGGCAAATTAGTTGTTTATCTTATACTGGACTGTAGAGAGTAAGGTGTTGTGAAACCTTGTGACTAGGCATATATGCAAACCCAGATGTCCTGGAGTAACTTTACTGACACTTTATGTGATGTATTGAGAAATTCTAACTCAAAGAAGGAGAGACTTTTAGAGCTGAAAATGAATGTATTGATCTAGTCCAACTCTATTGCTTTACAGGAAATCAAGGCTTTAGTGGTGAAATAACTTGTGGGCATCATTTATTTACTGAGCAGATATTTACTGAGCCTTTGCCACATCCTATATACTGTATTAAAGACACGGTGTGAACAAAACAAACAGTTCCTGCTCTTGGGGATGAGGAAGTACATTAGTAGTCGGGGTGTGAGACAGTTTGGCCCCCAGAACCTTCACCTTCCTTGCCAGGATTGATTCAGTATATCCAGCTACCTACGTGGGTGGCCTTGCTTCTCTCAACACGTCTCTCAAACCTCAGGCTCCATCCAGGGAATGACTATCCTAATAAGGCCTGTGAATAGTCGTTGTCTTCTGCTAAAGCCTGTTATTGTGACAGCCTAAGCTCCACCTATTCATGCAGCAGTCCTCTTTCTATTTTTTAAAAACCAAAATGTGCTGATTTGTATGCCTTTTGTTTACCATTCTTTATTCTTTTCTTTCTCCATGGTTTTGAAGACATTATTAAAAAAATCCTCTGATGGTTTAGTGTGTTTATTCTAAAGGAAACTTAATGAAACTGAATTATAGTTTCAGTCAGCTTTAAGAATTGCCCTCTTTCAACTGACAGGAATTTTTAAAGGGCAAGTAACCACCTATAAAACGAAGAGAGGTATGAAATGTGACCAGATAATGTGTCTGTAACTAATTCAGGTTTTTTTATGTGTGTGTGAATTTAGACTCCTTTGATCATGTGAGCAACCATTCTCTGCATAAAGTGGAGGTCTGACTGAGCACCACTAATGTGCTTTAAATATTGAGGTATGTTCGGCTTGAAGTAGATTGCTGACAAAGGAAGGACCATGGGGGAATAAAACCAAGCTGTTTTGAACAGCATACAAGGTTAGATTTGGTCCAAAATGGACTGAAAAGCTTATTCTTTTTTTTTGAAAAGCTTATTCTTGAGCAGCATTTTCTGTGTCATTAAGCAGGGCATTATGTTATAATTTTTCTGTCATCAGAAAATTGGAATCTATATAAAATAAAAAGAATCAAATAGACAGTCTAGAAATATAATATCTGATCTTAAGAAATAGATAAGTCCATAATTACAGTAGGAGATTTTAAACATGCCTTTCTTAGTACTTTTTAGATCATGAAGACAAAAATATCAGTAAGGACACAGATGATTTAAATAACATAAACCAATCTGATCTAATGAACTTGTACAAAATACTGTCCTCATATTTAATTTTCCTGCAGTCTTTTTATAATCCAAAGTATATACGATAAGGAGTTTATCATTGGTCCCACTTAAGGTAGATGTGTCTAGTTCTGTTAGTGCTTTGTGTTACTTTGTTCTAAAGTATATATATTAAAAACAAATATACTAAAAACATACTAAACTTAAAGCATTCTTATGTCTTTGCTTATTTCACATTTTAGTAGGATCAAGTCTGAACTTTTCAGTCTGACACTTAGCCTTCTAGCCTTGTATGTGTTTCTAGCCTTCTCTCCTACCTCTCACCCACCACTGAACGATTTGTGCTGTGCTGTGCTCAGTCATGTCTGACTCTTTGCAGCTCCATGGACTGGTAGCCCACCAGGTTCCTCTGTCCATGGATTTTCCCAGGCAAGAATACTGAAGCAGGTTGCCATTTCCTATACCAGGAGAGCTTTCCGACCTAGGGATCGAACCTGCCTCTCTTGCCTCTCCTGCATCGATAGGTGGATTCTTTACTACTGAGCCACCTGGGAAGCCCTGAACTATTTGTCCTTCTCCAAAAATGTGAACCTTCAGGTACTGGGCTGCTGTCTGTCTGGTATGCATTTCTCCAGTTCAGCTGTCACCTCCTCTGAAAGCTTTGCTACAGTAACTGTCACTCTGTTGCCTTCCTAGAGCTGTTTGTTTAACATCAGTAAAATGTTTATCTACTTCTGTTGTTAGTTTTTTTGTGTCTTCTGCTAGAGTGTGAATTCTTTGATAAGGACTTGCTCTGCTTAGTCACTCAGTCGTGTCCGACCTTTTGCAACTCCCTGGACTGTATACAATCTTCCAGGCTCCTCTGTCCATAGAGGTTCTCTGGGCAAGAATACTGGAGTGAGGTGCCATGCCCTCCAGGAAATCTTCCCAACCCAGGGATCGAACCCAGGTCTTCCACATTGCAGGTGGATTCTTTATTGTCTGAGCCACCAGGGAAGCCCAGGAATACTGGACTAGGTAGCCTATCCTTTCTTCAGGGGAACTTCCCAACCCAGGAATCAAACTGGGGTCTCCTGTATTGCAGGCAGATTGTTTACCACCTGAATTACCCGGGAAGCCCTTGATAAGGACAGTGTGGTGCTATTCATACAAAATGTATCACCAGGGCAAGAGTCCTACAGGAAGTAAGACTGGGGAGGTTTTTACAATTATTTGGAATAAGATCTTTTTTTTGGAGATAAGCGCTTTATCTAGAGGGATGCCATGGGAATGAAAAGGGAGTATGAGATACATGAGAAATTGTGTGAGAAGAGTTGCAGAATTAACATTGAGACAGTAGGACAGAGTATCTAGGCAGAGAAAGGCGTAACTTTGAGACCTTGAGCCTGGATTAGTAAGAATGATCAGGGAAATGGGGAAAAAAAACTACTTGGAAGAAGTGTGTGTGTGTGTTTTCTCTTTAGATGGGAGAAGAGTGAAATTGGAGGTGCTACTGGATGTACCAGTTATAAGTACCTAATGTACAGTTGGAAGATAGGCTCTGGGGCTTAGGAAAGAGGTCAAGATGATAAAGGCATTTAGGAGTTATGAGACATGTGGAAAGCATATGTTCGTGAACTTGATTTTGAAAATTGAATTGATATTGTTTCCTGGCATCATTTAATTGCTTGGAGCCAGAAATTCAACTGGGAAAAAAAATATATATATATGAACAGATGGATGCTTTTTCATCTCCAAAGTGAATATACTTCTGGCATTTTGTATTGGGATGTTTTCTTTAAGGAATGCCAACAGTTTAGATATCCTCACCCTGTTCGTATGTTAAGAATACTTTCGATAATCAAATGTGCATTAGTAAAGGACTTTTGGTCTTATCTGATTTTGTACATCAAGGAGCTTTTGTACATTGGACCTCTTCCTTTTTCTCTCTCTTTTAACCTGAGTGGCACCTCGTTTAAAGGAAAGCAAAGATGTAAAATGATACTCAAACAGGATATTTGCTTCTGTTTGAGTCACCAGTTTGCTTTAGCAAACTGAAGTATAGCCTTATATGAAAAAAATCTCACCTTTAGGAACAGCGTGCTTGTATATTTTGTAATGTAGTAATAGACTTTCATGAAGGTTGAGAACCAAATGCTAAATACCACTTTAGGATGTAGCCCCTAAATCTTCAGATACAATGTCTAAAACTTAGATGTGTTTTATTTTTTAAAACACAGATGGTAGAAAATGAGAAAGTACTTTAAAAAAAAACAACAACATTCTCTCTCTTTCTCTCCCCTTTTTGCTCTCCCTTCTTCCTATCCCTCTTGTCTTCCCCTCCCTCATTCTTTTTCTTTTCCTTTCCCTCTCCCTATAAAAGCTACCACCTCCTCCTGGACACCCTGGTTGTATTAACTTCAGCTCTGAAATGCTTACCCCTCTGAAGTGGTCAGAAGATGATAAGACACCCATAGCCCTCCTGTGGTTACTAACCATAGGTTAGGTAGTTGGCTGCACCACCAAATCATTCCTGTGATGTCCCAGCAGACTCCCAAGAATCTCACCCTGCAGCCTCATCACATCACCATGGTGTCAACTCAACAGCCCATGGTCCCCCAGCAACCAATGGTGCCAGTCCCTGGCCAGCACTTCATGAATCCAACCCAACAGCACCAGCCAAACTTTCCATTGCTCATGCAGCAGCCCTTCTGGCCCCAGTCCATCCAGCCACAGGCTCACTAGCCCCCTGTCACCCCAGCTACCCCACCCAGCCCTTGCTGCCAGAGCCACCTTGCCCCCAGTGTTCCCCATGCAGCCTCTGTCCTCCATGTTTCCTGGCCTGACTCTGGAAGCTTGGCCAGAAACAGACAAAACCAAACAGGAAGAAGTGGATTAAAAGATCAGAAAGTGAACTGCTTTCAGAATGACACAGGAACACAACAATTTGCTCCTGCCCTCACTTTACTTAGTAAATTCCGTAACTAAAAATAAGTACCATTAGCCAATAAAATGTTTTTTAAATTAAAAAAATCTTACTCAGCTATTAAAAAGAATACATTTGAATCAGTTCTAATGTGGATGAAACTGGAGCCTATTATACAGAGTGAAGTAAGCCAGAAAGAAAACCACCAATACAGTATACTAATGCATATATGTGGAATTTAGAAAGATGGTAACGATAACCCTGTATGTGAGACAGCAAGAGACACAGATGTATAGAACAGTCTTTTGGACTCTGGGAGAGGGTGAGGTTGGGATGATTTGGGAGAATGGCATTGAAACATGTATAATATCATATAAGAAATGAATCGCCAGTCCAGGTTCAATGCAGGATACAGGATGCTTGGGACTGGGGCACAGGGATGACCCAGAGGGAGAGTACAGGGAGGAAGGTGGGAGGGGGGTTCAGGATGGGGAACACATGTACACCCATGGTAGATTCATGCTAATGTATGGCAAAACCACTACAATGCTATAAAGTAATTAGCCTCCAATTAAGATAAATACATTTATATATTTTTTAATCTTAAAAAAGGAAAATGTGTTCAAAGAATTATGTGAGATAAAGTGTTGGCCAAGTTAGACAAAACTGAAAACAGATTCAGGACTGTGTACTTTAACTTTGTAGAATCATATCATTAGCAAATATATATTCAGTGGGAGTGGTGAAGGAAATAGATTTTCATAAGATAAGTTGGTCAGAATACAAAGACCAAGTTCAGGTATGATTTGGTCAGACCAGGAATATGGGAAAATTTTTTCAAGAGCTTTCTATTTTTTTCCATTCATTTAACCTAGATTTTTCACTTAAAATTTTGTATGACCATCATGCTCATTAGCTTTTAAAAATATCTCAAGCAGTACAAAGTTATCATTTAATAAATCACTATCTGTAAATAAGTTGTTCACAACAGTAAAAATTACGAGAACTGCTCATGATCCTATGAAGTAGTTTTATTAAAGAAATAACAGTAAGCTCCAAATTTAAATATAGAATAGAAATTGCTTCTATTTACACGTTCTAAAATACTTTTCCTAATGAAAAAAGAATACACTGCATTTTTTTTTTTCTGTAAAAGATTTATGGGGTTCTTGTACCATACAGTTTGATGCTTTATAGCTGGCCTACTAAAGGCAAGTTAAAAAAAAACCAAAAACTTGCTCTGTTTAAGTCTCAACATTGTAACATTGGTTGTATTTTTTTACATTGACTTTCTGCATGAGGCATTAGAGGGAGTCATTTGAATGAATGATTGAATTTATTTAAACACCCTCCATCTCCTTAAAGCTAGACTTCTCTAGTGAAAACAGTAATAGGGATTGGTTCCATGATATGATAATGATGAAATGAGCATCTTCAAGCATATGAAGGTTAGTGTGAGACAAATGGATTGCAGGAATTGAATGAGTATGAAGAGATCTTTTGATTTAGACCCCCATACAGTTAGTATTGATCACAATTTGTTGTAGTGCTAGACAGACTCCTAATGGTTACACTTTTCTTCTTTAGTATTGGTAAAGGAATGAAAACATAGAGTAACAGTACATTGCATTCAATTTTTTCTAAGCATAGAAAACTGGATTGGTAGGTAGACTTAAAAGCAAAACGTAACCTTTTGTCTTTCTTTGCCAGTTCCCCTTGAGCATAGAGGAAATAGTCTAAATCAGTGGTTTTCAAACTGGGTATATTTGGGGGAGAAGGAAGAGAACAGTTAGTTTGGATAACTTTAAGGAAATAAAATTCCAGCTCTTCCATACCTGTTCTTAATACTGGTCTGCCTGACAAAGATGCTGGCAGTGGAGAGTCAGTCTTACATCCTCTTCTCCCACTTGACTGAAGAAAGGCATACTTTTCTGTCCATCTGAATCACACTATAGATTGAAGTTTTACAGACTTCCAGTGCACCAAAAACAGAAGGGACAATTTGGTGATTGATGGTATCATAAAAGCATCACTCAAACATCTCATTAAAAGATATATTTTTAGTAATTATTACTTAGGTTTATTTATCAAAATCTGTAATAAAACTATGCCTTTATTGGTAAATTATATAGCAGTAGTTATTGTGCTAATTCAATCTAGAATTAAAAAATGTAATAGGGCATTAAGGTAATAGAAATTAATTAATGGAAATTAATAGAAATTTAAACATGCATACATATGTGTATTATTATAGATTGAAGTATTATAGGGTGATCAATAAAGGACTTTTAAGCATAAAAGTATATCCCATTTGAGTAGCAATCTGTAGAGCAAATGGGATGGAATAAAAGTTCAAGAAGAAAAAGGGAAGCTGTAAAATTTCTCCTGTTGAAGAAGAGTGTTCATACAAATTTTATAAGTTGATTCTGGGAATCAAATCTCTATAGTATTCTATTTGGCTCTACCTAAAAAAATAATGTAAAATTTTTATTTAAAAAATAAAAATTGGGACTTCTCTGGTGATCTAATGGTTAAAACACCGAACTGCCAATTCAGGGGCACAGGTTCCATCCCTGGTCAGGAAACTAAGATCTCATATGTTGTGCAGCACAGCCAAAAGATAAAAAAATAAAAAATAAAAAAAATTGACATTATGCAAGAAATCACATTGTTAGAAACTATTTAAATTTAAAATAAAATCTTTTAGATATCAACTTTAAAATATGTGGTGTTGATTGATTTCTCAGTTATTTTCCTATGAATAAAAAGTTTGAAGGTCATTAGTTTAGCTAGCCCCTTAAAAGACTAGTGGGTGTTAGAGACTTGCTTATTTATGATTGTTAATAAGTAGGATAAATAACAGATCCTTTATACTGTTAGTAAAGTGCTTTATTGCTTTGAGGTATGCCTGTGGTATGTGTTTCATTCCCAAAATAACATTTTTCTTTGATTGGATAAAGATAATGTTCTGATATCAGACATTTTGTCCTTTAGTCTATGTTGAGTCATACAACATATCAGCTTAAAAAGTAAACAAATGTATTAACTGAATCTGACAGTAGCTGCAGCCGTCAGTAATGTCAGGTGTATCTGCAGATCAATGTTCTCTGTGACAGTGAGTTTTGTATATGTAGGTTTTCAAAAGACAGTGAATCTTTTTTTCAGTGAACCAGCTACTTAGCTAAGATTACTTACTATGCAGTTTTTGATATTTAGTATTGGAAAAATTATGTGAAGTTTAACAGATGGCAAATAATGCCTATTTGTGGCATCTTGCAAAAATTCTTAAATTATTCATGTTAATATCTCCATTTGTTTCCAGCTTTTAGATGAGTTTTTTTTTTTTAAGTAATTTTTAAACCAAAGCTTGAAGTTGGTGAATAAAGACTTTTGATGTTCTAAAGGTAGGAGAGCTTTGTCATTTTTGTTTAGCAAACTAAAAGTTTGCTTCTTTTCTGACGTTGACTCCTATGGGGTTCTAAAGAGATAGATTAAGGTATGTATCACGGCTCACAAATTGCCTCCTGGGGATGGCTCATATTATAGACTCAGAGGAAATGTGCTTAATTTTTATGAGGTTTCATTGAGAGAAGGGTATTTTGTAGACAGTTTTCTGTTACTGATTTCTATGGAATTCCATCATGTCAAAGAATGTATTTTGTATAATTTCAGTTCTTTTAAATTTATTACGTTTGTTTTATGACTCAGGATATGGTCTGTTTAAATGTTCCACAGGTACTTGAATGTTTTCTGCTATGGTTGGGTAGGATCTACTATAAATGTCATTTAGATCTGGTTAAGTGACACTTTTTCAGTTCTTATGTATCTGTTGCTGATTTTCTGTCTATTTGTTCTGTTGAGTGAGAGAGGACTATTGAAGTTTGCAACTATAACTGTAGATTGGCTCATCTCTCCTTTTAGTACTATCAGTTTTTGTTTTGTGTGTTTTGAAGTTCTGTTGTTAGATGTCACATTTAGGATTGTTATATTGTCTTGGTGAATTGACTCTTTTAACATTATTTACTATCCCTCCTTGGGTTTCCCTGGTGGCTCAATGGTAAGGAATCCGGGTTCAATCCCTGATTTGGGAAGATCCCTTGGAGAAGGAAATGGCGACCCATTTCAGTCTTCTTGCCTAGAAATCCCTATGTATAGAGGAGCCTGGTATGCTATTGTCCGTGGAGTCACACAGAGTCAGACATGACTTAGTGACTGAACAATAATTATCCTTCCTTCTATCTGGTACTTTTCCTTGCTCAGAAGTCTATTTTAATCTTAATATAGCCATTCCATCTTTCTTTTTGATTTATGTTTGCACTGTATATTTTTTCCATTGTTTTAACTTACCCATACCATTCTATTTAAAGTGAGCATATAGTTGGGACTTGTTTTATTATTCAGTTTGACAGTTTTTTTAGTTGGTGTGTTTGCATCATTTACATTGAATGTAATTGTTGATATGTTTGGATTAAGCTTTACTTTTTAATTATTTTTCTTTTTGTCCCTCTGTTTCTTATTCCCTTGTTTCCTCTTTCTTGCCTTCCATTGCATTGTATGGATGTTTATTATATAATTTTAACGATAGTATTTTTTACTGTATTTCTTTGTAAAGTTTGTTTTGGTGGTTGCTCTGGGAATTGCAGTTTACATAATTTTTTACAGTTCTACCTAGAAGTAATATTTTACCACCTCAAGAAGAACATACAAGTCTTACCACCATACCCTTTATTTTCCCCCACTCTACGCTGCAGTTGTGGTTTATGTATTATATCTATAAACTCCCACCAGACAATGTTATACATTTTGCTTTCAACTGATATACATAGTTTTGAAAACTTAAGAGGAAAAAATAGTTTATTATATTTATCCAAATATTTGCCATTTCTCTTCTTTCATTCCTGAAGTTCCAAGGTTTTCTCTACTATCATTTCTCTTCTACCCAGAAAACCTTCTTTAGCATTTCTTTTAAAACAGATCTACCTGTGGGGGATTCTTTTAGCTTTCCACCACGGACAATATCTATTTCTGCCTTCGTTCTTAAAGGATGTTTTCCTTGGATATAAAACTCTGGGTTCTGGATTGACTATTCTTTAAAAAAAAAAATTGTGTGTGTGTATGTCATTGCCTTCTGGCCTTCATGGCTTCTGATGTTCTCATTCATTTAAATGTTCACAGTCATTTAAATTGTCTTCCTATACAAATGTATCATTTTTTCACTGACGACTTTCAAGATTGTTCCCATTGTCTTTGGATTTCAGTAGTTGGACTGTGATGTATCTAGACATGAATTTCTCCTGTTTGGGATTTGCTCAGCTTCTTGAAATATGTTTTTGTCTTTTGCCAGATTTGGGAAGTTTTCAGCCATTGTTTCTTCAACTTTTTTTTTTTTCCAGCATGGCACTCTTTTTCCCTCCCCTTTTGAGACTCTAGTAACAAGAATATTAGACATTTTGATACTGTCCCTAAAACTCTGTTCTTTTACTTTATTTTTTTCCCTGTTGTTCAGATTAGGTAATTTCTATTTATTTGTCTTCAAATTGACTCCCCTTTGTCATTTCTATTCTTTTGTTGAACTCATCCAGTAAATTTTAAAATTTGGTTATATTTTTTACTTCTGAAATCTATTTTTTTCACCTCTTCTGTTTGTTTCTTTTATTTCATTTCAAGACTGTTTAATCTTACCTCTTTAATATTTACCTGGCTATAATAATTACTTTAAGGTTAGTCTGATAATTCCCATACCTGGGTCATCTTGGAGTTGGGGTGCATTATTTTTTCCTTGCAAGTTGTTGACATTTGACTAGTTCTTTAAATGTCAAATAATTTGGATTATATTCTGGACATTTTGAATCATATATTATAAGATTGGAGCCTTGTTTAAACCCTATAAAAATGGTAACTTTTTGTTTATTCATTCTGGTAGTGAATGACCCACTTAGGTTCAGTTGCAAGTTTTTACTTGCCTTCAGTAGGCTGTGATTCCAATGTCAGTTCAGTTTTCAGCACCTCTGTCCTGCCTGTTCAGACCTGTCCTGTGTGAGTACCAGACAGGGAGCAGGGGTCAGCTGTGTAGATCAGTTCTTAGTGACTTTGGTATGCTGTTCAGGGTCAGACCCTCATATGTGCAATTCAGAGTTGAGCCCAAGAGTTCATAGAAAACTTTATAGGATCCCTTTTTTGATCTCTGTCCTTTCTACAGTCACTTCCAAGGTCTCCCAAATAGATCACAAATAGATACCTTAGGGTGTTAACTGTCATTAGTTGTCAGGGAAATACAGGTTGGAACCACCATGAGATAGCACTATCCACCTGCCAGGATGCTTAAAAATACAAAGGCTGACCAGTTGCTTGAGCAACTTGTTAGCTAAGGGTGTGGAGCAACTGGAACATTCATACCTTGATGTGGGAATGTGAAACAGTACAGCCACTTTGGAAAACAGCTTAACAGTTTCTTGTGAAGTTAAATTTTCGCTTATCACATGATCCAGCCACACCTCTCCTAGATATTTACCCAAAAGACAGGAAATAATTTGTCCATGTTAAGTCTTAGGCACAGTTTTATTCATAATCACCTAAAGCTGAAACCAAGTCAAATACCCACCACATAGTGATTGAATAAACAAATAGAGGGCTTCCCCGATTGCTCAGCCATAAATAATCTGCCTGTAATGCAGGAGATGCAGGTTTGATCCCTGGGTCCAGGAGATCCCCTGGAGAAGGAAATGGGAGCCCACTCCAGTACTCTTGCCTGAGAAAGTCTATGAACAGAGGAACCTGGTGGGCTACAATCCATGGGGTCACAAAAGAGAGGACACGGCTTAGCCATTAAATGATAACTACATCCATACAATGGGGTCTACAGTAATGAAAAGGAGAATTTCTATGATAATGATAATAGAGACTTTAATTGGCAGATATTATAATGTATTATTTTGTAACTCTGCATTCAAATGGGTATATCTTTCCTTTTTCTCCTTTGCCTTTCAACTTCTCTTCTTTTCATAGCCCTTTGTAAGGCCCCCTCAGACAACTGTTTTGCCTTTTTGCATTCTGGGGATGGTCTTGATCACTGCCTCCTATACACAGTGTCACAAACCTCTGTCCATATTTCTTCAGGCACTCTGTCTATCAGATCGAATCCCTTGAATCTATTTGTCACTTCCACTGTATAGTCTGGAGAAAAGGAAATGTATACCCATTTGAATGCAGAGTTCCAAAGAATAGCAAGGAGAGATAAGAAAGCCTTCCTCAGTGATCAATGCAAAGAAATAGAGGAAAACAACAGAATGGGAAAGACTAGAGGATCTCTTCAAGAAAATTAGATACCAAGGGAACTTTTCATGCAAAGATGGGCACAATAAAGGACAGAAATGGTATGGACCTAACAGAAGCCAAAGATATTAAGAAGAGGAGGCAAGAATACACAGAACTACACAAAAAGATCTTCACAACCCAGATAATCATGATGGTGTGATCACTCATCTAGAGCCAGACATCCTGGAATGCAGAGTCAAGTGGGCCTTAGGAAGCGTCACTATGAACAAATGAAATTCCAGTTGAGCTATTTCAAATCCTAAAAGAAGATGCTGTGAAAGTGGTGTACTCAATATGCCAGCAAATTTGGAAAACTCAGCAGTGGCCACAAGACTGGAAAAAGTCAGTTTTCATTCCAATCCCTGAGAAAGGCAATGCCGAAGAAAGCTCAAACAACCGCACAATTGCACTCATCTCACATGCTAGCAAAATAATACTCAAAATTCTCCAAGCCAGGCTTCAACAGTATGTGAACCGTGAACTTCCAGATGTTCAGGCTGGTTTTAGAAAAGGCAGAGGAACCAGAGATCAAATTGCCAACACCCATTGGATCATTGAAAAAGCAAGAGTTCCAGAAAAACATCTATTTCTGCTTTATTGACTATGCCAAAGCCTTTGACTGTGTGGATTGCAACAAACTGGAAAATTCTGAAAGAGATGGGAATATCAGACCATGTGACCTGCCTCCTGAGAAATCTGTATGCAAGTCAAGAAGCAACAGTTAGAACTGGACATGGAACAACACACTGGTTCCAAATTGGGAAAGGAGTACGTCAAGGCTATATATTGTCACCCTGCTTATTTATCTTGTATGCAGAGTAGTACATCATGAGACATGCTGGACTGGATGAAGCACAAGCTGGAATCAAGATTGCTGGGAGGAATATCAATAACCTCAGATATGCAGATGACACCACCCTTATAGCAGAAAGTGAAGAACTAAAGAACCTCTTGATGAAAGTGAAAGAGGAAAGTGAAAAAGTTGGCTTAAAACTCAACATTCAGAAAAGTAAGACCCTGGCATCCAGTGCCATCACTTCATGGCAAATAGATGGGGAAACAGTGGAAATAATCAGAAACTTTATTTTGGGGGCTCCAAAATCACTGCAGATGGTGACTGCAGCCATGAAATTGAAAGACATTTGCTCCTTGGAAGAAAAGCTATGACCAACCTAGACAGCATATTAAAAAGCAGAGACATTATTTTGCCAACAAAGGTCCATGTAGTCAGAGCTATGGTTTTCCAGTGGTCATATATGGATGTGAGAGTTGGACTATAAAGAAAGCTAAGTGCTGAAGAATTGATGCTTTTGAACTGTGATGTTAGAGAAGACTCTTGAGAGTCCCTTGGACAGCAAGGAGATCCAACCAGTCCATCCTAAAGGAAATCAGTCCTGAATATTCATTGGAAGGAATGATGCTGAAGCTGAAACTCCAGTACTTTGGCCACTTGATGCAAAAAACTGACTCACTGGAAAAGACCTTGATGCTGGGAAAGATTGAAGGTGTGAGGAGAAGGGGACGACAGAGGATGAGATGGTTGGATGGCATCACTGACTCAATGGACGTGAGTTTGAGCAAACTCCAGGAACTGGTGATGGACAAGGAGGCCTGGCGTGCTGCAGTCCATGGGATCACAAGGAATCAGACATGACTGAGCGACTGAACTGAACAATGTGTTATAAAACCATACTTACTAAATCGGTGTAATTAGGATATAAAAATAAATTGACCAGCAGAACAAAACAGAAAGCACAGTAACAGAAACAAAAGCATTTGGGATATAATTAATGACATTTAAAACAATGGGGAAAGAATTATAGGGATAACCGGTTAACTTTGAGACAAAAATATAGGTGAAATTTACCTCAGATCATACCAAATAAAGTCTTAACTCCATATGGAACATGATGTGAAATTGTAGCCATAAACAAAACCAAAAGCCAGCAAGTATTTTTATATTAAGGATGAGAAAAGCCTTTCTAGACAGCAAAGTATTATGAAGCCATAAAAGGAGAAGAATGATAAATTTAGCTACCTAAAAATTGTAAAATATCTCTTGATTAAAAAACTGCCTTAAAAAAAGTTAAAAGAGATTTAAAAAGGATAAAAATAAAGGCATAGAGAATATATCTGGGTAACAGTTTAGCATATGTGTATAAAATCTTTAAAATAGGCATGACCTTAACACAGAAGTTCTTGTGACTTTGTCTTCTTGTTGCTACTGCTGCTAAGTCGCTTCAGTCATGTCCGACTCTATATGACCCCATAGACTGCAGCCCACTAGGCTCCCCTGTCCCTGGGATTCTCCAGGCTAGAACACTGGAGTGGGTTGCCATTTCCTTCTCCAATGCATGAAAGTGAAAAACTCCTCTTAGCTAGTATTTCTTAAATTGCTGCTGAAGAAAGACAGTTAAGGGTTAACAAAAGAATGCCAGGATGAAGCCTGGTGATTATAGTATTATGAGTCTACTTCACTGCCTTCTGGCATAATTAAAGTGTGAGTTGACTGTGTTTGCAATTTAATACAGCTATTAAGTTCTTTTTTCTTTAGATGAGAATAATTTTCCCTGTTAAGTTTTACATATGCAGAAAAACAGATTAGTTCACACTTGTATTGCTCTGAAATTCAGTGTTCTGTGTTTGTTTTCCTCAAGACTCTAATCTCTAGAATGGAAATATGTCTTCTATTTATAAGTCCCTATAATCTTAGTTTGATGATTTACACACAGTGACCCTTGTACTGTGACCAATATAGTAGTAAATATTGGAGATTAATAAATATGATTTATGATGAATAGCATACATATGTCCACATATGTACATGCACGTCAGAGTTGACCGAAAGTGACTAACATCACTAAATGACTAACTGTGACTGGTAAGTGAAAGTGTTAGTCACTCAATCGAGTCCAACTCTTTACAACCCCATGGACTGTTGCCCACCAGCCTCCTCTGTGCATGAGATTCTCCAGGCAAGAATACTGGAGTGGGTAGCCATTCCCTTCTCCAGGAGATTTTCCGGACCCAGGGTTCAAATCCAGGTCTCGTGCATTGCAGGCAGATTTTTACTGTCTGAACCACCAGGGAAGCCCTAAAATATGACTGGTAGGGAGATGAAAAATCATCCTCTCACCTTTTCTGCCAGACCCAAAGTGAGTGCCAAGATGCTGAGAGATAAGAGAAAACCAGAAATGGATAGCTTGCCTTCTAAGAAAAAAAGGTTAAGACAAAGTTACCAGGCTTGTAGTGATGGTAAACCTGCTCATGTCTTTTAGGAAGACAGTCTATTTGACATATCCACATGGATGGTCAATGAGAATCTCAAATTTAATGCATTTAAAATAGAAATCTTAATTTCTCACTGTCCTAGCCTACTTACTTTCATTACTTCAACAAATATTTATTGAAGGAATACCTTGTCCCTGGTACTGTTCTTGTGCTTGGACTATCTGTCAATGTGTATAACAAATATCTCTGCCCTTGTGTTGCTTATAATCTAGCAAAGAGAAACAGACAATAAATAATAAACATAATAGGTAAATTTCAAAGTGCTATAGAAAAAAAAAAGGGTGAGAGGAATCGTGAGTGCTTGTGATACGGGCTTGGGGACAGTGATGGGGAGAAGTGACTAGAAACTAAGTGGGGAGATCAGGGTGAACCTCATCGTCAAGTTCAAATTGGAACAAAGAGCTGGAGGTAAGGGAATGAGTCAAGTAGGGAAATCTGGGGGAAGAGCACACCAGGCAAAGGCAATAGCTAGAGCAAAGACCCAAAGTCAGGAGGTACCTAGTGTATCTGGTGAACAGTGGGGTGGCCAGTGTGGCTGGTGCAGAGAGATGATGATGGGGAGAGTGCCAAAGGTCGTTAGAGAGGGAAGGAGAGTGGTAGTGGACAAATGATGGAGCGCCTTAGGCTTTGGCTTTTAGTCTGAACTCAACAGAAAGTCATTGTATAGGGAAATAACCTCTGGCTTACATTTTAGCAGAATTACTCTGGCATCCCTGGAGAAAAGAACACAGAAATGCTAGGGCAAGAACAGGGAGACCTTTTAAGAGTGATTGCTGAAATCCTGGTGGACAAAGGATCATGGCTTCTATGAGGGCGGCAGCAGTAGAGTTGAGAAATCTTTGGATTCTGGATATATCTTCAAGTTGCAACTAGCATGATTTCCTGATGCTTTAGATGTGAGATGTGACTCCAAGGCTTTTGACCCTGAGTAACTAGATTCTTCCAGTGCTGTTGACCATCGTGGGAGAGACTGAAGGTGGAGCAGGTTTAGGGGAGACGAGTCTGTTGTTAGGTTTGTGATACCCAAGTAGAGATATTGAACAGGCCATTGGATGGACAAGTCTGGATTCTGGAAAGAGGTGTAGATTGGACATAGAAATTTGAGAATTGTCAGCCTGTAGATAATATTAAGCCCCGTGGGGCTGCATGAGACACCAAGGGAATAAGTAAAGTAAGAGAAGAGGACCAAAGACAAAACCTTAGGCTTGCCATATCTGTTTCCTTTGTTCTCCTTCGTCCTCTCAGTTAATGACACGAATGACACTGTCTCTCTAGTTTCTCAAGCCAAAAATCAAGAAGTCATCCCTGATTCCTTTTAAACAAATTTTTTCTCACACCCAGATCTCTCTGCTTCATCTCATTTACCAGCAACCTAGTTGAAGCCATCATTCTCTTCTAATTTGTCTCCCTGCTTTTCTTTTTGTTCTTCTACCATCAGTTTTCAACCAGCAGTCAGAATGATCTTTTAAAAAGGTAGTTCAGATTATATCACACCTCTGCTCAAAAACCTGCGATGTTCTGTGCAGCAAGGGAAACAATCAATAGTGAAAAGGCAGCCTACTGAAAAATATTTGCAAACTGTTTATCAGATAAGGGGTTAATATTCAGGATACAACTCAACAGAAAACAAGTAATCTGATTAGTAAATGGACAAAGGACTTGAATACACATTTTTTTAAAAAACATCAATGACCAGCACACATATGAAAAGATGCTTAATATCATTATCAGGGAAAAACAAATCAAAACCACAAAGTGATATCACCTTCTACCTCTTAGGATGATCACTATTAAAAAAAAAAAGTGAATTAAAATAGCAAGTTTAATGGAGTTGTGGAGAATTTCAATCCCTTTGCACAGTTGGTAGGAATATAAAATAGTGCAGTTGCTATGGAAAACAGTATGGAGCTTCCTTAAAAAGTTAAAAATAGAATTAGAGTATGATTCAACAATCTCACTTAAGGCTATAAATACAAAAGAACTGGAAAAAGGATCTTGAAAATTTGTACACCATGTTCACTGCAGTGTTATTCACAGTTGCCAAGAAGCTACCTAAATGTTTATTGACAGATGAATGAAGAAAATGTGGTATTTACATCCAGTGAAATGTTATTCAACCTAAAAAGGAAGGCAGTTACATCTGATAAAGGACTATTATCTAAAATATATTTAAAAACTCTGATGGCTCAGTTGGTAAAGAACCCGCCTGTATTGCAGGAGACCCTGGTTCGATTCCTGGGTTGGAAAGACCTGCTGGAGAAGGGATAGGCTACCCACTCCAGTATTCTTGGGCTTCCCTTGTGGCTTAGCTGGTAAAGAATCCTCCTGCAATGTGGGAGACCTCAGTTTGATCCCTGGGTTGGAAAGATCCCTTGGAGAAGGGAAAGGCTACCCACTCCAGTTTTCTGGCCTGGAGAATTCCACAGACTGTATAGTCCATGGAGTCACAAAGAGTTGGACAGGACTGAGCAACTTTCACTTAAGACTCAACACTAATAAAACAACAACCTCATTTAAAAATGGGCCAGAAACCTCCAGACATCTCACCAACAGATATAGAGATGGCAAATAAACATGAAAAGATCCACATCATATGTCAACAGGAAATGTAAATTAAAACAAGTTACTGCTACACACCTATCAGAAAGGCCATACATAGTCCAGAACACTGACAACAGCAAATGCTTGTGAAGAGGTGGAGCAACAGGAACTCTCGTTCATTATTGATGGGAGTGCAAAATTGTACAACTATTTTGGAAGATAGTAATAGATTTTACTACTTTGTCTTCTACTTTCTTTACTTTTGCCTTTCTACTAATGTTGTAAGTGGTTGATCCACTATCTTTTCTATATGTTTGTCTCTGCCATTGAGATTTGTTTCTTTTATCATTCTCTTATTTCCAGTTGTGACCTTTTCTGCTTGGAAAAGTCCCTTTAACGTTTCTTGAAGGGCTGGTTTATTGGTGATAAACTCCTTTAGCTTTTGTTTATCTGTCAAACTCTTTATCACTCCTTCAGATGATAACCTTGCTGGGTATTCTTGGTTGTCTTTTTTCAGCACTTTGAATGTATCGTGTCATTCCCTACTGGCCTGCTAAGTTTCTGCTGAAAAGTCAGCTGATAGTCTCATGGGAGTTTCCTTGTATATAATTAGTTGTTTCTCCTCTTGTTGCTTTTATGAATCTCTTTATAGTTAATTTTTGGCGTTTTAAATATAATGTGTCTTGGTGTGCACCTCTTTGAGTTCACCTTGTTTGAGACTGTCTGTGCTTCCTGGACTAGATATCTGTTTCCTTCCACTGGTTAGGGAAGTTCTCAGTTACTATTTCTTCAAATAAGTTCTCCTTTTTATCTTTCTTCTCCTTCTGAGACACTATACTATAAATGTTAGCATGCTTGATGTTGTCCCAGAGGTCATTTAAACTGTCCTCACTTGTCTTTTTCCTGTTCAGCTTGAGTGATTTTTCTCAACTCTGTCTTCCAGATCACTGATCTAGTATTCTATATCATCTAATCTACTGTTGATTCCCTCTAGTGTATTCTTTTTTGCCATCGTCTTTTTTTCAAAAACATTTTATTTATTTTTAATGGAAGGATAATTGCTTTACAATATTGTGTTGGTTTCTGCCATATATCAGTATGAATTAACCTTCAGTTCAGTTCAGTTCAGTTCAGTTCAGTCGCTCAGTCTTGTCCGACTCTGTGACCCCATGAATCGCAGCACTCCAGGCCTCCCTGTCCATCAGCAGCTCCCGGAGTTCACTCAGACTCACGTTCATCGAGTCAGTAATGCCACCCAGCCATCTCATCCTCTGTCGTCCCCTTCTCCTCCTGCCCCCAATCCCTCCCAGCATCACAGTCTTTTCCAATGAGTCAACTCTTCACATGAAGGTGGCCAAAGTACTGGAGCTTCAGCTTTAGCATCATTCCTTCCAAAGAAATCCCAGGGTTGATCTCCTTCAGAATGGACTGGTTGGATCTCCTTGCAGTCCAAGGGACTCTCAAGAGTCTTCTCCAACACCACAGTTCAAAAGCATCAATTCTTCGGCACTCAGCTTTCTTCACAGTCCAACTCTCATATCCATACATGACCACTGGAAAAACCATAGCCTTGACTAGACGGACCTTAGTCAGCAAAGTGATCTCTCTGCTTTTTTTTTTTAGATTTAGCACATTATTAATTTCAATGCACATATAACCATGTAGAACGATTTTTTTTTCTGTAAGGGAATAGAACTGTTTTGACCTTCAGTTCAGCTCAGTTCAGTCGCTCAGTCGTGTCTGACTCTGCAACCCCATGAATCACAGCACGCAAGGCCTCCCTGTCCATTACCATCTCCCAGAGTTCACTCAAACTCATGTCCATCGAGTTGGTGATGGCATCCAGCCATCTCATCCTCTGTCGTCCCCTTCTCCTCCTGCCCCCAATCCCTCCCAGTGTCAGGGTCTTTTTCAGCGAGTCAACTCTTCGCATGAAGTGGCTACAGTACTGGAGTTTTAGCTTTAGCACCAGCACCAGTCCTTCCAATGAACACCCAGAACTGATCTCCTTTAGGATGGACTGGTCGGATCTTCTTGCAATCCAAGGGACTCTCAAGAGTTTTCTCCAATACCACAGTTCAAAAGCATCAATTCTTCAGCACTCAGCTTTCTTCACAGTCCAACTCTCACATCCATACATGACCACTGGAAAAACCATAGCCTTGTTTAGACGGACCTTTGTTGGCAAAGTACTATCTCTGCTTTTGAATATGCTGTCTAGGTTGGTCACAACTTTCCTTCTAAGGAGTAAGCATCTTTTAATTTCATGGCTGCAATCACCATCTGCAGTGATTTTGGAGCTCCCCAAAATAAAGTCTGACACTGTTTCCACTGTTTCCCCATCTATTTCCCATGCGGTGATGGGGCCAGATGCCATGATCTTCGTTTTCTGAATGGTGAGCTTTAAGCCAACTTTTTGAATATACTTTCTAGGTTGGTCATAACTTTTCCTCCAAGAACTAAGCGTCTTTTAATTTCATGGCTGCAGTCACCATCTGCAGTGATTTTGGAGCCCCCAAAATAAAGTCTGACACTGTTTCCACTGTTTCCCCATCTATTTCCCATGAAGTGATGGGACCGGATGCCGTGATCTTCGTTTTCTGAATGTTGAGCTTTAAGCCAACTTTTTTGCTTTCCTCTTTCACTTTGATCAAGAGGCTTTTGAGTTCCTCTTCACTTTCTGCCATAAGGGTGGTGTCATCTGCATATCTGAGGTGATTGATATTTCTCCCAGCAAACTTGATTCCAGCTTGTGTTTCTTCCAGTCCAACGTTTCTCATGATGTACTCTGCATAGAAGTTAAATAAGCAGGGTGACAATATACAGCCTTGACAGACTCCTTTTCCTATTTGGAACCAGTCTGTTGTTCCATGTCCAGTTCTAACTGTTGCTTCCTGACCTGCATACAAGTTTCTCAAGAGGCAGGTCAGGTGGTCTGGTATTCCCATCTCTTTCAGAATTTTCCACAGTTTATTGTGATCCACACAGTCAAAGCCTTTGGCATAGTCAATAAAGCAGAAATAGATACTTTTCTGGAACTCTCTTGCTTTTTCTATGATCCAGTGGATGTCGGCAATTTGATCTCTCAGCCATAGGTATACACATGTCCCCTCCCCTTGAACCTCTCTCCACTTCCCACCCCATCCCACCCCTCTAGGCTGTCACAGAGCTCCGATTGAACTGCCTGGGTCATACAGCAAATTCCCACTGCCTTTCTATTTTACATATGGCGGTATATGTGTTTCCATGCTGCTCTGTCCATTTTTGCCACCCTCTCCTTCCTCACCCCCACCATATCTACCTCTCCGTTCTCTGTGTCTGCATCTCCATCGCTGCCCTGCCAATAGGTTCATTAGCACCATTTTTCTGGATTCCATATATATGTATTAGTTTATGATATTTGTTTTTCTCTTTATAACTTTCTTCACTGTGTATAATAGGCTCTAGATTCATCTACATCATTAGAACTGACTCAAATGTGTTCCTTTTTATGGCTGACTGGGTAATATTCCATTGTATATATACAATTTTTAAAGTTTAAAAATAATATTCCATTGTATATAGTACCGTTGATTCTCTCTAGTGTATTTTTCATTTTATTTATTGTATTCTTCAGCCCTAATTGTTCCTTTTTTATATTTTCTAACTCTGTTGAAGTTGTCACCATGTTCTTCCATTCTTCAGTGAACATCTTTATGATCATTACCTTTAACTCTTTATCAGGTAGATTACTTATCTCTGTTTCATTTAGGTCTTCTTCTGAGGTTTTGTCTTAGTGTTTCATGTGGAGCGCATTAGTCCGTCTCATTTTGCCTGATTTTCTGTGTTGATTGCTTTGTATAAGTCTGTATGTCTCCCAATCTTGGAGAAGTCCTGTGGGCTCAGCAGCATGCTCCCCTCTGGCCCCAAACCAGACACTTCATGTGTGTTCCCTATGTGGGCTGCTCGTTCCTTTCATTTGTGGCAGGGCCAACAGCTTGGGCACACTGGTGATGATGCTCAGCATTGTTTGACCACTGGTGGGTGAGGCAGGCCTCCAGCTCTAATAGACTCAGGGAAGATTCCAAAATGGTGCCCATCTCAGCATGATAGAGTAAAATCACAAAAATAGCTACTGCTAGCATCTCAGTCCCCTAGAGAAGTCCCAGCTGCCTCCTGCCTCTCCGGGAGGCTCTCTAAGATCAGCAGGTGTGTCTGATTCAGATGTCTTTCAAACTGTTGCCTCTGTACTGGGACTTAGAGCGAGGGTATTTTTGCATGCACCCTTAGGAGCAGAGTCTTGACTTCCTACAGCTCTTTGATGCTCCTGTACATAAGCCTCACTGGTTTTCAAGCCAGACTTTTTGGAGGTTTGTCTTCCTAATGCAGGACCCTGGGCTGGGGATCCTGGTGTTGGTCTTGGACTCCTTGCTCCCCAGGGATGACTGCCACAGTGCTGATCGTCTTCCTGCTAGTCGTTACTCCAGGGGTGTGGGTCCTCACTAGAGCATCTCCGCCTCTTCCCTACCCATTTTATTGTGGTTCCTTCTTTATATCTTTAGTTGTGGAAAATCTTTTCTGCTCTTCTTCAGGTTGTTTTCCAAGATAGTTGTTCTGTAAGTTGTTTTGCCTATGTGAGGTTGAGAGCTCAGGATCTTTCTACTCTACCTTAAAAATTTTTTTTTATTTATTTGACTGCATCAGGTCTTAGTTGGCGGGATCTTTGTTATGTCATGTGAGATATTTCACTGTGGTGCACAGTCTCTAGTTACGATATGTAGACTTCAGTAGTTGTGGCACTCAGGTTTAGTTGCTCTGCGGCCTGTGGGATCTTAGTTCCCCAACCAGGGATCGAACTCTTGTCCCCTGTATTGCAAGGTGAATTCTTAACCACTGGATCACCAGGGAAGTCCCTCTACTCTACCATTTTGATTCAGACCCTTACTGTCTGAATAAGGCCCTTAATATCAATAACCTCAGCTATGCAGATGACACCACCCTTATGGCAGAAAGTGAAGAGGAACTCAAAAGCCTCTTGATGAAAGTGAAAAAGGAGAGTGAAAAAGTTGGCTTAAAGCTCAACATTCAGAAAACGAAGATCATGGCATCCGGCCCCATCACTTCATGGGAAGTTGATGTTCCCCATCTACAATGTTTACAGTGGAAACAGTGTCAGACTTTATTTTGGAGGGCTCTAAAATCACTGCAGATGGTGACTGCAGCCATGAAATTAAAAGACGCTTACTCCTTGGAAGAAAAGTTATGACTAACCTAGATAGCATATTCAAAAGCAGAGACATTACTTTGCTGAATAAGGTCCGTCTAGTCAAGGCTATGGTTTTTCCAGTGGTCATGTATGGATGTGAGAGTTGGACTGTGAAGAAGGCTGAGTGCCGAAGAATTGATGCTTTTGAACTGTGGTGTTGGAGAAGACTCTTGAGAGTCCCTTGGACTGCAAGGAGATCCAACCAGTCCATTCTAAAGGAGATCAGCCCTGGGTGTTCTTTGGAAGGAATGATGCTAAAGCTGAAACTCCAGTACTTTGGCCACCTCATGTGAAGAGTTGACTCATTGGAAAAGACTGTGATGCTGGGAGGGATTGGGGGCAGGAGGAAAGGGGACAACCGAGGATGAGATGGCTGGATGTCATCACCGACTCAATGAACATGAGTTAGAGTGAACTCCAGGAGTTGGTGATGGACAGGGAGGCCTGGCGTGCTGCGATTCATGGGGTCGCAGAGTCGGACACGACTGAGCGACTGAACTGAACTGAGCTGAGTAATGTTTTGAAATGAATGACCTTCATAACTTGAGGAATGCAACCAGTCCATTCTAAAGGAGATCAACCCTGGGATTTCTTTGGAAGGAATAATGCTAAAGCTGAAGCTCCAGTACCTTGGCCACCTCATGCGAAGAGTTGACTCGTTAGAAAAGACTCTGATGCTGGGAAGGATTGGGGGCAGGAGGAGAAGGGGAGGACAGAGGATGAGATGGCTGGATGGCATCACTGACTCGATGGACGTGAGTCTGAGTGAACTCCGGGAGTTGGTGATGAACAGGGAGGTCTGGCATGCTGTGATTCATGGGGTCACAAAGAGTCGGACACGACGAGCAACTGAACTGAACTGAACTGAGTATCTTTCATATTCATTCTATCAGAAATCTTAACCTCTCTGTGCCTTACTTCTCACATCTGTAAAATGGGTGAAATAGCAATACCTGCATCATAAAGTTGTTGTAAAGGCTAAATGTTGATATGAGTAAAGGTCATAGAACAGAGCTGGGTTACAGAGAAGAACCAATCCTGACTCCTTGTTGAAACTGTTTCTTTGACTTGCTTTTTGTTGCTTTTGATATAATCATACATACTAACCTGCCTCAAAGGACCTTGTTCCTCTTTCTGACTGTTAAATTAAAGTGCCAGGCTTCCCAGTGGTTAAGAATCCCAAAGCAAAGGACACTGGTTTGATCCCTGATCCTGGAAAATCCCACATGCCCTGGAGCAACTAAGCCTGTGCACCACTACTGAGCCAGCACTCACTCTAGAGCCCATGAACCACAACTACTGAGCCCACATTCCATAACTACTGAAGTCCAAGTGCCTATAGCCTGTGCTCCACAGAAAGAGAAGCCACTGCAATGAAAAGCCTGGGCACTGCAACAAAGAGTAGCCCCTGCCTACTGCAACTAGCAAAGGCACGTGCACAGCAACGAAGACCCACCACAGCCAAAAAAATAAAAATAAATGAATAAAATCTCAAACTTAAAAAAAAACAAAACCTAAAGTGCCTTTTTTTCAGCTCTGACCCTGTCAGATAATCTGACCCTGTCCACAGAAATTAACATATCCCTTTCACTGGCTTCCCTGGTGGCTCAGAGGTTAAAGCATCTGCCTGGAATGCAGGAGACCAGGGTTCGATCCCTGGGTTGGGAAGATCCCCTGGAGAAGGAAATGGCAACCCACTCTTGCCTGGAGAATCCCATGGAGGGAGGAGCCTGGTAGGAGCATGGGGTCGCAAAGAGTCGGACTTGACTGAGCGACTTCACTTTCACTGGCTGGCCCAATCCTAGAAAGATACTTTGCAAAACTGATGGCCCTTTTTAAAAACTTTACTTCCTCACTCCCTGTCCTTTATTGTGCTTTTTGACTTTAGTTCCTCACCACTTCTCTGGTTCTGTAAGAGAACCTGGCATCCAGACCCCAGCAAGATGGTTATTTTGAGACATTAGTCTGCCATCTTTTCAAATAAGTTGTATTCCTTGCCTCAACTTTGGCCTGTCATGTGGCAGAGGGAGCAGAGGGAGCTTGGACTCAGTAACACTGGCATATAGTAAACATTCAAATATAGAGGCTGTTATCATTATTACTGTTATTATTAACTGTTGTATTTATGCTCTTTATAACTGTTTACCTGTCAGTCAGATACATTTCCTTTATATATATTCCTTTCCAGTGTGTATTCCTTTTATGTTCCTTGTTAGTCTCCTCTGTAATTCAAGAGCCTTCTCTGATTTCAAACAACTTAATGAAAGAGAGTTTATATAAGCAGAGATGGCTTTGGTCTTTTTGAGAGTAGAATCCTGGGAATAAACTTACTTTCTCTTCCATGTTTCAGGTGGTATGCAAGATTATAATTATGTATGGGCCAATTGTTTTGAAATCACGTTAGAACTATCCTGTTGCAAGTACCCACCTGCTTCACAGCTTCGACAAGAATGGGAGAACAATCGTGAGTCTTTGATCACATTAATTGAAAAGGTAAAAGCAGCTATATGGGAGGGTGGGTATAGAAATAATTGATTAAATAGGGGGAAATTTGTGTATATGAATAAGACTATGCTAGATGCCCTTTGTCTTTTTTATTATTTAAGATGATAGATAATCTTTAGAAAGTATTAGAATCTATCAGAACATACTCTAAGCCTCCATTACCCTTCCCCTGAGCTCTTTTCCTCTGGAGAGCTTCCTTTGTCTATCTTACAACACTTCTACAACTTGAAATAATTAGCAAATAAATAAATAAGTAGCAAAAGTTGTATCACCAGATTCTTACACCACCATATGAAAACCTTTACCACCATATGAACCACAACATAAGTTTAACTTACATATTAGGCAGGCTTTTTTTTATACTATTACATATATCAGAAATTGAGGCCTCCCAGGTGGTGCCAAAGAACCCACCTGCCAATGCAGGAGACCTAAGAGACTCGGGTTCCATCCCTGGGTTGGGAAGATCCTGGAGGAAAGCATGGAAACCTGCTCTAGTAATCTTGCCTGGAGAATCTTGTGGACAGAGGAGCCTGACGTGATACAGTCCATAGGTTTTCAAAGAGTCAGACACAACTTAAGTGACTTAGCATGCACGCACGCATCCCAGATATTATCGATTGTATCCTGTTGAGAAAAGCAGAAGTCTAGCTTTGAGAAGAGGGAATTTCAAAAGTACTTTACCAGCCTAGGTTTCAGATGACTTAAGTTTCAGTATTTAATCTTTTTGGTCTGTATTTTATTTTAACTTGGAGGGATTGAAAAATGTTTCAGAGGGCTAGAGGAATAACTTTATTTTTGAGAAATTCTAGCATCAATGCAAAGAGGCTATTCTCTCTTGCCTTCCAAATTGACTCTCTCTGAGCAGTCTGTGTTGATTCTTGTTTTTCTAGGTCCACATTGGTGTTAAAGGATTTGTTACAGATTCAGTAACAGGAGCTGGCTTAGAGAATGCAACTGTCTCAGTGGCTGGTATTAATCATAATATCACAACAGGAAGATTTGGTGATTTCCACAGATTACTTGTTCCTGGAACTTATAACATTACAGCAGTTTTAACTGGGTATGAATTTTATCTTTCAATTTGTTAATATGGTGTATAACATTGATTGGTTTGTGTGTATCGAAGAATCCTTGCATCCCTGGGATAAACCCCACTTGATCATGGTGTATGATCCTTTTAATATGTTGGTGGATTCTCTTTGCTACAATTTTGCTGAGGATTTTTGTTCATCAGTGATATTGGCCTATAATTTTCTTTTTTGTGTAATATCTTTTTCTGCTTTTGGTATCAGGGTGATGGTTGTAAAATGAGTGTGGGAGTGTTTCTCCCTGTGCAATTTTTGGAAGAGTTTGACCAGGATGGATGTTAGCTCTTCTCTAAAGATAACTAGATAAGAATTTAAACTAGACTCTTAAAATGTCAAGCTTCTGTTTATATCTAGACAGAAATACATTTGGGGAGATCTTACTATATCTGGCTTTTGTTTTTCCTTGTTTTCTGATTTTTCCCCCTTTGTAATGAGAAAATACTACAGTAGAGTCTTTTGTCACATTAACTGTACAACTGGATATGAAGCATAGTTGTAAAATTGGGAGGAAGGAGTTTTAAAAGCTCAAGGCTAATTGAAAACCAGGGTAGGAAAATCTCAGGACTCTACAAAAGACACTTTGAAGAGCTGTCTTACCATCAGGTTTCTAATACACAAAATGAGTGGTTACCTATGCCCTCTGGAAGCCTTTCTGTAAGCTCATTTTGCTAAGGATTTACCTGTAGCAAATAAATTACCTTCAATTTTGAACTTTCCTATTTGGTAAAGTAGTTGGAATATCAGTTTGATAAGGTGCTATGAAGAATTGTATCATTTATCCCTACTTTGAGTATTGTAGGAATAGTTACAAATGGATCAACAACCTCCATTTTTCATTGTATTCTCTTCTTTGAATATAATTTTTATAAGCATTCTAATGTGTGGAACCTGAAAGGATGGTAAGAGAAATAGTTCTTTAAAGACTTAATCTGAGATTCTTTGTGAAATAATATCCTAAAAGTCTTGAATTTGCACATTTCTCTTTATTTGATTTGATTTTAGAGAGAGAGTGCAAGAGTATGAAAAGGCTGTTGTGCTTTTATAACGTTAAAGCATTGTCTGTTTCAGTTTAACTCCAAGCCCATCTACTTTTTCGAATTTTTCTTTTCAGATATATGCCACTGACTGTTAATAATATCATAGTGAAAGAAGGACCAGCCACAAAGGTGAATTTTCCCCTACGACCAACTGTGGCTTCAGTAATCCCTCACACAACTGAGGCTGTAGTAACAACTAGCACAGCTGCTACACTTAATAATCCTCTTGGAACACAGTCTACCCACCAGCCAATTCAACCACAGGACTTTCACCACCACCATTTCCCTGACATGGAAATCTTCTTGAGAAGGTTTGCCAATGAATATCCTAACATCACCCGACTTTATTCATTGGGAAAATCGGTAGAGTCAAGAGAACTTTATGTAATGGAGATATCTGATAACCCAGGTGTCCATGAACCAGGTAATTGGTGTAGTTTCACACATAATTTCAGTACTGCTTCTCAGAGCTGTGCGCTATATTTCTTTGCTTCATCTAGAAAGGTTACCTGGAGTACTTAGAACTGGATTAAAGAAAATGGAACCACTCTTCTGCTAGGAAAAAAAAAGCATTTAATAATCCATATTACGCACCATGGGCTTCCCTCGTGGCTCAGATGGTAAAGAATCTGCCTGCAATGTGGGAAACCGAGACCTGGGTTCGATCCCTGGATCGGAAAGATCACTTAGAGAAGGGAATGGCTACCCAGTCCAATATTCTTGCCTGGAGAATTCCATGGACAGAGAAGCTTGGCAGGCTATAGTCCATGGGGTCACAGAGAGTTGGACACAACTGAGTGACTTATGTATTATGCAGCATATTTAGCATACTACACACGGATTAGATTATTCCTGCTAATAGTATTTTTATTTTTGTAGCATATGATATATGTATGTATATCTATATGCTGTTCAGTCGCTAAGTCGTGTCTGACTCTTGGACCCCATGGACTGCAGCCTACCAGGCTCCTCTGTCCATGGGATTTCATAAACAAGAATACTAGAGTGGGTTGCAATTTCCTTCTCCAGGAGATCTTCCTGACCCAAGAATGAAACCTGTGTCTCCTGCATTGGCAGGCAGATTCTTTATCACTGAGCCACCAGAGAAGCCCTTCATGTGTGTGTGTGTATATATATATATGTGTGTGGTGTGTATATTTATATATATATATATATATATATATATATATAAAATATATGTTTACTTTGAGCTTGCTACCTGACATGTAGTGGTAACAAAGCTGCTTTATAAGATGCTTTTTCCTGTTTTCTTTTGTCAAAATACAGCTTACATTTTTGGTTCAAGGTCTTTGTGTATTGGGTGAAAAGTGAGCAAGTCTAGGATGAATGAAGAGGAAAAAAGGTCTTCCATGTAATTCTGTTTTCAGGTGAACCAGAATTTAAGTACATTGGAAATATGCATGGAAATGAAGTGGTTGGAAGAGAACTGCTACTGAACCTCATCGAATACCTTTGTAAGAACTTTGGTACAGATCCTGAAGTAACAGATTTGGTTCTTAACACTAGAATTCACCTTATGCCATCCATGAATCCTGATGGGTATGAAAAGGCCCAGGAAGGTAAAGAATAGTTGTCTATTAATGCTTAATCATTTTGATTGTCATTCAGTTCAGTTCAGTTGCTAAGTCATGCCTGACTCTGTGACCCTATGGACTGCAACATGCCAGGCTTTCCTGTCCTTCACCATCTCCTAGAGTTTGCTCCCTCATGTCCATTGTTTATCATATGGCATAATTATTTGAGCATAGACAATAATTTGAACTGGTTGTTTCCTGAAATTTCTTCCTGTTTTATTTTTATAATTTATCATTGGTCTTAGCTTTTGTATTCTTTTAAGATAGGCTACTTTATTCACCAATTATGCCATCAAGTTTATATTTAATGAAGTCTCCACTTTGGTAATGGTTCTTATTTACTAAAATAATGTAAGATTTTAATAAATTGCTCCATTTTAACATTAATTTTTGTTAAATTATTTTGTTGGGAACATTATCTAATAAGTGAAAACTCAAAGCAAATTTTTTTACTCCCAGTTCTATTCTGCATGTATATGTAGTCTAAACCTGCTAAGTTACTGGTTTCCCATTCCTCTGCCTTCCTGGGCTAGCCGTCTCTGCTGGGGCATCACAGTAAGGGCAAGGAGAGCAATTTTATTACATGGGCCACCTTATGCAGAACACTGCAGAGTGAGAATCCGTCTTTTCCTAACCTGTGGTTCCTTCCAGACAGTGATACCAGTGAATAGAATAGATCCCACAATATGAATATGCAGCCACATGGTTTGTTACTGTCACTGATTGAACAGTGAGAGACTGGATTAGTGAATGACTGGGTTAACACAATGGCAACCCACTCCAGTACTCTTGCCTGGAAATCCTATGGATGGAGGAGCCTGGAGGGCTGCAGTCCATGGGGTCACTAAGGGTCGGACATGACTGAGTGACTTCACCTTCACTTTTCACATTCATGCATTGAGAAGGAAATGGCAACCCACTCCAGTGTTCTTGCCTGGAGAATCCCAGGGATGGGGGAGCCGGGTGGGCTGCCATCTATGGGGTCGCACAGAGTCGGACATGACTGAAGCGACTTAGCAGCAGCAGCAGCATGTATGTTATTTAGATTCTTTTCTTTAGGACCTAATTCTTTGTCAGCCTCCCAAATCCCTTCCACATTCCTCCCTTGAGATCTTTCTGAAAGTTGGAACTCATACTACTAGTGATCCCTCTAGTAGGCTTTCTTCACTCACTTGCATTCATTTTCTTATCCCTTAGTAAAATAGAATAAGCTCAAGCTGAACTCTTTCTCTTCCATCAGGTTAAACTTCCAACTGTGTTCCTGACTAAATTTACCTTTTAATAGTGATCACTAATATAAGCGTACTGCAACTTTTTTCTTTTCATTTGGTCTGTTTTGTTTTTTTTTAACTTTTGTTTAGTGACCTATATATCAGTACAATAAAATCACCCTCATATCAGTCCTGCCCAATTAATACTGTGATCACATTGTTGTATGTGGATTATTGACAATTGAGCAATATTTTCATATAATTCGTATGATTGGGCTTCCCCCAAAGTACGATGAAAGGCAGAAATGAAAGGATAATGGTTTTACCTTCCTATTCAAAAGATCTGGAAGAGATACATTTTAAAAAAACATAAAAACAGTGTGTTTTAATCATGTTACATAACCCAACTTGCTTCCACTCACCTGCCGCACAGCAAAGCCAGTTTACTGACACCAGGTTGCCATGAAGGACTTATTTGCAGACATCAAACAAGGATTATGGGTAGCTTATGCTCAACAGACCCAAACTCTTCTATGGCTTTCAGAGAAGGATTTTTAAAGGCAGCATTTGGGGTGACGGTGCATGGTGCATGACTTTCTTCAGGTTGGTGGTGATGTAACAGGATGATGTTTCAGGAATCTTAATTATCAGCTGGCTCAGTTGAAGGTTGACCAGTTGGTTTCAACCAGTCTGGGGTCTACATGCTTGTGTTCAGCAGAGTCATCTTCCCCTACTAAGTAGGGGCCTTAGTTCCTGCTGAACAACTCAAGGAGATGTGTCAGATTATATGTATCCTGGAGGAGGAACTAGGACAGTTTTATCTTGAACTGTTGTCATTACTTTTTTGCTTAACTTCTTTTCCTTTGTTTCTGAATTTCCTCACTTCCCTAATTGTCATTGCTTGTGGATCTCGGAAGACCTCAGAAATGAAAGTCTTTTTTCTGCAAACAAGAATCAGGGCATGCAGAGGAGCTTTTGTACCTGGGAAGGCCTCACAGGGTCCTGCTAAATTTCATTTGTAGTGTGATTGATCATAGTGAAGCCTGATGTGTTCACACTAAGCTTTGAGTTAAGATAGCTGAAGTCGTTTGTGCTGGGTTAAAATGTAAGTGAAATATAGCTGACATTTGAATCTTTTATCATACAGGAGATCTAGTAAGTGTAATTGGCAGAAACAACAGCAATAACTTTGACCTGAACCGGAATTTCCCAGACCAGTTCGTTCAGATCACAGAGCCCACCCAACCAGAAACTATTGCTGTAATGAGCTGGATGAAGACCTATCCATTTGTGCTATCAGCAAACCTGCATGGAGGTAACAGAAGTTTGATATTCCACTAATTAATCCTTGTTGAGAGCATTTGAAAATCCTGGTGGAATTTTATGTGTTGATTGTCTTAGGCTCTATTAAAGTGGGTATCCTGTTATTGCTTTTATGGCAGACAACAAAGGTCTTTTCTCATTACTTTTAAGCCAGTTTCCTGGCTGTTTTCCCCCTCCCACCCCCTCCCCTGTCCCCATACTCCTCTGTACTCCCTCTTTCCACCACCCCCACCCCTTTCTTCTTTCTGTCTCTCTCTTCCTGTTTCCCTTTTCCTCTTTCTCCCTTCCTCCATTTCTCTCTCACCTAGTTCTTCAAGTGGTTTATGTTTATCCCTCACACATATTTTGTATTTATCCCTTTTCTTGGGAATTTGGTAACATGTTCTTTGTCATTCATTAAAATTAAATGCTAACAGATCCAAATGTTTAGTTCTACTTCCCCCTAAAGTTTAATAAGCCTTTTATGTAGGTTTAGATTTTGACATTTTCTTGTCTTTCATCTGCTGTGTATTTAACTGCAACACAGGGACCTCATTGTTATGTAGTACCTGAGTTTATACACTTCCATATAATTCAGCGGGAATTTATCAGTTGGGTAGGATGAGAAGTCAAGATTAAAAATCATTACAATGTCCAACTATGGTTGTGTAAATAAGTGTCAATACCCAAGAGACCCGAAAACTTATGTCTACATGTAAACTTGCATGTGGATGTTCATAGCAGCAGTACTCATAATCACCAAAATATAAATAACCCAAATGTTGACTCACCGATGATTAAATGCTATACAATTGAATGTTATTTGGCAATGAAAAGGAATAAAGTACTGATGCATGCTACAACATAAATGAGCCTTGAAAGCATGCTAAGTGATAGAATTCAATCATAAGAAACCATATATTATATGATTACATTTTAATGAAATACTCAGAAATAGGCAAACCCATAGAGACAGAAAATAGATTAGAGGTAGGAGAGAAGGGAGTCACTGCTAATGGATATGGATTTTGTTTTTATTTTTTTAAGTAATGAAATGGTCTATAACTAGATGGTAGGGATGGTTATACAACCCTGTGAATATATGGAACAACATTGAATTTTATACTTTAAATGGATGGATTGTACAGTATGTGAATTATATCTCAGTAAATTAACAAAAAAGAATGAAAGTATTAACACAAGGGGCAATGGGTAAGAAATTTACTGTCAATATTTGTTAGACTATACAAGAAAATATCAGTTGAGATTTGATGGTGTATAGATTAACCTGACTTTTTAGAAATGACAATATATGTTTAAGGATATTTGTATTTAAGAAGTAAATCAAGATTCCCCCAAAATGGCTTGAAAGTTTGCCAATAGTAGGATAAAAGTCTTTTATAACTGGTTGCTACTGCTAAGTTGCTAAGTCACTTCAGTCATTTCCGACTCTGTGCGACCCCATAGACGGCAGCCCACCAGGCTCCTCTGTCCCTGGGATTCTCCAGGCTAGAACACTAGAGTGGGTTGTCATTTCCTGGTAATCACGGACAATTCTCAAAGATACAAATAGGAATTTTGAAGTTACAGCTTGGTTAGCAATTTTTTCTTTTTTGCTTTTTTCTTACTTTATTGATTGTATACCATGTGTGACAGAAAATATTTTTTGTTTTGAGCTTTTAAAAATATTCTCAGAATACATCAAGTGTCATGTTGACTAAATCTGAAAACATAATTCTAGTTACATTCCAGTGAGAATAATTTACATATGTACACATGTGGTATCAAGACCTTGGCATGGTGGGGATACATCTTTAATCATGTAGATATGTTTCTTTCCATGACATATTTCATTTTCTCATCTTTAAAATCTTTAAATGAGTTTTGAAATCCTGGCAAAGAATTTAACAGAGGACTTCTTTGCTGCCAACTTAACAGTTTAGAAGGATTTTGAAAGAATTTAAAGAAAAGTAAGATTTCCTTTTGTAGATTTTATGTTAATTTTTATTTAGGTGAAATTCATATCACATTAACCGTGTTAAAGTAAATAATTCAGTGACATTCAATGCATTCACAGTGTTGTGCCGTAACCACCTCTATTTTGTTAGAAAACATTTTCATCTCCCCAAAGGAAACCCCTTACCCATGAAGCATGGGTAACCCCTTACCCCTTACCCCTATCCCCATGCCCCACAAGCCCTTGATAACCACCGATCCACATTCTGTCTCTATGGACTTGCCTGTTTTGGATATTTCATAGGAATCAAATCATACAATATATGACCCTTTGTGTCTGTCTCCTCTCACTTGGCATAATGTGTTCAAAGATCATTCTCATTGCAGCATGTATTCATACTTCATGTATTTTTATGACTGAATAATATTCCATTGTAGGTATATACCACAATTTGTTTATCTACATATCTGTTGATGGATCGTTTTTATTTTTCACTACTACAAATAATACTACTGTGCACATTGGCATACAATATTATTTTTCACTGTTACAAATAATACTGCTGTGCACATTGGCATACAATATCTGAGTCCCTGTTTTCAGTTCTTTGAGGTTAACCGATGTTTGGCTTTTTGATGGAAATGCCAACATGTTTAGCTTCTTGATGAACTGCCAAACTTACTCCACAGTAGCAGAACCATTTTATGTTCCCATCAGCAATATATGAGGGTTCTAGTTTTTCCACATTCTTACTTACCTTATTAATTTGTGTCTTTTTTTTATTGCAGTCATTTTAGTGGCTGAAAGGTGATATCTTACTGAAATTTAGATTTGTATTTCCCTGATGACTAATGATATTGAGCATGTTCTTGTGTGCTTCTTGGTAATTTGTATATCTTATTTGGAGAAATTCTAGTTCAAGTCTTTCACCCGTTTTTAATTGGGTTTTTCATCTTTTGTTGAGTTGCAGGATTTCTTGACATAGTCTGGGCTCTAGACCCTTATCAAATTGCTTATTTGCACATATTTTCTCCCATTCTATAGGCTATATTTTAACTTTCTTAATGACCTCTGATGCACACTTTTCTTAATATTGATGAAGTCAGATTTATCTTTTTGTAAATTTTGTAAAAAGTTCATGCTTTCTGTGTTGATACTAATTTTTTAAAAATAAACTTTTATAGGAATATCCTAAGTCTTTTATGACATTTTTTTGGCCTTAGAAAATTAACCATTTGAAAGCCAATATTAAGTATAAGTTGACTTTTTTAAGTTGTAATTTTTAAACCCGAGTCATCAATTCAGGGTGGAATTTAAAGAATTTTTTGGAGTAATTTGTCTAAAAACAAATGTTGAAGTACACGTACCTTATTAGAACTGTTTTTAGAAATAAAATGAGTGTTCATACTTGTTTCTTAAAGAAAATTTTTTAAAACAGATGAATGTGTGCTGGTATTCGTTACCACAGGATTACTTCATCTGGATTCAAGCTGAGTATGTTCCTTCACTTCCACGTGCAGGAAGTGGCATGACAAAAAGGCAAAATGAATGGCCTAATAAAGGCAGAATAAATGAGCACATGGACAAATGAAATTGATGTGAATAACAGGAAGATAAGGGATTTGATTCTATGGTTAGGGAGTAGGCGCAGGGCTCCTGCCAGAGAAGCATCTTAATTGCTTCATTTACTGTGGGTACCATGAAGGAAGTTGACATCCTTTCTATATGTTTTAAAACACACTCTCTGTACTTTAGGTCATGAAAAATCTGTATGATATAACTCCAGCTGACAAATTTATAACATGAACCTAAAAGAAATATTTAGCATTTGTTTTCTGGGTGAAGGTCGGGGCTAGTTCTCGTATCCATGACATAACTTGTTTAGCATCTCCAATTTAGACTCCATATCTATAAAATGAAGAGGGTGGGTTGATTGGACTTCAAGAGTTCTTTCTTATTTTAAAATTATTTGAGATTATAAATGTCTGAATTTACCAAAAAAAAAAAAAAATCAAGTTTTGCTCACATTTTCTGATCCTTAGTATTACAAAAGTGAAATTGTTTAATTAAGCCTGTGTACTTCTGATTTCAGTTCTAATGTGTAAATTATGCCTGTGAGTTCAAGTGAACTCCCAAGACTTTTCCAATTACTGCAGCCTTTAAGTGTCATGCACAGCTGTTTAATATTTTATTTACCTACTTTGATTTTCTCCCAAGGAAGTTAGCAACTTTTTCATTTCTATTGAGGAAATTAGTCTTAGAAAATTGCATTGGTGTCCTGTCCCTGGTAGTATTGTGAAAGGCTTACTTTCTATTAATGCTCCATCTTGCAAGAAATAACACAATACATTTTCCTCATTTCCCTTATAGGTACTTTGGTGGTTAACTACCCTTTTGATGATGATGAACAAGGCATTGCCATGTATAGTAAATCACCAGATGATGCTGTGTTTCAACAAATAGCACTTTCTTATTCCAAGGTAGGCTTGTGCTCAAACATAAAATGTTATAAAAATTAATTTTTCATTAAAAGATGCATTAAGACAAAGCCCTACAAGTCTCGGGTCAAGTGCTTTCTTCTCTGTTAAGCCTTCCTTTTTTCCTCGCAGACCACTTTACTTCTTTTTTCTTCTTTGTTTCCCACCTCACTTTTAAATGTGCTGCATGTGGTCTACAGCCATACCACCCTGAACGCTCCCAGTCTCGTCTAAATGTACCTAGCGTGTTTCCCCATTAGCCTATAAGCTCAGGTAATGTCTTTTCATCTATAGCTTTTAGCACAGTACCTGGAACGTAATAAACTAAACTGCTAGTTTATTTCATTTGACAAATACTTAACTATAAATCTTGTAAAGTAGTCTAAGGTGAGGTTGACAAGTTACAGCTCTAGGACAAAATCCAACCTACCACCTGTTCTTGTAAATAAAGTTTTATTGACACACAGCCACATCCATTTTTTAAAATATTTTCTGTTACTGCTTTTTCAGTCAACATTTGAACATAAGTCAGTGTAATTCACCACATTCACAGACTAAAGAAGACAAACACTACAGTCATCTCAATAGATGCAGAGGGCAGAATCAAGTCATTGCAACAGAACCTTTTGAATCTATAAAACCTAAAATTTTTACTGTCTGGCTCTTTACAGGAAAAAAGTTGCCAACCTATAGTCTAAGGTATTTAAGCACCTAGTAGTCAGTTTTCATTCCAATCCCAAATAAAGGCAATGCCAAAGAATGCTCAAAACTACTGCACAATTGTGCTCATCTCACATGCTAGTAAAGTAATGCTCAAAATTCTCCAAGCCAGGCTTCAGCAATACGTGAAGTGTGAACTCCCTGATGTTCAAGCTGGTCTTAGAAAAGGCAGAGGAACCAGAGATCAAATTGCCAACATCCGCTGGATCATGGAAAAAGCAAGAGAATTCCAGAAAAACATCTATTTCTGCTTTGTTGACTACGCCAAAGCCTTTGACTGTGTGGATCACAGTAAAACTGTGGAAAATTCTGAAAGAGATGGGAATACCAGACCACCTAACCTGCCTCTTGAGAAATCTGTATGCAGGTCAGGAAGCAAGAGTTATAACTGGACATGGAACAACAGACTGGTTTCAAATAGGAAAAGGAGTACATCAAGGCTGTATATTGTCACCCTGTTTATTTAACTTCTGTGCAGAGTACATCATGAGAAACGCTGGACTGGAAGAAACACAAGCTGGAATCAAGATTGCTGGGAGAAATATCAATCACCTCAGATATGCAGATGATACCACCCTTATGGCAGAAAGTGAAGAGAAATTAAAAAGCCTCTTGATGAAAGAGGAGAGTGAAAAAGTTGGCTTAAAGCTCAACATTCAGAAAACTAAGATCATGGCATCAAGTCCCATCACTTCATGGGAAATAGATGGGGAAACAGTGGAAACAGTGTCAGACTTTATTTTTTGGGCTCCAAAATCACTGCAGATGGTGATTGCAGCCATGAAATTAAAAGACGCTTACTCTTTGGAAGAAAAGTTATGACCAACCTAGATAGCATATTCAAAAGCAGAGACATTTCTTTGCCGACTGAAGTCTGTCTAGTCAAGACTATGGGTTTTCCTGTGGTCATGTATGGATGTAAGAGTTGGACTGTGAAGAAAGCTGAGCGCTGAAGAATTGATGCGTTTGAACTGTGGTGTTGGAGAAGACTCTTGAGAGTCCCTTGGACTGCAAGGAGATCCAACCAGTCCATTCTGAAGGAGATCAACCCTGGGATTTCTTTGGAAGGACTGATGCTAAATAAAGCTGAAACTCCAGTACTTTGGCCACCTTATGTGAAGAGTTGACTCATTGGGAAAGACTGATGCTGGGAGGGATTAGGGGCAGGAGGAGAAGGGGACGACAGAGGATGAGATGGCTGGATGGCATCACGGACTCGATGGACGTGAGTCTGAGTGAACTCTGGGAGTTGGTGATGGACAGGGAGGCCTGGTGTGCTGCAAAGAGTCGGACACAACTGAGTAACTGAACTGAATTGAACTGAGTAACATACTCCAGGGAGCAGGTAGAAATTTCTGTATTTTGTAAACTTCCTATAATGAATATACATTACTTTCATTATCAGAAATGTTGTGTGAAATTTTATTTCAAAAATTGTTATTAGAAAACATGTTATAAGTTGAGGCTTGGGAACTAAGCTTGTTAGTTTCTGGTTTTGGTCTTACTACTGACTCAGTCTGTGATGTTATTGGTCATTGATAAATGAAACTTATTACTGCACCTCTGCGCTCTCTACTCAGACCCTCTGTCATTCTACTTTTCCCATTCCCTCATTCTATACAAGGTGAACTTGTGAGATTGTTCAGAGTTTCTAACAGGGAGTACGTGTCTTATTTCACTTTAAAGTATAGTTGTCTTCTGTTTGGACATGCCATTTTAGAGGGATATACCTGAAATAATTTTTTTTAATGAGAAAAATTCCAAATCATCAAAGTAGAAACTAAGAGATAAAATTTTATACATATCCCCATCACATTCTGCCCATTATTATCGTTCCACTTTTCACCCTCTTTGTAACTTTGCATTCCTTAGCCTCTTTTCATTTTCTTTGACCTTTAACCCTTTTGATTTGGTTTCTTTTCTACCCAGCCTAGACCCATGGACATACCTTTCAGTGATGGGTCTTAGGATCTTTATGCCCTTTTGACATATCTGCCTTGCCAATGGCCAACCCTTATTAATTATAGTCATCTCTCTGATACATCCCAGAAAAGTCACACAGTTATGGCAGTTGACTACAATATGTATATATAGTGCAGTTTTAACTTCAGCCTAGCCCTCGGTTCTCCCCAGCAAGCAACTTGACTCCCTGGCTCGTTTCCCGCTATGGTGATTCTGAGCCTTTATCATCTGCTTGAGCCTTCTAATCCCAGCTTTGTTTGTCTTTCTGTCTGTAGATCACTTTGCCTTGAACTAAAGCAGAAGAACTGTGAATAATCTGACATGCATTCATTCCGATTCTGTCTTCTCAATTATTGTTTGGTTTACTCATATTCTTCATATTTTTCTCCTAATTTTTTAAAAATTGAAGTACATATGATATGTAATATTCTATGTTGCAGGTGTATAATATAGTGATTCACAATTTTTAAGGACTGTACTCCATTTATAGTCATTATAAATAATCAGCTATTTCCCTGTGTTATTCAGTATATCCTTGTAGCTTACTTTATACATGGTAATTTGTACCTCTTAATCCCCTACTCCTGTATTGCTCCTCCCTTTTCCTCTCCCCACTGATAATCATTGGTTTGTTCTCTGTATCTCTGAGTCTGTTTTGGTATGTTCACTAATTTGTTGTATTTTTTAAAATTCCACATATAAGTGATATCATACAGTATTTGTCTTTCTTTGTATGATTTATTTCAAATTAGCATAAAGCCTTCCAAAAATCAATGAAGACAAAAGAGGGAAGTTTAAGGAAAGGCAGGCGTTAAGATGATTCAGAATGACCACCAAGCAGTGAATGTGCCCTTAATCTGAAACCTAAATCTGAAAATACTAACATAATAACTGGGCAGGTGAAAGCAGTGGAATACATGGAGGAGGTTTCACAGTACAAACAAATTAAAGGATCTGGTGTTTTAAAGGGATAAGCACAATTTAAAAGGGCAGGTGGATTTAAAGGAAAATCTTCCAGACGCATAGCTTCTGGGAGAGAAGAAAAGCAAAAGAAATGAAGAAGTGCCTGCCCTTTGAAAATTAGTAAAGATAAAAGAGTCAAAAATGGTCAAATGTTATATGTTAAAATAGGAAATGACTGGTGATTTCTGGCTGTATATTTTTCTTCTTTTTGCTTGCCTCAATTTTCTAATTTTCTATAATAAGTTTTATTATATTTTATGTATAATGAAATTTAATTTTAATTCAATTAGGTGAAAGTGAAAAAACAGAGCTATACAATGTGACAAATATCAAGGGAAGAGAAAATTTCAAGCAGGCATTAGTGGAACACTAGTAGTATTTGAATAAAATGTAGGTTATTTTAGTTAATAGTATCATGCCAATATTAGGGCTTCCCTGGTGGCTCAGACAGCAAAGAATCTGCATGTAATGTGGGAGACCTAGGTTCAGTTCCTGGGTTGGGAAGATTCCCTGGAGGAGGGCATGGCAGTTCACTCCAGTATTCTTGCCTGGAGAATCCCCAAGGACAGAGGAGCCTGATGGGCTACAGTCCATGAGGTTGCAAAGAGTCAGACACAACTGAATTAGTTTTTTTTGTTTTGATCAATGTGCTATGATTATATAAAATGCTAACATAGGAAATACTGGATCAAAGATATATAAAACTCAGTACTATTTTTGCAACATTTCTACAAGTCTAAGATAGTTCAAAAGAAGAATAAGAAACCTGAATAGTTTCCTCTTGTCTCCACTTCCTTATTGCTCTCTCACGCCTCAGTTTCTTGTCATCAATCTTCCACCTACACTGTTTCACCTGGAAGTGCCACCTCAAAGGTCACCAGCAGCCTGTTTTAAACTTAACACTCTTGTCTTCTCCTTTTGTACACATATACAACACGTACATAAATATTCTAGTAATCTAAAGTAATAACTTTCATTTGATAGTAGAGTGGTATAAATGGTAAGCCTGTAAATGGTATGTTAAGTTTATGAAAGGGGATTGTTTTGTATATTTTAAAGTTAAATGGTTAATTCTCAGTGGTAGGAAAGGAAGAAATCATTTCTCTCTTTATATTTTTCTGTACTTTTTATTTTCTATTTACAAAAGAGAGAGGTGAAGTTTTGACCATCTTCCAGAGCTTAATTTCTTCAGGAAAATTCCCCTGTCACTCTAGTCAGAAATAATCTTTCTCTCCTCTAGCTTTCAATAGTGTTTATTTGTGCCTCTATAGATTTTTTTTTTTTACTCTGTATTGAGCAAACAATTGCACACATGCTGTGCTAGACACTGCTGGAGACTGAGAACACAAAGACACAAACTGTTTCAAGGAGCAGGGTATTGTCTTTAGGGAAGAAAAAGGCAAAACCAGTTGTAGCAGAATAAAATAACTACAAAGAACACAAGGGCTGCCTCGGTCCCTAACAAGTCAGAGAAAGATGCTTACCTGTCCTTGTTTGTGAACTACCTTTTAGAGACTTGAAGCCTCTTGAGATTGAAAGTATGAATATGAACAGTTTGGTTTTGCTTTTGAGAGGGATTGTGTTGGATTTTTATATTACTTGTAAATACAAGTAATAAATGAAGTCTTCAGGTTTTTTTAACAGAGCATAAGCTGTTTAATTTTGGTTTTTAAAAGTAGGTATTAAATCCATACACTAAAAAATCAAAGTGGCACAGAAAGCTATACATTGAAAAGTCTCTGCTTTCACGACTCCATCCACCCCAACATATACCTTATTGGTAACCACTCTTATTATCTTTCCTTATCCCCCTCATGTTTTTTTGATGCAGATACAAACAAATACAAGTAAAGATTCTTTTTTTTTTTTTTTTTTTAAGGAAAACTCGCAGATGTTTCAAGGTAGACCTTGTAAGAATATGTACCCTAATGAGTATTTTCCTCATGGAATAACAAATGGAGCCAGTTGGTACAGTGTCCCAGGTAAAACATTCTTTTATATCAAGGCCATGCGACTTGATGGATTTTCTGTCCTCCCAATGGTACTGCTTGTTACTGAGTTTTTAGTTTTGAGAAATAATCATTCTTTTAAAAATATTTTATAATTAGTTCAAAACATTCAAATCACTTTTTCAACAATTTTTTATATTTGGTGCACTTTGAATTTTGAGTAAAATTATTGTACTTGATGAAAATGTTATATTTTCCCTCTGGCTATTATAAAGAACATTAGATGTGCTAATTAGAAGAGTGTGAGCTACACTTGAATTCTTTCTGAACATGAAAGTACAGATGTGTTTTACCTGTACCACAAGCATAGAAACACTCTTACATGAACACATTATTGGTGTTCAACTATGCTGATAAAAGAACGAATTTTACTTTTTATTAGGAATGTTGCTTACCATGTGGGATCTGAGCTAGTTAGAACTTCTTCAGAGTAACTAATTTAAAGTTTTTATCCTTCAGGTGGTATGCAGGACTGGAACTATTTGCAAACAAATTGCTTTGAAGTGACTATTGAACTAGGTTGTGTGAAATACCCATTTGAGAAAGACCTGCCAAAATTTTGGGCACAGAATCGAAGATCCCTAATCCAGTTTATGAAACAGGTATGAATTCAGGAGTGACATCAGAAATTTCTCCCAAGAGCAAGATTTTTGTGTGTATATGTGGTTTTCATGTATTGATTTTGGAATACACCTCATTGGAATTCCAGTTTGACCTATTCATGTTTTAGTAAATTTATTTAGGAGATTTATGGATGTAAATAAGTTTATGTGTGGAGAAAAGTTTGAAATGATTAAATGATGTAGTGATGATGTTTTACACTTAATGGGTAGTGTCACTTTTTACCCTGTCCTTATAAAAGGCTGATATAAATTGGATAAACACCTAAAAATTTGTCAAGTGATAAGCAAGCTCAGCATTTTAGGCTTCCCTGGTGGCTTAGTTGGTAAGGAATCTGCCTGCAATGCAGGAGACACAGGTTTGATCCCTGGGTGGGGAAGATCCCCTGGAGAAGGAAATGGAAACCCACTCCAGTATTCTTGAGTGGGAAATCCTGTGAACAGAGGATCCTGGTGGGCTACAGTCCATGGGGTCACAAAGAGCCAGTTTCAACTGAGTGACTGAGGAAGCAAAAGATGGGCTATGGTGTAAATGTGTTTTTGTTTTCCTTTTGCCATAGATTTACTGTGAAATGATTAGTTTTCTTTTGTTTGGATGTGCATGTTAGCCAATAGGTAAAGACTGTAAAAATATGCTAATAATGATGAAAATTATTAGGATAATCTGAGCACTCCTTTGTGCCAGTTCTTTTCTGAGTAAAGTGGTATAAAGGGTGTGAGTTTATATACTAATGGGCTTCTCTGATAGCTCAGTTGGTAAAGAATCTGCCTGCAGTGCAGGAGACCCCGCTTTGATTCCTGGATCAGGAAGATCCACTGGAGAAGAGATAGGCTTCCCACGCCAGTATTCTTGGGCTTCCCTGTGGCTCAGCTGGTAAAGAATCTGCCTGCAATGTGAGAGACCTGGGTTCAATCCCTGGGTTTGGAAGAATCCCCTGAAGAAGGGAAAGTCTACCCACTCCAGTATTCTGGCCTGGAGGATCCCAAAGAGTCGGACACGACTGAGTGACTTTCACTTTACATACTAATATCTTAGAACACTTTATTCTGAAATTTTTTAAACATTAGGAAAAATTGTAAGACTAACACAATAAATACTACTCTTCTTTTACCTAGCTTTAACAGTTTTTCCATTTGCTGCATTTGTATTTTTATACACACACACATGTATATACACATACACATATTTTTGCTGAACTATTTCAGTATAAATTGCAGGTGTTATGATATTTATCCCTGAGTATTTCAGAATATTTAAGTCTAAGAATAGAGTTAATTCTCCTACCTGACATCTCCAATTGCTATTATCTTACCTAAGAAAAGGGCTTCCCAGGTGGCACTAATGGTAAAGAATCCACCTCCAGTGCAGGAGATGCAAGAAATACAGGTGTGATCCTTGGGTTTGGGAAGATCCTCTGGAGGAGAGAGCATGGCTACCCACTCTAGTATTCTTGCCAGGAAAATCCCATGGACAGAGGAGCCTGGTGGGTTACACTCCATAGGGTCTCAAGAGAGTCAGACACGACTGCAATGACTGAGCAGAGTGGAGAGAGAGCACTTGAGGAAATTAACACTAACTCCCTATACTGCCTGATACTTAGTGCACATTCAAATTTCCTCCTTATTGTCCTCAAAATGTCTTTCTATAGCTGTTTAGAACCACAATCTTGTCAAGATTCATGCACTGTATTTGGTTTGATTATTACATCTCTTTACTCTCTTTGATCTAGAGTAGTCCTCTAGATCATTTTTTTAAATGACATTTCCTTTTTAAAACAGGTCAGTTTTCTTGTTGAATGTCCTACATTCTGAAATTGGTGCTAGAGTTTAAACAGTTGTTTATATTCCTCATGGTAAAGACAAATATAGCTTATGAAAAATTAGCCTTTCAGAAAATACGTTTTATTTAATGGATGGTTACATTTAGCTTTACTCTGAAGTCCTGAATCCCTGTTTGTTCCACACTTTTACATTAAAGACTCTGTTATGTTGGATGTGAACTCCCAAAATATCTAGATGATAATCTTTATCAGTAAAATCTGGATATCCTTGTGCTTTATTCAGGTCCATCAGGGTGTCAAAGGATTCGTCCTAGATGCCACAGATGGCAGAGGTATATTAAATGCCACCATTAGTGTTGCTGAAATTAATCACCCAGTAACTACTTACAAAAATGGAGATTACTGGCGTCTCTTGGTTCCAGGAACTTATAAAATCACTGCATCTGCTCGAGGGTGAGTTACTGAATGCTCTGAAATTGAGTGCTTGAGGATGAAAGAAACCGCTCTATTCTGGAAGATTATTGCCAGAAAGCCCTATAGAGGCTAAGCAACCTTGAGTTTCCCTGTCTTGCCAGGGCTTGGGTACTCCAGCTGCAAATGTGTGACCCTGATCTGTCTACTTTATTGCAGGTATAACCCGGTCACCAAGAATGTGACCGTAAAGAGTGAAGGTGCTGTTCAGGTCAACTTCACACTTGTCCGATCTTCAACAGATTCAAACAATGAATCAAAGAAAGGCAAGGGGGACAGTACCAATACTGATGATGTCAACGATCCAACTACTAAAGAGTTTGAAGCTTTAATTAAAGACCTTTCAGCTGAGAATGGTTTGGAACGCCTCATGTTACGCTCCTCCTCAAATCTGGCTCTTTATCGTTACCATTCATACAAGGACTTGTCAGAGTTTCTAAGAGGGCTTGTGATGAACTATCCACTTATTACAAATCTTACCAAGTAAGTGTCACCTTCTTACTGACTTTTTTTTCCCCTTTCTTTCTCCTTCCTTCCTTCCTTTATTGTTTTTACAGAGGTTATATTCAGCATAAACCACATTAAATGGTTCTTGTAATTCATTTAGAAATATTTGGATTGAATGTATAGAGTTGGTGTTAACTTATTTTGAAACAGATATTTGCTTGGAGATCTTTCTAGCAATGAATCTTGCAAACTTTTACAAGAAACGCTGGTGCAGAGCTACTTGTTAGTTCAGTAATGTGTGGCCTGTACCTCCAGAAAAACGTAAAACCACTCTTTCTAATGATTACTTGGATTTCAAAACCCTTACCACTTCTCAGCTGCAGATTTTATGTTCTGAGTAAATATTATTTAGTTTTATTTTGCTAGGGGCAAGGGATAGGTTTAGAACTATGAGCTCCTTGTCAGGAATAATGTTTAACCTTTTCTCCAAATTAGAAAATGAAGTTTGGTTGGCTGTCATTTTCTGTACTTTAGTCTCTACTCACAGTTACTGTTCCCTGAAGCCTTAGGGGCTCATGTGATTAAGGGTTCTGAGAAAACATGCAGTACTGGCTTATGTGAAACTGGTGACTGAGAAAACTTTTACCTTCATTTCATTGTGCTTCTCTGCTTCACTTTCACTGTTTCAAAATTATTTCCTTGATCTGTTGATTCCTATTGTTTGCCTATTGTAGGGTCTTTCCATTACATTTTGCCCTGAGCTTAACATGTCTCTACTCCAAACCAAATGAACATTATCTACTTTTCACTTTTTTTTCCTTCACTGTTTCTTTTAATTTTACCAGTAAATTCAGTTTCTCAAATTCTGGTTTATAATGTTTGTGATTACAAATGATTTTACTTTTGCACATAAATTGCACATATTTACTTTGGCAATTACCAATTACCTGTGGTGTTGGAGAAGCCTCTTGAGAGCCCCTTGGACTGCAAGGAGATCAGTCCTGGGTGTTCATTGGAAGGACTGATGTTGAAGCTGAAACTCCAATACTTTGGCCACCTGATGCGAAGAGCTGACTCATGTGAAAAGACCCTGATGCTGGGAAAGATTGAGGGCAGGAGGAGAGGGGGACGACATAGGATAAGATGGTTGGATGACATCACTGACACAATGGACATGGGTTTGGGTGGACTCCTGGAGTTGGTGATAGACAGGGGAGGCCTGGCATGCTGCAGTCCATGGGGTCACAAAGAGTCAGACACGACTGAGTGACTGAACTGAACTGAAATTACCTCTCTTCCATTGGAAGATACCAATTGCCTCTCTTCCTCAACTGATTCTTGAGCTTTTCTGCCCAGGTCATGTTTTAATATGGTCCATCTTAGTGCCATATAGAGATTAAAGACTTTCTTATTTTAAAATTAAAAAAAAAAGGACATTGTTTTGCTTTCCATTTACTTAGTAAAGTTTTTTAACCTTTAAATGCAGTTGAGCATGCATTTTTGTTAAATAGTCCCCCCTTAATGTACAACATCTGCCGATGGTGGGACACAAGACAGTTTTAGGTGGCCCTCCAACGGTTACTAAGTGTCATTAAATACCTTCGTGCGAAAGCAGTGCTTTGTCTATTCTATTAATCCTCAGTTTAGTGCCAATTTTTTTTTCTATCTAACTCTTAATAAATCTTTCTTTTTATTAGAGAAAGCAGGCCTTTAAAATTAGTTTTGCTGTGATTCTGGTACTGCATTTAAAATATAAAATGTCTTATTCACATCAATTCATTTAGATCTTAAAAGTAAGATTTTATGCATTTGTGTATATTTAGAGATTTCAGTAATAAAAATTTAAGTGAGTTAACTTAAGAGACATATGCTAACTAAAGAAATAATATAGATTATAGAAGATTGGGTAAACATCACGAAGATCGAGGAATGACTGGACTTGAAGGAATGCAGTTCTCAATCATAGTCATTCCTAAATCTGATAGTATCTTACATCTTTTTGACTTTCTTTGTCAAGGGAATCTACTTTTCTTAAAGTATTCTGACACACAGATTTATTCTTCAAAGATTTTTAGGACTTTTTGAATTTTGTTCTCATTTCTGTTTTTAAAATCTGTAAGGCAGCATTAACAGTAATCAAGTAAGTCTGCAATCAAGTAAGTAACTTGATTACTTACTGACTTTTTGATTCTGGTTTTCGACAGTTTGGGACAGAGTGCTGAATACCGTCACATTTGGTCCCTTGAAATCTCCAACAAGCCCAATGTATCTGAGCCTGAAGAACCAAAGATTCGTTTTGTTGCTGGTATCCATGGCAATGCTCCAGTTGGAACTGAACTTCTTTTAGCTCTGGCAGAATTTCTCTGTCTAAACTACAAAAAGAACCCAGCTGTTACACAAGTAAGAGAATAACCTGTTTTGACATGCTTTAAAAGGATAAAGCTCAGTGACTTACTGATTGTATACTGATATCAAGGCATCATTTTTTTAAAAATTTAATTTCCTGTTAGATTTTTATACAGTGGCACTTTTAATATAATTATAAACTTTACTCTTTAAAAATGGACCTTGGTATATAGTTGTTAATAGTGTCTATTATATTTCTTTGTATATATTAAGAACCGTAGAGGAAAATAAATAATAAAGACTTGCATTCAGTCCTCTATTCCTTTATGTTACCCTTCCATTCTTTACTCACAGTGATATACATTCTAATTTGAGGGACTTCCATTGCCAGTTATTTACAGTTAGGGTACTATATTGAAAAATGAGGTGGAAGAGAAATAGTTTTTCTTTTCATGTAATAAAGATAAAAGTATTGGATGCTAAGAGATTTTAGAAAAAGTGATACAGCCATGCCAACTTCAGTCATCCATGACTAGAGACTATACTGCTGGTCCAGAAGCTGCTTATATATGGTTAAACAGCCTAGTTTCTGTGTTGTGTTAGAAAAAGGAAGGAAAGAGTACGCCTCTGTTTAGAACACTCACAAATTGGCACTGTCTGTGTACAACTTATGAAAGGGAAAAGGAAGTAGTATTTGTGTAATACATACTATGTTGTAGGTACTTTACATATATCATAATTTAATCCTCAACCCTGCAATTATGTTATCTCCATTTAATAGATGTGAAAACCAAGGCAGAGATATTAGATAACTTACAGGAGGTCACACAGCTGCTAAGTGGTAAAACTGGGATTTAAGCCCAAGTGTGTGTCACTGTAAAGCTTATGCTCTTCTGTTTTACTCTGCCGCCTCCACTGAGAGAAATTTGGAAAGAACTGATGTCACGATTAGGATCCCATGATGTGGGATTAGGTGAAGTGAACATAAATCAGACTTGATCAAAAAGCTTTCAAAAAAGGAGATCCCATTGCCTTCTTCCTATTTTCAGAGATTTTGTTGATGATGTTTCAAAATAGGAGATTACCTAGGAGAGTGGTTCTTAACCCTGGCTACACATTGAAAAATCTGGGAAGTTTTAAAAAATCTCCGTGGCTGGGCTCCATCCCCAGAAGCATCAATATTCCTTTAAAAGCTAAGCTCCTCAGATTATTCTATTTGGAGAAGGAAATGGCAACCCACTCCAGTACCTTTGCCCAGAAAATCCCATGGATGGAGGAGCCTGTAGGCTACAGTCATGGGGTTGCAAAGAGTCGGACACGACTGAGCCTATTATTTGGCCACAGTTGCTACCTACTGATCTTATGGTTATAAAGGTACAACATCTACCATGAATTTCAAAACTCCTAGTTTATAAGATTTTGCCTCACTGGTCTAATTAGGCTTTAGATTGCGTTTCCCAGGTAGCTCATTGGTGAATAATACACCTGCAGTGGAAGAGAAAGGTTTGATCTCAGGGTGGGAGATCCTCTGGAGAAGGAAATGGCAACCCACTCCAGTATTCTTGCCTGAAGAATCCCACGGACAGAGGAGACTTGTGGACTACAGTCCAGGGGGTCGCAAAGAGTCGGACACAACTAAGCAACTAAACAACAATGCTTTAGATTGCCGTTTGTTTTGAGCTAAGTGTCAGAATTGTCTGGAGACTTTAAAGAAACATACACATAATCAGAGACCTGTGGTTAAGCCCAAACACACATATATATATTGCCTGGAAAATCCCATGGATGGGGGAGCCTGCTAGGTTGCAGTCCATGGGGTCGCTAGGAGTCGGACATGGCTGAACGAATTCACTTTCACTTTTCACTTTCATGCATTGGAGAAGGAAATGGCAACCCACTCCAGTGTTCTTGCCTGGAGAATCCCAGGGACAGGGGAGCCTGGTGGGCTGCCGTCTATGGGGTTGCACAGAGTCGGACACGACTGAAGCGACTTAGCAGCATATATATATATACACACACACACACACACACACACACAGACACACACACGCACACATATATATATACTTTAGGAAAAAAAATCTGCCTCAGAGGAAAGATTTTAGAATAAATTAATTAAAAGATTGCAAATATATTTCAAGCTATTGACTGTTTTACCAGAACAAATAAACCAGGGATCACTTACTCTGATTCACCATTAGAAATATTTAGGATAAATTAAATAAGAAGTTCATGCCATAAATATAGGTATTAACACCTATGGATATGGATCATCTGAAGGAGAAATTATTTGGATAAGGCAAATATCCTACCCTATATTTCTTTCATATGCTGATTTCAACTCTTCTGTCTCATTGTTTCCAGATGTACATTGATATTTGTCAACTAGAACATTATATCTTCTAGTTTTTAATCTGGAAATACCATATTGCCATTATTATTGACCTAAGCCAGCCAGTGGTCAGCAAACCTTTTCTATAAAGGGTCATAGAATATACATTTGGGGCTCTGTGGGTCAGATGTTCTGTGTTATAGCTACTCAACTCTGCCACTGCAGAACAAAAGCAGTCATGAATGGGCAAGACTGTGTGCCAGTAAAACTTTATTTACAGTAACAAGCATCAGGCTGGGTTTAGCTTGTGTGTGTGTGTGCTCAGTCATGTCTGACTCTTTTGCAGCCTTATGGACTGTAGACTGCCAGGCCTCTCTATCCATGGGATTTTTCCAGGCAAGAATACTGGAGTGGGTTGCCATTTCCTCCTCCAGGGATTTTAGTCTATAGGCAGTGGTTTTTAACCCTTGATGTAAGTTATTGGGAGGTCTCTAGGATCATTAGTTGTACAGTTTTTGATTCTTTTTAAAATTTATTTGGAGCAAGAAAGAATTTTATTTATTTTTCAATTCTGCCTTTGAAATCTGTGTTTAAAACAGATAATGAAGACTTTCTGTTTGAGGCATGGCAAGGTATCTTTTGATTTCACATAGAGCTAATATACCCGTTTATTTCTGTTTCTGTTTTAGTTGGTTGACAGGACTAGAATTGTGATTGTCCCTTCTCTAAATCCAGACGGGCGAGAGAAAGCACAAGAGAAAGACTGTACTTCCAAGATAGGACAGACAAATGCTCATGGCAAAGACCTGGATACAGACTTCACAAGTAAGACTTATTTTTAGGCCATTAAAGTACTTTGCAGATAATTTTATTTCTCTGTGCTAGGAGATTGGTTGATCCTGTTATTTAAATGAGTAAGGGGTGCTTTTTTGTCTAGGATATACAGTATAAATGAATAGAGACATCTTGAAAACTTTTCAGGCTTTCCTTGTTTTTCATTTGCAAAGGTAATTCAGGTTTTTCTTCGAAATCCAATATTGGAGAGAAGTTTCCATCACTAGTCATACAGAGATGGATATTCTCTCTCTCTACTCTCTTATATATGTGTGTACACACACACACACATGATGTCTGTGTATGTTGATTTGAAGCGGCCTGTTTCTTATTTACTTAAATATAAGGATCATCAGCTATAGATATTCTGCACCTTTTTCTACTGGATATATTACTGATATCTGTCTACTTTAATACTTACAAATCTCTAACATTCTTATTAATGGCATTTGAATATACTATTAATGTATGGTAGTACTCTAATTTATTCAACAGTTTCCCTGCTGATGGACATTTAATTTCGTTTTAATTTTTTGTTCTCGCAAGCAGTGCTGCAGAAAATTTCTGAAAATCTTATTTTCTTTCAAAAACAGGTTATCATTTTCTAAGAGAGGATATATCTATCTCTTTTTGTTTCCAGTAAGAATTTTCTTAAACTTGCTAAGAGTCATTGACCTTTCAACATTATCTAAAATATGTAAAACTCAAAATAACCTGCCTTCTAGGATATATCTTTCTTTCTTGAGATAGTGGCTTATGGTGTAATAAAGTATTTACAGATTTTATAAGTTAACCTTTTGACTATGTTCAACTAGGGAATATTTTCTTAGCTGTTCATACTAAAATTTTAAACTTGGTATTTTATGTTTGACTTTTCTATTTTTAGGTAATGCCTCCCAACCTGAGACTAAAGCCATCATTGAAAACTTGATTCAGAAACAGGATTTCAGTCTTTCTGTTGCTCTAGATGGTGGTTCGGTGCTGGTCACATACCCATATGACAAGCCAGTGCAAACAGGTATGTAGAATGTTATTTTACATATATAGCATTTAAGCTTAGATAGGAAATTTCAAATTTCAATTAGGTAATGTCCCTTCTGAAACTTTTTAAAATGGTGAGCCTTTGAGCACACTACATGAATAACCAGCCTAAGAAGACTGTATACCCGTCAACAGTTCAAACAGTTCCTTGTAGGAGGGAGCCTAGCTTTATTTAGTATAGCCATTGTGTCACACCTGTTCAGTTCACTCCATAAACATTTATGGAACAGTTATTATATCTGTAGATATTGGAAATACAAAAGTGAATAAGACACAGTGCTCACTCCAAGAAATTCATATCATGCGACTGGTTCCAAATAGGAAAAGATGTACATCAAGGCTGTATATTGTCACCCTGCTTATTTTTATGCAGAGTACATCATGAGAAACAACTGGGCTGGAAGAAGCACAAGCTGGAATCAAGTTTGCTGGGAGAAATATCAGTCACCTCAGATATGCAGATGACACCACCCTTATGGCAGAAAGTGAAGAGGAGCTAAAAGCCTCTTGATGAAAGTGAAAGAGGAGAGTGAAAAAGTTGGCTTAAAGCTCAACATTCAGAAAACGAAGATCATGGCATCTGGTCCCATCACTTCATGGAAAATGTATGGGGAGACAGTGGAAACAGTGTCAGACTTTATTTTTAGGGGCTCCAAAATCACTGCACATGGTGATTGCAGCCATGAAATTAAAAGACGCTTATTCCTTGAAATTAAAAGATGCTTATTCCTTGGAAGGAAAGTTATGACCAACCTAGATAGCATATTGAAAAGCAGAGACATTACTTTGCTAACAAAGGTCCGTCTAGTCAAGGCTATGGTTTTTCCAGTGGTCATGTATGGATGTAAGAGTTGGACTATGAAGAAAGCTGAGTGCCGAAGAATTGATGCTTTTGAACTGTGGTGCTGGAGAAGACTCTTGAGAGTCCCTTGGACTGCAAGGAGATCCAACCAGTCCATTCTGAAGGAGATCAGCCCTGGGTGTTCTTTGGAAGGACTGATGCTGAAGCTGAAACTCCAATACTTTGGCTACCTCATGAGAAGATTTGACTCATTGGAAAAGACTCTGATGCTGGGAGGGATTGGGGGCAGGAGGAGAAGGGGCGACAGAGGATGAGATGGCTGGATGGCATCACCAACTCGATGGACGTGAGTTAGAGTGAACTCCAGGAGTTGGTGATGGACAGGGAGGCCTGGCATGCTGCGATTTATGGGGTCGCAAAGAGTCGGACACGACTGAGCGACTGGACTGAACTGAACCAAACGTGGAAAGTGAAAGTTGCTCAGTTGTGTCCAACTCTTTGCAAGCCCATGGGCTATTATATAGTCCATGGGATTCTTCAGGCAAGAATACTGGAGCGGTTGTCCTGCAACACAGACATATTCTTCACCAGCAGAGCCACAAGGGAAACCCATGAATACTGGAGTGGGTAGTCTTTCCCTTATCCAGTGGATCTTCCTGACCCAGGAATCAAACCAGGGTCCTCCTGCATTGCAAGCGGATTCTTTATTAACTGAGCTATCAGGGAAGCAATTGTACTGAATTCCCCTCTCCTGCTTTAAACTGTGCCTGACTGATTGCACCTTGTGAGGAGTTAAACAGTTGCCTGTTGAATCTACCTGAGGCCATTGTATGTGGAGATAATTTGTGTTGTTTTCAATACATTTTCAGGCTTACAAGGAATGTTGTAATTAGGCCACAGTTGCCTCCAAATGTAGTAAAACATGCCAAAATAGGTTTGTATTTTTCTGCAGTGACTTGTTAAACTCAGAGTGCCTTTTAATATAAGAAAGTTGCTTCTCTTCTTGGTCAGATTATCCTGGGGTGAACAGACTAGAGTAGTTCAGTCGCTCAGTTGTGTCCAACTTTTGCACCCCCATGGACTGCAGCACACCAAGCTTCCCTGTCCGTCACAAACTCCCAGATTTTGCTCAAACTCATGACCATTGAGTCAGTGATACCATCTAACCATCTCATCTTCTGTCATCCCCTTCTCCTCCCACCTTCAATCTTTCCCAGCATCAGGGTCTTTTCCAATGAGTCAGTTCTTCACATCAGGTGGCCAAAGAACTGGATTTTCATCTTCAACATCAGTCCTTCCAATGAATGTTCAGGACTGATTTCCTTTAGGATTGACTGGTTTGATCTCCTTGCAGTCCAAGGGACTCTCAAGAGTCTTCTTCAACACCACAGTGCAAAAGCATCAATTCTTCAGCGCTCAGCTTTTTTTATAGTTCAACTCTCACATCCATACATGACTACTGGAAAAATCATATCTTTGACTAGATGGACCTTTATTGGCAAATGTCTCTGCTTTTTAATATGCTGTCTAGGTTGGTCATAACTTTTCTTCCAAGGAGTAAGCACCTTTTAATTTCATGGCTGCTGTCACCATCTGCAGTGATTTTGGAGCCCAAGAAAATAAATCCTGTCGCTGTTTCCATTGTTTCCCTACCTATTTGCCATGAACTGATGGGACCAGATGACATGATCTTAGTTTTTTGAATGTTGAGTTTTAGGCCAGCTTTTTCACTCTCCTCTTTTACTTTCATCAAGAGGCTCTTCAGTTCCTCTTCACTTTCTGCCATAAGGGTGGTGTCATCTGCGTATCTGAGGTTATTGATACTTCTCCCGACAATCTTGATTCCAGCTTGTGCTTCATCCAGCCCAGCATGTCTCATGATGTACTCTGCATATAAGTTAAATAAGCAGGGTGACAATATATAGCCTTGATGTACTCCTTTCCCTATTTGGGGTGAACAGAACCATGTACTTAATTATAATAACTCCTTAATCAACTTCCTTGAGGCACAAGATTTACTCAAAGGAAAGGAATGTGATTTCTGTGTCCATGAAGTTGAACTTGGAGAAAAATCCTTTCGATTTCTCTGCTAACTTCTGAATTTTTCTTTTTGCAGTGGAAAACAAAGAGACTCTAAAGCATCTGGCATCTCTTTATGCAAATAACCATCCATCAATGCATATGGGTCAGCCCAGTTGCCCCAATAAATCAGGTAGGTATTTACCCTACCCTTTGTTATTGTTGTTGCTGTTCGGAGAGAGGATGAGGACTTGCCTTATATGATCTTATTGATACTACATTTCTCAATACTTTTATAGATGAGAATATTCCAGGAGGAGTAATGCGTGGAGCAGAATGGCACAGTCACCTGGGCAGCATGAAGGTATGTTTTATAGAATACAATGAGAATGGGAATGTAAATACGTAATGGACATGGAATGCAACAATAGCTGGCTTTTCTGATACAGTGAAGTGAATGAACTCTGCTCAATACTCTCTAATAACCTAAATGGGAAAATAATTTGTAAAAGAAAAGATACATGTATATGTAGAACTGAATCACTCTGCTGTATACATGAAACTAACACAACATTGTTAATCAGCTATACTCCAATATAAAATAAAAATTTTTTTAAAGAGAAGCAGCCTAAGTTAGTTAGAATATGAGGCATAATGGAGAGCAACAGAGGATAAGAATGGAAAGAGAGTTTGAGGCTTTGAATGCTTTGTTTTAGTAAGGAATGGGAAGCCATTGAGCTTTTGAACAGGGATATGGTGACATGATCTGAGCTGTGCAATGGAAAAATCAATCTCTTAACAGTGGGTTAAGATGGTCTGGAGAAAGGAGAGACTGTGGTGCAGGGAGACTGGTTTAGAATAGCCTAGACAAGAACAACTGAAGGCCGAGATTAGAAAAGTGGCAATGGGAGTGGAATCAAGGGATGATGCTTCAGAGATACTGTAGAGGTGGAGTTCGCCAGAGTTGGCAAATTCTAGGTGATAGCAAGAAATCAAAGACAAAAGATTCCATAGCCGTGTGATAAAATGAGTTATTAACTGAATTGAATCAGGAAGAAGAGTTCTAGTAGTCGGGGGAAGGTGGGAAGTTAGGTTTTGGAACTTGTCCACGCAAGTAGTTCTTATCTAAATATTTGCTATATTGCTGTATGGTAGGCTTGAGCCTCCAGGTTGCGGGTATCAGAGAGCAAGTACCTGTGCTCCTGCCTCTAAGAACTTCAAAAACAGCAGTAGCAGCAATGAAGTTCCAGGATTTAAAGGGAAGCTGACATGCTGCATGTACTTTTCATTTATTCAACAAACGATAACAACAACCCCTCTACCAACCAGGCACTGGTAGGAAGCACTGGAGATGTAAAAATGAATTAGACATAGCCCTGGTCTTAAGAATTCTCTTAGGAGTAGACGCGTTTGTGACTGATTATAATACCAACGGGTTTATTTATATTTGCTGTGAAATGCTTTACAGATTCTTTGTTTACATTAGCCAAGTTGTCTTTTTATTCCATTCATCCCATTTGAGCATTACAAAGCCCCATTCTTACTTGTGCCTAGTCATCTTCCTACATTTGCTTGTGAATTTTATGTTCCAGGACTATAGTGTCACCTATGGCCACTGTCCGGAGATCACTGTGTATACAAGTTGCTGCTACTTTCCTAGTGCGGCACAGCTCCCTTCCTTGTGGGCAGAAAATAAGAAATCTCTTCTCAGCATGTTGGTGGAGGTGAGTAATCCTCTTCTAGAAGCAAACTGCCAGGAGTATGTTCAATGCGAACTTTTATCAAAACATTTTCTTCATCTCTTACCAAAATTTTTGTGCTATTGATTTTATTTTTTTAATAATTTTATTTATTTATTTCTTGCTGTGCTGGGTCTTCATTGATGTGCTGGCTTTCCTCTAGCTGGGGCAAGAGACTCCTTCTCACTGCAGCGTTAGGGCTTCTCTCTGCAGTGGCTTCTCTTGTTGTGGAGCAGGGCTCTAGGGCACGCGGGCTCCGTAGTTGCGGCTCCCAGGCTCTGGAGCACAGGCCCCGTCATGGTGGCTCCCAGGCTCTGGAGCACAGGCTCTCTGTCGTGGCAGCTCCCAGGCTCTGGAGCACAGGCTCTCTGTTGTGGCAGGGGGCATAGCTGCTCTGCAGCATGTGGGATCTTCCCAGATCAGGGATCAAACCCATGTCTCTGACATTAACAGGCGGATTCTTTACCACTGAGCCACCAGGGAAGCCTCAATATTATTTATTTTAAATGATGTAGAAAGGAGCATTTTATTCCTTTTATATTGCCTAAATAGGTGCCATGAGTTCACATATCTGCTGTATGATGAGGTAATTTAACCCTGTGAGATGCCGCAGGTTCTTCCATTGGAATATCACACAGTGTTACTCCTGAGGCTGGAAGTAAAGCATTCAAGGCATAGGAGATTTGGGTTCTAACATTTTAGGCTTGACTATATCAGAGTCCTCTTTTCACTTATTTCCATCTCTGTGCCTTTGCAGCAGTGAATGAGTAGCAAACAAGGTCAGAGTCAGTGGAGAGGGAGGAATAAGCCAGCCTTCTGGAGGGTTTTTCTTGGGTTTATATCATGTCTCAAGCTATTGCCCCTCAGATATCTGGCATCATGAAAATGTCGACTAAAAAATTATTCACAGCCTAAAAGTTGCAAGTTATGTTTTATTCGGTGAGAGCTTTGAGGACTTAAAGCCCAGGAGGCAGCATCTCCAGTAACCCTGAAAGAACTGCTCCAAGGAAGTTGGGGAGCAGCCAGGATATATAGGACTTTTGCAACAAAGTGCAGATAGCCTTAACATCAAAAGATTGTTGTTAATTAAAGAAAACCAGATATCTCAAGTTAAGGAAGTTAGCCATTTTCTATACATGGGAAGATGCAAGAGTGTGAGCCCACTGAGATCATTCCTTTGATATGCACCTCAGCTGTCTGGGGCCAGTATACTGTGTTTTCACATTCTGAGTTTTCTCAGGGCTCACCATGGGGAGTGGCTGCAGTCTGATGGCTGCTAGAACGCAAGTATTCTTCTGCTTCCTAAGTACCCTCAGGGCTTACTAGCTCTCTATCTGCTGTGGCTACAATCGCTGATGACTGTGACATTCTTTGTTTGCTGATATGGCAGGCAATATTTCCATTTGTCAAAAACACAAATTTATATTTTAAACATTTTTTTTCAGGTTCATAAGGGAGTTCATGGATTTGTTAAAGATAAGACTGGAAAACCAATCTCTAAAGCAGTCATTGTGCTCAATGAAGGAATAAAGGTACACACAAAAGATGGAGGTTATTTCCATGTACTGTTAGCCCCAGGTGTCCATAACATCAATGCCATCGCTGACGGCTATCAGCAACAACATTCACAGGTAAGAAACTCAACTTGAGTGGTATAACGTAAATTCTTGTTATTCATGATACTTCTAGAAACAGGAATATATATATGTTAGACGTATATGTTAGTTGCCTAGTCGTTCCAACTCTTTGCGACCCTGTGAACTATAGCCCACCAGGCTCCTCTGTCCATGGAATTCTCCAGGCAGAAATACTGAAGTGGGTTGCCATTTCCTTCTCCAGGGGATCTTCCCAACCCAGGGGTCAAACCCAGGTCTCCCACACTGCAGGCAGACTCTTTACTGGCTGAGCCACCAGGGAAGCCTTAGAATACTTGAATGGGTAGCCTATCCCTTCTCCAGGGGATCTTTCTGACCCAGAAGTTGAACCGGGGTCTTCTGCATTGCAGGCAGATTCTTTACCAGCTGAGCTACCAGGGATTGAACTTCTGTTTAACATTAAACTCTTGTTAGGAAGCTTGTAGGCAACAAAGGAAAAGGGACCATCTCCTCATTATGATAGTTATTTTTCTATCCTTTAGCAACAAAAGGAAATTTTGTAGCATTTTGTATACTTTAGATGACAACCAACCATCTCCTTGGTTTGCTGTAAAGGCCCTAGGAACATAGAGTGGATATAATATACCATAAGTAAGCTTTTTCCTCATTCTTGCACTTTATCTTCCTAGGTCTTTGTGCGCCATGATGCTGCAAGTTCTGTGGTAATAGTCTTTGACACAGATAACCGGATCTTTGGTTTGCCAAGGGAGCTTGTGGTAACTGTATCAGGTAAATTTTCGGTAGTCGAAGTTAAAAACTCATCCTGACATTTCAGGTTGAGAATGGATCAGCTCTACAATCATTTGAACCTTCTCCTCTACTATCTCCTACCTAAACATGATTTTCCTAGAATACTTTCCTGGAATATTTTCCCAAATGTTCTCACAGCTTGCCCCTTCCCCATTTTCTGGTCTATACTCGTGTCATCTCCACAGAGAGGCCTTCCTCCCTGATTACCATAGCTAAAATAATACCCCTATCACTGTCTCTGCCTCACATGTTTGGGTTAAAATACTTCTCACTAGCTGCCATTACATTGTATGTTTAGTCATTTATTTGTCTGTATTTGATCTCCCCCACTAAAACACGAGCTCTGACAGGAAAGGGCTTTCATCTGCCTCCCCAGTGCCTAGAACCATGGGTGGCATGTAGTGGGTCTTAAGGAAGAGCCACTTCACTGTTGGTTGAATGAATGACTTGCAAAGATCATAAGTCCTTTGGGACTTTGACTTATATTGGTTCTGTTTTTTCCATGATCCTAAAAGGAGGAAATTTGTTTCCTCCAGGATTAATGTGCCGTTGCTTGAATTACTAAAAGTTTAAGAAGGAAAAAATATGGTAAAACAATAAATACTCTGCTGTATTGTATCTTTGGACACAAAGAACCTTGGTTTATTTCTAAGGAGAGCTTGAACCTGTTAGAAAATAACCAAGTTTTATTACAGGGTGTGTTGGGGATTGATCCTTGGTTGAGAGAGAGTGATATTTTGGAAACATGGGCGAATCATGGGGCCTTTTGTGTGGTGTTTACAGTGGACTGGTTCTTAACTTGAACCAGATAAAGCATGAATCACGAAGTGCTTAGAAAGACAGAAGCTGGGATCCAGTTTAAATCTGACTCTGCCACCTATTTGCTATTGTGCCCTTAACTTTTATTATGATTTTATTAGTTGTATTTGATGGTCCTTAGATTCTTATTCTGATAACCTTATGTAAAAATATTTTACATAAATGAGGGATTTGGAATGAGATGAACATTTACTGGAAAGGAAAAGTAGAAGTCATTGATTGATTTAAAAAAGCCGGTTACACAGCATTAGCCATAGTTCTGCATTGTGGTAAAAGAAAGAAATATATTTGTATACATATACACATGCATGAAGGAAAATCCAGAAAAAAATATGCACTAGGGTTGTTAAAAATGGTCTCAGGATAATGGAAATGTGAGGAAGTAGAGTTTGGGGTTTGGGTTTTTAGTATTTTGCTTATCTATAGTTTTCTAATTTTGTGCGTAATACATATTACTACTTCTATAATAATAAAAGGTTGTTTGTAAGTGCATGAAATAAATAAATGAAGGGAATATGCTAAAAAGTGCCATTGTAAGCAGCTGTTTATTTGCATCCTTCAGCTGGAGCTCCACTCACGTGATGGTTCTGTTTGACAGGTGCCACCATGTCGGCATTGATCCTAACAGCTTGCATTATCTGGTGCATCTGCTCAATCAAGTCTAACAGACACAAGGATGGCTTTCATCGGCTCAGGCAGCATCACGATGAATATGAAGATGAAATTCGCATGATGTCAACTGGCTCCAAGAAGTCTCTCTTAAGCCATGAGTTCCAGGACGAAACAGACACTGAGGAGGAAACGTTATACTCCAGCAAACATTGAAACACACGCCTTGCATCTCTCCCAGCATAAGTACCAAGCAAAGTTACAGTTCTTTTGGGAGACACTGCATCAAAGAGAGAAACTGTCTTGTTTCTTCAAAGAGCTTTGGGAAGTTAACTTGCTAAATTTGTATTCTCTGTGAATTTGGCTGCAGTTTTGAACTTCCCCTCCTTAAAGTACTCTTACCTTAAAAAAAAAAAAAATCTGCTTTCTATTTATGCAGCAGAGATGGGACAGCCACTTCGTTTTTCTTTTATAATTTAAGATGAGCTGTTTGGAGCTTGTGTTGCAACTGCACAAAGCCAACTAGTGGATGTTGTCTTTTGCACATCAGGTGGTTTACTAGTGGCTTTAGCTTTTTCTCTTTATTTTAAATGGCCAAAAGAATCCAGAAACATTAAGGCAGGGACAGCAGTCAGAATCTGACATAAAGCTTTAAAAACTCAACTTTTTTTTTTAACCTATTGAGGAGTACTTCTCTCTAGTTATTGAATAGCTGGAGTTTCTCTTATTATTCAGGTTTAATGGAGGCTGAATTGATTTTGAAACTTATATAGAGCATTAGGAAATGAATAAATGGGCTTCTGTATTGGGCTTTCTACCTGTTCCAAGGCTAGATCAGAACTGGTGGGCTGTGCTCTAAGCACAGAGGATTTCTCTACCTCTCTTTAAGGTTTAGCAAAGTTCTAAACATCCCCATTTTAAGGGATAACTCATTGACTCTGTTGTAAAAAGATCTCAATGTCCACTTGAGTAGAGCCAAGAAGGAGATCTAGCAAAAGCTAAACTCATGTTGCCTATCTTTTAACAAGGTAAAAACCCACAGGTGCTGTTGCTTTTATCTGTGAAGCACTAGTTTATTCTAGGAATGCCTAATTCTCTAATACTTCCTAAATTCGAACCTTTTTTCTATGTTGTACACTTAGGGTTTTCAGATGACCTGGCAATCGACAAGATCTGTATTCTACTGAAAATACCTGGAAGTATGGAAAAACCTCCTTGCACATTCTTAACCTACATTTGAACACAAAATATCTACCCTTCATGTGCAGCCCAGGCCGGCACCCTCTCATAGCATCCTGTACTGAAATAGCTTGGCCAGCCTTATTCATAAAGGCCTCTGCAAGTGATTGGGTTCTTTGTCCTAATGTTTCATTTGGCAGTCTCTCCTTGATCAACCAATTTTGTTGAAAGTTCAGTTGAAAGCACTTAAATATGGCTCCTTCTATTAAAAACAAACATAAATACCATAGAGAGAAGGTATCATCTTCAGTGCCACTGACGTTATTGCAAACGCCTAAAAGATTGGCATTTTACTGTGTCTGTGATATTATGCTATTCAGTGGAAATGATGCTTTTTGTGAGTATGAGTCTTACCAATGATCTAACGGTTTAATACCTTGGAATGTTTTAATGGCCAAGTTGCTGCTGAACTTGTACTAAATCAGGGGATCAAAAACTTGCTCTCATCTTTTCAAGTTGAATTCTATATCCATTCATGTATCAGTCATCCCAAAGCTTTCACATGGAGTGGTTCACCACCCACCTAGGTCATTCAACCCAGTTTCCTGAGAAATGTACCCAAAGTAGCTTTACGCAGAGAGATCTGGTTTAGCAAGAATAATGGTCATGACATTTATTACTGAGTATCTCTAGTCTAATTTGGGTGGTTCAGGGTTAAGCCCTTCCGGTATTAACTCTGTTATCAACACAACTCTCAGTTTTGAGCCCTTGCCACCCCTGCTCTCAGTTCACCACATGCATAGAACAGAGGTCATGAGGTTCTGGAGCTTAATGAAATATACATGATTTAGTTTCTTCTGATAATACTCTACATTTTCCTTAAGGGGATGATGTGATGGCATTGCTCTTTTCAGCTTTATTTTTAAGAGTGCAAAGTCAGAAAACCCACAAAGGGCCTGTAGAGTGGCTGGCTCCACTTGGGACAACTGCAGGCAGAAGTGAAAGAGTTGACGAGACACCTTTCAACTTTATTAACATTGGTTTTCACTAGAGGATGCCTTTTAAATACATTTCTCTCTTGAATGAAACAGATCTTTCACTGTACATCACAGTGACTGGAGTCCATGCCTTTGCAGCATGTGTAAAATATTTTTAGAGATGAACATACAAATAGTTCTTTTAATAATGTTTCCTGAAAGGAAAGCCAAATTCTGCTATAAATCTTGAACCTCTGATGAATTTCTAAATGATGCATTGCTCTGGAAAACAAGGCCTTCTCAGTCTGTGTTACCTGTTAACATGAATGTACAGGATCATGACTACTAAGACTGTGTTCTCTGCCCCGCTTGGTCTCTTATTGGTGGATCTAATGTAATATTAGACCACATTAACTGCTTAAGGCATTGAAGCCATACGGCATGGGGAATGCATTTCTTCAGTATTTCTCCTAGAGACTCCATTTCCCTGGAGTCATGGAGGCAAGTAAGTATCACAGTATTAAGACATTTGCCCAAAACCTGAGTTGTGCCTTTTTTTTTACTCACAAGGCGTTTTTTTATTTTTTGTCCTGGTGATCAGTGTGTAAGCCTTCTTCCCTCTCAACTCCTTAATAAAAGCAAAGTGATTGAGTAGGTCATGTTCAAAGTGTCTGCCTGTGTAAATGCACTTGTACTGATTATACAGTTCAATAAGAAGAACTCAAGTTAATTTCAGAAGGAAAGGCCCTCTGGTTTTGATGTATTTTGCTGAACATTTGAGTAGTGGTTGGGACCCCATCCAGTTGAGGAATGCTTACAATTCTCTTTGGAGGGAATGTGCTTTGGGACTTTGTCATCCTCCAGAAAGGAAACAGAATGTATATTTGGCCCAGTGTGATTGACTGGTTAACCTTTGGTAACTTTCACCTGAATGAGATTTGCTGAATTAATGAGTATTGAACATAAAACTATGAGTTGGCAAATAAATAAAAGGTAGTGCTGATGACTGCGCTTATTGTGTTTCTGAGCTAACACCAGGTTACTCAGTATAACCATGACCTGTTCTTCTATTTCCATTTATTCTCAGCAGTAAATCATTTTATTTTCCTGTGGTCAGAAATGTACTTGTGCCAGGTTTTGTCCTTGCTGTATTAAAAGCTTCTTGGCTGCAAATGCCATCATAGTGCCCTACGTTATGGTTCTTGAGCAGAATCGTTTTTAACAGTAGCAACTTTAATGTTACTACAAAAATTCCACTATGGTCAATGTTCAGTGATTTTCTAGCTAGCAAATTTTTGATAAGTATTTGGATTTCTGATTTGTTGTAATTAAAGCAGATTTGAGGGGGTGTGGTTAGAGCCCTTGATTAATGTCAGCTAAACTTGGATTTCCAGTTCAGGAAGAAATATTTCCCAGTACCCAATTCTCCTGTTTTTAGCAATAATTCATGAATATTTCACTTGACTTTCAGAATATTATCCTAGTTGATTTTGATTTGGCAGAATCTATTGTGAAATATGAAAACAGGCTACCATTTTGAGGCAGTTGGATATAAATTCTATAAATGTGTATGACTCTGGCTTTTAGAAATGGCATAACATGAGTGTACAAGCTACATTCTCTGCTAGCCATGCTGCAGATTTTCTGGAGGTATGACATAGTGGTATTTTTCTACTCTCAGATTAAAAATCAACTTTTCACCTCTCCACTTTTTCAGAGTGACATTCCCCAGCTCCAGAACAATCTATAGCTATTTACATGAGGTGCCCAAGACTCCTTCATCTCAAGTGCTTCAGTCTTTGGTTTATTATCATGCACTGTGCCTTCAAAACGAAATTTTTAAAGGGACTTTAAATGAAGCTGAATAGTAGTTTTAAAAAGTCAATCTGTGTAATTTATGTGAAATCTAACTGTAATGAGGTCCTTTCTGTTTTTATATGTAAACAGATCTACTAATCCTGTATAAAGGTTATTTTATGATGTCTGTCTTTCTTTGTGTTTTGTCTCATAATCTTTTTTCAAAAGCAGTAGACCAGAAAAGGTTATTGTCTCAATTCAAAAGTTACGGATGTAGTGTTTCTACCTATTCGAGGGGAAAAATAGTAGCAGACAAGGAATATAGGTTGTTAGCTCCAGAGTGTTTCTGTCTTCACAAATTGGTTTAACATAAAACTATGTTTCTGGAATAATTACATAATAGCCACAGGTCAGCTAGATTGCTGTGTAAGTCTAGTCATTCCACAATGAACATAATAAAACTGGCCATGGAAAGGTTTATGTACCCATCTCAAGCTTGCTTGTTCTAAATTTGGTTCTTTTTATAAATAAGCAGAGTTAGAATAATATGTCCTGGCACTTTTAGACACGGTGGTAATGAACTTAAAAGCCCTTTTTCATTTAGCAATGATTTGTTGATAATGTTGCTCTAACAGGAATTAAGAAAACAAAGTTATATTTTTTTAAAAAATGGGCTCTGCAGGAATTCATACTCCAGGCCAGAGAAATAGAAATGGAAATAAGCTGTACTTCTGTTGTGACTGGTTCCTCTAAAAAGAAAGTCTGCTATGGAAGTGGTACGCACAGCGTTGAGCATGGACTTCTGAGCTGAATCAGTCTCCCATTGACTCTTGGCTCTGCCACTTGCTTCCTCTGTGACTTTGTTTTGTACAAGCTTCTTAACATTCTCTTGAGTCTCAGTTTTTCTACTGGTTAAGGAGTAATACCTGATAGACCTGTAGTGGGAATGAAGCGAAATGATATTAGCAAAGGGCCCAACATTGTATGTGACTCAGAAATTGAATGACCTTGGTAACCAGTATCCTTTGCTCTTTTCTGATCACTTTGAAAGAAAGTTATTTTAATCACATATATGAACAAAAGATTGGTTTACAGGTGGGCTTTTTAATTTAGAAGAAATCCCTAGACATGAATACTGAAAATAAAAGCTTCCATTATGTGCTTCCATAAACTGTACATAGCATGGCTTGTGCTGTGCTAAGTTGCTTCAGTCGTGTCTGACTCTCTGCAACTCTATGGACTGGGTAGCCCACCAGGCTCTTCTGTCCATGGGATTCTTCTGGCCAGAATCCTGGAGTGGGTTGCCTTGCCCTTCTCCAGAGGATTTTCTCGACTCAGGGATTGATCCTGCATCTCTAAAGTCTCCTGCATTGGCAGGCAGACTCTTTACCACTAGCGCCACTGAGAATGGCAGTAAAATTTTAAATTATGCCAAATGCTTCATATTTGGTTTTAAGTAAAATTAGATTGTATTTATGCTTTCTCAGTGAAAACAGCTTTACTTAACTGCTGTGAGAAATGAACAGTAATGATGGTTCTTTGTCCCCCAATATTTGAAGTATTTTCCTGAATTTTTGGAGTTTTCTCAGAAAGAACAAGAACCTTTTGGTTTATGTCATAAATATTGAGCTGAACAACCAGGTCACTGAAAACATTGGTGGCACCCTAAGCTACCAGTCTCCCAATATTTCACTGGAAAGTAATGCAAAAACAAGAAGGAAAAAGTAAATATACAGAAAGCTCAGTATAAGTTGAAGCCAGAGAATTTCAAAACTCCAAACTAACCATAAGATGAGAAAAATAACCAAATCTCAGCATACATTCACATGCCCTGCCCCAGCCCTAGCCCAGTACAAGGCTTTGTGGAGAAAGGCAGAAGAGGAATTTCAGCACTGGGCCTAAAGTTAGTGTAAAACTACTTCCAGAAAGACTAAGTGCATCTTAAGTCTGAATGGCCTAAAAAAGAAAAAAAAAAAACAAAAAACATGTCCAGGCAGATCAGATCAGAGCACAAACAATATAGAAGAGGCTTTGGAGTGAGTGTAACTTAAAGGGGTCGAAGAGTCAGACACAATTTAGTGACTGAACAACGAACAACAATAAGGAGTCAATCTTGGACACACAGGAAAAAACACAAAGAAGCACCCTTTGACAATTGGGTGATGAGAACAAAAAGAGAGAGGACAGTTTAGAGTCCTGCAAGATAAATGAAGACGGCTTCCCTGTTGGCTCAGTGGTGGGGAATCTGCCTGCCAATGCAGGAGACATGGGTTCGATCCCTGGTCTGGAAAGATTCCACAAGCCACAGGGCAGCTAAGCCTGTAAGCCACAACGACAGTTCACGTGCTGCAACTACTGAAGCCTGAGTACCTAGAGCCTGTGCACCTCAACAAGAGAAGCCTCCGCAATGAGAGGCCCACCGAGGCCCACCCACCACAACTCGAGAGTAGCCCCTGCTCCCCACAACTAGAGGAAGACTCAGAAATAAATAAATTTTTTTTAAAAAAAGATAAAACCTGTGGAAGGATTGGAAAGTTACTAAAGTAACAAGGACTTAAGGGTCAAGACCCTAGCAAAACGAGCTCAGAGGTGAACGTGATGAAGTTTTCATCTTAAGGCATTTGTTAACTCGTTTTAAAGCGTCTGCCTGCCATGCAGGAGACCCTGGTTCGATTCCTGGGTCGGAAAGATCCTCTGGAGAAGGAAATGGCACCCCACTCCAGTACTCTTGCCTGGAAAATCCCATGGATGGAGGAGCCTGATAGGCTACAGTCCATGGGGTCACAAAGAGTCGCACCCGACTGAGCGACTTCACTTTCACTTTCAAGTGGTGAGTAAGAGACACAGTAGCAGAGAACCCACACAGAAGCTTTAGGCAGGTAATGTCAGTTCAGCACCTGTCGAGGAAGGGGGCATTACTGGTCATCAGAGTTTCAGTTAGGACACTTGCATGACTACACATTAGGAGTAGCAGTAATTACAAGTAACCAAAACAGGCCAATTTTTACATAGAATCCCACATGGTATTAGTCCCACCCCACACTGGAGTAAACTGATCTGCACCTACACGAAGTGCCTACAAGAAGCAGAAAATTATGTGGAGGAAGATACCCCCTAGAGTCTCCTATGATTACTACAAATTTTAATCTATAATGTATAACATCTAATTAAAAGTTCCTTTTATTATCCCATCTCAAATGATGAAAGATCAAGGAAAAAAACAGAAACAGTTCCACGGGGAGTCACAGATTTTTCAGTTACCAATCAGACTAAAAAATAATGGCAAGGAATAAATTCAGGAAAGTAAAACATAAGATGAATTTTAGCAGATAATTGTGCTAAGTTGCTCCGTCATGTCCAACTCTCTGTGACCCTATGGACTGTAGCCCACCAGGCTCCTCTGCCCATGGGATTCTCCAGGCAAGAATACTAGAGTGGGTTGCCATGCCCTCCTCCAGGGGATCTTCCTGACCCAGGGATTGAACCCACGTCTCTTACATCTCCTGCATTGGCAGGCAGGTTCTTTACCACTAGCTCCACCTGGGAAGCCCTTGGCAGGTAATTAACATCTATTAAAAATTGGAGACTTTCACTTCAGGACAAAGTGGACTAGATGTAGTTCTATTCCTCCCACCAAGCACAGCAAAAACAAAAACAAAAACTCATGCATTATATATGAAATAAAGGAGACTCAGGTAGAGAGAAGAAGGCAGACAACCCAGAACCTCCAAGGAACCTCCAAGTGACCTCCTGCATCCAAGGAAAGACACAGCGGTGAGTTCTCTGGTTCTTCTTTTTGCCTCCTGTATATCATAATAGATGTTGCCTCATGTATCCCATAATGGATCCTGGAGACACTAACAACCCAGAAATGCCAAAGGGCGCAGACAAAAAAAAGTAAAGAAAAGCCTTCTCCAGCCAAATAACCAGGAAAGGGGCAACCTATCACGGCAGAAGAGTCTTAGATAACAGTTGTACTACTCCAGCCAATCGCTACAGAAAAAACCGAGGCCATCTCTACCCTCCGCCAGCACAGGCTGAACGGGCAGCCTAGCACTCTTCCCCACTGCTTGGGTGATATCAAGGAGGGCCACGTGGGGAGTTAGGACTCTCACTACCACATAATAATAATGAAGTTCCCTGTCATGGTGTCAGTGGAGGGCACGTGGGGAGCAGTAACAAGTCACCCTTCAAAGGGTTAACAACAAATGTCAAGATGAAGGGGATGGGGCGTGTGTGTGTGTGTGTGTGTGTGTGTGTGTGTGTGTGAACTTTCACTCCTAGCTAGTAGTAACAAGGTTCTACTATCTTTCCCATCAGCATAGAGTCAAAGGAGCTCTGCTTAAACAGAGGTGTTAAATAAGATCCAGAGTCTTATTGAATATAATACCTAAAATATCCAGAATACAATTTTTTAAATCACTCATTATACCAAGACCCCAGAAAATTTCAACTTGAATGAAAAAAGACAACAGATGCCAACATCAAAATGACACAGACATGGAAATTATCTGACAAGGATGTAATAAAAATATTTCAGCGAGCAATTACAAATAATCTTAGAATAAATAATAGAATCTCTGCAAAGAAAAACTCTCACCAAATAAAAGATATAATAAGGAACCAAATGAAAATTTTTGATCTGAAAACTACAATGATTAAAGCCAAAGAAACCTACGCTGAAACCCACCATAATCAACCTTCTAAAAACTGAAGATAATGAAAAAGTTTTTAAAGCAGAGAGAAGAAATATATTAGTTTTAGTGGAAAAAAATTCAAATAACAGGCAATTTCTCATCAGAAACTGTGTAATCAGGAAGGAATTGGCACATTTTTCGAGTGCTGGGGGAAAAGCAACTGTCAGCCCCAGATTCCCAATCTAGCAGCGAAATTTTTCAGGAATGAAGGGGAAATCCAGACATCTCAGACAAAGAAAAACTAATAGAATTTGTCTCCAGCTGAACTGCTTTTTAACAAATGGCTAAAGGAGGTTCTTAGAACATGATACAAGGCGGAGGTAGGATGCAGAGGTTGGTCGCAGGAAGAAAAGAGCCTCTGGCTCCGAGAAGACAAAGAGGTGGCTAAAGATAGACATTTGAGAGAAGGTGAAGGAAACAGGCAGTTGGGTCTGAGGATGACTTTCTTCTCAGCCTGGGAGATAGCTCCTGCTGCAGCTGCTGCTGCTGCTGCTAAGTCGCTTCAGTCGTGTCCGACTCTGTGCGACCCCATAGACAGCAGCCCACCAGGCTCCCCCGTCCCTGGGATTCTCCAGGCAAGAACACTGGAATGGGTTGCCATTTCCTTCGCCAATGGATGAAAGTGAAAAGTGAAAGTGAAGTTGCTCAGTCGTGTCCGACTCTTCGCGACCCCATGGACTGTAGCCTACCAGGCCCCTCCATCCATGGGATTTTCCAGCCAAGAGTACTGGAGTGGGTTGCCATGTCCTTCTCCAGGGAGGTATCGCCTAAAGAGGGGATAAACCCAGCCAGCTCAAGGCGATGATGCAGGTTTGGGACGCGGAGAGCGAATACTGACACCAAAAAGACATGTTCAGTGGGGGTCAGGCGCTAAATCTGAAGCTGTCCATCTCGCTACTCAAAAGGTGTAGTATGATATATTGACCACCAGGTGGCGGTGTCTGTGGAAGCTCACGTATCCCATCGGCCCTGGCGCCCAGCGGAAGAAGGCGTGGACGTGACTCTCTGGCTCGCCTCGCCTCTACTCTCCTATCCCCACTGACGTTGGACAACAAAGATGGCGGCAGGAACGAGCAATTACTGGGAAGGTGAGGGGAGAACTCCTTGTACGTCTTGCCAAGGGGCAGAGGGGTCGAATAAGAACGGGTCTTGAAGGAGGAAGCAGAGGGAAGAGCCTGGCCTCCAGAGTGGCTGAGTTGAGGGGTAGGGCTGGTCTAGTGGGAGTCCTCGGGCCTGGGAGTTGTAGAAACCGTACGGTCTGGGGAGGAGGCTGACCTGATCGGCAGCGGGACCTGGGGCAGGTGTTGGGCAGAGAAGGCTGAGCCGCGGCCGACAAGAAGAGGGTCTGATTCTCCCGAGAAGAGCTGGGCTGAGGCGGTAGCGGAACTTGGACGGAGGGGTTGGGGGTGTGAACTCTGAGAGGAAACGAGTGTTGAGTCCAGAAGCCTGGAGGAGTCAGCGCCTTAGGGTTGAGGTCGCTGTTGGACAATTGAGTAGGAAAAGAGAAAGGAGGAACTTGTCGGTCCGGTCCATCGAGGGAAGTTGTATGAGCTGAATGACTCCCTCCTGTGGGGTCCCCCTTGGCAGCGTCGGGCTGGGACTTCGAGGATTCGGTCGCGAGTCGCGTTTGAAGCCAGAGGAAATAACTTTACCCTCTGCTCCGGAGATCGGTTTTGTTAAAAAGAGAGAGTAGAGAGAATCAGTGTGAGTTGTAATGATTGCATCTGCTATACCTCTTCTACCAAAAAAAAACCCAAAAACCAACCCATCTTGTGATTTGACAAGTACGTTTATTTAATTCCTGAAAATACGATTCGATAAAGTGGTCTCAGGTAAAACTCATTTCTGGACCATGATGATAAACAGAGATCAGAGAAGACTCACCTTTTTTTTTTTTTTTTCCATTTGTCTCTTTGCTCTTGTGCAAAATATAATAGAAACTACTCTCGAAACCCCTTTCCTTTTAACCTATTTATTTCCTCTTGCTCCCCACTGAAGCCTCTGGAGACCACCACAAATAACAGTATTGTCACGATCAGCCTCTTAGTCTAAAATACTTCGTTCCAATTTTATGGGTATTTGCCTGTCATACTTTCAGTATGCTCTTACTTGATATTTTATACTTGAGAAGACAATTACTAATTACAGAGAAGTGTGCTAATAGTTTAAAACATATTAAAACACTTATTTGAAATGTGTGCTAGCTAGAAAATATGTTTAAATTATGTAGAAGTGGTTATAGGCTATACAGTTTTGAACCCCCGTGCTATAATAATTATAGCAGCTTATTTTTTTATTGAGTGCACTTGCTTTACAGTGCTGTTAGTTGCTGTTGAACAGTGAAGTGCATCAGCTGTGTGGATACATATATCCCCTCCCTCTTGAACTCCCCACCCCCCACTTCCATCCTACCCATCTAGGTCATCACAGAGCACCGAGCTGAGCTCCCTGTGCTATAGCTCCCTGTTCCCACCAGCTATTTTAGGCATCTCTCTCTCTCTAGTCCTAAGTTTGTGTCCACTCTTTCGACCCCATGGACTGTAGCCTGCCAGGCTCCTCTGCCCATGGGATTCTCCAGGCAAGAATACTGGAGTGGGTTGCCATTTCCTTCTCCAGGGGATCTTCCCAGCCGAGGAATCGAACCCAGGTCTGCTGCATTGCAGGCAGATTCTTTACCAACTGAACTATGAGGGAAGCCCTATTTTTTTTTAAGTAGTGTATTTATGTCAAACCTAATCTCCCAGTTCATCCCACCCTCCCCATCTGCCTCTGTGTCCAGCATGTTTCTTCCCTGTGTCTATAGTTCTGTGCCAGGTGCTTTAAATACATGATTAGTAATTCATAGAAAAACTCTGAAGGTAAAGATTTATAAAGCAAAAAGCAGAGATTCATCAGTTAAATCAATTGTGAATAAATCTCAGAGCCAATTCTCAGAGAACTTTAGGCTGAGCTGAGATTCTGAGGTTTAGTCTCTAGGGAAATGTACTTCACTATATTACCTGCATGGTGCTTCCTACATCTGGTTGCTGGTTAGTGTATTGAAATAATGTTTTATATTCTTATTCCTGAAAGATGAGATGTTTATACTATGCGTTCTATATTCCAATAGTTTTATTTTGACCTCTACTTCATCATGAATGAAAGTACTCATTTCTAGATAAGAGTTACTGGACTGGCTTCTCTCACTCAACTTAGATACCAAACTATTATATGATGCCAGTTTCTCTCCATGTATGTTTTCTGTTCTTTTCAAACTTATGCTCTTATTTCTGTCATACTTAGAGTTGACCTTGTCGGTAGTTCATTTGCTGTTGAACTCAGCCTCTTCAAATATCTTTCAGTAAGCTTGTTAAAGATAGTTTTTTAAATCTTTGTCAGTGATTTTTTTTCTCTTTATCACTCACTCTGTTGTTAAGAATTTCATAAATTTCATAAGCCTAGTAAAGCTTTGACACTTAAAGAGATAGGCTAATCCCTGTCAAAAAGAGTGATGGTTTCTTTTTTATAAAATTAGCTGGTAAATGGATACAGTGCTGGTCATAAACCATATTCAGTTCCTTTGTGATTTGTTCTCTTCTGTCTTCCCCTGAGTTACAAAATTTTAGTTACTGCTATAGAAATAATTTCAGGGACGTTAGAACAACATTTGTTGTCTAGCTTTCTTTAGGGTAAAGCCGAAAATTTTCATTTCCCACTGTTTCTCCCCTTTTAGCCTCATCTGAAGTTTAAGTAAGTGATGGTTTGTTTTCATGGTTTGGCTTGCATCTTTTAGTACTCTAGATACATGATCATCTTCATAGTTTGTTTTCTTCAGAAAAGTTTTGTGTTTTTTATATTTACCGATGGACTTTTTGTGTCTAATTATTTGCTTTTGTAATTTTGTTAAAGATCTCAGGAAACAGGCACGACAGCTGGAAAATGAACTTGACCTGAAACTAGTTTCCTTCAGTAAACTGTGTACAAGTTACAGTCACAGCAGTGCCCGAGATGGAAGACGCGACAGGTATAGGTACTACCAGATCTCTCTCTTTTACCTTATAGTTATATAATATTTTTAAAGCATTTAAAAAAATAAAGTAAAATATATAACTCTGTAGCTTGGTCAGTTGGTGACTTTTTGGTGGTTTTTAAAGTGATTTATAAAAATTCTTAATTCTAGAGACTGACATTTATTTGGAATCCTTAGGCAAATATTGTGTTGGTATCAGGAGGGAGATGCTAAGGCTTAAAAATGAGTTCATCAGAAATAAATTTCTATTTCATCCCGTATAAGGAAATGTTGCTTTGCCCACATTGTGTTTCTTATATTTTCTGATTGCTAACTGGATCTGAGGGACTATCAAATGCAAAGTATACCTACTGCTATTCTGGTGTTTTAGAATTAATCTAATGCAGTGTATATGTCCTCACTGTTAATAATCTAAGCTATTTTAAATTTTGGTCTTTTTTTTTTGTATTGGGGTATATCTGATTAACAGTGTTGTGATGATTTCAGATGAACAGTGAAGAGACTCTCCCCCAAACTCCCCTCCCATCATCCAGGCTGCCACATAACGTTGAGTAGAGTTCTCTATGCTATTCAGTAGGTCCCTGTTGGTTATCCATTTTAAATATAGCAGTGTGTACATGTAATGTTTGTTCTTTTTGAAAAACTGGTATACTACTCTTTGAACAGATGTAGATGTAGTCTTATCTTTGAACCTCACTTTGGGCCATCCACTTATTTAAAAAATATTAGGAAATACTTAAGACAGGAAGATAGAATAATATAATGGATCTCTGTGTGCCTGTCTCTCACTTTAAGAAATAATCATTATCAATTCATGTGAAGCCCCTGATGGCATCCCATTTTCTCCCTCCCTATAATCTCCGTACGTTTTTACTACATATATTTGTGTTCCTGAATGATTCATAATGGTTACTTTTTAACTTGCTTTTTTGTTTAAAATTATTTTAAAAAAATAATTTTATTTATCTTTGGCTATGCTGGGTCTTCCTTGCTGCATGGGCTTTCTCTAGTTGTGGCAAGTCGGAGCTGCTCTTCGCTGCAGTGCTGGGGCTTCTCTTGTTGTGGAGCACGGCCTCTCGGGCACGTGAACTTCAGTAGCTGTGGCTCCCGAGCTCTAGAACAGACTCAGTAGTTGTGGCCCATGGGCTTAGTCGATGTTACTATTGTAGTTGTTTGGAGGCACCACAAACTACACCCTTGTAAGTTGGCAGAGTTAATCAATGTTGTGTGTGTTCTGACTCCTCCATGGACAGGTCATTCTCCCTTTTCTTTCCCTCGCCTCAGGCCTTCTGATGCCTTGAGACACAACAATATTGAAATTAGACCAATTAATAACTCTGCAGTGACCTCTATGAGACACAACAATATTGAAATTAGACCAATTAATAACTCTGCAGTGACCTCTAAGTGTTCAAGTGAAAGTGTCTGTCACTTTAAATCAAAAGCTGGAAATGACTTTAAGCTTGGAGAGGAATTCATACTGAAAATCGAGATAGGTCAAAAGCTAGGCTAAGCAACCAAGTTCTGAACGCAAAGGAAAGGTTCTTGAAAAAAGTTTAATACTGCTGCTACAGTGAACACATGAATGATAAGAGAGTGAATAGCCTCACAGCTCATACAGAGAAAGATTTAGTGGTCTGAACAGATCAAACCAGCCACAGCATTCCCTAAGCCAGAGTCTAATGCAGAGCAAAGCACTGACTCTCTCCAGTTCTGTGAAGCTGAGAGGGGAAGCTGCAGAAGCTAGTCGAGGTTGGTTTGTGAGGTTTAAGGAAAGAAGATATCCCCATAAGAGCAAGGAGAAGCCACAAGTGCTGATATATTAGTAGAAGCTGTAGCAAGTTATCTAGCAGATCCAGCATTAACTAGCAGGTTTTCAATATAGATGATACAGCTTTCTATTGAAAGGTGTCATCTAGGACTTTCATAGTTAGAGAGAAGTTGATGTCTGAAAGCTTCAAAGGACAGATTGACTCTCTTGTTAGGGACTAATGCAGCTGGTGACTTTAAGCCAGTGCTCACTGACCATTTCAAAAATCCTAGGGCCCTTAAGGATTATGCTCATCTGCTCTGCCAGTGCCCCATAAACTGAACAGCAAAGCCTGGATGATAGCACGTGTGTTTACAACAGAATATTTTAAGCCCACTGATGAAACCTACCCTTCCGAAAAAGATTCCTTTCAAAATATGACTGCACACTGACAATGCACCTTGCTCGCCCAGGAGCTCTCGTGGAGCTGTGCAGTGAGATTGATGTTATTTTCGTGCCTGTGTTAGTGTCCGTTCTGTAGCCCGTGGATCAAGGAGCAATTTCAACTTTCAAGTCTTATTACTGAAGAAATAATAAATAATGGAAGCCGCTATCTATGGCTTCCACAGATAGTGCTTCTGATAGGTCTGGACAGAGTCAGTTGAAACCCTTCTAGAAAGGATTCACCATTCTAGATGCCATTAAGAGCATTAAGATCACAGGAAGAGGTCAAAATAATGTTACCAGGTATTTAGAAGATGTTAATTCCAACCCTCATGGATAACTTTGAGGGGGTTCAAGACTTCTGTGGAGGAAGTAACTGCGCATGTGGTGGAAATTGCAAGAGAATTACAAGTTAAGAGTTAGAAGTGGAGTCTGAAGCTGTGACTGAACTGCCACAGATGACAAGTTATTTCTTATGTATATTTACAGATAGATAGATATAGATACAGATACATGTATACATATGGATATATATGGGCTTCCCAGGTGGTAAAGAACCCTCCTGCCAGTGCAGGAGACATGAGAGATGTGAGTTCAGTGCCTGGGTCAGGAAGATCCCCTGGAGGAGGGCATGGCAACCTGCTCCAGTATTCTTGCCTGGAGAATCCCATGGACAGAGGACAGACAAGCTGTATAGTCCATGGGATTGCAAAGAGTCGGACTCAGTGAAGTGACTTAGCATGCACACACATGGATATATGTGTGTGTGTGTGTGTCTAAGTTTCTTATAGATAAATGGTCTCTTGAGATAGAATCTTCTTCTAATCCTGGTGAAGATGCTATAAAGATCGTTGAAATGACAACAAAAGATTTAGAATATTATATAAACTTAGTTGATAGAGCAGCAGCAGGATTGGAGAGAATTGACTCCAGTCTTGAAAGAAGTTCTGCTGTGGGTAAAACGCTGTCAAATAACATCGCATGCTGTAGAGAAATCGTTCGTGAAAAGAAGAGTCAATTCAACAACTTCAGTGTTGTCTTATTTTTTTAAATTGCCACAGCCACCCCAGCTTTTACAGCCACCACCCTAGTCAGTCAGTAGCTATCAGTATCAAGGCAAGACCCTCCATCAGCAAAAAGATTGCTCACTGAAGACTCAGGTGATGGTTAGCATTTTAAAGCCATAAAGTATTTTTAAATTCCGGTGTGTACATTGTTTTTTTTTTTAGAATAATACTATTGCATACCTAACAGATTACAGTAAAGTGTAAACAACTTTTAGGTGCACTGAGAAACAAAAAAATTAATGTGATTCATTTTGTTGAAATGCTTGCTTTATTGTGGTGGTCTGGAACTAAACTCACAGTATCTCTGAGGTTTACTTGTACTTTTATGACTCCTTTAAAGGGGAAACTATTTGAAAACATTCCATCAGAAATTCTACAACAAATTGAGAATGAGTTTGTGGAGTTACTTCACTCTCACTGTCCCTTTAACAAGAAGCCTAGGGTCATGAGGATCCAGTGTGCATCTTAAAGTGTTTGTTGCCCAAGTTGAAAGCACGTCATAATGAATAAACTCAGTGATGACCAGAATTTTGCTTCCAGGAGTTGTTTTTTTACTTTCTATGTTTTGAGAACTATGTGGTCTGTGAATCACCACATACTTATGAAATGAATTAAATTTAACTTAGTCTCAGTATTGTGGAGAGGATGTTTTCCTTCATTTCCCTGGACTCATGCCTCCCTGAGAATGGTGAATGTAGAGATTGCCTCCTCATTCATTCAGCAAGTATTTTAATGAGCAGCTGCCATGTACCAAGCACTGTTCTAGGTGGTAGGCTTATATCTGTGAACAAGATAGAGGCACTTTTCTTCCTGATGGAGAAAGGTCCATTGTTCTTTTTCATATATATCTGGCAGGGAGGATCTATATTAGTGTATAAAGTATTTACCCGGGCACATTCTAAGAGATATCCACGGAACCTTGGGTTGACTCTGACACGTAATAAAGAATGAGGTATTTTAAGGTGAATGAATTAAAATTTTAAAGAAAAATTTGGATCTAAACATCCTAAATTGAAAATCCTCCTCATTAGCTACTTTTGGCTATTTCACTGTTTGTTACTGTTGCTGTAAATGTGTATGTAGAAAAGAGAAAGAGCCAAGGTAAATTTTGCCATTAAAAAGAAGTGTTAGTTGCTCAGTCATGTCTGACTGTCTGCGACCTCACGGACTGTAGCCCACCAGGCTTCTCTGTTTCTGGAATTCTCCAGACAAGAATACTGGAATAGGTTGCCATTCCCTTCTCCAGGGGATCTTCTTGACCCAGAATTGAACCCGGGTCTCCTGCATTGCAGGCGGATTCTTTACCGTACAAGCTACCAGGGAAGCAAACTGATAAAGCAACTGCCACAGGGCAAGACAAAGTCTTAGTAAGAGTGGAAAACATAGTCATTGTCTGGTATTTATCTATGTTCGGTGTAACTAAGATCAGTATTGAGCTACAGGGGCTCATATGATAATATATACCACTTGGAGACTTAATGAAGGTTAATGGTGTTTCAGAAGAGACAGAAACTTTCAAGACATTTGGTTTTAGAATTTGAATCTGTCAATCATAAGTTTCACTTGTAAAAATCAGGTGTGACTTTCCAGACTTTAGAAGACAGTTCAATACATTATTGCAAAGCAAAACAAAAGTAATTATATAATCTTAGAGGAAATGTAAAAGATTGGTATTAAAACTGTCCTGCCAGACATGGCTATCTTTATTAGACTTGAAGCCAATTCCTGATTATTTAATATTATTTATCCAGTTTGTAGATTGTTTAAATCTCAATTTTATTTCTTTTTGGAAAGAGTAATGGAAAGAAGACAGAACTTAAGGTAAAAATATAAAGATTACTTCTCACAGATCTAACATAATCTCTCTAATACATTTATGGCTCCTCTTACATGCTGTACTATGTAGTTCTGCAGTTTTATTCCACATAATTTGTTCCTTCAGATCTAGCATTTAACTAGGCACTGTCATAGCTTAAGTTATTTTTGTTTGGGAAACAGGAAGCAAGCATTTAGAATTTCTTTGCATTATTAAGATTGGGACAGTTGTACAATCAATTTTATTTTATAATGAATTTAATATTTAGGATGTATGATCTTTATAGGAAAACTTAGAGGTTAAAGCGTCTGCCTCCAATGCAGGAGACCTGGGTTCAATCCCTGGGTCGGGAAGATCCCCTGCAGAAGAAAATGGCAATCCACTCCAGTATTCTTGTCTGGAGAATCCCATGGACGGAGAAGCCTAGTAGGCTACAGTCCACAGAGTCGCAAAGAGTCAGACACAACTGAGCAACTTCACCTTCATCTTCACCTTCATGAAACAAAAAGAATGTCTCAGGGGTTCCACTTGACCTTTTAAAAATAATTACCTTATCATTTAAAGTATATTTTAAAGGATTAGGTTTAAGTAATAGATTCTCTTTATTTGAACTTCTCTTTAGCTCTGACACAACGCCCCTTTTAAATGGATCAAGCCAAGACAGAATGTTTGAAACTATGGCTATTGAGATTGAACAGCTTTTGGCAAGAGTGAGTACCTTCTGTTAAAGGATGATTTTCCTAGTAACTGTACTTGTTAGGTATGGTACTAGATTATATTAATGCAGACATATTTATTGAAATTACCCTTTCATTCAAGATGTGTGCCTCCCCAGGCCACTTGAGTTTTAATAACAGCCATTCCAAGGTCCTATTTTATTAGCCCTTTTGGATTATTTTGGGGAAATACCGAATCCTTACATGCTGTCTGTTGTTTTTATTTTTTGCTGTTAGCCAGAAGGGCATATAGGCATTTAATTTGCTTTTATCTCTTTATCGTGCTTTCTGAAATGTTTGTATGGGTGTTCTTTTTTTCTGTTTTAGCTTACAGGAGTAAATGATAAAATGGCAGAATATACCAGCAGTGCAGGTGTCCCCTCCTTGAATGCAGCACTGATGCATACGTTACAGCGACATAGAGACATACTGCAGGTAATACATTGGGCTTGAGATTTTTATGTCATTATAGGAAGTTTTTGAGTTTTCTTTACTCCATGAAGAGAACATGTACACATGTATTTAGGAGAACAAAAGGAAAAATCTTCCAGGAGGGTAAACGCTGTGCTATGGAAGTTTGTTCTGTTTTGCATTTTTTTGTCTTGTTACTATAAAATTCTAAAAATGTTTATTAGCTCTCTCTTTTGCCTGGTAAAATTGAACCATATTCATCAGTAGGTAAATATGTTACTGCTGTGGGAGATCTTGCTATCCAGCTGAAGCAGTGAAGTAGCCAGTGGTCAAACATAAGCAGTCATGGTGGTTTCTAGGATACTTTCATCAGGCTTTGAAGATAGCAGGGAAGAGAAGTAATTTGCTATATTTAATGTATTGTTTGAGAAAAATATTAAAAGTATACCAATGAAACAAACTCTTAAAAGATTTACATGGGAGGGTGCTGAAAATATAGTAGTACAAATAGGAAGGCAAATTTTTTAATGCTGAAAAAATCCAGTCATTTCTAATTTTTAAAATTCATGTTAAAAATAGAAATAGAATACTTTATTTACCTAGTACAGAAATGTGTATATCAGATTAAAATCTATCATCCTGCTTAATAATAAAGCAGTAAAAGCTTTCCCATTAAAAAAAAAAAAAAAGACAAGGATACCCCATGGTCCCCACAGATATTTATTTAACATTGTGTGGAAGTTGTTTGTAGTTCAATTACACAGTAAAAAGAACAATATATAAATATTGAAAAGGGGGATGAAAATCTGTATTCTGTACTAATGATAAGATTATATTGCTAATATAATCAAGAAAACTAAACAAAAATTAGAAAAAAATTTAATAAGTTGATGACTTGCAAAATTAATACATAAAACAAGCAGTTTTCCTATACACAAACAATAGCCTGTTAGAAAGTACAGTGGAAGAAACTAAAAGTTTTTATGTATAATTTAATAAGAATGTATAGGAAGGACTTACATATATAAAGTTCTGCTGAGGAGCATAAAAGATTTCTCTCTAAATCAGCCTATCCATTGAATGTTCTCTGGTAACTCAGTTGGTAAAGAGTCAGCCTGCAGTGCAGGAGACCTTGGTTCGATTCCTGGGTTGGGAAGATCCACTGGAGAAGGGATAGGCTACACAATCCAGTATTCATGGGCTTCCCTTGTGGCTCAGCTGGTAAAGAATCTGCCTGCAGTGCAGGAGTCCTGTGTTCGATCTCTGGGTTTGGAAGAGCCCTTGGAGAAGGGAAAGGCTACCCACTCCAGTATTCTGGCTTAGAGAATTCCTTGGACTGTATAGTCCATGGAGTCTCAAAGAGTCAGACACAACTCAGAGACTTTAACTTTCATTGAATGTTTTCCCAATGGAAATAACAGGGTTTGTCTTGTTTGCTTCATTTTTTTTTTTTTTTAAAAAGGCAAAAATGCCACCAAAGTTTATTTGAAATTATAGTCATACAAAACTAACCAAGAAGAAAACATGTGAAGATGAAAGTAAGTAGTAAAGGATGCCTAGTTCTACCACATATTAAAACCTGTTAAGAATCTAGAATAATGAAGACCATTTGATTCTGGAAAAAAAAATAGATCAATAGAATACAACAGAGTTCATATATAGACCCAAATGTGCATGAAAATTTAGTTTCTGAAAAAGGTGCTATTTTGAAACAATGGGGAAAAAAGAGATTATAAAATAGAGTTGTTACAACTGGCTAATTTCTGGCAGGATGTGGGAGGAGGGAAGCACTCAATTTCTATCTCATTCCTCCTCCTGCTGCTGCTGCTGCTGCTGCTAAGTTGCTTCAGTCGTGTCCGACTCTGTGCGACCCCATAGACAGCAGCCCACCAGGCTCCGCTGTCCCTGGGATTCTCCAGGCAAGAACACTGGAGTGGGTTGCCATTTCCTTCTCCAATGCATGAAAGTGAAAGTGAAGTCGCTCAGTCATGTCTGACTCTTAGCAACCCCATGGACTGCAGCCTGCCCGGCTCCCTCCGTCCATGGGATTTTCCAGGCAAGAGTACTGGAGTGGGTTGCCATCGCTCATTCCTCCTATCCAGAGTAAATTCCAAATGGGTCAAAGATTTATATGTAGGAAAAAAAACTATAAAATTTCTTGGTGGTTGAAATTATACATTTCGGGATAGTAAAGGTCTTTCCTGCTGCTGCTGCTGCTGCTAAGTCGCTTCAGTCGTGTCCAACTCTGTGCGACCCCACAGACGGCAGCCCACCAGGCTCCCCCATCCCTGGGATTCTCCAGGCAAGAACACTGGAGTGGGTTGCCATTTCCTTCTCCAATGCGTGAAAGTGAAGTCGTTTCTGACTCTTAGCAACCCCATGGACTGCAGCACACCAGGCTCCTCCATCCATGGGATTTTCCGGGCAAGAGTACTGGAGTGGGGTGCCATTGCCTTCTCCAAAGGACTTTCCTAAGCAAGACCTATTACCAGAAACTTTAACAAGTGATACAGAGATACACTGATAGAAATAAGAAAAAGGGAACCCAATAGAAAAGTGGGAAAAGGATTCAAACTTATTTACAGGAAATGAGTGGCCAAATTCATAAAAAGATAGCCACATTCTCAAATGAAAATAATGCAAATCAAAATGAGATAAGATTTTTCACCTGTCAGATTAGCAAATACTGAACCATTTGTAACCGATTTTTGTCAAGAGTGCAGAAAAATAGGCATTTTCTGGGGATGTAAGTTGTAGCCTTTCTAGGAAGCATTTTAGCACTATCCAAATTTTTGTGTAAGATTGTTTGACCCAGTTATTCTACCAGGCATTTACCCTTTAAATATACCTAGAGAGTACAGTAAAATATATACACAGCTTGTTTATTGAACCTCTTTTTAACAGCCAGAAAAAGGAAAAAAGGCAACTAAACTGTTTATCGTAGGGGATTTATTAAATTATGGTGGCGATGGCACTAGTGGTAAAGAATCCGCCTACCAACACTGGAGACACAGGAGACCCTAGTTTGATCCCTCGATTGGGAAGATCCTCTGGAGGAGGGTATGGCAACCCACTCCAGTATTCTTTCCTGGAGAATCCCATGAACAGAGGAGCCTGGCGGGCTACAGTCCATAGGGTAGCAAAGAGTCAGGCACAACTAAAGCAACTTAGCACCTAGCATGCAGTCATAATTTTAAAATTATATATTAAATTTTAAAAAATATAGATTCATTTTGCTAGTAGGGAAAGATTACTTGATATTTGATGAACTTAAAAGATTACAGCAGACTATGATTTTTTTAGCATAAATGAAAGAAATAATAAACTTGTATATGCAAAAACATATTTCCTGAAAGAAAATAATGATAATATTAAACTGTGGAGCAGAATAGATTTTACTTATATTACATTTGGTGCTCTTTTAGTTCATGGTGCCCCACGTGCATGTATTATTTTGCTTCTAAAGGATCAATAGGGGCTCTCTGGGAAGTGGGATTATGTTTTTTTGTGTTTTTTTAATATATTTATCTGAATTTTTAAAACAATGAATATTCCTTAATAACTTTAAAATATGGTAGAAAAAAGAAAAGGAAATATTCTAAAATTATTTTATTCTTTACAATTCTCTTCATTTGATTGGTTTAGAAATTAACTTTCTGCAGGAGTTCCAAAATGATGAAATTTGAAAATAAGCCCCATTGGGTATACTAATGAGTAGAAAGAGCTTCTGAAGTTTTATCCTAGGCTGTTTGAAGTTATTTTATCTGAGGATTATTTTTTCTTTACAATTCTGCCCTGTAAGACAGGGTATGAGAGGATACACAGGATGGTGATCTAATGGCACTATTACCCTTGCCAGTGAAGGAGATGTAAGAGACCTGGGTTTGATTTCTGGGTCAGGAAGATCCCCTGGAGGAGGGCATGACAACCCACTCTGGTATTCTTGCCTGGAGAATCCCATGGGCAGAGGAGCCTGGCAGGCTGCATGCAGTCCAGTGGGTTGCAAAGAGTTGGACAAGACTGAAGTGATTTCACAAACACACGTACATACATACAACTAAAGTGACTACACACACACACACCCCACTACCACCACCCTTCTGGTGCAGACTGTTTTCATTTGAAAAAAGTTGGACACTCTTCGGGAAACTGATTATAATGGTATTTTTACCTCTTGACAATTAGATTTCTTAAATAGCAGTTTTCTTGACAGAGATTTGTAGTATAACAATACATAACTGGCTCAATAAGGTAAAAGTTTATGTTGAGACTGGATATTAATTTATTGCAGGATTATACACATGAATTCCACAAAACCAAAGCAAACTTTGTGGCAATACGGGAAAGGGAGAATCTCATGGGATCAGTACGAAAGGATATTGAGTAAGTTACCTTTTATATTATTTTGTAGGGTGTTTACTCAGATTTAGATTGAAAGTGTATCCGTGATTAACAACAAATTGAGTAGCAGAACCATGATTTAGATCTCAAGGTTTCTATTTCACATTTCACAGTTCTTTAAACATTGTTGCTCCAGTATGGTCCTAATCTACTTTGCTGGTCTTATCTCCAGCTTACCCTAGTTTTATCATTGGCTCTTGCCAACTGTGACTTTCCTGTCTTAAATCAAAGTCCAGTTTAGATGATGTCTTTGTGAGTTTTTCTCTGATTGCCTCCTACCCACCTTGAGCGTTATGTTAATAACATCACCAATAACCCAAGCTCTCTGCGTTTCCCTTCCTTATGACCCTTTCTGTCCCTCTACCCTCTCCCTTACCACAACAGTTACATATTTAAGTAGCTATTAGAATAGCCTTTACTGCCCCGGAATCCGAAATCTGTTTTTTTCAGGTTTTATAAAGACTCATAGCTTATGTCAAATTTTTTAAGGAATCCCAGCATTTTTATGCTGCTCTTAATCCATAAGTTTTTGACTGTTCTTTTCCTCTCTCCTTTTACCTCACCTTTAATAATATAGCATTTTATACACAGTTTCGAAATTTTTTTTATAGCTATTCTTGACTGACAAGAATAGCTTTGGGCATCTAATTAAAGCTGCAGTCTTTCCACATTTAGGCCATCAGTTGAGACCTTTCCTTGTCTCACTTGTGATCAACTTATGGTATTTAGGTTTCATAAGTGTGATACTTAAGATTCATGAACTGTGATGTGTACTATCATATTATGAACTGTACATTTCATGTGTACTCTGACAAACATTATCTTGGAGTTTCTTTATTTTGTTGTAACAGTAAGACAGTTTTATAGCACAAACCATTTAATATTCATTCTATTCAAAATTTTTGTCCGAAACTCTAAACCCAGGATTGTCTAGTCATCAGTTATGTTTTTACCTCCAGAAATTATCTTGGAAAATTAATTTTTATGGTTTTTCTCTGTTTTATCTGTTCTTCTTATGTTTAGTCATATGTACTTTGTATAACATATAGGAGTGAAGAAAATGAAGCATTTTTGCTGTATTTGGAATTTTGTAATATTATTAGGTCTCAGGCACATGTAGGTCTTGTGTCTAGTTTCTTTGTAGTCCATATACATATATATTTTAAAGAATGCATTGAGAACCAGTGTAAAGACAGCCTTTAATGTATAGTCATTTAGCTACCACACAATTTGTGGGAATTGCTAGACTACATTCCAGTGTAATAACTTGTTAAAGTTTATCATGAAAGAGACATGTTCATCCATTTGCTAAACTATTTCTTGGTTACTAACTGTTAGACACTGTGTCAGTTGCAGTAGCAGGTAGAAATGAAAAGATTAACTTGGCCCTTTAGATGCTGGAGGGGAGTAAGCACATATTCAAATTAGTATAATATATGGCAAAATATAGTTAATGAGATAAAATATAGTAGTAATACACTCTGTGGATCACTATTAAAGAAAGTAATACACTGCGTGGATCATGACAAACTGTGAAAAATTCTTAAAGAGATGGGACTGCCAGACCACATAACCTGCCTCTTGAGAATTCTGTATGCAGGTCAAGAAGCAATAGTTAGAACTGGACGTGGAACAACAGACTGGTTCCAAATTGGGAAAGGAGTACGTCAAGGCTATATATTGTCATTGTGCTTATTTGACTTATATGCAGAGTACATCATGAGAAATGCTGGGCTGGATGAAGCACAAGCTGGAATCAAGATTGCTGGGAGAAATAGCAGTAACCTCAGATATGCAGATGATACCACCCTTATGGCAGAAAGCAAAAGGAACTAAAAGCCTCTTGATTAAAGTGAAAGAGGAGAGTAAAAAAGTTGGCTTAAACTCAACATTCAGAAAACTAAGATTATGGCATCCGGTCCCATCACTTCATGGCAAATAGATGGGGAAACAGTGACAGACTTTATTTTTGGAACTCCAAAATCACTACAGGTGGTGACTGCAGTCATGAAATTAAAAGATCCTTGCTCCTTGGGAGAAAAGTTATGACCAACCTAGACAGCATATTAAAAAGCAGAGACATTACTTTGCCAACAAAGATCCGTCCAGTCTAAGCTGTGGTTTTTCCAGTAGTCATGTATGGATGTGAGATTTGGATTGTAAAGAAAGCTGAGCGCTGAAGAATTGATGCTTTTGAACTGTAGTGTTGGAGAAGACTCTTGAGAGTCCCTCGGACTACATGGAGATTCAACCAGTCCATCCTAAAGGAAATCAGTCATGAATATTCTGAAAAGACTGATGCTGAAGCTGAAACTCCAATACTTGGGCCACCTGATGCAAAGAACTGACTCATTGGAAAAGACCCTGATGTTGGGAAAGATTGAAGGCAGGAGGAGAAGGGGACAACAGAGGATGAGATAGTTGGATGGCATCACCGACTGAATGAACAGGAGTTTGAGTAAACTCCAGGAGTTGATGATGGACAGGGAGGCTTGGTGTGCTGTAGTCCATGGGGTTGCCAAGAGTCAGACGTGAACTGAATGACTGAATTGAGTGACTGATAGTAGTAATAACTGATATTTAAGATTTTTTTTTCCTGCAGTTACTGCTTTTTCATATATTATCTCTCTTTTTTGGCTTCATATAATCTTTTGATACGGATATAAATTATTAGTCCCATTTTATAAAAGCAGGTATTAGGAGTCTTGTTTGAGGTTGACTGGTCCATCGACTTCCCAGGTGGCTCAGTGGTAAAGAATCTGCCTGCCAAGCAGTAGACATGGTTTCAATCCCATTCCTAGGTTGGGAAGCTCCCTGGAGAAGGAAATGGCAACCCACTCCAGTATTCTTGCCTGGGAAATCTCATGGACTGAGGAGCCTAGGTAGGCTCCTTGGGGTCATAAGAGTCGGACACGGCTGACCAACTAAACATTAGTCTTCCAAGTCCAGTGTGGTATTGGTTATATTGTGCAGCTTTCCCTGGTGTTTCTTTCCTGCTGCGCTTTGCACACTGGAACCTACTCTCAGGTAGTGTGGTTCACCTTAATGGCATAACCCCCTTTTGTCTCACTGCAGTATATGTGCAGTTACTTGATTTTTTTCCTGTGGTTCTTGATAGTTTGTAAGTAAAGAACTGAAGCATGAAAATGTTGGTAGTAATCATACAAATCATTTTCTTGTAAATTGTAATAAACTGAAACCAGGATAGAAATCCTGAAGTTACTCCACAGTTGGCAGATTGGTAGCTTCCTTTTAGGGAAACGTTCCATTTCAGTGGCTTCCTGCCTCATGTGCTGTGCTGTGATCAGTCAGGAGTATTATTCCCACTTGGGGAAAATAAAGACAGGAGGCAGTAATAGAGAAAGAAAGGAAACGGCTCTAAAAGCCCCTGCTTTTCTCATCTTTTACAGTATCCTCCCAAACCTCACTCTGCACGATGGACGATACAAAGTTTCTTGAAGACACTGTGTTCTTCACATCCCATGACACTGCACATGCAATCCTTCCTTCCTGAAATAACCCTCCACTTTTACAACTGTAAATTATCACTTGTTCTGTAGGGTATCCTTTATGGATTTTCTCTGTTTAAGAAGGTTTTTTATTTCTCACAAGCTCTCTAATCTACATTCTGCCCTATAGTAATGACTACTCTCTTATTTTGTATATAAATATTATAGTAATAGTTCCTATTACACTGAATTAAAATTAAATAATTTATGTACCTATCTAAACTGTGAACAACTCATGGCTAAGTAGCATGTTTTACTGTTAGAATGTGTGCTATGTAAGAGATGTTGAATAAATATTTGCTGAGTTAATGAATAAACGAATGAATGAATGTATATTCTCTTTTCATGTACTTTAGTGAGTTGGACTTTTTGGCAACTGATACAAAATACACGTTTTTAGAAGTTATCAAATGTACATATAAAATTTTAAAAGGAAAAGTAAGATTTTTGCCTAAGAATATTGGATTATTCTGGTGAAAAATAAATTCTTAAGCTAGAAAGCTGTGCATATTTATCTGTCATAGATAGATGCCATTTTTCAAAGGAGATAAAAAGGATTATACATTTTGTATATGGAGAGGCTCAATTTGTCCACTTTGGATATTACTGGATTAATCATTTAATCCTTTTTATAGTGTCTGCCAACAAACGTTCTAAAATTTTCTTTCTTCTAGGTCATATAAAAGTGGGTCTGGAATAAACAACAGAAGAACTGAACTATTTTTGAAAGAACATGACCACCTTCGAAAGTAGGTATTATTGAATAAATGCATACTATGTAGTACATACTTATTAATTTATTTACAGATATAGCAAACATTTTGTGCTGTTTATTATACCGAATACTTTACCAGTGCTAATTCATCTAATTCTTCTAATGAAAGAATTACAACTTTTCTGACCACAATTAGGAAAGATAGGATGCTATCAAATATATACACAAAAGTCTGCATTCACATTACTTGTTAATGTAATTTGTAATGTATTAGTAACTGTGAAGTGAAGTGAAGTCTCTCATTCATGTCCGACTCTTTGCGACCCCATAGACTGTAGCCTACCATAGACTCTAGCCTACAGGCTTCTCCATCCATGGGATTTTCCAGGCAAGAGTACCGGAGTGGATTGCCATTTCCTTCTCCAGGGGATCTTCCCAATCCAGGGATCGAACCAGGGTCTCTCTCATTGCAGGCAAACACTTTACCCTCTGAGCCACCAGGGAAGCTGTAACTGTAATATGTCTTTTATTACCTTAATGTTTTTTTTTTTTTTTTTGCTTGTTCAATAAGTTTATTATTGTCTTATCTGAAAAATCTTGATAGAAAAGTGTGGTTTGGTTTAACTCTCAGCAGCTCGTTCCTGAGCTCTAAGGAAGCTTGCCTTCTTCTGAGCTACCCGATCTTTCTTCTGGGCAAGTGACATTTTGGGACGGTTCCACCTCTTCTTTTAACTTCTTTCTTAGGCTTCTTCTCATACACTGGATTCTCTCGTATTGCAGCATGAGCTTTCTTATACATCTCCTCCATCATGTCTGGAGTTACGTTGTTCTTTATGTACTGAGAGAACTGCTTCTTGTAAGCATCTTCATCTTCTTCAATCAGGTAGCGCATATAATCTGCAACATTTTGCCCCATGATGTGCTTTCGGTGGACCTCAGCACTGAATTCTTTGCTTTCTGAATCATAACCAGGGAACCGTTTGGTACTGTGAGGGATAGACAAGCCTCCATCGACAGCTCCCTTTAGGGCCCCAAAATTTTATTCCCGGTAGTAGTTCTGGCAAGTCCTGCATCCAAGTAACAGGTGAAGGCACCAGGTTGACCATCAATGCTTTCCACATTGTATTCATCGCCAGTCACCTCGACTTGGCCTTCATAAATTTTGTCCAAGCCTGCGGGCCAGCAGCAGGCCAGTACAATATGCAGCAGCATAATTTGTCAGGCCAACCTTCACACCATATTTTGGGAGTTCGTGAGCATAAGCTGCACAAACTATCATATCTCCTTCTATACGGGCATAAGCAATCTGGCAGATGATATCTCTGTTCGTTACACGAACAATCATTCTGTATTTAGGTGTGTTGTATTTATTTTTATCTTGGATTACCAATCGTTTCCGAGCATAGTAGTCAGTTTTGCCCTCTCGCCTTCTTCTGAATTTCACTTGGTGTCTCTTGAAGTAGGCCTTGTTCTTGACAACTTTAACAAACCCCATCCTGCAGAACAGAACCCCGACTCCGCGGCTTGCCACAGAGCTGCAGAACCAGCACGGCTCCGGGGGAAAAAAGCTACCTTAATGTTTTCTTTAGCAAGTCTATTGCCCTAATACTTTGTCTACTACTGTAGGTTAATAATAATATAGATACTGACTTATATTTGAATGGCCTGATACTACTTATATATGTCAAGAAGCTTTATAAAGGGTAATTAGCTATACATCAAATTCAAAGAAAATATCTTTTCTAAACTCAAAATACCTAAAAACTTGGATGAACTGCATGTGTGTGTATATATATATATGTACACAGACACACATACATATATATAAAAATGTATATATATATTTAAAAATAAGTCACCATACTCTATTCCTCCTTCATCTAGTTTTCTTCTGAAATATACTGGTTTCTTTAATTATTTTCTTTGTATTTTGTTATGGAATTTAAGGATCAGAAAATTACTTAAACTCTCTGAATTCGGCCTCTAAACACTTGAATAGCTAATAACTATGATAGTTAAATGATATGAATTATGGTTTTGTTGCTCAGTGTCATAAATTAGTCATGACCATACGAGCTTAATGTACTGTTCAATTTACTTTTCTTTGAAGATCACCACTTTAAATATGAGCTATTGAAATCAGAGCATGGAAAGATCAAGACCACTTTAGTAGAACTCTGGCTACTTCTAGTATCAGAAAGTTTTTAATGTTTTTTTTCTTAGTATGTTAAATATTATTGATTGGCACAAGGGGGCAGTCTTTCCTAGAGTAGCTTATAGTTACTTATAGCTTTGGTAGTTCTTTTTGTATTTGATAAAGACCACCGAAAAAGAATTTTGCATTATATCTGAAAATATATTCTTGGGGTACAAAGGAAGGAATAGGATACTCAAGTAGCACAAAAATAAAGATGAGCTTACATTAACATTTTTATATTCATCAACCCCGAAAGAAGTTAAACAGAAATGCAGTTGTTTACGGATGATTTGATGCTGAAAAGAGTTTATCAGTTATGTAAATTAATGTTCTTTATTTCAGAACACATCATAAATTTTATATGAAAATTTTTACTTTTGCATTCATTAGTAATTCAAAGAAAACCCTTCCCACTGTCCATTTTACAGGGGGAAAAATACATTAATTTAGGGTCACACAGATTAAATGATGTGTTTAGGGTTATAAAAAATAGCAGTAAGATTGGCTATCAAAAGGTATTTTCCATTTTTGTTTCTCGGGTGATTTTATGTAGGATATGTGAAATGAAGTTGCTCAGTTGTGTCCGACTCTTTACGACCCCGTGGACTGTAGCCTACCAGGCTTCTCAGTCCGAGATTTTCCAGACAAGAGTACTGGAGTGGTTTGCCATTTCCTTCTCCAGAGGATCTTCCCCACCCAGGGATTGAACCCGGGTCTCCTGTTTTTGTAGTCAGACGGCTTTACCATCTGAGCCACCAGGGAAGTCGTATGTAGGATATACTTTACATATATTCCTTTCAGCATCCTTATGAAAAAGTTTGTATGTGCTCATTCTATAAAGAAAGAAACTGAAGCAGGATGAAGTTGAGTGGAATATGAGCTGATGAACTTGAGGGGAGTTGTTAAGTTACATAATAGATTATTTTGTATTGGTATACAAGGTTTTTCTAGAGATTTCAGAAACATTATAAAATGCTTCCTTAATATTTCATATTCTTTATGACTCAGGTAGGTTTTTATGAGTTCAATCCTTTTATACCATTTATCGAAAGAACAACAAATGGAAACTGTGATTCCTCACATTTTCTTAGTCTTTCTGTTTCTGCTGTAAACAAATTTGTTGACATTTAAAAAATTTTTTTACACCAAAATATTTGTTAAAATACTTTGAGGGAGGAAAAGAAGCAAAAACTGTCTCCCCATTAAACTTGACTTCCTACGTATATTGTTTGTAATGAAGACAGTGTGGTATTGGTGAAAGAGCAGACAGATAGATCAGTGGAACAGAAGAGAAAGTCCAGAAACAGACACACAAATATAGTCAAATAATCTTTGACAGAAGAGTAGAGGCAGTTCTATGGAGAAGAGATAGTCCTTTGAGTAACTGGTGTGGGAACAATCAGACATCAACATGCAAAAAACTGAATATAGACACTGACCTTATACTTTTCCCCAGAATAACTCAGAACAGATCATAGATCTAAATATAAAGTACAAAACTACTAGAAGTTTTACAACACAGGAGAATTCTAGGTAACATTGGGTTTGGCAGTGTGTTTTTAGAGGCAGTGCCAAAAACATCATGAACGAAAACGTTAAGATTGAGTTCACTAAAATGAAAAACCTCTGCTTTTCCAAAGACACGATGATGAAGTGGACTGGAAGAACATACTTGTAAAACATATCTGATAAAGGACTGTTACCCACAATACACAAAGAACTCTTAAAACTCAACAGTTTCAGTTCAGTTCAGTCGCTCAGTCATGTCCGACTCTTTGCCACCCCGTGGACTACAGCACACCAGGTCTCCCTGTCCATCACCAACTCTCGGAGTTTACTCAAACTCCTGTCCATTGAGTCGGTGATACCATCCAACCATCTCATCCTCTGTTGTCCCCTTCTCCTCCTGCCTTCAATCTTTCCCAACATCAGGGTCTTTTCCAATGAGTCAGTTCTTCGCATCAGGTGGCCAAAGTATTGGAGTTTCAGCTTCAGCATCAGTCCTTCCAGTGAATATTCAGGACTGATTTCCTTTAGGATGGACTGGTTGGATCTCCTTGCAGTCCAAGGGACTCTCAAGAGTCTTCTCCAACACCACAGTTCAAAAGCATCAATTCTTAGGTGCTCAGCTTTGTTAATAGTCCAACTCTCACATCCATACACGACTACTGGAAAAAGCATAGCTCTGACTAGATGGACCTTTGTTGGCAAAGTAATGTCTCTGCTTTTTAATATACTGTCTAGGTTGGTCATAACTTTTCTTACAAGGAGCAAGCATCTTTTAATTTCATGGCTGCAGTCACCATCTGCAGTGATTTTGGGGTCCCCCAAAAATAAAGTCTGTCACTGTTTCCCCATCTATTTGCCATGAAGTGATGGAACCAGATGACATGATTTTCGTTTTCTGAATGTTGAGTTTTAAGCCAACTTTTTCACTCTCCTCTTTCACTTTCATCAAGAGGCTCTTCAGTTCCTCTTCACTTTCTGAATGTAAGAGTGGTATCATCTGCATATCTGAGGTTTTTTATATTTCTTCCAGCAATCTTGATTCCAGCTTGTGCTTCCTCCAGCCCAGCGTTTCTCATGATGTACTCTGCATATAAGTTAAATAAGCAGGGTGACAGTATACAGCCTTGACGTACTCCTTTCCCAATTTGGAACCAGTCTGTTATTCCATGTCTAGTTCTAACTGTTGCTTCTTGACCTGCATACAGATTTCTCAGGAGGCAGGTTACGTGGTCTGATAGTGCCATCTCTTTCAGAATTTTCCACAGTTTGTGGTGATCCACACAATCAAAGGCTTTGGCATAGTCAATAAAGCAGAAATAGATGTTTGTTTCTCTGGAAGATCATGGCATCCGGTCTCATCACTCCATGGGAAATAGATGGAGAAACAGTGGAAACAGTGTCAGACTTTATTTTGGGGGCTCCAAAATCACTGCAGATGGTGACTGCAGCCATGAAATTAAAAGATGCTTACTCCTTGGAAGGAAAGTTATGACCAACCTAGATAGTATATTCAAAAGCAGAGACATTACTTTGCCGACTAAGGTCCGTCTAGTCAAGGCTATGGTTTTTCCTGTGGTCATGTATGGATGTGAGAGGTGGACTGTGAAGAAGGCTGAGCGCCAAAAAATTGATGCTTTTGAACTGTGGTGTTGGAGAAGACTCTTGAGAGTCCCTTGGAGTACAAGGAGATCCAACCAGTCCATTCTGAAGGAGATCAACCCTGAGATTTCTTTGGAAGGAATGATGCTAAAGCTGAAACTCCAGTACTTTGGCCACCTCATGAGAAGAGTTGACTCACTGGAAAAGACTATATGTACTCTGGAGGGATTGGGGGCAGGAGGGATTGGGGGCAGGAGGAGAAGGGGACGACCAAGGATGAGATGGCTGGATGGTATCACGGACTCGATGGACGTGAGTCTGAGTGAACTCTGGGAGATGGTGATGGACAGGGAGGCCTGGCGTGCTGTGATTCATGGGGTTGCAAAGAGTCGGACACGACTGAGGGACTGAACTGAACTAGAACTCTCTTGCTTTTTCAGTGATCCAACGGATATTGGCAATTTGATCTCTGGTTCCTCTGCCTTTTAAAATACAGCTTGAACATCTGGAAGTTCATAGTTCACGTACTGTTGAAGCACGGCTTGGAGAATTTTGAGTATTACTTTACTAGCATGTGAGATGGGTGCAGTTGTGTGGTGGTTTGAGCATTCTTTTGCATTGCCTTTTTTGGGATTGGAATGAAAACTGACCTTTTCCAGCTCTGTGGCCACTGCTGAGTTTTCCAAATTTGTGGCATATTGAATGCAGCACTTTCACAACATCATCTTTTAGGATTTGAAATAGTTCAGCTGTAATTCCATCACCTCCACTAGCTCTGTTCACAGTGATGCTTCCTAAGGCCCACTTGACTTCACGTTCCTGGATGTCTGGCCCTAGGTGAGTGTGAGTGATCACACCATTGTGATTATCTGGGTCATGAAGATCTTTTTGTACACTTCTGTGTATTCTTGCCACCTCTTCTTAATATCTTCTGCTTCTGTTAGGTCCATACCATTTCTGTCCTTTATTGACCCCATCTGTGCATGAATTGTTCCCTTGGTATCTCTAATTTCCTTGAAGAGGTCTCTAGTCTTCCCCATTCTGTCGTTTTCCTCTATTTCTTTGCATTGATCACTGAGAAAGGCTTTCTTATCTCTCCTTGCTTTTCTTTGAAACTCTGCATTCAGATCTTTCCTTTTCTCCTTTGCTTTTCACTTCTCTTCACAGCTATTTGTAAGGCCTCCTCAGGCAGCCGTTGTGCTTTTTGTATTTCTTTGTCTTGGGGATGGTCTTGATTCCTGTCTCCTGTACAATGTCATGAACTTCGTTCATAGTTCATCAGGCACTCTATCAGATCTAGTCCCTTTAATCTATTTCTCACTTCCACTGTATAGTCATAAGGGATTTGATTTAGATCATACCTGAATGGTCTAGTGGTTTTCCCTACTTTCTTCAATTTAAGTCTGAATTTGGCAATAAGGAGTTCATGATGTGAGCCACAGTCAGCTCCTGGTCTTGTTTTTGCTGACTGTATAGAGCTCCATCTTTGGTTGCAAAGAATATAATCAGTCTGATTTTGTTGTTGACCATCTGGTGATGTCCATGTGTAGAGTCTTCTCTTGTGTTGTTGGAAAAGAGTGTTTGCTGTGACCAGTGTGTTCTCTTGGCAGAACTCTGTTAGCCTTTGCCCTGCTTCATTCTGTACTCCAAGGCCAAATTTGCCTGTTACTCCAGGTATTTCTTGACTTCCTACTTTTGCATTCCAGTCCCCTACATCTTTTCAGGGTGTTAGTTCTAGAAGGTCTTGTAGATCTTCATAGAACCGTTCAACTTCAGCTTCTTCAGCGTTACTGGTAGGGGCATAGACTGGGATTACCATGATATTGAATGGTTTGCCTTGGAAATGAACAGAAATCATTCTGTCATTTTGAGATTGCATCCAAGTACTGCATCTTGGACTCTTCTGTTGACTATGATGCCTACTCTATTTGTTCCAAGGGATTCTTGCCCACAGTAGTAGATATAATGGTCATCTGAATTAAATTCACCCATTCCAGTCTATCTTAGTTCATTGATTCCTAGAATGTTGATGTTCTAGGTAACTTCACTAGGTAACTTCATGTGATCATAAAACAAAATTTCTGTGCTAAATAAACCATGAAAAATGCAAGTAAAGGTATTCCTGGGACTTCCCTAACTGTCCAGTGGTTGAGAGTCTGCTTTCCAATACAGGGGATGCAGGTTCGATCTCCTGTGGGGAACTAAGATCCCCCACACTGCATAGAGTGACCAAAAAAAGAAAGGAAGACAAAAACAAAAAAGATGTTCCTTGGGCTACCCAGACAAGAAACAAATGTGCCATATCAGTGTTAACGGAAGAGTGGTTACAAATGATTTGTACATTCATCTTTGTTTTTTCGGTATTTTCCAAATGTTATCTGTAATATAAAACTCTGTTAGCACTTAGCTTTTTGTGTCCTACTGCAGCTTAATAGTATTGTTCACATGTCTTAGAAGATATTTATATAAAAGTAAATAAGACAAAGGGTCCCTCTGGTTAACTGTAAGTCGGTAGAAGACGGAAATCACCACAGTGCTTGATGTAAATTATCTTATTGGCTGGTGACAACTTCATCAGATTTTTTTTACAGTTTACAAAGGAATCAGTTTTTAAGTTTTATTTATTACATACTTGTTTGTTTTCTTGCTTGCTTACTCATTTACATGTTTATTCTTTTATTCACCTCCTCTTTTAAAAGATTATTATTAGTTATTAACCTAAATGGTTTTGCCAAGTTCTTACAGTTTGTTAAACTGCTTTAAAATATGTGCTTGAAATTTGTATTATTTGCAGTTTGTATATTGAGGGAAATGAAATACCTTTTAAGCAGAATTAATATCTAAGTGTTGCTTTAGTGATTCCTTGGTACAGTAATTGATGATGAAATTTAGCTCATTGTTTTCAGCTAGTTTAAATTGGTTTCTTGAAAGAAACAGAAAATTGTTGCTTAATCACAGATAATAGGTGCCTCTTTGGAATACCTCTGGGCTGTTATGAAGTATTTGTTTATGACAAATGATTCCACTTGATTATATATTATGTACCCCAAAGGAGAGTAATTTTAAATTGTTTTACTAGATTGTGCTGTCTTTATGGCAAATGGATACATATGTCTCGGAGTTTGCTTTTATTTCTTTCTGCTGTAAAGCTGCCCTTTTACCAAGCTTAGCTACCTGTGCATTCCTCCCTAAAATGGATTTTTGGAGGTGTCTTTCTTTCCAGTATTTGATGCATAAATGGAAATGTTTCACAGATCAACAGTGCATTGGTGTCTTTATTCAGATTCTTGAATTCTAAAGTGTGGCAAGCTGAGATTTGATTTTGTTTTTCAAAAAGGAAGAAATTTTAAGATGTAAATAATTACTGCTTATAGGCATTGAAACTATATTGCCTATCCTGTCTCAACAATTTGGCTATAATTCTAGGTTTTGGATAGACAGTGGTGACAACTTGAAGCTATCTAGATTAAAGTAGTAGTTTTATTTTTTTTTGCTCTCATTAAAACTGTTCTGACTTTAATCATTAAGAATTTCTGTGGAAGAAATAGATTTAAGCCAACAAATTGAGATGAAAACTATATATGTGGGTTAACTAATTTCAGAGTCCAGAATTTTCTCTAGCTGCTTTCAAAAGTCTGGGTGTTTTTCACATAAATGACTGGAAAAATAATCTATCTGTAAAATATAGAAAAATTAAGTGCAAGTTTAAAATGTGCTTTTAATAATTCCGGAATTTGAATTTTCTTTTTATTTGCAGCTCAGACCGTCTAATAGAAGAGACAATAAGGTAGGAAAAATGGGGTTTGTTTATTTGTTTGCACATTAATGAACAGATGAAGTTAATCCTATAACTAGAGTTAAAATCAGTTAATCTTCCTTAAAGATGGGAATTTTATTACATGGTAATGTATTTTTACTATGACTTCCCCTTATAAGATACTTGAAGCCTAAAACATTTGTTTCGGAACTATTGGCATTAGGGTGTTTTACCTAGGTTAATTTTCCTAGTGAGTTCATTCTCAATATTTTCAGCCTCTGTCTTTTTATTCTCACTTTTTAATGGAAAACAGTCATGAACATGTGATTTGTTAAGTGTCTTATATGTAACATTTATGTAGACTTGGTTTCTGTCATAAAGTTACAGAAAGTCTGCAGTAATTAGTATTATCTGTAATAATAGTGAAGTAACTTCTTGTTTAAGGTAAGGGAAATTTGTTGGTTTTAACTGCCTGATTCTCTAGGTTTGATAAATTTTTAAATACCTATTTTTAAAGCAGTAAAAAAAAAGTTAACTAGTAATTGTCTCAACCCTTCAAAATTAAGCATTGTCTAAAACACTTTTTCAGGAAAGGTAGCAAGAAATACATGGAAACAACAAACATTTGTATTCTTATCATAGACTTTGGTATTGTGTTCAGGCCTTCCCAGGTGGTGAAGATCCTGCCTGCCAATGCAGGAGACGTAAGAGATGTGGGTTCGATCCCTGGGTTGGGAAAATCCCCTGGAGGAGGGCATGGCAGCCCACTCCAGTTTTCTTGCTGGAGAATCCCATGGACAGAGGAGCCTGGAGGGCTGCAGTCCATAGGGTTGCAAAGAGTTGTACCCGACTGAAGCAACTTAGCATGCATTGTATTCAAGGGTTGTACATGCTATATGTTGTTTAATCTCCTCAGTAACTAGTGAAAGTGAAGTCGCTCAGTCGTGTCCGACTCTTTGCGACCCCATGGACTGTAGCCTATCAGGCTCCTCCGTCCATGGGATTTTCCAGGCAAGAGTGCTGGAGTGGATTGCCATTTCCTTCTCCAGAGGATCTTCCCAACCCAGGAATCGAACCCGGTCTCTTGCATTGCAGGCAGACACTTTACCGTCTGAGCCTCCAGGGAAGCCCAGTAACTCATGAGATAGGTACTAATCACTAGATACTGTCTTCAAAACAAAAGAGAAGTTAAGGTAAGTAATTTGCCCATAATCACATTACTAACAAATAGTATTGAGGATTCAGATCCTCAAACCTGAGTCTCTAACTCTAGAGCAAGAGCTCTGTCTAAACCACTACTACATTTCCTGCCTTATTAAAAGAGGATGAGCTTTGGAGTATGATTTGGTTTGAAACCTGACTGTGCTACTTAATTAGATCTCTGTTCTTGAACAAGTTTCTTGGAATCTTCATGTTCTTATGTATTTAAATGAATTGACGATAATACCTACCCTAAAAGATTGTTGTGAAGATTAAAGATAATATAAGTAAAGTCCTTGAATCGAGAAGATCCCCTGGCTGCCACTAAGTTAATTTAAATGGCAGCTCTATTATTAATATTTTTAACTGTTTATTTTGATATTTCAGGTTTCAGAAAAGTTCCAGTGATACTAAGAGTTTCCACTGGAAACTCTTAGGAAACTTAGTTTCCTTTTACCTTAGATTCCCCAAATGTTATCATTTTGCCACATTTGCTTTTTCATTTTTTTCCCCTGAACAACTTGTAAATAAGTTCCAGACATGATGCCTCTTTACCTCTGAATATTTCAGTTTCAGTGTTCATATCCTGAAATTTTTATGTTGAAATGAGCCCATGGATTCTTATTGTATTCAGTGGATTATAGTATGTTCTTATGATTGAAAATCATAAATTATAATTTTATAATAAGATGAATTTATCATATCTTAGAATTTTGTTTGAATTTCATGCACTGAGTCTTCCATCTCTACACAGTTTTCAAAAATTGCTTAATTGTTGACTGAAGTATCTCCCTTGTGGCTCCTTGGCTTTCATCAGTGCATAAAGTTGGGTCACATTTTATCAGGGATTCTTTTCTTCTTAAAGTTTCCCTATAATTCTACCTACAAAGTTTTACCTTTTCCTTTTGGAGCTATATTTTAAAAACAATATACACAACTGAATATAAATTGGCATCGATGTTGAAAAGACCTAATATTTATAAGTTTATTCTTAAGCTTGAAGTGTATAATTAGTATTATCTGTTGTTGAAAAAATGGCTTCCCAGGTGTCTCATTGGTAAAGAATCCACCTGCCAAGCAGGAGATATGGGTTGGATCCTTGAGTCTGGAAGATCCCCTGGAGAAGGAAATGGCAACCCACTCCAGTATTCTTGCAGGAAAATCCCATGGAGAGAGGAGCCTGGCGGGCTACAATCCATGGGGTCACAAAAGAGTCAGATACAACTGGACGCCTAAACAACAATTGTTTTAAAAAAAAAATGTCCGAGTTTAGTTCACAGGATAGGTGAGAATATTGAAGTTCCAGTAAACATCAATATTGATTATTTTAAAAGCATTACATATTATTTGGAATTTATTTTGTCCCTGCATATTCGACCCTTGAAATAACAACAGCCTAGATTTCACTCCACTTGACTCCAGATGATGGAATGAGATAGGAAAGGATATCTAGATATACTTTGTGTGCTACTGAAATCATGCATATTCAACAAGATAATAACATAATGTATGATGATAATATCTGTTCTCCAAGGAATACAAAGTGCTTTGCGGGAATTATTTTTTAATTTTCTCTACTTCTGAGTCAGAGTGCATAGGAGACAGTGATAGTCCCAGTTTAAGAAAACAGAGGGATAGATGCTTTAAGGATTGTTGCTCAGCCCAGGTTTGAATTGTTACTTTTTTCAAGGCTATGAGTGAGTGAGTGAGTGAAGTCGCTCAGTCGTGTCCAACTCTGCGACCCCGTGGACTGTAGCCCTCCATCCATGGGATTCTCCAGGCAAGAATACTGGAGTGGGTTGCCATTTCCTTCTCCATTTCAAGGCTATAGTACCTATTTAAAAACATCTTGTAAAGTAAATTTACTGTAAAACAACTACATTTTCAGTTCAGTTCAGTCGTGTCCAGCTCTGCGACCCCATGAATCGCAACACGCCAGGCCTCCCTGTCCATCACCAACTCCCAGAGTTCACCCAGACTCAGGTCCATCAAGTCAGTGATGCCATCTAGCCATCTCATCCTCTGTCGTCCCCTTCTCCTCCTGCCCCCAATCCCTCCCAGCATCTTTTTCCAGTGAGTCAACTCTTTGCATGAGGTGACCAAAGTACTGGAGTTTCAGCTTTAGCATCATTCCTTCCAAAGAAATCCCAGGGCTGATCTCCTTCAGAATGGACTGGTTGGATCTCCTTGCACTCCAAGGGACTCTTAAGAGTCTTCTCCATTTTAAATGTATCATATTCTATCATAGATAGACACTTAACCTGAAAAATTAGGAATCAGAACTAGTGATACAAAGGATGTTGTTAGTTTCACTCTTATGATCTTCTTGGATCTAAAATTCAATGTGAAGGTGAGGGTGGGATGATTTGAGAGAATAGCATTGAAACATGTATATTACTATATGTAAAATAGATGACCAGTGCAAGTTCGATGCATGGAGCAGGGCACCCAAAGCTGGTGCTCTGAGATAACCCAGAGGGATGGGGTGCGGAGGAAGGTTCAGGATGAGGGGGCACCATATATGCCTGTGGCCAATTCACATTGATGTATGGCAAAAACCATCACTATATTGTAAAGTGATTATCCTCCAATTAAAATCAATTAATTAAAAAATAAAACTTAATATGTTATAAAATTGACACTGCCTACCTCTTTCTGCTCAAATCTTGACTGGTTGTGCTTTCAGTTCAGTTCAGTCGCTCTGTCGTGTTCGACTCTGCAACCCTATGAATTGCAGCATGCCAGGCCTCCTTGTCCATCACCAACTCCCGGAGTTCACTCAGACTCACGTCCATCGAGTCCGTGATGCCATCCAGCCATCTCATCCTCTGTCGTCCCCTTCTCCTCCTGCCCCCAATCCCTCCCAGCATCAGGGTCTTTTCCAATGAGTCAGCTCTTCGCATGAGGTGGCCAAAGTATTGGAGTTTCAGCTTTAGCATCATTCCTTCCAAAGAAATCCCAGGACTGATCTCCTTCAGAATGGACTGGTTGGATCTCCTTGCACTCCAAGGGACTCTCAAGAGTCTTCTCCAACACCACAGTTCAAAAGCATCAATTCCTCAGCACTCAGCTTTCTTCACAGTCCAACTCTCGCATCCATACATGACTACTGGAAAAACCATAGCTTTAACTAGACGGACCTTTGTTGGCAAAGTAATGTCTGCTTTTGAATATACTATCTAGGTTGATCATAACTTTCCTTCCAAGGAGTAAGCGTCTTTTAATTTCATGGCTGCAGTCACCATCTGCAGTGATTTGGGAGCCCCCAAAAATAAAGTCTGACACTGTTTCCTCATCTATTTGCCATGAAGTGATAGGACCAGATGCCATGATCTTTGTTTTCTGAATGTTGAGCTTTAAGCCAACTTTTTCACTCTCCTCTTTCACTTTCATCAAGAGGCTTTTGAGTTCCTCTTCACTTTCTGACAGGTGGTGTCATCTGCATATCTGAGGTTATTGATATTTCTCCTAGCAATCTTGAATCCAGCTTGTGCTTCTTCCAGCCCAATGTTTCTCATGATGTACTCTGCATATAAGTTAAATAAGCAAGGTGACAACATACAGCCTTGATGGACTCCTTTTCCTATTTGGAACCAGTCTGTTGTTCCATGTCCAGTTCTAACTGCTGCTTGTGCTTTAGACCTGGTGCATTCACTGTCCAGGTCCTGGGATGTCTTTTACCATTATCCTACAATGACCTCCTTAAATGGAATCACTTATTTCCAGGATTTACTGTCTTCTACTTTCTTAGTTTATCCCCTCATTATGTTTGACCATGTTCTTTAGTAGCTTCCTCAGAAAGAATAAGAAGTAAAGTTCTTGGACTTTACACATCTCAAAAATGTTGCTATTCTACCCATATTCTTTTTTTTTTTTTTTTTTTCAATTTTATTTATTTTATTTTTGGCTACACCAGATCTCTGTTGCTTTGCATGGGCTTTCTCTAGTTATGGTGGACTAATGCTACTCTTCATTGCAGCGCGCGGGCTTCTCATTGTGGTAGCTTCTCTTGTTGCAGAGCACAGCCTCTAGGCACACAGGCTCAGTAGTTGCAGCTAGCAAGCCCTAGAGCACGGGCTCAGTGGTTGTGCCGCATGAGCTTAGTGCTCCACATGTGGAATCCTCCTGGGCTAGGGGATCAAACCATGTCTCCTGCATTGGCAGGCAGATTTCCCATCCACTGGGCCCCAGGGAAGTCCCTGTACTACCCATATTCTTGATTCATTGTTTAGCTAAAAATCAGAATTGTAGGTTGAAAATAATTTTCACATTTTTTAAGGCATTGTTTCCAGTACTGCTCTTTAAGTCCAGTCCCAATTAAAATTTTATGCCCTTTGTAAATGATGGGCTTCCCTTGTGGCTCAGTTGGTAAAGAATGCACCTGCAATTCGGGAGACCTGGGCTCAATCCCAGGGTTGGGAAAATCCCCTGGAGAAGGGAAAGGCTACCCACTCCAGTATTCTGGCCTGGAAAATTCCATGGATGGTATAAGTTCATGGAGTCACCAAGAGTCAGACACGACTGAGCAACTTTCACTTTCACTTTTCGTAAATGATGTTTTTTCCTCTGAATCTTTTAGGATCATCCCTTTTGCCCTGTGTTTTTGTTTGTGTTTAATCTCACCATGATGAGGTTGACATGCATCATTTTTAGTCTGTCTGATAGGCTCTTAAAAATCTGAAAACTTATCTTTAGATCTGAGAAATTTTCTTACATTTATCATTTTCTTCCCTCCTCCTTCTTGATCTTCTTTTAAAAACTATGCAATTTATATTTGTCAAATATACCTAAATAAAGCAGGGAAGAAAAAGAATTCACCTAAAATACAACTACTGCATTGGTTAATAATTTGGTGTGCTTCCATATTTTTCTCTCTGTAGCTCTTCGTATCTGTGTAAAATGATTTTTAAAATATTAATATATTCATTTAAAAAGGCAGACACATGTATAGTCATACGTTTAGAAAAAGTGAATGATATTAATCATAGCAAGTTAGTTTGTGCCATCACCTAACTTGTCCATGACTTAAAACAGTAAGTTGTGAGAGGGTCATATGGGTAAATGTTACCCCTAAAAAGGGAAGGGGGGTTGCTTGTAGAATGCTAGTTACAGACACTGCAAGTAGGGTTCTTCTTCTTGATCAGGGGTAAGAACTGGGTGGTGGAAATATGTGATGGTCTAGGAGCTGCCATACTGTAGCCAATTACTGAATGGTGGAACAACAACATGCATTTTTCTTGGTTCCTTTTATCTTTCAATTTATATCTTTTTGAAGTGTAGTTCCTGTTGTTGTTCAGTTGCTAAGTCTTGTCTGATTCTTCATGGCCCCTTGGACTGTAGCATGCCAGGCCGCCTTGTCCCTCACCATCTCCTGGAGTTTGCCCAAATTCATGTCCATTGCATCAGTGATGCCATCCAGCCACCTCATCCTCTGTCACCCTCTTCTCCTTTTGCCTTCAGTCTTTCCCAGCATTGAGGTCTTTTCCAGTGAGTTGGCTTCTCACATCAGGTGGCCAAAGTATCGGAGTTTCATTTGTCCTTCCAATTAATATTCAGGGTTGATTTCCTTTAGGGTTAACTGGATTGATGTTCTTGGAGTTCACAAGACTTTTAAGAGTCTTCTCCAGCACACTTCGAAAACATCAGTTCTTTGGCACTTAGCCTTCTTTATGGTCCATCTCTCAAATCCGTACATGGCTACTGCAAAACCGTAGCTTTCACTGTATCGACCTTTGTTGGCAAAGTGATATCTCTGCTTTTTAATACACTGTCTAGTTGGTTCTCAAATAGAATTTTGGAATATAATCTTTTCATAAATTAAGGGCTGGTTGTATATAAATATTTTGTGATATATTACACATTTGGTTCTATTTTTATAATTGTAATTCCCTACTTCCCTCTCAAAGAGTTTTTCCTGATTGAGGATATTTTGGTAGCTGGCCCCTTTTAAAACCATTCTAAGAAGCTTTTGTAATGTGTGATTTGTCAGTTGTCTTACTTCATTTGTTATTTTGAATTAAAAAAAAAAAACAAACGGTCCACTGCCTTGTCCAAAAAATATCGGAAGACAGCATTAAGGATAAAGTGATCATTCAGAAAAAGAACAGTGGGAAGAGATGACTTGGGATTTTTTTTTTCATGTTCCTTCCCAGGTGCTTTTCAAAGCTGGTGTCATTCACCTTTACGATGAGTCCATGCACGATTGTCTTAAATGTCAACTGATGAGCTTCTCTTTTTCTCCCTTGCAGCATTGCTATGGCAACAAAAGAAAATATGACTTCACAGAGAGGAATGTTGAAATCAATTCAGAGTAAAATGAACACCTTGGCTAGTATCCTTTTTTGACAGTGTGAAATCTGTTTATAGCGGGGAAATCTCTGTGTGCTTCACCACTCTCTCTCTCCCCTGGGCAGATCGCCGTCAGTAGCGACAGTAGAAGTCATCTGTAATTCTGTATTGTGAATGCGCCCTGCACTTGTACTTTGTGAAAGTTCATACTGTTTAGTGCCATTTCTAAAAGATAGCACACCAGAAGTTTCATACTAGTAGATTTCGAAAAAAATGATAAATATAATTTCCAAATTATTCACAAAACTATTTTGCATCTTAATAGCTCTTGAATCCATGTTAGAAGTCTACAGTGTACGCTATTTTTACACAGAGGTCATAAATTTTGTGCTTTTTCTTCTTTCTTTTTCATTTGGAGAATAAGTCAGTGGCATAAGCTTAGAAAGGGCGGGAAGTAGACAGCCATACATGTAAGTGCTGGTCACTGCTGGTGACCGTATTTTCATTTTGCACAAGCTGAACTCTAGATTTGCTGCTTGTTTGTTGTGACCTCTACCTTTTCTAGTTCTTCAGTTTCCCACTTTAAATTAGTACTATTCATACTCTGAGAATTCCAGCAGGGAAACTGCTAGGACCAAAAACATTCTGTTTCCTTTGAGGAATCAAGCCTTCTAGAGAAAAAAGTTTCCTTCCCCAATTACTAATAGGGAAAGGACCTATAATTTCAAAAGCTGAGTATCTTCTGATCCTAGATGATTTGAGGTCACTTTTAGTGTGATCTCTTATTGCCCTAAGGAAAAGAATATCCTGAAGTGTGTTGATATTTTCCAGTTTTTGGTGAGTTTTGTTCTTGCTTTGTGCTTCCTTGGTGGCTCAGACAGTATAAAGCATCTGCCTACAATGAGGGAGACCCGGGTTCGATCCCTGGGTCGGAAAGATCCTCTGGAGAAGGAAATGGCAACCCACTCCAGTACTCTTGCCTAGAAAATCCCATGCATGGAGGAGCATGGTAGGCTACAATCCATGGAGTCGCAGAGAGTCAGACACAACTGAGCGACTTCACTCACTTGTCACCCTAAGTATAAAACCATACATCTAAAATCATTTCTGTTTTATATAGGGCTTTGCTGCTGCTGCTGCTAAGTCACTTCAGTCGTGTCAACTCTGTGCAACCCCATAGACAGCAGCCCACCAGGCTCTGCCGTCCCTGGGATTCTCCAGGAAAGAATATTGGAGTGGGTTGCCATTTCCTTCTCCAATGCATGAAAGAGAAAAGTAAAAGTGAAGTCGCTCAGTCGTGTCCGACTCTTAGCGACCCCATGGACTGCAGCCCACCAGGCTCCTCCGTCCATGGATTTTCCAGGCAAGAGTACTGGAGTGGGTACCATTGCCTTCTCCGATAGGGCTTTGCAGTTAGTAGAGTACTCTGATACACATTATCTCATTTTATCAGTACGATAAATTAGAATCATTTCCAAAAATATGTTCTAAAAAAATCAAATAAAATGGGTTTGATTAGATAGGACTCCATAGAAAGATAATAATAGAAACCTAATTTACACTGACCTAACAAGGAAAAGGAGGGAATTAACTTGTTCATATGTCTGTAAAATTCAGGAGTAGAATTTGGCTTAATGGATGGCTTGGATGCAGAGGCTCAGATTTTATTATCAAGAATCTGCCTTTCCGTTCTTTGTTCCCCTCCTCCATCTTTCATTTCTGTTTACTTACGTGATGGCTTTATTCTCAGACACATTTTCTCCTTGTGCTGATAAGAGATGGCTACCAGGGTGACCTCCTGCCAGATCAAAATTATGAAATTTCTAACAGCTCTGGCACACGTCCAAAGAGGACTGTGGTTGCCCTCACTTAAGTCACTGCCTATCCCAGCCACTGGCCAAGGGGAGGGACTATTCTCTCCTGCCAACCCTGAGTGGGTATGCACACCTGATGGCAGGGGACAGCAGCAGCCCCACCCAGTTACATGAACTGAACTAGATTATTGGCGAAGGAGCAGGGAGATTCCCTAAAAGATAAACTAGGTAGAAATGTGTTCACTACAGATAGGGCTTCCTAATGTCAAAACTTTTCTTATTTCCTCTAAGGGCAGTGTTGACCCTTCTTGTACCAAGCCAAAAGATTAAGCATCTGCTTTATATGAGATTTGCACCTGACAGCATGTAAGTTTTTGTAGTCAGAAACCACTGCTGGAAATGCAAAACAGTATAGGATGCACAGGCATGTGCTTTGATTACAACATACCACTGAGTAAGATACGAAGATATTTTCCAGTACCGAGTACAGTACAGTTGTGACTGCTGGAAAACTCCTGAAACTGAAAGTTTTCCTCTCTGCTTTCGTTGTGTTCCCCACAAAGGGCGGTCAGAGCAGTTTACCCCACCTTCCAACCCTATTCCTGCCCACTCCTGCTAAGTGAATTTAAGATTTTTAAATAATTAACCGATGTTTGATTATACAAACCCTTAGAGTTTGTTCCCACCAATTGTCTGAATCCAGGGGGCTTATCACCCTGTGGGGAGATCGTGTACTCCTCAAAACCCTTCTGGAAGAGCTTCCCAGTCTCCTGAGGAAAGGGATTTGAGAGAGAGAGAGAGAGAGAGAAGGAAATGCAGGATGGTGGTGATGGCTGGCTGTGCCTCTGCCTGCCTGCCCTGCAGGGCTCCTTCATTCCTGGCCACACTGGCTCCACACGGACAGTCCTCCCTCGGCACATGGCAGCAGTCATCACTGCCACCGCCTCCTCTCTCTCAATGTTTTCCCTTTTGTCATTCTTACTCGTGTGCTGCAGTGTACCAGGGGACTCAGATTTGCTTAGGACTTTGAGCAGTAAGGAAGGCATTGGTGTTTGCTGCAGCTTCCTCAGTGTGATTTTCTTCCCCTGTTTCTTCTCATCATTTGTCTTTCCAGACTCCACTGATCTCTGTATTTTGTGATTGCTGTGACTTTTCAAAGAGGCTTCTTCCACATATGACCTTAATAAAGATTTCCCAAAGATCGTTTTCCTGCTGTGAACAGCCTCATCCAGCGAATCAACCTTAGGAAGCGGCGAGACTCCCTCATCCTGGGTGGTGTTATTGGCGTCTGTACCATCCTGTTGCTGCTGTATGCATTCCATTGATGGGACATCTCCAGGGACTCTTGACAGCCACCACTTTCGCACCCTGATCCAGAAGAAGAAAAAAATAGGAAGGAGAAGTTGACTGATCTGCTAATTAGCCTGACCAGCAGGATTCATTCAAGACTGATAGTGATGGACCCTGACGTGGTCAGGTTGAGCGGAAGTCACAGGTTTTCTGTGCTATCTTTTCCTAACACACATTTCCCTCTGTTTTTAGTTTCTAAAAAAAAAAAAAAAAATGTTTTGTCGCCCCAAGAGGTAAGTAAACCCATCAGAAACAGAATTTCCATGCTTCGATGGTAGTGTTGAAGGCTGATGACAAGCCAGGTCATGAGGCTGGACTGTTCAAAAAACCAGGCTTCTGTATATCCAAAGACTGCTTTCCTTTCAGCCACCAGATGGAGTTGTGAATAAAAATAGCTTTTTCCTTTTATTTTACACTCATGATGAAAAATTCCAAGTCATTTCTTGATAATCTGTGCTATAAATTTCTACTCTTTGTCCCCAACTTTTTTGGTGTTCAAGGAAAATGGCAATTTTGAAAGAATCTTTGAGATTTTCACAGGCCATCTTCAGCACACTTGAGGTTATCTGAAACAGAAGACCAAGCACTGCACTGCAAAAAGACTTTATCTTGTTTTTTTAATCATGCCCACACTCGGGTTAACTATATTCCTGGAAAAACCATCAAGAATGATTTTTGGTCAGTCATTGTTTTTTACTTTTTGTTAGTTTCTTCTGTTGAGTAATATCTATTACTACAAGAAAACAAAATTCCAGTTCTACCATGACAAAAAGCCAGTAAGTATCTGTCAGTGCCCCTAACTTTTCCTCCTCATGTCGTGATTAACACTGACAACCAAGTGAGGAAAAATGCTTGATTTTCATTGAGGTCTCTTCAACAAGCCACATGTAAAAAAGACAGTGAGGGGCCACCATCCAGATGATTCCATTTGTAAATGTTCCACATGTAGGAGCAAAAGTTTAAGAACCCCTGTCTTATGTACCAGGAATTCTGTGTTCTCTGAAAACCTATTCATTCCAAATCTGTTAAGCTTTTCCAAACATCTGGAGAATGAGGGGCTTTACTACTGAAGGAGAAAATACCAGAATCTGTCTCTGTCTGCACTATCAGAATCTGTCTTCTGTTACCACCCTGGACAGTGACAAAATCTTAAACCACCCACCAGAATTCCAAGTTCAACCATTTCCTGGTTTCTGTAAGTGTTAGGACTTTTCTAACTGAACTACCACAATTAGGTTGAAGACTTACAACATCTGCTGTTCTTACAAGAAAGAAAGCTACTCTTCACCTCTGAAATGTACTGTGGTATTTATAGTATTGGCTTGAGACCATGCCACAGGAAATAAAAGGATATTAGCATGTAGTTCTTCACTCCATCACAATGTGTTCATGGTGACATTCAGATGAACTTGATTACAGGCTGGTCGCTAGACTAACCTCTGGTTGGGTACAGAAACAGGTTTTTCATTCTGGCATTAGAGTTTCATTATGTTCTGGGTATGAAGAGCAATTGATATATTTTAACTATGGGGTTTATTTTTCTAAATATGGGTTGATTGATCAGTCAGTTGATTGGGAATGCCCTTAAAAGAAAATTTAAGTTTTCCCACTGTGAACCTTGAAAGATCAGAGAAGTAAGTTCATTTATTAAGTTCTCTCCTGGGAGAACAAAACTTCGCTCCCCTGATTCTCTATTTATCTTTGATTTTTCAAAGGGTCTTGATCGATGGTTGTGCCTCAGCTAGAATCTGTGGGACTTTGGTTGCTATATAGTCAGCATTTATAAAATCTGAAGAATCATAAATAAAGTTATTTATTTAATTATACTACCAGTGTTTGTTACTGGTCTGATTATTTGGTGTGTTCATGAAAGCTGATGGTGGCCTGAGAGTAAAACTAGGACCCCGCTAATCTAGCTTGCTGCAGCTGAGCAAACAAACGCTTTTGATAGCTGGTAAGCCTTTCCATTAGGGTTATGCTTAAATGAAGTAATAGAATTATGTTGATTATTTTCTTTATGAAAATAAACATGTTCTTCTAAGGAAGTTGAAAAAGTGTGGTTTAGATGTTGGTGTCAGACAGATCTGACTAACCTCCCAGTGGTGTAACCCATGGTGAGGTGACCCAGGGCCAAACGTAGGGCTCGTTTCTCCTCGGTTCCATCCTTTGTGGAAGGAAGCCCTGGAGCAAGAACAGACGTGTGCCATTGACCAGTAGAGGCTCACTTTGGATCCCATGGTAGCTGATGTGAACTCTTCAGTTTCATGCCATTTAGCCTTTTTTTCTTTTTTTTTTCTCAACTTTTTGCTGTCGTTACAAACCAGTTACTAGGCTCAGCGGCCAACAGTAATTTGCTTATTGGAGCCAGGTGCAAGAAATTTTCTATTCCTTGTCCCAAATGTTGCCTGTTACAGGAAGTTATTCTCTCTCAGTCATGTCTTATATAAGCCATGTCTTTTAGGGATCTTACATCACTCAGAACTTTTCATTTCATTTGAAATGAGAAACCATGGCAACAAAAAGGGCAGGAGATTCCAAAAGTATACTTCTCTGAGAGTTTGCTTTACTGTGTGCCAGTAACTTTAGTTTAAAATGGTTAATGAATCTATTACTCAAGTTCAAGCCCAGATATTCAAGTACTTTAGTTAATCTGTCCTGGGTATTTCTATATTCTTGTTACTATTAACGATACTGAGGAGTCCCTGTAACAAGCAGCATTGCTCACCCATTTTCTTATGTTAGAAAAGGGCTTTTCTTCTCCATTCTTCCTTTCTCCTGCTTACCAAAATTTTCTAAAGAATGTCTTTTTACATCTTGCCCAGTACTCATATCAGACATGGGAGTATGAACCTGAGAGTGGAGATGGTTAATGAGAGAGAAAAGTCAGCATGAAGGCCCTTTTGGTACCTGGAACGAAATAATAATGACTTTAGTTCTTTCCTGTTGGATGCTGAATAGAAAAATGTACTTACTGAGCCTTTTGATGCAATGACTTTTGGCCTCTCTGGAACTGAAGCACCTTGGACTTATATTCCCACCATGAGTTTTTCTGTTTCATTGTTAATGATCTCAACCTGATGAAAAGGACTTTAAAGAACTGGACTAGCTTTTTGGTTTTCTAATACCTCATGTTTGATCACTAGCCAGATATGATTTCTTGGAAACTGACTGCATTTTCTAACTTGCAATATGAAGCTATTGAGGGTGAATGGCCATGTCTAGTGTTACACTGAATTTTGTGGCAAATGTAAAGAGGAAATGGATTCTACTGGGAATTAAAATGATTGTGTTCCATTCTTCTTTGGGGGTAGGAGTTGTTTAGCCTGGTCTCCAAAAGATACAGCTTTCCATCATGATCTTTATAAACTAATATCACTCCTTTATGAACCTGCATACCCCTAAGTTTTATAGGACAAAAGAAAATGAGGAGCCAGTGACTCTGAGGATGTTACTGGATAAGAAGCTGAGACAGCTGAGCCATGTCCTGAGGCATCTTATTTTCTTCATGTCTACTGCAAAGTGTCACTTTCGTATCAAAGTGTTTGCATCTATTCCTAACCTGTTAGCTCTTAGAGAGGAAGAGAAATCAATTCCAATCACACTTTACCATGATGGAAGATGTTTCCTCATGAAAAAAAATGCCAATACAGATTTTTAAAATCTATTCCAAATGCACTTTTAAATTTTTTGCTTTTAAAATGGCTTCTTGGAACCAGGTTTATCGTATTTGTACTTCATTTTTGTTCTCATCGAAATGTGCATTTTCTGACTGTATAGAAGAAGCTTTGTTATGTAATTTAATAATAAATTAGAAATCTGAATAGTGTGTCTGTGGTTCTTTATATCAAGACAGTACCATTGAGGCAGTTTGGGAGTGTGATTATGACATCTTTGGTGTTAATAAGTATTTCTCACAGCATTCCAAAACCCAAGGTGAAATAATATGGACACTGGAGCTATCAAACTATCATTCAAAAACATCATGGAACATTTCACTAATAATTTAGCCCAAGAAGTGAAGGAGAATCTCCTATCAGAGTGAAACTTCAGAAAGTATGACGGAAATGTCCAGTTGTAGAATTTAGCAAGAAAAACAGTTTCTTGCCCTCCCTAAAGAATGACATTTTATCCTGTAGATCAGGAATTGGTTCTCTACCCCCAGGAATTTGAGAATTCCTCATTTCCCATTGCCTCTCCGAACGTTGCCACTCGTGTTCTGCATCCTTTTTAAAAATAACAGTAAAATTGAGATATAATTCACATATGACAAAATTCACCCCTTCGAAATGTACTGATGGGTTTTAGTATGTTAGTTGTGCAGTCAGCACTCCTGTGTAACTTTGGAACATTTACATCACCCTGAGAAGAAACCCTGTCCCCACTGGTAATGACTCTGCAGCCCCCTGTATCCCTTTTATCTGACCACACTTTTTCCTTTGTGGGCCACTCCAAATTTTCCCTCCCATCCACTCACATGGTCTCTAAAGCCAGCTCTTTGGTTTTTGACCCTTTTTGGCTTCCTAATGTGTCTGCTGCTGCTGCTAAGTCGCGTCAGTCGTGTCCAACTTTGTGCGACCCCATAGACGGAAGCCCACCAGCCTCCTCTGTCCCTGGGATTCTCCAGGCAAGAACACTGGAGTGGGTTGCCATTTCCTTCTCCAGTGCATGAAAGTGAAAGTGAAGTCACTCAGTCGTGTCCGACTCTTAGCAACCCCATGGACTGTAGCCTACGAGGCTCCTCCGTGCATGGGATTTCCCAGGCAACAGTACTGGAGTGGGGTGCCATTGCCTTCTCCGCCTCATGTGTCTAGCCCTGTGAATGTACACCTACATAGACATACATAAAATCCAACACCACTTAGAGAGGGAGGCCTCCCTTTTATAGAAGACAAAGTAGCAGAGAGGACTAAGTTGCTCAAAGTCAGAGTGGACAGATAAGGATTTGAATCTTGAGGGCGCTTTGATTCAAAACCTTGCTGCAGTTCTGCCATAGTTCTGCAATATATATTTTAACTCATAATCAAGAAGCTGTAGAAGAACTACCAATTTTGCCTGAGTTTACAGGCAATGCATTTAAAATATTTAAAGCCCAGTGGCCAAGTGGTTCATAAAGTGTTCTCATTTATAAGTTACTATTTCCTTAAGAGAACCAATTCACCAAAGTTGTAGGGGAAAAAAAATTTTTTTTTTTTTAGTGTCTTTGAATCAAACTTCCTGCCCATTTCTAGTTTAGAACCTCAGAGGTCTTCCTAGAGACAGAGCTGAGGCTGATCCTGAAAAAGCACCTCAGGATGGGCCTCAGTCACTGCCACCCAGACCATGTTGTGTCTTTCCCTTCAGGTGGTGTGGCTTTAACAGTCTGCCAGCTCCTACTTAGCCTGAATGTTCCTTAGGATCCAAGGTTCTACCTGATCATGCCTCCTCTGCTACCAGAGGTGCCTAGAAGTTTTTTTTTTATTTTAAAAAAAAAGGTCAGAGAATCTCACCAAAAGTGTTAGCTATCAGGACATTTTCTCTAAAGCAAGAGCCATGAGAAAAACAAGTGTATTCCTCCTTCTGAAGACAGATTTGCCAGCTGAGTTGAAACAGAGAGGAATACACTTCCAGCCTAACACCTTCTGCTCCACTCGGCTAAGATTTCCCACTTTGGCAGAGCTGATGAGCTTGCAGAGCTCTTTATTACTTAACTCTCCAAAGACACTTAAAAGCCAAAAGATTGGGAGCTGAAAGGCTGTCATAACTTTCTGCTTAGAGGAATCCCAGAGATCCTCAACAGTGTTCTCGTCATCCTTGTAAAACTGCCTACTAATTTGTGATCCTGATCTGTGCTCTTCATTTTCCCTCCTTTGAGATATACAGTTCTTTTAGATTCTCTCAAACATCCACTGAATCTTTTACTGGTGAAAGTGCTTACAGTTTAAGGGAGAACAGGCAACTATGGTTGGGAGCTCCCTTTTAACTCAGTACCAAGAAAATACGGTTTAAACGTAATTATTTCCTGCAAAGTGACAAGTTCTCTCTTAGTAAATGTGGCACTTTAAAAAAAAAAAAAAAACAGTTCTCCTTATTAAGGAGAATACAAGCAGACTTCCTTGGTGGTCCAGTAATTAAGACTCCATGCTCCCAATGCAGGGGGCACAGGTTTGAATCCTGGTTGGTGTAATAAGATCCTGCAGCTGCCAAAAAAGATAACAGTCAGAGAATACAGCATTTTGGGGGTTTTGATGGACAGGGAGGCCTGGCGTGCTGCGATTCATGGGGTTGCAAAGAGTCAGACATGACTGAGGTACTAAACTGAACTGAACTGCCCTGGAATCAGTTCTGAGTCCTCTCCCACAAGCTGGGGCCCTATGATTCATTTCCAAACCGCACACAGCAGCCACCCTCTCGACGGTGCCCTGCCTCCCATTTGACCTCTCTCCGCCCACTCTGTACATAGCTGCCTACTTTATCTTCCTAAACAAGTTCTAATCTCTCATCATTCTGTTAAGAATATTTGGCAGCTTCCTTCCATCCTTACCAGTGTATTATAGCACATTAACATGTGAAGTGTACACCTAATACTTCTCTTTGTACATGCATGCGTGCATACACACATCACACATACAAAATCCTGTTCTCTTAGGGAGCCCTCTCCTGTTACATATAAACAAGCCCAAGAGATCACAGTCCTCCTGATAGCCATCAGCTGCCCTTTGCCTAACCAGAGTTTCCTTCTCGAGAATCATCAGAGCCACCGGGTGCAATGATGGAAAGAACAAGGCTTGAAGTCGGAAATCCTATATTCTGGCACTGGATGTGATGCTCTTAGACCAAGGGCAAGTCACTATACCACTCTCAGTTCAGTTTTCTTACTGCAAAATGGACTCTAGCAACTTTGACGCAGTTGTTGAGAGCAAATCAAAGGTAACAGTGGGACAAAATTGCTCAGAATGTTTTCAAGAAATAATGTGGGCTGCTCAGACAGTAATGGATCTGCCTGCAATGCTGGAGACCTGGGTTCAATCCCTGGGTCAGGAAGATCCCCTGGAGAAAGGAATGGCTACCCATTCCAGTATTCTTGCCTGGAAAATCCCATGGAAGAGGAGTCCAGCAGGCTACAGTCCATGAGTCACAAGTCAGACACGACTGAATGACTTTCACCTTCACTTCACAAATATAAAGATGTTGATAACAGCATTGACTGTAAAAGAAAGATGGTAAGTAACCTAAATATCCATCAGAAGGAGGATGGGTAAATAAATTATGTAAATCTCTATCATGGAATACTATGCAGCTATTAAAAAAGAAAGGTAACTTGCTATGTACTAATATTGAATGATCCCCAGGATATGTTAAGTGGGGAAAGTAATAAGCCTCTCCTCCAGGGAATATTTGGAAACTTCTGGAGACATCTTTGGTTGTCATAACTGGACTGGGGTGGAGTAGGGTGGATGCTTCTGGTGGTGGGTGGAAGCCAGAGATGCTGTGAAAAAAATTTACAGTGCAAAGGGCAGCAAAGAGTCATCAGACCCCCAAAATGTCAGTGGTGCCAAGGTTGAGAAATCCTAGCTCAAACTGCATTCGTGTTAAAGTTGACAGTGTCTCCTCAGCGTTGAAGATTACTCAACTGTGTCCCAGAACCACCGATTCCTCCTTACCACCCTTGACTGACTCGAGCTGCTTAATGGGACCTAGGTGGCACCATGATCTTCCCGTCCCCTCCTGCCTTTCTTTCCTGCCTCATCCCATCGCTTCTTTACCTCTGCAGCACACACATTTGCACCATCCCAAGTGACCTGATGTCCTGAGGGCTTTGTGAATATCCTCTTTTGGAATTACCTCCTTTCCAAGCCTGCCTGTGAAATGCTTGCTTCTTGTTTTTAAACCCTATGTATGGGAAGTAACTGCTTATTGGGTATGGCAATTCCTTTTGGGGTGACAGAATGGGAACGACATATAGGTGACGGCTGCACAATGATGCGAATGTTTTAAATACCACTGAATTGTGCTCTATTATTTTTCCTCCCTTTTTTCTCTTTTTTTTAAAGTTTTTATTTTATTTTGGAATATAGCTGATTAACAATGTTGTGATAGTTTCGGGTGGACTGCAAAGGGGCTTAGCCATACTTTTTTAATATGGACCATTTTTTAAAGTCTTTATTGAATTTGTTACAATGTTGCTTGTGTTTGGGTTTTTGCGCGTACATGTTTGGGTTTTTGGCCTCGTAGGCATGTGGGATTTTAGTTCCTCCATCAGGGATCAAACCTGCAACCCTTACACAGGAAGGTCACATCTTGACTACTGGATCACCAGGGAAGTCCCTGAATTGTACACTTTAAAATGATTATTTTTAGTGTATGTATGGCGATCCATTTTGCTGTACAGTAGAAACTAACACCCCATTATAAAGTAACTATACTCCAATAAAATTTTAAATTTTTAATTAAAAAATTTTATTATAAATAAATGATACGTTTTATGCTGTGTTAATTTCACCTCAATTAAAAAAAAAAAAAAACTCTTAAATGTTCTTTCCTCTGGGAAGACTTTCTGACCTGTGCTCCTCTGTGCCTGCTATTTTCTTCTGTGATCCCACAGCCCTTATCAATCAACATAGTAGGTGCTCAGTAAGTACTGAGGAGGGAGAAGGAAGGAAAGAAAGATAAATGGAAGAACCTGGTTGCCCTGCATCAAAGTGCAGTGGTCATAATGCAAGAAATGAATGTCATCAGACACTGCGGCCTCTTCATTAACTGCCGCCTCCCTGCTTTACAGCAGCCGAGCCCGTCAGCTTCCTTTCCCTGGGTTCAATCAGGGAATTAGACACTGTGAGCTGACTGACCCACACTGGTAGAAAACTTGAGCTCTGGACTGTTTGTGAGACATTGAGGATTTCATGTATCATATTTAATCATTTACGGTGGTGACGTCTGGGCTCTCTAAGACCCCATCAAGCCAACTTGAATACCATTTCAGCTTTTTAATTTCTTCTCTTTTTCCTGCAGAAGGTGACCTATGGCAAGAGATGCCAAGCGTGGCTTTCCCAGCCTATCTGTGGTAAAGGATTTGGAAAATTTTCCTTTCTTGCAGCCTTGCTGCTTCCAGCCCTACTTCCCACCTTGGGACGTGACTTAGGCTTGTAGGTGTTGTTTTGCAGACCCTAGGTAAGTAAGAGCTTCATCCAGTTTCATGTCTTTTTAACAAAGCAGTAGTGAATTAATAAGAAATGCTTTATCTTCCTAGACCTCTTTGTGACTCTATTCTGGTCCTGCTCTTTGCTCCAATCCACTGATGAGTTCATAAAAATTTCACATAAGTTAAAATCCATCTCTTCTCCAGGGGCTGGGTTCTATCAGATTAACATTTAACTCCAAGGAAATGTGGACATTTGCCTTAAAGAAGTTCTTTATCCCAGGGAATGAACTATATTGTTGTCATTATTTGAATGTCATTAATTATGCTGTGAAACTTTATTTCAGCCTGAAACTCTGCATCTTTCTGTTGAAAATGGCAAATTTTTAGGGATCAGTTCAGTGGCTCAGCATCTAAGCTTTTTATTATGCTTTTCCTCTCACAAAATTAATGTGTGTTTATTGTAGAAATACAGATCAAGTAGAAAAATAAAAATACACATTTATCCCCAACATTCTGTGATAATTGGCTGTTAATGCATGGAATGTTTTTCATTAAAAAAAAATCTTAAACACATGCATATTCTTAAAATTGGGATCCTATGGTACCCTGTGACCAGGTTTTTTCATGCAATACAGCATATAGAGCCTCCAGTGTCATTAAATTTTCAGCCACAGCATCCTTTGCAATGGTTGTGTTGAATTTCATTATGCAGATGCCCAACTCCTGATTATTTAATTGTACAGATATTAGACTGTTTAGATTGAAGGCAAAAGGAGAAGGGGTGGCAGAGGATGAGGGGCTGGATAGCATCACCTACTCAATGAACATAAATTTGAGCAAACTCTGAGAGAGAGTGGAGGGAAGAGGAACTTGGCATGCTGCAGCCCACGGGTTATAAAAAGTCAGATATGGCTTAGCGACTGAACAACAGCAAACACTATTTTGGGAGGGAGGTGGGCCACACCTTGAGGCATGTGGAATCTTAGTTCCCCGAGCAGGGATCGAACCCTTGCCCCCTGCAGTGGAAGCACAGAGTCTTAACCACTGGACCACCAGGGGCAGTCCCTGGATATTGCACTCTTTTTTTTAAACTATAACGTGATTTCCCATTTTTATCCCATTATAAATAACTGAGCAACACTTTCTTTTTCTTTTTAAAAATCTTAAAGCAGGGCACCTTCTGCCAACTCCCAAACTACTGTTACATCTGCAACCCCATCATTTCTTTCTGGATGAGTGTGTGTATTTGCTTGCCTTTTTAAGTTGAACCCACCTGAGCTCTCAGTTTGCTGTGAAGAAAGGTCTAGGCTAGTCGATATAAGAAGGGAGCCCAAAGGAGAAGGTGCCAGCGTGGAGAGACTAGCACTCACCCACTTGGAGCCAGCCGAGGTTGGTTTTATGGAAGCAGGGCTGAGTGAGGGGAACTCAGTGACCTCCCTTGCAAGACTCCTTTTAAAAGGAACCACAGCGATGTCCATTCTTTGGAACACTCCATCTCCTATTTGTTGATTCACTACAATTGTTCTCAGTCCTTGTGGCATATTAGAATCACCTGGGAAGGAGACAGTAAACTATATATATTGAGTGGGCCAAAAGTTCATTCAGGTTTTCCATTAACATGCTACTGAAAAACCCAAATGAACTTTTTGACCAACCCTACATATATATATGAGTCGGAGAAGGTAATGGCAACCCACTCCAGTACGCTTGCCTGGGAAAATCCCATGGACGGAGGAGCCTGGTAGGCTGCCGTCTATGGGGTCGCACAGAGTCGAACACGACTGAAGCGACTAAGCAGCAGCAGCAGCAACGTATATATATGAATATATATGTATTCCATTTCTAGGGCTTCACAGGTGGCACTAGTGGTAAAGAATCTGCCCGCCACCCACCCATGCAGGAAATGCTAAAGACATGGGTCAAGAAGATCCCCTGGAGAAGGGAATAGCAACACACTCCAGTATTCTTGCCTGGGAAATCCCATGGACAGAGGAGCCTGGCAGGCTACAGTCCATGAAATCTCAGAGTCAGATGCAACTAAGCATGCAAGCACATTCCATTTCTACCAAGAAGTTTCAGCACAATTGCGCTGGGGTGGAGCCCAGATGTCGGAAATTTTGGTAAGCTCTCTAGGTGAGTCCATCTTGCAGCCAGGGCTGAGAACCTCTGCTTTCTGACTTCCAGCGGGACTGAGATCACTGGCCTGGGGGCTGAATGTCTTTAGGTCACAGGCTGCTTTCAGGAGTCCCCACTTCCCACTGGGCTTTACCATAGTCGTCAGCAGCTGTTTCAAAAATGCTGACGCATGGAGGAAACGGTATCCCAGCTCAACAGCTCACTCTGGAGTGATGAGACTGGAAGATCAGCATTCTGCTACAGCTGCATCAGCCTCCCCAGACAGTCAATTAGCCACAGACTTCAGCAGACGCTGCCTGAAAGAGCTCTTTCAGGGCTGACTTTCAATGCCCAGAAGCACATTATGCAGCTAAGCAATACTATATTCACATCAGGCAAAAGCATCTTGCTTTAAGTCTTAGTATTTATTTCCTGCAGAAAGGGGCCTCGCCTTGGACCTGGAACTTGGTGGTACCCAGATGGATGGAGAAAAGGGACTAGGAGGGAGTCCTAGATGGGACTAGGATGGACAGAGAAGCATGACTAGGATTCTGGGGGTGCAGCCAGCCAAGGAGGAGGGAGCATTAACCTAGAGTTCGAAGACAGGGGTTTGAATCTCATCTCTGCTTTTGCTTAGCAACATGGCCTTGCAGTCAGTCCAGCTAATGATCAACTCCTTGGAGCTAGAGGGACCTCCCTGATGGTCTGGTAGCTAAGACGCCATGCTCCCCCATGCAAGGGGCTTGGGTTTGATCCCTGGTTAGGGAACTAGATCCTGCATGCCACAACTAAGACCCAGCACAGCCAAGTAAATAAATAAAATTTTAAAGTGGAAATAGAGATTGCTGCCATAGTTATGTCATAATTAAAACTGAGAGGTAATGCTCATAAGTATGTCAACAGAGGCAGGAGTGCAGAGCTGACCTGACAGAAGAGATTTTTGCATGAGTGGCCAGAAACCTGGCCTCTTATGCCTCCTTAGTTCCCCCTTTTGCTGATATAGGGGAGAAGAGACCATTCACAGAGGTCTGATAGCCATCTTTAACTCTGATAAGGACAGCTAAGGGCAAGAAGAAATGTGAGCTTCTAGAGAATTCCCTGGGGGTCCAGTGGTTAAGACTCCTAGCTTCCACTGCAGGGGGCTTGGGTTCAATCCTGGTCAGGGAACAAGGACCCCACATGCTGCATAGGGTGTCCAGATAAATAAAATAGAGCTTCTGAGAGTGGAATGGGGTATCTCATGATTTTTCCCCAGGTAATTAGCATTAAGAATGAGACTGACAGGGGAAGGGATAGTTAGGGAGCTTGGGGTGGACATGTACACACTACTATATTTTAAATGGATAACCAACAAAGACCTACGGTATAGCACAAAGAACTCTGCTCAATATTGTGTGGCAGCCTGGGTGGGAGGGAGTTTGGGGGAGTTGGATACATGTACACGTGTGGCTGAGTCCCTTCACTGTTTGCCTGAAACCGTCACAGCGTTGTTAATTGGCTATACCCCAATACAAAAGAAAAAGTTAAAGAAGAAATGAGACTGAAGCTTTTGGTGAAAATGAAAATCTGCAGTTTACTATGGATTGAATTCACCTGTGCCCTGCATAGCTGCCCTCTATTAGCCATCCATGGAGAGGATGGCTTTTTCATGCCTCTTGCTCTCCAGTTAATGTCCATGTCCTCAGAGGGAAGGTTTTCTTCTACATCAGTGAACCCCTCCTTCAAGCAAGGAGAGGGCTCGGGCGAGGTGGTTTTGCTCCTTGCAGGACCTGGTATCTCCTGAGAATGAGTCTCTGGTGCTCAGCATCCGCCCCTCAAGCCCCCTGATCTGCCCTGGGGAGATGCTTCTGAGCAAGGGATGTGTCCTGGGGTAGAGGGTTCTCTGGGGACTCCAGCCTCCTGGGGCGTGGCTTTCTCAAGGAGGCTCCTAAGCCAGGGGACTTTGCCCTTGGTGTGGTTGGACCCACTGGGGCTAGTGAAGCTCCATCTGTACTAGATACACTTCTGGCTGGGTAAGTGCTGATGGCTCCGAGTGACCAGAAAGAAGACCGACGACATCAGGAGAGGTGGCTGGGACAGAGACTGGGTTTGGGGGACAGATAGACCTGTGCTGCATTTTCTTATATTATTTTTTTACACGGACCATTTTCAAAGTTTTTATTGAATCTGTTACAATATTGCTCTGTTTCATGTTTAGGTTTTCGTGGCCTCGAGACATGTGGGATCTTGGCTTCAAGACCAGAGATGGAACCTGCACCCCCTACATTGGAGGGTGAAGTCTTAACCACTGGACCACCAAGGGAGCCCCACTTTGCTGGATTTTAAATTAGAAGTTCTCTTGTTGGATCCCACTTGTAAGCTGTTACTAGTGGGTGACCGCAAATTGCAACAGTCATCTCAAAAGTCATTCGGAGAAAGCTTTTGGTTTTGAAAGAACAAAGACTGGAGAAAAATGAGCTAGTTTATTTTTAATTGGCAAGTGCAATTGACATATTTCATTTGAAGTGATGAATGTATACAGCTGATGAACTATTACCATCACCTGCCTTAACCACAGTTTTTCACAATTATCTCAAATATACTTTACAGACATAGAGCTTTACCTTTCAGATGGATAAAGGCAAATTCATACATTAAACCAATCTGACAGCAAGAGAATCTTTATCTTTCTGCATTGAATGAGACCAGGATCACCCAATTTAAATGCTTATAAGAACTCTGCCTCGGTTAATTAATCAGCTAACCAGACCTCTTTGTTGAATTCAGTTCTTATCAGCAGAGACTAAGGCTTTTGATAGAACAGTGTGCAGTCGACAAGGATGTGCTTCAGAGCTTCTTTTAATTAAAAGCCTTTTTAATATGAAACCTGTATTCCTGATTTGATATTAAAAAAAAAAAAGAAGCTTATATTATTGTAGCTTCAGTTCCAAGTAGAACTCCACTGCTGATCAGCTCTGAGGCCTTGAGCTAGTTCAACTAAGCTCTCAGATTTTTGTACAGACCCCAGAGAGTTATGAGATGTAGTCCCCACACAGGACATATATAGGACTCTGACATCACCATCCCTAGACCATTTTCTCTGTGTCGTTCCCCACCCTCCCTGGGCAGAGGTTTGGGCCCAGAGCCACACCCCACTCTCTCCCCCATGCCACTCTATTCCCCATGCCAAGAAGAACATGCAGAGATCAGTATACAAAATAGCATGGACTGGGTCATCACAACTGAGTGAAAACATACACATCATTCTGAATTCATTCATTTGTCAGACATCCAATAAAACATAGGTGGCTCAGTGGTAAAGAATCCACCTGCCGATGCAGGAGACTCGGGTTCCATCCCTGGGTCAGGAAGATCCCTCAGAGGAGAAGATGGCAACCCACTCCAGTATTCTTGCCTGGGCAATCCCATGCACAGAGGGGCCTAGAGGGCTACAGTCCATGGAGCTGTGAAAGAATAGGACACAACAGCTCTTTCCTGGACCTCAGTCATTAACTGTGTGCCAGGCAGACTTTAGACAGACTTTCTTGGGCTTCTGTACAACTCAACTTGTATACACTCTCTAGATGCACAACTAACCAAACCCACAGCAGATACATTTCAAAAAAAAAAAAAAAAGGATAGAATTAAGATGGTGGTGGGAGAGGAACAGACAGTAAACCAGCAAACAAAGAAGTCAGTAAGAGGAGTTCAGTTGCTGGCCAGTGTGATGCCAGAAAGAAGGCTGATGAGAGAGTGGCTGGAGAACGCGATTTGGAGACGTTTTTGTTTGTTACACTTTCTTCATTTTCCAAGTGTGCCACAATGAAGGTGTATTAATTTTGCAATCAGGATGAAATTAAGGAAGGAAAAACCACTTCACACTCCGGGGAAAGTCACCCGGAAGGGAGAGGTGGCTGGTGAGAGATTCCCCACTCTTTCCCCACTTTCTAGCCTGTCGCACTGTGCTGTGTTTATATGTGACCAGCTGCACAGGGAGCAGAAGCTGGTCCCCTCAGTGCCTGTTTACCTCCTGCCCGTTCACCCAGCGCCAGAGTGGCTCCCCGGGCCATGATCAAAACATGAGTTCATCGCGCTTGGTTCCCTGGGGAGAGCAAGCCGCCCCTGCCTGGAACTGCGTGTCCCCGTCTTCGGGGAATGTCCTCAGGCTCTAGAATGTCTCTCCTGGCCAACCACCCAGAGGATGCCTGGCCTGGGACTTCCGTCAGCTTCCCAGCAGGTGGATGGGTTTGAGGAGGACTCTGAGGTCTGGTTTGAAGGGTAAAATCACACAGGCCCATTTTTTTCCATCTGGGTTTAAGCCCATCACAGTTGACTCTGCAGCATCCAAACTGTCCCTTCCATGGATGGCGTGCTGCAGCCACAGGTCCCCAGAGAGGCCAGCAAAGAGTGGGGAGCTCCTACCTCAGTGGGGGATAGAGGTGCCAGGGGCATCTACCTCCAGCTGGGGTTGGTTGTGGGAGGGCAGGTTCCAGCCAGGAGGCCTGGGGCAGGGCTGAAAGGAGACTCCACACAAAAGCCAGTTGGAAGTACCCAGTTCCAGGGCAAGGACCCAGACCAAGTACTGACTCCAAAGCAAAGGTCAAGACGTGAGCCCTGAGGAGGGGCTGCTGGCCCTGCTGAGGCATGATGGATGGAGCCTGTCTGGAGACCCACTCGCTCAGTCAGTCAGTCCAAGGAGGAGAAGAGCTCCGGAGGGCCTCCAGCCCCTCTGACAGCACCCACCCCACCCCACCCATATGGCGCCATTTTGTGGTTCTGACACTGGCTTGTGTGTGGAGGTGGGCTTGAAGGGACTTGTTACCTAAAAGCACTGTAGCGTCCAGCTACAGTGCTGAGAGCACTTAGATGAGCCCTTTTATTATAAAGTGACTTGCTGTATATTAAAAACAGATTCCTTTTTAAAAGCCTGGAAGAAGTATGCTCAGATATTCACATTGATTGCCTCAGCTAATGGAATATGGGAAAGATTTCTTCCTCTGTCATACATTCCTACTTTTAAATTAAATTATAAATTGTTCAAGTAATACAGATATAAATGCTTGCTGGAAGATTCCGAGGATCTGAAGTATGTGGCATAAAGACTGAAGGCTGCCTGGCTCACCACTCCAGGGCCACTTCCCCACCCAATAGTGACTGCTGATATCAGCGTGGTGTCTAGTAGTTGGATAGTTTTGATGTTTAAAAGAGAAAAAAGCTTAAGAATGACGATTGCATGGGCCAGGGAGCACAGAAAGTTCTCATGGAAGAAGGTTGTTGATCACATCTGAGGGGCCTGAGAGTCAGGCAAGCAGACAGAGGCTTCTGGGCCATGATGTTAATCCCATGGCCCTCCTGCCCACTGCATTCCTGGGAGAGTTCCAGGAGACCTTCTCCTCTCACCCAGAAACCTCTTCCCCTGACAAGCAGCTGTGTACAAGGGGATCCTTGTTAAAACTTCCCTGAATTCAAAAGTGATTAGGAAATGTGTAGAAGATTCTCCATCCAATGAGAAGGCAGGAATGTGGGCTCATCTACCCTCAGCCACCCACTTCCCTAGCTCCTGACCTCTGCCTCCCAATTTGCCCCAGCAGGCAGATTCATGTGGAGAAGGAGTCTTCTGGCTGGTAGCCTGGTGCTTCCAGCAGCTGTGAAGAAAGTAAAAGCAGTTTAGAGGCCCATCCATCATTCCCAGAGGGTCCTCCAACAGATCAGGCCGGCCTCAGGGCTCCATGGGCCCAGTCACCGGGGCTTCCAGCATCTTCCCTCTTTCTGAGCCTGTGGTTGCCATGGTGATGAGTCAGCCCTAGGCATGGCTCTTTCTTCTCCCTGGTTCCAGAGAGCAGTGGAACCCAATGAGCCCCCAGTAGCCAGAGCTGCTCCTAATGCACCTTCAGAATTTGCTCCCCTGGTGTTTAAGCCCTGTTTTTAAATTATAGGCAGAAAAAAATCACAGAAATATTGGAGACCTAAATGCCCAGCAACAGGAGAAAAGATAGGTGAATACATTAATGATGGTTTATAACTATTATGTGGTAGTCACTCAGTCGTGTCTGACTCTCTGTGACCCCACGGACTATAGCTTGCCAGGCTCCCTCCTCTGTCCATGGAATTCTCCAGGCAAGAACACTGGAGTGGGTTGCCATGCCCTTCTCCAGATTATACCTACTATACAGCCACTAAAAAATGATGTTTACAAAGAGTCTTTAATAACATAGAGAAATGCTTGGCTCAGCAAATCTAAAATAGTTTAGCAAGAAAACGCATCTCAAAGCTTAGCGGTGCATTAAATTTAGAAAATACCATGTCCCTACCCTCTCTCACAGATTCATGTTGCACATCGGTATAGTAAAAGTTCTGAGGAGTCTGACAATAAAGCAGCTATATTTAGCTTTATTTAACTCACTGTTTCCTGGATCTGTTTGATAACAGAGCCCTTTGCTGTGAAGACCCCTTTCTGGGCCGAGCGTGGTCATCCTCTGCCTCCTTGTCTCCCTGTTGGGTGGTCACCGTATGGGCTGCTCACACCTCCCTAGAGACCCTCAGAGCACCTGGACATGGGGACTGCATATCCTGCCTCCTCTCCCTGCCCCTGATTCCCACCCCATGGCCTGGTGCTTGGGAGTTTGTAGCGAGAGCTTTGGCATTGTCCGTGTTTGTTTCCAGTTTAGCTACTGATGATCCGCCTTTTCATTCCTTCTTCTTTAAGTGCTGCTGTTGCTGTTTACGACTATGCTGTGCCCAGCCGTTTGCGACCCCATGGACTGGAGCCCACCAGGCTGCTCTGTCCATGGGATTTCCCAGGCAAGAATACTGGAGTGGATTGCCATTTCCTTCTCCACTTCTTTAAATGGTGTTTATTGTAAGAAATGAACACTCAGTCGACCCCAGAACTGTCATTAATCTACCTTCAATAAGGGATTAATCACCGATGGGCCATGAGCCAGGTGCATCAGCTGGCCTTCCTGATACTGCGGTGTGATGAGCCCAGCACTTTCCCACCTGGACCTTGGCCTGTGCTGGCCACTGGCCTGGCTCTGCCTCAACACCTTCCCTGCTTCCTCACTGGGCAAGTCCTTCCGGGCTCAGTGCAAATGCCATTAGGGAGAACTTCCCCGATTCCATCATCTGTGTTAACTCTATCACACACTTTTATGAACATTTCTTACCTCCTGTCATAGATCCTGACTAGGTATTCATTTGTTCAATCTCTCTAGATACTAGACTATGAAGTCCTTGAGGGCAGAGATCTAGTTGGTTTTGTTCAGTATGGTATACTCAGCACAGTGTCTGGCACATAGTAGGCCAACACATGTTTGTTCAGTGAATAAATTTTAACTTGATATTTCTTAGACCACTCAGCCCAATACCCTTGTATGTAGCATGTAATGTGCGTCCATACCCAGTCATGTCCGACTCTGTGACCCCGTGGACTATATATAGCCTGCCATGCTCCTCTGTCTGTGGAATTTCCCAGGAAAGAATAATCGAGTGGGTTGCCATTTCCCTACTCCAGGGGATCTTCCCGACCGAGGGACTGAATCACTGTCTCTCATCTCCTACACTAGGAGGCAGATTCTTTACCACTAGTGCTGCCGGGAAGCCCTTGGTATGCCACACCTTAAATTAGCTCATCTAATTTTCCCAGGGCTTCTTTAATGGCTCAGCAGTAAAGAATGCAATGCAGGAGACGTGGGTTTGATACTTGGGTCAGGAAGATCTCCTGGAGAAGGGAATGGCAACCCACTCCAATATCCTTGCCTGGGAAATCCCATGGACGAGAGGAGCCTGGCAAGCCACAGCCCATGGGGTGGCAAAGAGTCAGACATGACTTAGCAACTTAACAACAATTTTCCCATCTGTAAAATGGGTAGCAAAAAGGAAAGAATTGAATTGGGTACATAAATCCTGAAATCTCAGGTGGCATAATACACACAAACCCAATCAGTAGCTTGGGGTTGGGGAAGGGGTGCTCTGCTCACGTAGTAATCCAGGGACCCAGGGGCCGCATCAATGACCAGCTTCCAAGTTGTCTTGGAGTTGACATCCAGTTGGCAGATGGGAGACATAGAGGATTTTGGGGTGGGGGTGTGTTTTTAAAGGCCAGGCCTGGAAATGAAGCATGTCACATCCATCCATGTTTACTTGGCCAAAACCTAGTCACATGGCCACATTCAACAGCAAGGGAATCTGGGAAATACAGCCAGGTGCCCAAGATTCAGAGGAAAATGAGTTCAGTGAAAAGGTAGATTGCCACAGGAACTAGTACACTGAGCGGATTTAGAGTAGTGTTAGCAAACTACAACCTACGAGCCAATCACTGTCCACCCCCATGTTATTATAAATAAAGTTTCATTGGAGCACAGTCATACTCCTTTGTATATTGTCTATAGCTCCTTTGTGCTACAACAACAGAGCTAAGGAGTTGCAACAGAGTCCGCATGGCCTGGAAAGAGCTGAGGCCGACCAGGATTATTCTTATTATTCTTACTATTTGCAGTTTGTTTTTAGTAGCAATTGCTGAAGAGTACAAATTTGCTTGTTTCCTGCTTTGAAAGAGTATTTGCAATCTATTGTCAGACCTGACACTTTTCTTTATGGCCCAGGGCACAGATATCATAAATAGAACTTGTGGAGAAATCCTTCTAAATCAGAGACTGACAGACTTTTTCTGTAAGAGACCAGATAGTAAATATCTTCCAGCACATTGAAAGTTGACCCAGCAGCCATCTGCAACTGAGGGTGACAGAATGGGGATGCCTTGCGATGCCACCGAGGACCAGACCGCTTGTGTCCTGGACACCCCAGCATGCTGTCGTCTCCAGGGAAAGTGGAAGGAACTCTGAAATGACTGGGCTTAAGTTTCTGCCACTAGGCAGAATGGAGACAAAGGAGAGATGAAGTCAGATATAAAGGAAAAACAAGCAAACATTTCTTGCACACTTGAGTCTGGCCTGAGACTGTACACAGACATTACCCTTAATAAATATGTGTTTAGTGCACCTGTGGCTGATTCATGTCAATGTATAGCAAAAAACCATCACAATATTGTAATTATCCTCCAATTAAAATAAATTAATTTAAAAAATAAATAAATACATGTTAAGTGGGACCGTCGAACAGAATCTAATGCCAGAGCCACAGCGTCAAGGGACGGGCAGCCCCCCAACACCCGCAGCCCCTCTGCCTCTCCCGGAGGCTTTGAAGCCCCTGAAACTGTGCTTTGGAAAAGTTCAGTCAGAGGGAAAACTCCTGGAGGGGTTCTGAGTCATTCTTTTGATATTGCCCCTTGCCCCATGTTGCCAGCCCTACTCACCTATACCCAAATCCAGGGGTCCCCACTCCTGTTCTCTGACCGCCCCCCTCCCGGCCCCCGCCCAAACAGCTCATCCAGCATCCCGCAGGAGGAGAACCTGGAGAATCAGCAGGGCCTCCCTGGAAGCCCATTAAGCAGACTGGAGTAAGCCCTGAGGTGGAGGTGGGGAGGAGCCCGGATGCCTCGGGTTTGCCATCCTCATGCTTCCTCCCTGATGAATTATTCATGTCCACAGCCAGGCAGCAGATCAATAATGCAGCAGGAGAAACCCTGGCAGGGCCCAGCTTCTAGCTGACCAGCCCTGCCCGGCAGCTCCAGGGAGGAGCCCTCCAGCAATGGGGCAAGGTGGGGAAGTTGGCGGGGGAGGCCGCTCAGCTGTGCCCGAGGTCTCGGAAATCCAGCTGTTTTCAGGGCTCCAGGCTGGGATCGGGCAGCAAATAAAGCAGGAAGGGGGAATCTTTCACAATTTCCACACATCCTCTGTCTGCAGTGGGCCCATCTGATTATTAGTACAGGGGAACCACGTGTACCTGGGCCAACCTTGGGAATAGGAATTTCTGCCCACAGCACTGGGGTGCAAGAGGCACCACAGCTTCTCAAAATCCCTTCCTCATGCTTCCTCCAGGGTATTCATTTTGACTGCAAATAGAAGTTTCCATCAAAGCAGATTTAAAACACCTGCTTGTCTCCTCCAGCTCCGTGCAGATTCTGGCAGGTGCGTGGGGTAGGGAGTGGGGTGACAGGCTGGGGAGGGAGAAGGTCCTGGCTTCCTAGGGAGTTGTGCTTTGGGGGCACACTCACCACCCCCACACATACCCATACCCACACTGGGCACACTTTCCATGCTGCAGGCTCACGGGCAAATGTAACAGAGCAAAGGGCTTGTGTGCCCACAGCCCAGAAAGCCAAACTCTGACAGCGGGAGTTTGCAGCAAAGTCAAGGTTTATTCCTTCCCAGGTGGCTCAGGTAAAGAAACCACCTGCCGATGCAAGAGACGTGGGCTCAGTCCCTGAGTTGGGAAGATCCCCTGGAGGAGGAAGTGGCAACTCACTCTAGGATTCTTGCCTGGAAATTTCTATGGACAGAGAAGCCTGGTGGGCATCAGTCCTTGGGGTCACAAAGAGTCCCACCCGACTGAGCACCCAGCCAAGCAGAGAGACAAGCCTCAGATCTACTCCAGCTTGGTCTTTGACTTCGTAGTTTTGTTTTGAAAGGGAAGAACAAACTGGCTGGGGTTAATCATTGTCTTGTGACATTCCTTATTCGCAGTTTCAGGAGTTGGCATGTCTCTAGTTTACGATTCTTAGGCCAGGTGATCCGTGGCTCGGGGGTTGGTTCGCTCTTCTTGCCCTGCAGAAACAACCTGAGTCTACAGGTTAATGATAAGCTCTGCTGCTGCTGCTAAGTCGCTTCAATCATGTCTGACTGTGCGACCCCACAGACAGCAGCCCACGAGGCTCCCCCGTCCCTGGGATTCTCCAGGCAAGAACACTGGAGTGGGTTGCCATTTCCTTCTCCAAATGATAAGCTCTACACCACCAATTTTAGTACATTCGCATTGATATCTGCAAACAACAGTCTGAGTCATCTGATTACTGGTTGATTTATGTTCGGTTAGCTCAGGACTCAGGTCCGAGGGTCAAGAAATGAAAAAGGTTTTGGGGAGAGAGTGATCATAAATTCAGTAAGGGAATTTATTTAAGAGGGGACTCAATTCACAAACACTCTGGGAAGCAGAGTGAAGACCTTTTGCTATGAGACCCCCCTAACTTATCAGGGGTTCTCTCAATGTCCTTCTCTTGGCTTCTCAGTATTGCCTAGATTTTCTCCATCTGTTTCAATAGATTTTCGAAAGAAAGGAATGAAAATGGAAAATTCCCTGGCAGCCTAATGGTTAGATCTCTGTAGTCTCACTACTAAGGGAATTCAATTCCTGGTCAGGGAACTAAGATCCTACAAGCCAAAGGAAAGGAAAACAATTTATTATTTTTAGAGGGACTATAAAAGACCACCCCACCAGAAGATACAGCCACGGGGTAGACTGCAGCTGAGCTGACCCACTTGACCCGGCTTCAGGCGTCTAACCCTGAGCGTCCCCAACTTCAGCACACATGAACCCCTGGGGATCTTGTGAATGGGCAGAGATTCCGGTCAGGGTGTGGCCGCAGCGTCTGCATCTCTGACCACTCCTGGTGATGCCCATTAACGCTGAGTGGTGAGGCTCGAGAGCCCTGTGGCTCCCACCTCAGATGACTACTGGGGTCACCTGGAAACCTTTAACAACTCTGAAGTTCAGGCCACACCCCAGACCACTTAAACCTGATTCACTGGGAATGGAAGCCAGGCACCAAAGCCGCCCAAGCTCCCGGGTGATTCCAGTGAACTGTCTGGCTTTAGAAGCTCACTCATAGACCTGCTCAGCTCACCCTGTTACCTGGAGACTGGGGACCAGAGAGGCTGCGGCTGACCAAGAGCGACTCGGCCAGGGAGTGAAGGTTTAAGGCCTGGGCCAGCGAGCTCTCCTGGGCAGGTGGGGTGGTCTCTGGCAGTGGGTCTGTGAGAGGAAGGTCAGGCTGGGGCTGGAGGGGGAGCAGGGTCTCCAAGGCTAGCCTGGGGTGCCCTTCTAGACTCTAGGTGCTCTTCCAGCCGCAGCATTGCTCATGTATGTCCAGCCCTTGTGGTTCACCAGGACACGCCACTGAACCTCCGCCAGCCCTGTGGGTGTGCAGAGCATAGCACCAGCCTGTTCACAGGTGATGAGTCCAGGTTCAGAGAGGACACAGCCATCTGTGACCTGAGGCCTTCTGCATTGTGGAAGCTACAGGTTTTCCCTTGCTGAATCTCAGACACATGTCCCCATCCATTTTAAAGTTTCTAAAGCTGGGTAGTGTCTGAAAAACTGATGCCATAAAAACTTTCAGATCACCAAGCCAGGCAGTAAGGTGACACACAGCACCACGTGGAGAAGGTATCTGGATACTGTGTGTGATTAGAAGGGCAGCAGTTCACTGGCATTTCATCTAATTTGGACCCCAGGCAGTGCTCAAAATGCCTTGGAAAAGATCAAATGCAATGCTGAAGCAAAAAGCTGCAGAGAAACATGACCATCACATAGCAGGCAGTGCGGGTGAAAGATGCTGAAATAGCCAGCTCCGTGGGAACGGCTCGCAGACTCTCTAAGGTGGGAGAGAAAGCTCCCATCAGCAAAGCTTCCGTGACTGTCCTGCCTCGTGGGTTCCTGACTCTATGACCTTGGACAAGTCACTTGGCCTCGCTCAGATTCATTTTCTTCTTAGGAAAATGGGATGACACACCTCATGGGGGGTAGTGTGAGGATTAAATGAGATGTGTGTGTCTGTGTGTGTGTTCAATTGTGTCCAACTCTTTGCAAGCCCATGGATTGTAGCCCACCAGTCTCCTCTGTCGATGGGATTTCCCAGGCAAGAATACTGGAGTAGGTTGCCATTTCTCCCTCCAGGGGATCTTCCCCTCCCAGAGATCGAACCCAAATCTCCTGCATTGGCAGGCATATTCATTACCACTGAGCCAGCTGGGAAGCCCCACGAAATAAGACAATTGGCACAAAACATGGAGCCCAGCACCTGGCACATGAGAAGTGCTCCCCTGGACCCTGGTCTAGCTGGAAAGAATTTCCCCGAGGAGACGCAGCTAATAAGTGCAGGGGCAGGATCTGAACCCAAGCAGGCTAGTCCCAACTCCCACCTCCTGGGCTGCCCTGTGGGTCCTGGGGCTCTCTCTGCTTACCTGCCCTGCCCTAGTGCGATGCCCTTCCTTCCCCCTTCCCCCAGCCTCTTGCCCTCAGTATAAACAGCTTATCGGGGTCACGTGGCAAGTCCTTTCCTGCTGACTGCCCAGCCCAGTGGCTCTGCCTACGCCCAGCTCCACACTCCTAAAGCCCTTGCCACCTTCCACCATCAAGCAGTCATCCTGGAAATAGATTCTCCCCCCCCCTACCCTGCCCCCTACCACACACACAGCTAACTCACCTTCTTTCCATGGGGTTCTACTCTCCAGGCAGCAGAGATGGCAGCAAGAGGCAACCTTGGGGTCAGACCTAGGGACAGTTCACCAACATTTCTTCATTGCCATCTGTATAGCCAAGTCCTGTGTGACCCAGGTTGAGTGTCTGAACCTCTCTGAGCCTTGGTTTACCAACCTGAAACCCAGGATAACACTAATGACTCCCTCAGATGGCCATGTGGATTCATCAAGGTTTGCAAAATGTCCAGCACAGCCTCCTGACCTCCTCTTCAACTCCTGAGGTCTTTGTTCAGAAGGAACAACCAAAGAAAGACCAGTACTCACTGGAGAACTAAGTCTAGGCAAGGGCAAATGGCTTGCCCAAGGGAATGCTTCATGCTGACAACAGAGCCCCTGGATTGCCAGGCTCCCCAGTGTCCCCCAATTTGTTTGGAGCCCCTTGAGCCCAGCAGCACAAACACACAGGTCCTTGATGGGCAGTCAGCTTTATTTCTTTCCATGCAGAGAAATACAGAGATGAGAACTGGTAAGTGGGGGCTGGTGGGGGGTGGTGCTTGCTGTTCCCTAGGGGGCCTGGGCAGGGGCTGGTTCAGCACCACAAGCCAGGGGACCACAGTGTTCATGCAGCCAGTGCTGGACCCACGATAGAGGTGGGATGGCAGGGCCACTGTCCCTTCATCTTCACCGAGGCCTGGGGGTGTTAGGTGCCCCCTATGGGTGAGGGGCAATGAGGACCTTCTCTCCCAGTCTTACTTCTGAAGGGTTTCCTGTCCTCAGATCCTTGGCTCCTCTTTGCCAGAAGGGCCAGCCTCTTGGGGCCTCTGAGCTACACTCTTGGTATGAGTAGAAAACTCGAGTCATTCTTGCCCAGATGGAAGGGTGCTCCTGCAGGCTTCTCTCTTTCTCTCCTATTCTGGGTTTGGAGGAGGAGCCAGTGTGGGTGGCAGGGGCAGTGAGGGTCTGCTTTCATGGGTGTAAGTGTGGACAGCGGGACAGGGTGTGTGTGATGGTCCCGGAGCACACAGAGGCCGCAGCCCTTCCTCTGCCCATGAGACCATGCCTAAACAGTCTGGTTCACTGCTGTCGTCTGCCTAGGGGCCTGAAGCTGGGGACCCCTTGGGGCCTACCAGGAGATGCTCACTCATGACCCCTCCTTCCAGAGCTGGGGCCTTGGAATGTCCTCCCCCTGGCCTGACATTGAAAGTGACACAAAGACCCTGGGCTCATCCCCGTCCTTCCCCCAACAAATAGGGGCATCTCTGTTTTGGCTTCAAAGGTCCTATAAAGCAGATCCAGCAGGCCCCTCCTTTAGGGGTGAGGCTGGGGTTATTCCCAGGTGGAGTGCTGACACAGGAACGCCAGCCCCAGAGGGATCTACACAGTAATCCTGGGCCCTGAACCCACCCTTCAATTCCCCTCCATCACACAGGCCCTCCTAGAAGGCTCAGAGCTGCACCCAGGACCCAGAGCTCCTCCCAGAAGAGCCTCTAACAGTCTCCCTCCCCAGGAGCCTCCGAGGAGGGTGGGGGAGACAGGCAGAGCCCTAAACGTAGGCATGAGGGTGCTGATCAGGTGCAGAGAAAACATGCTCAGTCAACTTGGAGCCAACCTGCCCTCCCAGCCTCCTGGAACCCTGGCTGCTAGGCAGGGCATCCTGGGGTACGGGGAGCCCAGAGCATCATATTACCCAGGGCTTGGGGGCTGCAGTCAGCTGGGGAAGTGGGAGCAGGAAAGACCAGGGGGAAAGTCTGAGGGGCCCTGCTTCCCTCCCCTCCCAGTGTCCCATTAGGTCCTGAGACACAGGCCACGGTGTCCAGGCCCCTGATTCTGGGCATGTGTGTTCTCAAGCCCGGGGTTCCTGAAGACAGGACCCTTCAGCCAGGCTGTTCCCTCTCTCTTGAAATTCTCTAGAACCAGCAAACAACAAACCTTCATAAAAACTCTTGGACTCACATCCCTGAAGGAGGCAGAGACATCCCTAAGGGCCTGGGAGCCTATAGGAATTTTCCCCAGGGGGTGGTCCCGGGGCCGGCTCTGGGGAAAGCCTTTGCTGTTAGTGGCTGGTCAGGAGTGAGGAGTAAGGCATGAGGCGTAGAGCATCAGGGGCAGTTGGGGTGGGAGCTGGGAGCCATGCCTTGCCTGAGCCACTCTGCGTGAGGACCTTCAGCCCCTCTGCACAGGGACCCTGAGCCCCTCCACATGGAATGCTGAGTTTGTGCCCCAGACAGCCAGGTGGTCCCTGAATGTGTGCAGGCCTGAGTTCCTCTTCACTAGCCAACCTGGAGATGGAGTCAGGGCCCGGGAGTTCTTGCTTGGTGCCCCAGACTGCAGCCCCAGTAGGGAACAAGAGGCAGACTCGGGTCATACTGGGAGGTGTTCTGGGACTGAGCTTCTCAACCGAGATGCTCCTGAGGCTGAAATGTTTGAGAAGAGGTCCATGGGTCATGCTGTCCCCATTTCTGTCTCTACCAGCACTCCTCTTGGTGCCCTCATCCTGCGATGAAGGATTTAAGGGTGGCTGTTGCCTCTTTCCAGGGCGGCTACACATCCCATGGGCCCGAGGGGTTCCAGGGCAGGTGCTAAGCAGCAGTTCAGACTCCGAGCTCAGGGTACCGGCTGGGATCGCTCCAGGCGTGTGGCACAAGGCATGCAAACAGTTTTTTTCATCCCACCTCAAGAAAAATAGAAAAGATAAAGTCTGTGTCTTTGCTCTTGGTCATCAGACACGCAGGGACTCTCCCCACCATGGTCTCGCTGGCAGGAGTGGTTTCTTCTCACTCTGGCAGTATATGCCTGCTTGGCCAATCCCAGGAAACCACGGGGATGAGAAACCGACCAGAACCCCGGGGTTAAAATACCGGGATGTGCCCAGGAGACTGGACCACATTATTCATTTGTTTCAGAGTCCATTTCCTTTCCTTTCTTCCTTTCATTTTCCTCCATTTGATGTGGGCTAGCAATGGGGTGACTTGGGGTTTCCTCCAAGTTTGTGCTTTCGAGCTGGAGGATCATCCCGTCCTCCGTGAGGCGTGTGGGTGGAGCTCTCTGGGGCCGCTCTCTGCTAGCACCGCTCCCAGTTAGTTTCATTTCTTCGGAACTGTAAAGAAAAGAACAGTGATAGCAGGACGGAGCTCAGAACACAGGGTCTCTCTGTCCCTTTTGGAGGATCTGGGGTTTTATTCCCAGGGGAAATGGTAACAGAGGTGATTCGGTTTGAGGTTCTGGGTGGAAGTAAACTCCTGCCAAGGAGAGGACTGGAGTCTCAGTGATTGTTTCTCAGGCGGGCACGGTGACCCCGGAGGCTAGACCCACTCCTGCTTGAATGTTTTAGTGAAAGCTAAACAGTCCCCCTTGCAAATTTGAGTTCAGCAGTTGTTACTTGCCATGGAATGTAACACGGCTTCCCCGCTGCCTCAGATGTTAAAGAATCCACCTGCCAATACAGGAGACCCAGGTTTGATCCCTGGGTCTGGAAGATCTCCTGGAGAAGGGAATGGCAACCCTCCCAGTATTCTTCCCTGGAGAACCCCATGGACTACAGTGGGCTTACCGTTTATGTGTCTGCAGAGTCAGACACAATTGAGCGGCTAACACTAACACACATGGAAAGGGTCATGGGTTAGTTTCAAGTGGAGCAGGACAGGGGAGACTGAGGTACTGGAAAGTGATGCTGAGGCTCGTGCCCTGGGCTAGTGGGCTCCTGTCTCGCCAGGGACTTGCATGTCTCTCTCAAACTTTGTGGGACATGCTTCCACTCAAACACATGAAGGAGAGGACCTGCATTTTTGAACCCAGGCCAGCTGATTACAAACCTGAACTCTTCCCTCTCATATGAAGCCATGACCCCTGCACAAATCCCAGGATTTCTGCCCCAAGATGAACCCTCTATATTCAGGCCAGTACCTCCCAAACTTTAATGATGGGGTTGGGAATCTTACTAAAGTGCAGATTTTTATTCAGCGGGTCTGGGTGGGGCCTGAGATTCTATGTTTACAACCTATTCTCAGTATCACAGCCAGCTTCTGGTCCATGGAGCACAGGTGGTGGGGCCAAGGTCTTTAGGGGAAAAGCGTAGGTTGGTCACTAAAGGGGCAGAGACGGGTTGGAAGCTTCCAATCAATACGAGTGTGTGATTAAGGGGAAATGGACAATACTGACCCGCAGAGCCCCAGAAATTCTCAAAGCTGCTGGGCTTTGTGAGTAGCACCTTTGAAAAGGTTGGTCACCTTGCTTGGATAACTTGCCTGGACCATCTTTGGGCGTTCCCTGAAAGTCTCACTTCCTGACTTCCAGCACAGGCACGGTTTTACTTCCAGTAGACCTAACTGTCTCAGCAGGATGCTGTGTGGCAAGCCCCCAGGTTACAAATCAGAGTCACTTGCACTATCTCAGGTGATGCTCACAAAGCCTCTGTGCTGGAGATGTCTTCCTCCACTTTTGACATGAAAACCCCAAGGCTCAACCAGGCAGACCCTGGTGCAGGACCATCAGAGCTGAGACTGGAACTTATGGCTTCTGCCTCCTGGGCCTGTGCTCTTCTCATGACCTTTCCTGGTGATCTACTCTCCAGGCCATTGAGAGTCAGAAAGCCAGTCCCACTCAACCGTCCCTGCAGGAGACTGGAGAGCTTGCTTTTCTGGGGTGCGAGGTGAAGGCTGTGGCGCCCACATGCTCTTACCCTTCTCCCCCACCACCCCTGTTCTGGGTGACCCTCACCAAGGGAGCTGGGGTGCCGCTGGGCCTCACCTGCAAAGTTGACAGTCACGGCCACGATGATGATGATGATCCCCCATGATGATGAAGGTGATGCTGAGCGTCCCGGCCAGGCGGCCCAGCCTCCGGGCCCCATCCAGGTCCCCTGTTGCCACGCTACTTCGAGGACTGCGGAGAGAGGGTGGTGAAACCCTGTCCTCAGCAGCCTAGCAGGAGGCCCCTTGCCTGAGCCTCTGAACACACCCGGTCCCCGCTGCAGCCCACACTTGAGCAGCTCCCTAGAGGAAAGGCAGAGGCCTCCTCCAGGAGAAATGGCCTGGACTTAAGTGACCAGACCTCTTGTGGGGATCCCTAACCAAGCTTGCCCATTGTTGGCTGGGGACAGCTGGAAACATAACCGAGCAATGCCGGGCATTATCTCAGGATCTTAGTTCCCCAACCAGAGATGGAACCCATGGCCCCTGCAGTGGAAGCATGCAGTCTTAACCACTGGACTGCCAGGGAAGTCCCCAGGGTGTTATCTCAGGACCCGATGGGCAGGATGGTACAGTAGAGACTGCAGGCCTGGGAGGGTGAACCATGTCCAGGCCATGCTGAGCTGATGCGAAAGGTAAGCCAGGCCCCTTGGACCCCTGCCCAAGGCTCACTCCTGTAGCTGCACTAAAGGCAGCCTCTGCGACTGTTTCTACGGCCCAACATACCTGCCTCCTTTCCTCTGTAAGCCCGCTCTTCCCATAAAAGGAAAGAAATCACTGGTCCTCCCTCCCCAGTTTCCCACCCAGGATCACAAGCCCACTTCCCAGATCACACTGGAAAGGTGAGTTTGAACCAGGAAGGCTGGGGCTGGGGGTGGAGCCATGGGTGGCTTCACAGGGACTGTATCTGATGATTATTATCCTCAGTGAGCTCAGCTTCTGTTGGCCCTATTTGGTTGGGTTAAATCAGGTAGGTGCAAGGAGGGGGATGAACAGAGGATGTAGAGACAGAGGGTATCCTGAGGGGGCCTGGGAGTGGCTCAGTAGGAGGGATGTCCCAAGCTTGTCCCTGGAGATCCCTCACCACTGTCCAGGGCTGGCTGGTGACCTCTAGATTCCTCCAGCTCTAGAACTAGGACCACTAGAACAGAAACAGGAAGGAGTCCACTAAGAGGTGGTGGGTTTTTTTTTACTATTAATTTATTTAGCTGCACCAAGTCTTAATTGTGGGATGCAGGATCGTTTTTAGTTGTAGCATGTGGGATCTAGTTTCCTGACCAGGAATCGCACCTAGGCCCCCTGCTTTTGGAGCACAGAGTCTGAGCCACCGGACCAGTGGGGAAGTCCCTGTTTGGTTATTTTATGTTCTGATTCTTGGAAGCTCCTGAGTTCAGGATGGAAGCGTCAGGTACCTTGATGATGATGGTGAACAATGATGATGAAGCCTTACTGAGCCCCTTGTTTTGTGTCACGCAGCGTGCTCACGACTGTGCCCAAATTACCTCGTTTAGGCTCAGAGTCATCCTGTGAGGTTGGCGGTGTTGCCCCACTTTTGAAGAAGCTGGAAGTTCAGAGCAGGAACCCTTCCATCTGTGTTCTCTTCAGTGGTGCACCTGGGTCCTACCTTCATCTCAGAATTCTAGCTGATCCCTCAGCCCCACCCCCCCTGGTCCCCTCTGTCAAGCTCCTTCCTGGCCAGCACCACCTGCCCGCTGCAGTCCCTGTGCCCCAAACCACAGCTTCCTACTTCCCAGATCTGCTCCTCGCCTTAAGCCCCAATCATTATCAACAGCCTAGCATTCTCCCACTGAGTCATAGCTGCCCTCCCATCCCAGCATAGTAATTAATTTCCTCCCTAGTCAATTCCATTGCAACTGCCCTCTGGAGCTTTGCTGAACCTGCCTTAGTTCCAGGTGCCACTTGTCACTCAAGCCAAGGCAACAGCCTCATGAAGATGCCCCCTTGGCTCCAAGCTCTCTTCCTCTCTTTTCTACCCCCACACCACCAGTCCATCCTGCAGGTACTCATGCCAGGCCTGGCGCTAGGACCCTGGGATGCAGCAGTGAACAAGCGAGCCCCCAGCTGTTATGCTCGTGGAGCTTGCATCTTGGTGGGGGCGGCAGGCCACCATCATGACCCCACAAAAGTAAAACTGCGACTGTGGGTAGTGTTTCAAAGAAGAGGTACCTGGTGCTATGAGAGTTTGTAAAGGGGAGAGTCAGGGAACACTTCCTAAAGGGAGGATATTTGGATTGAGATATGAGATTGGAAAGATGCTAAAGCCGAAGCTTCAGTACTTTGGCTACCTGATGTGAAGAGCCGACTCACTGGAAAAGACCCTGATGCTGGGAAAGATTGAGGGCAGGAGAAGGGGACGACAGAGGGTGAGACGGTTGGATGGCATCATCAACTCAATGGAGATGAGTCTGAGCAAACTCCAGGAGGTGGTGAAGGATGGGGAAGCTCCACGGGGTCGCACAGTCAGACACGACTGAGCAACTGAACAAGACGAGAGATGAGTCAAAACTAAGTATATTTTTTTCAAAAGGAAGAAGAGTATTCTGGGCAGAGAGAATAGCATGTGCAAAGGCCCTGGGGGAGGCCCTACATGGCAACAAATTGTTATTGACCTAAGGGAGCAGGAGGGACTAGACAAAGGCCAGTGTGGCTGGAGACAGTGAGGAAGAGGAGGCTGCAGAGGTGGGCAAGGCCAGGCCAGGTAGGGTTCTGCCCACACAGGAAGGAGGTTGGTCCTTATCCCAGAACAATGAAAGCCAGTGGGGATGGAAACCTAGGGGCAGAGGATGGTAGGAGTGGATTCAAGTTTCCAAAGACCTCTACCCCTGCCATACCCCAGCTGTTGTGGGGGATCCGAAGAGAGTTAAGAGCTGATTTAAAAGCTCAGAGAGATGATGGTGGCTGAGGCAATCACTCTTGCTCAGTATCTCCCGTGGCCTCCCACTGTCTGCCGAACAAAGTCCAAACTCAGGTTAGCTTTGCATTTCCTGGTTTGAGCCTCTGCTATTGTCTTCCATGACCTCTGGACCTGAGCTGCTCCGGGTATGAGCACTGACTTGCTTTTGCTCATGCTGTTTCTTCCACCTGCATTCCTGCTCCCCCATAACACCACACGTCCAAATCCTCTCCATCCTTCAATGGAAGGCTGCAATTCCACCTCTTCTGTGAAGCCCACCAAGATTCCCCCACTGGAATGGTCATCCTCAGCATCGTCTGAACATTTACCTCATGTCAGGAACTACGCAAGCTCAAGTCCAGACCTCAGTCTCTCTCTGCTCCCCAGGGACATTAGGGCACCAGCTCTCTTTTGTCTTCCCACCGTCTCCTTCTTGACTGTATCTTTCTCTCTCCTGTCTTGAAGAAATCCTCTCTTTATCTCACCCAGTTGTAAGCTCCCCACTTCCCATAGGACCAAATCCAGATTGCATTTTGTGACAGGTGGCCCCCTCCTGATCTGGCCTTTCTCCGCTTCTGCAGCTGCTTCTCACACCACACCTACATGGTGGTCTGTGCTCCAGCTCCTCATCTGTAAAGCTTCCTCGTGACAATCCCTGCCTCATAGGAGTGGTAGAGGATAAAATGCTCTAACAGCTGGCAGCTCAGGTCACCGAACTCAGGACATCAACACCAAGGCAACAATGGGAGGGAAAGGGAGCAACATGCAGAAAGACTTCTGGGATTTCTAGGAAGTTCAAGTTCTGAAATCCAGGAGCTACCTTGAATCAATGAAGGGACTCATTGTCGGCTGTAAGTATGGCCTTGGTGGGGGAAGGGCAGAGGCTTTGAGATGTGTCCTGCACCCCCCACCCCCATTTTTCAGAAAAACAGTTGGTGCAGCAATGATTCAGGACCCCGGAGAGAGGCACATGTCTACCTTCTTGGGTGTGAAAGATGAGGAGGAAAGGGGAGAGATGTTTTTCAGTTACACTGAATCCAGTCGCACTTCTTTATCCACAGTGATCAATCATACATGCCTTCAAGCATGAGGGGTGCCATTAAGGAGACACCTTGGAAATGGGCAGATGGATCAGAGCACACCTAATTGTGGCTGCTTTGTGGTGTCAGGCACTTTATACATTCTATCCAATGTAAATATCACAACTATTCTGTAAATCTTGGTTTTCAGATCTGTAAAATGGAGGGAAAGTAATTGCCTCCAAGCATGCAGCCCTACCTTTTTATTATTATTATTTTGGCCATACCACATGGCACGCAAGATCTTAGTGCTCCCACCAGGGATCGAACTTGTGCCCCTTGCAGTGGCAGCACAGAGTCCTAACCACTGGACTGCCAGGGAAGTCTGGAGCCTTGCTTCTACCCGAGTTCTCCACTGCTAGCTGGCCCTCATTTCTGAAGTTCCTCCCCACCCGCCATGAGTTACCAAATGAAGAATCTGTAAGAAAACCCTCGTTTCTTTCTTTGAGTAAATTACCAGCTGCTCTCCATCCCTATCAGTTGCATCATCTTCCTCTTATACAAAACAGCTCAAGTTGAAGGCACAATAATAATAATTGCCGTAACGGTTGTAATGACTGAATTAATAGATCATTTGTGATCGCAGGGGTTGTGGGAATGGTGAGTGAGAAAACGATTAATGAACTCGGGTTAATACATCAGTGAGGAAAGACACTGAAAATAAATGCGAATGTGGGGAAAGGATGGTGTCGTGGGGAGGATGGGGTGAAGAGGATGCTGAGGACAACTGCCAGAGGCTGAAACCAGCCAGAGAAAGGAGGCTACAGAACTCAGGAAAGAGCTTTCTCCACCCATGAGGCTCAGGCCAAGGCCCAGCAGACCTCAGGAGAAGAGACAAGATGTGCCAGGGTCCAGGGCCCATGGTTAAGACCCTGTGCTTCCACTGCAGGGGGCATGGGCTCAATCCCCACTTGGGGAAGTAAGATCCCACAAGCTGCACAGGCGGCCAAAAACAAACAGAAAGGATGTGCCAGGACTGATCAGTTATCAGCCCTTCCGCAGAGATCAAGCACCTCCCAGCTTCTGAAAGCCAAAAGGTGTGCTTCTCCATGCCTTCTTGCATCATTTTCTCTGCAAACGTGCAATTCATCCTGAAAGGCCCCTGCTGGGCTGTACCGTGCTTAGCCATGTCCGACTCTTTGCAACCCCATGGAATGTACTCCACCAGGCTCCTCTGTCCAGGGGGAGTCTCCAGGCAAGAACACTGGGGTGGGTAGCCATGCCCTCCTCCAGGGGATCTTCACAACCCAGGGATTGAACCCAGGTCTTCCGCGTTGCAGGCGGATTCTTTACTGTCTGAACCACCAAGAAACCCTGAAATGCCCTGACTACAGGTTAACTCCTCCATTGCTTTAGAGGGGGGATGGATTGGGGGGGTGGGGTCCTATGGGAGGAGTCAGGGTGGCTGCAGTGATGGATGGGAGGGGCTGGGGAGATTTAGGGGCTTGAGACAGCAGCAGTTTACCAACAGTTTCAGAAGAATGTTAATATCTTAAGCTATATGCCTGCATGCCAGCTGACTATCAACCCTGGTCAGGGCATAGAACTCTCATTGAGGAAAGGGATAAATCATAAATGAATGAAAATGAGCCTGCAACACATCAGTTCAATAATTAACTTGTCAAAAATGCCTAAGTAAGGAAGCACTGAAGCCACTCTGGATCTCCACATCTATGGGAACAACTTACAGAGATGCTGCCACCAAAACCACAGACAGGGCTGCCCACCTCCTCTGGGGATGTAATGAGGGGTGAGACTCCATTATATCCAAATTGCTAAAAGCCGCGTTTGCCTGAAAGCCAGACTGGGGCAGGGCCCCAATCTCTGGGATCTAATGCCTGATGATCTGAGGTAGAGCTGATGTAATAATAATAGAAATATACACAATAATAATAACAGAATGCACTTGAATCATCCTGAAACCATCCACTACCCCTTGGTCCATGGAAAAATTGTCTTCCATGAAACCAGTCCCTGGTGCCAAAAGGTTGGGGACCACAGCACTGGGGGTTTGCGCTTTCCTCTGACATTGCCGTTTCATTCAGTATTAATAATAACAGCAACCACTTCCATTTATTAAGCATTTACTATGTGCCAGGTTCTGGCACACTCATTAGCTCATTTAATTCTCCCAACAGCCCTAGGAGGTAGATGGTTTTATTACACATATTTTATGGATGAGGAAACTGGAGCTAAGGAAGGAAGCTGAGTGGGTTGGATATGGTCATGTGCCTTAAAGGGGATAGAGAGGTGATACACACCCAAGTGTATCTGATGCTTGCTTGGTCAGCAACTGAAGGCTCACTGCTTGGGGTCCAGCATCTCTCACTGACAGGAGTCCTTGCTGGATCAGGAAGCATGGTTATTTCTCAGCTTGACCCAGAAGTAAAATAGATGAAGCCAGCCTTGCCCTGACTATCCCAGGAGGCTTACGGGAGGTTGTGGGGCTGAGCAGGGCCAGGTCTGGACACCTGTGATCACAGCTCCTGAGATAGAGCCCCTGGTCCCAGCCCTGGTCCCAGCCCTGGTCCCAGCTGGCCCCCGTCAAAGCCACAATGGGAAGAATGCTTGGTGGTCCATTAGTCATCCACTGATGGAGTGAGTGAGTGACAGGGAGGAGGCTGCTGAGAGGCAGGGGAGAAAAAGAGAGAAGGGAAAAGAATTATTCCCTCCCTCCACAAATGCCCAAAACATTTGGCTTTCCTGGGAGGGACATGCCGTCCTTGTTGCAGAGGTAGATGCAGGGTGGGGCAGGTGAAGAGAACACTGGATTCAGGAGCCAGTTGATGTGCTTCTTACCAGTTGTGTGAACAAAGGCAAGGCACTGCTCTGCATGCCTCAGTTGCTTCATCTGTTAAATGGGAATGATTAACCAGACTCTGCCAGCCTCATATTACAACATGCTCTGCGGACAGTGAGCTCTAGCCAGGGTGTCAGGGCTGCAGATCTCCTTCCTCCCTGGGGTCAAGGGCTTGATCTTTCACTTGGTAACCAGTGGGGAGACATCAGATGAGGAGCTTTGAAGTCTGTTGCCAGACCTGGACACACTAGCCATAGAGGCTTAACTCTCTTTCCACACTTTCTGGCTCTCCTTCACCCCTGCTGCTGAGGAGGACCACGTGTTCCAACTCTAAATAAATAACTGACCCCCTCCCTCCCTGGGACCTGGGAGTGTCCTATGAACTAGAAAAGTGAATATCACAACAAAGCTACTCATACAAATGTTTTGGTTTCTCAGTGTATATAAAAGTTACATTTGTACCTTACTGTAGTCTATTAAGTGTGCAATAACATTATAATAACATTATGTGTAAAAAATGTATTGACCTTAATTTTAAAATCTTGCTTAAAAATGCTAACCCTTGGGACTTCCTGGGAATCTGGTGGTTAAAACTTTGCCTTCCAATGCCGGGGGTTCCTGTTCAATCCCTGGTCAGTGAACTAAAATCCCACATGACTGGAGGCCAAACAACCAAAACATAAAAACAGAAGCAATGTTGTAACAAACTCAGTACAGACTTTAACAACACCTAAGTCGCTTCAGTCTTGTCTAACTCTTTGGACCCTATGGACCGCAGCCTGCCAGGCTCCTCTGTCCATGGGGATTCTTCAGGCAAGAATACTGGAACAGGTTGCCATTTCCTACTCCAGGGGATCTTCCCAGCCCAGGGACTGAACCTGCATCTCCTGCATTGGCAGGCAGATTCTCTACTACTAGTGCCACCTGGGAAGCCCCGAATGGTATGCTATATGAATTTTATTTCAAAGCTCTAAAAGAAAAAAAACCAACAAATGTGTGATGGCTTCCCATCCTCCACCAGGGAGACACTTGCCTAATTTTCTGCCTCCACATCCTGGCGCTTACTATGTGCTGGGTGCTTTCGCACTTTGCATGGCTCATAGTGGTGTGCTTTAGGCACTCAGTCATGTCTGACTCTTTGTGACCCTTTGGACTGTAGCCCGCCAGGCTCCTCTGTCCATGAGATTTTGCAGGCAAGAATACTGGAGTAGGTTGCCATTTCCCTCTCCAGGGGATCTTCCCGACTCAGGGAAGAACCTGCATCACCTGTGTCTCCTGCATTGGAGGCCGATTCTTTGTTACTGTGCCATTGGGAAAGCCCCTTGTGTGGCTCATACAACTCTATAATTTAGGTATTATGTTGACACCCATTTTGCAGAGGGGAACACTGAGGAGAATAGAGGTTTGAGTGACTTGCCTGAGGTGGCACAATACCTTGTGGTTTTGTCTAGCGTGGGCACTTCTTGCAATGTGTTGTAAGGATCTATTTACAAATTTCTCCCCACTGGACAGGAGGCTTGTGGGAATTGGTGATGGTGTCTGGTTTAGCACTGTATTCCCTGCCCCAGGCCTGGCAACCATCAGACCTGATTCAAGAACCCAAGATGGATGTAGAAATGCACCAGGGGGTAGGTTCAGCGGTCCCACAGCTGTGGGCCCAGGTTTCCTTTGACAAAGGCAGCTTTTACCCAGCTCACACTCTGCCACCCCCCACCAGAAGATGGATTCTAGCAACTGTTAGACCCTTGGACCCTTGTCTGCTTTCCCTCCCCAAAGCCGGTCTCCTGCACGGGGCTTCTCCCAGTAACCTAGAGCTTGTCCCTACCCAGAGCCACTGGCGGCAGTCGTTGTGTCCCAGGAGGCCCTGGGGGACCCCCTCCAGCTGCCCCCTACCAGCCGCAGGCAGCACAGGAATTTCCTCAAAGGCCTTGCCCAACCCTGGCTCTTCTGCCCACACCAATTTGCCAGTCGCCGGGACCTGAGAATGTTGTCAGTTTCCCCTAAAGCCCTGGCAGGTGGTGCTGGGGACTGGGGAAGGTGCCCTTGGCTAGAAACTGGGCCTCCGTGAAGTGGAGAGAGATGTATAGGGAAATAAGGGTTTTCTCAGTGGACAGTGTGGCAGCAGGAAAGACCACAGCTCTTGGGGACTGGATGACGGATGACTCAACAGTGGAGTCCCTCCAGGGTAAGCAGACAGTGTCTCCCCTCTCAGTGGACCATCCCCTGCCCCTAACCTCATTCTGAAAGTCATTCCCTGCCAGCCTCTCTCTTTGTCTGTCTCTCTCAACTTCCTGAACTATGAAATTCACTTGCCAACAGCTACCAACATTTCCTGGGGCTCCTCTGCCAGCAGCCCTATCCTAACGGCTTGGATTGGAGGCGATCGAAGGTTATGTACTCAAAACCCTACAACACAAGTGTGGGAGACTCAAAGATGAGCCCCCATCTCCCTCCCTGGCCAGGCCAGTCATGCCCTCTGATACACATGTGTTCCCACCTGTGGCCCAGAGCACCCCTCCCGCCCCTGCAGGAAGACAGATATTGAAATCAGTACAAAGGTAAGGCCTAGAAGGCCCCAGCAAGTAGTTCCCCTAGAGGAGCAGCCCTGGCCGAGCTGGCCCCTGGGGCCCGCAGTCCATGGCAGGGAAGCTACTGCTCGCTCTTGGAAACCAGAGTTGCCAGAAGCTGTTAGAACACCCAGGAGGCCCTGGGGATGGGGTGGGGTGTGGAGCTGATGCCTGGCTCCCCTCCCGAGAACACGGGGCCCTGAGACCCCATATTCGCTGCAATCTCTGCTGATTCACAGCCCTACTCAGGAATGACTCCTTGCGACAAAGCTCCTGGCCCCTGCAAAGGCCAGACCCCAAGTTGGCTGTCCTTTCTGGGCAGCATTTAGCTCCGGGCATCTCTCTGGGATCCCCTTCCCAGCAGGGATGTGTGCAAAGTCAAGCTGTGATGTCCAGGAGCAGAGATGAAGGAGGACAGGAAACTGAAGCTCTGGGGGCCCTGGACCCCTCTCCAAGGGGGAGTAATAGGCCGGCTAAGATGGGGAGTCTCCCTCCCCACCCCCAGGACCCCAGCCCTTCTCTCAACACCCTAGGTAGGGTGACTGGTGCCTGCCAGGGAAGCATGGCTGCTGACCGAAACCAGCCCCTGCCCTGTGATGAAGAACAGCACTTACCATGATGGAAAAGATGAGGGGCATGAGGTTGAGGGGCCAGACGGGGCAGAAGCAGGAGGCGATGGCAAGGATGAGATAATCTTTGGGAACTTCTCCGTCCTGGGCATAAGAGGCGGTGGCCGTGGAGGACGCCCGCCTGGAGCTGGCCCGAGAGGGACGGGATGGGGTGCAAGGCTTCCCGGTGCCCCTCGGATATCACCTTGAAGGGCAGGCTGTGGCCATTCTGTTCCAGGTCCAGAGGCCCCGAGAGGGACTTGGACGGCTTCAGGGGCTTATCATCCTGGCCCCCGACCTGCACAAGGAGCTTCTCCATCTCTGGCAGGTCCAGGGGTGAGGCAGTGCCTGGCTCCCGTGCCGGGGAAAACTGAGGCTGTCCAGGGTTGGCCATGCTGGCCTGGGCCTTGGGCTGCTCCAGCTCCAGGATGGGATGAGGGGCTTCCGAGGGACCTCAGCGCACCATTCCTTGGCCCGGACTGGAGGCCTACAAGTCAGGGGCAGACGTGTCACCCAGGAGAGCCAGGGCCAGCCGGGGGGCCTGGGAAGGTCAGCTTCTCCAGGCCAGCTGAACTCAGGCGGCGGCCAGCCTGCCGACCCGTGGAGCTCCAGGAAGCTGGAGCCTTCAGCCCCATTCAAGTTTGAGGCCAACCTCGCTGGTGCTGCTGACAGCTTAGATGGGCGGGGAAGGAGCAGAAAGCAGCTTCAAGAGCAGAGAGGAGACTGCTCCTCTCCTGAGTGAGGCTCAGGCTAAGTCAGGGAGGCTCTGTGTGTGTGTGTGTGTGTGTGTGTGTGTGTGTGTACACACACACCACCCAGCCTCCCTCCCTCCCTGCCTTCCTCAGAGATGCTTTTCAATTCACTTCTCCCCAGAGAACCGCCCGGCAGCAGCGGTTCTGCCTCTGCCCCAGCCCAGCCCTGCCCAGGATGGCTTGGACCAGCCTCTGGCTCCCACTGCGGACCCAGGACCCCCTCCTCTGCACTGGGGGCTCTGGATGGGGAAGAAAGACAAAGTGGGTCCAAATGGGTGTGCCTTCACCTGTCCCGGGAGACTGAGACCTCGGCTCCTCTTCTCCTGGAGCAGGTTCCCGCTTCTCCTATCTGCTGTGAAACACTGAACTCTGGACCTATTGCATCCCACCTTGAACCTGACCCCTGCAAGCCTCAGAGCTGTCCAGACCAGAGCCAGGCTCCGAGCTCTGGAGGGAGGGGTAGAGTGAGTACTCGTGGGGCCCCTGGAGGAAGATTGTGTCTGCACCCTCTGAATGGGTGTCTGAGCAGCTCCTGAGGGGTGGCAGAGGGGCAGTTAGGGAGGAGTGTTGGCCCCATCTCATGGCCCTTAGGGCTTTTCTGAGGTGCTTTTAAAAAGCCAGCAAAGATCTTTCTGCTTCAGGAGCTCCTTGGGGAAGATGCCAGCTTGAAGGGCATGGCTGCCTGTCCCATCTCTCTTAGTTCTCTCACATCTCCTCTGTTTCTGCCACCTTCTCTATTCTCTGCATCTCTACATCCCCGATCTCCTGGCTTACGTTGTCTTATAAGGTGACCACCAGGGTTTGTGTGTGCATCTGGATGCTTGTCTGTGGTTTGGAGGAGGGCGTAGGTCATGTATTGGGATGGGGATGAGAAATTAGAGGTGAGAAGGGGTCCAGAGGTTGTGGAGTTCATTTGAGATCAGAGGTTAGGAAACCGAAACCCAGACTCATTTCAAACTGTATCCCAATTAGGCATGAATCCATCACATCCAGAAACTGGTTTGGAGCAAGATCAGCCATTTTAGCAGAAAGAAGTAGCTTTGAATTGTGTATCACACTGGCTTCAGAAATGCTGCTTCCAGCAAGAGCCAAGACAAGGTGGAAGAGGGTGTGATGGGCAGAGAATGGTGAGCTGGCCACAAAGGGGAAGAAGGGACTGGGCAAGGGAGTGAACTGGGCCCTTCTGCCCAGGAACTTCTAGAAACATGCTTTTAAAATAAGAGACCTTCAGGAATTCCCTGGCAGTCCAGTGGTTAGGACTCCAAGCTCTCACTGCAGAGGGCCTGGGTTCAATCCCTGGTTGTGGAACTACGATCCCACGAGCTTTTGAGGCAGGGCCCAAAATAAAAAAAAACTAAAAAAATTAAAAAATAAGAGACCTTCTGCAGATGGTGGCAGTTTGGATGCTCGAGAGTCCTAGACTCTAAGTCAGTGTCCAGCTTGGCCAGAATTCCATGTTACAATCTAGGAGCTCACTCTTAGTGGGGAGGACTCAGGCCCTATGGACCTACCACTAACCAGCCCAATCAGGCCAGTTCCATAGCCAGCAGCCAAATCTGGCTATAGAGCCCCTGAAATGTGGCTCATCCACACTGAGATATCCTATACATATAAAACACACACTGGATTCCAACAGTACCAAAAAATTTAAAATATCTCATTAACACAGTGTATGTAGATTACATATTGAAATGATAATATTTTGGCTATATTGAGTTACATAAACATTTTAAAAATTAATGTCACCTTGTGTCTCGTCTCTCAATATGCCTACCAGAAACATGGCTTGCATTGTATTTCTATCGGGTAACACTGACCAGAAGGATAGAAGAAACTTGGCATAAAGAAGCTTTTTTTACTTAATAAAAACTGGAAGAAACAAGAAAGAGGCAAGAAGTCCCCAGAGTGACCCGTGGTAGCAAGATTACCAGGTAAACTGGGGTTCCAGAAATAGGGTGCCGGGTTTGCTCTGCACTGTGAGGTGCTGGGCTTGTGGCGCCATCTAGTGGCCTGGTGATGAGGAGAAGGACCAGAGATGAGAGTGGGGACCAGGGAGGAGGGGGGAGAGGCGAGGACAAGGAGCGCCTGGTTTGGGCTCCGGGACTGGTGAGCCCAACGCAGCCAGCTGCTTCGGCTGCAGCCTGGTCCTGCCCCATCTGCAGGCGCCATCTCCCTCCACTCCCACCCTCAACTGAAGTCTTCACTGGAAGCCCATGGGCCAGGTTCATCGGGCAAAGTGGGTTTGGTGCGCAACGTGTTTTTTAAAAATTCACCTCACATAAAAACGGGGATTGCAGACTTTTAACGTGAAGATCTAGGAAGCCTGGGCCCACTTTTTGCAGAGCAGCCAGAAGCTAAGCCCACAGCAGCCTTTAGAAGGGAAGGCGCTGAGCTCCCCCCTCCCTCTCCGCCTGCACTCACGCCTGTGGGCCCCAGGTGGGGGTCTGCGCTATAAGCCCCCGTAGCTACACAGGTGGTATCCGCCTTTCTGTTCTACTGTGGGCTGACCTCCCTGCTCCCTAGTATGTTTGCAGGTCACCGGAGAAAGTCATTCCCCTCTCTGTGCCCCCTCCTCGATGGGCTGTGAGGTCTTGGGGAGGGGGCGGGTGTGCCCCCAGCTCGCTCTTCATGCGCTTGGCTCTCAGTGACAGCTGACTAGAGGAACCAGAGGAAGATAAAGGCACCAAGCAAGTGCCCAGGGTGTCCACGCAGCTGCTAAATCCGATGCTACCTGCCTCAGCCTGAGTGCATCCTGGGCTCTGAAGAATTCTGAGGTGGAAACAATGGTATGGAAAGTGGACCTGGAGTGCGCAGAGACACAAACCTCAGAAGGTTAGGTCAGTTTGAGCCTAATGCAAGGACAAGAGGTAAAAGGAAAGAAAAACCCTGTAACTGTCCACAAGCCTTTTTATCCTCAGTATCGCACTGGGTATCGGGAAACTCTATGGGGCTGACAGGGTAGGAGTAATTAAGCAAACTCCACTTTTCATTGAGGCCTGCCTGGGCCCAGCTCCCCTGCTTCAGGCAGCCTTCTGGTGTCTACACACACATACACACATGAGTGCAAAATGTGAGCAAAACTTGATGTGGCCATTCACCTATCAGCAAGCACCCCAGTTTCACATCCAGTGAAGTATGTGTGTGCTAAGTTGCTTCAGTTGTGTCTGACTCTGCGACCCCATGGTAGGGACTGTAGCCCACCAGGCTCCTCTGTCCATAGGATTCTCCAGGCAAGAATACTGGAGTGGGTTGCCATGGCCTCCTCCAGGAGATCTTCCTGACCCAAGGATCAAGCCCGCATCTCTTATGCCTCCTGCATTGGCAGCGGGTTCTTTACCACTAGCGCCACCCTGAGTCCCTCCAAAGGAATCCTTGCTATCTATGCTCAAAACATTTCCCCACTCCTCTTTAGAACATGCCCTGAGCAAACAAAACTTTCACTTTTAAAAACAATTATCAAGAGCCGAATGGATATTAACCCTGTTTACATCCCCCAAATTCTCTCCGGGTCGGTTCCTGCGCCTACTTGTGGGTCCACACGTATAAGCAGCAGGTACAGACCAGTTTGATCTGCTTTCCCTGCTCACCATTGCTGGCATCCTGTTGCAAATACCTGAGTTTGCTTTGCCCAAGCCTCTCTGGTTAAGTATCTGTGTTGTTTCAAGCCTTTCACTGTTAGATACAGTGCCACTGGGACCTCCTTTTAAAAAAAAATTTTTTTTTCCTTTTGAATTACTTCCTTGGGGTATTTTTATTGTGATTTTGCCAAATTGTTTTCTATCAAAAAGGGAACAGATACATAATACAACTAGAAATCTGTAAATGTGCCCCTTTTTCCACATCTCTGACAACATTTGGGTCTTAACGATTGTTATTTACTTTTGCTGACATGTCTCATTCGCAATGCAAAAGTGCTATAATTGTTATTATTCTCTGCCCTTTCGAAGTGAACCCTTTCTCTCTCTCCTCTGAACACTACTTGAGTGCTCTGTTGGGATTAATTGTATAGATACATAATTTCTGTCTTTAGGTGTATCAGTCATTCATCTCTTTCGGCCATGGTTTTTACAGCTCTGTCTTCTATATGATTCTTCTCTTTCCAGAACTTTCCTTTTTATATTCATTTAATACCTATCCTTGTACTATTTTCCAATACATTTGGATAAACCTATGTGGTCTTGGTTGATAACTTCCATGTCTTTAATAATCAGGGATGTAGCTTCTTTTCACAGCAAATCAGTCATCTTGGAGAACGAATATGGTTTTAGGACACAAACAAAGAACTCAAGCAAGGGTTCCAGAAAACCTGCTGTTGCTGCTGCTGCTGTTGCTGCTAAGTCACTTCAGTCATGTTTGAATCTGTGCGACCTCATAGATGGCAGCCCACCAGGCTCCCCCATCCCTGGGATTCTCCAGGCAAGAACACTGGAGGGGGTTGCCATTTCCTTCTCCAATGCATGAAAGTGAAAAGTCAAAGTGATGTCGCTCAGTCATGTCCGACTCTTAGCGACCCCATGGACTGCAGCCCACCAGGCTTCTCCGCCATGGGATTTTCCAGGCAAGAGTACTGGAGTGGGGTGCCATTGCCTTCTCTGCCAGAAAACCTGGAAGGTGCATAATTAAAGATACTCTGGTCTAACACCCTTTAAAAATCAGGGAGAGGAGGGGGTACCTGTTAGGTCAATAGATACACATATGCACACACAAAAATTCACATATCTACACATTTCTGTAAACATGCCAGGCAAATATTTACTTATCATCTTGTAAATATGCAGATGTGTGCCCTCAAACAGATAGCCTGGATGAAACAATGTTAATAACTAATGTGTTGCAGACTTTATAAAATACCTTCCCATGCATTCTCTCCATTAACCAGCTCTACAAATGGAATTTGTCTTAATATTAAATAGCTTTCATGCAGTGAGTGATTTCATAGGCCAGGCGCCATGCTAAGTGCCTTAAATGCATTCTCTCTTTTAGTCTGCAGAACAGCCTATGATATAAGGACTTATTTAGTCCATTATACCGGATGTAAACACCTAGGCTCAAAGCCCTTAAGACGATTTGCCAAGGTTACTCAGCTAGTAAGTAAGGAGACAATACTTCCACATCCTCAAACTGCCTTCAGAGTCTGCGGCACACTCCCCATCTCACCTGCAGGGGGCGCCCTCTCCCTTCCAGAGCTTAGCGTGCAAGCCAGGGAAGAACCTTCGTTTCTTTTCATCCTGGAACTCCGAAAAGCAGGGCTTGATGGTCACTTTTATCATGTTTCCAGAGAATACAAACCTGAGGCTGAAGCAAGGTGGAAGCACTGTCCAGGCTTGTCTGTCAGAAAATTATAATATGCAAACACTACCAATTGTGGAACACCTTCTAATTGCCAGAAACCGCCTGATGAATGAAGGTTAATACAGCCATCCTGAGGTGGAGCCACCTGTGTCAGAGGTGAACCCCTCCCCCACCGCCCCCACTCCAGCCTTAGAGAGGTTAAGTGGGCACACCTGTATTAAGTGCAGAACAGAGCCTGGATCCCAGGACAGCCTGGCTCTTTCCTTTCTGCTGTCAGACCATGGTACTGCCTCTGCCCGACAGGGGAAGCTCAGTGGGCAGGCCTGGGGCCAGGGCCCCACGTTTTGCTCCTGGTAGGGCCCCAAGAGCCCACTGCTCCAGAGTCTAAGGCTTTTCATGATCTGTGACTTGGCCACCCGCCCTGTGAAATGTGGAGCCCTGGGGTCTGTTGGCCTGGGGACCAGATGCCAAGTGTGCCAGCCAGGGTCTCACTTGCAGAAAGCAGAGACGCCTGTAATTATGACGATAAGCCTCACCTCAGGTGCCCTGGGGACCCCTCACTCCTCCCTGGGAGACTATGGGCATCTCTCCAGCCTCTGTGGGGTCCCCCATTCTGAGCTGTGGAACTCCCCCCGCCCTCAGCTCTCCAAGGAGACCAGCAAGCCCTCAGGCTTTCCTTGTCATATCTGGGTCCTCATAGCGAGCAGCACCAACGATATGAGCCCACTCAGTGAGGCTCAGTATGAGTGAGGCTGGACATGAGCTCGGGGTGCTCATCTTAGAGACAGAGCAGCTGTCCAGACTTCTCAAGGGGGGCCAGCTGTCGCTCCCACTCCTGCAGCAGCCTTGGCTCAAGCCCTTCTTTCCTGGATTCCAAATCTGCCCCCTTATCACAGAGGCAGAGTCCACACTCCCACTCTTCCCCGGGAGCCTCATTTGCCCATCGCTTGGGGTACCGGCGGGATTTACTGATGCCCCCCAAGTCCTTGGCCCTGCCCCCCAGCTTCCTTCCCTGAGACTGGCCCACAGCCTGTTCTCACTGCCATGCTCTGTGACTCACGGCAGACAGCAGTTCTGACCACATCGTCAGCCTCCCAGACTCGCTCCTCATCTCCAGGTAACGTCCTCTCCCGCAGGGCCCCTCACAGTGCTCGGTCACACCTGGGCTCTTGCAGGAACCAATGTCTCCTACTACCTACCTGTGGGCTTAAGGCCAGGGGCCCATCATTCCAGGGTGAGGCCCCAAGCCTCTCCGGGCCTTCCCGCCACCCTGGGTTCCTGGGCCCCGTGGAGTCCTGCTAGCAGAGATGACAGCTCCTCCTTTTATTTGGCTGCTTCTGATGGCCTCCCCCAGACCACAGACTTGGGGCATCAGCACAGGCAGGGAGAGGGGACCCGCGCTGAGTCATCAGACCCCATCAGGTACCTCCCACATAAACCCCCCACTTTGTCCAAAGGTCTTCATTTCTCCTTAAAAATTTTTTTCTTTTGTAAAGCAAGAGACAATAGGACTCAGAGGCACCGAGATGCAAAAGTCACTTTCCCAGGAGAGTTCAGGTCCAAAGATAAGAGCTCAGAAGAATCCGGCTCCTGGCTGGGTTCCCGGGATTCTAGGAGGTGCGGCCCAGTCTCCAGAGTTCCTCCCCCACCGACAGAGCGCCTCCTTCCCACGTCAGACTTCAGCCCATTCAGTTCTGCCAGGGATGGCTTTCTAATCTTCCCATTCTGTGGTCATCCTACCTCTGGCTCCTTCCGGGCCCTTCAGTGCTCTCGGTGCCCGGTCAGGAGTGTTGGTGGCCCAGCCCGGGGCCCGCTCGCAGGAGACCCCGCGGCCAGGCCGAGGGAGCCCCGAGACTTCGGCGCCAGCTTCCGGGGGAGGCCTGGGCCCAGCCCGGCAGCGCCTCGGCCACCGCCCTGGGCCGCCCCAGGGGCGTGTGCGGGTGGCACGAGGCGCAACGAGGCGTGAAGGGCCCGGCGGGCAGCGGCGGCGCCCGGCGGGCTGGAGCCCAGGTCCCCTGCGTCCCCGGCGCGCGCGGCCTGCCCGTGGCACTCCTGGTGCCCGCAGGGCCAGCGGGGCGCGGGGCTGGCGCGCAGCACGAGGGAGAGCGCGGCGATGCGGTGGATGGCCCTGCGCAGCGTGGCGATCTTGGAGAGCCTCTTGCCGCCCAGGTCGTGCCGCAGCGCGCGGCGCAGCGCGTTGAAGGCCTCGTTGTAGTCCAGGATGCGCCTGCGCTCGCTGCACGTTGGCGGCCATGCGCCGCGCCTTGGACCGCACCCGGCCGGCTGCGTCTTCTGCTCCCGGTCACCTCCTCCGCCTCGCCCAGGCCTCGGGGGCCGGGGCCGCCGTTCTCTCTCAGCACCCCAAAATCCCTCCCGGCTTCCAGGCAAGAGTTCCCCAAGTCCTGAGGAGAGCCCTCAGCCCCCTTCAGGCCCCTGAGGCCTGGTCCTGGCGCGCCTCGGTGCATGGCCTCCTCCCGGGCCTCGCTGCCCCCGCTCTGGCTCCCAAGGCTGACAGTCCACCTTCTGAGCGAGCACTCTGCAGCCTGGACACTCCGGGACAGGCCCTCTCTAGCTGGGGATTTATGGCACCACGTGGCTCTCCGCCCTCCTCATCCATCCATCTCCCTCCTCCTGCTTTATGACCTGCCTCCAGGTAGGTTGGTGAGGGAGGAACCCAGAGGGAGGAAGCATGCAGATTCTTGTAGGAAGGGGCCAGGTGGGCAGCGGGACCCGCCCACGGCAGTGCTCCAGCCACGGGGAGACCTGGCCCAGCTTCACTCCAGGGCCTCTCTGGGGTGGCTGGGGTCCACATTCTTCGCCCTGAGTGCCAAATCTGGCCTGCGGGTAGGAGAACTGATAGGCACACAAAGGGGCCCAGGGGTAGTTAAGTGTGTTTAAAGAACCCTGAAAGTTTTGTCAAGGCCTGTGGGCAACCACAGGGCTGTCACAGAGGTTAGCATGACTGTTTCAGCAGTACCCATAAGGGAGGGGGCAAATCAGAGACCACAGTTAAGATGGACCTGGAGTTTCTGGCTCTTTCAGCTCCCAGAGTGAGGCTGGCTGGAATTTCAGGTTTGGGTTTTGCTTGGGCCTTATTCACCCTCTGGGAGAAGGCAATGGCACCCCACTCCAGTACTCTTGCCTGGAAAGTCCCATGGATGGAGGAGTCTGGTAGGCTGCAGTCCACTGGGGTCGCTGAGGGTCGGACACAACTGAGCGACTTCACTTTGACTTTTCACTTTCATGCATTGGAGAAGGAAATGGCAGCCCACTCCAGTGTTCTTGCCAGGGATGGGGAAGCCTGGTGGGCTGCTTTCTATGGGGTTGCGCAGAGTCGGACACAACTGAAGTGACTTAGCAATATTCACCCTCTAGGTTTCCCAGGAGGTGCTAGTGATAAAGAATCTGCCTGCAATGCGGAGACCCGTTTGATCAAACTCAGAATGCAGTTTGACCCTTGAGTAAGGAAGATCCTCTAGAAGAGGGATTGGCAACCCACTCCAGTATTCTTGCCTGGAGAATCCCACGGACAGAGGAGCCTGGCAGGCTACAGTCCACAGTGTTGCAAAGACTGAAGCAACTTAGCACAGCACACACATACTCACCCCTTACATCTCTTTAGCTCTCTCTTCTGCAGGCAGAGCGGAGCTGAGTGCTAACTCAGAGGGTAATGGAGATTGTCTGGTGGTCCACTGGCTCCCCTTGCAGGACCCACCAGGGGCATCTTTTGGAGTCCAAAGTCATTGAGTAGCTCTGTCTCAGGACAGAGCACTGCTGTGTTATGGACCCAGTTAACCCACCCCCACCCCAGGGATTTAAAATTTACATAGGGTCTCAGAAAAGAATAATGCTTAAGCCTAGAGAAAGACCCCACCACCAACACTGCCCAGTGGAATTCAGGCATCTACAAGTAAGTTACATGGAGCACCAAGGACAATCTCATTCCTGTTCACAATCCAGATGCCTCCAAATTGCCAAGACTGTGGTATCAGCTGGGGTGGGTATGGAGTTCACACCCATCTTGCCAAAGAGCAGACCAATAACCCTGTTATTTCAAACTATGACTTGCTCCTTGGAGAAGAAGAATAAGGCTGTTCTTTTGTTTTATTTTCTGTGTTGCCTACTAGTCTCTAAGTATCCTACTGCTGCTAAGTCGCTCCAGTCATGTCCGACTCTGTACGACCCTATAGACGGCAGCCCACTAGGCTCCTCCGTCCCTGGGATTCTCCAGGCAAGAACACTGGAGTGGGTTGCCATGTCCTTCTCCAATGCGTGAAAGTGAAATCGCTCAGGCGTGCCTGACTGTTAGCGACCCCATGGACTGCAGCCTACTAGGCTCCTCTGTTAGGAGTAGCCTGAGGAAACTCAAGAACAGCCCACAGCAACCTTCATGCAGGGGCTGGAGTTCTGGATGCAGTTCAGTGGCCTGCAGTTGGTCACCAGCCTCCACTACTTGCTAATCTTTCCTTCTCTGGGAAACCCGACCTGAACCCTTTACTTCTGTGCATTACCCCATCTTAGAATTTGGCAGAACCTGTCCATTTTTCCCTTCCTATTTATTATTATTTTTAAATTCCTGATGGCTCAGACTGTAAAGAATCTGCTTGCAATGCAGAAGGCCCAGGTTCTGTTATGCCCAAGTTGCGAAATCTCCCAATGACCACCAGGGAGCCGACATCAGATGCAAAAGCAAGAGAGTTTTTATTACCAACCTCAAGCTGGGACTCCCACCGTTACCGACGCAGCGGCTAAGGAGAGGAGCCCCAAGTTTTGGGTTACACTGCTTATATAGGGAATATTCAGGTAAAAGGGTAACAAAGGGGTGTTCAGGCTGAATGACTACTGATTGGTTACCCTCTTCTATAGGGTTGTGTGTGGATTTCTGATTGGGTTTTTTACTTCCAAGGTAAATCATTACTTCCAAGGTAAATCACAAATGTAAATCATTACTTCCAATGTAAATCACAAATGTAAATCATTACTTCCAAGGTAAATCACAAATTCTTGAATGTAAAGTCAGGAGGTTTAACCTAAGGGCTGATTGGCTCGTGCACAATGGGGCAAGTTTAGGCAATATCCAAAGTCTAAGTCCGTTGGCCCGGAACCTTTGCAGAATGGAGTTCTTTTACAAGATGGAGTAGCTCAGGCTCTTCAGTTCAGTCCTGGGTTAGAAAGATCCCCTGGATAAGCCGAAGAATTGATGCTTTTGAACTGTGGTGTTGGAGAAGACTCTTGAGAGTCCCTTGGACTGCAAGGAGATCCAACCAGTCCATTCTGAAGGAGATCAGCCCTGGGATTTCTTTGGAAGGAATGATGCTAAAGCTGAAACTCCAGTACTTTGGCCACCTCATGTGAAGAATTGACTCACTGGAAAAGACTTTGATGCTGGGAGGGATTGGGGGCAGGAGGAGAAGGGGACGACCAAGGATGAGATGGCTGGATGGCATCACGGACTCGATGGACGTGAGTCTGAGTGAACTCCGAGAGATGGTGATGAACAGGGAGGCCTGGCGTGCTGCGATTCATGGGGTCGCAAAGAGTCGGACACGGCTGAGCGACTGAACTGAACTGAACTGAACCCACTCCAGTATTGTAGCCCAGAGAATCCCATGGACAGAGAAGTTAGGCTGGCTACAGTCCATGGTGTCACAAAGAGACACAATTGAGCAACTAACACATTCACATTTTTCACTTCATTGCACTTTCCCCCTATTTGTTTTTTAAATTAATTTTTTATTGAAGTATAGTTGATTTACAATGTATTTCAGGTATACAGCATAGTGATTCATATATATATATATATGCACACACACTTTTTCAGATTACTTTCTCTTACAGGTTATTATAAGATATTGAGTATAGTTCCTTGTGCTATACAATAGGTCTTTGTTGGTTGTCTACATATTATACTTTTATGTTCATGTTGCATCTGTATCCAGGTGACTTCTGTATTCCCAGTTCCTAGCACACTACCTGGTACAGGGTAGGTCCAAAGAAATGATTGCTGAATGTTGAATAAATGGTGCCTCCCTGATATTAAAATATTCGCAAAACTCTGGAAATTTCACAGTGGTCTGATCAAACAAGCTCTGTATTCAAATCCAGTGAACATTTATTGAACATGTACCAAATACTAGGCCCAGTGCTATAGATTGTCATATGTGTTGACAGCCACGAACATGTGCATTAAAGATATAGAAGCTCTGTATTAAAATAGAGGGATGTAATCCTTGCAGCCAAAAAGAAATGCCTAGGAATCCTCCACCAACCTCAGGGAAATATTGGAAGTTATCAAAGCTGTGTCCTCAAATGTGGCTGTAATGGCAGCAACAGTCTAACTTCTAGGACCTCACCCCACATCTGCTGAATACAGAATTCTGTGTTAAAAGCAAAGTGGTTCAAATGCTCAGAAATATATATACACGTATTCTCACGCTTTCAGAATCTGGTCCAGTGGTTATTCAATTTTACCTTGCTTAAGGAGAACTGACTTCAGGATTGTATACATAATAGCTTATTTAAGGTTCAGTCTTTTTCAGAGATCATTTTGACTACACACAATTTGCTTCTTGCACATTAGCCTTAGAACATCCCCACCCATACTTTGGATGGAAGGGGAAGGAAAAAAAAACTCATGGCAATAGACTGCTGGGGGGCTTAAACATAACAAAATATTCATAGAAAATCAGCAAGGGAAAAATTGAGATGGAACCACAAATTTCTCTGCCAGCCCCCTACCATGAATCCTCAAATCCATAGGAAAGGGAGGTTCAGGAAAGCAAAGAAAATGTCCCAAGGGCCCAAGATGTGTGATGCTGGGAGCGGGGCTGCCCTTGCACCCATTCCCTAAAACAGTTCTGGCTTCTCCTTCCCGAGTGTCCTCCTTCTCCAGGCTGGGTCCCCACTCCCGACCCTTTCCCTGCACACTCTGGGCTTCAAATGAGTAATTCTGAGGTCACATTCTCCAGACAAATGGCAGGGGCTCGCCAAGATAAGTGCCCCCGCCCCACTCGGCCGCCTTCCCACGAATCCCGGGAATCCGAGTGGACTCGGCGTGAAGATCCCCGGCAGGGACCCCTGGGGCGTGCAGCTCGCAGCGGGGCTCGAGCCGGGCGGGGGGCGGGCCGACTTCAAAGGCAGGCGGCGGGGCAGGCATTTCCGCGGCACCTGCAGCGGCGGCCGGTCCTCCTTCCGCGCGCCCGGGATCCGCCCCCGCCGGGAGCGCCGCTTCTCCCCGCCCCGCCGCCGGGAGGCGGGGCCGCGGCCGTGATTTAGGGCCGGGCGATTCCGCTGGCGGCCGCCAAGGTGCCAATTACTGCTCGGCCGGCCCTGGATTTCAGAAATTCCTGCTCTTCCCCTGGAAGTTCCGGCGTCGCTCCCCCGAGGGAAGACACAACTCCCACCCTGGAGAGAAAACCGGGATCCTGGGACGGGCTGTGCGGAGAAACCGAGCCCAGGGGGTCCCGGGAGCCCCGTCATCCCCGGAGAACTGGGCTCTAGAAAGGCCGGCAGCCTCCCTTCTCTCCCAGGCCGGGTCCCTCAGCGGTTCAATTTAGAGATGAACTTGGCTTGGGGGAATTTGGAATCCGGCGGATTTGGGCTCAGTTTCAGGCTCTCCCCCTTCATTCAACAAAAAAATATGTGTTGATATCTTCCTAGTCTAGATACCGGTGCAGCGTAGTGAATGAAACACAAAACACCTCCTTTGAACAGTGTAGAGCAGGGATCTAACGCAGACTCCATTTAAGAGAATACTTAACTGTAGGGACTTCCCTGGTGGTCCAGGGGTTAAGACTGCGCTTCCAATGCAGGGGACGCCGTCAAATTAAAAAAAAAAAAAAAAAAGTGGTACCTCATAGTTACTGGGGGAAAAAATGAGGCTGCTATAAGGATCCAGAGGAGAGAGGAGGGGCCTGAGCTATGCAGGTGGTTGTGAGAGAGGCGGGCTGGTATCCACACTTGTTTGGAAAATAGAATTGGCACATGGGGCTGGCCAGCTGGATGTTAAGGATGATGAAAGTGTTACCATCTCCATATCCTCCTTCAAGAATCTGAGGCCTGAGATTTTTGAGCAGCCCCTAGTGATGGGCTCTCTGAAGTGTAAGGTCCAACTTGGATGTGAGGAAGGACAGAGAGCTGATGACATTCTGATCACTTCTTGGCTGGGAGACCTGGGGCACCTGGGACTTGCAGTGAATGTTTTTGTTACCATGGTTTGCTCTGCAGCATTGGTTTTTGTTGTTGTTGTTTGTTAATTAAAAAAAAAACAAAAACCTTTATTTACTTTATTTTGGCTGTGCCAGGTCTTAGTTGTGGAACGCAGGATATTTGATCTTCGACGTGGCATGAGAACTCTTAGTTGCGGCCCGTGAGATCTAGTCCCCTGACCAGGGATGGAACCTGGGCCCCCTGCCTTGGGAACAGGGAATCTTAACCACTGGATCAGCAGGGAAATCCCTGCAGTATTTGAATAGTCTCTGGGGGAAGGGACACCTCCTTCTGGGGAGAGCTTGCCTGGGAAAGATTCCTGGCAGCTAGAACAGGCAGGAGTCCAGGTTCTTGACACCTTGACTTGAATGTGGAGCAGTGGCCCCAAAGAAGCAGGCTCCTGGGGAGAAACTGCCTGTACTGGGCCAGTCGCCTCCAGTGTCCTGTGGGGGGCATCCCCAGGAGGTTACTAGCTAGGCTGTGGATCCAGCCACCCAGTTTCCTGTAATTCTGATGAGTTTCCCAAACTTAATCCCATTAAACTTTCCACTGATCCTGTGTGCTATCTCAGAGCTGCTCAATAATTTCCTTTTCTGCTTAAGTGAACCAAGTTGGGTTGTTTACAGCCAAAATCCTGACAGCCTAGAGCAGAGAGTAAGTAACTGCTCTGTTGCTTCTCTTACTCCTAAATCAATCTCTGAACCTGCCTTGAGACCTGCGGTAGGTAACTTAACTTCTCTGAGCCTCAGTTTTCTCAGCCATAAAATGACTGGTAGTGTTTTGTTCGTCACTCAGTGGATGTCCGACTCTTTGTGACCCCCTGGACTGTAGTAGCCCACCAGGCTCCTCTGTCCATGGGATTCTCCAGGCAAGAATACTGGAGTGGGTTGCTATTCCTTTCTTCAGGGGGTCTTCCCAACCCGGGGATTGAACCTAGGTCTCCCACATCGTGGACAGATTGTTTACCGTCTGAACCACAGGGAAGCAAATGAATTGGTAACTGCCTCATAACTGGAAGGCCCTCAGTGCAATGTCTGGCATATAGTTGGAACTTCATAATATTTAGTTATTGTTTTTATTATTATCCTTCTTCTGGCAGACTTAGCCCCCTAGGGGTTCTTCCTTCCAAGTTTATGCAGTGATATGGTCCTCTTCCTTGCCCCTACTCCCAACCCAGAGTAACATCCCCCAATCAGCCACCTCCCGACAGCATGTTCCTACTTGGTCTAAAGCTGGAATATTTCTTGGCCCTTCACCTACCCTCACCTCTGCTGTGCCTCTAACAATGAACAGCAGAATGGATGTTTGGGCTCTGGAATAAGACTATCACTTAATAACTGTAATAGTGCTGGGTAAGATATTTTATTAACCCCTCTGAGCCTCAATTTTCTTATCTGTAAAATGGGGATATAGAGTAATACTGCTTCCTCTGATTTGTTGTGAGGATTAAATAAAACAGTACTAACATGCCTCAGCTCCTCTAAGGTGCTCTAGGAATAGTAACTTTCTCCTGCTGCTGCAACTCTGCTCCCTTCCCCCAGGCAGTCTGGCACTGCAGCTGTAAATCATCCAGAAACCAACAGAATCCTCCTCCCTCCCACCCCAGTACCAAACTCCTCCTCACCTCCACCCACTAATGACTTGGTGATTGGCTTCTCATTAAAGCAATGACAAAGAGGCCTCTGTGCTTTTATCTGGGTTCTAATCCATCAGCCCCAGGGTCAGTCGGGGGTAAAGTAGAAATTTTGGGCTCGGCTTGTGGAGAGCTCTGTCTTCCTGTCTCCCCCCTGGGCCGGCGGGCCAGCCAACAAGGCAGCCACTGCCCTGGCCTGGAATTCTCAAGACAGGGCACCACTATTGTGGGGAGAAAACAGGGCTCCTACCCAGGGTCTGGAAGCTGACAGCCGTGTGTGGTCTGCCTTCCTGAGATTCAGTTTTCTCATTTGTCAAGTGGGAATAAATGATAATACCTGCCTGGCAGGGGAGGTGTGAAGATAGAAATAAATCAAATGTAAATTTCTAAAACTGTGTAGGTGTGCATAAATAGCAGCCATTGTTGTTGCGATTGCTTTATTATTGAATTTTTAAAGTTGGAACCCAAGTGCCCGTTTTTCCAACTCCATTTGGTAAATAGTTTATTCTGTCTCCAGTGATTTGTAATGCCACATCTCTGTAATGCCAGCTCCAGCCATCTCTGTTTAATGCCTGTCTGATCTGGCAATTGCTTGGCCTCATTGTTCATTTCCAGAGTCATCTTGATGTTCTTGGCTCGTTACACTTTCAAGGGAATTTCAGAATCCCTTTGTTTAATGTAATCATTCATGTGATTATTCTTCTGTGACTCTCTTATATCTCTTCTGTGTATATTTCTTTCTCAAGGTGGCTTCCCTCGTGGTGGCGAAATAACTGCAAGAGTTCTAGGAATCACACACATACTCCATCGTGAACAAAAGGGGCAGAGGTTTATCCCTCAAATCCTGACCCATTAGAAATTGTGAAATAACAAATACTCGTTGTTGTTTTAAGCCAATATGTGGTGTTTTTTAAAGCACATTTCTTCTTTTAATTTATTTTTGTTTATCTATTTGGCTTAGTTTTGCACTCGGGTCTTAGTTTTGGCACTCAGGATCTTCGATCTTTGATGCAGCACACGGGATCTTTAGTTGCAGCATGAGGATCTAGTTCCCCTGATCAGGGTCCCCTGCATTGAGAACTGCGAGTCTGAGACGCTGGACCATCAGGGAAGTCCCTAAGCCAGTGCGTTTTGAGGAAATTTGTCACACAGCTATCGATAACGCATACGGCAGTGAACATTTCCCAGCCGTTCCTGCAGCTGGCTGAATTCTGTTAATATGAACAGAAGTGGTGTCTGTCACTCCCAGGCCTGTCCATGGTAACTTCCCATGTGCAGCCCCCCACACTCCTTCCCTTTTCTCCTGGCTCAAAGACCTAAGGGCAGCCATGGGAGCCACAAGCTAAAGGTTGCAGAGTTGAAGAGGAGAAGGAGCCAGGTCCTTCATTCTGCCTGGAGGAAAACGGCCCGGAAAAACTGCCTGACCAGGAACACTCACCTGAATGACTACACGAGTGAGAAACTTAAAGCCTTTGAGTTAGGGGATTTATCGCCCTTAGCATCTAATATCATCTTCACTAGTACACTTTTCATATACCATTTTACAGATCTTTTAAAAATACAATCAATGTTCATTTAAATGTGCTCATATATTTACTCATTTCTTTGCTTTGCATCTCAGACATTCCATGTGGAATCTTCTTTTTTTCCTGCCTGAGTTATATCTTGTAGAATTTCCTCCAGTGAAAGCCCACTAGTAATGACTCTCTCACCTTTATTTCTCCTATATAAGTCTGGTCAGTTCTACTTTTTTATTATTATTATTTTAAATATTTACTTATTTAGCTGCACCAGGTACTTAGTTGGGGCACTTGGGTTCTTTGATTTTTGGTGCAGAATGCAGGATCTTTAGCTGCAGCATGCATACTCTTAGTTGAGACATGTGGGATCTAGTTCCCAGACCAGGGATCGAACCTGTACTCCCTGCATTAGGAGCACGGAGTCTTAGCCACTGGACCACCATGGGGGTCCCTGTTCTTTGAATCACTTTGAAAATATAATGTTGTCTTTCTACTTCCTTTGCTGTGGATGAGATGTCAGCTTCAGAATAACAGTTGTTCCTTTGAAGGTATTTTTTTTCCCAGATTGGTTTTGAAATCTTTTCACTGTTTTTAGTTTCTGATATATCACTATGACACACTGAAGTGTATGGGTTTAAAATATATATATGTATATCTATATTCTAGGATTTGTCGGGCTTCTCAGATTTGTGGTTTGTTACTTCTCAGATTGGCAAATTTCTTCACTTTTGTCTTTTCAGATATTGCTTCTGTTGCACTTCCTTTTTCTCTTCTTATGGTTCTTTAATCACACATAGGACATTCTTTCTCTCTCCTTCACATCTATCCTTCTCACTTCTGCCTTACAGAAAATTTTGTTGCATGTGTAAAAACAATTTTGAGTACAAATGCTTACTCATAGTTTTTTTTTTTTTTTAAGTAATTCCTAGAATTCTAAAGGGGTTTATTTAGGTAAATTAGTTCAGTGCCCAGTTGTTGTTTAGTCAGTCACATCCGACTCTTTGGCGACCCCATGGACTATAGCCCACCAGGCTCCTCTGTCCATGGCATTTCCCAGGCAAGAATACTGCAGTGTGTTGCCATTTCCTTCTCTATATTCTACAGATCATTTTATAAGAGCATCTCCATATGCTTCAGTTTAATTTGAGCCTCCTAATTTGTGCTGTGGGCAGGACAAGATGCCTCTTTTGCCAATAAGAACTCTTTTGTCAGCCAGGCAAAGGAGTTTGCCCAAGGTCACACAGACAGTGAATCAAGTGGTAGCAAAGAGGCAGGGTAACCTACTCCTAAAAGTTTAAGCTCTGGGGACAGATAGCCAGGGGTATGAGTCCTGGATCTGCTACTCAATCACCTAGTAACCCTGGACCAGTCACTTAATCGCTTCTTGCTTGGATTTCAACGTCTGCAAAATGGGAACCATAATGACTAACTGGCAGGGCTGTTTGGGAAGTTCATTAGATAATATATGCCAGATTCCTGGCACTGAATAGGTGCTCAATAAATATTTGATGAATGAATTAATAAAGTGTTTAGCCAGCTTGGCGCACACACTCTCAATCAATGTTAGCTATTGCTATTATGCTTATATTTTATTTATTTGTAAATGTATTCATTCAGTACTATTAATTTTGTCATTTCAACAAGGCCCTCTGAATTTGGGATCCTCTCTGGTCTCCGGTCCTACCCCCACACACCACCACCCCAGCCAACCCCATCACCTCTGCCCCTCCAGGCTCTTCTAGACTTTCCCAGCCCCAACTGTAAATCAGGCTCTGCAGACCCTAGGTCTGTAATTAACAAGCCGACGTGGGCGGGTCTGGGGTAGTCACACCCCACTCCGTCCTAGGGGCTTCCTGCTCCTCTATCCTCTCCAAAGGCAGGAGCGAGAATGCAGGCAGCTGGGGGTCTCCTACACATCCCTGATTTACCGAGCTCTGTGTGAAGGAGATTTATGGGCTATGACCCGGAGCGGGGACTGTGAGGAGGGTGGGACGCAGAGAGAGGGGACCCAGTGGTCACCTGCCTAAATTCGGCAGGGTGGCCACATGTGTCCTGGCTCAGGGGCCCCAGGTCCTGGCTCCTCCTTCACCCAGTCTCCCAGGGCCAGATCTCTCTGAGCTGGGCGATCCATGGGCTTACTGACTCTTGAGGACATCCTGCAGCTTGCGGTATCAGTCACCATTTTTCAGATGAGAAGACGAAATCTCAGAGACTTCATTTGCCCTGACTACAAAGCTTTAGGGTTATTTTTATTCCATCCTCATTACTTCTTGTGGGTCGATATAAAATTTTCCTCCAATTCAGCTCTGTCCTTCTCTCATAAAGGAAAGAGCCACCTGCTTGGGATGGGTCAGGGAAGTGGGGAGAGGGGGCAGACATTCTCTGGGCACTGCAGAAGCCTCCCTTAGCTTCAGGACAGCCTTTTGCCTGACTGGTTTTCATGCCCAGTTCATAGATGTGGAAACAGAGCCTCCCAGAGGTTTAGCGACTCCTAGGAGGTCAAGTCAAAACTCTTCTCTCTGGCTCCCCATCTTGGTGGACTGAACAAAACCATCATTCACCTGGGCTTCCCTGGTGGTAAAGAATCTGCCCACAGTATGGGAGAGATCCCCTAGAGAAGGGAATGGCTCCCCACTCCAGTCTTCTTGCCTGGAAAATCCATGGACAGAGGAGCCTGGTGGGCTACAGTCCATGGGGTTTCAAAGAGTTGGACACAACTAAACACTAACACACAAAAACACAAATAGCATTCTCCTAGTTGCTCCAGCTAAACCTCCAGGAACTGTCCAACGCATCTCCCCCACTCGCTGTCCACCACACTCCCATATACTCACAGTCCAGTGGTCCAACTTGTCTCCTCTGCAACCCGGTTCCGCGTCCAGTGTTTCCGCTCCTCTTCACCCTCACGGCCACCGCTCTGTCCAAGCCTCACGGTAGAAGAGTCCCTGCACTGCTCTTACTGGCCTTCTTGCCTCAATCTACCCACCTTTCATGCCTCCCTCCTCCACTCAATACCCCCTCCACTCAAGTTACCATTTCCAGGCAAATACGGTCACTTGCCTCCCGGCCCTGATGGCAGTGTGTCCACCCAAGTGGTTCACAGAGTTCGTTCTGTGGGTGCAACAAACATTTTCTGGATAAACACATTTGGAAAATGATGGATTTGAACAAAACCAGGCAGGTTTCTTTGCTGACTCCTGGGATTCTCCAGTGTGCGAATACAGAAAAGGAAATAGTTTCCAGCTTTGCCAAATTTATTGACAGAAGATCCTTTCCTCCACATCTCCCAGGGCGAGCTTTCCAGCACAGAGACCTGCTGAATAACTACTAATGAGTTGATTGTTAATTGAAACCAGGTGAGAATATGGCTTCAGCTCAGTAGGAAGGAACTTCAGGTAACCTCCTTAACTTCTCTGAGACTCCACTTATTCCTCTGTAGATGGGATGATAATAACAGCTACCTCGGAGCTGATCTGTGCGTGAGACAGCACTTGAATCACCATTGGACAGTAATGGCAGCCATGCATTCCATCTTGCCAGCGCTTGCTTGAGGGGGGAGGCAAATAAATTAGCTCTTAGATGCGAACTAAATTCTTTTACTTAGTTTCTTATTAATTCTTTTGAATGGCCCTGCCGCGAGGTATGCAGGAGAATAGTTTCCCAGTCAACACTCACTTCAGCAGAAATGCAGAGTCTTAACCACTGGACCACCAGGGAAGCCCCTAAATTCTTTTTCTTCAAAGGTGTTCCTCTGGGCTATATCAAAGAGTTTATTGTCCTTCAAATATGACTGACTCAAGAAAGAATGTTTTACTCCTGGAATCAAAGAAACTTTGAAGAGAGAAAACTGGGAGATGGGGAGGGGGGACGTTGGTGGTGTTTGCGCGCCCTCTGCTGGTCACATCTTGGAACCCAAGGAGACGGTCAAGCGAGGCCTCTAGGCCTGAGGCCCAAGCAAGGCTTTGCCTTTGGCTGCAACACAAATCTGGGAGGTAAGAAGAAACTGCTTTCTGTCCGTGGTCGGCTTCCTCCTGCACTCCTCTCAGGGCCTCGCCAAACTTTCACCACTTGCTACCTTTTTCCGTAGGCCCTCTGCTGCTGCTGCTGCTAAGTCGCTTCAGTCGTGTCCGACTCTATGCGACCCCATAGACGGCAGCCCACCAGGCTCCTCTGTCCCTGGGATTCTCCAGGCAAGAATACTGGCGTGGGTTGTCATTTCCTTCTCCAATTTAGGGCCTCTCTCACCTGGTAATCCACCCTCACCTTCTGCGTCATAAAGGAGACATTGAGACCACTGGATGTGAACTCAACTTCCTGCCCACTGCCCACAGAAGTATCTGTCTGTACCTGCCTGTGCCCTCTTCCTCCTGCTCTCTGAAGCTGGCTCCCCGCCGGGCCAGAGCCCCTTCCCCTCCGGTCTCTTACAAAACCTAGACTTGGCTCCTCTCTCCAGTATTTTTTCCTTTAAAAATGAGTTTAGATTTACAGAAAATTTCAGCCTAATACAGAGTTCTCACAGAGAAGGCAATGGCACCCCACTCCAGCACTCTTGCCTGGTAAATCCCATGGACAGAGGAGCCTGGTGAACTGCAGTCCATGGGGTCACGAAGAGTCGGACATGACTGAGCAACTTCACTTTCACTTTTCACTTTCATTCATTGGAGAAGGAAATGGCAACCCACTCCAGTGTTCTTGCCTGGAGAATCCCAGAGATGGGGTAGCCTGGTGGGTTGCCATCTATGGGGTCGCACAGAGTCGGACACGACTGAAGCAACTTAGCAGCAGCAGCAGCAGCAACAGAGTTCTCATATGCTTTGCACTCAGTTTCCTTAATTATTAACCTCTTACATAGTACATTTGTTACAATTAATGAACCAATATTGATGCATTATTATTAACTCCATATTATTAATAGCTCCATATTAACTGCACTGTGTGTGTGTCAGTTGCTCAGTTGTGTCTGACTCTTTGTGACCCATGGACTGTAGCCCTCCAGGCTCCTCTCTCTATGGAATTCTCTAGGCAAGAATACTGGAGTGGGTAGCCATTCCCTTCTCCAGAAATCTTCCAAACCCAGGGATCAAACCCAGGTCTCCTGCATTGCAGGCAGATTCTTTAGCATCTGAGCCACCAACTCATCGAGTTGGACACCTTAAATATTTGCAATTTTTATTTAAAATATGTAAAGAAAAAAAGGCAGCACCATAAAAGAAAGTAAAATAAACAAAATGCTATCAAGATACCCTTTCTCTCACTTGAAGATACAATATAGTGAAAATAGTTGCTGGAATCCCCCAAGCATTACAAACTTTTGCTCTAGTTCCTGCTTCTGGTGAATTCGTAGCTGTGAAAAATGGATAGTTTCCGTTGTTTTTTTTTTTTTCTTTTCCTTCTTTCTTTAAAGGAACCTGTCACCTAGGATCAAATAAGAACTTGATTAAGAAAATAAGACCCAGGAGATGCCTTCCAGTTGTTAGGGTCCCCCAACAAAACAGAACCAATAAGAGGTTATGATATTTTTATTTTTTTTTAAGTACTGAATTTTGTCATAATGTTACTTCTGTTCTATGTTTTGGCTTCTTGGCCCCCAGGGCATGTGGGATCTCAGCTCTCTAACCGGGGATCGAGCCTGCACACCCTGCAATGGAAGGAGAAGTCTTAGTTAATGGGCCTCCTGGGAAGTCCCCGTGATATTGCGACTTACAAGAAGAAGCACGCACTTGGTGTTCATCCCCATTTTTGGCACACAGCTCGAAAAACACTTGGAATTTCCTAAGTGATAAATTCCTTTTGATGTATTAATGAGATGACTATTGGACTGTATATAAGGATAGGGGGCTGGTTGCTGGGAGAACCAACCATGTGATTAGAGGGCTAGAATTTTTATTCCTAACCCCCTGACCTCTGGGGAGGGGAGAGGGGCTGAAGTTGAATGGATTGCCAATGACCAATGGTTTGATGAATCATACGTCTAGAATGACACCATCAAACTCCACATGATTGGATTCAGAGAGCTTCCAGGTTGATGGACTCAAGATTTGGAGAGAGTGGTACACCATGCCTTCTGCCCATACCTTCCTCTGTGCATATCTTTCTCCTGGCTGTTCATGAGTTATAGATAATAAGTTACTAATGTAGTAAGTAAAGGGCTTCCCAGGTGACTCAGTGGTAAAGAATTTGCCTCCCAATGCAGGAAATGCAAGACATGTGGGTTCGATCCCTGAGTTGGGGACAGCCCTGGAGGAGGGCACAGCAACTCACTCCAGTATTCTTGCCTGGAGAGTCCCATGGATAGAGGAGCTTGGCAGTCTCCAGTTCATGGGGCTGCAAACAGACATGAGTGAATATAGGGCAGTGTGTGTGTGTGTGTGTGCGTGCGCACACACACACACATACACACAGAGCAAGTAAAATGTTTCAGTGTTCTGTGAACAGACCTAGCAAATTAGTTGAATCCCAGGACGCTCACTGAAACCTCCAGTCTCTAGCCGGTCAGTGAGAAGCACAGGTGACAACCTAGACTTTTGATTGGCATCTGAAGTTGAGGAGGGGGTCAGTCTTATGGAACTGAGCTCTTATCCTGTGGGATCTGCTGCTGCCTCCAAATATATGGTACCATAATTCAGCTAGTGTCAGATAATTTCTTGGAGTGTGGGAAAGGCCCTCACATCAAAGTTGGGTGCAGAATTGGAGAACTGGAGATTTCTCTCTCTCTCTTCCCTGGTGGTTCCATCAGTAAAGAATCCACCTGCAATGCAGGAGACCAGGGTTCGATCTCTGGGTCGGGAAGATCCCCTGGAGAAGGAAATGGCTACCCACTCCACTATTCTTGCCAGGGAAATCCCATGGACATAGGAGCATAGCAGGCTATAGTCTGTGAGGTTTCAAAGAGTCAGACATGACTGAGCGACTAATGCTCTCTCTCTTTGGGGTAATCTTGGCACATCCATGTGGAGATATTCACAACAGGCAGAGGGTTCTAGACGCACAAAGCCCGAGGGAGAGGTGAGCGTGGAGATACAGATGGAGAGTCAGCAGCAGATGCTGGTGGCTGTTAACACCAGGTTGATACCAGTGGATCATAGTGCCCAGGGGAAACGTGTAGAGAGCAGTGGTGAGTCATTAAGATCGTGAAAGTAGTGGATGATAAAGAGGAGTCCTCAAAGGAAGCTGAAGACGGAGGTCAGAGAGGTGGGAAAGGAGCCAGTGAGTGACGCATTTCAAGAATGCAGCCACAGTCGTGAGCCAGAGGCTCAAGAGAAGTCAAGTAAGATGATCAGCCATTCGGTACTGGCTGGATTATGAGGTGTTTCAAGAGGCAAGGAAGGAGCGATTCCCCCAGCAGTCCAGTGGTTAAGATTCTACCTTCCACTGCAGGGGGCGCAGGTTTGATCCCTGGTTAGAGACTGAAGATTCTGCATGTCAGGAGGTGTGGCCAAAAAGTAATAAACATTTCAGAAAAAGCCACAACCAAAAAAATGAATGGAACTCATTAACAAAGGAGAAAAGCAATATATAAAGAATATGTACTTATATATAAATATATGTACATGTATTTGCATAAAGAAATTCTTGAAGGATGAATGAGAAATTAATAACAGTGGTTTCAGAGACTGGAGTGGAGCAGAACTGGAAGGTTGGAGAACAGAGGTGGGGAATGATCACTTTATGGAATGCTTGTTCATGCTTTTGCTTTTAATTCATATTTTTGGTTGTGCTGGGTCTTCATTGCCGCACACAGGCTTTCTCTGGTTGTGGCAAGCAGGGACACCTCTTCATCGTGGTGCACAGGCTTCACATTGAGGAGGCTTCTCCTTTTGCAGGTCACAGGCTCTAGGGCACACAGGCTTCAGAAGTTGTAGCTGTTGGGCTCTAGAGCACAGGCTCAGGAATTGCGGTGCATGGCTTAGTTGCTCTGCGGCACGTGGGATCTTCCCAGATCAGGGATCGAACCAGTGTCTCTTGCATTGGCAGGCGGATTCTTTACCACTAAGCTACCAGGGAAGCCCTTGTTCATACTTAAAAAATAATAATAATTGGACCATGTGATTCTATTATCTTTTTAACTTTGGTATTGGGGTATAGCTGATTAACAATGTTGTGAGAGTTTTCAGGTGAACAGTGAAGGGACTCAACCCTCCATGTACATGAATCCATTCTCCCCCAACATCCCATCCCATTCTGGCTGTCACGTATCATTGAGCAGAGTTCCATGAGGATGGATTCATGTATATGTGTGGATTCATGTATCACCATTGTGATAGTAGCTTCTATTATCTTTTTAAAACAGACTTTATTTTTTAGAGCAGTTTAGAGTCACAGCAGCATTAAGCAGAAGGGACAGAGATTCCTCATATACCCTTGCCTCCACACATGCACAGCCCCTGCCATTATCCACATGCCCTATCACAGTGGTGCGTTTGTTACAATGGATGAACACTGACACATCACTCCCACCCAAAGTCCACAGTTTCTATTAGGGTTCATCCTTGGCTTTGTCCATTCTGTGGGTTTGAATAAATGTATGATGACATGTACCCACCATCATGGTATCATACAGAGTAACTTTGTTGCCCTTAAAACCCTCTGTGCTCTCCCTATTCATCCTTCTTTCCCCCATCCCTTACCCCTGGCAACCAACTGTTATCTTTTTAAAACTTAATTTTTTTATTATTGAAAAAAAAGAGACTAGTATCTTCAGTCTCACCGCCTGGGTTTGGATCTCCTCACTTCCATGGCTGTGTAAGCTCTGGCAAATGGACCAACTTGTCTAAGCCTCCGTTTTCTCATCTCTAAAGAAGAAGTGCTAACAGTATCTATGTTGCAAGACTGCTGAAAAATAAATAAGATAAAATTTGAGAAGCATTCAGCAGAGCATCTGGCACTTGATAAACATACATCCAAGTACCTACAGTTATCATGGTTATCCTCTGTCCTCTTGTCATCTCCGAGGAAGTCACCTTCCAATTGTCCCATTGAGTATCTCATGGCCATCCCTCCAGAGGAAATCTGATTGGGTGATGTTGTTGTTATCTAGTGCGGAGCATCCCTATGGGACGGACTCTCACAGACCCATATCATGGCTGGTCAGTCATTTTTATGTCCAGCCTATCCATAGCCACTTTGTGCTTGGACTCCATCCCCAGGCCAAACCACTGGCACCAGAAGAATAGTCCAGTCATATGACACGAGAGGAAACAAGAATACTCCCCAAAATAACCACTTTCCTTGGAGGAGGACTCTGGGGATACTGGGCACTCAGAGCTATTTGTGCAGTACATTTGGTTGGGAAAGGAAAAGAATCCAGGAAGAGCCTGGAAGAAAATGAGGGAAAAGAGATTTAAAACTCTATTATTATTGGTTTAGGGTTGTTGGAAGGATTCACAGAATCAATCCACATACACTCTCTAGCAAAGTGCTGGGCGTGCTGTAAGCACTCAATACGTAGCAGCATTGAGGATGACAGTGATGATGATGGTGGTGATGATTTTGACTGTTATCGTGGCTATTTGAGGCGGAAGAACAGCTACAGGTAGAATGGTGGCGAGAGGGAGCTGAAGGACAAGGATGGGACCCGAGACAGCGGGCATGAGGGTCTAAGGTTTCAAAGCAGGAGGTTTCTGGGGATGCAACAGCCCAAGCCCATGTCCTGCAGGTGGGAGTGTGGGAAGCACACTCCTGGCAGCCCCTTCCTCCCCATACCTACAGACAGATCCACACTGCCTGAGCTCTGTATTCTCCTGGGGTCTCACCCAGTGCTGTGGTTCCATGGGGAGCCCTCTGCTACTCCCTGATGCCTGCTCAGAGGTATCCGGTTCTCTCCCCTCCCAGGACTTCACAGAGGGGCCTATGTGTGAGGTTTTTCTGCCTCAGAGAAGGAGCGCTCCAGCAGAGCCACTGGGTGGCACACACTGGGCATGAACCACCTGGTGCAAGGTTGGGCTGCAGGGGAGGTTCCAGAACATGGAGCTATTCATAACCTGGCACAGATGCCCAATTCCCAGCTAAGGGAGGGGGTGTGGTAGATGGGACGCAGTCTTGCTCTCATCATTTATGATTTTATTAACCACTTAGGATGCTGAATGCAGGGAGCATCATCTGGTTGCGTCCCTCAGTTTTCCTGTTGGCAGCTCCTTCCTGCTTGTCACTTCAGGAACAACATCCTTCCCTGCCAAAGAGGGGCCGAGGAGAAGATGAAATTGACCAAGTGGCAATGAATGAGGGCAAAGAAGGGATAAATATTCATCCTGCTCCATCAGCAGTGGGAGTGGGTCCAAAAAAACACTTAGCCTCACCAATTGCTCACTTATCCTCCCCATGGCGAGTTTGCTCCAAATGGTTTGGAAAACTATTGCCGCTAATCAAAGGCATCAGGCCCGTTGCTGGAAGGGGGCCAAGATGGGCCCAGCAGGAATCTGAATTGTGCCTGGATTCATTATCTCTATCTAGTCCAGAGTTTTAGTGATAGGTTTTTTTGGTTTGATTTCAAAGTGAGATAGTTAGATCATTATTTGTTAAATTATAGCTTTTAATTAGCAGCTCTATTGAAATGAAAAGCCTAAGAGAAACTCATATGCCTCTACATTTTTGTTTGGAATTTATAATTGTCACCAGTTTGGAAAAGATTAGTTGGGGGACGGTTAAGTTTTTTTAAAGAAAATCCTCAAATTATATGCTTTTGGGGGAGGAGTGACGGGAGATGCCAGTAAGCTAGATCCATGGACCTTACAAGTGATGCTATCTGTTATTATTATCCTGCCCAGGGTCCTCATATTTGCAGAAAAAGAGAGGGGGTAGATGTTTTACAATCATTCATATGCTTTCCCCCAGGTTGAGCCCAAGGTGGCAACTGAGGGTAGTGAGTTTGACGTAAGAGTGGTTAGCCAAGCCCCTGGTTACAGAGGGTGTTTTGTTCACACCGGTCACAAAGAGTCCGACACAACTGAGCGACAGAACAACAACAACCCATTCCTTATTCCCGTGGAAGATGGGGGGCCCTTGATCAGCACTGGTTGTTACTTCCCCTTGGCTACTTGGTTTCAGCATTTAGGAGGAACGAGAAAATTTCCTTATTCCTTGCTTAAACTTTGCAACCTTCCTCTCCCCTGGGTTTGCCCTTGCTCCGCTAGTTGCAGAATGATCTTGGATCCAGCAGGGGGCGCGCCACTGCCTGATTTAGAGCTTGCCCCTCCATCTCTAGCGAAACCACAGCCCCACCGTCTGCGCCAACTGTGTGCTTTTCTTCCCGTCTCTGCATCGGTTTTCCTTCTCTGGTAAGAGCAAGGATGTAGATTATAATCTTTGCGCGTTGGGGCTCTGGCCGGGAGCGGTTGTCAAGGTGAGCGCCCTGGTTTTCTTCATCTTTTCACAACCAAGGAGAGCATCACCGCCTGCTGCATTGGGGGCTAAGGCAGCAGGAGCCCCCGCCCCCAGAATCTGAACCATTTCCCTCAAGACTCCTTTGCTGTGTGCTTTGCCGGTCCTACCGTGAGCAGACGGGAAGCCTCTCTAGTGTGTGGAGTGAGCCCACAGCCACTGTCTCTCCTTCGATTTCCTGTGGTGCTTGGACATCTTTGTACTATTGGGTCACAAATCGCATTAGAACAGAGACCAGGGTTGTCCTCTGATCTACTATCCACATTTAGCACAGGGCTAACATGGGTACATGATACAGAATGAATGAATTAATTAATTAATGGAAACTGTTCTTTTCATTCTTTCTTTTTCACGTACTGAGTAGGCACTCTGTGCCAAGCGCTGAGGAATCAGAGATTGAAATATATAATTTCCTGTCACCAAAGAGATTATAGTCTGGAAACAGAGACAGACACACATCTTGGCAACTAGAATTTCTTCTAGGTTCCCTTAGTTAGTGGCTAAATGGCACAGGAAAATCACGGCAGCCACATCATAAGGGTACAAACCGGTTGGAGGTGACAACATCATTTGAAATTCAACCACTTCTTTAAAAAAAGAAAAAGAAAAATTTTGGCCGTGCCTAGCAGCTTTGGGGATCTTAATTTCCCATGCAGGGATAAACCCGAACCCCTGCAGTGGAAGTGTTTAGTATCAACCACTGGACCACCGGAAAGTCTCCAGCCACTTCTTATCATGACGTGAACTTTACTCATACTGTTTCCCTGGGTTGTGGGGGTAGGGCAAGTTTCCAGGTTAGATGATCTTCGTCTCCTATTACTTTGAAGCTCCAAATTACACTTTAAATCCCATACCTCCTATGAAATCAGGCCACCTTGCAGAGGTCACTTTAAGGCTGTCCATCAAGGTCTCTGTGAGTGACTTTTCCTTCAGAAGGGGAGATGAGAAAATAACCCGTTAGTAAATAGCATTTTGTCCTAAAGGGCGTTTGGTCTTGTGTTGTTATTGAGGTTTTGTTTGTTTATTCTGGTTTTGCTTTAGCGTGTAGATTCAATGTTCCACCTCCCCATCTTCCTTTCATCTTTATTCTTAATGATCATAATTTACTCTGCTTATAGGAGTAATCAAAGAGGTGAAACCCTCTCCGTGGGGAAGAACAGCACAGATATGAAGCCCAGAAATAGGAATTGTTTTCTGATGAGCAAATGTCAAATGTTATAGAAGATTAGCTTTGGGTATTGGAGGAAGTGTTATCATTATGGCCTGAAGCAACTATATGTATCTCTAGAGCTCTGATGGCCAAGAAAGGCGGAATAAATGTTTGGGAAGTGGTTTAATGCACATATTTTGATCTCTGAAAAAGCTAGAGCATGAAATCAGTAAATGAAAAGACTTATATGCTTTTTGACTGTTGGAGCAAAACAGGAAAAAAAAACACAAAAATTTAATCTTTATAATTTCATGGTATTGAAAATTTACTAGAGTTAAATATTTTTAGATCACACAATTACTCCAGCTCCAGCTGTGTGCATTGGTGTGAATAAAATACTGTCTATATTGTAGATTACATTTCTTCCCTCCATAGCCCCCAGCAAGGGTCCCAATGACTGCAATTAAAATCATTGCACTACATGGTTTCACAGGGGAATTCTACCAAACCTTTCAAGAGAAGATAATCCCAGGGCTTTTGTTACATGTTACTGAAAAAGAATAAAAATTTCCAAAATTTTTAGAAATATGAGCACAAGTCCAGTGAAGATTTCACTAAATATATAAATATAGGTGCAACTCATTAATTAATATTAATGCAAAAAGCTCAATTACAATATTAATAAAAGAATATAGCATATTAAAATTAATATATCACATGGAGTTCATCCCAAGAATTCAAGGGTGGTTTGATATATGGACTTCTACCTCCTAACCCAAAACTTCCTCTTCTGGTGGTAGTGGACTAGGTAATTTAGAAGAAAACTTTCCACAAGGAAAAATCTTGGTTAGACAAAGAATAATGAAATTACTTTTTAAAGCATCAAAAGGTTAATGAGATAGAGATCAATTACTGAGTGAAGTCTGGGAGAGGTTGGGAATGCAGATTGATGAGCATAGCACTTGGGATTACATTTCCCAGAAAATTTGCTAAAGATCTAAGATATGCTTTTTTGCAGTCCCTTAGTGATTGGGCTCAAAAGATGGAATCCACCTTGGATAGGAACTCTGGTAAACCACTCCATCCCATAGCATTTAATTCAAATAGAATCTGGAAGCAGTGAGGGGACAGATGGACTTTTTAACATGTAGTATTGGAACTAGTGGGTAGTCAGTGGAAAACAAAATTGGATTCAGACTTTACATTACATGTGAGGATAAATTCCAATTAAATCAAAGTTTGAAGTGGAAGAAAAATGAAATCATGACTACTGTCATAGAAGAAAATATGAGAGGATTCTCTTGTAACTCCAAAGGAGGCAAGGTCTATCTCATTATATCACAAAATCCAAAAGTCACTAAAAAGAAATTGATAAATTTGGCTACATAAAAATTTTTGTGGGACTTCCTTGGCAGTCCAGTAGTTCAGACTCTACGCTTCCCTGCAGGGGACTCAGGTTCGAGGGTTTGATCCCTAGTCAGGGAACTAAGATTTCAAATGCAGCAGGTTGCAGCAAAAAAATTGCAAGGCAAAACATAAAAGTCCAATGACAAATGATAAACCAGGAAAAATATGTTCAACCCAAATTATAGGCAAAGAGTTAATTTCCATAATATTTGAAGAGAAGATTACTAGCCCAAGAGAAAAAATGGGCAAAAGATATAAACAGATGGACCACAAAAAAAAAAAGAAAAGAGAAATGGCTCTTATTATAAAAAGATGCTCAACCCTAGTCATATGAGAAATGCAAATTAAAACCACACTGAGATTTCACTTTTCACCCACTATACTGGTAAAAATCCATAAATCTAATATCAATGCATAGGCCAAAAAACAAGCATTCTCACACATTGCCAGTAGGAAAGTAAACTGACTCCCCTATCAAGGGCAATTTGTCAATATTTATCAAAATTACAAATGTTTATATCCTCTGATCTAGTCATCACAGAATTTTTTTCCTTCAGATATCCTTACACATGTGCAAAATGATATTGATACAGGCTATCCATTATAATTATGTAATGGCAAAAGAAAGGAAACAGCTAAATGTTCAATAATAAGGAATAAATTGTTTCTGCCATGTGTTAGAGTATTATACAGCTATAAAAAGAGAGTTAAGGAAACTCCTTACGTATTTGATATTTTATGGAAATTTCAGCAAGATACATTCTAACAACAACGACAAAACGGTCAGAGAAGTGTGCTACCTTTTGGGTTAAAAAAAGCGGGGCGGGGGTAGGGGTGGAAATAATGTATACCCATAGTAGGTTGGTTTCCTGGTGGTTTAGATGGTAAAGAATCTGCCTGCAATGCAGGAGACCCAGGTTTGATCTCTGGGTTGGGAAGATCCCATGGAGAAGGGAATGGCTACCGACTCCAGTATTCTTGCCTGGAGAATTCTATGGACAGAGGAACCTGGCAGGCTACAGTCCATGAGGTTACAAAGAGTTGAACACGACCAACAACTAACACTTTCATGGTAGCTTGTATGCATCTACATATACACAGAGATGGTTAAAAAAATAACTAAAACCAGGAGTCATACATTGAAGGACATGGCACTGAATGGATGGGAAAAGGGTGGGGGGGAGCCTTTTTACTACCTGTGCTGTGTTTTATTGGATGTTTGAACAGTGTGGATGCCTTGTTTACTTACACCTTATTTAGCTTACACTGAAGTGTAAGCTTCAGTGCCATCGCTGTTCTAACCCACTATTAAATGGATTCTATTTCCCAGCAACCAGAAGAGATTGTCCTGAGACGATCTCTCTTCTGGTCAAAGGTACTAATTTCTAATCACCAGCTGGGCTTGGGCTGGCGCTGATGAGGTTTATGAGACAAAATAGAACTAACAGGCCCCAACATAGATGTTTATCTCTAAGTTTGATTAAGAAACCATTTTAAATTGTGTGTAAAATATACATAATATAAAATTAACCACTTTAATCATTTTTAAATCAAAGTATAGTTGATTTACAGTGCTGTGTTAATTATTGGTGTACAGTAAAGTGATTCAGTTATCCATATATGTACATTCTTTTGTATATATTCTTTCCAGTGACTGTTTATCAGAGAACACTGAATATTGTTCTCTCTGCTATATAGTAGGACCTTGTTGTTTATCCATTCTATATATAAAATCTTACATCTGCTAACTCCAGCCTTCCACTCCACCCCTCCCTCAACCTCCTCCACCTTGGGAACCAATAGACTGCTTTCTATGTCCATGATTCTGTTTCATAGATAGGTTCAGTTGTATATTTTAGATTCCATATACAAGTGATATCATATGGTATTTGTCTTTCTCTTCCTGACTTACTCCACGTAGTATGATAATCTCTAGTTGCACCCATGTTGCTGAAAATGGCATTGTTCCATCCTTTTTGTGGCTGAGTAGTATTCCATTGTATAGAATGCCCCACATCTTCTTCATCCATTCATCTGTTGATAGACACTAAGCTTGCTTCCCTGTCTTGGTTATCGTGAGTATTGCTGCTATGAACACAGGGGTGCACATATCTTTTGAATTATAGTCTTGTCTGCATGTTAACCATTTTTAAGTGTTTTCCACTTTTTTCCTGGCATTTTAACCATTTTTAAGTGTATAATTCATTGGCATCATGTACATTCAAAATGTTGTGCAACCGTCTTCACCACCCATCTCCAGAAATTTTCCATCTTCCCAAATAGAAACTCTGTATCCATTAACAATTCCTCTTCTCTCCTTGTCCCTAGCCCCTGGTAACCACTGTTCTACTTTCTGTCTCTATGAACTTGACTACTCTAGGGACCTCCTAGAAGTGGAATCATACAGTATTTGTCCCTTTGTGTCTGGTTTATCTCATTTAGGGTAATATTTTGAAGGTTCATCCATGTTGTGTGTGTTAGTGTATTAGTCACTCAGTCGTGTTTGACTCTTTGCAGCCCCATGGACTGTATCCTGCCAGGCTCCTCTGTCCATGGGATTCTCCAGGCAAGAATACTGGCGTGGGTTGCCGTTCCCTTCTCCAAGGATCTTCCTGTCCCAGAGATCGAACCCGGGTCTCTTGCATTGCAGGCAGATTCTTACCATCTGAGCCACCAGGGACGCTCTCAAACTGCAGTTAAATCCCAGGCTTTTCCTCCTTTCTATTTGTGATCATTCATCAAAGGCAATGGTGTGGGAAAGCCACATCCACTCTCTAGTCCTGCTTCAGAACAATTTGCTCCCCTTTCTAAGTCTCACCTCAGCCTCTGAGCTGAGACCCAAAGCACCAGAGATGGTCAGACTGCTGCTCTGTCAGCTGGTGAAATTAACTGCTCACCTTCAGGGAGAGAAGATGATCCCCCTCCAACTTTGCAGCTATTGTGAATAATGCTGCTATGAATACTGGCGTACAAGTATCTGTTTGATATTTGTTTGATACCCTTGCTTTCAGTTTTTGGGGGACATATACCTGAGAGAGAAAACAAGGACAAAACCTTGTTTTGACTTTTAACCACCTGTGCTAACTAGAGAAACACTCCTCAGAAATTAAGGACTGGTTGTGAAAACTCTTGACTACAAGGAAAATCAAGAAGTTAAAATACAAACAACATAAGACAGCCAAGCACGGGCTATACATACATACATCGCAACCAAAATGAACTTGAGGCCACTAAATGCCACGGACTTTGACGTCTCCCCCTTTTTCCCCTACAAATGATCCACGGTTGTGTTTATATTTCAGGTCAGTCTTCATCTCAGGGCTGTCAGGATTTCAAAGGATGCCTGGCACTCCTCCCCTCCCTTCCCCCATGGGAAACACAGATGAGCCTTCAGCTTCTACCTGCTCACAGGTAAATTGGAACCTGAGCTGTGCCTCTTAATATCATGGGATTTTTGGCATTTAGCAAAGATGCCCTGTGGTGCCCAATGTATCGCTTGCTGTGATACTGTGAACTCTGAAAAGGCTGGCAAGCTTAGTGATTTGCTAATTGTGTTCTGACCTCTTCTGAGAGAGCTTCTGGGCAGGGACATCCTAAATAGCATTAAAAATGAGCCAAGGCATCACCAGACTCGTGAAATAAGCACTCTGCCCTGCTCACTTCTCTGGCATCCGTTTTTACTCATCCTGAACAGTGGGTGAGTGGCTGTTGTCAAGGCTGCTTCCTCCGTTCAAAACATTTCAAAACGCTCCTGCAAGGACTTCCCTGGTGATCCAACCATTAAGATTTTGCCTTCCAATGCAGGAGAAGTGGTTCAGTTCCCGGAAGGAGAGCTGAGATCCCACATTCAGAAGCAATATGGTAAAACATTCAATAAAGGCTTCTAAAGTGGTCCGTATCAGGACTTCCCTGGTGGTCCAGTGGCTAAGACTCAGCGCTCCCAATGCAGGGTCCTGGGTTCAATCCCTGGTCAGGGAACTAGATCCCATAGGCCACAACTAAAAATATCACATGTGGCAATGAAAAGTCAAACATCCCATGTGCCACAGTTAAGACCCAGCACGGCCAAATAAATAAAAATAAATATATATTTTTAAATGCTCCACGTCAAAAAAAAAAGTCTTCAAAACCCTCCTAAAGTGGGTCACTTGAGAAGTCCAACACTCAGCCACTAGGAAGTGTCCATTAGGATCACAGCCACCTCACCCTGATTAGGATCATTGCACTCACCCTGTGTGCAATTGGCATTGTGGCTTGTTGCCAGGAAGATGGCAGAAGAGGCTCACCTTTGTCTCCAAGAAGACAGGGGAGGGATCTTGACGCAAAAAGATCCTTGCTCTGCCTGAGGAGGAGAAAGAGTGAAGCAGTGAACCCTTGGAAATGGGAGAGCTCTTAGAGGACCCTTAGCTTAACCCAGAACCTTTTTGTTTGCCAGCCCTCTTCTGTCAACACCACCCTAATTTCTCAAGGGGGATTAATCCTTCTCTGGTTCTCAGCCATGCGGTTTAAGTACAACTAACCCCACCTCTCAGTTCCAGGGATGGATCCTGATTTAGCTTAAGACAGAGTGTCCTGACCTCTGGATTCAGTGATTGGGTTAAAATGGGTAGTTAAGCCAATAAGATGCAAGAAAGTGTTTGCTGGGGTCTCAGGGAAGAAAGAACAGCCTTTTGTGTCATGGTTGGAAGTATGCAAATAAAAAGGATTAGCCTCAGGAATGCCTGGCAGCCATTTTGCTACCATGAGGGAGAGCATGCCTAAGATGAAAACTGAGGATCTTGAGAAACCAGCAGAGAGAAGTTGGGTTCTGGGCACATTATTTGAACCTATATCAAATCCCACCTGAAGGTAGTCCCATCTCCGAACTGTTCAGTTACATAAATTTTTGTTGAGTTAAATGACTTGTTTTTTAAGCCAATTTGGGTTGGAATTTCTGTTATTTGCAACATAAAGTTGTCCAGCTAATTCAAGCCTCCATAATCAATGCTATGAGAAATACAGATCTTCCAGTGAGAGAAAATTGTTAGCTGTCTCCATGACATGTTACTGGATGTTCAGCAGAGGATAAGGATGGGAGAATGGAAAGCGTGTGAAGAGGAAGTTTGGTGTCTGCCCCAAGGAAGTGAGAGTCCCTACTGAAGACTTTTTATTCGGGGGTAGGGGAGGATCTGCTATGCCCCAGGTGACAGCAGTAGGGCCATTCTTTTATAAATTAAAGAAAGAAGACAGTTCGTCTAGACCTGATTTCCCCTATTATTCTCATTTCCTCTACAAAATGAGGATGTTGGATTTCATGAGCTCCAGCATTCTACACATCTTTGTTTCTGCAGAAAGAGCAGAGGCCTCAGAACCTCACATACATCACATACCATATCAGATCCTGCTAACAGCTGAGCGACCTCAGTAAAGTTATTTAACCTCTCTAAGCCTCAGTTTCCTCAGCTACAAAATATGGACCTTGATTTTACCTTCTACACAGTGATTTTTGTGACAACCAAATGAAATACAATGTATGGCCCTTCCCTGGCAGTCCAGTGGTGGTTGGGACTCCATGCTTCCAATGGAGGGGATACAGTCTCCATCTCTGAGGAGTTAAGATTCCATATGCCATGTGTCAAGGCCAATATATATATATATATAACCATGTATGAAGGTGCAAGTATAGTGCCTAGTGCGTGGTAAATAACCTATAAATATCAGCCCCTCTACCCCATCCCACTCCCCTACACTTACAGAGAATGGGCAACCTTTGGCCAGCAGCCCATGTCTGACTCCTGCTTTTGTAAATAAAGCTTTATTGGAATACAACTGTGCTCATTCATTTACCCGTTATCTATGGCTGCTTTCTAGCCCTAAGCAGAGGGTTGAGTAGTCAGAACAGAGACTGTATGACTGACCCACAGCACCTAAAATATTTACTGTCTGGCTTTTTACAGAATAAACTTCCTGATGCAGAATATAAGGCCTGATCTAGTTTAAGGAACTTCAGCTATTTTCTCAGCAGGGAGGAGAACTATTGGGAAGGTATAAAGAAACTTCCTGATGCCCCTTGAATCTTCCACGCTGACTCTGGGGACATGTGAAGGTGGCGGCCAGTCTCAAAGGAGAATAACCTATGGCCGGAAAACCACACCCAGGAAAATGGTCAAACATGATCTAGGATTCCACCCTTCCCCAGTACTTGAGGAAAGGGGCCCAAAAGGAAGATTATCTCTCTAGATAACACACACACCCCACCCCACCCCCAAGGAAGTGACCAGAGACTTTAAATACCAACACAAAATAGGAAATATGACAGTAGGTCTTGGACACTGTTCTGGTGAGAAGATAAGACTTCCTCGGGAAGCATCTTCTGTGGGCATGGCATGCAGAAGAGATTATCTATGTAAGGGTCGTGTGCGTTGGTTGATCACAGGATGCTTGGGTAGCCACAGCACTGACCGTTTGGAGCTGAGCTTGATGTCCCACACAGGTCACCTGACCCACAGTCCAGAGCGACTTTTGGCTTCCTCTGCATCTGCAGCTATCTGAGAAAAACGACCCACCCCATGGGTCCATCTGTTGCTCTTAGAGATGGTGCGAGCCACCTAGCTCACCTTGATGGTCCCTGCAGACTGACTGCAGTTTACACCCCTCTAAGCTGCGTGGTCATCCCCATAGAAGATGCCATCACGGGTAACTCAGCTTTTCCTCCTACAGATAACATGAGGCACACATGCCGCCGAACAATGTATTGTTTTTCTTTCCCTTTTAAAAACTGAAATATGACCGACATGCAATGTTCTGGTAGTCTCAGGTGGTGATGTTTTTCTTAGCAAGACACACCTTGTTGGCTGAGGCCAGGGGCCTCCATTCTGTGCCCTGACTAATGAAATACCTCAAGGCCCTTTATTTGGTTTGTTTTGGGTGGGTTTTTGTTTTTTGGTTTTTTTAGCATTTGCTCTGTGAGAGAAGCTCATTTCTGTGTATTCTTGTTGTGTCCAAGGCTAGAGATCACCCTCCGGCCCCGTCACCCCCACCTCCTGGAGAAACAGCTTTGATTATGTTGCTCTCCTTCGCTCTTTTCCTTTCTTCCCGTGTTAGAAACACAGAAACCGTCTGCCCACCTGATGGCAAGTCCTACCCTCTGGTGGTGATCACACAGCCCGCACTGCCCTGACCTTAGCACCTCTGGGATCTGGACGAGGCTATGTTAACTCTTTAGCTGCCCTTTGGTCTCCCTGTGCTCAGGAGCCAGTGAACCGCTTAGGTGTCGGTCCTCTGGCCTGCTGGCAGGGACTGGAACCACCCGCCACCAGTCCTGAGCCAGGAACTCAGACGGAAGCAAATGTTCCTAAACTAGGAACTCTCAGTGCACGAAGAGGGAAGGGGTTGACAAACCTTGCCTTCAAACCTGGAAGAGATTTCAAGTCATTTCCTCCAACTTCTGCATTTTACAGATGGGGGAAACCAAGGGCTAGAGGGGGTGGGGGTGGTTTCCCCTAGACCAACAGGTGGTTCTCAACAGCGTTGCAAATCAAGTCCCAGCTTCTCTTTTCTGCATCAGATGGTAAAACACACTGTTGGTATTGGGCAGCTGCCTCCAGTGAGGGTGAGCATTTGGTCTCACTTTTTTCGGAACATGGTCTTTCTCATGAAAGGTATGCGGGCATAGGACCATGACCAATGTCTCTCCTCCCATTTCCATCACAGAACGTCAAAGCCTTTAGGGTAGTGATTTCCAAAGCATGGGGCTCACACCACAGTTGGGATTTCAGTACCTACCCACTTTTTAAATTTTAAGAGTAATGTGTTTACGTTCATGTGCGTTAGGGAAGTGTATAAGTAGACACCAAATCTGTTCATGTTCATGATGTTTGTATATGACTACTGGGGTGGGGCCTCAGAAACTAAAAATGTATTCAGTCAATAATAACATGGGTGATTTGTTAATTGGGGAAAAAGATACTGTATAAGCAAGTGGCTGAAATTCTGGAAATGCTGTCATGGAGAATACCAACAATTGGGAAGAGATTTAAACCAGGGATTTGCTGGTGATGAAAAAAACACACACTCAGCTTCATTAATCACCAGAGAAATGCAGAATAAAACTAGAATGAGATACAATTTTTCTCCTTTCAGTTTGGTAAAGATCATAAATTTTGGGGACTTCCCTGGTGGGCCAGTGGTTAAAAGTCTGCACTTCCACTCCAGGGGATGTGGGTTTCATTCCTGATCAGGGAACTAAGATCCTGCAAGCCACCTGGTGTGCCCCTCCAAAAGAGATTATAGAGTTTGTTCTCACTTCAGCAGCACATATACTAAATTTAGAATGTTACAGTGAGGATTGGCATGGTCCCTGGGCACAGATGACATGCAAATTAATGACAAATCCCGTGGGTAGTTGTATGAAAAACTAATCAAATTAGTATTATTGAGAAGAGGGCTCTTTACTGAGGAGGAAAAAGAAAGAGAAAGTGAGATCATTGAGAGTAAGTAAAAATTCTGTCATCCTGAATATTAACTTCAAATCTCACGATAAACTCATGACATAGTTTAAATATGTAATGAAAAGACCTATAAATAATGACCTGTCCAAAGCAATAAACACCTCTACTACCCTGACTGAAGTCTTCAAATGCCATCTCCCACTAAGAAGAACCGGAGCACTCTGGAGAAAGAGCTGATTTTTTTGTCTGGGACAGGGAATTTATCAGATAAGCCTGAAACATCTTGTGAAACAAGAAAGCAACAAAACTATCAGACTCCTGGAATGCTGTCAAAAGGCTTCAGAAGTTAGCTTGAAGAATCTCCCTCTGGCCAAAGATGGGACGATTTGAATGTCAAGAAGGATAATAATTTCGGTAGAACAAAATCCCTAAATACACTTAAAATCCCTGAATTTATCATTACGCTAAAAACACTTCAGAACAAAAAGCCTCATTGGTTGCCTTCAAGGAGACTAGTGAACCAACCCATTACTTTTAAAAATTGGAAATAAAGGTAAAAATTAAGTAATCATTATGTGTTTCCTGTATGAGCTGTACCTCTGGGTAAACAAATAGTTGCTGAAGGGAAATTTCTCTTCTATGAGAAGGCATGATGGCATTGAACAGTATTCGCAGTCATCGTGAAGGACTGCTAACATCACAAGACAAGACACCATGGCACGATTGCCATCTGAGGCAAGAAGACAACGCCACTTAAAAAGCAGTCCTGGTGGTGGTTAGTCGCTAAATCAGGTCTGACTGTTTTGCGACCCCATGGACTGTAGCCCGCCAGGCTCTTCTCTCCAGGGGATTCTCCAGGCAAGATTACTGGAGTGGGTTGTTATTTCCTTCTCCAGAGGATCTTCCCAACCCAAGGATCGAACCCACATCTCCTGCATTGGCAGGCAGATTTTTTTATAGCTGAACCACCAGGGAAGCCTCACAGAACTGTCCTGCCCCCTTCCCATATTAAATCTGATCTGGATTCTAGATCTAATTACCAGATTACAGGAGGGACATATTAAAAGATACCATGAGGTTCCCAACAGCAAAATATAGACTGGGAAACTCTACAGGATAAACCATCTAATTTCTTTAAGAAATAAATCTCATGGACAGAAGAAGGAGGGGTTGAGGAGACATGGAAGGAGAACTTTTAAAAAGAGGCTTATGGACTGTAATATGGAGGGTTTTGAACCCTGATTCAAACAAATTGCCAGTAAAATTATGAGATAATAGGGAAATTTAAGACTGATAGTTGATGATATTAAGAAACTTTCTTTATTGAAACATAGTTGATTAGTAATGTTTTTTAATCTTTCAATTAAAATTTTAATTTCTGCTATACAGCAAAGTGATTCAGGTATATATGTATATGCATTTTTTCATACTTTTCCATTACGGTTTATCACAGGATGTTTGATACAGTTCTCTGTGCTATATGTAGGCCTTTGCTGTTTGTCTATCCTATATATAATAGTTTGTGTCTGCTAATCCCAAACTCCCACTCCACCCCTTCCCACTCTGCTCTCCCTCAGGAAACCGCAAGTGTATTCTTTGTGAGTGAGTCTGCTTCTGTTACCTAGAAATTCCGTCTATGAGTGATCACACATGGTATTTGTTTTTCTCTTTCTGACTTGCTTCGCATGGTATAATAATTCCTAGTTATAGCCACATTGCTGCATTAGTTCATTCTTTTGTATGGCTGAGTAGTATCCCATCATTTGTACCACATCTTCTTTATCCATCCATCTAATATGGAATCATCGTTCATTTATTGAGTTGTCACCTCAGGATTATGATTATTTTTGTTAAGATTCCTATAATATATATATATACTGAATCATTTACAGATGAAATGTTTAATGTCATGGGATTTCCTTCAGAATACTCTAGTGATAGTAGGAAGAGGATGGAAGTTTAGATGAAATAAGATTGGCCATGAGTTCAAACTGGGTGATGGGCAATAAGAAATCCTTATAATCATCTTTTTTGTATATGAAATTTTCCACAACAAATTTTTTTCTTAAAGTTGAAACATCCAATTTCAGTAAGGGTCTAGTGAAATGGTCTCTTTCGTATACTACTGATGTGAGTACAGATTGGTACAGGATTTTTAAGGACAATTTAGCAGTGTCTATCCAAATGTCCAGGGAACATGCACTCTCACTCAGGAATTTCACTTTGGAGAATGTAACCTAAAGAAATACTCAACAAGGATGTTTCCTGTGACATTGTTAGTGATTGGAAGAAAATGGCAAATAATGACAACAGCCATCAATAGTGGATATTTCAATAAACTCAATAAACTACTGTTAGCATTTGCAGATGGAGGCAAACACCTGCAATGTCTGTCAGTAGGAGATGTTTAAATAAATGATGATATATCTATACAATGGATTGCCATGAAGTTATTAAAAATAATGAGGAAAGTCCATACCTGTGGTAAAATAAAAAATAAATATTTATTTTTTGTCTGTGGCTCAGAGTTCCTAAAACCCTTGGAATTTATCGTCTATTGTAAGTTAGTGAGATGACTCCAGATTGGGGGCTAGATAACTTCAGGATGGGGACCCATGGCCAAAGAAACCAACCACAAGATTAGAGGCTTAGAACTTCCAGCGCCTCCCCTCCCCCAATAGGGAGGAGAGAGGACCTGGAGATTGAGCTTCATCACCAATGACCAGTGATTTAAACTATCATGCCTGCATAATGAAACTTCTATAAAAACCCCTACACAGCACAATTCAGAGAGCTTCTGAGTTGGCAAGCATATCCGTATCCCAGGAGGGTGTGAGTCCCAACCCTATGGGGGTAGAGGCTGCTGCACTCAGGACTTTCCAGATCTCCCCTTATATACACCTATTCACCTCACTGTTCATTTGTATCCTTTGTAATAGAACATATAATGTTTTCTTGAGTTCTCTGGGTCGTTTCAGCAAATTATCAAATCTGGGGTGGAGCATGGGAATCCCTAGATTTGTAATTCACTGGGCAGAAGTGTAGTTAGCTTGGGCACCCCATTTGTAGTTGGCATCTGAAATAGGGAGTCCCTTCCAAAGTGGCTCAGATGGTAAAGAACCCACTCCAGTTTTTTGCTCGGAGAATCCCTTTGACAGAGGAGCCTGGTGGGCTACAGTCCATGGGATCACAAAGAGTCAGACACGACTAAGCAACTAACATTTCATTTTCATTTTCTGAACTAGGGGCAGCCTTGTGGGACTGAGCCCTTACCCTGTGGAATCTGACTTTAGGAAGTTGGTGTCAGAACTGAATTAAACTGTTCATGTCTGAGAATTGTAAAATTGATCGGTGTCAGGAAAAAAAAAGTCACACAATGTGTATTGTCATAGAAAGATCTCCAAGACCGATTTGAGATTATTTTTTTAATAGCAAATTTTAATTCCCTGGGAAGAGTGCAAATTTTCTTATTGCAAAACAAAATGTTTACAAAGCCACAGTAAAAAAAAACAAACTGGTGCTGGCATAAAAGACAGACCCATAGTCCAGTGGAACAAAATACAGAGCCCAGAAATAAATCCTTACATTATGGTCAAATGATCTTTGAAAAGAGTTCCAAGGGGACTTCCCCGGTGGTCCAGTGGCTAAGACTGTGCTCATATTGCAGGGGGCTGGGTTGTATCCCTGGTCAGAGAACTAGATCCCACATGCTACAACTAAGACCCAGTGCAGCCAAATTAATTAATAACTAATTTTTAAAAGACAGGTAAACCTAATTTTTTTAAAAAAATGGACAAAAGACCTGAAGAGATATTTCTCCAGAGTAGATATACAAATGGCCAACAAACATATGAAATAATTTTCAATATCACAATCATTAGAGAAACACAAATCAAAATGACATTGAGATATTATCTCACAACCCATTAGGATGACCACCAGAAAAACAACATACAAAAAAAACACCACACAATTGTTGGTGAGAATGTGGGGATACAGCAACATTTCTGTGCTGCTGGTAGGAATGTCAAATGGTGCAGACACTATGTAAAGCAGTATAGAGATTCCTCAAAATAGAAATATTATATGATCCAGCAATTCCACTTCTGAATATATATTGAAAAGAATTGAAAGCAGAATCGCAAGAGATATTAGCACACCCATGTTCCCTGAAACATTATTCAAAATAACCGAAAGGTGAAAGCCCAAATGTCCACCGATAGATGAATGAATAAAGAAAATGTGGTATATACATACAATAGAATATTATTCAGTCTTGAAAATAGAAATCCTGTCACATGCTACCACATGGATAAACCTTGAAGATGTTATGTTGAATGAAATAAATCAATCACCAAATGACAAATACTGTGTGGTTTCACTTATATGAGATATCTAGAGTAGTCAAAATTAGTGGAACAGAAAACAGAATGGTGGTTGCGAGAGATAGGGAAGGGGAAATGGAGAGTTGGTCTTCTGTGGATATAGAGTTTCGATTTTGCAAGCTAAAAAGTTCTAGAGATCTGTTACACAACGTGAATATAGTTAACATTATTGAACTGTATACTTAAAAATGGTAATGAGAGTAATGTTATATGTTTTTATTACAATTGTTAAAAATAATAAAACACTTAAAAATTTAATCAAAGAGGTGTAAGACTTATACGTTAAAAACTATTAAACATCACTGAAAGAAATCAATTAAGACTTACATAAATTATTTAAGACTTATCTCATGGTCACAACCCACCTCCCAGTGCAGGAGACATAAGAGATGTGGGTTCAGTCCTTGAGTTGGGAAGATCCTCTGGAGGAGGCATGGCAACCCACTCCAGTATTCTTGCCTGGAGAATCTCATGGACAGAGGAGCCTGGTGGGCTATAGTCCATAGGATTGCAAAGAGGCAGACATGACTGAACTTAGCACGCACGTATTCCATGGTCACAAATTGGAAGACTTAATATTGATGGAATGGTAATACACCCCAAATTGATCTACAGATTCAGTACAATCCCTATTGAAAGCTCTGATTTTCTTTTGCAGAATGACAAACTGATCCTGAAATTCACATGAAAATACAAAAGGCTCAGAATAGACAAAACAATCTTGAAAAAGAAGAAAAATGTTGGAGGACACATACTTTTTGACACTACAAAGTTACAGTAATTAAATCAGTGTGGTAATCGTGCAAAGATAAATGGAATAGAATTGTGAGTCTAGAAATAAACCCATATGTTTATGGTCAACTGATTTTCTATTTTTCTTGAAGTATAGTTGTCTTAAAATATTATATTACTTTTAAGTGTACAACATAGTTATTCAATAATTTTAGATTATACTTCATATTGGTTTTGGTGGTTTAGTCACTAAGTCATGTCTGACTCTTGCAACCCCATGGACTGTAGCCTGCCAGGTTCCTCTGTCCATGGGATTTTACAGGCAAGAATGCTGGAGTGGGTTGTCATTTCCTTCTCCAGGGGATCTTCCAAACCCAGGGATTGAACCCAGATCTCCTGCATTACAAGCAGAATCTTTACCTACTGAGCTACTTCATATGAAGTTATTATAAAATACTTCATATTAAGTTATTATCAAATATTGGTTCTATTCCCTGTGCTATAAATTATATCCTTATAACTTCTTTATTTTATACTGAATAGTTTGTACCTCTTTATCCCCTTTACCTCTCTTGCCCCTCCTCCTACCCCTCTTTCCCTGAACTCCCTGGTAACCACTAGTTTGTTTTCTGCATCTCTGGGTCTGTTTTTGTTTTGTTATAATCTTTTGGTTTATATTTTATTAATTAAAAAATCTTTGGCCTCACTGTGTGGCAAGTGGGATCTTAGTTTCCTGACCAGGGATCGAGCCTGCACACTCTGCATTGGAAGGTGAAGTCTTAACCACTGAACCGCCAGGGAAGTTCCATAGTCAGGAGATTCTTCCAGGAAGCAGGAGAGAGGGAGAGGGAGACAGACAAGAATGGAAATCCAACAGAGAGCCCATTATGGATTGGTGACCACTGTGAACCAGTTGTCATTCCTCTTGAAGCTCCCTGAGCAACGTGCCGAGTATATGCCTCAGGCAGGCTCTCAAAGACAGGAACCTGCGGCATTCATTAACCAGTTCCCATTTCCACCAGCCGTGGATGCCCTAGGGATAACTTGCCCCTGTAGAAGCTTCCGTCTGGGATGCTTGAGAAACACCCTAGGGCACAAAAGTAGAGAGTAGTAGGGGTGGGTGTTTGTGGTGAGACCCCAACAGCCATGGGAACTGTCTGCTGCACCTGCTGCAGAAATCCACGATGGGCCAAAGGGAGGTCGCACAGAACACAGAAAGTGTCTTCTTAGAGGGTTACTCAGACTGGGGACCTGAATAGGTGCAGCAAGCGGGAGAAATTCAAGAAATGAGATTGGACAAGTAAGCTGGGGTCAGAGGATCCATTGTGAAGAATCTGATAAGCCAGGTTGCAAAGTTTAAACTTGATTTGCCAGTCTCTGGAAGTTAATGGTGCTCAACAAATATTTATTGAATGAATGAATGCTAATGACAGATGCACCTGGGCCGAACCAAAGCTACTGAGATTTAGAATGTGGAAAATTAGCTGTATGACCTCTAACCTCGTTAATCTTCCATTTCTCTCTCTCACTACCTTGACAATAACACCTTCTTCACAGGGTTGTGGTGAGAAATTAGATGCAATCAAAGCCATATGGCCACTAGAAATGTGGACTCAATAAATGTCAGCCGCTCTACCCTTGCCCCCATGATGACCCAAAGCCAAGTAATAAAACTGAACTACCCACCAGCTAGAGACAATGAAGTTTGCTCCTGGGATCTGTTTACAGAAGATGAATGTTGGCATTTCTGGCTATATTGGTCCTCGTGGAAAAAAAATTAGTGGTATTGGTAACCACTTCCTTTGACCAAAAGGGAATCCAACTGCTGCTTTAATTAAAGGACAGAGTTGAAACTATCCTCCCAGGGAAATTACAAATTCAGAAATTGATGCTTATAGGAACTTATAGGGTTTTTTCCTTTGTATTTAAATATGGAAACATCCTCCAATCAATATGCTGTTGACTGGGATTATCTGTCTCTGCTATATTGCATTTCTCCCCCATTCTGAAAGCTTTTCTTTTTTTTTTTCTGCACCATGCAGCATGGAGGATCTTAGTTCCCCGACCAGGGATGGAACCCACACCCCCTGCCGGGGAAGCTCAGGGTCTTAACTATTGAACTGCCAGGCAAATTTCACCATTCTGAAATCTTGTTGTTGTACAGTTGCTCACTCATGTCTGACTCTTTGCGACCCCATGGACTGCAGCACACCAGGCTTATCTGTCCTTCACCATCTCCCAGAGTTTGCTCAAACTCATGTTTAATAAGTCTGCAATGCCATCCAACCATCTCATCCTCTGTTGCCCCCCTCCTCCTCTTGCCCTTAATCTTTCCCAGCATCAGGGTCTTTTCCAGTGAGTTGGCTCTTGGCATCAGGTGGCCAAATTGTTGGAGCCTCAGTTTCAGTGTCAGTCCTTCCAATGAATATTCAGGGCTGATTTCCTTTAGGATGGACTGGTTGGATCTCCTTGCAGCCCAAAGGACTCTCAAGAGTCTTCACCAGCACCACAGTTCAAAAGCATTAGTTCTTCAGCACTCAGCCTTCTTTATGGTCCAACACTCACATCCATACATGGCTACTGGAAAAACCATAGCTTTGACTAGACGGACCTTTGTTGGCAAAGTGATGTCTCTGCTTTTAATACGCTGTCTAGATTTGTTATAGCTTTCCTTCCAAGAAACAAGCATATTTTAAAATTTCATAGCTACAGTTAACAGTGGCAGTAATTTTGGAGCTCAAGAAAATGAAGTCTGACACTGTTTCCATTTTTTCCCCATCTATTTGCCATGAAGTGATTGGATTGGATGCCATCATCTTAACAGAGGCCAAGATGCTTGTGAACTCTGCTTGATGGAAAACCCCTGCACTGGCTGGCTGTGGACACTGAAAGCGCTCAGTCCCTCCCAGTGGACAAAGATAGTGGTGGCCTCAAGAAGGTAGGGACAGTGTCTTCAAAACATGAAACAAAGGTGGGAGAAAAAGCAGCAGCTTGAGGTGAAGGACTAGGTGAAGGACTGAGAAATCATAGGAGGTGGACACTCAACTCATGTATTTGAAAACATATCCATTTCCCCATGACAATCGGTCACAAAGACAAACAGTAATGAGTCACACCAGTGACACACCAAATTAAGAAAAGAAGAAAGAAAGAAAAAGGAAGAAAGGATGTTGGAAAACTGAGTAAACACAGACTTTGTCCAGGAAGGAAATACCAGAGTTGAGAAGTCTCAGTGGGAAGCACATTAGCTCCCAGCCTGGAGTGATTCACAACTGGAGTAGGAATTGCAAGGTGAGAATCCAGTCATCTGCCTGTTCATTCGTTCATTCATTTCATTCAACAATTATCAGCTATCTGTCAATCACGCTCTGCAAGAAGCAGCAAGAATACACACGTGGAAAAGACACAATCCCTGACCTTGAGAGCAGCTGTGAAAGAAAGGGAAGCAACGATGTCACTGATAATTGCCATAAAGTGGAACAAGGGCAAAAAGATAAAGACTTGTATAAGATGAAGTGTGTGACACAACGAGGAGGGAGAGGGACCAGAAAAGTTTTCTCAGAGATAGAGCCGTATCTTAAAGGAGAGGTGGAGTCCCCCAGGCAGCAGGTAGTTGTGCCTGTGTGGAGGAACAGGAGTTCTAAGGAAGAGGAAAACGGTACATTTAAGAACAAGATGTCTTTGGGACTTCCCTGGTGATCCAGTGCCTTCCAGTGCAGGGGCCCCCAGGTTCGATCCCTATTTGGGACCCTAAGAGCAGCAGCGGGGCAACTAAGCCCGAGCGCCACAAATAGAGAGAAGTCCATGTGCTGCAAGTAAAGATCCCACGTGCTGCAACTAAGACCTCACACAGCCAAAAATAATTTTTTTTTTTTTTTTAAGAACAAGATGTCTTTGGGGACAGCATGGAGCTGATAAAGCTAAAGCCTACAAGGAAGGCAGAGAGGTGGGTAGAGACCACAAGTGGGAAGATCTCCTTCGTGGGAGAGGAGTCTAGACTCCATCCTGGAGGTGTGAGGAGCCACGGGGTGGGGGTGGGGTCTGAGGAAGGGTTTGAACAGAAGAGTGATACTATCTCAATTGTGGTTGCATGCCTGCTCATTCTCTTCCAGTCATGTCCAACTCTTGTGACCCCCATGGACTATAACCCACCAGGCTCATCTGTCCATGGGATTCTCCAAGCAAGAATATTGGACTAGATTGCCATGCCCTCCTCCAGGGGATCTTCCCTATCCAGGGATCGAATCCCGGTCTCCTGCTTTGCAGGCGGATTCTTTATTGCTGACCCACCAGGGAAGCCCCATTTGTGGTTAAGAAATATCTTTCTGATACCTTCCCATTAACCAGCCTTGAGGGACAGCCTGAGAGGGATTGAAAGGTGGGAGAAGGATGGTCTGTTCAGATGGTTTATATGAGCAGCCAGTGGTGAGAACTTGGAGAGGAGGGGTCACTGAGTTTAACTCCAGTCCCCAAAGGGCACTGTGGCCAGGAAGAATTCCTAGCTGCCAAGTCACTTAAGCCTCTTACAGGATCAAATTCCTCATCCTTAAAATGAAGAAAATATGAGTCACCAACAAGGTCCTCCCTTGCAGAGAGCATGGGACAGTTGATCAGGCCCTCTCTCTGCAGACAGTGGGACCTCACCAAGGGCCCTGAGAAGGGGTGCAGCCAGGTGTGAAGAGGTGCTGAGGCGGGAGCCCTCCCTCCTCCCCACTCCCAGTGTCAGTCCAGCCCCCGGGCCCCAGCTCCTTTCTTTTTGTCTTCAGAGGAATTGTTGAGGCCACAAAGAGGAAGCAAAGCGGAGAGTCCTTTTAGACGCCCAGGTCAGCGTCTAAGCCTCTGCCAGCCCTGGTTTGATTGAGTCACAAAGAGTCACACGGGCGTATCCTCAGCTTTGAAGCCACAGGGGCCTCTAAGCAGAGCCACTTGGAGCTGTCATCCTTGCCCGTGTCTCCCCTGAAAAGCTCTAGTGAGCAGTGGAGAGAAAGCTTTAATGGATCTCAAACACACACACACACACACACACACACACAATATCTCATTCCTAGTTTTGGATTAAGGAGCTCTGTGATTTTGGACATGTTAATTGTATGTGTGCTTAGTTGCTCAGTCGTGTCCGACTCCTTGCGACCCCATGGACTGTAGCCCACCAGGCTCCTCTGTCCATGGGGATTCTCCAGGCAAGAATGCTGGAGTGGGTTGCCATAACCTCCTCCAGGGGATCTTCCCAACCCAGGGATCGAACCCAAGTCTCCCTCATTGGAGGCGTATTCTTTACCGTCTGAGGCACCAGAGAGGCCCGAGTTAGTTCAACGCGCTCAATAAATCCAAGGAGGGGACAACCCGGCCGGTTCGCCGACGGCTCCCTTGGACACCTGCCCTCGCCGCACGGTCACATCGCCTTTCCCCGCATCTTTTCCTTCTTGGTCCCAGGCGCCGCCCTGACCCAGACTGGCGAGACTGCGGAGGGCCGGGCGGCGGAAGGTTGGCTGTGGCCCAGGGCGCCCCCGCGCGCTCCCCTCCCCGCCGCTCTCGTCTCCCCGGCCGCGCGGCCCCGCGCTCGGCAGCAGAGAGCCTGTGCGGTCTGCGCCGGCGGCGGCGGGAGCTGCGCAGCGGGACTGGCCGGGAAGGTGCGAGTCGGGACCACGGAGGCCGCCTACGAGGTTGGCTGCTCCGCAGGCCCTCTCCGCCGGGCGCTCTCGCAGCCTCCCAGCTGCCCGCGCCGCCCAGAGGCGCCCGCGAGGCTCCCGCCCCCGCCGCGGCTCTGCAGACGTCGGAGCCCGGGGGTCGCCGGGCACGGAGCCCTGGCCGCAGACCGCGGGCTCCTCGCGTCCTGCCCCCGGGGGCGGACCCAGCCCCGGGGCCCCCGCCTCCGCCGCCGCCGGTGGCCGCTGACGTCAGGGAGGTGAAACCCAGAAGAAGAAAAGAAAAAGGCTCGAGGGCGGAAGGGGAAAAAAACTTTATTATTTTTCCCTTATTTTCTATCTGGAGCAGAAGTGAAGAGCAGGCGACTGCGTCAGCGCGGAGAGAGCCGGGAGCGACCCCAACCCGCTGCGCGCGGAGGCGCTGGGCCCCGGAGGCCCGAAGGGGCGCCCGGCATGTGGGACCCCCAGGACTTTGAGCGCCACTGGCGGGCCGAGTTCCCTGGGGAGGAGGTGCCCGTTATGCAGCTGGACTCGGTGCTGGACATGGAACGCGAGCTGGAGCGCAGCAAACTCAAACTGAAGTGGCTGCAACAGGTGCTGGCCGAGGAGAAGTTCAAAGCCGTCTACCTGCAGGCGGCCCTGGAGAAGGGGGACCTCGGCTGCGGGCGCCCGGAGGGCGGACTCGGCGACCGCGGGGGCCCTCCGTGGAGGAGGCGGCGCCGACCCGACCGGAGCGGGGAGCCGCCGCCGCGACCGCAGCGCGAGGAGGAGGGCGCAGCGGGCGGCGGTGATGCAGACTCCCGGGACCCCTCGCTCCCCGACCCGGCGGTGGCCGCCAAGACCGAGAGTCCCCCTACGCGTGCCTGGACCTTCCCACGTGGCCCGGGGCGGCGGGGGCCGGGGGCGCGGTGCGCAGCCTGACCGCCGCCATCCACCAGCAGCTCCTGCATCCTCGCCTCCTCTTCAGGCCCCGGGAGGACTGCGCGCCCCCCGGCCACCATGGCACGGCTCCCAGCGTCGGGAGAGGAGCGGTCCGCCGGGCTCCGCGCGGGGCGGGGCTCGGAGGAAGGCGAGGCGGACGCCGCCTCGGGCGCGGACGATGGGGGCGACAGCAGTGACCACGATTTCGAGATGGTGGATCTGAACGAGAAATTCGCCCTCAGCCAGTTGCTTGTGGCCCCTTGCCGGCCCGGGACCTGCGATGAGGCCGAAAAGCCGGCGCGGGCATACGGTTCCCATCGCTGGATGCACCTGATCCTCGGGGGCCGGCGGCAGGTGCGCGGGAGTCGGGACTTGGAGCAACTGGAGGCAGAGGCCAAGGACGGGCGGGGCTCGCCCCCGGCGGCAGAGGAGCCCCCCGGCGTCGGGCTCGCGAGCACCTCCCCAGTGGCGGCGCAAGAGGTTCCTAGGGCTGCCCGAGCGGGACTCGCCCAGCCACAGCTCGCCCGAGAGGGGCAGTGACTGCAGCCGCAACAGCTCCGACCACGAGGACGGCTCTTCTGCAGGTAGGCGCACCCCTGTGTGCATCCTCGCCTCTTGTATCCTGTATCTTGAATCCCCCACCCCTTCCTGGCACACCCTGATGGTCCTGTTTGGCCTCAGGCGCCTGAGCAAGAAGGGAGATAAGATTTACGTGTTTACCTTGAAGGCACTTGTAGAACCTAAAAAAAAAAGATGGTGCAAAGTGAATTTAGGTTGGGCGAGTTTAAGAAAATAAACATTACGACGAAGACAGGGGATGAAAAGATTATGCCCTCGACCACATCGTGGGAGGAATCTGTCCCTTGGGACCTCAGCCTTTCTACTTCATTGCAGCATCAGCGCCACCCCCACCTCCAACTCATCCTCGCAGGTCGGCTAGGTTCCCCCGGCGCCACAACTGATAGGATATCCTTCCCTGCACAGACTCCAGCGGTTCCCATTTCCCCAGATTCCTCGATATGGAAGTCTCAAACTTCCACTTAATTTTCTGAACGGCTCTGGCATCTTCTCCAGCCTGTAGCTTGTGTTCTGGCCAGAATGAAGCTCTCATGGTGGGAAAGGTCCATTACCCTCATCACCCCCCTTCCTTTGCTGACTGTCCTCTTCCCAGAAGGCAGCGTCTGGTCTGTCAGCTTCCTAGGAGCCTGAGTGGCAAGGGGAGGGCTTAAAATCATAGAGTTTTTGAGCTGGCGGAATGGCCAGAGATCATGCCTACAGCCAGGCCTTCATTTGATAAAGGAGGAAACCTAAGCTCAGAAAGATTAAGTGCTTGTTGCAGCCAGCTGGGACCTCCCCTGGGGCCTCTTGTCATTTTCTTGTTTCTCCTCATATCTGCCATCTCTTCTGAGGACAGGACCTGGGCTTAGCCATCTTGTGGTGGAATCCCCTTTCAGTGGTCATCATGGTGCCTTGCATATCAGTTCAGTTGCTCAGTCGTGTCTGACTCTGAGTCTCCATGAATAGCAGCACTCCAGGCCTCCCTGTCCATCACCAACTCCTGGAGTTTACCCAAACTCATATCCATTGAGTCGGTGATGCCATCCAGCCATCTCATCCTCTGTCATCCCCTTTTCCTCCTGCCCCCAATCCCTGCCAGTATCAGGGTCTTTTGCTCAATACCTATTTATTGAATAAATGGATGATTGCATTGAATTGAATGCAGTCTTCTGGCCACCCAGCTCCCCACAGGTCAGGAATCAGAAAGGGGCCCAAGAGGAAAAGACAGATAGGAATGTGGGCTGTCCTGTGACCAACCCCCTGTTGCCCCAGGGACTGTCAGAGTCTCCTCAGCCATAGGGAAAGCATAAACTGTCCTCTGGTTGGGTCAAGCCAGGAACTTAAGATGTTTTCCCTGTTCAGTGAAGGATTAAAAAAAAATCACTGATGCTGGGATTCTTCCAAAATCTCCATTATTAGATCTTATCTGGGTGAGCTTGCATTTGAATGAAAAACTGTCCACTTTGCTAAAAGCACATTTGGAAGGGCCATCAAGTCATCTGTTGTGATCAATTACGCTTATTCATTAGCAGAGATTGGCTGCTTCTCCCATAGGCAATGCTTTTGCTGCCCATGCTAGTAACATTTTTATGTGCCCCCTTTAACTTAGAGTCTGAAGATTTCATTCTAGTGCCAAGTTCCAAATGCCCTCCATAGAGACTACCCAAGGGGCCTCGGGCAGCTTTAGAGCTGGCTGCAGTCCCATCTCGCCCCAGACCCACATCAGTCACTCTGCCAGGTGTGCCTGATGCACTGCTTTTCTCCCAGGTAGTGGTTTGATTTCTGTGCTCTCCTCTGTCCTTAAGGGCACTCTAGCACATAGAGCACCTTGATTCAGATTGGGAACTAATTCCCTCTGCCCTAACAATTTACAAGAGGTGGTCTCTCTGGGTGGACCAATGATAAAAAAAAATTTCCCTTCCTCTGAACTGAGGACTCCAGTCAGGGCACATGTCTGGCACTCGTGGCATTGGCCTGGGCTGGTTTTCAGGCTCCATTCCAGGACCCTTCTGCAGGACAGGCTTGTGTAGGGAGTCCTTGGAAAGCTGCGTGTGGGGGCCCTGCCTCCTGTCTCCCAAACCTCCCCAGTGAGGGAGCTAATAGAGGTGGACATGCATATTCATACAGGCATGCAACGTATCCATGCATGCCTATAACAGGTATACACACGTGCACGTGGTCACATACGAGTGTCACGTGCACAGAGTCTAGGCAGAAGAGCCTTCAGACATACAGAGGGTGCTGGAGTGGAGAGGTTAGAGGACAGGCTTGTCCAGCTGTGGGTGACAGCCAGCCCACTGGAATCAGCGTGATGGGGAGAGAAAGCGTCATAGGCCTTCTCTGGCTGCCTGCCCTTGGCCTTCCCTGCTTCACTTCTCTCCATAGCTCTCGCCAAATTACCACCTCAGATGCTACAGTTTTGCACATGGATCTTATTCATTCTCTCTCTCGTTTAAAATGCAAGCTCCAAAGGGCAAGGATTTTTATCTTTCATCCACTGACATAGCCCCAAAGCCTAAGAATGTCTAACACATAATACGTGTTCCATAAATATTTGTTGAGTGATAGTTTTTGTTTTTTTTTTTAATGGAATGGAGTAGAATGGAAAACATCAGAGTGCATTGCACACAGTAATGGTGAGTAGTAGTCTGCTTTAAAACTTTGTTTGGTTCTATATACTTGTGAATGTATACTGGGTGCTGATGTAGAATGTACTTCATGCTAAGGGCTGGGTCTAAAGATTTGAAAATGCTGATAAAGACCATGGGCTCTGAAGCTAGACTGCTTTTATGACCTTGGGAGAAGTTATTTGAATTTTCTGTGTTTTGGTTTTCTCATCAGTTAAATGGGACTAATAAACACAGATGACATCATACCACTGATATGAAGAACAAATGGGATATCATTTCTAGAGGGCTTTGGACAGGGCTTGGCAATAGTAAGTACCCATAGTATTAACAAACTACAACTAACTACAACTTTGGGTCATTTTCTTTGAGTCAGTGATTCAGAGCTTTCCACTCTCAGATCATTCTGGATCACAGGTGGTTTGGGTTTGTGTGTGTGTGTGTGTGTGTGTGTGTGTGTGTTTTTCCTAGCCAGGCTTTGACTCTTTCTAGAACCTTCCAGAAACAGGGCAGGATCCAGGGCAGGGTGGTGATCTTGGCTTATGAGGCTCTCTGGCTGGATTGGCTTTTAAGCTCCTCCCTTCCCCAGGAATCATGCCCATTGTCACTACTCAGAGAGCCTCACCCCATCGGGTTTTATTGCACAATTCAGGCTTTGCCTTCCTCTCAGAGTTTCAAGGAGAGAGAGCACATGAGATCTCACATAAAAAGGCCCAAAGGCAGAAGTGCCTTCCTCCTTAGAAAAGGGTCGTTTTCTCTTAGCTGAGGGGCAGACCCCCATACCAAAACACATTTGAGTTTGTTCTACACATAATAGACAAATCAGGGTTTGAGTTAGAATGCCAGCTCTTCTTTCTTTATTTTTTAAAAGTGTTTATTTATTTGGCTGCCACAGGTCTTAGTTGCAGTGCATGGCAAGGTGGATTCTTACCCCCTGGACCACCAGGGAAATCCCTAGAATACCAGTTCTTTTAGTATCTTCCAGTTAGCATCTTATTGCCCTGTTGGTACTGGAGGCCATGGATGGCATGAATGAAGGTGGTGATGCGAATGGGCAGGGGGCGGTTTGGCTGCAGAGCTAGAATCAGCCGTGTTGGGTCACATGTGCTGTGAAGACAGACCCATGTGTGTGCCCAGGCTCAGCCCCGCAGTAGGTGTGAGGCCGTGAACGAGCTGCTGGCCTTTCTACATCTCAGTCTCTATTAACAGAAATAACAAAAATAGCTAACGCTTCCTGAGGGCTTGCTTTGTGCCTGTTCCTGTTCTAAGCATTTTATACATGTTAACTCATGTATACCAGATACCAGTTTCATAAGACAGGCTCTATTACTGCTTCCATTTTATGTATGAGAAGCATGAGGTTCAGAGGGCTTAAATAAATCTGTCCAAGGTAACCCACAAGGTCACCCTAAGTGGCACTTAGGATTTGAATACACGCAGTCTGACTTGCAAGTCTGTGCCTTTAAACACCAAGCTATACTGCCCCCAATGATAGCACTTACATCTCAGGGTAGTTATGAAAATGACATACAATAAAATACTTAAAGAGTTGACTTTATTCACACACTGACCTTTAAATGTGTATGTGTATATATATGTGTATTCATTATTATTTTGTCACTAAAGTCTCCAACAGATCCCAGTTCATCTGCTGAGGTTAACTATGAGGGCTGCCGCTTGCCCATGGGACTCCTTGTGGACTTGGCCTCACAGGTGAGCAGTCTGCCTGCTGGATTTTAGGTATCCTCGCCTCAGCTGGGAGCTCTTGTGCTGCCAACAACTGCCCAGCCACGTGTGGAGGCCCTGATATTTTCACTTTCATGTTGGCACACTTCTGTATCACCCCTGCTATCTGTCACCCTGGGTGACATGTCCTTCTTCAAAGTTTATGTGTCCCTTCTGTAGACAGTGGCTTCCCCTCTGCCACACGTGGACCAAAATGCCCTCTCCCAGCAAAAGCCCATGTCAGGCATCCTTTTGACTGGCAGCACCATTCATCTGGTATTCTGATTGTCGTTCAGATGACAAAGTAAATATCATTAATATTTTAAATTGGTAGCATTTTATTTTTGCTTGCATTAAACTTGGCTTAGTGGAGGACAAACAGTCTTATTTTTGCTGGCCCTCAAAAATCCTTCATCCACTCACTCATCCATTCCACTCGACAGGGATTTATCTGGGTTTTGCTTTGTGCCAGGTCTGTGTTAAGGGTCAAAACTGCAAAAGTGGTGACCTACCCTCAAGGTTCTTGTTGGCCTTTTTGCTTCTAGGGTAGAAACTTTTTTGCTTCTTCTTTTTAGATAAGGGAACAACTTTCCAGCAGGTAACTTTGTTAAATCCTGAAATGAGTGACTAAGTAAGGCCTGCCATTTAGAACCTCAGTGACATGCAAGGGCCTCAAATAAGAAAGGATCTTAGATTTGGTCTGAGAGTCTTCCTGCGCCTCCCCAGGCAGATGAGGATCCTCGAGCCCTAAAAGTAATAACCTCAGGGTCACACTGTCATGACCCTCAAGCAGGGTCTAGGAGCCAGATCGAGGCTCTTTCCATTGTAGCCGATAGTCTTTTCTTTCTTGGAATTTTAAGCCAAGAACGGCTTAAGATGTGAGTCCTGTCAAAATCATAGTAACAGGCGCAGCAGACTCTCATTTAACCTCATTTAGTGGGTGGAATGGAGAAGGCAGTGGTACCCCACTCCAGTACTCTTGCCTGGAGAATCCCATGGACGGAGGAGCCTGGAAGGCTGCAGTCCATGGGGTCACTGAGGGTCAGACACAACTGAGCAACTTCACTTTCACTTTTCACTTTCATGCATCGGAGAAGGAAATGGCAACCCACTCTAGTGTTCTTGCCTGGAGAATCCCAGGGACAGGAGAGCCTGGTGGGCTGCCGTCTATGGGGTCGCACAGAGTCGGACACGACTGAAGCGACTCAGCAGCAGCAGCAGCAGCAGCAGTGGGTGGAAGTCATTCTTCCCGCTCTGTAGATGATATGTGGAGGCAGGGAGAGGTGAAGACATTTACCCAACCTCAGACAGCTTGTGGTGGAGACAGCATGGAACTTGGGTCAGTCTTACAAAGCTAACACTTTCTAGCTTCCAATATGTAAGGCTTTCCTGGGCCTGCTGTAGATTTCCAGATTTCTCTACTTGGGAGGCCCTGGCATCAGATTCTGCCAGGCTACCAAGGGGGACTTGTTATTCTTTATCTTCATGGGAAATATATTTCCTACTAGGTACTCACGTTACCTAGTTTATTTGTAACCTGATGGGTTATTTTCTCTCTTCCCATTAGTGACTAATGAGATTTTTGCTTCAGGAAGAATTCTTGTGTTCAGTGGCTGTGTCTGAATGTCTTAACTCAAAATTTTCAGCCTTGGATGTGATAAAGTAATTCCCCCCACCCCATTCCCTGTTGTGGAGAGATATTAAAAAAACTGTTACAGATACAGGAGCTGGTAGCTGGCTACAATTCATTTGTAACTGAAGTGACGTGGGTGGCATCACTGTTTGCTTGGTTTTCTAATGCATGGTCCACCATCTTAGCACTGTCTGCACTTCATGAACATCAGCCAACCAGGTAGATGTGGGTGAGCTTGTTCACAGTGTCTTCCTCCTCTACAAGTAGTAAATACACTCAAGCCTGAAAACGTTTCCATTTCTCTGATCTGTTTTTCTTCTGATGAAGAGTCTATTCACAAAGCAGTTGGCTCTGTATTTAACTCTGGATCTTTGTGTATGTGTGTGTGTTGTTGTTTTTAATTAATTTATTCGGCCGAGTTGGTTCTTAATTGTAGCATGCAAGATCTTTTAGTTGCAGCATGTGGGATCTAGTATCCCTATCAGGGATCGAACCCAGGCCCCCTGCACTAGGAGCTCAGAGTCTTAACCACTGGACCACCAGGGAAGTCTCTAGATCTTTGTGTTTTGAAGTCAGGATCTTCATACCTTTTCCTGGCTTTGAAAGAATGGTACAAACACTTTCTGCATCTGAAGAATGGGCTGGATGTTGCCTAGCCTGCAGGGTATGGCTTCCCTTGGACAAGTTACTGACTCTCTCTAAGCCCCAATTCCTTGTCTGCCAAATGGGGCTAATAATGATAAGACTATATGATAACTCTTATCATGAAGCTCAGTTCAGTTCACTTCAGTCGCTCAGCTGTGTCCGACTCTTCGCGACCCCATGAATTGCAGCATGCCAGGCCTCCCTGTCCATCACCATCTCCCAGAGTTTACTCAGACTCACATTCATCAAGTCAGTGATGCCATCCAGCCATCTCATCTTCTGTCGTCCCCTTCTCCTCCTGCCCCCAATCCTTCCCAGCATCAGAGTCTTTTCCAATGAGTCAACTCTTCGCATAAGGTGGCCAAAGTACTGGAGTTTCAGCTTTAGCATCATTCCTTCCAAAGAAATCCCAGGGCTGATCTCCTTTAGAATGGACTGGTTGGATCTCCTTGCAGTCCAGGGGACTCTCAAGAGTCTTCTCTAACACAACAGTTCAAAAGCATCAATTCTTCAGCACTCAGCCTTCTTCACAGTCCAACTCTCACATCCATACATGACCACAGGAAAAACCATAGCCTTGACTAGATGGACCTTCGTCAGCAAAGTAATGTCTCTGCTTTTGAATATACTATCTAGGTTGGTCATAACTTTTCTTCCAAGGATTAAGAGTCTTTTAATTTCATGGCTGCAGTCACCATCTGCAGTGATTTTGGAGCCCCCAAAATAAAGTCTGACACTGTTTCCACTGTTTCCCCATCTATTTCCCATGAAGTAATGGGACCGGATGCCATGATCTTTATTTTTGAATGTTGAGCTTTAAACCAACTTTTTCGCTTTCCTCTTTCACTCTCATCAAGAGGCTCTTTAGTTCTTCTTCGCTTTCTGCCATAAGGGTGGTATCATCTGCATATCTGAGGTTATTGATATTTCTCCCGGCAATCTTGATTCCAGCTTGTGTTTCTTCTAGTCCAGCATTTCTCATGATGTACTCTGCATATAAGTTAAATAAACAGGGTGACAGTATACAGCCTTGACGTATTCCTTTTCCTATTTGGAACCAGTCTGTTGTTCCATGTCCAGTTCTAACTGTTGCTTCCTGACCTGCATACAGATTTCTCAAAAGGCAGGTTAGGTGGTCTGGTATTCTCATCTCTTTCAGAATTTTCCACAGTTTATTGTGATCCACACAGTCAAAGGCTTTGGCATAGTCAATAAAGCAGAAGTAGATGTTTTTCTGGAACTCTCTTGCTTTTCCATGATCCAGAGGATGTTGGCAATTTGATCTCTGGTGTCATGAAGCTACAGTCAGATAATGTGTGTAGAGTCCGTAAGCACACAACAAGGCACATAAGTGTTTAATAAATCTTAGGTGGTGTTATTGTTACTGTCTTAAGTCCAGGGATTTTCAGTCAGCTGACCCAGGCCACAGCTCACACTTACATTTCTTCATGGAACGAAGTTCCCCAAGCCTCTTCATCTGCCTCTTTCTCTCCTTTCTTACCTCGCTCCAGGTCCAGTGATGTTTTGCTCCTTCAGAGGGAGCAAATCTGTGGTGCCTAATCCTTCCCCAATCACGCCCTGTCTCCACTGCAAAACCATCATCTGTCTTCTTACTTCCTGTTCTCTACCCTCTTGGCTTCAGCCAGTGCTCATTCTTGTCAGTGTCTTTTCCAACGCTTTTCTGGCATTTGAGATGCCCTCCCTCCTTCTCTTCCCCAGTTGTGAGTCCTTCCTTTAAGGCCTGGCTTTTTCTATGGAAACTTGTATTAGTTAAGATATGGGTTTGCTGCATTCAACAAAACCCCCAAAAAGCAAGATAGAGGTTTATTTATCTCTCATATAAAGGATTTCTAGAGACAGACAGTTCAGGGAGAGAATGGCGAGCCTATAATTGTCAGGAATCTATGTTTCTTTTTGCTTTTCGTCTCAAGTTTCCTCATGGTCCAAAATAGCTACTGGAAATCCAGCCATCAGATTCTTGTTTCAGACATGAATTAGAAGAAAGGGAGAAAGGACATAAGACTGAGTAGCAGCTGTTGGTCTGCCTTTTAAGGCACTTTCCTAGAAGCTTCTCTTGACAGTTTTTGTTTAGATTTCACTAGCCATCTCTAGCTACAAGGGAGGCTGGGAAATGTAGTATTTTATCTGGGCATATGGCCACCTCAAATAAAATAGGGTCTCTGTTGCAAAGAAAAATGGGAGAATTGATATTGAGTAGGCAACTAGCAGCTTCTGGCACAAGCCTTTTCCAAGTACTCCAACCCATCTTGTGGTTCTTAGAGTGAGCCCCATACTCACACAGTTGTTTTATTATTGTGCCATCTATTGATTCATTGACCCAGTGAACAAATAACAACTGAACCACTGCTCTGTGCAAGGCACGATGCCTTTTATATGTTTACTGTGAAGTGTTGCTCTCAAACTAAGAGGTTAGCTGGCTCCTCGAAAGCAGGGATCGTGGCTTATCCTTTTTCTTCTTCACAACAGTATCTATCTTTCACAAGGCTAGGTGCACAGCAGGTACTTGATGAGTTGTTGTTTAGTCACTAAGTCGTGTCCGACTCTTTGCCACCCCATGAACTGTAGCCCGCCAGTCTCCTCTGTCCATGGGATTTCCCAGGCAAGAATACTGGAGTGGATTGCAAGGGGATCTTCCCTTGATAAGTAGCCAGTTGATTTTCTGAGAGTCACAAAGGAGAAGCTCAGTGTAGACTTAAATTCCAGCATGGTACTGTGCCCGACGATTCTGGTTATGTAAGATTTGTTTTGGGTTCAGTCTGGTTTTGAGGAACCATAGCAAGAGTGGGACCTGGGTCACCTCTAAACATCAGGGCTGGGTGTTGTGGCCACACAAAGTTGACCAGGTGTTGGGGTGGATTTGGCTATTTAGGAAACGATTCTGTTTGGATTCTAAACTAGAGTTATAAGCAGAAATGTCTGTGCCCGATTGACTTTCTTTACCACTGCTCTGTCTGTGTAGCTGTTTTTTCCATTGCATGAATCGCTCCTGTTATTTCTGCACTGCAGAGCTGCAGAGTAAATCTGCAGTCTTTCTGCAGTGAGCAGAGCTTTGGTTCGTGTTCCTGTCTTCCCATTTGATCCCTGCTCTAGTCTGCCTGAGATAAGACTGTCTTGAAGGGAGGTTGCCTAGAGCTTATGTCACGTCTTGCAGCTGCTGCGAAAAATGATTGTTTCAAAATTTTTATTGACACTTAGGAAGAAAGAAACTAGAAGATATTTTGCTTCTACTACCTGCAAGGCACTGTGTTAGATGCTTAACCTATGTGATCACATTTAATATTCAGAACAGTCTACTGTTCTTTTCTTACTATAAAGAGGCAATACTATTCTCTCTTTTGCAGTTGAGGAAACAGACCTGTTAACCAACAAGCCCAAATTTGCTTAGGGCTAAGTGGTGGGACTGTTTACTCTCCCATCTGAATAATTAACTAATTAATTACTTTTATTGAGAGAGAATTCACACGCCATAAAATTCACCTGTTTAAAATGGACAGTCATATTTTGTACTATATTCACCAAGTTGTATAATCATCACTCTATAATTCTAGACCATTTCCACCAGTCAAGTGGGACTGTTTTGAGTCCAGGCTTCTCCTACAACTGTGCCATTTCCTCTTCTAATTTGCCACATGCAGTGATTTAAAATAACTAGACCAGATTTGGGGGAACATCAGGGCTAGTTTGGGTGAGATATGTACATAAAAAGAGCATCACAGGGGCCAGAAAATCCCTCATTCCTGCCCTGGGGATGTGATTGACATGGTGAGAAGCACTCTTATACTGACCTGTATCTTATTTGTCTCTGTAGCCCCATCATAGTTCTTGATACATAGGACGTGCTTATAAATGTTCATGAATATGCAGAGGTTTATTCCATTACCTCTAATCTATATCACTTCCATAACTTATTGTTCTGCCCTTAGCCTTTCTCCTCCAGCCCCAGTTATCTTCTGCATTAAAGACAAAGTGATTATTCTAGCCCCTAAATCGAATGAGATTAGACAGACTGAAGTGATCATACTAGCTGTCTGGCCCTTTAAAAGACTTTCCCCCAAGTCCTACCTAGCAACTGCTACTTCCATGCTATTGGCCCACACTGAGTAGTATGGCCTGAGTTGCCAGGAGGGCTTAGAGAATCAGGAATTTTCAGTCTTCAGCGTTTATAGTAAAGAACGTTAAGGGAGAAGGGGAACTGTGAATGGCTTTTGGAAAACCAGTGCAGTGTTGGCCCCACAGTCCTTGCCTGAACTTGCACATTCATTTGAACAGTTATAAAATGGATTAAAATGATTTGCCTGTCTGTTCCCCTACTGGATTTCAAGTCCCTAAATTGTGTACATTAGAAGATGATCATTTTAGAAAATTCTAGTATTCCTGCCTCTAACACAGTGCTGGCATATTGTATTCAATGAACAATAAGAGAAAGCCTGTGGGCTTCTTTGGTAGCTCAGTGATAAAAAAATCCACCTGCCAATGAAGGAGACACGAGTTCGATCTGTTATTTGGGAAGATCCTCTGGGGAAGGAAATGACAACCCATCCAGTATTCTTGCCAGGGAAATCCCATGGACAGAGGAGTTTGGTGGGCTACAGTCCATAGGGTCGTAAAAGAATTAGACATGACTTAGCGACTAAACAACAAGAGAAAGATTGTTTATTTTTCAAGTAAGAATTTTATGGACAGGCTATTGGGGTCTTTAGCATTTAACACCTTTTTTCATTTTCTCTGCCTCTTCTTATTCTTTACCTCCCTTCTCTTCTGTTTTTTTGGATCAGTAGGACCAATCGGTGACATATTCTAGAGCTTATGATTCTCAAGGGCTGTGTTGTGCTTTTTTCCTGAAGCCATTTTCAAACATCACCATTTCAAACACGCCCCTGGGAGATTTTGAACTGTGCCCTCCCGGCTTGCTACCATATCCAGCCTACCTATCAAGAATTTGCCATTTTGCATCCCTCTTTCTGATAGGAGTGTGTTGTTTCTTGAAGGTGGTCAGTGCAGTACTTCAAATCTGTCCAACTGGCCTTCCCCAGCTAATGAAGATTTGTGCTTGTCATTAAGACCGTAAACTAAATATTTAGATTCTCCTTTGCTGTCTAGGAACATGGTAGGTAGGATTATATTCTTGATTCCCTTCAAAATGAGTAGGACTGTTTGCCTAGTTCTAACCAGTGAGTTTGAATGGAAATGATGTGTGCAGCCTCCAAACCAGAGCATTTAATGTTGGAGTGAGACCCTTCAGAGCATTCTTTTCATTGGCTACTGCAATGTATGCTGTTCCAAACAGTAGCAATTCCATTATCCTGGGTCTTAGAGGGAGGGCAATACAGAGCAGAGCTCCTATTCGACCCTCAGTGGCCATGTCCTGGAGTAAGAAATAAACCATTGTTGTCTTAAGCCACTGAAATGTTTGGTGCTGTTTGTTACTGCAGCTCGTTTATCTTGACTGATACAAACACCTGACTTATATTCATACAGAAGAATGGCTCCCTGAGCCTCAAAAATCAAACTAATGTCCTGAAAATCTCCAAGTTCTCTTCTCACTAAGGCCAAGTGGTAACCATAGCTGTTTATGTATTTGAGAGGGTGGGTCTCAGAAATGTGAAAAACAATGTCAGAAATGGCTGAACAGTTTCGCCATTGTTTCATTCAGTGATTTGCTAGAAGGATTTATAAGACTCAGGCTTCCCTGATAGCTCAGTTAGTAAAGGATCCACCAGCAGTGCAGGAGCCCTGGGTTTGATCCCTGGGTTGGGAAGATCCCCTGGAGAAGGGAAAGGCCTCCCACTCCAGTATTCTGGCCTTTAGAATTAGGGTCACAAAGGGACATGACTGAGCGACTTTCACTTTCACTTTATAAGACTCAGTAGCAGACTGTACTCATGACTGAGATTTTTTTTTACAGAAGATTCAGAGAAAAAGCAAAAAAAAAAAAAAGTGTGTATCTACAGACTCCAGAGAGGTCCAGCACAGGCCTTTGATGTCCTTCCTTGTCTGAGGCCATGTTCGAATATTCTAACAGCAAACTATTAATATAAAGACGTGTGGAATATCTTCCCTCAAAGCAGTCTGAATCTCAAAGTTTGAATTTTTTTAACCATAAAGAAAAAGATTACCTCTATGCAAATTATTTTATTTGATTGACAGAATAAAACAGTTTATGGTAATAATATTTTATCCTAGTATTTACTCAAATAACCCAACTTTACACCTAGAGGAGTTAGAAAAAGAAGAACAAACAAAACCTGAAGTTAATGGAAGTAAAGAAATAATAAAGATCAGAACAGAAATAAATGAAATATAGAATTACATTAATTCTATAATAAATATAAAATTAATTCTATATGGAATTACATTACAGAAGTAGAAAAGATCAATGAAACTAAGAACAGATTCTTTGAAGAGATAAACAAAACTGATAAAGCTTTAGTCAGACTCATCAAAGGAAAAAGAGGACCCAAATAAGTAAAATCAGAAATGAAGACGGAGAAGTTACAGCCAATGCCAGAGAAAATCCAAAGGATCACAAGAGATTGTTGTGAAAAATTATGCACTGACAAAATGGGAAACTTAGAAGAAATGGATTAATTCCTGGAAACATACACTATCCATGATTGAATCAGGAAGAAATACAAAATATGAGCAGACCGCTACCTATAAAGAAATTAAATCAGTGATTAAAAACAACAACAACAAAAAGCTCTCAATAAACAGAAGTCCAGAACCAGGAAGCTTCATAGGTGAATTCTACCAAACATTTAAGGAATTGACATGTACCCTTCTCAAAGTAAGGGCTTCCCTGGTAGCTCAGCTGATAAAGAATGCGCCTGCAACGTGGGAGACCTGGGTTTGATCCCTGGATTGGGAAGATCCCCTGGAGATAGGATAGGCTACCCACTCCAGTCTTCTGGCCTGGAGAATTCCATGGACTGTATAGTCCATGGGGTCGCAAAGAGTTGGACACACTGAGTGACTTTCACTTCACTTCTCAGAGTATTCCAAAATTTAAGAAGCAACACTTCTGAACTCATTCAATGAGGTCAGCATTACCCTGATACTAAAACCAGATGAAGACACCATAAGAAAAAGAAAATTATAGGCCAGTATTATTGATGAACATAGATGCAAAAATCCTCAACAAAATACTAGCAAACCAAATTCAGCAGTACATTAGAAGGATGGTACACCATGATCAAGTGGCATTTATCCCAAGGTAGCCAGAATGATTTAATACCTGCAAATCAGTCAATATAATGAACCATATTAACAAATTTAAAAATAAAAATTATATGATCATCTCAATAGATGCAGAAAAAAGCTTTTGATAAAATTCAACACCCATTTATGGTAAAAAATGTCAATGTAGTTAGTATAGAATGAGCATACCTCAACAAAGTAGGGACCATTTATGACAAACCTATAGCCAGCATTGTACTCAAAGCTGAAAAGATTTCCTCTGAGATCAGGAACAAGACAAAGCCCATTCTTACCACTTTTATTCCACATAGTATTAGAGGTCATAACCATAGCAATCAGACAAGAAAAAAGTGAATCCAGACTGGAAAAGAAGTGAAACTGTCAGTTTTTACAGATGACACGATACTATGTATCGAGAGAATCCTAAAGATACCACCAAAAAACTATTAGAATAAAAGTTTTGAGGCTTTTTATGAGGAACTGGTCACGTGGGCATATTCGGCTAAATGGCCAATCATGGCAACCAGATATAGGGACCCTCGAAATGTAGCTAGATGTGCATTACCAATCTTGATACTTGCGCACTGCTGACAAGCATGGTCCGTTGCTCCAGATGCAAAATCATGAAAAGGACACTAGAAGTTTAAAACCTTGTGGAGTATGCATGTGTGACCAGTCATGTCCACCATAGTGTCATTGTTCTAGTAGCATACTCACTTATTTGTGACAATGGAATGCACAGGGATTTTGCACATTTGGAATTAGCATGACACTCAGAAAAATTCCAGAAGTACAGTGCAATTTTCCAGCATCTTTGTCTGTTGATTAGATTTGGGGGCCTTCCTCACAACCTACTCAACCACTTATACTATTATTTCAAATCATAAAGAATAGACTTTTTGAAACTATCAGTGTGTAATTTGGGAATACCTGACTATAATGATATTGTTTTGCCATTCTGAGCGTTTAGTAGAAGTATATATCACACACATACTTTACTCAATACAGCCCCATGAGGCTAAGTATTATTATTCTTATTCTATAATAATAGAAACATTGAGTCACTTACCCAATGAGTCACTCAGCTAATAAGGAACAGGGTTACGATTAGAGCCCAGCTCTTTCTGGAGTCAAAGTTAGTCTACTCCATCTCGCCACTAAATCTTAATCTTTCCAGGCTACAGCTACTCATTTCTAAAATAAGGTGATTGGACTAGATAATGTTCCAGGCCTAATTTCATGAACACTAGTAAATTAGATGGGCTGGGACTCTGTACCAATGGATTTAAGAGCTTGGCTTTGAATCAAAAGAACCTATTTTGGATCCAGGCTGTAGGCTGCTTGTTATTTTGTGCCCTTAACCAAATTACTTCATTTTTCTATGAACCTGTTTTCTTTTCTGTACAACAGAGATAATTAGATCTCACCTGATGTTGTAAAGATTAAATGAAATAATATACAGGAAATATGTAGCACAGGGTCTGGCATACAATAAGCTCTGCATAAATGTACAGTCATTGGTATGGTGCTCAGGAGCATGCGGTCTAGGGCCACATTGTTTGGGTTTGAATCCCAAGTTTGCCACTTAACTGCTGTGTGACTTTGAGCTAACTGAAATTTTTGTGCCTTAGTTTCCTTATCTTGGAGAATGATAATAATATGATGAATACCTAATTAAATTGGTACGAAGATTAAATAACCTGATATATAAAGCACTTAGCACCTGACGTGTAGTAAACAGTGTATGTTGGCTAATTTTATTATTATCACAGACATTACTAGTTTGGCCATGTGCATGAAATAGATGGTAAGAGGATCGTGCTCATCTTGTTGCCTGGTCATATCCTTAATTGAAACCCGAGGCTCTTGGAAATCCTGCAGTTTTAATAATCCAAGAGCTGAAGCAGTGGAGCGTCCAATTACGGATGCTTCACAGCTGCGGGCCGGGGAGGAAGGTGAGGGCTCCGCACTGGCGAGCTGAGGTTGTGGTCCTATTAGAAGAAAGCCCTGCTTTGTATGCAGCTGCCTTGCCTTCAGTTTGGCTGCATAATTGTGCCTTTTGTTTTATTTTAAAGCATCTTGAGGAATTCAGAGCTCTTTCCCGCTGACAGTCAGCCGAGAAGGCCACAGAGTGTCACGTCTCTAATGAGCCTCTTGGCTGCTCTGATGGCCCCGTGGAGGCAGCCAGGCGGGGAGCGCGCACACAGGCCCGTGCCCGCAGCCACAGGCTCCCCTTGAGCCCAGGCCACCATGCTGGACTTCATTATGGGGCTCCCATGCGCCCCCAGGACCCCCACGCCTGTCCTCATTGTCTCAGAAGAGCATGGTGTTCTTCCTGAATGCTGGGCTTGTTGGTAACCTTTGTGGACTGGCAGTGAGAAAGCAGAAATTAATTATTCATATCAGCGGGCCTGAAGGAGCTGTTGTTTGCAGAGTTGATGCTTCTTCTGGCTTCCAGACTCAGAATTCCCCGGGGCCTTTGGACACGCGGTTGACAGTGTGGTCCTTGGAGACAGCTGTTCTGAAAGCAGGAATGGCAAGTGGCTGGCCTGGCCCTGGGCTACATGCAGTCTGCTGATATGCTTTGTTTGGGCTGTAGGGGGTTAAAAATTTTTTTAATTGGGAGATTTCACATAAAATTAGAATTTTCTGAGTTTTCTTGAAAGACAGGAAGGTCAACAATACGTGTGAGTGGCACTGAGTAGCTGACCCCTTGAGACTGGACATGATTTCACTGATTGCCTCAGCTTCATCCACCTTTATTCACCCACATTGTGAGAAGTGTGTGTATAGTGTGAACAGAGCTGCCTGGGCTTGCATCCTGCCTCTGCCTCTTACTACCTGTGTGACTTTAGGCAAATTACTTAACCTCTGTGGGGCTCAGTTTCTGCATCTGCTAAATGGGGGTTATAATTGTTTACCTCGCAAATCTGTGAGAACTGAGTTGGAATAAGTGCTTAGAGTAGAGTGTGCTTGTTACATAATAAGAACGACCTAGGTGTTCATATATGCTAGTATGACACTACATAACCTGCCTAGCATTTTAGACATTTGAGATGATAATCTTTGTGTCAGAGTTTTCCATAGAAGAAAAATTTGTATTTATTACCTAGTGTGCCTCTTAACTGACTAATAAGTGTTTCCTCCCTCTTCCAGTCCCCAATCTCAGCACCTTGGAATTAACATGCCCACTCTAACAAAATGCGTGCCTAGTCGTTCAGTCATGTCTGACTGTGCGACCCCATGGACTGTAGCTTGCCAGGCTCCTCTGTCCATTCTTTGCCAGGCAAGAATACTGGAGTGCGTTGCCATGTCCTCCTCCAGAGGATCTTCCCCTGGGATCAAACCCAAGTCTCCTGCATCTCCTGCATTGGTGGGTGGATTCTTTACCACTGTGCCACCCGGGAAACCCCTCTGTAACGAAGTATCAGCGGCTTAACAGGCTAAGTGTGGTGTCTGCACGTGTTCCTGGTGGGCTGGCTTGCTTCATGGTCTTGCTGAGAATCCGGGCTCCCATACCCCTGTGGATCTGCCCTCCTGTGGATCCCTGTCATTCTCAGTCATCGGGGGGCACTTGGCAGCAAGAGCATGAAGGCACACTTGCTTCTTAACTCTCTCAGCCCAGAACAGATACCCATTTCTTCTGTCTATGTTCCACTGGCAGAGATGAAGCACGTGCCCCTCTTAGATGCAGGGGTCCTGGCATGTGTAGCCCCTGACTGAGTAGCTGGTCCCCAGCAACAGCCTTACTCTGGGGAGGGGACTGGGGCAGGAATCTCTGGTGGACCCTCACTTGTCTTTGCCAACAGGGTCTTATTAAATAAGTCCCCAAATCAACATCTCCTTGGCCCTATTTTCTTCTTCCATTTCACCTATGAAATGTCTGCAAGGGTGAGTGCATTGTTTTGGGGGTTTTTTGATGAGGGAAGAAAGAGAGAAACAACCTTTTTTTTTCATTTTATGCTTCAAATCCATACATACTATTGAAAGCACTGATTTAGGATATCAAAATTAGATTTGAGCAGTTGTATTTCACCCATGTTACTTATTTGGAAAGAAATAGAACTTAGGTATTGTGCTTACCTATACATTGAAATAGCTGCCAAAGTAATGGAGAAAAAAGACATTTACAATCAGAATTTTTATTTTCAAATCTTAAGTCTCTCTTTGCTTCAAGTTAATTGTACACATTTAGCATTTAGACTTGTTAAGGTAGGTAACTTAAAACTTGAGGCAGGACTTCCCTGGTGGCACAGTGGTAGGGAATCCCCCGCCAATGCAGTGGACACAGGTTCGATCCCTGGTCAGCGAAGATTCCACATGCTGAGGAGCAGCTAAGCCTGTGCACCACAACTACTGAACCTGCATGCTGTAACTACTGAAGCCCACAAACCTAGAGCCTGTGTTCTGCTACAAGAGGAGCTCAAGCACGCAACAAAGAGTAGCCCCCAACTGACACAACTGGAGAAAGCCTGCACCAAGCAACGAAGGCCTAGCACAGCCAAAAAAAACAATGAAAGGGAAAGAGAAAGAGCAATAAAATAAATGATAAAATATACTAGTATCATAAATTCTAAATATTGATGAAAGCCAAAATAAATGTTTAGGTTGGAGCAGTTCTCTAATAACTAATGGATTAGGACCAAAAAAAAAAAAGAGAGAGAGAGAAAAAGAAGCCCCCATAGAGCATTTCACACCTCCTCAAAATAGAATCTTACACTGATGCCTTTTTTTTAAAACCAGTTTGTTTCTTTGGAGCCACAGAGCCTGTCATCTTTGAAGACACACAGTCACTGTGGGGTTAATACATTGTCTATGCCAACAGAGAAGAACTTCTTCTGAGTTAGGAATGATCTTCAACCTCTGAAGCCTTAATTCAGACTAAATAATATCTGCTTAGGCACCTACAGCAGGGTCATCTTCCTGCTGTTATGTCCCACCTTGACGGACAACTGTCTCTAACCCTGAATCACAGCCTCTGGGTGAGCTGGTTGCAGGCACCACGTGGAAAGAAAAGTCAGAATCTGCAGTTTTTCCTCTGACCACTTCCCTGTGTGATCCAACTCCTACCCTGAGCACATTACAAAATCCAGAGGTTTTAGAAACTGAAAAGTGGAAATAGCCAGCTTTCTCCCTTGGTACCTGGGGTGTAGTTTGGGACCATGTCTTAAAGAAAGATCCATTAGAAAAAACTGTGGATCTGTCTCATGGTCACAGCGGCTGATTCTCTGTGACTCCATTCCAGAATAGGCTGGGGAATTTCACAGTCCTTTCACTGATTGGTGAAAATAGTCTCCGGAGTCCAAACTCTGGTCCCAGATATGGCTCCTACCCTAGGACTTGCTTTCGCATCTCAATTTAAGACTTGTTTCATTCTGCCTCTTATTATGGTAAGTTCAGTGACAGCCCTACCTCACTCACAAGGCTTGCTGAAGGTAGGAACTGTCTTCTAGGGGTAAACAGTGAGGGCCCTGGAGTCAGATTTACTAGCTGTGAGGATCTTTAAAAGTTATTTCACCTCTGTGCCTAGAGAGTGCTCAATAAATAACTCATATTATTATTTGTCCTCTGTTTTCCTAGCACTGGCTATCTAAATGATATCTTTTTTTTTCAGAAAAGTTTATTGTAAACTACACATAACAAAATTTATCATTTTTAACCATTTTAAGTGTACCGTTCAGTAGTACTAAGTACATTCATAACATTTTGCAGCCATGACCACGAGGTAGGTATCTCTGTAATTCATTTCATCTTGTAAAACTGGAGCTCTATACCCGTTAAACACTAACTCTCCACCCCCTACTTTCCACTGCCTCTGGCAACCACCATTCAACTTTCTGTCTCTAGAAATTTGTCTACCCTGTGAGTACCTCCTAGAAGTAGAAATATACAGTATTTGTCTTTTTGTGACTGGCTTATTTCACTTAGCGCAGTGTCCTCAAGGTTCATCCATGCTGTAGCAGATGGCAGAATTTCCTTCCTTTTTATGGCTGAATTATATTCCAGTATACACCGTAGTCTGCTTATCCATTCATCTATCAGTGCACACTTGGGTTGCTTCCATGTTTTAGCTACTGTGAATAATGCTGCTGTGAAATTGGTGTACAGGTCTTTTGAGACCCTGCTTTCAATTCTTTTGTGTGTATACTCAGAGTAGAATTTGCTGGTTCATGTCTGATGAGGTTGTTTCTGTCCATATAGCCCAAAGGTTGACATTAAATAGGAAGCAAAAAAAAACCAAAAACAAACCATCCAGTTTACTTAAGAACTTTAGATGTTTCTAAGCAAAAGGTGTAGGAAAAAAAGCCCTTTTGAGTTTGTGTGAGTAGATGAAGAGTTGCCAGACAGTTGATAAAATAATCCATTTGTTTTTGGAGCCAGCAGGCAGGCAGAGGGAGGAAGCAGCCTAAGGTGACCTTTGGCCTGAAGGCAAACAGAGCAGCAGAAAGCTGAGTGAGATTTGAGCGGTGGTACAGAGAAATCCATTGAGATCTGGCCAGGTGTGCTTTGGATCATGTAGGTGACCCTCTTGCTGCCCCGAGATAATGATCGTGGGGTTTGAAGGTATCAGGTTTCAGGTGTGACTGCTCAATCACATTCATTCTTCCTGCTGAGCTCCAGGAAAGAAGAGTACTGAGGGAGGGTCACATCTTTCCAGCCAGGTGACAAGCGACAGTCCCAAAGTCCCAACACAGGCAAGCTGAATTTCTGCCTTTCCGAATTCCATTACTTTCTGTCTCTCTCAAAGAGATCAGCCTTCACTGATTTAGACTTAGGTGGCATGAAATACATGTGTGTGTGTGTGGTCATTGGAAGCAGGGGCCAATGTGGTATTAACATGGTTTTGCTGTGATGTGTAAACTTGCTGAGTTTATCAATAGCAGACCTGGTGGACTTTTATAAATGGTACTCTTTCTGGTAATTTTTTGAAAGTCACTGTGAGAACATGGAGTACTTATAACCTCTACACCTGTCAATAAAAGGTCAATAAAATACCTTCACTCTAATTTTCAATGTCTATGAGGTATCTAAATCACCAAGTATTAGAGGGTTAAAAGAGAAGAATTTGGACAATAAAACACTACCTACTTCAAAACAGGTTCCGAGGAGTAAAGCGTTGCATGTCTGATTTTTTGGCCATGAGAGGTCAATTCTGGGCTACTATAAACTATCTAGGAGAAAGGGAGACAGGCACCAATAAAGCAACTTTATGGACACCTGAATTGTGCCAAGCAGTGAACCAGGAGGGGTTCAAGCCTCTGCTTCAAGGGCCTGCAATCTCACTGTGGGACTAGGCTGGTAAGCAGGTTTTCACCACCTAAATGTATAGACAATAGAGATCCATGCTATGGGCTTGCCGTCTTCAACTGCCTCATAAGACCCAAGGTAGGTCTCTCCAAACTATTGGCAGCCACTGCTGTTCAAATACTAACCATATCTTCCCTGGTTGACCAGTAGTTATGAAAGTGGTAGCACCTGCTCCACAATCTTAAGGGCACATCCTCTGGCACTTTTGCGTTTTCCTTCAGCTCCAGTGCCCATGTGCCTACCAGCAGGAAGTCCTACCAGATCCTGGAAGCTCTCCTTTACAGAGTCAAAGAGGGAGCCGTCCTTGGTGCTGGTATACCCAAGTGGGCAGAGGACGTGGGTCTCCTTAATCAGGACTTCTCACTTCACAGGCCAGCAGATGCCCCTGGGACACAGGTGGCATGGGAATGCACTGACCAAGAGCCCGCACAGGCTGCTGCTATTCTTGGAGAGGAGAACGTCCATCCCTCCACCCTGAGCTCAGCTGGGGAGCTCCTGATGCCTTTGTCCTTCAGGTCCCAGGCAGAGCTGCTTCCCATGTGTCAATTTGCCCAGGGAGGCCAGACGGGACAAGTTCTAGCCTGTACCATTACTTCCTTTCCAACCCTGGGGACCCATAGTGGGTCAGGCAACTTCTCTTTTCAAACCCTTGGAACACAGGATAATCTCTTTCCTAGACTGTAGCAGGGAGGTCGTCTCTGAAGTCAGTGGTTCCAAAGTGGTTGATCTTCCAAGAGAGGCTGCCCAGGGAATGATAAGATTATAGGGTCTGTGATTCCAAGAGAGTTTTTTCCCCCAGCACCTCTCTTACTAGAGAAAAGGCAATAGGACAGATCTCATCCTTAGTAGGGTATCCCAATTTCTGCTACTCCAAACAACGCCACAGTGGAAAACCATGTATGGTATACAGTCTGTGGGTACACCTGTGTGAATATTTCTCTAGAAAATAGGGAATTGCAGAGTTGAAAAATATGTGCATTTAAAATATTCATAGGTAGGACTTCCCTGCTGACCTAGTGGTTAAGAATCCACCTTCCAATGTACAGGAGGCAGGTTCAATCTGCAGTAGGGGAACTAAGATCCCTCGTGTGCGTGCTCATGCCACAGAGCAACTAAACCTACGCATCACAACTAGAGAGAAGCCAGAGGGCTGCAACTAAGACCCGAAGCAGTCAAATAAATAAATATTTTTTAAGAAATAGCTTAAAATATTAAAAAATAAGTAAAACGTTCAGTTCAGTTCAGTCGCTCAGTTGCGACCCTATGAATTGCAGCACACCAGGCCTCCCTGTCCATCACCAACTCCTGGAGTTTACTCAAACTTATGTGCATCGAGTCGGTGATGCCATCCAGCCATCTCATCCTTGGTCGTCCGCTTCTCCTGCCTCCAATCCCTCCCAGCATTAGGGTCTTTTCCAATGAGTCAACTCTTTGCGTGAGGTGGCCAAAGTACTGGAGTTTCAGCTTTAGTATCAGTCCTTCCAATGAACACTCAGGACTGATCTCCTTTAGAATGGACTGGTTGGCTCTCCTTGTAGTCCAAGGGATTCTCAAGAGTCTTCTCCAACACCACAGTTCAAAAGCATCAATTCTTCGGCGCTCAGCTTTCTTCACAGTCCAACTCTCACATCCATATATGACCACTGGAAAAACCATAGCCTTGACTAGACGGACCTTTGTTGGCAAAGTTATGTCTCTGCTTTTTAATATGCTGTCTATTCTTATTTCCTCTTCTTTGTTATATTCAAAAAAAAAAAAAAGAGTCTTGCTCAGTGGTGTATTTCTTACAAACTCAAAATGGGTCTGAGGGAGTCCCAAGGGACACTGGGGTCTCTCAGCTCAGCTATACTCTCCTCTGGCAGCTGTCTTCTGGGAGACCTGAGTGGGCAGGACCTAGATGTATAATTTGAATTTCAGGCCACCCCCATCTGGATTTCAGATCTTCCCTTTTGCTAGGACGTGTTGATAAGCCATCCTTGAAGTGCCTCCAGGAAAAGTTTCTGGGGCTGGGGACTCAACACTTTCCCCAAGTGCCCTGGGGGAATCCTGGAGACCCTGGAAGTGGCTTCAGCTGGGAAGACCTGGAGGGGAGGCAGAGAAGAAATGGGGCCGCCTGGCGTCTTGGGCAGGTGGACCTGTGCCTTCTCCCTCACTTCAGCTCTGCTCCAGGGATTTCCCCAATGGACCCAGCACCAAGGCCAGAAAATGAAAACTCTATGTATTAAAGAGAGAATCAAGGCCGGAGCTGGTTTCACCTCCCTCTGTCAGTTCTGCCGCTTCCTGCTGTTTTGCCTAAGGCGTGTCAAGACCCACAACAAATACTACACCCTTGATTTTGGGGAGAGCCTAGGCCTGCCTTCACCACCACCCCCAGATGCTGAGGCCCCCAGAGTGTTGTGGCATCTGACTTCCTGCGAGAATTCATTTGCATCGCAATTAACTGCGTAGACCTCGGAAACCCAGGCCGCCTCGCCTACCCGGCTCTTCCTTCAGCTGCAGGCCACCGAGGGGTTTCTGATTTGATGTCAGATTAGTCATGCGTGCAGGTGGGGGCAGCGCTGGTTGCCGGTGAGGTTTAGCTGCCGGTGCTCAATTTCATATTTAAATACCGCTGCCCCCGTGACGTGACCCGGAGCCTGCGGCCCCGCCCCCTGGAGGCTGGCGGAGAGCCCTGCTAGGGTCAGAAGCCCCTTGCGAGGGGGCCTCCCAGGATCCTCTCCACTAGTTCATAAGACCTAATGGAGAGGCTGGCGGCGCGGGGAGCGGAATTTACCATTGCTGCAGGGTCCTGGGGCCGCCTTCTTTAAATGAGAGAGACATTAATCTTCAAGCCAACTGTTTCCAGCCGCCGTATTTCTAAACCCTAAACCTAGGCAGGCTTTCATCAAGGGTCTGGCGGGTTAGGAATAGATAATTATGAATCATCTTCCCTTTATAACAGGATCATCAGATTTCATGGAACATTTACAAAGGGCTAATACGTGAAAGCATGAGAAAGCGTTATTAAGCGCCGGTGGGCACACCGTGTGGGAGGGAGGATCTTTCAGAAGAGTGTGGGGAAGCTGGACCTCCTTGTCCACAGGGGAAATACCCTTAAATGCCCTTAAATATGAACGTGTGTGTGTGTGTGTGTGTGTGTGTGGTTTTCCTAGGTCATTTGTGTTTGGGATTTGTGTTTGGGTACTGTTTGCTCAAGAGTATATGAAAAGGCAGGAGGGATAACCTTTCCATTTGCAGTTTAGAATGAGCCATCACGCTTAAAGTTCAAGCTGAGCAATAGACATTTTCTGTTTGATGTGAGCTATGGGGTTCTAGCATAGCTGAACCTGTTATTATAAGAGGTCCTTCTGGATCACATGTCCCTGTTGAAATACTCAGACATGCCATAAAATTTATAATTTGTGTAGAAGTTTGTGTAGTGTGTGTGCGTTAAGGGGGAGGTAGATATGCAAATTTCAGATTTTAAGAAATTTTTTTTCTTGGTCCACGATTTTCTTTTTTTGGCAGCACCATGTGGCATGTGAGATCTTAGTTTCCTGACCAGGGACGAACCTGTGCCCCTTGCAGTGGGGGCACAGAATCCTAACCATTAGACTGCCACGGAAGTACATTGGTCAAAGATTTTGATTGAGTGTTTACTTTGGGTAATACAAGGTTAATCACTTTAACATAAAATTGTTGCTCAGTCGTGTGTGACTTTTTGCAACCCCATGGATTGCAGCACACCAGGCTTCCCTGTCATTCACTGTCTCCCGGAATTTGCTCAAACACATTTCCATTGAGTAGGTGATGCTGTCTCATCCTTTGTTGCCCTCTTCTCCTTTAGCTTTCAATCTTTCCCAGCATCAGGGTCTTTTCCATTGAGTTGTCTCTGCATCAGATGGCATCAGTCCTTCCAATGAATATTCAGGATCGATTTCCTTTAGGAGTGACTGGTTGGATCTCCTTGCTGTCCAAGGGACTCTCAAGAGTTTTCTTCAACACTACAGTTGGAAAGCACCAATTCTTTGGCACTTAGCCTTATTTATGGTCCAACTCTCACATCTGTACATGACTACTGGAAAACCATAGCTCTGGCTATACATACTTTACTCTTTTTTTTTTTTTTTTGCTTTGAACACATTTAAACACTTCAGACCTCAATTTCCCTTTTTCTCAAAGAGGGTACTCTACCTTGGTGCTCTGGAGAAAATTCTGTTTCTCAGGAGAGCTTATAAATTGTACTCAATACAATTTTCAGCTTCCATTGCCCTTGAAATCTTTCAAGGACCTTTAGCAATGTGGAAGTTCCTGCCTCACTCAAGTATGACAGTCCTGACTTGAAGGCAAAGAGATCATGTTTTTCTTTTTCTTATTCTGGCTGCTATTGAATAGCAAAGTACACGGGGACACACTTAAGAAGAATAGGGTTGCCTTGGACACTTAAAAATGTTAAAAATTAACTCTGCAGTAACAATGAGACAATTACACAGAACAAAGAGTGTGGTTTGGCTTTGGGGGCCTCAGTATCAGTCATCATGTCTCTGCTTTAGGCTTGTGGTAATCTTTGCAGCAGGCTGTTTCACTTTTTGCCTTGTTTTGGCTCTCAAGAGAGAGGTATAAAGTGTATGTGTGTGCATATGCAAAATTCAACCTACATAATGTTAATAGCTATAATAACTTTGCTTGGGCACTGCCCTGGGGGTATTACATCTGTTAATCTCATTTGATCCTCTCAAGCATGCTGTTGAGACAGCTACCATTACTATTATATTACAATGAAAGAAATTGAGGCTCAGAGAGGTTGAATTGCTTAAGGACACCAGATCTTGAACCCAGGTCCAGAACCCACATCCTGACCTTCACCATTAAGCTCTGCATCTGGAATAGAAGCAGCCCAGAAGCCAACCCTTTGAGGCTGTTGCTGATGTGAGCCGCTCTGGGCAATGTGGCTGCTTGCACTGACCTGGTAGCAGTGCCCGGGGAATTAGCAGGTGTCTCTACCCCCAGGCACCTAGGGTGGGCTAGCCCAGGTTCAGAGCATCAGAGAAGAGCTGCTACAAAGGCACAACCAGACATTGGTTGGGCCGATCTTATCAAAGGTTCCTGTTGACAGAACTGTGTTGGCAGTTCTGTCTTTGTAAAAGTATCAGTCTCCGCCTTGGCTGAGAAACAGGAACCTTTGGACAAGATTGGCACAACCAACTTCTGGCCCAAGCTGTGGCATTCACCTCCAGGCTATCAATTCTGCCTTGTCAGCAGTCATGCCCAGCGGATAAGGTGTCCTCCTGGGACGTGTGCCCTCAGCCCTGTTGTCTGGGTGTGTGAGTGAATTCACCTGGACATTGCCTCGCTTCACCTGCTATGAGGGCTGGCATTGCTGCCCTAGAGGGGGTTTCACTGATTTTTTTCTCGGCAGTGTGAGGGCTTCTAAAATCAGAAATGCTTATGAGGGACTTCCTAGTGGTCCAGAGGCTAGGACACAGAGCTCCCAATACAGGGGACCCTGGGTTCGACCCCTGGTCAGGGAACTAGATCCCACATTACCACAACTGAAAATCCTGCAAGCTGCAACAAAGAGTGAAGACCCAGCAACTGAGACCCCCTGCAGCCAAATAATTAGCTCAAAAAGTAGAAATGCTTCTGAAGCCTGTGGCACCCTGAGAGCATTTGCTGGAAGCAGAAAACCACCTGCCCCAATCTCTCTCCCAAAGCTTCCTGATCTGGAAGCCTAGAACTCACTGAAGGTGTGGAGAAATATTGACACCTCAGCCTCAAGCCAAGTCATGGGGCAGAGGAATGGCCCTCCTCACCTCTGACAGCTGGCAGCTTCGTCTGTTTCCCCAGGGTGCTCTGCAAACACTGGCATTTCCTGCATGTGCCAGCATGTGAAAAAGGCGCTTCTCTGTCCTACCCTCCTCAGATGGGAACTACCTCCACTCTTTCTGTCTCTGCCAGGGTTTAGGCTTTCGGCAGTGAACTCATGCCTGAGTTTGTCTACCATTCTCCCTGCTTCTTCCTCCCCTCCTCTTCCTCGGTTTCCTTTGCGTAAGGCTGATGTCACTAGGACAGCCCCTCTGAGGCAAGTGGGTAGCCCTAAGGCCACCCCAGGACTCCCAGCCCCCTACCCCGACCCCAGCAGCTCTCAGCTTCCTACTCTGCAGATGAGACTTTACTTCTGGTGTCCCTGGATGGTGCTGACCAGCTGCTGATGTTTCTCCCTCCTCCAAGGAAGCAGAGACATCTCACTTGCATTGTGAACAAACCTGGACAGTGAACTAGTGTTTCCGCATGGGAGCCCATCTTTGTGTTTGGGGTCAAGGAGGCCCTGAGCAGAGTGAGGTCTTAGCTTATCTAGGTAGCATACTTGGCCTGCTGGACCTCACAGGACAGGCAGAGAGAATGAGGGCTGGACTGGCTGAGAATCAGTGGTCAAGAAGCTCCTGCGTATGCTTTGGAGAGCTGCTTTATGACTATGTGAGCGATAGTCGCTCAGTCGTGTTTGCAACCCCATGGACTATAGCCCTCCAGGCTCCTCTGTCCATGGGATTCTCCAGGTAAGAATACTGGAGTGAGTTGTCATGCCCTCCTCCAGGAGATCTTCCTGATCCAGGGGTCGAACCCATTTCTCTTGCATCGGTAAGCTGGTTCTTTACCACTAGCACCACCTAGGAAGCCTCAGTATATACACTGCTGCTGCTAAGTGGCTTCAGTCATGTCTGACTCTGTGCGACCCCATAGACGGCAGCCCACCAGGCTCCCCCGTCAACACTGGAGTGGGTTGCCATTTCCTTCTCCAATGCGTGAAAGTGAAGTCGTGTCTGACTCTTAGCGACCCCATGGATTGCAGCCCACCAGGCCCTCCGTCCATGGGATTTTCCAAGCAAGAGTACTGGAGTGGGGTGCCATTGAGACAGCTAGGAGGAACCTGCTGTGTAGCACAAGGAGCTCAGCTCGGTCCTCTGTGGTGACCTAGAGGGATGGAATGAGGGCTGGGAGGGAGGCTCAAGAGGGACGTATATATATACCTGATTCATATTGTTGTACAGAAACTAACACAGCATTATAAAGTAATTGTACTCTTATATTTTTTTTTAAAGACCCCTTTGTGCACGTACCAGCAGGGGCTGAAAAATGCTAACGGGGTGGTACATTTACAGATCATATTTTACTCTTTTATTGTCTAAATTTTTTTAAAATCGCGACTTTATTAATTTCACAACAGGAAAAGCAACTTGTATAAACTTACAGTTTGAAAAAAGAAAAAGCCAACTGCCTATACACTTCACACCTTCCCTGAGGTCTCTGATGACATGTGAAATGCATACAAATGAGCAAATGACAGGGTGCTAATTGCAGCGTGGCTTCTGAGTGGAACAGCTTGGGTGTTCTCACAGCAGGACCTCAGCCTGGTTCCTGTTTCCCCATTCATCCCAGCCAGCTGCAGAGCCAGAGAGAACTTGTGTTCCAAAACAAGACATCTGTGACCCTGACCACTCACCGACAGAAGCTTCCACACCTTCACCAGCTCCTTGGGAAGAACAGGCTTGCGAAGGGAGTGTCTTGTCCTGTCTTGTCAGGCTCCTTTGCTGGCAGGATTAGGCAAGCCAGGTAGACGGTCAGCTGCTGTTAGTAGCCCAGGCCGTGTTCTCCCAGACAAGGCAAAATCTCTTCCCTTTTTGGTCCTGAAAGCTACATTAGAAGTCAGCAGAAATGCTGCCCACGTGTCCTGCTGTTGGCGTTCACGGTCTTGCAGGAGCCTGCTGGCGTGTACAGCACCATGTGTGGCCCTGGGAGCCAGGAGCCTCGCCAAGGCTTCTCTGTGGCTGCTTCCTCATCTGTGGTTAGTTGCTGTGGGAGGCAAATAGGGTGTCTTTCTACAAAAGCATCCCTCTTACCTTCAGAAAAAAGCCAGCTCAGATTCCTTGTGACCCCATGAGCTGGAGACTGCCAGGCTTCTCTGTCCATGGGATTCTCTAGGCAAGAACACTGGAGTGGGTTGCCATGCCCTCCTCCACAGGGTCTTCCTGACCCAGGGCTTGAACCCACGTCTCTTGCATCTCCTGCCTTGGCAGGCGGATTCTTTACTACTAAAGCCACCTGGGAAACCCCAGCCTCCCCTTAAGGGTACCTAGAGAACTAACCTCCTGTGTGGAGGTCCTAGCCAGCCAGCCCCAAAGCCTCCTGTCTCAGCAGCTTTGCTCCAACAGTGCATTTGCCCTAAGAGCCGAGGACCTGAAGGGCAGAGGGCCTGGAGCCATGTCCAGCTAGTGCTAAGAAGAGGCTCCATGTCCTTCCTGGACTGTAAAGAGTGGCCATTACTGTCTTCTGCTTGAGACTGCCTAGCATACAGCCCATGGGCAGGGGCCTCCTGCAAAAGAGACTGCTGTCTAGGGAAACTGAAAACCCAGTCAAGACATCATCTGGGGCTGCACTGTCTCTCCTGGGTGGTCCCAGGCCTCCTGGGACACTGGCTTCTGGGAGTGGGGAGCCACCCCTGAAGGCTCTGGGGTCCAGAAAGGGGACTTCCCAGCACCCCAGAATCCCTCTGCTGGTGACCTACAGGCACCTCCATGTAACAAGCATGTGGCTTCTTGGAGGAAAGAAACTTGCATAATCAGATAGAAATAGGAACCTGGAAAAGAACTCAGTGGGGCCTGGAGGGGATTGGGCAACGAGCTGTCTAAAAGACTCTGGGCCATGAGAGCAGGGTTAGGGGGAGGAGCCACGTTTCATCCAAGTCATAGCTAAAATCTAAGGCTGTCTCCAGAGCTTGAGACTCTGGAGGGGTGAGGAGGCAGAGGGACAGCGTCTTCCTGTCTGCCACCTGTCAGACTAGACATTGGGTGTGGGGCCCACCGTGGAAGGGATGCGCAGGGGCAGACAGCTGAAATCATTCAGCAGGAAGCCGAGGCTGCTGCAGCTCCCAGTCCTCACCCTCTCCACCCAGAGCTTGAGATCAGGCCCTGTTTCCCAGTGGCTCTGGAAAAGAGTCTCAGCTCCTCTTAATAACACTCAGCTGAGTGGGTAAGACTCCACATTCCCAGTGCAGGAGGACCCGGGTTCAATCCCTGGTCAGGGAACTGGAGCCCACATGCTACAACTAAGACCCCGTGCAGCCAAATAAATAAATAATAGAAAAAATAATACTAATTCTCAGCTGAGCCTGGGCCAGGTAGGGCTGGGGGCTGCCTTTGTAGGGAGTGATGTCTCAGAGACTTGCCAACCCCTGCAATACTGAGGGGGCTTCCCAGGTGACACTAGTGGTAAAGAGCCCGCCTGCCAAAGCAGGAGACATAAGAGACACGGGTTTGATCTCTGGGTCGGGAAGATCCTTTGGAGGAAGGGATAGCAACCCACTCCAGGATTCTTGCCTGGAGAATCCCATGGACAGAGGAGTCTGGCAGGCTACAGTCCTTGGGGTCTCAAGAGTCCAACCCAAGAGTTGGACACAACTGAAGCAACTGAGCAGGCACAAACACTGCTCTGAAAAGTGCTTCTGGCCAAGTGGCACTGCAAGGGGAAGTGAATTCCTCAGAGCCTTTACCTTTTAAGGTTCTGTGGGAAGGTTTCTCAGAAGTACAGGGTCCTTCCTTAGGAAAGTGAATCTCTTTTCCCTCACCAGATAGTGTTATCTTCCCACAGACATATACTTCTGCACAGAGAACAAAGAAATTTCGAGAAAAGTTTTGAGCATACTGATCTTTCTTTTTCGGGGCCAGGACAGTGAAGACACGAGAAGTTGGATAGCATAGGATGTAGAGCTGATACCCCAGTTTTCTCCTGCTTTCCACTGAGAGGTTCCGGAAAGGTTAATTGGCCTTAAAATGCTCCTTAGAATACTTGGCTGAACCTGAGCCAGGCAAGGCTGGGGGCTGCTTACATGAGAGACATATCCCTGAGACTTGTTGTCGTTGCTCTGTCGCTTAATCGTGTCTGACTCTGTAACCGCGTGAACTGTAGCCCACCGGGCTCCGCCATCCATGGCGAGTCTCCAGGCAAGAATACTGGAGCGGGTTGCCATGTCCGCCTCCTAATGTACTGCAAAGTACTCTTACCCCCAGGGACCCTCCAGGTACAGGCCTCCTGACTAAGGAGTAGTTGAAAGACCCCGGAGCTTATCAGACTTCAGTTGAGGAGAAAGAGAATGGAAACACATCTTTGTGTTTTCTCTGTGGCTTTTTTGGGGGTGGGGCTGGGGGGTGGCGTGCTAGGTGGCATGCAGGATCTTAGCTCCCCAACTAGGGATGAAACGTGTGCCCCCTGCTGGGGAAGCACAGAGTCTTAATCACTGGACCTCTAGGGAAGTCCCTTTGTGTCCTTTTTTGTCTGGGGAATAGCTCTCAGATAAATCCATATTAGCATCAGGTGTCAAAGCTGCCTGGTATGCCTGGGAACTTGACTCCCTTGCCAGTGAAGAATCTTGTGATGTCAGAGGCTAAGATGCCTTCTGCAGCGTCAGGACTGGTGGACAAGCATAGTCATGTGGTGGGTGTCTTAGCTGAGGCTGCTGTCAAAATACTATAAGTGGAGTGGCTTAAACAACAAGAGCTGCTTTCTCCCAGTTCTGGAGGCTAGGAAGTGCAAGATCAAGGTGCCAGCATGATTGAGTTCTTGGTGAGGTGAGGACTCTCTCCCTGCTCGGTGCCTTCTAGCTGCGTGTCCACATGTCAGAGAGAGACCTCTGGTCTCTTCTCTTTTAGGGTATTTCTTTCTTTTTTGGGGGGTCATGCCATCCAGCATGTGGGATCTAGTTCCCTTACCCAAGGATTGAATCCACACCCCCTGCATTGGAAGCATGAAGTCTTAACCACTGGACCACTGGGAAGTCCCTTTCTTTCTTCTTTCTTTGTTTTCGTGGCTGTGCTAGGTCTTCATTGCTGCGAGCGGGCTTTCTCCAGTTGCAGTGAGTGGGAGCTTCTCTTTGTTGCAGCGCACAGGCACTAGAGCCCGTGTGCTTCAGAAGTTGCGGCTCATGGGCTTAGGTGCCCCATGGCATGTGGGATCTTCCTGGACCAGGGATCGAACCCATGCCCCCTGCATTGGCAGGTGGATTCGTAACTACTGGTCCACCAGGGAAGTCCCCCTCTCTTTCTTCTAAGGGTAATAGCAGTCCCATCACGGGGACCCTACTCTCGTGACCTCATCCAAACCTAACTACCTCTCAAAGACCTTCAAATACCTTCACATGGAGTAGGGCTTCAGCCTCTGAATTTGGGGGATGCACAAACATTCAGCCCATAAAAGCCTTTGAGAGCTTGGACTCTGCCCCCAGACAGACCTGAGTGTGAAATTGGCTCTACCACTTATTAGACTTTTGAGTCTCTTCTACAAAGTAGGAGCGATGATTGTGTCTGCCACATCAAAGTGTCATGTATCTATGGTCAGAGTGACATAAAAACAAAAAGTAGAATGGTGGTAAGCAGGGCCTGGAAGATGGCGGAAATGGGGAGATGCTGGTTAAAGGGTACGAACTTTCAGTTATAAGATGAATGAGTTCTGGGGACCTGGGGACTCTAGTCAACAATACTGTACCGAATTCTTGAAATGTTCTCAGAGGGACTTCCCTGGAGGTCTAGGGGCTAGGGCTCCGAGTTCCCAATGCAGGGGGCCCTGGGTTTGATCCCCGGCAGGGAACTGAATCCCACATGCTGCAGCTAAAGATCCTGCACACCACAGCTGAGACCCGATGCAGCCAAATAAATAAATAAGTAATTTAAAAAACTGTTCTCAGAGAGTAGATCTTAAACGGTCTCACCACACACACACAAGAAGTAACTATGTGTGATGGTAAATGTGTTACCTAACCTTATTGCGGTCATCATTTCACAATGCATACTTCTATCAACTCATGACACTGTAGACACTAAACTTACACAATGCCATTTACCAATTATATCTCAATAAAGCTGGAAAGAAAAGAGTAAGAGTCGTGTGCTCAACACAGTGCCCAGAACATAAATATTGGTGAAGCCAGGGACACGTTGCCTGAAGGGTTTTCAGGAATGGATGTCTCTGCCCCCGGACTCACAGGGAAGGGAGGTGGTCCTGGGCCTTTGTGGGCACGCCAGAGGGGAGGAGGTATCCCAGACAGACTTCTCTATAAGGACGGGCCTAAGAGAAGCTGCAGATTCTGTCGTGTCCCTGATTCATGGTGAGGTCACACGTTAGATTAGCAATATATTCCCCTAGTTCCCAAAAGAACCTTCTCCCCAGTCATCCATCTGGTCCCCCCTCACCCCTATTTTGCCTCTGTGTAATCACTTATGCTTTCCTTCCCTCTAGAATGCCCTGTCTCCGCACCTTACCATTTTTTGCCAGCAATATATGAGACATTCTTCCAGGCCTGAGGTTCAAATGGCACTTCCTTCAACGAGTGTTTAGTCATCAACTCAGTTCCAAGGGGTGACTCTCCCTTCCCTCCATTACATACTGTCCAGACCACTCTCTGGGCCCAGCAGCTGCTGCCTTGCCTCTTGGTGACTTCTGGGCACATCTCAAATCCACTGTCATAAGCATCCTGGGCAAAAGAACCCAATCTTCTTTATATAGGGTTCAGGAAATATTCAGTAGGGTAATGAGTAAGTTTTCTAGCCCTCGAAACCCATGGAACTTTCTGAAGTCTTGGGCCACCGGGCGTAGGAAAGAAAGCTTTCTTCTCTCTTCTCAGCTATTTTCTGGTTACTGTCTTTCAGAGAATCATAGACTGGGCAACCTTCACCCATGCATGTCATGGTAAGGAAACCAAGGCCCAGAGAGGGAAAGAATGTCCCTTAAGGTCACACAGCAGGTTTAGCGGACTTCTGTTGGGCAGAGGGGGTAGAGTGTTGATGTTACTGTGATAATCCAGGGCCTTAATGCGTGCAGCCCTTAGATCAGCCATGCCACAGCGAGCATGTCAGTGTTATTGCTGGCGCTGTATTACGATTCTTCTGTCCTTTATTGTCAACCCCTCCTCCTCCCACCAGGTCCTTTCCTTTCATTTCGGGGGAGAGAAGTACATGGAGGGTATTAACTATGCCAGAACATCTTTATGAAGCAGTAGGTGAGAAGCTGGGCTGGTAGTTTAGAGGACTAACCATCTGGATTACTGACCCCATTGGCCTAGGGTGATTGTCTGGACCATCATAGACCTCAGGCCCAACAAGTCAGACCTGGACGAATAATTGGGTGTTGTATTTGTCCCTGTGTTGTGCTGAAGAGAAAATGAAAGGAAACCTGCTTCCCTTTTCGCAGGTGCTAGCAGACCGGCTGAGTCTGGCATATTGCCCTCCAGGGCTCTCAGTCAGGCCCTCTCAGTGGTCACCTCAGCTCAGTGCGTGCAGCAGCCACAGAGGGTCTGCCCAAGCTCCGTCCCTCTGTCTGTCTGTCCATCTGTCAGGCAGCCTACGGAAGCTTTCAAGCTAGGTCCTTGGGAGGACAGGGTGTCCGGGAATCAGTTTCCACCATCCTTCTCCCATCACAGGGTTGAAAGCCAGATTTCCCATGTGTCCAGTTGTGCGTGTGCACGTCCAGTCACTTCGGTCGTGTCTGACTCCTCAGCGACCCCATGGACTATAGTCCACCAGTCTCCTCTGTGCATGGGATTTTCCCAGCAAGAATACTGGAGTGAGTTGCCATGGCCTCTGTCCAGGGAATCTTCCAAACCAGGGATCGAACTCACATCTCCTGTGTCTCCTGCACTCTGCAGGCAGATTCTTTATCACTGAGCCACTGGGTAGGAGAGGCATCAAAGTTATCACTGGGAACTGGTGAGGGACAGCTTCAGCTGACAGCCCCGTCGGGACTGGGGAATTGAGTCTCAGCGTCCACATCCTACCAGGAGGTGAGACAGGATAGTCTCACACACACCAAGAGACCACTTTTTCCCAGAGGAGGACTACAATTTGCCTCCCTTGTCTAAAAACAAAATTAAATTCAAACTGGGGGCAGGTGCAGGAGAAGGACTCTGAGAATGGAGACCAAAGTTCCCTTAGTGGGCTGAACCATTTCTCAGCTTCTATTCCATTTCTGTGTTGGTGTCTGATTGGGTGAAAAAGAGTGCAGCATCCATTCTGGCTGCTGAGCAAGGGAGCCCTGGGCAATGGGGAGTTTTTAGTTGGGATTTCATGTGAGCAGTTAGAGAATTAACTGGAACAGCAATTCTCCTGCCCCAAATCTAACTCTAGGATCCTGTTGTTTGTCTGAGTCTTTCCAAAGAACGTGACCATTCTATTCTCGACATGATGTTCCAAATGACCCTAACAGTTCTTTTTCAGTTGGTAGAGCTGGGTTGGCTGAAGCTTCTGTACTCACTCATTTTAGGGTCTTTGTGACCAAGAGTGTATTTGGCCATTCATTCATTTACTGATTGATTCATTGAAACCAGTATTTCAAGGTGCCAAGTGTACAGTGTGAATAAGAGAGATGGCGTTCCTACTTTCTCAGAGCTCTCAGTCTAACAGAAGAGAGGTATTAGGTGATTTACAAGAGCACTGAGTAATCAGAAATGCAGGGCTCCCTGGTCTGATAGTTAGGGAGAGCCTCCTGGTAAATAGCCCACACACCACAGTGAAGACCCAGTGCAGCCAAAATTTTTTAAAAATTTAAAAAGACTAGAGGGAAGAGTAGGAGATACCCAAGCAGAGTCGGGTGGAGCATTTTGACCAGAGATACCATCCTGTACAAAAGTTCTGAGAAAGCGAGAGAGAGCCAGGAGGAAAAGGCGGCAGATGAAGCTGAGAGGAGGCGAGGGGCCAGGCCACAGAGCCTTGTGTGCCACTACAGGGATGTGGTTTTTTTCTTCTGACAGTGATGGGACGTGTTCTCGAGCTGCTGTGGGAGGCTGGAAAACTGTTTCCTCCAACTGATCATTCTAGCTATGATGTCAGCCTCACGAGCCTGCGACTTCTCAGACCAGCAGACCCAGCTCAGATGTGACCAACTGTGGGGCTTCCACTCACCACAGCAGACAAGCGTTTCATTTCTTTTTTCTACTCTCTTCCTTAGAACTTACGTCATGTGTGTTGGTTTCTCATGTCAGCTGCTGGCATCAGACTGTGAAGCTAAGCTGATCAGTCCAGGACAGGCAGCAGTCAGCTTGGGGGAAGGAGAAGTTAGGACTCATCAGGTTTCATGATCAGCACCTGAAAGTGCCTTATGTAAAACATGGATGTCATGGGACAGTTTAGAGACAGTGGGCTGGGCTAGGTTGAGTCACCCATGGAGGAAGGAAGGCAGGGTATTTCCTTGAGGAAAGGAGCGGCTGATCCTCTGTAATCTCTTCTCAGAATCTATCTGATGGTTCCCAGTGGTCTGAGTCTGCCTTTCCCATCCAAGGGGCATGATGACCCAACGCACACTGGGGGCAGGTGTGTGCCTGGCTTTTGGGGTGGGACAGCCAAGGACTCTGGCATCGCTGGTGAAGGTGGCCTGGGCCAAATCAGTCCCTCTCTCCACCTTGAACGTTATATAGGATAGTGTAGGGAAGACATCAAAGGCAGAAAGATGGGGAAAAGAACAGGGTGGGTATGAGCTTGCTAAGGAACCTTAGCAAATTTCCAAAAGCCTCTGTTCCTCCTAACCACATAGTGTCCTTAACACTGTTGGTATCTGGGAACAGACATTCTTTGGGACGGCTTTGAATATTGCAGGACATCCTAACATCTCTGGCTTTATAATGCCCCTCCACATTTTCAAATACCTCCTGGTGGGGCATGGCATGGCATGTGCGTGCTCATTGTGTCCAACCTCTTTTTGCCCCATGGACTGTAGCCCTCCTAGGCTCTTCCGTCCATGGGATTTCCCAGGCAAGAATACTGGAGTGGTTGTTATTCCTTCTTCAGGGGTTCGTCCCGACCCAGGGATCGAACCTGCATCTCTTGCATCTCCTGCATTGGCAGGCGGATTCTTTACCTCTAATTGAGAACTACTAACTCCAGTGTTTATGAGGACAGGATATATAGAGCTTTGCCGTATGTCCTGCAGATGGCTGACAGAGAGACTGGGTAAGTCCCCGCATTTCCAAATGTCTTAATGAAGTTTTTGTCCAATGGGATGGTTTTTCTTCCCAGGCCACTCATGGGGACTCCTGCTGTCTCCTGACCCTAGATGGAGCTCCCCCTGATTTCTATAGCCTATTTGCTCACAATGGTAACCTAACAGCCCTGTGAAAAATCCAGGGGATGAAGCTGAGATTTTATTGCAGACATTTCCAGGCCTCTTGGCTGAATGGTGTCCAGGGTGGCAGGACAGTCCACTGGCTGAGGCGCTGCTCCATTGGACCACCAGATGGCGCCCGAGAGCCCCCCTTGTCTGCCGCAGGACCACTGGTGGCAGAGGAGACTGCAGAGAGAACTCATCTTAAAGAGGCCTGGTCCTTAAAGAGACAGGGCCACACACCGCGAACTTGAACGGTAATCCCGAAATGAGACTCTCCTGATGACAAGCGACACTGGCTAGGCTCTGATGCTCCTTTGTCCTCACTTTCTCGAATGTTGAGCCGCCTCCTCTTGGAGCTGGTCTCCTTGAAGACCTGCCCTCAGCCCCTGCGGGCCCCCTGGACCTCACAGGGACAGGGCCAGCCTGGCTGGTGGCGTCAGAGCTCCTGGCAGAACAGCGCGGGGCTGAGAGGCATCTGCAGAACTCTGGCCGAGACAGCAAGAAGCACAGCCAGCTTCAAGGAGAATAGTGGCCACGGGAGGGCAGAGGGCCAGCCTGTGAGCTCTGGCCCCAGATGGACTTGCCTCTGCTTCACTCGGGGCTGATAAGGTTGGAGCCGTTGAACTTTGTCTCTGGGTTCTAGGGACTTGGAGAATCCTTCTGTCTCTTCTGCCTGCCTCTTTCCAAATGCTGATGGGGACGCTGTGGTAAGTCATTTAGGAAAGGGTTGGGTGGTGGGGGGGGGGGGGCGGCGCCAGACCCTACTGTTGATCCCTCAGATCAGCTCTCAGAAACCTCTTTCTTGACCCCTGAGTGGAACAAGCTGAGCCATGTCGAGGGAGGGCCACTTTAGCTAGAACTTGGTCCGAGACCCTCCCGAAATTGCAGCTTGCCTAGTATGCTCTTCCCAGGATGCTGGATTCACTGTGGCCCTAGCCGTGGCAGTGGGGCTTCAACTCAGCTCCCAACAAACATGCGGGGACGTGGGGGAGCCTCACCACTGCAGGGACCTGGATGTAACCAGGCTTCTTTCGGCCATCCGAGGGAGGCAACAAGAAGGTGAATGGAATTTTCTAGTTTACATCTTGCCATGACTCTTACATCTTTCCCATGACTCAAGCTGCAATAAACTTTGGAAGAGAAAATGAAGAAGTGGGGAGGGCTTTCAGTAAATCCGTGCTCCCTGTAGATCTCACTGCCTGCTGGAAGAGCGAAGAGGCTGGGAAGAGATGGGCAGGAAGAGGGCAGAGGACAGAACTGTTAAGCCAGACCTGCCCACTTAGAGGTGACCCAGGAGAGGCTTGGGGAATTTTTTTCTCTTCAGGCCCAAGGGCTAAGGGTGAATCTTAGAAGAGTAAGCACTGCTTTGCTCTGCTGAGCTTAAAGGAAATGGAGCAAGGAGCCAGAAACAGGCCATCCTGGGGGCTACTGGGCAGATAGGAAGCCTGAGGGACATCCATCTGGGTGCCCACCTACAGATGGGAAAACTGAGGCTGGCAAGGCTCAAGACTGGCCTGAAGCATAGAAGCAGTGGGGTTTGGCTGGGACTGGAGTTCAGGAAATTGTCACTGGATTGATTGCAGCCAGCTTGGCTCCAGGATCATCTGGCCCGATGGAGGAGATGTGGTTTTCTCTGGGAACCAGTTCTCATTTTGCTTCATCACTGGTGGCTGTGGGGGTTCTAGAGTTACATTCCTCCTGTAGCTCTGATTGCTTCCTCCCTGAGTTTTACTTCACTCTGTTTATTTATTTTTAGTCACTCATTGCAGCCCAACACAGAGATTACCCATGTGGACTCTGGATTCAGAATCTCGGTTCATTTCCTAGCTGGCCAATAGCATACCTTCCTGTTTCTATGCGAAGGAATGGAGAGAATGGTAGTGCCTATCTCATTGGCTTATTATGAAGACTGAGGGAAGCAGTCTATGTGAAACACATGGAGCAATGCCTGGCACTTAAGAAGTACTCAATCAAAGTTAGCTGTCATTAGTTTTATTTATTCAGCATGTATTATTGAATGCCAGTCTATTGGGCTTTTGGCAGAAAACTGATCCAGGAGCATGGTGTAGTTACGACTGCCTTGGAGATCCACCTGAGCCTCATTCATGCACTGGGCAAGGTGCAGTGAAAAAACACAGTCCCAGGTTGTTGTTGTTGTTGTGTTTTTTTGCTGTGCTGCACAACCTTGGGTGATCCTAGTTCCCCAACCAGGGATCAAACCCTTGCCCCCTGCATTGGAAGCCCAGAGTTCCAACCACGGGACTATCAGGGAAGTCCCTCATCCCAGCTTTTAAAGAGCTGATCTGCCAGGAAGGATACAAGAGAGATTTTGTCTATCAGGTCAGTTTTTGGTTTTTAATTTGAATGCGGAGACCACCCCCACCCCACCCCGACCACCTGTATATCCCACCTGTAAACCCTGGTGCTCCCTGCAGACCTCAGAGTGGGGAGAGGTGCAAAGACATCCTTTTCATCACCAGTGACCCTGCGAGGACTCCCAGGTCTTCCTATTGTTCCCAGTGGAGCTGGGTTGCTAACAGTGAGGAGGGAAGAAAAGTGGAAATACCTAGTTTTGGTTCTAAGCATGGTCCCCTTTTTCCACCCTGGCCAAGTGGTTGGTAGAGGCAAGAACTGGATAATGGAGAGGTGGGGCGTAGCACACCCCTGGGGGTTATGTAAGGGCAAGACTGCTGACCTCAGATGGGGTATATCTTCTTCCCACTTGGCCCACATCATCAGCCCGGTGCTCCTGGCAACCAACCCTTAAAAGTGAAAGTGTTAGTCACTCCAGTCACGTCTGATTCTTTGCACCTCATGGACTGTAGCCCACCAGGCTCCTCTGTCCATGGGATTCACCAGGCAAGAATAGTGGAGTGGGCAGCCATTCACTTCTCCAGGGGATCTTCCCGACCTAGGGATTGAACCCAGGTCTCCTGCATTGCAGGCCGATTCTTTATCCTCTGAGCCACCAAGGAAGCAGGAGCAGCCACTTGCTGTGGGAGGTGAGGCGCCAAGGACAGGCTGAGTACACAGGCCAGAGGGAGGGCTGGGAAGGTGGAATGTGTTCACCCAAATGGTTAGTGCAGGCTTGGAGGACGAGCTGTGATGGGTGCTGACTCAGTGCCTTGGGGTGCACGGGCAGGTCCACACTTAGCTGAATCAGGGTAGCCTGTCCACAGGAACATTCCCCTACTCTGACAGAAGGGGGTTGCTGGCAGATCACCTCACCTTGGGCACAACGTGGGTGAGAATGGCTCTAACTCCTTCCTTCCTAGGATGTGGTATTGGGTCTCCCCCACCTCCTCTCCACTCAGTGCCAGGAATCTGGAGGTTTCTGTTCCAGTCTCATGTTGCCCCGCTGCTTCTGCACACTCGTCTTATAGCCAAGGTTAGAGTCAAGCCCTGTGGTGGTAATGTCCATCGGAAGCCATCCTATGTAGCCATCAAGGATCTTGACGTAACCGCCCTTTTCTGGGACACATATGTTTGAGACAGTTGTGCAGAGATGGAATAGGACTGGAAGAGTTTTCTAGAAGATAGTCTCTAACCCATGGTCCAGCAGAGATTTCCAGAGACCTCTGCTTTTAACTCTGACAGTGGAGATAGCATGCGTGGCCCTCCGTTTACTGTCTGGATGGGTTCCTTAGCTGCTCAGGGCCTCGGTTTGCTCATCTGATAAATGGAGGGAACTGAGATAACAGTGAAGCTGTTGTGTAAGCAAAGCGCTCGGATCCAAGCCAGGTCCGCTGCAGGCACTTTCCCTTAATTATCAGAAGCACTCTTTCTGACTGGCCTCTAAGGTCCCACTCCCCTCCCTCTATATTGCGTTCTGCACTGGAAGGTTTAGAAGAGGATTGGACAGAATGTAGGGGGAACAGAGCTAAGGAGAGCAACTAACATTTTAGCTTGGGAAAAAATGCTGAAAATAGCTTGTTTAAGCCTTTGTAGATAAAAATGTAAAATGTATGCAAATGTATGTGACTCACGCAGAAACATACATCCATGGCCTCCTCACAGTCAGTGCCCAGATGTCGCCACCAGGCAGTGTTCAGAGAAGGCCCAGGCTGCCTTGGGGAGGGGCGGAGGGGTGGAGATGTTGGGGAGGGGGGCTGTATTGCTGCTTACCTGGGCTGGTATCCTGCTTGCACCTTTCTTCTGGGTCTGTGCCTTCCAGGTGGGAAGAAGAGAGGCCCTGGGCCCCTCTCTGCTCCTCCATCTCACCGTCCTCCCTCTGGTTCCTCCAGGAGCCCGTTTGCTTCCTCTCCCATCCCAGCTCTATTTCTGGAGCATCTCATTGGAGATGCACGCCGCCCCCCCTCTCTGCCAAGCTCCAGGTGCCTGCTTGCTTGGTCCTCCCAGTCTTGTGTGCAAGTCAGAGATGGTGGGAGGTTGACAGCTAGGCAGGGAGACCCACAAGAGCCAAAGTCAGAGCCCGAGCCAGGAGGCCTGGCTTGGGGGAGAGCCCAGTGGATGCAGGGAGGGGCCAATGTGACCTCCAGGTTGAAAACCACCCACTGTAGCCACCTGTGGATGCTTTGCAGCCCCAAAGCATCTTCCCTTGCATACTCCCCAGGGGCTCACCCCACCTCTGTGAGCCCAATGGCCTCCACCTCCCCTGGGGCAGCCCTGGTGCTACCTAAGCTGCCGCAGGGGCTGGATTCAGGCTTCCTTTCAGCATCATGCAAAAGGGTCTGCTTCTCCTTTTAAGATCCATGATACTGCTTTTCATTATTTTTTTAAAAAGAATTAGATCTGTGGTTGTTTGTAATGATGAGAACAGCACCCCACCCCCACCCCCCTCCAAAATGCTCTGGGATGCTGGCAACACTCCCCCATGTAGAGGCCAGGTGAGCTTCATCTTGTAGGCCATCTTGTAGGGGACCCAGTTAAATGGGTCCCCTACAGTCACTGCCGTTAACACAGCTTTGGGATGAGGGGTGGAAGAGTTTGCTGCATCAGCAGAAACCTCACTCTCTGAGGTGAAAGCAGGGTAAGTGGCCCAGCGCGGGGGTTCCCTTGTGGGCCCACTGTCTCCCTTCCCTGGAGTTCAGGAAACAAGCTTCCGGGCCCCTGCCCTGGACCACCCTAGCCTGACCCTCCGGCCCCTCCAGTCCCTTCTTCAGGGTCCTTTGGTCCTAGGAGGCCTGCAGCTGAGTTGCCTTGGGTCTTTTAGAACCAGTACCCAGTGGAAGGCATAAAACTCCCCCACTCCAGCTTCTTCATTGCCTGTTTTTTTTTTTGGGGGGGCGCGGGGGGTCGGTGGTCTTAGAAGGAATTTTGTTTCTAAAGGTCTCTTCTCAGAGGCATCTTGAGCCCAGACTTCCCTCAACTTGTGATTATGCACCCTTGGTGTCCCTCCTTAGATGGGCTACCGCTGGAATCCTCAGAGAAGGTTCCTGCCGGCGACCCAGCGAAGACCCTGGGGTCTCTCCTCTAACCCTGTTTGTCCTCCACGCCCTTCGACGACCCCCTCGGCCTCCTGCCTTCCTCTGCTCGCCGCCTTCCTGGTGTGAAGGGCAGGGAGCAGCCTGGCTTTTAGGTCAAGAGTGTCTAAATAGACAGGCAGTGTTAAGGTTTGAAAGGAAAGAGTCCTTGGGCAGCCAGCGCTTCCCGCTGGCGGGCTCGACGTTAACCCCGTCCGCGCCGCTCCCCGGGCTTGCCGAGGGGAGGGGCCTGGCAGCCGCACTGGCCCCTGAAACTGCGCTTAGAGATCCTGGGGTGGCAGGTGATGTCACCCCTGCGGGCCCATAGGTCTCCCCGCGGCACCTAGTCTGCAGGTTGCCAGAATTTATTTGGCCAAGCCCAGCGAGGGGAAGGAAGAGGTGTCTGGGTCTGCGTCGCCCCCCGGAGACCCCCGCAGATCCCTCCTCGGCCACCCGCTGGAGTCCCTCTCCGGGTGGGGGACACCGGCTGCTCCCCGCACCTCCACCGGGGGTCTGGAGGCGTGCCGCGGCGGGGGAGGGGGCGCGGGAGCCTCGCGCCGATTGGTCGCGGCTCCCGCCCCCGCCCCTGGGCGCCGCGCAGCCCCGGGAAGTTGCTAGTTGGCGGGCGGGCTGCGGGGCCGCAGCTCCGGGATCCGCAGCAGGGCTCGCGGCGGCCGCAGGGGCCGGAAGGGCTCCCGGGGGCGCTCGCTGGCCCTCGCCCGCCCCTCCTCCTCCTCCCGGGCTGCTCCGATTGCTCCTCCCTGCTACCTGTTTCCCTGCCTCCCACTCGCCTCCACCCAGCGCTCGGCAACTTCGGCCTGCGGGGCCCGCCGCCCGCGCCCCTCCCTCCTTTGTTGTGCGATGAGGGTCGGGTTTCCGATCTGACGGAGCCTTCGCCGCCGCAGCCGCGCGGAGCCGCAGGCATGGAGCCGCTGAGCCATCGGGGCCTGCCGCGCCTCTCCTGGATCGACACCCTCTACAGCAGTACGTGTGTGCGCGCGGGCCGGGGAGGCCGGGCGGGAAGGCGTCCCGGAGCCCCGCGTGGAGCCCCGACGGTCCCCGGGGTTCGCGTTGCCGGGCTTGGCTGGAGCGGGCTGGGGGCTGCGGGCACGGCCGCCCAGGTGCCTGGCGGGCCGGGAGGCGGGAGGAGCGGCTTGGCGCCCCGCAATCAGTAGCGGATGGGATCCCCAGAGTGGACTTCCAGCCGTAGCGGGGGTGAAGGGGGCGCAGTGGATAGACGGGGCCAGGAAAGCTGTGTCACCCCTCTCCCACCTGTTGTGTAACCGAGCTCTCCCCAACCCTGGAGCGGAGGGGAAGAGCTCTCCCCAACCCTGGAGCGGAGGGGAAGAGCTCTCCCCAACCCTGGAGCGGAGGGGAAGAGCTCTCCCCAACCCTGGAGCGGAGGGGGAAGAGCTCTCCCCAACCCTGGAGCGGAGGGGAAGAGCTCTCCCCAACCCTGGAGCGGGGGGAAGAGCTCTCCCCAACCCTGGAGCGGAGGGAAGAGCCCCATAGTGTGTTGACCCCCGCTGCCCGGCTGGCTGCTCCTTCTGTGCACGCCGAAGCAGAAAGGCCATTTTGGCTAAGTCCTTGGCTCCTGGACTTGCCGTCTCAGGGACACCCTGAGGCCAGGGTGTTTCGGGGTGGGGGGTGGGGTCGTATGGTAAGGGAGCCTGTAGGTGTCGATCTCCGTGGGGGCCGTTTGGGTGAAGGACCTGAAAACCCCCAGCTCAGCAGTCTTTCCTGCCAGGCTCATCATCACCCCCACCATCCCCCTCCTTCCTCCCCTCCCCCAAAAAAAACACAAAAAACCCTTCTGCGCGTCTCCACCCCCCTCGTTCCCAAATCTGCCTCGATCATGTGATGGCTCTTGCACTGGTGCTGGGGATGTGTAAGTGATCACGCCTACCGTCTGGGGGCTTACGCCCAGCCTTGAGCGCCCCCTTCCCCTCACTCCCTTCCCCCAACCCCACTCTCACTCTTGCTTAGGAGGGTAAAGCACTGCATTTTGCCCACCCCTCCCTTGAGACATCGTCCCCAAGCTTTCAGTGGTATAGCAAGAAAGAGGGTTCTACTGGCTCCTGAAGAAGGTAATAAGTGGATTTTGCCCTCCCTGGTCGCTTCAGTGGAACCGGCCCACTTTGTCTTGCTAGGTCTCCCAGCCTAGGGTCCCATGGGGGAAGCAGGTGGAACCAGGTTCCCCCTTCTGGACTCTAGATGCTATGGAACAAGGCTACATGTCAGGGTTAACCTGGTTTGAATGGTGGAGAGAGTGGACAAGTTGATGCCTTGAACCCCAAATTCTTGCCCTGGAGGCTTCTTAGTACTCATTACCCAGCCTCTGACCTCTGTATCCCCTTGGGTCCCCATCATTCCCCATAGCTTTTTTCTCTCTCCTATTCTCCTCCTCCCCCTCCATCCTTTTCCCTCCCTCCTCCCAATCTGTTTTCCCTTCCTTCCCCCCAGAAGCTCTCCTTGTGATGGTTCATTCTGCTTTGGTTTTTCAACATCAAAAGAGCAAACCTGGATCCCCTGGGTGTCAGTCCTGCGCCAAGCCCAGCCACTCCATCTGCTCCTTCCCCTGCAGAGGCCAGCACCATTGGGTGAAGGTCAGGGTCCATGGCTGCTGTGTGGCGTGTGTGCACACATGTGTCTGCCTGAATGGGGCACACATCTGCTCGGAGCCCGGCTGCAGATCAGCTCCTGACCCCAAAGGGAGGATTAGTGACCTCCCTCTTCACTGTTCGCTTGCAAAAAGTCATAACAATGCCTCATATTCACATGCAACTTATGTTCCTGAATATTTCTGGCTCTTTGCAAAACCCAGTCCTGCTTTCCCTATTTCCCAAGGCATAGAATCCTACAAAAAGCTGTCTCTGGCTTTCTCTTCATTGCCTTAAAGAAGCCTCCCTGAGTGATCATCTATCTGGTCAATCCCAAGTTTTCCTGACATCCTCCACTCTACCCCAACACCTGTCTCTCTACCCCCTACCCCCAACACATACACAACCTGGAGCAAAGCAGCAAAATTGCTTTGAAAATTTCCAATTAGAGGAAGGTGGGATTGGAAAAGGGAATTTGACTGAAGGCTTCTTTGTGGGGGTGCCTGTTAATCAGCCCTGACTCAGGCAGTCTGGCATCTGAACTGTCTACCCTTCTGCGGCTGCCTTGGCCTCTGGGCTCCTGGGGCAGCCTGGATGGGGCGGAGGGGGGTGGGGCACTGGCTTGGCAACAGCATGAAGAGTCCTTGCCTCCTTCTTCCAAACAGCTTATTGGAGAGCTGTAGATTGAGGCTTCCTGGGGAGGTGCTGTGCAGTCATGTTTGGGCTGTTAGCCATGAAGTTTCCTCTTGACAAGAGCCTAAATTAAAACAAATACCCGAGCTGTCATTTACCTGGCAGCATGATTCTGTGGCTCCCCTAGGAAGTTCCCATGCCTCTCGGGAAGCTATTTGGTTACAGGTCTCACAGTCCTGGGGTGGCAGGTCCCCACAAAAGCCAAATCCATCAGGAATCATAAAGGGCACAGGGTAGCCAGGATACTTCCCAGGGACGTGAAAGACCTGGTGGCAGTGATAGTAGCATCTCCAAGGACCTACCGTGTGCCAGGGACTGTGCTGGGTGCTCTCCATCCAGTCTCTGCAAACCTCACAACTCTGCAAAACGGGTAGTCTTATCTCTCTTTTATGGCAAAAGCAGCTGGCTAGGCTCAAATCATTACCCTAGGTCACATGACTGATAAGTGACAAAGCTGGGATTCAGATCCCACCCTAGGATGTTGAGGAAGACTCTTGAGTGTCACCCAGATATGTCTGAGCTTATTCACAGTCTTGCAGTGTGGGACATCTGTCACTCTGGTCCTCTGTCTCAGTGTTGTCCCCAGAGTGGTCCAGCAAGGTAAGGGGTCTCAGTGATTCTGAGTCTCACTTGACTCTGTGTCTCTTGGAGGAACTGGAGACTGGTCCTGAAGTCAAGGCAGGGGTGTTTCAGGCTTTGTCTGATTTCACTGTGGCTGGTGGTTCTCTATGCCTAAGGTGCCAGCCCCCCCCCCTCACACATTTCTTGCCTTTGGAATTGTCAGCTCATTCTTTCTGGCTTTCGCATCTGTACACATTTCCATGGCAGCTTGATGGTCCCTTGATAAGGGGTAGACAGCAGACTCCCTCTTTCCCCTATAGTTGAAGTCCTGAAGGTCTGGAGTGATGGCACAAAGAGATGAGTTGGCTCCCAGCTGCCCATGTGATCTGGGACAGACTGGAGCAAGGTCTTTGCCTGTGTGATCTGGGACGGACTGGAGCAAGGTCTTTGCCTGTGATCAGCTAGCGTGGTGGATGAGGGTTCCTGCTACCTCACTTCCCGCCCCTGGACCATTCATTTTCCTACATTCACGTCATAGCATCAGTTGTCCCTCTCAGGGCCTTGCCTAAATTATTTCCCTGAAGCTGGTGTGTTTCTCTCTGAGTGTGTTCTTTGCCTGTGTTTTTCATTTTATCTTCTCTCTTTCACCACTCCTTCCGCTAAATACTTACCACTTTCTCTTGGCTTCCTTCTGTACCATGGGATCAGGTTGGATCAAATTAAGTTCTATAGAATAATAAAAAGGGGGGTGCTCTGAAACTTTCTCTTATCCCTCTGAGTGAAGATGAAAATCTTTCACTATATGTTCAGGATTTCTTTAAGAGAGAACTGAGGACTAATTTAAGGTACATTTAAGGTATCCCTTTGCCCTTCTAGCCTCTTTTTTGTCCCAGGAGATTTAACTCTGGCCTCAGACATGCTGACTCTATGGAGCCAAGCAAAAGCGTCTATTATTGGGATGTCATAGAATGCAGAGCATGATCATCTGTTATTAGAACCTGCCTTTCGGAGCTCACTTCTGTTACCTGAAACAGCATTTACAAGGGAAATTTCTGTCTCCAGTGACATTTTTATGCCCCTTACAGACTCGGTGCCCTGTCTAATGGCCAGGAAACCATTTAGGGCTATGAGAATACAAACCCATCTCCAGATGACCATGAACCTGTCTCAGTTTCCCACCATATTCCTATGTTAGCTGCACCAAAGACCAAGCCACTGGCCTAACAGTCGGTATGGGCTTGATCAGGGCAACTCTCTTACACAGTCTACATCAGACTAACCCAGTGTGTGCCTGTGAACACCTGCAAATGGATGCTTTCTTGTCCCGTGGCTAAGCCCCAGTCATTTATTCCCGTCTGTCTTCACCAGCCCGTAATTGACATGACTGCTGGAGTCTGATAGGTGGGCCTGGCAGAAGAATTAAGTCTCCTACTCAGAGAAATGTAGTTTTTTGTCATTGTTGTGATTGCTGGTGTTACTGTTCTTTAGAGAAAGGAAGGAGTGACAGGAACATTTGTGAAGAATCAGCTAGGTGGGTAGAAGCTGGGAGGAGAGTGGGTAGGAGGGAAAACTTGAGTTGTTCTCTGGGTCTGGGGGCGATTCTGACACCTTTGGTATGCACACTACTCTGTAGAGTGAAGCTCTGATGTCTCTCGTGGGTGCAATGGAGATTAATTGGTTAATATTTCTCGAATGTTTTGAAGAGGAGGAGTGCTCTTTAACTGCTCCGCTGTCCAGCTCATACTAGCTTTTGTCGCTGAGCAGATCCATGAAAGGCTGCCCGAGGAGTTTGAAAGGGGCTGGGAAGGGTGCAAGGGGACGGCAGGGGCAGAGTGAACCAGGTTCTTCGCTGGTGCCTAGCCCAAGCCTTGTGCCATAGTAAGCCCACAGTAAGTTTTGGTTGCACGAGTGAGTATGAGCGGGAAAAGACTTCCAGGTTCTTGGCTCCTTTAACTCCTGACTGCATCCGAAACCCCAGAAACCCATTAGCTGGCCCATTCACAAGTTTCTGGCTGTGTGGATTTGGTAATTGTAGTAGCTTGTAGTGGAGTCGGAGACCCCCAAGGGAGTCCCACGCATTGCTGGGGCTTGTGATTATGTGATTGGAAGCCTTTGCCACCAGCGTTGGTGCTGCAGCTGTTTGGCTCGGCTTGAGCCCTTTGAGGTGACAGGCAGCTTCAGGACAACCGCGTGTCATCTCCACGTCATCAGCTGCCTCAGCCAGGCCCCTGGCTCTGGTAGGCTGAGGTGATCCATGGGGCTTGGAGGACCCGCCAAGTTCTACCTACAGGGTCTTGGCGCTTTCCACTGGGTACCAGGGAAGAGGCCTGCAGGCTCACCTCTCCAGGGCTGCATAGAAGAAGCTGATTTTTCTTTTGACTTGTGGCCTTGGTCTGCCCTTGCTTGCATTCCTTAGGGCAAGATATGGCCAAGCCATGGATGTCCCTGGGGGCAGTGGGAGCATTCTGCTTGTCCCGAAGCTGGAGGAGAACCTGATCCTGTAAATGGGGGAGAAGAAAGAAGGGCTACAGGCAAACGATAGCATGCACCTGGATAAGACGGCTGGGGATAGAGGCCCAAGCCTACCCCTTGCCCAGGGCATTTGTCACAGAGCCCTCTGAGATGGGGCCAGCTGGACCCGTGACCCACTGCAGATCTTTTCCCCCAGGCTCGGACTTCATTTGGGCCTCTCTTGGTTTTCTACCCTTGCCCTTTATTCCTGTCTTCTCTTCCTGCCATTTCTTTCCCACCACACTGCTGGATGAAAAACGAATATGGGTTTACTGGCCACATGGAAACTGACAGGGTCAACGTGGTCTTTGGGAGACAGGGTGGGCTCCGTGATGACCTAATTGGTCACGTGCCCTTCCGCCTTTCCTCCACCCTCACCTCTAAGGTCTTCATGCCCCTCAAGAAGAGTGATCCTCAACCTTTTGGCACCCTGGGTAGGGAAGATCCCCTGGAGGAGGGCATGGCAACCCACTTCAGTATTCTTGCCTGGACAGAGGAGCCTGGTGCGCTATGGACCATCACAAAGAGTCAGATACGACTGAAGCCTTGAGCACGAACGTGAGCTGTGGGTTTACTCAAGACTGCTGGTGAAGAATGTGACCATAATTACCTTCGTGGGATTGAAGGGCTGATCCTATTAGTGTGCTGGGCCAACCCCTTCCTCCTGGGCATTGTCTCCTGGCCAGCTGTGAGGGTTTAATGGATCAAGATCATGGAGACCGAAGATGTTGTATAATTAAGCCTAGTTATTTTCCGAGCTGGGGGTAGCCACTCCTCACAGCAGCAATTGATTTCCTCACTTGTGGTCACCCTGTTCAGTTGCAAGTTACCCTGGGACTAAGCTGCATACAGTCCATCATTTTAAGTGAATGCCTCCCTTTGAAGGCACAGCTGTAGGAGAACAATCCCTTTCTGATAGGTCTGGGGTCTGGGTGACTGTGTGCTCTATGTGACGGCACCTCTGGAATTGTGCTGTAGGACCTCTTAGGAACATATGTCTGAGCTCTGCAAAGCCACATGGAAACCTCATCCATGGGTCTCTCGCAACCACTGGACCCAAGGAAAAGAAAGCCCAGTAGTCCAGCCAAGCTCATAGATTTTAGGTTTTTCTGTTTGGTTTAGGAAGAATGGAAGAAGCTATAATGTTTAACTAGCCCTACTGTGTGTCAGATGCTGTGCTAGGTACTTTCTTACATTACCCTAACAACTCACCAAGGCACCTTTTATCATCCCCCTGGCCTAAGGATGAGGACTCCGAGGCCCTGAGAGGTTATTGCCAAAGGTCTCCTGGTTTGAGCCAGGTCAGTTCTCAACTGTAGTTGAGTTGCAGAAGCCAGTTCAGCTGCCAGTAGCAATAACGATCTTTGCCAACACCCATGAGGACCTACTGTGTGTCAGCACGCCCCTGGGCACTGCCCATTTGTCATCACTAATCCTCAACAGTCCCTACCTTATGAGGTAAGAAGGAATTATCACCACAGGGAGGAAACTGGGACTCAGGGAAGTTAAGTAAGTAATTCAAGGTCCTAGAGTGCAAGCCAGGATTCAGCATACAATTGGCCTCATTTTTTTAATATATATTTTTATTTATTTCGGAGAAGGAAATGGCAACCCACTCCAGTACTCTTGCCTGGAGAATCCCACAGACAGGGGAGCCTGGTGGGCTGCCGTCTATGGGGTCACACAGAGTCAGACACGACTGAAGCGACTTAGCAGCAGCATTTTTATTTATTTGACTGCATCCGCATCTTAGTTGAAGCAGGCAGGGTCTTTTGATACTTGTTGTGGCACTCAGGATCTTTAGTTGCAGCAGGTGAACTCTTAGCTGTGGTAGGGAGATCTAGTGGCATGTGAAATCAAACCCAGTCCCCCTTCATTTGGAGCGTGGAGTCTTAACCACTGGACCACCAGGGAAATCCCCTGGCCTGACTCTCAGCCCCTCTTTCTCTGACTCCCTTGCCTTTCATGGCAGCTGGTATTTTGTGGAGGTTGATTGATCTGTTCATCTAACTAGAAGGACAACTATGGAGACGGTCTTGGTCCCCCCATGGTATTTGGACAGCTCTCAGCCTTCAGGAGCCCTGTAAGTGCCCACTGGCTGGGCTGCCTCTTCCTAAAAATGGATCCCAAGGAACCCTCCCATGGGTACTTGAACCCCCTATCCCAGAGTTACCCCATCCCTGGATTCCTGGCAAGAGGTACTCTGTGTTAACCCCAAAATAAATAAAGAGGAAGGAGAGAAAATAGACTGGGGGGCAGGGACGGGCAACAGCTAAGGCCCATTTTCGAGAGCCGAGCAAGGCAAAGGACAAGTGGGTGGGGACTACAGAAGACGAGGACTTGGCTGAGCCCTGGCGCGTTGGCTCTGATCTCAGGCCTTTTAAAATTCACCTCCACAGTTTCCAAAGGGAAATAAAGTGAGCTCTCGGCCATAAATCAGGCCACCATGCACCAAGGTCCTTTTCTGAGGCCCAGGGCCAGTTGGGCCACAGATCCAGCTTCTGCATTTGAACTCACCCACGCACAGCATGCTAATGATGGGGTGGCTCCAGCACAGGCCCAGAGTCCCTTGCCCAGAGTTCAGGCCTCTGTGAAGGCCGGTACCTGGGGCCTTGCACTGTAGCAGGCCCCTCTTTGGCTGGAGCCAGAAAGGCTAGGACATGATCTGAGCGCTTGCTGCAGACGGTTGGTATGTGGAGAGTTTGGGGGGTGATGATAAAGGGGGTAAAAGCTGACCACCCAAGCAGGAGGATGAAAGTGGAGATGAGGGGAGGGGAGGGTCGCCTCCATTCTCTTCCTTTCCTTTGCTGCTCAATATGTCACAGGCAGTTCCCTTCCTTCTGAGTCTGCAGGCGTTTTTAGGAACTCCTTCTTAGTAGGGTGTAGGGACCCATAAACCACCCCTGTCACTGGCTCTTCTGTTTGTAGAGAGGCTAATGTGAAATTCCAGCTGGCCCCCGGTCTTAGGCTTTCCTGACGCCTTCCTCCCACCACCTTGAACTTGCCCCAGCCTTCTTCCTCCTGCTGCCCTGGTGTGCTCCTGCCCTCCATATGAGTCCGGGTTGCAAGCAGACGAGAGGCTCCACCTTGACAAGTGCATCCTTCAAGCGCCACCCGGAGGTGACCTCTGTCCCCTCCCCCAACCAGAGCTTTCTCCCTTTCTTCCGGCCCCGCCCCCAGCCTCCTTCCCCCTCTTCTTCGCTGCTCGTCAAGGGAAAAGGCATCTTTCGGGTAAAGCCAATGAAACTGGGCTGCCCGAGCCGGGGGAGGTTGAGAGGGCATCCTGTCCCTCCAAAATGGCATGTTTCACGCTGTAGCGTCTCCAGTCTTCATTCTGGGTCAATGCTTGAGCCTTTCCTCACCTCAGCAGGACCGGGAAGCATCCATTTAATAGCTCGTGGGAGGGGCTGTTGTTATCAGTTCCTTCGTGAGAGAGGAGCCAGAGTGCTGTGATGGGACCTGGAGATCTGCTCATGGGTGGCCTGGCCAAAGGAGCCAACTCTCCGCCTCCCTCACTCCCCTCCTCTCCCCCTCCCCCCTTTCCTCTCTTCCCCACCCCATCATTGGAATTAAGTTAGCAGAGGCCAGGGGCCCCTACCAAAGGGAGATTGGGCTGGGTGGGTGGGTAGCTGGGTGTGTGTGTGTGTGAAAGTCGCTCAGTCTTGTCCAACTCTTCGACCCCATGGACAATACAGTCCATGGAATTCTCCAGGCCAGGATACTGGAGTGGGTAGCCTATCCCTTCTCCAGGGGATCTTCCCAACCCAGGGATCGAACAGGGGTCTCCTGCATTGTAGGCAGATTCTTTACCAACTGAGCTATCAGGGAAGCCCTGGACTAGATGAGTGACTCACTCTTTGGACTACAGAACAGTCCAAAGAATACAGACATTTTACATTGTGAGCCAGGGCACACACAAACTGAACAGAAGTTTATGGGATAGTACTTACTGTTTTATCACGTTTGCAATGTACTCATCATTTTGTGCCCTTCTAGTCTGTTCCAGTCCACTGCATTAAAAACAAACCCGAGAAGTGTTGGTCATGACCTATGATATTGATTTCATGACCTGCAATATGAAAAAAATAAGTGGATGAGATGCACTGTAAGGAATAATGACTTACGAAACTGCCGTAATTTATATACCACTGTTGTGATTTTTGCCAGATTCACACACTTCTGTTATTATGGACTTAACTGTTTTTCTTTGCACTTGATTCATTATTTTAAATATCATTTACCTAGAAAGAAAAAATTTGTATCTCTTGCAATAAAGTTTCCTTGCAAATAAATAATACTCAACAGTGTTATTAGTTCTAGTTATACACTGTTGCCGTTGGAAGGCTCTAGGTCTGAGCCTCCTGTGTCTCTGTTTAAACGGAAGGAAACAGAAGATAGATATTAAAGACATACTGGTACCAAACAGTAGCAGGAAAGATTGAAAGAAATCAGGAAGGGAGTAATTTTCTCAACATGTGCTCTGGTGTGCTTCAGTGCAGCGTGGCAAGCAAGCAGGTGCTAATTAGAGGGCTCTGGCGTCCACATCCTCTGCCTCTATCCACCTGCAGTCCTGGGCCCTGTATTTCCTGGAGCCGGGAGAGGGGAGGGGAGAAACTGGTTTTTCGTAGGAACAAATATACTAGGGCAAATTCTCAAACTCTATTGTGCAGTTTTTTAAAGATTATTTTTTTATATGGACTTTCTTTCTTTCTTTCTTTTTTTTTTTTGGTCTTTGTTGAATTTGTTACTGCATCATTTCTGTTTTCGTGGTTTTGGCCATGACGCACGTGGGATCTTAGGTCCCCGACCAGGGATCGAACCTGCACCCTCTGCATTGACAGGCAGACTCTTGACACTGGAACGCCAGGAAAAGTCCCCGTTGTGCATTTTAATAGCCTGTGTGTGCTTAGTCTCTCAGTGTCCAGCTCTTTGTGACCCCATGGATTGTAGCCCACCAAGCTCTTCTATCCATGGGGGTTCTCCAGGCAAGAATATGAGTGGGTTGTCATACCCTCCTCCAGGGCATCTTCCCAACCCAGGGATCGAACCCAGTTCTCCCACGTTGTAGGCGGATTCTTTACCATCTGAGCCACCAGAAATAATGGCCTGAGGATTTTGTTAAGATGCAGATTCTTATTCAGTAGGACTGGGTTGAGGCCTGAGATTCTGTATTCTAGCAAGTTCCTGGGTGATGCCAGTGCTGCTGCTGACGATCTAGGGACCACAATTTGGGTAGCAGGGCCCCAGCGTTCTTTATACCCTCTCCTAGGGGACTGCCTTGTGGACCCTGATCCAAGTCAGACCCTTCTGTTCCCCAATCAAAATAATGAAGCCATTGATGGGACACCTGGTGAGCACCATACCTGAGCTGGTGCTCCCACATTCACAGTCTCATTTTCACTCTCATAGTAAACCTGTAAAAAGTTGTTACTCTCATTTTAAGGAGGTGAGGAGGGAGTGGCCATTGTGACCGGCCTCTCCTGGGGACTCTGCCGCGGCAGCTGGGACACCTGCTGTGGGGAACACCCTAAGTCCCCTCTGCCTGCCCTCTTCCTGAGGGACAGGAGCCCAGGCAGCTGGCCTTCATGAGTTCTTCTGTCTAGACAGAACCTTCGCTGTCCCCACCCCCCCAACACCCCCTGCCCAGAGCAAACTTTGGTGTTAATGGAGCAGAAAACCTCAGTTGTTAATTTTTTAGTGCATCATTGCGAGGGTTAATGAGCAACCAGCTGGTGTGCCACCCAGCTCCGTGGAAGGGCTGTGTTTTCCTTTGCATTTGGTCTGCAGACGTTTTGCCGACTCTCTGGCAACTCCTGACCTGGATGAGTCAGTGGGCATCTTGTGCCATTTTTGGGTGCAGAACTTTTAGAGACCCGAAGCAGGGGCTTTAGAAAAAAATTAATTTACTGTTGGCTGACTGGTCTTGGTTGCTGTGTGCAGACTTTCTCTAGTTGCCAGGAGCAGAGGCTACTCTCCAGTTGAGGCGTGTAGGCTTCTCACTGCAGTGGTTTCTCTTGTTGTGGAGCACGGACTCTAGGGGATGGTCTCAGTAGTTGTGATGCACGGGCTTGGTTACCCCATAGCACGTGGGATCTTCCTGGACCAGGGATCAAACCAGTGTCCCCTACATTACAAGGTGGACTCTTAACCACTGGACCACTGGAACTTTGGGTCCTGTCTTCTCTCCCTGGAAAGGATGGATGGGATGCAAATCTGATGAGGAGCTGTTTCTTGACTGAGGACCCATGACGGGCTGGTCAGCTCCCATCACAGCCAGGCCCTAGAGCAAACTCCCTCCCTGACCCTGAGATGCCACTCTCCATCCAGTTGGCTAGTACTACACTCAAGCTGGGGGCTTCCCAGGTGGTGCTAGTAGTAAAGAACCCGCCTGCCATTGCAGGAGACATAAGAGATGCTGGTTCAATCCCTGGGTTGGGAAGATTCCCTGGAGAAGGTCATGGCAACCTACTCCAGTATTCTTGCCTGGAGAATCCCATGGACAGAGGAGCCTGGAGGGCTACAGTCCATGGGGTTGCAAAGAGTCAGACACGACTGAAGCAATTTGGCACGCACGCATGTGCCCACCCACACTCAACCTGCTTCCATCTACCTCTCCTCTGCCCAGAAATCCTCAGTGGGGCATTTTCTTCCCCATCCAATCCAAATGCCTTCAAGATATCCCCCGTGCTGCGGGACACCTCGCGCTATCCATTCAGATTTGCCAGCATCCCAGCACACGCCCCCTGCTCTAGCCACTAAGACCCCTCACCATTCCTCAGCCAATCTGTGCTTAAGCCTCAGCCCTGGTTACCTCCACCTCTAGGAAGCCCCTCTGCCTGATTATGCACTGGCATCAGTGAGCATCCCAGCTCAGAACCTGAATGCTGCTTGCTCAGGCCACGTCACTGAGCCCTTTTATCTATTGTTTCATAGTGTTTACCAATGTAGGCTTTGTGCCTGTTGTCATTTCTTCTCTGCCAGACTGTAAACTCCTTAGAGGCACGAAGAATAACAAAGGCTGCCATTTATAGGGTGTCAGACAGTGTCCTTAAGCACTTGACAAACAATGTCCCATTTAATCTTCAACCCCCTGCAGAGTTCTCAACTATTTTTACCTGCCCCCCCCCCAAGATTCTGGAGAGGGTAAACAGTTTTCCTAAGGTCACTTAGCCTAGGAGGAGCTGAGCTGGGGTCTAAACTCAGGTCTGTGTGATGCCCTGGCTTATGCTCCTCACCAGAGATTCCCAAATGCCAGGGCCCTCAGCGTGAGAACCTGGGCTTGGCCGCTGGCATCTGTGTGTTTGCACAGCTCCTCTGCACACCTGGTCTGATTTGGGGACTGACTCTTAACCACTGCATGTACCTCCCTTTCCAACACTCAGCTGTGCCCTGAGCACTTGAGAGCTTGGAAATGCATTATAGGCGGTGAGGGGGTGTGAAGAGAAGGACGCTGTAGGGGGAGATGCTCCAGGAGAAGGATGTGTTATTATTATTATTATTTTATTTTTTTGGATGTGTTGTTTTAATATAGGGGCCACCTAAGAGAATCACGGGGCAGGGAGGATGCAAGGAGGCAGTGGAGCTAAGCAGGGGGAAGACAGACAGGGAGTTAGAAGAGGCTATTGAGGGACCTCCCTGGTGGTCTAGTGGTTAAGAATTCGCCTTGCAATACAGAGGGTGTGGGTTCCATCCCTAGTCAGGGAACTAAGACCCCACATGGGATCCCACATGGTCGGAGCAACTAAGTTTGTGTGCCGCAGTAGACAAAGACTATGTACTGAAATGAAGAGCCCGCATAGCCAAAATTAAAAGGAAAATAAAATGTCTCTTTTAAAAAAACAGAAAGAAAAGGCTATTGGAGAAGTCAAACCTTCGACCCTGTCTCTGCCCCACCGTAACTCGGGGCCTCACCTTGACCCACTAATCAGCTGGGGCATCTTGTTAGGTACACATCCTGGTACAGCAGGTTTGGATAGGGCCTCCTGTTTGGCATTTCTAACAAGCCCCCCAGGTGATGCCCGTTCAGTAGGAAGGCCCTGGACTCCTCAAGCTCTCCTGGAGGATCTGATTCCATCACTCACTAGTCTACCATCTTCCCACCTCCCTCCTCCCTAGAGGATAAAATCTAAACTCCTTAGCACGCATGGTGGGAGCCTTTTCAGACACTCTCTCCAGCCGTCTCTAGCCTCACCTCCTGCTCTCTGTATCACACTCCCCACCCTGCAGCCCCACTGAATTCTTCATAGCTCCCTAGACACACCACCATCCCCAGTCAGAGCTGCCTGCTTTTTGCACAGACTGTTACGTTGCCTGGAGACATGCGCTTTGGCTTTTCTCAGCCAGGTGAGGATGAAGCTGAAGGTCACCTTCCTGGGAAGTTGCAGACTAGGGAGTGGGCTCTAGACCCCTAGCTCTAAGAGAAGCCCCCTGGAGGTTCCTAGAACCCTTCTTGTCCCTGCTCCCAGCAAAGGTTGGCCAAGGTCCCTGACCCTGCAGAGGAATCAGGTGATTTCATTGTCCTGCTTTGAACATTTGTTGTGTCTTGTCACCTTCCACTAAAAATAGAGCTGAGAATGAGGAAGTCAGCCCAAGTCTGGTCTGGGGGAGCAGAGTGGAGCAGGTGGGCCATTCTGCGGAGCCCTCGAGGCCAGACCATCTGTGGGGGCTCTGGGAAGGGGGCCCTGTGACCTGGGCCTGGGCTTCCCAGACGCTGTGGTCATGCCCTGGGCTCTCAGAGGCCAGCCCATAGCTGCTTTCACTTTAAGCTTTTCTCTCCTGGCTGTGGAAATATTTCAGGACTTCCGGAGAAGTTTCCTTTGGTGCTTCCTGAGTTTTCTCCTGGGCTTTTTGCCTCCAGATTTCAGCCCCAGCCAGGGGCAGCTCCCGGAAGAGCTGCGGGTGCCGCCCCTGGCTGACCACAGCCCACACAGGGACCGCCTCCTGAGCTCCCTCCCCTGCAGGAAGGCCCCCAGTGCACTGTTTTTGGGGAGCAGTAGCTCACCTCTCTCTGGAAAAAAAAAAAGTCTCTTCCTGCATTCAGGCTCCTGCCTGGGGGCTGAGGAGCAGGGTCTGGATGCCGCAGGCAGGTGATGGAGGGCTCTATCTCTGATTCCTGAGTCCTGAGTGCAGAGCAGCCAGAGGGAAGGGGACAGAGCCTTTGAACGCTTGCTGGGACAGTCACCTCTGGTGATTGACTTCACCTCTTTGAGATTCCTTTTCCTCTCTTATAAAATGGGAAAAATCTTATCAACCCCACCAGTAGGGTTGCCCAATTTTTTAGCAAATACAAACACAGGATGCCCAGTTAAATTTGAAGTTTAGTTAAAACAATGAATACTTGTCTGGTGGCTCAGACTGTAAAGTGTCAGCCTCCAATGTGGGAGACCCAGGTTCGATCCCTGGGTTGGGAAGATCCTCTGGAGAAGGAAATGGCACCCCACTCCAGTACTCTTGCCTGGAAAATCCCATGGATGGAGGAGCCTGGTAGGCTACAGCCTATGGGGTCGCAAAGAGTCGGACTCAACTGAGCAACTTCACTTTCACTTTAGCAGAAGTATATCCTCTGCAATATTTGGGACATGTGCATACGTGCTCAGTTGTGTCCAACTGTTTGTGACCCCATGGACTGTAGCCCACCAGGTTCCTCTGTCCATGGGATTTCTTAAGCAAGAAAACTGGGGTGGATTGCCATTTCCTTCTCCAAGGGATCTTCCTGACCCAGGAATCAAACCTGCGTGTCTTGCATTGGCAGGCGGGTTCTTTCCCACTGAGCCACCGGGGAAGCATTTGGGACATACTTACACTCAAAACTTGCTACTCGTCCAGAGTTCAAATTGTACTGGATGTCTTGTACTTTACCTGGTGTCCCTACCTCTGGATGAAATGGTGTGTATGTAACACTTAACAAGGGACCCAACTAAATGTTCCTTGCTCATCTCATTACTTTCTTCTCTCCTCTGCCACCCCTGACCCCGAGAGGCTGAGTTGTTTGTTTCTTTGGAGTAGTCATAGAAATATAGAGGTTGTTTTTGTAGAGCTGACACAAAAAGTAATGAACGACTAGTGGGAAAATGCCAGTAAAAATAGCTGTCACTTAGCGATCACTAGCTGTGTGTCCCATGATGTTCCAAGCACTTTCTGTATGTTAACCCCTTACTCTTCACAGTAACACTACGAAGAAGACACTTATCTCCACTTTACAGATGAGAGCACAGAGGCAAAGTATAGATAGGTAACCTACTCAAGGACACCCAGCTAGTAAGTGATGAGCTGGATATGAACCCAAGCGATCTGGCCCTCATATTGTTGGTGTTAAATGGGACATTATATTGCATCTTGCCTACCGGCTGCCACAGCTAAAGATGTAAAGTTCCTTTAAGGTCAAGGACATGGAAACCTACAGAGATGGTTTCCCAAAGCAGGTGATAACACAGCATGCGCCCAGGGCGGGGTGTGACTTCCCAGGTTCCCCTGAGATCCTTGGATGGAGAGAGGGTTCAGTCAGGCATGAGGAGCTCACGCTGGGGTTTATCATTTCCTCTCCCCACCACCCCTGAATGTCACGGAGGTACTGGCTGTGTACCAGCCTGTCACCTGGGGGCATGAGCTGGCCGCAGGTGATAGCTCATTCCTGAGGTCCTGCAAACCCTAATCAAGTCCTTTTCAATCTTATTAATTCACAGATAACTGTGCCACAGTAGGGTGACTTCTTGAAATTCTTCATGATTCTCTAGGATAGAATGCCTTTCCTTTGATAAAGTGAATGTTAGCTTCCCTGGTGGCTTAGCGGTAAAGAATCTTCCTATCAATACAGGAGACCCTGGTTTGATCCCTGGGTCAGGAAGATCCCCTGGAAGAGGAAATGACAACCTACTCCCAGTATTCTTGCCTGGGAAATTCCATGGACAGAGGAGCCAAGAGGGCTATAGTCCATGGGGTCATGAAAGAGTCGGACATAACTGAGCGACTAAAGCAACAGCAACATTCAGCAACAAAATGAAGTTACTGGGGACCAGAAAAATACCTAAGGGCTTCTCACATGGCTCAAGTGGCAAAGAATCTGCCTGCAGTTTGCGAGACCTGTGTTCAGTCCCTGGGTCGGGAAGATCCTGGAAGAAGGAAATGGCAACCCCCTCCAGTATTCTTTCCTGCAGAATCCCATGGACAGAGGAGCCTGGAGGGCCACAGTCCATAGGGTCGCACGGAGTCGGACACGACTGAGTGACTAAGCAGCAGCAGCAGAAAAATACCCAAGAGGAGAAGGAAGACAGTCCACGTGCCGCTGCCCCACCCTCGAGATGACACCTTCCTCCTTGCTCTTCCCTTTCTGGCCTTGCTCTTTGCTCAGGGTCTGGCCTTGCAGCCTGACTGTGTGTGCCCAGCAAAGACCAGGCTGCAGGCCAGAGCATGATGGAAACCTCGAATGTCCCAGCACCACCCCCTGGATGCTTACGCCAAAGGGAACGGTGAATCGGAAAGAGCATCTGGAAACCAGGAGGTGCTGTCCTGCCTTTTCTAGAGTCTTGACTGGCTCTTCACCCCCGTCCACCCCAGGAGCAGCAGTGTGGAAGTGCCTGTTGTTGAAAGGGGCTGCCTGGCCCCATCCCAGCTTATGACTGGAGATCAGTTTCCAGCATACTTTGTAGGTAGCTCTAGAGGCTCTACTTGGCCTGAAGCCCAGAATCCAAGTCTTCCCGCCTCTTTTCCCACCACAGGCCTCCCCCAGGCTCAGCTTCTCAGTGTTGTGGTCTTTCCTCACTTTCTGAGGGTTAACTCCAGTTCATTCACAGAGAAATCCGAGACCAAGAGCTTTGCCTGTTGCCTCTGCTCCCAGCTGCTTCCATGTATCTGCCGTCTCCCTTTTCTACCTGTCCCCCAGAGACCACTCAGTAGGTGTTTGTTGGCAGGTTCAGAGAGGCCCTGGTTCATTCATCAGGAGATCAGTGTCCCCAACCTGGTAACTTAACTGCTGTATTTGTCAGGTCCAGCAGGATACAAATGGCACACTCAGCCCCCGGGGGGGGGGGGGGGGGGGTTTGGAGAGAGCTTGGAACAGGACTATGCCCAAAATGTGGGCAGAGCTGTGGGCAGAGCGAGGGGAGGGTCTGGATCCCACACCTGGGGTCACAGAGGCCCCGTGGGTGGCTTCCTGGCAGGAGCTGCAACCTTCAGGGAAAGCACGCAGCCTGGGTGGCCCACAGGGAGGAGCTGCTGGGAGAGAGATCCCAGCCTGACACCCCCTCCCTTCCTTTTGGCTGGGGCAGAAAACAGGGTGGAGAGCCAAGGAGAATGGACCTGGAGGGGTGTGCTCCAGGTAGAATGATGCTCTCTGGAGTCTTCCCCATTTGCAAAGGGAGAATTAGAAATACCTACCCCAGGACTGCCCTGGTGGTCCAGTGGTTAAGAATGCACCTTCCAATGCGGGAACTTGGGTTTGATCCCTGATCAGGGAACTAAGATCCCACAAGATGCCCATCTAAGATGCCCACTAAGCCGGTGCCTGCAACTATTGAATCTGCATGCAACAAATAAGACCTAATGCAGCCAAATAAATAAATATTAAAAAGAGAAAGAAAGAAAATACCTGCCCCATGCATGTCCTGGGGTTGTAAAAATCAGCTAAGATAATGAACAGTGACGATCATCGTATCATTTAATACCAGAGTAACGGATAATTGTTGTTGTTGATAAACACTCACTGGGTACCCCCCACAGGACATGTCTTACACATTCGCATTTCTTCTGGGGAGTCTCATTTTCAAGGGATATATGGGTAAAGGAACGAGAAATTGCAGAATTGCAAGAGCCTGGATTTGAATCCCAGAGCCCCTGCTTAATGTTAGTGTGCATTGAGCAAGTCATTTAATGAGCTTCCCTGTGGTGAAATGTACCTCACTGGGGTTCAGAGGAGAATGGATGCTGTCATTACCATTAGCCAGTGCTCGGAGGATCTACCAGCATCCCTCATCCCTCAGCTGGGTCCAGACAGAAGGGGGTTAAGTTTGTCCTCCCAAAATGCGTCAGTCTTAATCTCTCACATTCACCCTCACTCATTATGTGAAAAAAAAAAAAAAAGTGAAAATGTTAGTTGCTCAGTCGTACCTGACTCTTTTCGACCCCATGGACACCAAGCCCTTCTGTCCATGGAATTCTCTGGGCAAGAATACTGGAGTGGGTTGCCGTTCCCTTCTCCATGGGATCTTCCCCCAGTGCAGACGGATTCTTTGCCATCTCAGCAACCAGGGGAGCCTCCCCCTGCACCCATTATAGACTGAAGTCAAACCACTATCCTAAATTTTGTGTGACTCATTCCCTCTTTTTCTTTAGCATTTTATTACTGAGGTATGTGTCCCTGAATGATATAAATGTAGTTTTGCCCACAATTTATATAAATAGACTAATAGTAGAAGTATTTTTCTGGGACTTGGCGTTTTCTGCTTTAAAGTATGGTTTTGAGACTGGTCTTGTTCTTACCTATAGCTCTAGATTATTCATTGTTAAAGCTGCACAGAATTTCCATTATAGGAATAAACAACAGCTTATCTGGTGGTAATAATGATACACCTTCGTTTTTGGACAAAATCCTAAGTCGAAGAATCATTTTACTCACACGCCTTATATATATGTACATATATCTATTTGAATTCGTTTTATAAAATCATCCTCCGTTAGTATGTGAGGTGCTCCTTTTCAGTCTGTTTCAAAGGTGACTTGCCAGGACTTCCCAGGTGAAGAATCTGCCTGCCAGTGCAGGGGACACAGATTCAGTCCCTGGCCAGGAAGATTCCACGTGCCATGGGCAGCCAAGCCTGTGAACCCCAGCTGCTGAGCCCCTGCTCTACGACAGGAGGAGCCACCATAATGAGAAGCCTGTGCACCACAGTGAAGAGTAGCCCCGCTCACTGCAACTAGAGAAAGTCCACTTCCAGCAACAAAGACGCAACACAGCCAAAAATACATAATTTTTAAAAATGACCTGCCAAACTGACTGCATGATCCATGAATGGGTCAACCTGCAGTGGCTGGATGATCTCCCCCAAGTGGCCAGTTTGGTGGCCACTTGCCCAGCAGAGATGCCCAGGGCATGGCCCTGCTGCTTCCCTCAGGGCTGCCCACTGAAAGAACAAAGCTGGGCTCTTACTTTATATCACACACACAAATTAACTCAAAACGGATCGAAGAACTGCAAAACTCTTAGAAGAAAACAGGGGTAAAGCTCATGACCTTGTATTTGGCTAAGGAGCCCAACCTCATTCTTTCTGCCTGCCTACTGCTTGCTACGAGACCACGGTGGTTCTCGTCCAGGCTATAGGTTTCTTCCCACTCCTGTTGGGTGTGTTCTAGCTATGGCCTTGCCCTTGTAGTTGCTGCGTCTCATGGACCATGGCGTGAGGGGCACTAGACCCCAGGAGCATGTTAGAATTGTGTGTGCAGTAGAATTACTGATTTAGTCAGGTAGCAAGAGAGGGGGTGGTGTGTGGAATCAGACTGTCTGGATTCCAAGCTTCGCCATTCTTTAGCTGTGTGACCTTGGGCCAGACATGTGACCTGTGTCTTAGTTTCCTCATCTGTAAAATGGGGAGATTACAACTATAGTACCTACTTCATAGGGGTGTGTGTGGCTCACATGAGTTAATTCATTGTGTAAGCATGGGCTATTATTACTACAGAGCCCAGCTGGGCATCGGGGCCAAAATCTATCCATTTCTTTGTTAGCATCCCTGGGCACAGGAGCTATATTGGGAAGAGGTCAAAATACCCAGTTAAAAAGAACTTGGAGGTGGCTAGAAGAGCCACCTGGTTCTGTGCTCAGGATGTGTGTATTCAGACCTCAGCTCCTCTGTTAACTAGCCATGTAGCCATGGGGGATGGGGATTGAATGCATTACTACGTGGACTAGGCATATGGTTAAGTGGGTACTGTCTGCCCACCAGATAAAGCCTCCTGAGGGTGAAGGCTGAATCTGCTTTGCTTCCCCAGTTGTGTCCCTACTACATGGCACATAGTAGGTGACATCAGGTTATCTGTCAATTGAATGAAGGGAAGCTGTGTTTACCTTCCTTGAAGAAAAGTTTATTCAGCTCCTTCATCTGTTTTTTTTATTAAGTTGGGTTATGTGTCTTTTGATTGTAGAACTGTAAGATTTCTTTATATAATGTAGCTACAAGTCCCTTTATCAAATATGTGATCTGCAGATTTTCTCCATTCCTTGGATTGTCTTTTCACATTTTTCTTTTTATGTTATGCATATTTTATTTGTTTTATTTTTGGCTGTGCACTTGGCATCTGGGAATCTAGTTCCTCTACTAGGGATTGAATCCGTGCACCAGCAAAGTCTTTCTTTTCACTTTCTTAATGGTGTCTTGTGAAGCACATGCGTGCTTAGTTCCTCAGTCACATCTGACTCTTTTCTACCCCATGGACTGCAGCCCACCAGGCTCCTTTGTCCATGGGATTTTCCAGGCAAGAGTACTGGAGTGGATTGCTATTTCCTCCTCCAGGGGATCTTTCCCACCCAGGGATCAAGCTGCTTCCCCTGCTCTCTTTCAGCTCCTGCATTGCAGGCGATCTTTTACCACTGAGCCTCCAGGGAAGTCCCCCTGAAAAAGCACTAAAGTTTTCAGTTTTGATGGCGTCCAGTTTATCTCTGTGTTCTTTGTTGTTTGTGCCTTTGGTGTCTTATCTCAGAATCCTTAGCCAAATAGAAGGTCATGAGCTTTACCCTGTTTTCTTCTAAGAGTGTTGCAGTTCTTCGATCCGTTTTGAGTTAATTTGTGTGTGTGATATAAAGTAAGAGCCCAGCTTCATCCTTTCGTGGGTGGATATCCAGTTGCCTCAGCACCATTTGTTGAAAAAAACTATTTCATGATCTCAGCACCCTTGTCAAAAATCAGCCAACCATACATGGATGTGTTTATTTCTGGCCTCGAGTCTACTTCATTGATCTGTATATCTAGAGAGCCACCTCCATCTCTGACAGTTTACCGACTCTGCCCATCTGCTCTCAATAGTCCTGGAAGCCCCCACCCCCACCCCAATCCCCCGCAGGAAGTGCTAAGGGAACATCCCACAGCCCAGCACGATCTCCCTAGCGGCCCTTGAAATTAATCACTTTCCGCATCTGTCAGGGTGACCACGGGGAGGGCCCAATGTGACCGGCCCTTAAGGGCACACGGGGGAGGGTTCCATGGAGATCTCGTGCTTCCCTCCCCGCACTGGCAAGCCTGCACTTCTCCTCCCAGAGCAGGGTGCAAGGTCCCAGAGCAGGGCTGTTTGTGCTGAGGCCCATCTCCTGATTGGGTGGATGCCCTTGATGCAGGCCAGGTAGGAGGGAGCCTAGGGCGGGAAGTGGCTGTTGGGATGGAAGGGAGGGGGCATTCCTGGCACTAGAGGCATCTTCTGCAGGACTGCCGCCTCAGGAGGGAGAGCCTGCATCCATGGGTAGGCACGGGGGAGGCTAGAGAGGGCCACTAGTACCACCAGGCTGTGGCTTCCATCCCCGTTTCCTTAGTGTGTATCTGTGTGTGTGTGTGTGTGTGTGTATGTGTGGTGTGAGCTGGTGACTTGACCCCTGTCCTTTCTGAGGGCTTGTTTCTTCTGGTTGCAAGACTGTTATGCTCTAAGAAGTCAGTGGCTCTTGGCCAGTATGTCCTTGGTGGAGTACTTTGTTATCTCACATTGACTCCAGCCAGTGAATAAGACTCCCCAGGGCAGCCGGAGACCCTTGTGGTGTGGGATGGAGAGCTGGGAGGATGGCGCTCCGTGCGACCCTGGGGATGTTCTAGCTTGCACAGAGGTCCAGGTTTACAGAAGCCAGGCAGAGAACACACCTGAGCAGAGAACTGTAAAGTTGTATTAATGCCGTTGGGTTTGGCAGGGCAGGGCTGAGGGCTGCCTGTGGGCTGAGAGAAGTGGGCATGCCTAGCTGGTGGGGTGCCGGCTCAGAAGGGGGACAGGGCACCACATGTAGTAGAGAGGCCCAGGGTGCAGTGTGCCCCCTGCCCCTTCGGGTCTCCTGAGGCTTTGGAGACTGGAGTGACACTGTATTTGTTAGGGACCCGGGAGGAGAATCCACTGCTTTCTTCCTTAGATCCCTAGAGGCAGCACTGGGGGAGAGCAGAGATTTCTGTAAAGTGCGCCCCTCTCTTTCCTCTACAGTTGTTCTCCCCCTTGCCCGCCCCCGAGTGGGAGCAGAGCGGTGTGAGCTGAGTTGGAGTTGCTCACTGCCTGAGAATTGCATCAGCCCCGCC